>CM059014.1:340000-1717500 GCA_030272315.1 Paspalum vaginatum | reverse complement strand
TTTCAGTAATAATTTCTGAATATATATAAATTGCCTACAAGTTAATGAAAAAATACTAGACCCAGTTTGTTAAAATGCTTCACTAGTTTGCTAAAAATGCATATGGACATAAATGTAAAAAAAAGCATCTATTCGGACGTGTGTTTCCTACGATGTTTTAAATACATATATACTCTTGTTTACACTTTGCAATCTATCATTACCGTATCAATATCAATCATTTATATTGTTTGCTCAAGTGGGTAAGCATTTTTAGTAAACTGTTTAGGCATTTTTAATAGACTAGTCTGATATTTTTTATCTTACTGTTAGCAATTTTATGCTGAGAAAAAATTTCATGCCAAAAGATAATCAATATTGATTTTGTTTTGTTGATAAAATTACAAAGATTACAAATGTGGAAACGGAATTTGAATTTGGTATACAGTTCGTAGCTAAAACTAAAGGAGAGTGGAACAGAGGAACTCCAGGAGAGAGAGAGAGTTAACCGGGGGAGCGCGCCACAGATAAGAGTCAGTGAGGGGCAAGAGCGAGACACAGAGTATTGAAGCTTTGAAGGGGTGTGTGTCCTACTTTTCTCCACCATAGATTAGGATGAACGGCGGAGGGACCGTGCGTGCCAGGTTCGCACATCCTGCGCGGTTGGAAGGAAGCATTTAGGTTTAAATATATATCTAAATTACCCACCTATTATGTCAATACTTAAGATAAATTAAAATAATCAAATATGTATCCAAATTAGCAACACTAGTCCATCAACCCGTGCTCTCGCATGGGTTAGAGTTTTAGGGGATATAGATTTAATCCGTAAAAATGTTAGAGCTAATTGTTTTAATTCATCTTTTGTAATATCATTGTGGATAATGTATATGCAAATTTATAAATTATTTTAATTTATATTTTATGATGGCATATTGGGTAATGTATATGTAGATTTAGGGCTTATTTTAATTCACCTTTTATAACGGCATGTTGAGTAATTTATATGCAAATTTAAGGAGTTATTTTAATTCGTATTGTATAATGGCATGTTGGGTAATTTTATGCAAATTTAAGAGGTTATTTAATTCATATTTCATAATGGTATGATGGACAATTTTTATACAAATTTAGGCGATTATTTTATTACATCTTTCATAATGTCACGGTGAGTAATTTTTTATAAACTATAATAGATCTAATGACTACTGTTATTAAAGCTACATTATGGATGACAGGATGTTTCTGATTTTTATGAGAATTTTTAGGATTTATCTTTTTCCTAGAAAACAGATTTATTATTAGAGCTACATGATGGATGACGTGATGTTAATTACATAGAAAACAGATCTAATAGCTATTAAGATTTCAATGTGCAATCGATGATAGGATGTTTTGATTATTGCAAGAATTTTTATAATTTTAGATTTTATTTAGCACATCTTGTGAGGATTAATAAGACGATCCAAAAACAGTCTCTAATTAGTAATAGCAAGATTAGGCACAAACTATTTGTTTTATAGAAATGTTTCTAGCATCTTTATGAAAAAAAAGTTACGGGATCATTTAGTAGTGTAAATTTGTAAATGTGAAAAAATTTGACAAAAGATTAAGAGTAAAATTGAAAATAGGAAAATCTGCAAAAAAAAATTTGCTTTCGTTGAGAGTTGAACTCAAAACTTTTCATAATGACTGAGGTGGATAACTACTTAGAAAATAAATTAAAAATGGAAGAAATCTGCTAAAAAAAGAAGAAATTTGTTTTCGTTGAGAGTTGAACTCAAAACCTTTCATAATGGCAGATGTGGGTAATTATTTAGAAAACAGATCTAATGTCTATTAATATTTCAATCTACGAATTGATGGTCGGATGTTTCTGATATTTGTGAGAATTTCTAGGATTTATCTTTTTTCTGGTGCGATTCGTGAGGATTAACGTGGAGGCTCTAATTAGTAATAGTAAGATATGGTATTATATAATAATAATAATAATAACCTAAACATGTTTCTGAATTACTATCGTCTATCAAAATTAAATTAATCTACCAACTTTTAAAACACAATGTGCGATGGTATGGGTTGTAATCTCGTATATTTATTGGTCAACCATATTTCTTCTAATAAGAAAACTCCTAAGTTGTCAAAGTAAATAACTTGAATGGACCTATATTAAAAGAAGTTAAATCATGAGAGGTACAACGTAATGTTTCATCTTTTTGGGGTCACTTTTGAGCGAGGTCTGATACGCCATTAGTGTGGCAACTACAGTACCATTAGGCCGCAGAGACAGTGACACGGCATCGTCGATACAACCAATAATCATCACTTCGTCGGGCAAGCAAAATACAAAGCCGATCGATCGAAGGTACCTGTCGATCGTCTCGTCAGTCTGATACTCTCGCTCGCGCGGCCTTTCTGTTAATTGATCAATGGTTGAAAGCTCTTGGAGAACGTACATTAATTTCTCCCTGTTGGAAGCTAGCACAGTAGGCCAAACAACCCCTGTGTGTGCGGCTGCCCCAAAATCTTTTCTCTGTAGCGAAGCACTGTTGCGTCGTCATGGGTAACCCTGACAGCGGAATTGAAGGTCCTGGAGGATACCGACGGATCAGATCGAGAAATAAATCAACACACTCTGACCAGATGAACTGTTTGTGAGCAGTGGCATGCACCGCGCGTCGATCGCCAGTGCATGCTCATGCACGCATGGGGCATGGCTTCTGCTCAGGCTTCCCCAGTGAGCCGATCGACACCATAGCTTACGACATTAACGATGCATAGATGCAGCGTCGGCCGGCCTCGATTGGCATAGCATGGCAGCGCAGTAGTGGCGGCCAATGATCATTCATGTCCTACCAACCAGCAAGCAAAGCCCTAGCAGCAAAGATCCAACTCCAAGCGCGCGCGGTGGGCCAGCGGAAAGTTTCCCGTTTGTCATAACGCGAGGCAGGGGATCGGAGCCCGGAGCGGACGGGCAGCCATGCATGTTAGTAATGGGATCGATGCTCATCATCACATCGGCCAGATGGCGGTGTGTAGGAAGGAAGGACACCTGCTGGCTGGCCTTATCTTGCATGCATGTCTCCATTCACCTGTGTTCATGCATCTCTTCTCTGCCTGACCTCACTGCCTCTAATAAACTCTCATGTCTCAAGTCTGAACCAAGGTGTTGTTGGCTGCCTGGGTGTGCAGTGTGCTGCCTCTGCCTGTGTAGTTGCCTGCTTGCCTCTCCCGGCACTGCGCCTGGCTGCCATCTTCGCCTTCGCTGTTTAACTCGGGCCTCTGCATGCATGCGAGGCGTTGCACGCGCGCGCGCTGGCTGCTGGGCGTGGGGTGTGGCCCGGTGCGTTGAATTGGCGATCGATGTGGAGGAGCACCGGTTCGTGCTTCGGGGTTCAGAGTAAAGGGCGGGCATGTTCAAATGTCTCCACAGCCGCTCGGTTATTTTGTGCAGTGAATTGAAGAGGAAATAAATTGTGCGAGGGCTTTTTATTTACAGAGCAGTAATACTCAGATTCAGATCCAGAAGGCCGGTGAAGGTGGTGTTAGACCAATTATAATCTCGTTAGTCCACTGATCGATTCCGTTTGGAACGAGGCGTCATGCATACAGTGATACAGCATACTCGCACTTATATGGAATGGACGAGCCAACCACTACTGCCCTGCACTTATATACATACAGGAGTGGGGGAAAACCATTGCCTGGGCAAATAAAATCAGCCTGAAATAATCGATCGGTTGCTTTTGCGATCATTGGCAGTGCCGCGTACTTGCCACGGCGGCGGCACACATGATTAGGCGCATTCATTCATTTCATCATTTCAGTAGGTGCAGGTACCTGTAAAACCCGCGAAAAAATGGTCCATCTGTGGCTTCGCGGGTAGCGCGCTTGCACCCTTGATCGTAACTGAATCGAACAGCGGCCTCGGTCGCATACAGCAAGCTAAGTCAGCAACACACGAAGAATGGATCTCCGTCCAGCAGTAACGGAGTGTAGTAAGACTGAACTACTGTACGCTGCTATCGGGCCTTTACAGGTTCACTCGTTATTAGCCTGATAGATAGCTTCTATTACTTCGATCGAGTCTGTTTATGATGATAGATCTGTGGACAACAACTGGTAATTAATGTTGAAAATCTTTTATTTACTATTAGTAGTAGTGCTTGTTAAACCTGCAAGTATATATACATTAATTTCCAAGAGATAAAAACGATGAACACGTGAGCCTGACAACCAGAGAAACTGGTCTGTCGAGAAAGATCATCGGCTAAAGCCTAAGAGCGTGCACTGCATGCCACTGCACACAGTCGGGCGGTAGTTAGGAAGTTGGGTAGGATGCTGATCGATCGATGATGAGAAGGCCGGATGGGAGCTACGGTTGTTGACATTTCTGGAACCTGTACGTATGCATGTATATGTATATATGTTGTATATACATAATAAGTATATGACGGTATGTTCATGCGGCTCAGCTGCAAAAGCGACAGGTACGCGGTCTAGATGTACGCGTGCGTGCGTGACACTTTTAGGCCGCGAACAGTTGAGGAGCTAGCTTTATTTGCAGTCAGGCAATCGACATGACAGCTTTTAATTAGACTGTATAGCATGCGTTCATGCATGTATATATACACACATGTGCTCGTCGATCCTAATTATTATTAGTCGTTAGGTCATGAAAAAAGGGCCATGCCAATGCAGCTTCTTGTTGTACTTGCACCTAGCAGTAGCAGCTCACGGGCACGCGCGCACAACGACGGCCTCCGAATTATATTCGACTGTAATCGCGAATGCGCGATACGAGATGAGCTCGATCGATCGGCCTCCGCGCGCCTACATGCATGCATGCAGTTCCTTTCGTCCATGATGCATGCATGCTGTGCTGCAGTAGACACAGTGGTTGGCTACACGGCCTCTCCCTCGATCTCCCGTCACATGGTTCATGCATGATCGAGATCCTGAAGGTTGCAACCGTCCGATCGACCAAAGTGTACGTATCTCGATCTATATCCAACAGAATCATCGTCTCGTTGTCTTTTAATCTACCACTAGTACTATTAATGTATGTTTTTCTCCGTGCATATATAATTATATAATCTGTGTTTATAAATGTATGACGCGATTGAGTTTTTCTAAAACTTCTATCGTTCATTTTATTCAAAAAATATTCAAACCTATAAAAACATAATTCATACTCAAACTACATTTAGTATAACAAAACAAATCATAACAAAATAAAGATAAATTGTGAAAAAAATTAATGAAACGAGTGATCGGTGCATGCACTGAAAGAAGGGATGGATGGAGCGCTATCTATAAAGTGCAGCACACTCTACTGTCCATGCTGTGCCATTAATCACTAGCAGGCACAAGCAGTGGCGAGTGAACTAGCTAGGTAGAAGATGGATCAGGGATACATGCATCATGCATGGCGTGGCGGGCAGCGCGCCGCCCGGCCATCAGCGCTAGCCTGTCGTCCGCCGTAGTCGCAGGCAAACGCATCTGATCGAGCATCTGGCAGCGCGGACCTGCATGGCGCACGGACTGCGTTAGGTTTGTAATCGGATTGAATATAAATGCATATTGTTGATACAATATTTTTTTTATATTTTTTTTTTAGATTCGGATCCAATAGTGGTATTTTCAAATGTGTCACCTAAATAGTTATTGACATCATATTTATTTAATTTTGAGTGCTCGGATAAGGATCAAATATTGAACATCCAGATTCAAACACGGATAAGGTCTTAACTCTTATAAATGGACCGGACTCGGATACAAATACATAATATGTGTACCATTTTACACCCCTAGACTGCATGCTGATGAAGAGTCCAGTCCAGCACTCCAGCAGCAGGTCAAACCGCTAACCGTACCGAACGAGACCAGCCATGGGCGGCCGAAGGCAGGCGCCATGTGGATCGGACATGGATGCGTTAACGTCATACACTCATACTCTCCATATCAGACGTGAGTTATCAGACCATTCCAAACTAACAGAATCTATGCAGTGGTTTAGAGTATTTCTTTTTTCCCCCGAATATGTAGTTCAGGTGCATGGGTGCACTTTTTTTTTTGTTTTCTTCGCGTGTGTTGTGCCTGCATGTTGATTAGCTGAGTTAAATTTAGGTGCGATGTAACTCTCCAACACTAGATTTTCTTGATGATAGCAAAACTTGTAGAAAATACATGAAAAAGGGCTATACTGTATCTCTCTAGTGTCTACATATATACTGTAACTCAGCAGATACTTAATTGAAAGTGCATAGCAAGGAACAAAAATCGTGTCCTGTAGGTCCAAAAAAACACATGAATTTTGTTTTCCTCTAGATTTTTTTAGCTTATCCTCTTTCTTAGATGCATTCAAAGATAGAAAGCAAGGGAAGGCAACGTACAGTAGAGCAAATTGCCGGAATCTTCCCGTCCACCCAACGAGGTCATTTGTCCATCCGACCCCTGCAAATTCGGCCCAATAAAGCCTACCACCAGGACGTGCACCTTGGCCGCCGTCGGCCGTCGGCTTTGCCACCACGGCAAGGAGACGGCGCTTGGGATAACCAAGTGAAGGCAGGGGTAGGGCTGTCATTTTCTATGTGCTGGCCAGCGTGGCGGGCTAAGGTGTCGCGCCACGTCGGACTCAGACAAAGTGGTAAAATATTAGAGCTTATTCAGTGGTAACAAAAACGGTTGAATCTCACACAAAAATGGGAAATGAAGAGACGGCATCCATAAAAACAGCAATAAGTTAAATACCTCCCTCAAGCACCGTAACGTGAATTCTTTCTGTGTCGTCTACGTGCCATTGAAAATATCAACATTATCCTTTTTATGCTATTGGATTCTTATATTTCATTCTTTCATTGCCATTCCGTTTATGTTCAGACCTGCGGTGGACCTGGAACGTAAACTTGAGGTCTGGCTCTATGAGCTTCGACATGGAATCCGGCGAGTCGCCAACAGTTGCTGCAGCAGGCTCCGTCCAGGCACCGATGTAGCGAGTCGACGCGAGCGGTACGCGAGCTGCAGGAGGCCGAGGCTGCGCTGGAGAGCGCCTGGCGGCGCGTGGCCGAGCTGGAGGAGCGGCTCCGGCAGGCTGCCGCCGAGAGCCAGGCATGGTGCGGGGCTGCGGGCTGGCGCGCAGCAACGAGGCTGTGGCGGCGCGGCTCCGCGCCACGCTCGACGCCCTGCTGCTTCCTGTGCCTGTGCAAGGCGCGCGGGCGCCTGCCCCGTCTATCTCGCGGCGAAGAACGCCCTCCCCCCGTCGGCCAGCGCCGCCGCGCCATGCGCTCCTCATCTGCGGCCGCACGCCGTCGAGCGAGAGCCTAAAACCGAATCCCCTCAAACAAACCAAACAAGGTCTAAAAACTGTTGTCTGGTGTCTTTTGTAAATGCATGCCACGGTTGTGTCGAACGAGAGCGAGAGCACTGCGCGGCTTCTGACGGGAGAGAAGCCGTGTAGGCTCAAGACTCGGAACGGACGATACCAGGCAGCCCAGACCAAGACTCGAGACGGGTGCTGTGGGCCGAAACGATGACGGTGACCACTTTGGGTTCACTGCATATATCAATATGCTGCTTGCTACAAGAGGAGAGATCGAGAGCGAGAGATTCGAGATCCTGATCGATCGCGATGTTGAAGCAAATCGCTTATAAACAAGTTTTTTTTTATCCTTCTTATAAACAAGGTAGAAATGTTTGCATCATCCATTGGTCCGGATCGGAGCGGAAGCCAAGTACTCCCACTCCCGTCGTCGGAAACGAATTTTAAGAAAAGGAGACGACGACCGATGCAACGCAACGCAGATAGACGAGGAGGGGCATCTTGCTTCTACAGTGCGTGCGTGTTTGGATTTGATCGCTCCCCGGCCTGGAAATTCGCCACAATAATAGTATGGCACTGACGAGATGATGGTGCTTTGCTCTTTAATTTATTCCTGGCGTATACTAGTGGTAAGGGACGGGAGGCGACGGCGACCCATTGACAGCACGGACGGCCGGGAAGACGATATATTGAGGAGCAGTTTTTTTTAGAAAAAAAATCGTTATATTTTCGTTTCGTTTTTTTTTTTTTCATAAAGAAGTGCCTTGAAAAAATTACATAGATATTTATTCACTGGCCTGTTGAAGTAGAAGAGTTTAAATTTCGCCACTTGGATTGACAGGAACATGCATGGCTTACCGGTTAGTCAGTTACCATGAGAAAAATGAGATAAAATAACCCCATAAATTTATATAAAAATTACTCACCATGCCATTAGAAAGGTGATTTTAAATAACCTTCTAAATTTGCATAAAAATTATCCATCGTGCCATTTATAGATATGAATTAAATTACTCATATATAAAAAGATGAATTAAAATAAACCCCAAATCTGTATATAAATTACCCGCAAACTCCATTACAAAAGATGAATTAAAATGATAAACTCTAATATCATTAAAGATTAAATCAATATTTTCTAAAACTCTAACCCGTGTGCGAGAGCACGGGTTGATGGACCAGTAGCCGGCTGTCGGCAATATTTATTCTTTCCATAACTTAGAAAAAAAAATCCAAATTACATAAACCGGTAGGATCAGCGGTTTATTGGGGCAGAAAAAAGAAGTGCAAAGAGAAGTGGACATACCGTTTTGTGCTCAGAGAATATTTCATCATCGCATGGCACAGGGATTGTCCGATTCAATTCGGGACGCTTTGCTAGAGCTACGCCTAAGGCGGTAGGGACTCTAGGTTCTAAGTAAACAAGGCCAAAGAGGTCGAGCAAAGGCCAAAGCTCTAAGGCTTGGCTCACCGGTGAGCCCAAAAGTGAGTGACCATGCATTGTGCGGCACTGTAGTAGACAGAGAGGTGCACAGAGAGATAGATAGTTAGAATAGTGGATGGACGGGATTAATAGGCGTCTCGGTAAACCTAGCCTAATAAGTTTTTATATGGTCTGACCTATATGTATCGCCGTACTACATGGAGTAGTACAATATCGTCGACGGCCGGAGCAAGAGTGATCGAGGGCGGTGCTTAACTCGTTGGTGCAAGGGGCGATCGTGTTGGCTGGAATAATTGAAATGCCAAATTTATTAATCTCTTAGCTTATCGAAAGAGCACCTAGCTAATTCCTTCATGGTCTAATAATCTCTCTCACCCTCTCTATTTTTTTTTAAGTTGATCGACTGTGCGTGCCGCGTGCAAGTACTCCTCGAATTGAATCCAATGCAATCTCGCGGATGCTTGGTGCGCGATCGAGTAGCGTGGTGGAACCGTGGCGAGAGTATGGACGGTACGCGGCGTCGTCGTCGTCGTCGTCTCCGGCGGGGAATGGAATGAAATGAAAGGGCGCGGGTGCGTGGCAGCGTGGGAATAATCGATCGATCGGGCCCCGTTGTGCGTGTGTGTGATAGCCGTGTGATCAGAGATTCCTTTCGTGCGGCGGATGGCCTTTGCTTGGAGCGCGTGCCGTCCGCACGATCCATCCATCGTATGGGCCATGCATTCCGCGCGTCCCTCTCCACTCCCTCCACTGCTCCATCGTACTGTATCAATAATCCGCGGTAGCTAGCTGTGGCTGGATTCCGCCCGCCTCTCTGTCGCTCCATCTCCGGCTCGGCTATATAAACCCCCCTGCGAGCAGCAGCTCCTCCTCATCGGCACAGAGCAAAGCACAAGCAACAATTAAAGCCTTTAGATCATCCATCTCTCGCCAACTTCAACATGTCGGACAAGTGCGCCAACTGCGACTGCGCTGACAAGAGCCAGTGCACGTAAGTACTCCCTCCGATTTTCTTTATACGTCGCCGTTTGAGTAAAAAGTGACTTGCGGCACGTCATAAAAAAAAAAATCTATAGATAGTAGTAGGCTAGTGCCATCAGCCAGTCTATTCTACGGTCTATATTTTAAACTCAATCATATATACAATATCTATATAATGTTTTACACATTCACACGCACCCCGGTGACATCAGCTTTATAGCAAAGTTGGTACCATGTTTTCAACTTATATAATATGTTGATCTGAAGGACAAAATAAAACAGAGAGACCGAGAAAATCTATCATAAGCAAAAGCAGAATCTATCATTATTACTGGTTTCTTTAGTACATCTCATGCGCATATATGCAGCGCATGCACAGATTCACCATGCATCTTTTTTTTACTCCCTCCGTTTGTTTTCGTTTGACATCGACCAGCTCATTTTTGCCTTGGCAAGCGTCAAACAAAAGTGAACAGAGGTAGTACTGTATATACGCGAGTTTAATTTTCGATTGTGATTAACCTATCTGCAGGAAGAAGAGCGACAGCTATGGCGTCGTCATAGTCGACACCGAGAGGTACTGTACACATACTACACCACATGCGTGATGTATGCATGCTAGCTGCTGCTGCTAAGATCATATATAACGAATTGCATGCTACTAGCTAGTATACTGCTTATATATTGCTATTCTCCATGTACGTACATACGTGTACACGAATCGTATACATGCTCACTTGCGAAATTCATTCGAAAAGAAATAATAAGCAGCGTGCATGCATGCGTATCTACGGAGCATCGATGAACTAATAACTGTTATTTGTGCACATGTACATGAATTAATTAATATATTTACGAGCAGCATCAGATCGATCATCATATAGCATCATATATATATGATCCAGAGTACATATATACTAGTACTACATGGCGCCATATTATATTTGTGTACATGGATGCATATATGCAGCCGCGTGGAGCGCCCGGCCGCGGAGTCCGCCGGCGGCGAGAACGACGGCTGCAACTGCGGCGCCGACTGCAAGTGCGGCTCCGACTGCAAGTGCGGCAAGTGAAGCCCTGCATGCCCGCCCGTCCTCCAGCGTGCATCGTCCTGCCGTCGTCACCGTACCGTATATAAAAATAAAACCAACATGTCTGCCTGTGCCCGTGTACGTGTCGTCTACTCTAGAGTCGTCGTCGTCCCAACCAAGCAACGCAACGCACCGTACGTGCGACCTGCTACATACGTACAGTAGTACTACTAGCCAGGGAGGAGAGGACCCGCCTGATGGTGTGTGCGTGCAGAGAGATGTACTACACAAAAGCTTAGCACGCAGATGTATGATGATCTATCGTCTATGTGTTGTACTCTGTCGCCCGCCCGCCTCTGGATACCTGGCACGTATGTATGTACGGCGCGTTGTGTGCCTAATAACAATTAATTAATAACAAGTCTGTGTGTCTGTCACGTGACGTGATGAACGGCCTGGGAGCTGGCTAGCTTCAGGGCGGCGTCTGACGTTGTACTATCTCTGTTGTGTGCAATGGAACGCTGTCGCGTGGTTTGACTAGTAATCGTTTTTTTTTCGAGGATCGACTAGTAATCGTAATTCTGCAATGCCTTCCATGTATATATGGTAGCCCAGCCCACAGGATTGCAACAGAAGCAGCCCATAGTTTGTCGGCCTAAAACGCATGCTCGCTGGTTGGCCCGGTCGCGTCACAGCACGGACAGGCAGACAGACAGCCCGGCCCAACCAAAACGCAACAAACTCCCTCCTGCGGTCGGTGGTTCTTTTTTAATTAACCTTTTTTAGAAAAAAATTTCATGAGGGGACCCTGATGAAATTTATTCTAAAAATGGATCCAAAGCTCAACACTCTAGGATGAAATGCCGAGATATAACGTGTCGGCGCTGCTCTAGTTAACGCCAACCTTGCTGTAAGGAAAATGGACCTAAGCTTGTGATAGCTCCCTAATGTGATTTTAATGGTTGAGTTGATAACACATATCATTTGGGACTAATGTGTTTGCAAGTGTTTTTGTTTAAAGTTTCAGAGTGCGGGAGATGGACTTGGGGTACAAATACCTCAAAGGAGGACTAAAAGGAACAAGAGAAGATCCAAACCATCAAACATCGGAAGCTTGACAAGGCGGTCCCATCCATCAAACATCGGAAGTTCTTTACTTAAGTTACACACAAACATAGAATTGTCAACACAAAATATGGTTCGAGTCATCAGAGTTAGGTACTAAGTTGTATCTGCAATAATTTCATAGAAGAATCATCTTTATCCGACATTATACGTAAAAAAAATGTATTTTTTTTCTAAACCAAAAAAACATGAAGAACACGGTTAGATTTAGAATAATTTTTTAGTGCATGTAAATGACTTCAAATGAAATACTCAAAACAATAAACTTGTAGATCTCGTCGAGAGCTACAATTTTCGTACGAGAATAATTTCCATCCGACGTCATATATAAAAATATTTTTTCTAAAACAAATAACGCACATAACACAACGACATTTAGAATGAATTTTTGGCACATCTAAATGACTTCAAATAAAAAAAATTCAAAACTACAAGAATGTAAATCTCGTCAAGGGCTACAATTTCTGTATAAAGATCATCTCCATCCGACGTCATAAGAAAAAGATACGAATTTTATAAGACGAACAATATGCGGCGCTATTCTATATGACACCGCAATAGAACACACCGTTCGGTTCTGACGTGGCAGATATTGCGACATCATTGGCTGTGGCGCCGCAAAAAAATCACACGGTGCACATGGTTTCGGAGAGAAATCATTATTGCAATTTTTTTCGTCGGGGTTAAAATGAAAGAAAAAGTGCTCGCGGAGGGGCGGCACCCCGCCCGCCCACGCTCAGCACGCTGCCTGATGCAACCTTCCGGCTTGCGGCCACTACAGGCAACATTGGCAAACAAAAAAATTCACACGCTGGAATTCGAATCACAGCATTGATGCATGCATAAACACTCCACTGAACAAGAGAACCTTATCTCATGCGTGATGAATGGATAATGTGTGGTAGCTAGGATGTCTCCAGGGCTTTGCGACTTTGCAGATCGAAGCCGCCTCGTCGTCCTCCCTCCTGGCGGCGTGCTGCGGCCAGCCGTGCATCGCCTCCCTACCTTCGTCGCCGGTGTCGCAGGTGCGGGAGCTCGATCTCAAGGGAGGTGGAGAATCGGCAATGGAGGCGCAGGTGGAGGCGTCCAAAAGAGCTGAGCGCCGGGCCGCGAGCGTCGTAGCCTGGCAGAGAGCCGAGCCGTGACGTGAGTCGTCCTCTCATCGAGCTAGGGGCCTGCGTTCGTCACAAATCGACGCCAGGTAACCACGCGCAGCCGTATGGAGACATCCTCCACCCAATTTTCCATTAATCGCACGTGTAAGCTGGGCCGTGCAGGACCGGGGAGCGGGAACGGCACAGTCGTCGATCGAGTCGACGAGATCCAAGGCCGGCTAGTTGGCCGGCCGGTGGTTGGAATTGTTGGATCCGGTAGTACACATCGATCATCCAAAGACCAATGTCACCTGATGACCTCAACTCCTAAAGACAGCCAGCTAGCTACCTGATTCCAGATCCAATGCGTCCGGCCACGCATGTGCTCTCTTCTGCATACTGTGCTAGCTGCATACTTGTCCGTACGCCAGCCGCACAAATCTGTCGTCTGTTTGGCGCGGCATCTCACGGCTCATATGCATGTCGTAACAATGGAGAAATCAGCTAGCAGCGCAAAACATTGTGCACACATACTGCACGTATGTATAACTCTCGTACTGTCGGTTGCTGCCGGTGCTGGATCTGTTTGCCTTTGCTTTTGCTTGCCTGCCGCCCTGCCTACCTGGAGCTGGCAGTTATCTCGATATGTTTTACGTATATGACTAGATGGTGATCGGCGGACCCATGTTAAGTTAATATAATAATACCAGGTCCTTGTATTGTTCGTGGTATATGACCGTCAGACCGTACCTGTCTCGGACCCTGACCCCGGCTGCCTAGTTTTCTCCTTGTCCTCCCTTGGTCCCGTGAATCCCTGTTGCATCTTTCGCTCTCCTTTTTATTCAGTTTTCTCCTTTTGATTTGGTCACTCGCAGTCGCATGCAGTGCAGCTACTATGGATACTGTTTGGTAGCGTAGGATAACTTTAACCACGCTACAATCCGAAAGACAGGCTAGCAAAAGCTAGGATTGTTTGATTGCAAGAGTAATAAGTCATGCTAGCACTAGCTGTGTGTTTGGTTGTCCTGCTGTCTCCCCTTCCCTTCCACCCTCTCCTCTCTTCTCTGCCCCCAAAGTGCGCCGCCAACCACCAGATCTGCGCTGCCGCCTCCACAGTCTATAGACCGCCGTCGGAGAGGACGCCTTGTTGCGCCTCCGCGGGAAAAGACGCCGCTGGAGGCCTCCTCTTCACGCCTTCATGGATCCACGCCACGCCGAAGAGGCCGCCTCGACGGCCGAGACCGTTGCCGGAGAGGCTGCCTCATTGCGCCTCCACAGGAGAAGACGCTGCTGGAGCCTTCCTCCTCTCTGCGCCTTCATGGATCCATGCCGCGGTAGAGAATCTGTCTCCATGGCCGAGGCCACCACCGAAGAGTCCGCCTCTTCCTTGCACCTCCGCGAAGAGGCCTCCTCCTCCTGCTCATGCTATGAGTGGTGACACGGAGCCCAGTCTGCTCACCTCTGTGGCAAAACCGTCTGACTTAAGCCAACTCTAACACACCTGCCACCTCTGGCTCTTAGTGTGTATGAGTTGGACCAAGCCCGGTAGTCCGTCGAGAAGCCATGAAGGATTCCCAATGTCACCATCAAACCAAGAACCGACAATCATACACATCAACCGACAATCATACACATCAGACCCTTGAAGGAGACCTTGAAGGAGCACAATGATTACAACATCTAGCGAATTCATACAAATATAGATTTAGCTATTACAAACCATAGTTTCAAAAATATGCGGCGAAAATAGAATTTAAGTAACAAAGAGCATAATTATGATAACCAGTATTAGAAATATCACAAAGCAATAGTAAAAGAGTCCTACATCGAGCCTGCTGATGTAATATCCGGTTAGAGAAGAAACTTCCACTCCGATGGTGAGTCTCGAACTCGCGTCCAGCGGCAGAAGCACATAACTAAGCCTCCATTTGAATAAAAGGTTCAACCACGACCCTTAGTATGTGAAGTACTAGCAAAAACTTATTCCAGGGACTTTATACATATACCCTGACACGTTTAGGAAGATGCAAAGCTGTCTGTTGGTTTGGCTGACACGTTTGAAAAGCAAATTACTAAACCAATCCTTATATTTTTATTTACTTTAGGTTGGACTTTAGTGTTACTTAAACTATTCTAAATTCTTTATCTACCATCTACTTTCAACAACCTACACTAATTATCCAACAAGTTCAAGCATGTAGTGTCTGAGTTGGCTTAAGTCAGGCGGTTCTGCCACGATAAAACAACGGTTTTGAGCGTTTTCAGGGAGCCACCCTAGGAGCCCACTTTTACACAACGGTGTCTGGCTAGAAGGCTGGCTAGACAACCAAACACACCAAAGTTGTATTATGGGGCCTGGCTAGAGGCTGACCATCCTACCAAACAACCTCTAAGGGACTAAAAACTAAAACCAATGACATACAGTGGAATGCTTAATTTTCAGTGGTACATAAAGGATTATCGTAAGTTTTGATGTAATATAAGAAATTTACCTTTTTGACTAAACGCATCCCTATGGAGCAGGTCATCATGTCTAGCTCATTGCCGGCTTGCATACGTCGAGCATTCTCCTAAGTACCATTTAGACTATGGTCAACAAAGAGTAAAAAAAAAATAAAAAAACACTGTTTGTACTATACACAGAAAAAAACAATAATTATGTATTGTCATAGTACGGATGCATTTAATGTCTTCCCGATGACTTTGGTCTTCCCAAACTCCACGCTCCCAACTTCAAACTGTCTATTAATCCTCACAAGCACAGTACAGCGCTCCTACGAGCCTTCGTAGCACTGCTGTGCTACTGTGCTTGTGCCTACTGCTAGGTCCTTCGCCTACAGTGCTACGGAGTACTGCTGTGCTATATAATACAGTACACAGGTAGTAGTAATAAACAAAAAGAAAAACCGTTGTCTTCTTCGACCGACGTGAGGCGACGCTGACAACTGACAACAGTGAAGGAGGCGGGAAACAAGCTCTCCTGCTGTCTCCCCGCCAAATTTTCACCGCGGCCGAGGCGCGAGGGCGGGCCCGCGTCGTCAGCCTGCGCCGCGCCGCGCTGGCCAGGATCCCTGGGGCGCGTACCACGGTAGCAGCGACGCCTCCCTGCCTGTGCTACTGCCTGGTGCCTGCGCCGCGCAAATCCAATTGGCCGGTGCGCCTGTGCTGTGCCACGGCGTAACTGTTTAAGGCTGTCTCTCGAGTTGCTCATGTGAGCCGTCGTCTACGGTACAAACGACATACGCTAATATAAATAAAGAAAAAAAATAGGTACAACAATAGACAAATCTATTTGAGCAACCACTGCAGACGGCCTAAGGCCATTCTCAATTGAAGATTTTATAGAAGTTTTATAGTATTAAATATGATGCCACATAAGCAATTGTGATGATATGTACAACGTTTATAAAGAAAAAGATAGCTAGAGTTCTGCGATAAAGAGGCTTGTATCTTGCATTTTATCTATAAAACTGTGCTATATAAAACTACGTATCGTAAGTAGCTGTTTCGTTCGTAGATCAATTTATTTTTTTATCTACGTGATATTTTAGAAACACAAACACAAAACTCACGATTGAGAATGGCCTGATGCCATCTTCAACGGCATAGATATTCATTTTGTCTATCCACTAGTTTAATCATTTTTCTTTCTATTTATAACACGGCATAACGCATAGAGACTATTTATCCATCCAGAGCCGCACCGGAAAGGGTGACGGTCCGCGCGGCGTCCTGGACGCGGGACATGCCTTGTCAGTGCGCATGGAGGGCCTGCTCCGGGCGCAGAGACATTGCAGGTTGCACCGAAGAACAGCTTCCATATTTAATTTTGACTGGTGCATTTGCGTGTACACTCTCCACGACTTCGGATATTCCGTCTTCTCAAGTGCTGGTGGTGTGATTGTGCTGCGCCTCCGGCCTCTGTCCCGCTTCTTTTGCTCGGCTTTGTTAGCGAATACTCCCCTTCGTTATTAAAAATATACTCCCTTCTGTCGTTACTATATAGCATTTTTAGTTTAAAATATTATTAATGGAAGGAGGAAGTAGTGATTCCTAAGTTTGATGCATATCAAAGAGGTTAATTCTCAGGCACTTAAATTAGAAGGAACACACGCATGATTCAGAATCTAAAATGACTCTCCGTGGACCAATTTTTCGAATGCTATGGTCACCTTGTGTTTTGACATCTAAAAATTATAGGACGAGGAAACTACCTTACAAAATTAACCATTGCTTACCAACGTAGCCGTCGATCTCTAATAAGCAGATCTAAAGTTCAAGGGTATGCTCTTAGTTTAGTCAAGCAGTGATTAATTTCCTAAGGGCTTATTTGGATGCAAGAGTATCGAGAGGAAATGAAGTGTACTTGATCACCCTCTATTCAAATTTGACTAGTAAAAAATTGAATCTCCTTCAATCCCTTTCAATACTCTTGCAACCAAACAAACCCTAAGTTTGCTGCGATCTCCACTATTTACTTCTAGCCTCGCTGTTCCATTTTTTTTTCTTTCATGTCTACCCACCATTTTTTTCTTTTCAATTTCAACTCCACCCACTTACCTTTTTCCGTTGATTCAAAATTTCTGAAATTTAAGTTATTTTTTCTAATGATGGCAAAAAGGAATCATTTAAGTTTAGGCATGTTTGGATACATGCAGCTAATTGTTACTGTATAAAAATTACCTGCAATATATCCAAATATTCAGCTAATAAATGAGGTAATTTTTAGCCCACACTCCGGCTAGTAATCTAGCCATGTATTAGACAATGTATAATTTTCCTAGCCAAAGCTGAAAAAATAATTTAGCTGAACAAAACAGAACATAAAACTCATTTGGTGTGCTCACTCCAGCAATTATAAAACTCTTTCTTTAAGTCCTCACGTGAAAAAAAAAAGACCCAAAACAACAACGGTACGCTACGCTGCATCAATTAAATTAAATTTACAAAAAGCCCCTCCGTTCTCGAGGCCTTGAGCCTTCTCCTCCTGCCGTCCTGCGAGTGCCGTTGCTGCTCCCCTCCCCTCCACTTCCACGGTTCCTCTTCCACCCCGGCCACAGTTCCCCCCTTCTCCCTCCTCTGCCACCGCACCACTCCCAACCCTAATCCGCGCGAACCAAACCCTAGCCGTGAGATCCGCTCGCCACATGCCTTGCCTGCCCCGGCGGCGGCGCCGGCCGAGCTGAGCCGGACAGACAGACCCGCCTCGACGCCGCGGGCGCCGTAGCAGTTACAGCCGGCGCCATGGGCTGTGTCTGCTGCCGCCCCTCCGCCTTGGACGACGGGCAGTGCCGCGCGACGCCCCCACCTGCCGCGAAGCTCTCCGCGGCGGTGAGGAGGGAGGAGGAGGCGCGGAAGCAGCAGCTGCAACAGCAGCAGCAGCAGCAGCATGTGAGGGCGGGGAGCGGGAGGGAGGAGGCGCTGGAGAGGAGGAGGGCGATGATGGCGATGGCGGCGGCGTGCCAGGTGAGGAGCCCGGTGCCGAGGGCGGTGGAGGGGGAGCAGGTTGCCGTGGGCTGGCCGCCGTGGCTTGTCGCCGTCGCCCCGGAGGCCGTGCGCGGATGGGTGCCGCGCCGCGCCGAGTCGTTCGAGAAGCTCGACAAGGTAAGGCCACCGTCTTTGCTTCGGCCCCCGTCATCAGTCTGTTTTCTACTCCACTTCTCTTCCCATTTTGCTCTCGCCTTTCGCCTTTGCTGGGATCTCAGAACACTAGCAGTTAGTAAACTTATGGTGTTCATTTTGGGTCTTTGGGGATTTCTGTTACTAGAGGAGAAAGATAAGCTGAGGTGCTGATCTCTATGAACAGATGGGGAGCGGTAAAATTGTGCAGTAAATGGGGAAATGTTACATTTTACATGGTAATTCCAGCAACGACAGCGCAAGACAATATCGCGAGATCGTTGTATTCTTTGGTTTGGTAGATTTGTCTATGGTTGTCAATGGCAGCTGGGGACGGTAGCGAATAGTAGCATCCCGCTATTAGTGGGGGATGCCTTTTACGTTGGATGCGATGATATATTGGCATTTTCTTTCTTTTGGATTTTTAGTTAGTCTCGCTGGACCCTGGAACCTAGGAATAGTAGGCAATACTTGCGAGCTTTTGGTTAAATGTGGTAAACTTTGTTCTTTTTACCGGAAATATGGCCATGGGACCTAACCGTCAGGCCAGCCTCCCCCCCCCTCCCCCCCCCCCCCCCTTCTGTACATTCTTGGAATATTCTTCTTAGTCTAGGTTTGCAGCAAGGTGAGCATGCACTGAGGTTTATGAATGTTGCTAGGGGCACTGTGAAGATAATTTTTCTTTTGTTCATGCAGATTGGTCAAGGTACATACAGTAGTGTTTACAGAGCTCGTGATCTTGAAAAGGATAAGATTGTTGCTTTAAAGAAAGTGCGCTTTGATAATTTGGAGCCTGAGAGTGTGAAATTTATGGCAAGAGAAATCCTCATTTTGCGTCGGCTTGATCATCCAAATGTTATCAAGCTAGAGGGTCTAGTAACATCAAGGATGTCCTGCAGCTTATATCTTGTTTTTGAGTATATGGAGCATGATCTTGCTGGACTAGCTTCTTTCCCTGGAATAAAATTTACCGAATCCCAGGTATGTAGTAGTAATATTGTTGCGGTGCTTGCTGTATCCATGTTCCTGCTAATTTTTCCATTTCCTTGTAAGGGGTTCAAGCTTTTGGATAGGTTCATGCAACATTCTGTGTATGTGTTTTATATATGTATCTAGATCCATCAACATTCATTTGAACAGGTAGAGAAGATAAGGGCCAAAATCCCTTACAGTTTGGAATGGAGGGAGTGGTTGTTAATTTCTTAATCTCAAGAGAAATAAAAAAGATTCTACATCATTACCTAGTAGTCAGTAGCATTTTTGAAATGAAGTGAAAACCAGATATTGTATAGACTATTAGCAGAAAATGCAGACAATAATAAGCACTGTTATTGTGCAGGTGAAGTGTTACATGCAACAGCTCCTCCGTGGTCTTGAGCATTGCCACAGTCGTCACATTCTGCACCGTGACATTAAGGGTTCCAATCTCTTGATTGACAACCGGGGCATATTGAAGATAGCAGATTTTGGACTAGCAAGTTTCTTTGATCCTGAGCAACGGCACCCTTTAACTAGTCGTGTTGTCACCCTATGGTACAGGCCACCAGAGCTTTTGCTTGGTGCCACTAATTATGGTGTTTCTGTAGATCTCTGGAGTACTGGCTGCATTCTTGCCGAGCTTTATGCTGGCAAGCCTATCATGCCTGGAAGAACAGAGGTATGCTAACAAGCATATACTCAAGTAAATGCTGTAAGAGAATCTCTTAATTAGTTATGTTTTTTGCAACTTAGTTAAAACTTTTCCACTGTTTTAGGTTGAGCAGTTGCATAAAATATTTAAACTATGTGGTTCACCATCAGAAGACTACTGGAGGAAATCTAAACTTCCCCATGCCACCATTTTCAAACCACAACACCCATATGCAAGGCGTGTATCAGAAACATTTAAAGAGTTTCCTACTCCTGCTCTGGCATTAGTAGATGTTCTTCTTTCGGTAGACCCAGCAGATCGTGGAACTTCGTCTTCTGCTTTGCAAAGTGAGGTATTTAATTTCCCTAAACCTTTCTCCTGCTGCAAAAGACCGTTCTATCTTATTTTTTATCAACCGGGTTATTACTTTTTTTTACGAGGCATGCAGTTTCAGTTCTCATTGTTTGCTTTGCTCCCATTTGGAATACTCTTCAATTTCATTTTTGAACACAGCAAAATGAATGTATCTTGTGGTTACCACAACCTACCATAGTATGACATTCAGGAAGCATGGATGCTCAAGTGCTGTGCATCTTTGTGTTCTGTTCTGCATCAATTTTATTGGAATATGATGTGTAGACTAGAGGCCCATTAAGTTAAATCTTTCTCTAGCTAGTTTGATCCTTATATTGCCGATTAAATATGTCCAAAAGTGGCACTGATATTTTTTGTTCTTTTACTTCGTTCTCCCTGCCTTAATAATTGGCCATGAGCTTACTGTTGTGTTTGTAGTTTTTTACAACGAAACCATATGCTTGCAATCCTTCAAGCTTGCCAAGGTATCCCCCAAGTAAGGAGTTTGATGCAAAACGCCGGGAGGAGGAAGCTCGAAGGTAGTCACAACCAACTTGGTGTTCACGTTTTAGTTACCAACGAGTAACATTCTTAATGAGGCAGTGTTCTTTGTTGTTTCCTGTGGATAAATTTCCTGGGCATGTCATTAGGTCATGGAGGCATGGAACACAAAACATATCTTTTCATAGTCCATCAAACAAAGATGAAAATAATATACTACTTCCATAGTTCCATTGACATGACCAATCCACTTTATTGTGAATTCTGCTATCTGTCTGCACCCCATGTGTACCCTGTACCCATGCTGTGATAGCTATTGCAAAATTAAGTTATTAGACTACTAGAGCTAGCTGCATAGAGGAATTGTTATTATTATTGGTGTTGTTGTTACGTTACACCTTATTAGTCCCTGTGTGTAAGGTAGTTGGACAGATGTTAAGCAGAGTGCTCAATATGTCTGCACCATCCTCTCATTCTGTTAATTACCCAACATTCTACACATGGATCCTTCTTCGTCTACCCCTACACAAGATTAACATAACTGTCCAGTTTTCTCATGCATTAGCATGTTCTATTTTTCTAGACTGCAGGACTTGTTTCATGTTTTCTTTTCCCCCCCTTTAGTTCATCGTCTGGTTATTACATTTTAATACTCTAGAAACTGCAATGCCTGCATTTTTTACGAATCATAGCCATGCACTTTCCAGGCAAGGTGTTGCTGGAGGAAAGCAACATAAACATGACCCTGAAAAGAGAACTAGAGAATCAAGAGCAGTCCCTGCCCCCGATGCAAATGCAGAATTAGTCTCATCGTTGCAGGTGAGGCTGCTTGACACTTTCTGGAACAGCCCTTGTCATCTTTAGCTCGGTGATGCATATGTATTTGTGTTATATTTTCAAGTGATAAATAACCTGTATTCTGCATGAACGTGTTCCATTGCAGAAACGACAAGCCCAAGCTAACACCAGGAGCAGGAGCGAGATGTTCAACCCCTGCAAAGAAGACTCCGCATCTGGATTTCGAATCGAACCACCCAGGCCAGCTCCTGTTACCGAGTCTTTTGAAGACTCACAACGCACCTACCCAACCAGAATCTTCCATTCTGGGCCTCTCGTTAATCAGAACCACCCATCAAAATCTGGAGGTGGCAAAAATAGTGAACTTCAGGTCCCCGGTGTTGCGAATCACCCTGCGGTAGTGTCAACAAGACCAAGTCTCCAAACGGCTGACAGCACCCGGACAATGGTTGCCCAAGCTGAAGCATTTGCTCATGGGCGAAGGCTGTCAGAGTCCATTAATGAGCATTTCAGTAACAGCGGGAAGTATGACCAAGTCTTCCCAAATAAGGATGACAGGAGCAGCAGGGCTGATGGTGCTATCGTAAGTAACATCCTACCTGAAATTCAAAAGGATGAAAAAGCTTTGCTGGCCCGTTCCAGTCATGGCTACTGCATTCTTCACTCAAAACCCTATTTTAGCTTGCCTCGCCGAACTAAACAATGTGTGTAGAAAAGGGATAAATGCCAAACCAACCGTGCCTGTTCCACTTGCAAGAAAAATTGACCATTTTATGGTTTTGACAACAGGGCTACGGTTCGAAGGGCAGCAAGATCCACCATTCTGGGCCCCTGATCTGCCCGTCGGGCAATGTCGACGAGATGCTGAAGGAGAATGACCGGCAGATCCAGGAGGTATTCCGGCGAACTAGGGTGGAGAAGTCGAGGGGGAGGAGGGACCACGGACACCACCAGGGCGCCGTAAGACCCGCCGATTTTGGTGCCATCCCGGTGTTCCCTTCCAGCCGCTCCAGCTACCAGGCTGTGCAGCAGTAAGACGCTCTGCTCGAACAGGCAGAGATAGATATCTGTTCGAGTTGAGTAGAGTCGTGCGGGATCTGTTGGTTGAATTCGCTCGTCTCCACTGCTGTTTTCTGGGGGATAGATAAACAGCACGCTGTGTGTGTACAGAGGAAGAATGATGGATTAGCCGTGTAGCACCTGTCTATTGAAGGACATGTCACTAAACATGCTTTTGGAGGATTGGGTGGGGGATAAATAGAGGGGAGGTGAGTTGTTTATTGGCGGCAACTCGAGTCCCACATATCATCGATTCACCTTTTTGAAATGTTGCTGGAACTGGAATGGTAGGTGTGTTTCACTTGAGCTCTCCAAACCCCAAAACCCATGTGTCCCCGAAAACGAATTTTTGGCATCAGGGCTTTCCACCGTGATGTCACGAAGCCTGGGCGTCGAGTCATTCAGACTTTAGAGGGCTGCTGTCGTGCCTTGGTTGAGCTTGGTGTTGGTTCTGGCGAATGGCGATGCTGTGGCAACTGTGCCATGGCTCCATGCCGCTGCCCTGAGGCTGGGACAGTGGGAAGGGATTGTTTGGATTGAGATCGATATTGGTCAGGTCAAACTTTTTTATATTTGACCGTATTTAAATTTTAAAAAATATTTATCTAAATAATAATTTTTTTGTTTGTAGGTATTATTTGGAGCCTAAATAAAGTCTACAAATAAAAAAAATTATAATTTGATCAAATATTTTACTAAATTCAAAAGTTTGGTTTGGCCAGCGTCGGCCTTAATCCAAACGAGCCCTTATGTCCCGGCTGTCCCTTCCCCTGCGACGGTGACCAAACAACACCGTCGTATGTGTCCTCGCATCGCAGCGATGAGGCAAAGGCATCCGTGGACTTCGATGCTAAAATGTGTTAGGCTGAATTTTTTGTAAATCAATTTGGGCTACTAATTTCAAGCATACCGCGCAAAGGTCATCGCCCGGTACTCGGGGTGTTCGCGTCCACCTGGGTGGACACAACGCTCGTCCACCCACCCACACCGTGCGCTCGGTCATTTATTTGTGTTGATGGGCTGAATGTATATGCTCTGGCCCATTTACTGTCTCGGTGGATCATGGCATCCAGTTTTTCCGTTTGTTTATTCAACGGCCTTTGAGCATTTCGATTCTTTAACTTTTAACCGCCGATTACTATTCATGACACATACTACACCCTGCTACCTCTAGGTCATATACGTGTCACATTGATCGAGTTACACAATACGTATTTGGTCATAAAATAATATTTTGTATTTATGAAACTTATTTTAAGTGCGCAATACCGATGTTCTACGTGAACTAGAAAAATATTCTAATCTCAATATTGAAATATTCAAACTTTATATGTAAAATATTATATTTGCACAGAAAATTATTATCAGGTTCACAAAAAAAAATTCTGCATAAAAAAAAAGGAATATTCCAACTTTGAGAATGAAATATTCTACCTTCACAAGATGATTATTCTAGCAAGAATATAATTAAATAATATTCTTCCTTCACAAAAGAAATATTTCTACTTTACAAGAAAAATAAAAAGTATTCTATATTCATGAATTGAATATTCCACCTTTGTAAAAACAATATTCTATCGTGAGAATGATAACATTCTTCATATTGAAAAATTACAAAAAAATAATAAACAGAAATAAAACATGTATTTTTAAAAATGGGATAAAAAATATAAGTTAACATTTAAAAAAGAAAAAAAATCAGTGGAGAAATAATATACGGGCCAAATTAGGCTCAATAATATAGTCTAAAATAGAAGAGGAGGAGGGGGTGGACCGGAAGATTTCCGCCGGTACTCCCACGTCCATCCATCGGGCGTGGTAGCGTACAGATCCAGAAATTCAGCCCGCACGGCCCACAATTGAGCCCTGCTAGGCGTGGGACGAAACCTAGGCCCGTCTGCCTAGCAGGTGGGGCCCACCTGCAAGCGATACAACCCGCCGTCTCCATCTCCGCGGCGTCTTTCCAACTTCGTTCGCAAGAAGCTCATTCAGGGGAGAGCAGACAGGCACAGAGAGAGAGAGAGGAGGCGCCGACGCTGAGGCCTTGCTCGATCCGGCATCCACCGCCGCACGTCGCCGACAAGACAAGATGTTTCTCACGCGGTACCCGATTCCGCCGCACGGCCCCTCTCGATCCCTTCCCTTAAGCCCTCGACTCGATCCGCCGGCGGCTGAGTGTGGGTTGTTGCAGGACGGAGTACGACCGCGGGGTGAACACCTTCTCGCCGGAGGGGCGGCTGTTCCAGGTCGAGTACGCCATCGAGGCCATCAAGGTGAGATTCCCCGCCCCCCCCCCCCCCCCCCCCCCCCCCCCCCGCGTCTTTCTTCTGGGTCGTAGCTGCAGGGCGACGTGCTGGATCGAGCCGCGGCAGTGGGGGCACCGAGGTGCCGAGTGCCTGTTCGGATTGGTGGGGGTTTTTTGGGAGGACGCGGGCTAGATTTGTGGGGGGTTTGGCGCTTGCGTGAGCGCAAATCTGAAAGGGGTCTGCTGGTTGTTTTTAGGATTATTATTAACGGAATTACTGAGATTGTTGAGTTGACGGTGTGGTATGATGAAAGCCTGAACTCTGGTCCAGTGGCTCACTCGATCTTACTAGTCCAGGTTTGGGAGCGTTGAAGGTTTCGTGGATCTGTGTCCTGTTTACTCTTTAGTTTCTTATTACTGTGTAAATCGCGTTGCTGCCGCGTGTCACTGCATACATGAAGTAGAGTAGAAAATAACTCAAGAACGACACTTGCACCAAAACGTGCTCACACAAACCCCAACTGAACTCAATGCGGTGCCGATATGACAGGCTCTTACTTGTGGCTGGGGTTTATATGTGGCTTTGTATGACAAAAGTGATGCTTATGTTGCTGTTTCTTTTGCTCTTGCAGTTGGGATCCACTGCGATCGGGCTGAAGACAAAGGATGGCGTCGTCCTCGCCGTCGAGAAACGTGTTACTTCACCACTTCTTGTGCGTACTGAGTTTCTTTTCCTTCTTCATTACTGGCCATAGTGCTCAATTGCATGGATACAAACATTTGCATGCTAAATTGAGATCATTGCTTGCTGACCAAACTTGTGTTTGTCTGATCCTCTTATTTGTTCTATGGATTAAATTCCCATGACTTCTTATACAAGACTTATCTTTACGGAGCTCCTCTTTTACACAATTTTTACACTAGTGCAGCCCTCATTCTACAGCAATTTTTCGAAATATATTTTTTCCCTCCAGCTGATTCAATCTTAGATGTTTGAACTCTAAAACTTCAGCCAGTTTTATATAACTCAGTAACGTGAATAGTTTTACCAGAGGGTATAGCAGTTCCACTTAGCCTTTTGTTTTCATGTTGTTGGGTGTTCCATGTTTAATAAAGTGTTAATGAATTCAGCGTTTCTTTGCTCTCTGATGTTGTAGGAACCAAGCAGTGTGGAGAAAATCATGGAAATTGATGAGCACATAGGCTGTGCCATGAGTGGACTTATTGCTGATGCTAGAACACTAGTCGAGCATGCTCGGGTTGAGACCCAGGTACTTTCTTGAGTTATAATATATACATATTTACATGTTTGGAATCTCTATCTGTTGATCTCACTTGACATTTTACAATCAGAATCATAGGTTCTCATATGGGGAGCCAATGACTGTAGAATCTTCTACACAAGCTATCTGTGACTTGGCTCTGCGCTTTGGCGAAGGTGACGAAGAGTCAATGGTGAGCATCATTTATGTTACTATATACCACTCCTAGCATGCAAGAAACAGGAATACAAGATTAATTAATTACAGACTTCTGACTACCTCTCATTTCTCCCTCTCCAAAATAAGAGTGATTTTCGCCTATAACTTTGTTGGCTGCATTCTAAATGTGGCTTGATGGTTGCCTGATTTTTTTTCTATTTTTTTTTCTTTGGAGGAAACTGAATCTATTAGAACATTTAGGTGTTATGGTTAGCCTTATTGCTCCCATAAAGAGTACTTTGAGAACAGATAACATATTACTACTGAACTTTATGAAACAATGATGAACTTTATGCAACAATGATGGATATGTTGATCTAGAGTTCTAGATCTAATGGTGAAGATGGACCCGTGTACTGTTTTGTTAAGTTTCAGTTACAAGAGGTTGGAAAATATTGCCAACTATTGTGATATAGCCAGCCCACTACTATTTGTTTTTGCAGCATTTATACACTCGCAGTTTCCTGCATCACCCATCTACTTTATATTTCCTTCCAAATAGCTCATAGAGGGGCGTTCTATAGTAATAATCACTTCATTTATTATAGAGTGGGTTCTGATGTACTTATTTGTTTGTGCAGTCACGGCCATTTGGAGTCTCTCTCCTAATTGCTGGACATGATGAGAATGGACCTAGCTTGTAAGTAGCTCATTGAACTGGGTTTTCTTTAGCTCCTGGGGGCTGCTTTACTTTCCTATGTGAAATCATTGTCCTGTTATGCGTTGTAGTTGCTTTTTTTAAGACTGTCTTTGTAGTGGGCCTTAACACTCTTTTGTTGTCTTCTGTAAATCATGCACTCATTGCTTTTGGTTGGCTCTGGTTAGGTTGTCATGGTAAACACTAATCTGTATTAAATAGTCAATGTCTCTGCTGTGTAGACTAGACTTACTATTTGTCCAGATCCCATGAACTATGGTTGTCTGGTAGGCAGTTCTGTTCTAGGTCATTATGTGTCTGGCAGGGAAAATATTTTGAAAGTAGAATTCCTGTAAAAGGATAGGGACAAATAGAAATCCATGGAACTTGTGACCAAGATTATTCAGTGATTATCTTCACCTTGTATTGAGTTAATGTCACTAAAGATTACCTCACCTTTAAGTATTAAGTGATTTGACCTGCTAGTTGAGCTATATTTCCATTCTGTGTGTGGAGTTGTGGACAAGCTGATATATTAAAAAGGTGACTTTGATCTCGGCAATAGTTTTCTGTGGGCTTCTATTTGCTTATGCTTTATATTTCATGATTTGATCCACAAGTAGAATAATATTTATTTCCCTGGTTTCAATAGTTTTTGGGGGAGTTGAGCCTAGTCTCAGACATAAATTTGTTGGGTACACATGTTGTCTTAGCATATAAGATAGTGGAATATTGTGTGGAGATCAGGCACTTCGAACAGGCTCCTTTGTATGTTTTGTTCATTCTGCAATCGTGGCATCTTAATCTCTGTTGTGAAAAATCATTGTCATAGTCAATTTATATGGAGCCACTGGATATGGTTCGCCTTCTTTGTGCTGCAGGTACTACACTGACCCATCTGGGACCTTTTGGCAATGCAATGCAAAAGCAATTGGATCAGGCTCTGAAGGTGCTGATAGCTCCTTGCAGGAGCAGTACAACAAGGTACGTTACTCGATATAAATGCCAAACTAATCAGTGGACTGTAAAATTCTAAAGGGATATGCTGCCTGTTAGATGCAATTATACATCAAAGCTCAGATAAGTCTTATAAACTCAATCCATTAAAAAGGTGTCTGAGAGCATTACATCAGTTTCAATGCTGCTTAGAATCTTAAATATGCTACTCACATATAATGGCATCGCAAAGTTTTGCTCCAGTATTCCACAATGTAAGATGGGATGATACTAGTCCTGTTTTATGGCTGTCAAAAACATGTACGAATGTATGCATTACTGCAGTGTTGAGAGCAGATCTATAAAAAATGGAGCCTGACTGTTGTATGAAATAACATCGACTGTAATGCATTTCTGACATCTTGGTGCAGGAATTGACTCTCCAGGAGGCAGAGACCATAGCCCTTTCTATCCTGAAGCAGGTTATGGAAGAGAAGGTAGGTCATGCCAAACTACTACATATTCCATCGCTCAAACTCTTGTCAAACCACTCAATATGTGATCTTTTTGTCTTGATATAAACAGGTGACCCCAAACAATGTCGACATTGCCAAGGTGGCCCCCAAGTACCATCTCTACACCCCTGATGAGGTTGAAGCCGTCATCGCAAGGCTGTGAAACGCTTCCTGAGTTATTTACATCCTTGTATGAAGCGTGGACATTCTGATGTGGGCCTTTCGCCTAGTGTTGCCATGGCTGTCATCAGACTCTGGTTCGCGTTAACTCCACAAGGGCAGCCGATGACAGTTTTATTCACAGAGACCAGTCGGTTCAGGTGTTTGTTTTAAGTAGAGCATTGAGAACTTTGTACGGCCTGATTTCTATTAATTCGGCTTCCCTTTCTGAACAATTAGTGGATGTTCGTGACATGACTGATTTTACTGCCTTCAATTACCATAGGTGTGAATGGCGTGGTATTGGTGACGACTGACGAGCTAGCTATCTTAAATATGTGTATGCTGCTGGTGACCGTCATAAACAGGGCAGGCAGTATCGGCCTTTTTTTTTTTCCCGTTGCGAAGCTCTATGCCTCTATGCTGCCAATGCTGTACTCTGTGGAGACTGGCGTGTTCACAGCACACATCCTGCAGCCATCGAAAGAAAGCGAATAGGAAGCGATGCGGAAATGCTAGCCGCCGCGGCTTCCGCATTGAGCCCCGGTGCAGAGATCTCAGCATATACCACTCCCTCCATCTGAATTTATACTCTGAAACTTGCAAGCTATACCAGAATTCTCCTGGGCGCCATGAACCGAAAGATGAATACTAGTCTTCCAACCTAATAGGCTCATTTAATTGATTGATTTATTTCAACCCTCAATATTAAGTCATACCACATGTATACCGCTAGTTTTCTTTTCTTTTTATATATGAGTTACCTAATTCTAATATCTACAGTTAATAGGGTTGATTAGATTCCACTTTTTCTATATATTTATAGTAGATGTTTGAACGTATTTTAAACTTTGATTTGACTGGGCAGTTTAGACAAAAGAGTGGACAGAAAAGGATGACAGGAGCAGCAGGGCTGATGTCATGGTTGGTGAATTTTTGGCATCAGCGCTTTCCACCCCCCAACAGCCAATCAGGAGCAGGCCGGCTGATGGGAATTGGGAAGCGTGAGTTGATTTCCTTGGTTGTTGGGGGGGTGGAAAGGAAGGATGAGTCATGGGTAAAAAAAAGCATGGGTGATAGGTTGATTAATTGCCCCAAATTCTGGCGAACGATGCTGTGGCAAGCAGTACGCGGCAGATAAAAGCTCCGAGTCGCGGCCCTGAGAGGCCGACGGGCGACGGCGTGGCGGGGCCGACCCTTGCCGTGCGACGGCGTCACGGCGACCAGACAACACCGTCGTACTCGCAGCGAACAGACGAGAGCGTGGAACGATGGAGCCGCGCAGAGCTCAGCCGCGCCCCGTACTACTGCCAGTATCATACGAGGGGGGGTACGGTGACCGGCCATCGGGCGTACAGATCGTACTGCATCGTAGGGCGAGCTGAGGCGAAAAACTGAGCCACGTGCGTATGTAAAACCTTCCGATCCTGAATTCCTGATCCTCTGTCAGCTAGCAGCTTCATAAAGAAGAGCCCGCCGGGCGGCCTTGGTGGATTCCCAAGCACTGCACGACTCGACTGTTCAATTCAATGCGCTAAATTTTACTACTCGACTGTTTAATTAGGCGAGCTTGAACAATACGGCCGGCCGGTATTATAAGATCTATATATACGGGGTAACAATACTGGGAGGATCAGAGATGGGTCAAGCTGGAAGGGTTCTCGGAACCTACCAGACTATGTATTGCATTGGTTGGCTGATTGACGTGTCGTCGCTAACAGTAACAGGGAACGCACCTGCACACACACGCGGTGTGGTGGCCCGGTTGCCCCTGGCAGAATCAGCAGAACGGAGTGATCGATCAGCATGCACGGGCGGCGTCCGTCCGAGGCCGACAATGACGCGTACGCTCGTCCGATCCGCTTCGTCGCAAGAGCTTGCGTCGCGTCGACGACGACGGCGCCGTACACGAAACAACGCCGGGTCGCCGCCGCCGCCGTCGTCCGCGTGGGCCGGGGCCGTCGCTCTAGCTGCTCGCGCGAGAGGTCGTCGACGTCGACACGATGGCACACGGCGCGACACCGTACCGTACCGGCCACCGACGATCAGGTCACCTGCTGGCCCACCCCCTGCAGGCTGCAGCCAACGCGAGCCAAACACACGGGGCGGACGTGTTCAGCTGATCGAGCTGGTCCCATTCGGGTTGGTCCACGGACGGAGACGGAGACGGAGACGGAGAGGAGGTCAGGAGGACGCCATGTGCGTTCGCACGCGAAAGCTTAGCGCGCAAGTGTCAGACGAAGACGACACGAGACGAGACGACAAGACGCGCGCCAAGCGGAACGGCATTCCAATGCAACCGTAGTACACCGAAATTAATTTGTCACTCGATCAAACATTTTCTGTTTACATAGGATGGAAATGAGAACTGCGCCTATATATAAAAAAAAGAAAGTAACGGATTGTTTAGTCTTTAGGAAACATACAATACTCACATCAATTAGTGTTGCAGGCATGTTTTTTAGGACAAATATTAAGTCTCGTATATCTTGGTTTTTTTAGGATGGGGGAGGCAGTTGATTGCTATGCTTGTTAAGCTAATAGTACCAAGAAACACCGCCAATAAAGGTGTTTATCATCCAAGTCTATCTCTCTATCCTGTATCAAGTTGGGCCAACGCCTTCATCCTTCCGTATTTAATTATGTGATATCAAACCTTAAGATTTTGCTATAAGCTGTGTCGCTTTTGATGCCTCAACCGCTGTTGAACAATCTTTTTTATTAGTTGATGTTACCCTTAGGTTGCATTTTGATGATGGGATAAAAAGGTGGAATAGGGCTAGCGAAGAGGGGTGGAAATAGGGATATCTCTATCCCACACCACTTATCCCGGTTTGTTCAAACTGTTAGCATATCACATCTATCGTTCTTTTGGACTCAATCTGTTCATATATGACATCCATGACATCTAAGATCGCATATTCACATTTTCACAACACTTAATTGTTCAACATAACTCATTTTTATAGGCCACCATTCCACACCATACAACATTGTAGATCTAATCATCATTTCTATATACTAGTGGTTTCTACAGCATGCCATGACATGTGGAAACCACCTACTCTCTCATCGTGTCTTGCTGGTACCTATGACATCTATATCAATGTGTTTCATGCGGTTTCTTGAACTTTAGGTTTTGGGTAGGAATTGGCGGTTTCTTGCATGAGACCTAGTTTCTTAATTTATCCTCTCTCTCTCTCTCTCTCTCTCTAGCTAGCTCATTTTTTACCACATCACCAAAATATCATCCTACATGACAGCGTTTTTTAAATGTCATGGAAACTATCTTGGTCATTGCATTACGACTGCCCTTAGGCACAAAATAATGAGCACAAGAGGCAATGCCTTTTCTAGACGGTGGAAACGGGGGGCAAAAGGCTGGTCAGTTTTCCCGCTACGTCAACGACGATCGCCATATTTCATAGATCTCCAGAGGCACACTTGAAAGCAAATCTTCAATTCCCCTCCCAATTATTCTACCCGTTTTCTTTTAAATAAATGTTTGCTTGTCCTTGTTGTCACAAGCAAGGAGCTTGAACGAACTCGCATTGACACTTACTATACTATTACTGCATGTGTTCTTTTATAAATCTACATGATGCGCTGAATGCTGACGGATACAGCAGGAATATTGTGTGCCTGTGCTGAAAGAGACGCATGGTGTGCATGGCATCGGCATGGCGGATTGCGTACGGGAGAGCTTGAGACTTCGGCGAGGATCGCCGGGGAGGTTACGGCCGTGTTGCCGGGGGCGTTGCCACTTGCCGCCACTCCATTTGTTTATTCTCGTGGTCTCTCCCGTACACTAGCTTATATTCCGCTACCTGTATGGCTATATATATATGTATGTATTATCTGCCTTTCGGCATCTCTGCAGACCACAACAACTGTTCCCGAAATTCCTGCTCAGCTCTCCACCTCCTCCTCCTCCAAGACTGGATCAAATCCTACCTAATACTAGCAAGTATAGTAGTCCTTTCTCTCTCCTACTCCTCCTCATCTCTCTCTCTCTCTCTCTCTCTCTCTCTCTAATGTCCAGACCACATACAGTATTTGCAAGCAGGCGGATGATCGTTCGTTCCAAGCAATTACTGATGCAATGCATGCAACAGCCAACAGCCTGATAGAGAAAGGTCGTTTTCATCTGTTCGTCTCCTTGTCAATCGTACGTATTATTTTCTCCAGGTCGTTGGGTTTTTTTCAATCTTTTGATTGAAGTGGTCGCGGATTTGCTCTGTATATCTCCTCGAACCGGTTCTTGCCGCATCTCTCCATCCATCCCCCTCCCAGTCCCAGCTGCTGGTCATTTGTCAGGACGCAAATAGTTTTCGATCGGGGTTCCAGTTGCGCGTCGCGCCATCGCCGTCGCCGTCGCCGTCTTTACTTCAATTCCTCTCCCGGTCGTCGCTTGCCTGCACGGAACTCTCTTGCTTTGATCCAACCATATCCACCCTAATCCCCGGTTGGTTCTCTTCTCGACCAAGAATTTCATCGATCTCCAACTTCACATTGGTCGTGTTCCTTGCAACTTCTTCCTTGCCGATCGACCGATCGATCGCCGGAAACAAGAGTCGGCCGGCAGGGCGGCCTCGGCCTGGCCATCATCAAATTAAAAGGTAGCGCTAGCGCGGGCCATGCATGCAGCAGGCGCTATAGCACTCCATTGATCAACCTCGGATCAGTTGCTCGATTGGTTGATCCATCGGTCGGACGGCAGATCGAGCGGCAGCCATGCAGGCCAACGGCCGCGGCGAGCAGCACTCGCCGAGGTCGGCCAACAAGTCGGCCTCCTCCCCGCGTGGAGGGGGCGGGGCCGACCACTACTCCCCGTCGGCCAAGACCCCGCGCGGCGGCGGCGCCATCGGCGGCTGGGTGTCCCCCAAGCTGCCGAGCAGCGCGGCCTGGCTGCTGGACAGCCGGTGGGCGCTGTCGGCCGCGCTCAGCCTGCTGCTGTTCCTGGCCGTCGCGTTCGCCGTGACGTCCTTCTCCTCCTCCTCGCTGTCGGACATCGCCGCGTCGTCCTTCTTCCCCTTCAACCCGGCGCACGCCAACGGCGATGACTTCGTGGAGGCCCACGTGGACGCTAGCCAGCAGCAGCAGCAGCAGGCAAACACGACGACGTCGCCTCCGCCCCCGCCGGGCGCCGGCGTGCCCCGGCTGGCGTACCTGATCTCGGGGTCCAAGGGCGACCTGGACCGGCTGTGGCGCGCGCTGCACGCTCTGTACCACCCGCGCAACCAGTACGTGGTGCACCTGGACCGCGAGGCCCCCGTGGCGGAGCGGCTGGAGCTGGCGGCCCGCGTGGCGAACGCCTCCGTGTTCCGGCGCGCCGGCAACGTGCACGTGGTCCGCCGCGCCAACATGGTGACCTACCGCGGGCCCACCATGGTGGCCAACACGCTCCACGCCTGCGCCATCCTCCTCCGGCGCGGCGGGCCCTGGGACTGGTTCATCAACCTCTCCGCCTCCGACTACCCGCTCATGACGCAGGACGGTGAGTAGACGACGTCGTCGTCAGCAGCAGCTTGACGCCTTGACGCTTTCTGTAGATTTCTCTTTGCTAGTGGTGGCAATACTGAATTGATCAGCTGATGACAAATGCAAGAAATTGACGTACTGCTCCGATCCATCGATTCGCAGATATCCTTCACGTCTTCTCCTCGGTGCCCAGGCACGTCAACTTCATCGAGCACACCGGCTACTTGGGCTGGAAGGAGTGAGTATCTCGATCGACCATGCTCATGCTCGTCGTCGTCGTCATCGTCTCTGAAGTCTGAACATATATATGTATATAATAATGTGCAGGGGGCAGCGTGCTCGTCCTCTGATCGTGGACCCTGGGCTCTACGGCTCCAAGAAGCAGGACATCTTCTGGGCGTCGCAGAAGCGCGAGCTCCCCACGGCGTTCAAGCTCTTCACGGGGTCGGCGTGGGTGGCGCTGTCGCGGGACTTCGTCGAGTACACGGTGTGGGGGTGGGACAACCTCCCGCGCACGCTGCTCATGTACTACGCCAACTTCGTGTCCTCGCCGGAGGGCTACTTCCAGACGCTCATCTGCAACGCGCCGCGCTTCGTGCCCACCGTCGCCAACCACGACCTGCACCACATCCAGTGGGACGTGCCGCCGCGCCAGCACCCGCACCCGCTTGCGCTCGCCGACATGCCAGCCATGCTGCGCAGCGGCGCGCCGTTCGCGCGCAAGTTCCCCAGGGACGACCCCGTGCTCGACGCCATCGACGCCGACCTCCTCGGCCGCCCCTCTCGCGCCGCCGCCAACAACGGCACCGGCGCAGCCGCAGCGCACTTCGTGCCCGGAGGGTGGTGCGGCGCCGACGCCGCGTGCCGGGACGTGGACAACGACTGGGTGCTCAGGCCCGGGCCCGGCGCCGACCGATTCCAGAGGCTCATCGACATCATCGTCAGGTCCGAGGCGTTCCCCAACAGGCAGTGCAAGTAGCTCGCCGTCTTCTACTAGTCTGATACAACTTTCACTTGCCCGACGGCCCAGGTCTGTGTATACGGAAAAAAACACATCAAAGGATTGCTATGGTACATGAGGTAGAGATGATTATATATACATGTAACCTTTGGTACTTATAATACTACACGCACATACACAAACCCTATAGTGGCTCTTGTCAACCAATTTTTCCCTTCTTCAGCTACAAAATGGCTCAGGTTTTGGATTCAGTTCCTGCTTGACAATGGCAAGCGTCTCAAAAACATCCATGGCGACTGCTGAAAACCTTGGATTAAGCCGAAATTTACCAAAGACAGACGACACTGCAAACTAATCCAACTGGTTTCGATGGCACATCTAAACAGCACACAAAAGAAAAGGGAAAGGATGAAACTACTACCAAAAGATAGTTTGGGACCTCAAGGGATAATGGAGCGGCCTTACTCATGCAACCATCAGATGTTGCTGTCCCAGATATCAGCATCATGTGAACGGCAGCCGCTTATAATAGAAGCGCAATTATTGTATTAGCAGAAGATACTCCTTTCACAAAATTAAAGACGGCCTCAGAGTTCGCTTCTGCGTATTGTATTGGGAGGACAACAGCGACGCTCTTTCTCAACAAGATGCTATATAGTATCATAATAATAACCTGGAGGTAATTAAAAACGGGGGAGACAAAATGCAAAAGCACGACCATGTACAGCTACTGTAAAATCTAAACTCCCAGACCAGTGGATCCACAGCTACGAGCATCATTTATACCACTGAGGTCTAAGCTACTGAGCATGCCCAGCCGGATAAAAACTACGGCTGTAAAGATGCTACATGAGCTCAGTGACTCGGGTGCTATGCGCTGGTTTCAGCTTCTGAATCCATTGCAGCAGCCGCTTCTTGGGATCCTGGCAGGCGCCGCTCTTGAGCGCGTCAAGGCAGCCGCCCTGTGACAGAACAGAATGGAACTGTTCCAGGACTTTCACAATCTGCCAGAAGTCAGGCCTCTTGTCAGGCTGCAACGCGCAGCACTGCTCAATCAGGGATCTGAGGGCCGACGGACACTCCGGAGAAATTGTTGGCCTCATGTTCTGGAGTTAAAAACAACCGTGTAAGAATCACATACGCTTCAAAAATCACTGTGCAAAGAAATTTTATTTAGTTGTATAATACTCAAAGCAAGAAAGAAAAGATTACCCTATTGGCTACAGCGTAAGCCACCTGGAAAGGGGTTAGGTTCTCATAGGGAATTCTTCCAGACACCATTTCCCACAGGAGCAATCCGAAGCTGTAGACATCCACCTTCCGGCTGTATGCCTTTTGCTTAATCATCTCAGGAGCCATCCACCTGTATGTACCCTCATCCTCCACTAGCACATCACATAAAGCCTCCTCGCAGGCGATACCAAAATCAGCAATCTTCACACAGAAGTTCTCGTCAAAGAGAATGTTCTCAGGCTTAATGTCACGGTGAACAATCCCTTGAGAGTGTATGTACTCCAAACCACGGGCAATATCGAGAGCAATGGATATGATCTTCTCCAGAGGGATGGAGTGGTTCTCTGTGCTATGTAGGTATGACCTTAAGGAGCCTCCAGGAAGGAACTCGGTGATAATGTAAAAAACTGGTGGGCATTTATAGGCGGCTACAAGCTGCATTGGCAGAAAATTCATCAGAAAAGGATTATCGCACAACAAAGCAATCGACACCACATGCATTTGAAAGGCATAATTAGTAAACTCAACTAACTATAAACAATCAACCGTGCAAGAGGAACACACTGATAAATACATTGAGCACTAGAGTAGACTAGCAGAGTATACACGGAATATGATCAAATGTTTTAATGTTCCCAAGAGTGTCAACATCAGTTTAAGCTGTTTCTGAAATAGCAGGACAACCTGACAAGCCATTATCAGCATCACTAATTTGAACTGGTTTACTGGTCTGAGTCTGACTAAACTATGAAGCAGGAGACATAAATTAAGACAGACATCATGCAGTGACTGACAAAGCTGGTGACATTGCTGTTAATTGCTACATTGATCACATTCTTGAGCACAACAAAGCAATCAACACTACATGCATTTGAAAGACAGAATTGGTAAGCCCAATACATTACAAAAATTCAACCATAAATAGTACACTAGCACGGTATATACACCAAATATGATCAAATTTAATGTTGCTAAGAATGGTAACATCAGCTTAAGTGGTCTCTGAAATAGTGAGGATAACTTGACAAGCCATTATCAGCACTGATTTATACTTTCTGACTAAAACGGTTATAAGAATGGAAAGTAGAATCAATGCACGCTGTTGTACATAACTACATAGCAGGAGAAATAAGTTAACACTGAAGCCATAATGCAGTGACTGGCAAAACTGGTCACTTTCTTGTCAATTGTTACCTTGATCACATTCTTGTGGTACAGGTGAGACAATGAATTGATCTCACTGTTATACTGCTTTAAAAGTTTTCGAGCCATCTTCCCGTTGTCGTCATCATCAGGTTGCCGGATAAATTTAATTGCAACTGGTTTATCATCATAGAACCCCCTGTACAGCCGGCTATATGCCCCACTAGCAAACCTGTGCCCAACGAGCAGCTTTGATGGGTCGAGCGTCCAATCAACAGTCGTTTGCACGGCCTCATTCATTCTAACCATCTGGGCTCTCCGATCATCAGCAGGGTTCACTGCACTAACCCTCCTTCCACCACTGTATTTCCTTGTCCAAGCATTATCCTTATGAGACTTGTGCTTACCAGATACCGCTGGAGTTGAACACCAATCAGGACTTCGACCCATACCAGACACCTGCCTAGCAAATGATTTGCCATATATGCTCTTTTCAGACCCTCTTCGCTGTGGAGGAGGGCTTGAAAACCGCCGGCTGCTAGATTTTGCTTCCCTGAACACTTCAGAAGGCACAGTGCTAGGAAGGGGGGACTTTGATCTTGATCTGTGCTGTGATCCAGGGGCCTTTTGCAGACTAGACCCTTGATTTGAAGGTGCCTTGTTCAAGTAGCTGAGGAGCATCATGGAACTTCGGCTCTTGTCCAGGCTCCTTGCTCTTGGACGCCTGCAGTTCTCTGAGTTCATTGGGGGGCTTGAAGGAATCTCCAAACTCGCCTTCTTCGGCCTGTTGGCCTTGTCCCTATCAAGCTGAAGCGAGGATCGGACTAGTGGCAAACTAGCACAGTGCTTGAGTGCAGTTTCTGTTTTTTCATCATCTCGATCAACAGGCATGGATACAGATTTCCCCATGCTCACAAATTTCTGCAGTTTCCGCTCGACATCCTTACTAAGTGGAGGGAAAGGTGCCACGACATCCTTGCGAACCGGAGCAACAGGTAGCCTTCGGGAATCCACTCTTGTGTAGACAGTGTGGGAGAACTTGGTCCTCCTAAGCCATGAGTTCTGATCCTCCATAGCAGCAAATAAGGAGGCGAAAAAGCACAGCCACGAGCGATCAGATTCCAACTTTGGAAGTCTGGAGCCATAGAAACCACATGTTGAACTGGAATGTTGAGGAGAAAAGGTATCCCTCGCTTGAAACCCCGACAAAGGTCCTCAAACCAGGAATCGCCATCGCAGTTCCTCGGTCCATCTGCAGTCGATTTCTTGAAGCAAGTTATGAATCAAGCTGAAAGTTCAAGGGTCTAGAGCCTGCCGATTACAGAGGAATGGATCCTATAACTTGCAGTTGCAGAGAGCTTGGTGGAGAACCCAGGAGTGGCATACGGGCTTCTGAAAAAAAATCCTAAAATACAGCAAGGTGGACGCACAATTGTAAAATGAACCGGCTGAACAACGGCAGCTATTATATTGGCAATTATTGTAACAGAAAAATGTCTAATTCAACCACAGCAAGTACTGCCCAATACTGGATCCAAATAATAGACATATATAATTAAAAAAAATCTGGACTTGACTCTTCCTAATGGCATTGGGCCAATGCCATTGAGGGCAAAACAGGTGCGAAACGGGCACGGTTATTGACAAATACATGCACTGAAACATGAGAAAAATCGCAAGAAAAAACTGCAAAGAGTATGAGCACGACGTCTAGTCCGGGGTTGACCAATTGCCATACTGCGTAGTGCGTACAGATCTATCGTTGTCAGGTTACTGACTTTTCATGGGACGACACATCAACAGTTAGCAATCAATTCTTGAAGGAAATCCACAGGTCAAACACAAATGCACAAGCGAAGAGCAACTTCTTATCCAAAGTAAGAAAGAGAAACGATTGTGACTTTCTCATAATCTAAAATCAACAGGAAGGTCGAAAACACTGCAGTGCGCAGCAGCAAAGAGAGGAAACTGTATTCGTGCCGATCGGAGGCACGAATCTTCGGGGATGAAGCAAACGCGAACCTCGAACGGAGTTGCGCAGCAATGAATGGCATCGAAACCCGATGAGTGTAAACACGATTACCTCAAGGAAACCAATCCGGCGCATAAAGGCGGAAACTTTAACAATACATATAGCCAACCGTACAAAAAACAATCGAATCCGCCTCCAAGGAACTTGCCTTTTGAGAGGGAAAAAATCGATCGAAAACGTCACTAACCCCGCATGCAGAGCACTGAACGCCTGGTGAAACCTCGAAACTATTATCGATATAGTACTGGAGTAGCTCTGGAAGATGAGGCCCGGCCAAGGGGCAAAAAAAAAGGAGAGAAAATAATACCGCAAAGATCGGAGCAGGAAGAAACTAACCTTCCAGGGATCGCGGCGGATAAAGCCTGCGGAAAACCGGATCAAAATGCCGGCCTCCACCGCTGTTCCCGCTCCAGGTAGGCGGCGAGCAACCGCGGATTGAGGTGGAGACGCCGAGCCAGCCAGGCCAGGGGAAGGGAGTTGGGTTTATCAAGAGCGCATTGAGGGCGCGCACCCCACCAGTCACCAGAAAAGGGCCCGTGCCGCGCACCCTGTAACGCGGCCTCGTGCCCGTGGGATCCGGCTCCTCCCCCACCGCCGTACGGGCTCCCTCCTCCCAACTCTCCTGCTCCTCTGTGCCAAGCTCTGCCTGTGTTCTACTACAGATCTCTAACGCGCTGGAGGGCTCTGTGGAGAATATCGGGAAGCGCAGGGGCTCGTATCCGAAGCGGAGGAAGATGAGGAGATTATTACTACGGCAAGGGCGGCGCAGATGACGAAATTCAAGGGAGCTGAGCTGCTGCCTGATGGAGGGGGGCTTTGAGTCAATGGCTGGCTCAATGCAAACGGCAAAGGCAGCCAAGACGAGTGGAGTGTGGGGCAGGGCAGAGCCAGATAGGGACTGCAGAATTGGGGAATGTCAAGCTTTTCTTTTCACATAAAAAGTGGTTAGGGTTTTTTAGTCATCCTGGCCTCTCCTTTCGACATGCTTTTGTGTCTATTATTGGTGGTGCTAGGTAGGGATGCACCATGGCTAAAGGAAGGATTTAGTACATCATCAGGTTTCGATTTGTCGTTATCCCTTCTCCCATTTTGTAAGCCGATGAAATGGATGGAGCTTATAAAAAATAATGCAAGTTTTACGGTGGTTGAAAAAAAGTACTCTCTCCATTAAGACACGGTCAACTCTTTTCCACACCGTTCATCATTCGACTAAAATTTCTCAGGTTTTGTATTTATTTTGTAGTGTTCTTTTTCCATTGCTAAAGATAGTTTAAGTATGACTTATCTTTGTAAATTAATTTTTTGACAAATCAATAGAAAAAAATCAAATATGATATATGTTTCTGATTATATAAAGAGTATATTTCTTTGATTGTTTTTTAGGAATCGGAACCGTTAGCTTTTCAGTGAGTTGTTAACATTGTGTATTCCAGTTGTAGACAACGGTTTTGCCTTGGCTTGCTAAAGTGATGTGTGTCAGGTTGCTAATACATTTACATATGCTAGTATTGTCTAAAATGCACAAATAGTGCCGTGTGTTGAAGGGTGTAAGTGGGCCAGCCAACTAGCAGGTCTACAGGAGAGAACGTTGAACACCTTTCGTAGCACGCGGACCTGCGCTGCTGATTATTTTTCGTCAACTGAGGGGGTGATCGGATCAAGGGGCTAAAATTTTAGCTTCTGTGGTATCGGCTGTTTGATGCTAATTAGAAGTATTAAATATAATTTAATTATAAAATTAATTATACAGATGGGGAGTAAACGATGAGAGAAATTTATTAAACCTAACTAATCTATGATTAGCAAATGTGATGCTACGGTGACTATTCGTTAATAATAGATTAATTAGGCTTAATAAATTCGTCTCGCCGTTTACTCTTCGGCCGTGTAATATTTAATACTTCTAAATAGCATTCAAACATTCGATGTGACGTGGACTAAATTTTAACCTCCGGATCTAACACCCCCGAGACAATCTTCAGCTATGGATATCCCCTCTTTCCATTTTTTTTCTATTTACGGTAGCTCTACAATGTAGGCATTCTATTTATCTATCCTGTCGTAGACAACCTAACGCAGCGTCTCTATACTGGGGAGAATATATCAACCCCAATCGCATCTCACGCGCTAATTAAATTGCTGAATCACATGCTCGATTTCAGGGGGAGCGACGGTGCCGAAACTGTTGGACTCGGTGGATGCGCCCGCTCGCCCAGAGATTCCTGTCTGTCCTGCCGCACGGTTCACACCTCAAGGTCCACGCTGCACGGAAGATCCCTTCCGTCTCGGCCACAACAGCTCATGCCTTTGACTTTAGCTTTCTCTGTCTATCTCGCCTGTCGCCTGTAGTACTGTACATGTACGTAATCAAAGAGGAGGAGGAGGAGGCAAACGCTGCTGCCGTTTGCCTTCCGGTCAGGCAGCGCCAAACGAAGAATCGACAGTTTCAGAAACGGACAAGTCTGTGAATACTTGTGGCGATGGCGAGTGAGTAGTGAATTGCTGCCCAAGGATAAGGTGTTGAACACTCGTTGCTGTCTGTCCAAGTGTTCTTAATCCTGGCGTAGGATTAGGAACACTTGGGCTTGGAATTCCTCAGTCGTCGGTCCGCACGCATGTTTTCTAACAGCATTTCTGGGGGCGACCACGACCATAGGCGCCGATGCTTTCACAACATGGGTTTCCAGGTTCTTGGAGTCTTGGAGAGGGATCGTAGTATAGTATCAAGCTGCATGCTGTTGATGGGCTAATATAATAGGTTTGGGACGACGTCTTTTGAGTTTAATCACTGGATCAGAATTAATTCAGACAGAACAATACGCACCTACGCGCGTTTATCTATATATTCAATTGAAATTGTTCTCCACATGTTTTAGTTTCAGGCCATGCTGCATGAAGCAAAATTATTGCGGTGCTGTGTTTATCTATATATCTGCAGATAAGGGCGGCTTACACATACGTACACGTCAATACGTGAGCAGAATCACATCCATCAGCCTGCTAGCTAGTGCGTCTTGTTGACTAAATAAACCGCATGCATGGCGAGGTGGTCGAGCTAGCTAGCCCGGCCCGCCGTTTAGACACAGACTGACAGACAGAGCTCTATCTACACAGATCGATCGAGCCGCAGGAAAGGAGAACAATATATCATGGTTCATAGCAGGCTCATAGCGTTTATTAGAAACTAATGATTGGGCCACGAAAAGCAGCCTAGCTAGTATATATAGGCAGAAGAAGATGCAAAGGGGTGAGACGAGGAGTGTGGAATTTGCCCACCATATGTACAGAAGAGGCGAAGGCGGCCGGGTATAATTACTGCAAGAACATCTCCATCACCCAAAAGACTAATCAACCAACGACCGTGAGCCGGTTACTATTACCGTATACCTGGAGCCGGGATCCAGCGTGACACGCACATGTGGATAAATTTACAATATTTATCGTGTGTATAGCATGGCCGGACGAAGAAACAACGGAGCAGCTAGCACCGACCGTCGCCGTCACCGTCGACCGAATAATCAAGGAGCTGATGAGTAAAGACCGGCGAAGTTGTGGGGCGTGGGAGGTGAAAAAAATTTCAGATTTTTAGTGCAGCCCGGCTACGACGGACCCCCAGGAACACCGTAGAGCGGAGATCGGGTCCACGGGCCCGGGCGTCGGCCTGGCCCAGGAAGCCCATTGCTTGCGCTGAAGATGATGGGCCGTGGAACACCAACGCAAAGCCCCAGCAAAGTGCGAGATGTGGGGTGGGGGCGAGCAGCGATGATCGAGCTGGCCATGGCCTTGGCTGCCGCGCATGCATGCGAGCGTCGCATGGCCATGGCGCGGCATCATGGCATGGTACTTGCGCGTCGGCGTTGCCTTGCATCTGCACCCCGACCGAGTCGACCTGCAGCTGCATGCAGGAGCAGGACCACCTCTGGCTCCGATCCATCGACCTCTGTCTGTCCCACGACACGACACGGCGGATCGGACGACGCTGCACTTCGCCGTCCTAGCTTTATGATAGCCTACGACCTGCACGCATACCCCTTTTCCGTTCCTTTAATTATAATAAATAGAAATAAATAAATGCATCTCTGCGCTGCGCTGCACGCACTTTCAGGGAATTAAAAAAGATTAGAGGCCATTCACGCGTCTAAAAATTAATTAAACCCAATCAATTCGGTGACCCTGTCTTTCACTCTTTCTGGCCCTTCGTTCTACTAACATATACTAGGAGTGAGACAGTGAGTATCTACACCAATTTCATGCAAAGTCAGACGCTGGCTACATATTCAAGCAGTGACGTGCCGGCACAGGCACCTGCGCAGCTCGTGTGTCAGCATCTGCACCCCAGCAAATTAATACTCACATTTTCGTTCTCGATCCAGTATTCCATCAGTTAGTTTCTTTATATGGGATAGGGATGAGGTAGGTAGGCACTCGCACTGCATGCAACATCGAGCAATGGCGTTCTTCACTGTGGCCTTGTGGGGTTTTCTTTCTTTAGAAAACTCTATTTTAATTACAACCTGGGGCTATACAAATTGATGTCTAATTTACGATCTCGAACAATGAAACTAGGCAGCAAAGGCCACCAAACAGTCAAAACCGGACAAACAACATGCCTGAGGCTGGTTTGGTGGCAATTTTTCTGTTTTTTTAGAAAGAATAAATAAAATCATTTTAAATATATATGGGACATATGCCATATTCTTTTCCAAAAGCATAATCTATCCATTGGTGCTCTATTTGAAAATTATTTATTTCCACAGTTATTGTTTGATTACTCTAAATAAAACATCAGAAATAGGAGCAAATAAATTCCACATAAATCAAAATAGAGCACTGGCGGTTAGATTTTTTTTAGAAATTATTCCATACATATTCTGTATTCTTTTATTTAAAATGATTTTTTCATGAATTTTATAGATTAAACAAAAAATTGGAAAAAAAAATAAAAACACACCACTGAAACCGCCCTCATCTCATCTCATCGGTGTATATTGTTCGGTTTTGACAATATGATTGCGCCGCTTGCCAGATTTCGTGGTTAAACGGTTGAACATCAATCCAAGATTGCAGAATGGATTTTTTTCCATTTCCGTTTTTTTTTTCTTTTTGGCGTTGGGTGCGTGCTGACATGCATGCGTATAAAAATGTCCGAGATATTCCGAAACATCCGCAGCTAGCAGCAGCAGCAACAGCAACAGCCTTTGTTTCATCTGCACTAGCTGCGACTCTGGAGTTGATCGATGAGTGAGCGCGAGTAGTAGTGCCTGCTGCATCATCGGAAAGCTAGCAGCTTTGGCCTTTGGGCATCTCGACCAGTGTCTCTGCTGAGCCCTCGTCCCTGGCTCCTTTTGGCGCCATGGGAATGGAATGGATCGGATGCCAACAAACTGCGCTGCTTGTTTAATCGCGTCCCGGCCGATGACTCCTGACCTGACGCACCGCGGCCTACGTACGTTCACACTGCCTTACATTAGCTTGCTGATGCTGCTGCCTAATCTCGCATGCAATGATTTGGATCACTGTTGTCGTGTTGCCTAGCTCACCATGCATTGCATGCACCGCGACAGCGTCGTCGTCCATGTACTAACTTTACCACCGCAATGCAAATGCATCATGACTAGGGCCTGCCGGCCCGCCTTTCCGCAGTTTTAACTCAATTCCTGCTTGTTGTAAATTAAAGCGCTGACGTGATCCGAGGAAATGCTGCGTTTTCTTTCAAGGAAATATAATGCTCCATTATTATTTCCTCTGCTTTAATTATTTGCCCTCGATATATATCAGCTTGCACACTCTCTCTCTGGCGTGTTGTTTTATTTATTTTTGCAAAGCATGGCATGGCGTAGATAAAAAGATGTGTGTACACACACGCCCACACGCGTCTATCGTCGTACTACTACGACATGCACATATACATTACCTCTCTCTATATAAATTCCTCCAAGATATGATACTGGCGGGCCAGTGGATCAGAACATTGACGAGACCATGTTCCATGAGAGGTCACCGTATATATATAGTTTTACGTCTATAGTTTTACGTTTTACCGTGGCATCGGATTCGCGTGACGGAATCACGCACAGCAACGGACCGATCTAGCTCTTGCGACTGATCCGACCAATTTAATTGGTGCTCTAGCAGCTAGTCATATAACGTAATTAACACACGAAATAACTGCACATTGGTACCATGCCGTAGCTTTCATGTGATGACTGACCGGTACAACATCGTACATACTATTCAAATTTCAAAACTACGTACAGCAGTAGCTGTAGTTGTCTCTTCTTCGTTCCACGCTGATACCATTGATATACGGAGTAGTTGGATATACTATTATTTGTCCTTTTGTGTGACTTGTTTCATTTTTAACGGCACTTAGCTTAAGCTTATCATTTATTGTTTTGTTTCAATTTTTTCCCTTGATAGAGAGTCAAACTTTGATAATTTTTAGAAAATGGTGGAGTTTGATACTACTTCCGTTTTCAAACATTTAGTCGCCGGCTAGTTCATTTTTGAACTAGAATTTGACAAATAAAAAGAAAAGAACGAGTATTTTTCACGAATCACAGTGGTCGAACTGGTGGGGTGCATCACCGCTTCACGCATGCATGTCATTTGAGTTGTGACCATGCAAGCGTACCGTACCTCCTGAAGGTTGAAGCTTTAGAACTGCTGAAGTTTACCCTTTAATTTGCAAAGCGAAGCAGTACCAGCCGATGGTGCTGGACTTGTACTTTGTATTCTACGGAGTTGGAATTTGAGATGCATGCATGCAAGTGTGCATAGTACTATTACCGCGGTTCGCTGCAAAGTTAAACAGCCTGCCGCAGCTATTGGCCTTCGCGTCGGCGATGTGACGACGGCATCGGCTTTCGCTGTGCACACTGCGGCAAGCGTGGCGCCGTCAGAGAAACTGCGTCAGCATGCAGTAACTTTGTGCGTGAAAGCAACCGATGAGCGTGCAGTCGATCGGTTTGCTCATGATGTATATGTGTATATGCATTCTTCTACGTAGACACGTGGGTTCTGACTTCATGAGCAACTCGCGTGAACGATTCACCTCTTAGTTAGACTGACAAATCATTGATGTTTGCCTCACTGTTGGCATACATTGTCAGTTTGTCACCCACCACGGCCATGTTTAGTCCGTACATTAGCCGGACACTTTAGTGACTAAATTTTAGTCCCTTTATTCAAACATGTTTTCAGTCTATTTGTTAAAAAAATGAACTAAAGTGGACTAATGCCTAATTTTTACTGTAATTAATGGGTCAACAAACAATTAGTCCATACTATTCAAACACCTCATAACTAATAGCCAGTGAGCTAAACTTTAGCTAACTAAACTTTAGTCCGAACTAAACTTTAGGTCTAAAGTATTCAAACACAGCCTTAGTTAGGCTGAACTAGTTAATGAGATAATTGTTAGTTGGATCTAGCTAATAATTCATCCTGTCCTATAATAGAGTGTTTTCTGGATTTGTCATAAGTCAAGCTATCGTAAGTTTGACCGAAATTATAAAAAAAACAATAATACTTTTGATATAAAATGATCATTATTATATTCAACATGAACTATATTTCCATAATTCACTTCTTTGATGTGATAAATATTAATATTTTTCTCTATAAAATTGGTCAAATTTAAGATTATTTGATTTAGAACAAATCCAAAAAACTCTATATTTGAGGATGGAGAGAGTAGCTGATTTGTTAGCTGGCTTTGTTTGGCTGCTATTCTAGCTAGCTATTAGCTACAGGGAACCAAATAAGATTATGGTAAATAAGTGATTGCTCAAATTCTTGGATGATGTAACAAGGGACAATAACTATAGTAGGAGTATGTCTTACGAGGGGACAATCGGAACTATATTTCCCTTATCTACAAAAATGTGCAGGAAAGATGAACGATCCTAGATGATGTATGTAGTAGAATACTAGTTCAAAGAGGACAAAAAAAGAGCGTGGAATTCCGACGGCTCCAGTAATTCTGCTTTACATCCATATTTTTTTTTTTGCTGACAAACCGCCTTTTCTATACGCACACTGAACAGAAGTGTTTTTCAACATTAAAGTAATTAACAGGTCCTAAAATATGGTCAGGCCCTTGATATTTTCCCCCAAGGTGTAAGAGAAAGAGCGAGGGCCAGTTAACGTCTTCCTTTCTTGCCGATTGACAAACGTCCTCGATTTCACTTGCCTTTGCTTTGATCGAAACGTAACATCTGAACCACTTCTTTGCGTCGTATCAGTATCAGCCAAAGCGAAGGCTGACATGGAATGGAATGGAGCACGAGAATATAAAACTCTGTCTTTCACAGAAAAAAAACAAAAGCAAAACTCTGTAGAAATGTCACTCAAACTCTACAATAATATTTTGTCGCAAAATGACATTTCCCCGTGCTGAAACAAACACTTCCAGCCACTAACCAGGAGGCCACCCTTTTTCTTTTCTCACGAATTTGATGTCCCCATCTGCCAGTGGATGTGTGAAACAGTGAGAGCAACAGATCTGACAGGTGTTCATTTGCCTGCCAAGCCAGAGCAGCTCAGCTCCCCGCTGTTGCTACAGGAACAGGATCCATATCCATGATGCCACTGCAGGGTGGAGTGGGCAAGTGAACTCGGCTGCTGACACTGAAGTGGGTCACTCTCAACATCTTCACAAGTTTCCTCCAAATTTGTTTTTTTTTTAAATCAGCTTATCCTCAAAAGCTGCTTTGCTCCAATTCATAGATTTTTTTAAAAAAATAATAATGCCACAATGCAAATGGTGGAGCTCACCACTCCACCATCGGAAGGGCATTGTTTTTCTACTACTTTTGATCACACTCCCATATTCCACTCCCACTCCCACCTCCCTCCTCCACCAGTAGCAGTAGCCAACATGATGAGAAAAATATGCAGGGCATTTCACTTTGGTTTCCCTCTCCTACGAAAAAGATGCCGCTTTTAGGGGACCCTTTTGTTGTTCTCTTCTACTATGCCAGGGTCCAACGCAGATCGAAAATTTTACTACCACTTCAGGTTTCAAGCAGATTTTGTGCAGATTTTGGTAGAAAGATCGAGGGGGCAAGGGCAATTATTAGGTGCCCTGCTTCGACCTTGTCTGCCTTCACCTTCTTCCATGGATAAGCTAGCATAGCTGCCGCCGCTTCGTCGAAACCAGGCTCAAGGGGGCCCTCTGTTCAGATCAGTGGCTACCCTTCATCAGTCATTTTGATTTACTGTGTGCTTTTCATTGGCACGTTATTTTACCTCTCGTAAAAAAGGCGGCCTTTCTCTAAGCAAATCTCTCTAACGAGTATAATTGACAATTGGACCTGTAAAATCAGACCAGTTCTATCCCGACCACTGATCCACGTCCAGTTTCTTGAGTGTTTTACCTGCAATAGACAATGTCAACTTGAGCATCCACTTGCCTCACGCTGAACTCAATTTTGACAGCTTCAGGCACAAGCTTGCCCCCACCAAACCATGTCAAAGCATGCGCATGAAGCAAGGAAAGGTGAAACTGAAAATGCCAAGCGAAAATCGACAAGTTCACAGGAGAAAAGGAAGACATGGGAGCAGCAAGAGCACTGATACTCGGTGATCAATTAATCCCTCTTATGCGCCGAATTACTGTTACAAACACCAGGATTACAACATGGGGACTGGACATACAGGACTCATCTCAGAGCTCACGAGAGGGAGAGATGGAGGAGGAGAGGAGAGGAGGAGGAGCAAATCATCCACCCACAGATCAGGTCCTCGGCGTCCCGCTTGAGGAGCGCAGCGATTAGCATGCGAGCAGAGCATACCGAGCCAGCCTAGAGGAAGGGAGGGGGGAGAAACCAGGAAGCTGCTGCCACGGTCACGGCCGGCCGGTCGGCGACTGCACGGGGAAGAGCGGGAGCAGCCTGGGCGGGGGCTGCAGGTCGCCGCCAGGCGCCGGCATTGCCGCGCGGGGACGGGTGGAGGTAGAAGCCCTTCTCGGCGATGGCGCGGTCCTCGGCGGCCGCGGCCTCCTGGGACCCCGGCAGCGGCGGCAGCGGCGTGACGGGGCTCCCCAGCGCCAGCGACGGAAAGTCGAGCATGCTGGGCGACAGCACCTCCAGCCCGCGCGGCGAGAAGCCGCGGGGGGAGAAGCCCCCCGCGGAAGCCTCCGGCGGCGAAGGCGGCGGCGGCCGGGAGCAGGGGGCAGAGCATCTTGAGGCTCTTCATGCTGCTCCGCCGCTCGTAGAGCTTGAAAGCCGGCTTCTTGGGGCCCGGGGGCGCGGGCGCCGGCTTCTGCGGGGCCTGCGGCGACGCCTGCGCCCCGCCCGCCGCGGCGGCCGCCGCGGTCTCCGGCGTCCCCGTGAGGATCTGGACCACCTGCTTGAAGGAGGTGGTGTCGGCCTGGACGAAGGTGGTGGGGAAGGGGTTGGACGGGTCTGCGGACGCCTGCGGCAGCGGCAGCGGCATCGGCAGCGCCGCCACCGGCGAGGGCGGTGCGGGGCGCTCCCGGGCGGTGGTGGCTGCGCCTGCGCCTGCGCCGGCGTCCATGAGAAAAATGTCGCCTTTGGCAGGCCTGGCCTGGCTGGCTTCTCTTGGGAGTGAGGACGACAGGGAGGGGGAGAGAGACGCACACACAGAGGGGGTTTTATGGGCCATTTGGGGAGTCGAATTTTGGAGCTTTGGGATCTGGAATTTCAACTGGTGGCGAGATGAGATGACGAGTGCTCTGCTTTCGTTTTGTTTCAGCCTGGACTGGAATATGAATATTTTGTGTGTGTGTGTGTGCGCTGCTGCTGGCCAGATCTGGCTTATTCATTGCATTGGGAAGATGAAGACACCAGCACTCGAGAAGACTCGTACTAGGTCAATTCGTGCAGGTGAGCTGGATGGACATGTTTTTGAATTTCATGTAGATTCTGTCCTCCTCTTCAAACAATATACTACTACTGCTGTACTAGCACTAGTATTCGGTGTAGATTCCGTCCTCCTTTTTTTCGAATGAAATGAACGACACAACTGTCCCAGTGAGAGCGTCAAATGTGATGTACCAGTCCTTGTGTCAACTGAGGAGCCAGGAGTGCGCTCTCCACTTGCTACCTGTTGGGAGGGTACAGATTTTTGAATCGCTGTACCATTTAAGCTTCCCGGCCGTTTATGGACAGGGTTTCTTTCTCAACTTGTGTTTGACATACTAAGTCTCGAAAACAAAGGGTGCATTGCGTATTCTTTGAAGAAAAATTGTGTGTTTTTTTCATTAACATGAGTAAGGGAGGGCGTGCACTCGGTGTCATTGAACAAGTCGTGTAGACACAGAGGCCTGGGACAACTACCGGCTGGCCACCGTTCGTGTCACGTCTGCTGTGTGGAAGAGGACCGTCGAAAACAGCGCGTCAGCCATAAGTGGTTTTGAAACGGCAAAACAGCCACCCACGAGAAGGAGGAAAATTCAGCGGCTTTTCTCAAAAAAAAAAAAAACTCACCAGCATGCGGTGGTATCAAGCACCGCATGCCTTGTCTAGAACTTCCTTTTTTGTTTTAATCTGTTAGATTTATTTAGCTTTATTTGAAACAGCTAATTATACTAGGGTCATGCCGAAGTTATGACACGATGAGTCACAGTGTCAGTTTGAGCCGTGGTGGTAGCTGTAGCAGAAAGAGATCGAGAAGGATGGATTACGCCGTGCTTTTTGTACCATGGAACATTTGTGCATGGAAGAAGCCTATGGAAAACAACGCATGGACCACGAGGTGGTTTTGTAACGGCAAAATGCAATGCGCTAAGAAGCCAGAAAAATCACATTTTTTTTCTCACAAAACGCCCACCGTGGTATCAGACACGGCGTAAGGCACGCATTGGTTATCCAAGGCATGTGTCGCCTTGTCTAGACCTTCCAAGGCATGGGTTATTACATTTATTTAGCTTTGTTCAAAACACATTTATTCTACTAGGTTACGCTAAGAGTTACAACATGCTGAGCAAAATGCTAGTTTGAGCTTGGGGGAGGCCAGCGGTTGTAGCTGTGATAGAAAGAGAGCGGGATGCGTTGTGTATTTTATACAGCGATGCATTTGTGTAGAAAAGGCCAGTGAAAAACAGCACATCGGCCACCTCGTGGTTTGTAATGGCAAAATGCCATACGCGAGAAGTTTGTAACGGCAAAACACCATGCACGAGAAGCCGGAAAATTCACGCTTTTCTCACAAAACGTGCATGCATGCTGTGGTATCAAACACGGCGTAAGGTGATGTCCGTTTGAGTTTGAGGGAGGCCGTGGTGGTAGCCATATCCACAATCAAACAACAACTAAGTTCCATTGCTTAATGCTTATTAAAAATAACTTTTTCCTAAGCTATGTAAAATTTATAATTCCGATTTTGATGTGGAGACTCAATTGTGTACTAAATCTTGTAACTTGGTTATTTTCATGTACCACACACCCAACCCCTGATTTTTTTTCTTGGGCGCAGGGACCAAACTTTTGGATGATGTAATATGCACTTGTAAGCTGTGTGTGTGTGTGTGTGTGTGTGTGTGTGTGTGTGTGTGTGTGTGTGTGTGTGTGTGTGTGTGTGTGTGTGTGTGTGTGTGTGTGTGAGAGAGAGAGAGAGAGAGTCCACGAAGTCGACGAAAATTTATTAGGGCCATGGCACGTAGATTTCAGAGAAAGGCTAGCTGAAGCAATCGGATGCATTGACTGGGAGGGTTGCTAAATCTGTACACCTGGCTCCATCATGGTTTTCCTGGTTCCACCATGTTTGTCTCTTAGTTTCAAAGGTTGGATTTGACCAGTTTGCTGCATAAGGGATACTGATTGCTCCATCGCTCCTACTAATTATAGCGACAATCTCAGCAATTGGGACGGCTCATATATCAATTCTTCCAGTACAGTCTCTATGGACATGTTACGCTACCACGACCATGTCTTGGAGTATTGGACACACTGCTATGGCATTACTCCTATGAAAGAATATGGGTCTAAGCTAGAAGCCAACAATAAATCGGCTAAGAAAAACGATGCTCACACTGCAGCTCCTGTTATATAGTAGAAATTTCGATCTGAAAAAGATGTGTTTTTGTAATAGGAAATTTGTTATTGATGACAAAAGTGGTACTAGTAGCCATGACTGCCTGACAGAAGCTAAGGTGGATATTACATAATGTCACCAACATTTTTTTAAGAAATATATACTGATATACGATGTCGCCGACGAGCGACGACGTACCAATGCAAGCTTCTTATATACCACGAGACGAGGGTGGGCATGTTGTAAATCACGATGTTTTACAAGGAGGAGGAAGAGGAGAAACATTTACCAACAGAATTAAGAAAGGTTGTTAATTATCCAGTAATTTGCTAGTTAAATTTAACATGCACATATAACCGGGTATCACTTTTGGTTTCCCGCTTTGGAACCCTCCATCACTACCGGATTTTGGTGAAAAGCGGTGGTGATAGCCTTGGTTCACAAACCAACAGTAATATAGAGGACATCATCATCACCGTCAGGTCGTCCGTACGACGAACCGTCTGTGTGATATATAAACTCTTCATATTGATATCCGAAAAAAAATAGCTTATGGTGACAAGTGAAACTACACATACAAAAACCTCTTTTTAGGAATCGAACCAGAACCCCAAAACCATCGCGCGACCCTTTGTTACCAAATACCAACACAGCACATAGTCATCACATGAGCAGCTTATTTGGGCCTATAGTGTGGGGATCTTACCCTTGTACTTCTACCATAAGGCCCCGTTTGGAATGCGAGATTCATTTCCCATTCCTACGTTTTTCCTATGAAATTGAATTGTTTTCTTTGAAATTTTCTGCACAATTTCTGTAAAATTACTATGTTCCAAGCATACCCTAAGGTATGTTATATAAGATGTGGAGGTAACACACATGTCCTAAGGCTATATCCAACGAGATGGATAAATGGGACCGCATATAGTACAAAACGACATTGTAGCGCTACTAGTGAGAGGTGGTTGGAAACAGTGATAGGTAAGGTGTGGATATGCATTCCGCTAGAGATAGTGTAAAGCGACCAGTGTATTATTTCACACTTAACTCTTTTTAAGACACAAGCTACATGGCAGAGAAAAGGACCCGCCCTTCGTCCGTCTTGGTAAGTACTCCAGTAGACTCCGGTACGCATATACGTACTATAATATACTGCTAACGCCACCGAATGGAATGTGGTAGTACAAATTATCAGGCCACCGTTAAGAGAAATGATGAAGCAAGATCTAGGTATCCAGTCGCTGAATTACCGAAACAAACTGGGAATGTTGCTTGTGTCGCTGTCGTCGCATACACATGCACGTACGCATGCAGCGTTCTCCGTCCGTGCTAGCTTCCGATCCCCGTTTCTGGATGGACACGGCGCGATCGAAATGCATGGGTAGCTGTTGATGCATGGCTGAGCGACATCGGCATGGCAGGGCATGCATATGCATGGATATGTTGGGGCATCAAGAATGCATGGGAGAGTGTCCAAGACGAAGGAAGACCTTTCACCGTTGTCCATGACAGACCTGGATCGACGATGGTGTGGCTTGCGTGCGTGTCTTGCTGCATGCGCCGCAATCTCAGATTCAGATCACACATGCATTGCATTGCATGGTATTGCAGACGCCCCCTCGCACAGTCCCGGTCCCGGCATGATATTGCAACGAGCACACGAGGAGTACATCATCGTCCCAGTTTGAGCTTGCATTGGGGGAGGGGAGGCCGTGGTGGGTGGACGTAGCAGGAATGTAGAGGGTGTGGATAGCGCGCAGCAGGAGAGGACAAACGAAGGCCCGCACTTTTCAACGTGCGCCACCTGTGCGATTTGACTTTGGGAGCGCTCCGCTGTCCGCTCCCTCGACCTCGAGCTGCATGCATACCCCAAGGCCCAAGCTGGAACTGAGAGCAGTGTGCTTCTTCCATGGCCATCCCTCGTGGCCTCCTCTTCCCCCGGCTCTTGTTTCTTTTATCCATTTGTTTAGTACCGCCGGCCTCTCTTGTGCCGTGCCCTCTTTCCGTCGGGTCACAGCCTAGGCCACGGTCACAAGATGGTACTGCGTACAGTGTACAATCATTATTTTTTTACTATGTGTATAGTGCGTAAACAGTATTTTCCATACCCATTTTCACTCACAGATTATTCAATATACACCTAGGTACTTCCACTTTTGTTAATGTAAACATAAACGCTGAAAGTTGTACGTATATATAGATTTGAGGAAACCGCAACGCTTTACCATGTTACCTCTCATTTGTTTATACTGCAATGGAATAGGATATAGTCATATAAATACTTACGGTCCGTTTGGATTGGAGGGAAGCCAAAGGAAATTCGTAGGAATTAAAAATGGAGGAAAGGAAACCAGAAAAAGCGTTTGGAATGGAGGAAATAGATAAATCTTTTCCTCTGGAATACTGTAGCTTGTGAGCGATTTCACGGAACGAAAACATCCACTCCGATCCGTGGTTTTCTTTCCTTTCTCCGGTGGCTCAAATGAGAAGAACTTGGTCAGACGCTGCCGGTCGTTGCGCCATGGCTCCCCAATCTCAATCTAGTGCACAATAGCCGCCGCCGCCTAATTAAGCTACTTGCCGCCGGGAACAACGCGCCGCTGCTCCATTTGCACCCAGCGGGGCTGTGCCATGGCTAGCCTACCGCTGCCTGGCCTTTCGCTCATTTGCGCCAGGTGCTACCGAACAAGAATGGATGAGAACAAGAACCGAAGAACACAAACGGAAGAATGATGAGAGAGAAAGAGATGGATGGAAGAACGATAAGCTTATAATATAACGGTTGGACTTCTTAATTTGTTTGGGTCCACATGTCGATAGCCATGAAATGCATCGAGGTGCTTATATCAACTTTAATATTTTAATTTTAATTTGATATGTTAAGATTAGATATGTATTTCTATTAGTCCAACATTTCAAGTTATCTATGCAATAGATTCCTATGATCCAAACGGTCTGAACTTTCCATTCCCGTGTTTTAGAATCATGTAGTTTTGCACTTTTTCATTCTACCTCGTTCATGCGTTTCCTCCAGTTCCTGCGTTTTGAATTCCTTTGTTCCAAACAAGCCCTTACTTTTTTTATCGTTATTATCCACACCTAACTAGTATCTATTACTTGTGGGCTGCCTTTTATAGATGAGTAAGTTGATATTTATCAATTTTTAATACTATATGTTGGTAACTTAGTCATCGACATGTAAACTTAAATGGCTATATAGATTATTAGATTAACTATTATGATGGCAAATATGAGTAATTTAAATTCAGTTTTTATGATACAATAAATTATATTTTATAATATTGTTTTATTTAGTTTTTTACCATACATTATCAGCAAAATTGTATAATTTAGAAATATACGGGTATCTTTTTATTTTTCATAATAATGGGCATTCGTGATTTGAGTCATTCACTCATTGTCTCCTCTCTTTTTCTCTACAGCATCAATGTTTTCTCCCTGTCTATTTGTCTTTGTATATAGTCCACCTTTTTCATTCAACAACATGTAGATATCAATCATCTAAGGGATGATCTCTCTCAACTAACATGAATTTATGATAAACTATATTGTCTCACACTAAAAAAAAGTATTGTCCTATGACCGCACCAATATTTTTACCTTCAAGTATCACTTTGAAAATTGTTTTAAGAAATCTTCATAGCAGTAGCAGCGCAATGAGTATCACCAATTAGAGATTTTGTAATCATTACCCGGTCGTCATGATGTTGCGAACATAATTTTTAACATTCAATACTACCATATTAGTTGTTGCAATTCTGAGTCTAGTGTCAAGTTGAAATTCCAATATCTATTATACTCGACTTTATATTTGTATTTAGAAATACCAATTATTGGTTACAAGCTACACTTTTAGTTAGCACAATAGAATAAATAATAGTTTTATAGCATGCCCCCATCTTTCCTTAGATATTGAAATTCCTCGACAAGACGTTTTAAAGAGTGAAACCTCTCGATACACCAATGCCCACCATGGTTCGTACACCGCGACTTACTCCCTGTAGTTGTGATTTGCTACCTTCTTAATACAAAGGTATCGTGTTCGACAAAAAAAATAAATGAACAAGACGTTTCATGTACTTTGCAATTTGTTTCATAATAATAAATGGAGTGGAATGCAAACTACAAATATAGATATATTGTACTAATGTTTTTAACAATGGCAGAGGTCGGTTGCTTAAATGCAAAATTAGAGTGCAACATTTGATGGCTATCATATTAGTAGGGGTGGGGTAACTTTTCGATACAAAATTATGGAGCCACTTTATGTTATGCGTGTTTAGATGGGTTTAATTCAGATGCAGATTTTGGGTTCACAATGAGAGTGGTTTGTAATTTTTTAGAAAACTGAGTAAAATCTAAATGTTATTATTGGTAAATGTGATGGTTAGAATATATCGACTTGATTGCTAGTCTTATTGCGATTTATAGACGAGTTGTTTTGGAGCTTATTTTTAGCAGCATTTGTGATAATTGATAATTAGTATGGGTAATACAGTGACTTGTGAGTGTCTGGAGGCGGGAAGTGGACCTCGGAGCTCAAAGAGCTGGTACGGCAGGGTTCAGTAATAATAAACTCCCCCTGCTGCGAAACTGAAATTGACGCCTCCCCTGAAAAATGTGAACACTCTGCAGGCTCGCGGGATCCGATGAGCAGCAGCAGCGAAGGCACGCGAAGCTGAAGCGCTGTCTGCTGTGCGGCGCAGTACGGCGGAGCAGAGCAGGCGGCAGGCGGGGCTGCAGTGCTCCTCTCTGCTCCTGCACACAGCACACACCCGGCGCCCGCGTGGAGTAATTAAATGAGATGGGAGACAGGAGAATCTGCTGCAGAGGTGCATTGCATTGCATGCAGGTCCCCGGGTGTCCTCCTCCTCCCATCTTCAGAGTCTGTGTCAGCGTGATGGACGCAACGCCGACGCCGACGAGGGATCCTCATCCGCCGGCCGCAGGTCTTCCGGCGGGCGCCGGGCGCTCGGTTGGAGGTTTGCACAGCAACTGGGATTGCATCACCCAGTGCACCAGATATGAGAATTGAGAAGCCGTCATGTTCAGGGTCAGAGAAGAAGAACGTCTTCAGTTCACGTACTCGTTGTATGCAAGATGCAAATATGCAATGCAACGACGACAGACTACAGAGTTGAGGGGTCGGCAATGGCGTGGCGTGGACCTCCTCACTGGCTCAACATATAAAGCCTGCCTTCTGCTTGCGTGCGTGCGTAGGCACTGACAGATTTTTTTAAAAAAAAGCGGCGTTCACGTTCATTCAGGTTCAGGAGCAAGTGACGCCGTCCCTGCCTGGCTGCATCTGCCTGCCGGCACACGGGCTACTCCATTCATCGTATCCGTAGCGCCGGCCGAGAATGACGATCGCGCTTACCTGCAGGTGTCCTTTCTCCCTGGCAGTTTGAGTCCACGCAACCACAACCACTTGGGTGGGTTGTCTCAGTGTGGTGCAAATGGACAACTTTTCTTTCTCTGACCACAGTGACCATGAATGTAGGTCCAAATCTTGATTTGTTTTGAATCAAAGCCATTCGAACCTGGGCTAGCGATATCAATAGGAAATATAAATACTATCTTACTAATTATGAAAATAGTTGCAAATTATATTGTGCAAGCAATAATCATAAAAAACTCTTGTACCGACAATCTTATTTTGTCGCTATATAAAATCTTGAAGCATACTGGCCAAAGTTTTAGAAAGGGAAATTAAAGTTCATTTTAAAACTTTAATGAGCGTGCACAATGACCGAGAGCGCGGCTATTTGAATAGATTTTTCACTCGGCCGGGATGTGCTACTTTTCTCACACGAGGCACAATACCGAACCACCATACCCTTGGCCGAGGATAAGGGTTGATTCATGCCCTCTACCGTTCGCATACCCGCCCCAAACGTCCTCTGAACGGATGGGGATAGCTAGATGCACCGAGCCCCTAGTACGCCAGGCAAATCCAGCTACACCTCAACCAACTTGCCCGAATTCATTGGATGCCTCGGGCGACTTATGTTACTTAGCCTCCCATCCCATAAATAAGTATGTGGTGAGTACTGAATGGTGCTCAAAACCGAATGCAACAACTAGCAACCTTATTTGACTTGAGCAAGCATTGCCTTGCACCGAGTCCGATCCACATTAAACATACTCATAGCTCCATTTTATCATTTCTGAGTCGAAGTTGATTAAATGCAACTCCTCAAGCTAGCGAGTGGTGGTGACCTTGCCATCCCTCGACTTCTACTGATTCTAAGCGAGTCTAAGCAATTAATTCGAGACACCTAATAAGCATACTTAACTATAAATTGTTCTAGGCCTAGGGGATATGTTGAATAGGTTCAACTCATCACATATGAACTAATAGACCTAATCGCATGCACATATAATATATAAAACTCAATTTGATCCAAAATAGGGTGAAAAAGAGGTGCCTGCCTGCTTCGGTGCTCCGCCAACAAAGAACCCAAATTTAACTTCAATCATCAAGATTGTGACACTCCGGAACTGTCGTCACTAGAGAATTGAACGAATGCATGAATTAGAAAATATGTCATGAATGCATATGCATATGAATTGTGACAGAACCAAAGCATGAGCAAGAAGGAAATAATGGTCACACTTGGATTACATATAAAAAGTAGTAAGTTCAACGTTAATAGTTTTAGACATCGCACGAATTGAAGTGCAAAGAGCCATTCATAACTTAATCATGCTAAGCAACACCATTCCAACTGATTCACAAGCTATTAAACATAAACCTTAAGAGAGGCTAGCACGTTTGGCAAAATTGATTACATTTATAACATGTACCTTTATCTTTTAAACTGGTGTGCAAGAATCCAACCAACATCATTTTAAAGTGTTATACTATTTATAGAATAAAAAGTAAACCATATAGGAATGCAAGAAAACTAGGTTCCATTAAATTTAGATACTACAAGAATTTAAAGTGGAAGCACCTTTTTATGACTCATCAATTAAACATGATATTTTCTAAGAACAAACCATTGAATACGAAATTTAACATGACAAAATTAAATAGGCCTTTTTTCTTATCTCACAAGGCATAAACATTACTAGTTTACATGTTCAAGAATTAATCCATACTTAACCTATTGGTGAAACTACCTAGGTAATGTCATCCCACAAGTCAACAACATGCTAACTCGTCCTAAAATTGCACCTACATTACCATGCTAGGGCTAGAAATTCCTAATACACCATGTGCATGAGGGCTCCATGGTCACCATGAACTCCATAAGCACACCATTTGAACTCATCCGACCCACTAAATCAGGCTTATCTAGGATGGAGGAAGTGCTTAGAGCAGCCCCCAAGTGATGGAAATCGAAGGGGAGAGACATCAGGCCACTTGACAGGCTCACTTTAGTAGAATTAACTCCGGTATTCCCCGGTATGCGTCCCAAACATTGCCCAGGACAACTCGCATACCGTGCACATCATGGCAATCATCACATAGATACATAAGAGAGCAATATTTTAAACTTGTAAAACGAGACTTAACAAATCTATATTAAGATGCACAACTAAGCTAGGTGGCTATCCTACCATGTTTTCTCTGTTGAGAGTTTACGTAGCGGAAATATATAATAAAGTGATGCCTTTGCCCAAGGGACATCACCACCATATCATAGAAGGAGCTCTAACCATGCAACCACTTTGCCGGCACCGGCAGGATAACACGGTTGAAGACACTTTCCTAGTACCTGCAAAACAACTTAACGGCAGTACCGTTAGTACATTTCGTACTAGCAGGACTTATCCCAAAAACAAATATGGTGGATGCAAGTTGTCGGGGTTTAGTACCGGCAGTGCACCACGGGATAGGTCACAAGGTGCTTTTGCGGGTCGGCGAGATCGACGTAGCTCGATGGTTCGCCGAAAAAGCGACAAAGACACGAAGGTTTATATAGGTTCAAGCCGCGAGATGCGTAACACCCTACTGTCCTGTTTGTGGCGAGATGTATTGCGTTGAGTTCTCAAGGTTACAATGAGGGCTAGGGCTTTGCTCGAGGGTGTGTTTGGCGGCTTGCGATGGGTTGAGATGTTCTATGTAGGGGTCCCTCATCCGCCTTATATAATCTGACGGAGTCTTGGGTTACAAGTTGAGTTCCATATATATCTCCTAGTCGGTTTAGATTACATGATATCAAAACAGAATCTTAGTTTCTATCGTATCTTCTCCGATCTCCACAAATCTCGGACCCTGAATCCGAGCTAAGCTTCCTTCTTTCCTCCCTGGATTACGACGCCGTTGCCTTGACCTCCAAGCCATCACGACCGTATTTGGGCCTGAGTTAGGCATCCGGCCCATGAAATCAACCACTCGCCTGACTCAGGCCCACTGTTGGCCCATGTACTGGATCCACGCCATAAGGAGGCAGGGGATATTCATCCCCCACACAAATAGGCTCTACCAAATTAAATTTGAACGTTGTGAAAGCGGTAGCATTTGATCAAGTTATAATAAGCAAAAGACACTTGCCTCTATCCTTAATCTAAACAATCACCAATACAGTTATATAAAATAATACCATGATTAAGAGCCAATCTTCCATAGCTCGCATTCGAAACTCTATGTTGAAGTCAACTGAAATGAGCGTGCTCAATGACCGAGAGTGCGGCTATTCGAATAGATTTTTCTCTCGGCCGGGGTGTACTCCTTTTCCCACACGAGGCACAAGACCGAACCACCCTACCCAAGTCAGTGTGATTTCCAACCTTAAGTGACAAAATCGGATATTGAGCACCTCGGACTATCAAAAACCAGATAAATTTGAACCTTTAGGTGACTACGAAATTGGTTTTCTAATTTTATGGAAATAATAAAATATTTTAATCTCTATACATTCGTAATTAATAACTTTTAAATTACAAAAATATGAAAATTTTATCAAAATTTTAATAAAAATACAATCTATATTTTTTTTGTTATTATTTAGAGTTATTTTAAGTTTTTGTATTCCTACACCTTTTGCTTTGTTATTTTAAATAAAACACTAGATATATAGATAAACTCCAAATAACCCCAAGTAGAGAACTAATAGGTATATTACAATTTTAGAAGTTCTGTGATAAATGTTTCATATTTTCAAATCTAAAATGAACTAATTATATTTTTTTAGATATTAAATAAATTTTATTATTTTTTGAAAAATTGGAATCCACCTTTGTGACTTTGCTAAAGGCCCATGTTTGTCCGGTTTTAGATAGTTCAAGGTCTTTGATTCGTAGTAGGCAATCTAGATAACTTAAGATTGTAAAATGAACTTTTCGCTTTAAAAAAAAAATTGACGATTGCCTTCTCCAAGTGTGATGTTTGGATATAAGTAAATAAGGGTGGGATAACCTTATCCCTTGTTTGTATTGGCGGGATACTTGGGATAGGAAAATATATGTGAATGCATAACCTTATTGCATACCCTAATTCTATCCCATTCTATCTCCTTATCTCCTTCCCTATCCCCATCTAAACACCACCTAAGGAGTAAGGATATGTGTTTAAGAGGGAAATAGAGGGTTTGTGGAGCACTCTTTTGATGAGCTGCAGCAAAAAAACGTGAAAATTCCTTGGATCCAGAGTCTGTGGATGTAGGCGTTTATCTTGGAGAGTTATGAGTTGCAGATGGAAAATATGAACAGGACCTTAAAGGACAAGCTCTTGACCACTGTGGGGGCAGGGAAAGACTTCGGTGAGATTTGGATTTGCCCATATCCTCCACATGCATGCAGGCCCAGGAACCCCGCTGCCTGGAAATGTATGTTGTTGGGCCAAGCCTACTCCGGTGATTACAGAAGCTGGGCCGTATAGAAGTTGGTTCTTCTTTTCTGTCCTGCACGCGTTGAGTGACTCTCAGCAGAAATTGCCTTCCTGCACGCACGCTCGCTGAATTTAATTTGGAAACGTTAACAGGCGAAGACAAATAAAATCCGCGCAGCTTCGTCTCTTTTTCAAGATCTCTGGTCAAATTAAGAAATGGAAATACATGGCGATGGATATATCAAGCAATATTTCGATACAGTGAATGAATATATATAAAGAAGCTACGCAGAACAACGGTGATAGCAGTAGTGTTTGTATATTTTGTCGTAGCGCCTCCTCCTCGTCCCGTGCCGACCAACCTCAGATCAGCCGCTGTGTGCTAGCGAGCGAGCGAGGCAGGCGGAGGCGGACCGACGGGCAGCGGCTCGCCGCCGCCGCCGTCCTCAGTTGGTGTTGCGTGCGCAGCGCGTGATGACGGAGCAGCCGCGGCGGTAGGGGTTGGCGGCCTGCTGCGACGCGCAGTTGCTGTAGTAGGAGCGGCCGCGGCGGTTGCAGGGCACCTGGTCCGCGCGCAGCGCCGCGTAGCTGATGTACCGGTTGCGCGGCTGGCGCTGCGCCAGCGCGCGCCGCAGCATGGCGTCGCCCGCGCCGTCGCCGCCCAGCCCCAGCTCCTCGTCCTCGTCCACGCCGCACTCGCCCACGGCGCCCGAGCACTGCTTCTTGCCGCCGCCGAGGCCCCTCCCGCCGCCCACCGCCAGGACGTCCAGCGCGCCCACGTCGGACACGCCCGCCGCCGCGGGGACCGCGAGGTACGCGGCCACGGCCGCGGCCGCCACCAGGAGCGCCAGCGCGGCGCCGGAGCCGAGGCGGGCCATGGCGTCGAGGCGGTGGTGGTTTGCGATCACGGTGATTGGTCTCCTGCTTGAACTGCCCGGGGCCGCCTCTCTTCTCTCGCCCGCCCTGCCTTCTTCGTTCTCTCAAGCTCCGAGGGGTAGGAGGAGGGGGGGAGATGAAGAGGAGCGCGGGGGTGGGAATTTGGAGGGGAAGGCGCTGGACGGGAGACAAACCAGGGTGACCGCACACTGCCCGGGACGGCGCGCCCGCGCGTCGCGCTCTCGGCCCGCCTCGGCGTCGGTTCTTCCTGCAAGGATGAAGGCTTGCATGGTGCTGGTGGTACACAGCTAATTCTGGAGATGCCACGGTGGCCATGCAGCTTCGTCACCCTAGCTGTTCTCCTCCTAGCATGGTTGTTGCAATTGAGTGTACTCCCTCCCTCCGGTTTTAAAATAATAGACGTTTTGGTTTGCTGTTTTAGTTTTGATTATAAATATCTCTTCAAATATTTTAGTTTACATTTCGAAATTGTTATGAATAGATTCTTCTTCGCTAGTAGTTTCAAATATTATTATACGTTTAGTATGTTTTGAATATCTGTTCAAAACGTCTATTATTTTGACACTAGCAAGGCTGGTCATACCGCGGCTTGCAGCACGTTGAATGACATTACATTGAGGAAAATTACGTTTTTTATTAAAGTTTTTTTTTCCTATTTGCTCGATGATTCGTTTCATTTCTGTGTTTATGTAATACGTTCATAGCAAGAACAACCCAGCAACAAAAGAAAGAAGCAACATACTCCGCCGAAATCTCTCTCTCCGACCTCTTTTGTCTTAATTAGAGGAGTTTCATTCATTGGTTTCGTTCTAAAGATCTACATATGCCACCTTCAAGGATTGCGAAATCTCGACAACCAACTGAATAACCGAACAAAACAGTTATTTTTTGACGCGCCTGTCCTAAAATAAGAAAGCAAGTCGATCTAAACCACCAACTAACAGGCGAAACACGACCAGTTTTAATCACCGATCCTTGACTGCTGTGTTGGGCCACATATATTATATCATGCTAGAATTGCTGCTCCACCCATCAGCAGGCACGCCAGATGAACGCCAGCCCTCATGGCCGCGGCTGACGACGGCGACGACGTCCCGTTGTGGTGGCCAGGCGCGGGCACCGGTGCAGGGTACGGCGACGAAGCATTATTGTTCCCCTGAGCAGGAGGCAGCGGCGGGGGTGTAGCAGTAGTAGTAGGCGACGGACGCGGAGCTGGTGCGGGAACGGGAGGCGGCGACGCCAGCGACGGTGGTGGCGAGAGCGGAGGAGGCGAGGAGGACTCGGTGCCGCTGCCCCCCCTGTCGCGGACGGCGAGGACGACGACGATGAGTCTCTGGCCTGCCCAGCAGCGCGCCGCGTCGGCGGCGATGAAGAAGTACGGGCCGGAGGCGTCGACGACGAAGCGGGAGTCGCCGCCGTCGAGGCGGAGGATGGGCTGGGTGGCGTTGCAGGTCTCGTAGTGGCTCGGGCTCACCCGCGCCACGGCGTCCGCGTCCTTGTTGTACCTGAACACTGCGAGGCGCCCACCACGCACGTCGACGTCGTCACTCGCAATCGCATGCGCATGTAATGGACTACAGGTGGGGATGATGGATCGCTCACCGAGGGTGTCGTTGACCTGGAAGCGGTTGCGCTCGGCCCAGGCGTTGAACGGCTCGGCGGGATTCGGCGCCCACCCGCCGCGGCCGCCGACGTAGAAGTCGCGGCCCGCGCAGGAGCCCGCCGCCAGGAGCACGACGAGAAGGCCCAGAGCGGCCGCCGCTCCGGCGACCCGCCGTGCTGCCGCCATCGCCGTCGCCCCTCTTGCGCTATCTGCGTGCCGAGATCGAGTTCGTCGGAGTACCGGTGTCCGATTCTTCCGGCCCTCTTGCACTAGCTAGTGACAGAGTACTGCTCGGCAAATCTACGGCTAGTCCCCGAGCGTGTCAGCTTAACCCGATCCGACCGGGCAAGCTAGCTAGGTAAGTGTCTGCAGGATCTGGGTGCTCTGGCCTGGTCCTTGTGACGCCGTGCGTGGCGGTGATTTATACACGAGGGCCGGGTGATGTTGCCGTTGGCGTGCTGATGGTGCATTAGTTAGTGAGGCAGCCATTACCGTGCCTGTGGCCGCCGTTACTGATGCTTTACCCAGCGCGCGCGCCAGCAGATGGAGGAGTTACTCCTTCACCTCTGTCTCTGTGTGTGTGTGTGTGTGTGGAGGCAATGGGCTGGCCGTGGCGTAAGTGTAACGCCCTGCGGTGTGTGACTCCTGTATTACTTGCTGCTCCCGGAGAAGTAATTAAGCAGCCGTTGCTCGTTGATTTCCAGCGCACACAGGAACAACGGTCACCGGCAGGGTTTGACCGACCATGGGCCGGGGCTTCATGGTGGGATGAGCTCGGCTCGCCATGTCTAAGTTGGGCCGTACCTCGTGGCCCTTCAAGCCAATTAATCAGCGTTTTTTTATTTTTGTATTTTTTAAAATCATTTTTTACAAAAATATACCTCCGCCGCCCAAGCATTGGGCGCCAGGGACTAGAGCCCGGAGGCTGGGCGCCAGGTCCTGGCCCACAGAACCGAGCGTGCTGGGTGGTAGGGTGGGCACCTGGCGCCCGGAGACGGCGCCAAGGCCAAGCGGAACAGATTTTCAGTAACCAATACGTAGGACTACAGCAACCTAACAGAGCCAGCATTTAGTATCCTCATGATTTCAGCTCTAATCATGAGAATCGGATCTAAAAATTTTTAAGAGTCTGGACGGATCTAACACTTAGAAAAACATATTGTCTCTTAACATAAAAAAAAGACAATTGTTTTAAAACACTGTGTCCGAAAATTTTGTATCAAACATATCAGATTAATAGATTGTGTTGGACCATTTCTCCTAACTTGTTCTTAAAATTCAAAGGCATACTAACAGGAGAGTTGCTGTATCACATAGGATGTAAGATTAACTTACTAAATTTAGTTGAGCCTCTGGATAAACCGTTGTTGCTTTACATGGATTGCATTATTTAGTTGACTCTGGATAACTGTTGTCGTTTCACGCGAATTGTCCAGTGCTCCAAGCCGTTTTGTTATCTGTACATTTAAACATAGCTTTTTTTATGCTGGCAGAGGAGCCAGGGCAGACTTGCCCACATGTGGGTCTGCCTATGGCCCAAATAACATAGGCGTGCTACTGCGACGACAAGTTACAAAATTTTCGTGCACGATAAAAGTAAAACCACTGGGTAATGAAACGTAATAAAAACGTGCAAGGTAAATTTTATACTGCCATGTTCAAATCTCCAAGACAGTAAAAAAGGCGTGCATGTATAAGACTGTGGGATTACAGATAGACCATAGATGTACTGTACCTCCCGGGCGATTGCGGCCACGCTTGTAGAGGCTGCGGTAATCAAACGTGGAGCCTGGCCTCCGGGCGCCAGGTGCCACCGGTTCCGTGGGCCAGGGACCTGGTGCCCAGCCTTCGGGCTCCAGGCCCCTGTGCCCAACGCCCAGGCGTCGGAGGTATATTTTTACCAAAAATATCAACCATGGTATATTTTTGTAAAAAAATATTTTAAAAAATAAAAAAATAAAAAAACTCAATTAATCACGAAAAAGGGCCGCAGATTGTCTAGTTGGGCCGAGAGGAGGTTACAGGCCGGGAATGAAGTAGCCAGCGGGCTCACCGCCGATTAGCCTCTTGAGCTTGTTTTATTTCATATTTTCACATGGGCCCGTCCTCTCTCATTTATCTCTGTCCTTTTCATTCTTATTCTTTCTTATTTTAATTTGCTTGCCTTTGTACCATTCTGCCCTCTTGTACAGTAACAGTGTGCAAAAATCTGCAGGGAGTGTACGTACGGCTCTGCGCAACAAAAGTCAAGCATAACGATCGTTTCTTCATTCCCCTGCCGATAAATCATAAATTTGCCTCTGCGTTATTCCTTTTGGCAGATGGAGCTGCGACGAGTCGATCGACGGGCCGTGTGGCTGTGTCGGACGAGGACGGCGGCGGCGTCCGCATGGGATCGCCGTTCTCTCGCGTGCTCATCAATCAACGGTACAGCTGCATGGGCAGCAGAGCAAATTCCCTTCCTCCCTGCCCTGGTGCTACCGGTGCCGGGGGACGTGGGTGGCAATTGGCATGGCGCCCATCATCAACACTCGCTGCTGTTCCACGCCTGGCCGGCCGGCCGGCCAGTCCTCGATCGATGGTCTTCGCTCGTCGTCGTCATCAAGACTAGAACAGTTGGCGCTCAGAAGGCTCATCGAGCTGCATTCAAGGCCCCTGGATCTACTCCACACTCTGCCACAACGCTAGGGGCACTTACTACTAGGCTAGCTTGGTAATGACGGCCGGCCGTGTCATCCAAGAAAAGGAACGCCTCTGCGAGGCTTGCATATGTTGCAGCCAAGGGTTCCGGTTTTATTAGCTTGCTAAAAAAAAGCATCTTCAGCTAAACATCGCATTGCATTGCAGCTATATATTGAGCTATACTATACGTGGCTACGTGCAATGGCAGAACAGGCAAGTGGGCAGGAGCCAGGAGGAGCAGCAGCAATGCAGGTTTGGCACGCAAGAGAGGCAGCCATGAATCGTGGATGGGTGGGTGGAGAAGCGCGCGGTAAAATGAATGGATGGAGCAGCAGCTAGCTATGCTAGCAGAGCCCAGCAGGAGGGAGTTACTCCCCGTGGTGTGACTTGTGCCGGTGGACGGTGGAGCTAGCTACTCTCCAGCATCCAGCTGTTGATCTGTACGCCGGCCGGCCAGGTTGTTGGCGACCCCAGACCCAGAGAGAACAGCGAGCGATCGAGAAGATTTGCCTGCCGCTTGCCCCGCCATTTGCTGCTGATGGTGCTCCTGGAGGAGGGACGGTGCAACCCTTGCCGGGCTGGCCTGGACTGGACCAGCAATGGGGGGAGCGAGGAGTGAGGTGCAGTGCAGTGCACAAGTCGGTCTATCATCGGTCAACCGTCCACCGTCCAGGCGTCCACACACACAGCGGATTCCATCAGCTAGCGTCTCTTGCCGTTGCCCATGGAGGCTCTTGGTTTACCTTTCCGGTTTGAAACCATTTTCCGTATTTTACTAGAAATGGAATTCCGATCAAAATTTTAGATTTTCTGAATTTTCCAACCGGAAGGAGAATTCAGATTTTCTGAATTTTCCAAATTTTCCGGTCGATGTTTCGGACTTTTTGGTCAGGAATTCCGGATTTTTAGGTCGGAAAATGACATTTTTTTACTAGTAAATGCTCCAAACATATGAAAATTTAGAGAATTTGATAGAATATTGTTTGTATCTTTTGTATATTGCAATGTACAATGCATATTAAATATATGACACAACAAATGCATATTATCACATGAAATCACAAATAAAATGCACCAAAATTAAATCTATCACGATAACATAAGTACATAGTTACAATCCATAGATCATATACCATACATAAAATTGCATAGTCCATATGAAAGCCCAAGTTCAATCTAATAAACAATGTCTATGTGTATCACGTAGTACTTGATAAGTAATAAAGATACTGATAAAAGTGCAAAAAAAAAGAGACCTCTCGTTCCATTCAAAAGGTATGTTCTTTCAACCCCATGGTAGTATGGACTTCAAAAAATAATAAACCCAAACTCATTAGACTATAAATAACCGTGTCTTTCAACCAAAATACAATTTTAACCTGAAAAATGATCTTAGATTTGAGTGTGCTTCAGTCCTATTTGCTCAGAAAACACCTAGTTTTTTATCATATTTTTTACATTTTTTTCGAATTTTCCAAATTCGCAATGAAAAAAATCCGAAATTTCTTTTCCAGTACACAAGCTATAAAAAACCGAAATTTCGCCGAAATTCCAACGAAAAATAAAATCCGCCCAGCCACTCGCCAGCTGCGTGCTGACTCCTGTCTGAAACAGTGAAATCCCTTCAGACTTGAGTCCTGCAATCTCTATCATCAATCTTTTCTCCCGTCCTACATTGTAGGCGTGCAAACTTGGGCTGAGGCGGGCAGTAAAAATCGGAGAGGTGCGTGTAAATATTGCATGGGCTGAGGCGGGCAGTAAAAATCGGAGAGGTGCGTGTAAATATTGCAGATCGAGCAAGGTGCCAAGGACTGTTCAGGACGGGGGCAGGTAGGCATGTGGAGGTCACATGTGGACAGCTTCGTGTTCCTGGTAGTGGTCGTGAGATACCGCGTGCCACTGTAATTATACCCCACCCCACGTGTCCAATTCAATTCGCTCCTCTCATAAAGGTCAGGTCGTCAGGATGAGGTTGACGACATACTCTACATAATAACACTCCAGATCGCTGACATGACGTGGCTTCGATTAGGTTTAGATTAGTTCAGTTTTCAGTCACCGGAGAGTCACTTTTAGCCGGATTATATATTTCTCATAGTATCAATTAACCTCCACTTAATTAATTCCTCATCAATCCTATTGGATGTAGGCCCTTCCTTTCTGCATGCATGGAATGGAAAGGCACTGCAGGTGCAGAAGCGAAACCGACCGACTTTCTTTCGACTTGATCCCAGCTAAACTTTTACTTCAACTCCTCTGCTTTCTCTGCAAGGGCCGCCTGGCTCGTGGAGCTTCAGTTTTATGGTTTTGTTACACCAATGTTCATTCACGTGTATCCAAAAAAAAAAAAGTTCAGCTTCTTAGACTAAGGCTAACCTGCCTCTATGCACTGTCCATACACTATAACAAGAAAAAGGTAATTGAAATAATGGATGCGGGATGAGATAGGAAAACCGCTGGTTTCAGCCTTAGAATTGAAGGAAACTATATATAAATCCTAATACTCATTGAACTTGCTGCTGCTCGACCTATCGGCAACGGGGTGGGTTGAGGGCAGGTGGAGCATTCACAAACCCACCTTCGAAACCATGAAAAAATCCTGCCTCACCTCTGAATCCCGTCACGGGTCAAAATGTGCACTCGCCCCCGAACCCAACAGGTGCTCCAAACACATTGCTGGTGGAGCGCTTGCCGGTAGCCATTGTGTGAACTGCCAAGTCGCCGGCTCACCACCGCCGGTCGTGCCATCGTCGCAGGAGAAGTCTAACTTGTGACAATAAGAGGAGTGAGGTCCTAGTGTCCTTGAGTCCTGGTTGCCGCTAGCCACTGCGGAGCGCGTGATCGCGTAGATTTGACCGCTCGCCGATGCATCATGCACCTTGAGGTCGACATGTTGAGGCTGGTTCGGGTGAGGTGGCTACGTCTAGTCGGCAACAACAGTAGCTGGCGGTAGGGAGGTGGGTGTGCCGGCGCGACAGCCGATGGTGGCGAGGTGTAGGGAGGTGGGTGTGCTGTTGCAGCCTGTAGGAGGGTCGGCGTTCAACGAGAGTGCAGCACGGTGGGCAATCGCCCGTTGGGCGAAGAGGTGGGGTCACGAGGAGGCAGGTGTGCTGCCGCAGCCCGTGGGGGGAGGTCGGCTAGTAGGATTTGGCATTTTATACCTAGGTCTAGGTTTAAGTAATGCAGAGTTTGTTTGACTACTTGTTTATGGGCCATTTTTATGTTCTTTGGGGCCGTGGGAAACTGTGAGTGGGAGCTAAAACACTCCCCGCACCCGTCATTTCTCAGGTCGTGAACCCGCCAACCTGCGAGGGTAGAGTTAGACCCGCTCCCACCCTTGACGCTTGACGGGTTCAAAACCTGCGGGGATCTGCCCCAAAGTTTAGTGGTACAGTGCGACCATGGAGGGATCTCATATGCTTCTTAGGCTGTCTCTAGCGGGCTGTCAATATAGGTTGTCTATAGTACAAAATGACATTGTACCGCTACTGTATATAGAGATGGATGTGGTTGAAATAGTGATAGGCAAGCTCGTTTGGGCAATCGGCTGGAGACTGTCTTAGACCATGCTTACTGAAAAGATAAAAGTGGATGTCCAAAACACTATTTTGCACTATACATAAATGATTTTGACTACATAAAGGATTTTGAAATATAGATGGTTAAACGAGCTCTTTGGTAAGAATAGCCAAACTACACACTTCTTTGGAGTGGACTTGGTGTTTGGTTTCTGATATACATACGGTCGCAGTGTGGGTGTGGCATTGGATCCATGCGTGATGAGAGAGTGCATGCACCGCCAGTGCAAACTGTTTGCACATGCATTATTGGCGTTTTCCATCTTAATTTGATTGATTTTACCGCAAAACACGTTTAATTTGTGAAGCACAGTAGGTCTAGGGATGACAGTGGGATACGTTCGGACGGCGCTAATGCCCCCACTGGGCCGGGCGACTAGCTCAAGCGAAAACAAATGCCCCGAGATAGCACACAACGCCGGACCCCATTCGGCCGGACGGCTGCAGAGAGAGCGCAAGAACTTGAGCAGCCTTTTATTCATTGCGGCATCTATGTCGCGTGGAGACTTTCAGGACTTGAGGAGCAGAGGAGGGCAAGAACTACGTATCGATGGGCGCATGTTGACCACACAGCCGAATGAAGACTCCAGGAGCAGATATTGAGATGTGAGGCTATCTCAGGCAGCGTAATCATCTCATTTCTGAAATTTAAACTCCATTCTATTTACATTCTCATTTTAATCTTAAAATTCAAATTCTACTCTATTTATAACGCAAAAACAGTGTCGAACAACAGATTAATTGAGCCTAATGACCAACTTCAGGGCTTCAACAGAATTGGTCAGGATCAATGCCTCTTCCGCTCTTCGAAGAATGCCAGCCAGTTCAGCCTGTTGCTATTTGCAGTATATTAACAGGCGCAGTGGTTGATCATCGCGATTCAGTAGGTCAAGCAAGTTTTGGAATAAAAAGAACAAAGACAGGAGAAAAAATCAGGAAGTTTTTTCTAAGCGCTCAGTAAGTTAGTAGTATAATTCATCTGAAATTCCTCAGCAAAGCATCACTTTAATTAGTAATAGAAGACGAGAGAAGAGATGGGCTTGAACAGCGCATTAGTCTACTCCTCCAGTGCATGCAGCTTGGGAGGGCAAGCGCACGCCTCGCCTACGGCGATGCGATGATGATCGATCGAGATCGATTCCATGGATGGATTGGTCCGATACCTTGAAAGCCCGCATTGAATCCCCTCGCCAACTACCCGCTGCGTCATCATCAATTCACGGCGCTCGACTTCAATTCTCCATGGCGCCAGTCTGGTAACTTCTGCGCCCGCTATTTATACGCTCCACTCACCTCACCTCCTCCACCAAGCTTTGCACCACACCACTCCACAGTCCACTTCAGTTCACTGGCTCAGCAGCAGCAGCAGCTTGCTGTCATGGAGGCTGGGAGAGCTCTCCTTGCGAGCTTCGTGCTCGCCGCGTTGGCCGCGCAGTCTTTGGTCGAGTGCAGGACCAGCCCCATGGAGAAGACGAGCCAAGGTACGTCTTTGTTCTCGAGCTGTGCTGTGTTCATCTGCTCCAGCCTACAGGCACGCACATTGACCTGAGCTTGCTCTGCATGAGCTGACGTCTACAGGCGAGGACGTGAAGAAGCCGGACTGCGTGCCGGGAATGGACCCGCGCACGTTCCCCGGGACCGGCGGTATCACCCCCGTGCCCCCGTCCCACGACGGCGGCATCACGCCCGTGCCGTCCCACGGAGGCTCTAGCGGGACGCCGCCGTCGCACGGCGGGTACGTGCCGACGCCGTCCCACGGGGGCTCCGGGGCGCTTCCCGCGCCGTCCCACGACGGCTCCTCGCCCACGTCCCCGTCCACCGGCGGCGGAGGGTACGGCAGCTCCCCGTCCCACGGCGGCGGCCACGGTGCGTCCCCGTCCACGCCCGGCGGCGCGTACGGCGGCTCTCCGTCCACGCCCGGCGGCGGCGCCTACGGGAGCGGGTCGTCCCCTTCCTCGCCGTCCGGTGGAGGCGCCTACGGGAGCCCCCCGACGACCCCGGCGTACGGCGGCGACGCCCCGTCGCACGGCGGCATCGGGACGACCTCGTCCACGACGCCGTTCGTCCCCGTGGACCCCCACAGCCTGGGGTCGCTCCCTGGGTCATGCGAGTAAGCTAGAGCCTCTCGCCCATTGACTCGTCGCCAACTCGCCATGCATTATGCTGCACTCGCATTCCTGACATCATGTCGTCTGTCTGTTCGTCAGCTACTGGCGTTCGCACCCGATGGAGATCTGGTCGGCGATCGGCGGGCGGTTCCCGAGCACGAACACGATGGGCGACTTCTTCGGCCGCGCGTCGGCGAGCGGCGCGGGCCTGAGCATCCAGGACGCGCTGGCCAACACGCGGTCCGACGGCGCGGGCGCACTGCTGCGCGAGGGCGCCGCGGCGCTGCTCAACTCGATGACCCGCGCGGGGTTCCCGTACACGACGGCGCAGGTGCGCGGCGCGTTCGCGGCCGCCGCGGCGGGCGGGTCCGACGCCGCGGCCGCGGCGCAGGCGGCGGCGTTCAGGAAGGCCAACGAGGGGAACAAGGCGTAGATGCATTGTGTGCGCGCGTGTCAGACGGAACGTGTCGATGGCGTGTGTGTTAAGTAGTGTACGACGTGGATTAGCTGGAGTGCGTCCTGCTGCTGCTGCTCCATTCGTTGGTTGTGTACGTGTGCATGTTCGTGGTGTAGGTCCTGTTATTTGATTTTGCTGTTTTTTCGTGTGGATCCGATCCATCGGGTCTCGATGAATGAATCAATGAATGAATGTACTAGCAAATCTGCTACAGTGCCCCAGTGTAGTCGTTGGATTTTTTTTTTAATGTAGGGTATTTCCAATGCTGACCCTCTGTTGGTGCTGTGAATTTTTCATGCATATGTTTGCACTAGTCTGTTGAGTAAAGGGGTGGCGGTGGATCATGTATGACACCGATGTTTCTTCATAATCTAAATGGCACTTTTAGCTTAATGACCCTTTGATTTTTAGCTCAAAATGAACACCCTATTTAGCTAGTTGCAGCACAGCAGAAACAAATCACAACCGGTCACAGCCGTGGCCACACAAGAGTGAAGACTGGAGTACAGTACAGGCTTGCAGTAAACACTTGCACGAGATTTTAAGGATCGCCGTACGTAGTGCAACAGCCGCGAGAGGAGTCGATCTACCGTATGTGTTATGGGGATTGTGGGGCCCATTCAGCCGATAGAGTATCTACTGTCTACACAAAGCATACAATGCTCAGAATGGAGTTGCTCGGCTGCCGCGTATCCGTATTCCGTGCAGTGCAGGAGCCACAGGAGGGACGAGTTGCTCTTGGGCCTCAGTACAAGGGCCAAGAACAAAGGAAGAGCAGTGATGTTTCTCGGGTGGAATTTGATTCTTGTGTCGCTTGGGCCTTGTTGGAGTGGGGAGCTGAGAACAGGCCTTTATGCTCTTTCATCAGGCAGGCCATGCGTGTTTTTTAAATATATTTTATATTTTATTTCGTGGATTGTGTTTCTCAAAAAAATTAATTTCGTGGATTTTCTAAACATCACCCCTGCGAACCGCATGCCGGCCAACTAAAATTATACGGAGTACAATCATGCCTGCGAGCTGGAACGGCAAAAATTGCATTCCATCAATACAAACAGCCTCTACAACAAATAATATTTAAATTACCAACATGTGTTATTATGAAAAAGGTTAAATAAAAAGACACACAAACGTTTCTAAATTACCAACTTTTATCACTATGAAATATATCTATCAACTTTTAACACACATGCCACTTGAAGCTTTAACCTAAATGCATGGGTTGATGGACCAACAACTTTAATAGCTATTCTAATTAGTCTATGAATTTATTTGGGGATCCCCACCTAAATTTTTTTCAAATATATCATTGGCCCAAAATGGCTCATAGGATTACAACAAGCAAAATGGGGATTACAAAAGGAGGAGACAACAACAGCAGCAACAACGTGACGTAGGGGATAACAACTGAAACCAAAACAACTGTCGACGGTTGGCTAGCACACAAGCAAGAGCAACGTACTCACCAGTACACCTAGGCCATTGCACATCAAAGTCTCCCCTTGTGGCTACACTGCTCCGTTGCTTTGTGGCCATCGGCCATGCAAACATGAGTACGGACTAAGGGCGGCACGAGGCACGCCAACCGTAGTATACCGAACACAACGACCCCCCTTGAGCTAACAGCAACACCCGACCACTCGTCCGGTCACCATGACCCGACATATGATTCATGTGCTTCTATCAACAAGGAGATCGCTAACGGAGTAGAGGCACCAACGACAGACACTAGTCAAACCACGCAGAGGTCAAAGGTTGGTGCTAGGCTATGGGGCACCAAGAGTCCTGCAAAGAACTATATTCAAAGCACCATTTCAGAAATTCGGAGCATCACCAAAGTGTAGGCCTGATAAGATCTCCGAAGCGATGCTTGTGGGGGATATGATGCCGAGGACATTATCATCACTCATGTGGTAGCACCAAACAAGGTTTTCACCTAGGATCGTTGAGTGGTTGCAGCGGAGGAGGGTGCTAAACGACGCCCCAAAGGGGGGGAGGTGACCATGGACATGGTTGTCACCGTCGCCAGCCCAACAAAAGTCAGGCACAACTTTCACCAACATCCTCCAACCAGCAACAAGCACAACCATCAGACAACGGTCGTGATCTCGCCCTTAAGCCACGCACGAGCAGCAGGGTCCATATAAGCTTTACTTGGAAATGGGGAATCCCTGCTGGGGCTGCCTGATGAACTGGCGGCGCCACCCCAAACATCGGCATTGAGGATGGGGCAGCTGACCCATCCTGCAGGATGCAAAGCACATAGATCTCCGCCTAACGGTGTAGCTGAGGTTGCCCCCCAATAATGCGGAGCATACGCGCGAAGCGCGAACCTTCGCCTGACGGTACAACAACGGAGAGTGGTGTACTCACCACTAGTGGTCACCGGAAGGAAGTGGGGCCGACGACGAGCGAGAGTCTGAGGGAGACAAAGGCGGGGGAGGTGCAGACGCGATGCCGAGCGGAGCCATAGCAAGAAGGGGACTCCGAGCAGAGCCAAGGCCCTGTTTGCATAGGGGTGTCGCAGGCACCACCCACAGGGACACAACAGACACGTACCCCAAGGCCAGAGAGCGCCAGATGACGAACCCCCTGTCCAGATCCATGGTTGATGACATTGGATATCCAGTGGAGGGGCCTTCGAATTTGGCCGCCGCTGCGCCGGAGCTTTGCCCGGATGCCAACGAGAGGGAGGGTGGGAGAGGAGGAAAGGGGGTGGGGAAGGAAAAGAGGCGTGAGAGGGTGGATTCGGGGGGGGGGGCAACCTGCGCCCGTCCGGCGCCTCCTGGTATGGCAGCGGCTGTCGGGGACTGGCGGGGAGGGGTCAGCGGCGATGCTGTTTTTTTCGCCTCGGACGGAGCGGCGCGGGGAAGTTTAGGCGCTTCTACTTCTGCTAGTATGTTTCACCTTGAATTCTTTAGCTGGTTCAAAGGTGAGTCTACCAATTTATATTTATTAGATAGATGATTTTTTTCATTGTTAAGAGGATTTCTATATTGTATGTTTTTTTTTTAGCGCATTCACCTTTAATCTGAAATAACAAGATAATTAATATGGCATTCCTATGACTAGGTAACATAGCACTCATTGGGACTGTATCCTATATATCTATATAGATGGAGGCCATTTAAGTCTAAAGCTGTATCCATATTGCGTCACATCATCATCCATTAGCATCGATTAAAGTACATCATCATCCACTAGCTATAAAGCTTGAATCTCAAGCCGTCATTTGTGAATGAATGCTTGCACAATATTCACCGATTCATGTTAGGCTGCTTATCCCACTATGTCTCATTAATTCTAATTCTCTTATCTCTCGGATTATTTACTTCATCATCTATTAGAAGCTGCAGGGTCAAGTAAGTTATAATCCAAGCTCCGCATTCAATTGACTACAACATTCTGATTTGTCTTTCACTCCATTTTCTAGATACTTCTTGCGGGGCGTTTGTTCGCGCATGGCCTGAAATAACGTCTGTTTGCACGGCCTAAAATAATGGCTACGTTGGAGTATCCATCTTGATCTTTCAATTTCTACAGTTTCCACATGGCCTAAAAATAATGGCGACGCTGCTGGTCTGGGCGTCTTGACCTTCCAGCTTCCAGGTTAACAAGCTTTTCTATTGTATATAAATAAACCATTTGAGCGCATCTATTTTTCATGTGCAGTTGTGATAGACTGACACACAAATGTTGTTGAGAACTTGAGATATGGCCCTAAACCAATCCCAATGCTAACAGTACTAGGTTAAGCATGAAGCTTCTAATCAACACCATGGGCCAGCGCGTGCTGTCTGCGAAGGCCAGCAAAGACGTCCTGGACTTCCTCTTCTCTATCACCCTAGCCAGTCGGCGTGGCCATCAGACCGTGAGCAGGAACTTCAACTTCATGGTTGGGTCTATTGGCATTCGGCAAAACCTCTACAAGAGCGTCAAGAAGTTGGATGAGACACATACGTCCGTTCAGCTGTCACCAATGCCTCCTTGCTCGCACTACATACGGCAATTCAAACTGCTCCAGTCCGCCTGTGCCTACGAGGGTGATAATTCAGACTGCTCGTGTGCTCCAGTGCCTCCAGTTACCGGAACCAGAGAAGCGTACATTCAAGGAATTCTACTACTGCAACAAGCCAACAACTGAATGTTCTTTCCATCAACCACGAAGTGCTCCAATAAGCATGATTTATCTTCTTCCATTATGATTTCTCCTCTTACTCCCTGATCAAGGGTTCAGCCAAACATGATTTGCCTTCTCATGTATCAATGCTTCCTATATTTTTATTCGTCCTTAGCATGCACCTTTTTCACACATCAATGTGTGGAGGATCAATCATTTAAAAGTCGGTGTCTCTCAACCGATGTGAATATATAATTAAGTATATTGTCTTTACTTTAAAAAGTATTATCCTCCCAACACACATACTTCTCTTTCAAAATCACTTAAAAATTAGTTTAAAAATTCCCGCAAGCAACGCGTGAGGTATCACTTTGTAACATATAGAACCGAGATCACATAACTGCTTGTGATTTAGCAGCGGTAAATTTAGTGGATCACAACATATATACTAGGACACATCACACTCATATATTGGAGTATGCGTACGCGCGAGCATACCGTTGGAGGGTAGTATACATACAACAACTGGGTTGACACGTGCAAGTGCAAGAGCATAGTGGTGTCGAGTGTCTTGCGATCGGCCGAAGAGCTACCAAATGCTGCTTCTGCAAACGCTGTCGCAAAACCTCGCCGTAGGGACACACAATATAAAATTATCAAATCCCCTAACAGTTGTACTCGAGTATTACTTATACAAACGTAGAATTACATCTCGATTGAACAAATGATAACAGCTGCATGCGTGCAGTGCGTGGATTATTCGCCGGCGCCTTCACATCAGGTAATTTCATCTGCAGCACAGCAACTGTACTGAATTAATTAAGATATACACGCTGTGCATAGTAAAATCTTTGATATATATGGCCTTGCTGATGCAATCCATACACTAGCATAACAATCCTGTATAGAGCGTCGATTACATACCTGGTTCATTTACCTATTGTGTAAACAGCAGCGTGCAGGGAGAGTTAACTGAAGGGCTGTTGGCTGCAGCAATAATGCACAAAAGCCAATGGATTAACATTAGTGCCTGGTTAAATCTTCTCTTTTATAGTCTTGCACAATGGGTGCAAACAGAAACGCAGGGCTCTCTCTGTGTGTTAATTTACCCGAGTTGAAGGGTTGTTGGTTGCAGCTGATGGGAGTAGTGCTGAGGTTGCTGCATAATGTTCACTTGAAGAAAGTTTCTCGAGTCGTAGGGGACCATGCCGTGATCGTATTCACTTGTTGATGGCGTTCCCATCATGTTCATTGGCGGCTGCCCCCTTTCGTTATTCTCAGCGACCTGCCGCGAGCAAATTAAAATGACATGAACTTGGTTAGTTGGTTACAGTTACAGCTTAAATATATAATCAGGGCAGCCTTACAACTTATATGTTCTGATCAACAAGATACTGCGCATTTACCTTGCTCCTCAAGTACATGTTGTCACTGTGCAGATCCATCTCCTGAAATTAAAATTTATGCCGCATGTCATTATTAGGTGATAGCCCATATCAGAAAGAACTACTGAGTGCAGACGAATGCTGAATTTCACTAACCCTTTTTTGCATGTACTCAACTTCAGCACATAACAGCTCATTCTGAATGCAAGAAAGGTCAGTGCTCATTAAATCAGCAACAAATAAATAGAAATCAGAAATTCAGAACCAATTATTTAAAGCATATTGATTCCCCATATGCTCGAATTTGGGTAGCTGCAGGCATTTCTAGCCTTCCAAAATTCCAACAAGGGCCTGATTTCGATATATAGGGAATCATTCACTCAAAGTGGCAAAAAAGAAGGCTACGCATCTATCCAATAATATGTTTTATATGTCCTGTACCAGATACATATATATCACAGTGTTAATGCGTACCTTTCTAGCTCTAATCTTGCCTATGCCTCTCTCTAGCCTGCCTTCCAGCTGCTTAAGATCCCTGAGGCTCATGGTGTGGATTGCATCTCCCACTAAGGTCCTACTATAACATTTAAACAAGTTAGACGTGATATATACTACACTTTTGTCGACAATCAAGTCAAAATAAACTGGCATATTGGATCTACAAATTTTGGTCTAATTTGAATGCTGGTACCTGTTTGAGTTTTGCAAGCTACTGATAGTCTGACGCAGCTTGGCGGACTCCTGCTGGTAGTGCTGAAAGTTTACAGTATACGAATGTACTCAGTAAACACTTTTACTTATTGCGATTGCGAAACACTTTTACTCTTGTACTGTTTGCCATAAACACCACGCAGAATTTTTAGATTTGTTTCAAAGGCATGATATACTAGCTGGCGGAAGTGAAATCACTAGAGTACATCTTGGCTGCACATATAAGCTCTTAATAATTCAAATTACCATTATTTAAACTAAATGTCGTATAAAATCCGTATTAGTACATTTCTTAGGATTTCGTCATATGAAGAACACGGACATGATTTCGAAATCGACTACATAATTATGTCCCTGCAGTTATAGCAAATATAAGATGGAGTACTGCAGCCTGAGGCTAGCTGTGAGCTTCAGACAAACAGAAGGAAACATGCAGGTAAGCCATGTGATTGTATGAGACTTCACTATGTGATGTGATTGCCATACATGTCTCAAACTCTCAATATTATTTTATTAAGCAGCTTCAATTGCATATTAATATTTCATGTGGTGTCAGAGGGATTAACCTTCAGAGGCTGCTAGAGACTAGAGTACGTAGTTGGAAAAAGATACTGAATTGATGGTGGTGCTGTACAAATACCAGGTAAAGTGTTGACCTTGTATAATAGTCAATCTGTGGCTCAAACCAGTTTACGTTGAATCTGCTTGATGGTGTGCATATATCATTGTGCATGAGTGACTAGAAAAGAAATCGATTAACTTGTGACGACATCGTTTTTTTGGTCCGAGCTTCTTGTTGTCTGCTAATGTGTACAGATTTGGTTTGTCGTATTGGCTAAGATTTCTACATCCCCATGAGCTCCTAGCATAAAATCATGGGGCATTAGTCCAAAAGGCAATTTAGTGATATATTATGATCTGCTGGACCCAGCCGAGGATCCAGAGTTGATAGTACACTGCTTCACTGTAATATACACTAGCTAGTACCCATCGTGTATTATCCGAAGATCTTGCTCAGTGTATATATATGAGGAATGTTGACCATTTGGGTTTCTCCTAGTTAGACTTCTGAACTGACAACTCTATTCACATCCGAGTCAATTCAGAAAATGTTGACATGATTTTACCTGAGCATTGACTTCTGCAACTGTGCCAGAGTTGGTGGTGTCACTGTTGGCTTTCTTGTACCTCTCAATGGTGGCCTTCACACTGCAATGGTGTCCACTGTTGAAGTTAGCACACACGATTATATATTCAAGATAATTAAAGAAATCGCTGATCACATGTAGAAAAGAACAAAATATGTATCAGAGCATAAGATGTTTAAAAATTGCATGTATACACATATACAGGTTGTTCAAAATCTGCACATGATCATGCATGCATCACTACACAGGGCTAGCAACACTTGCAGCTAGGCTGCATGCACCGCAGGTTCTTTAATGACTTCAAGAGTAAAAGGTGAAGAACGACCCATGCATTGCAAGCAAGAGACCGAACAGTAGAATACAGCATCGTAGCACACATCGGTCCGAAGCATGTACTAGCGCAGATCACGAGTCTGTCTGCAACAGTGTTTTTTCTTTACCGAGAATCTTGTGTCTCTCGTTGACTGAGGAAACTACATGTCCAAACCACACCCTACAGTCTTCAGGCTGCTCAAAATACGAGGCTTATTCGTTTCAGTTACTTTTAGTTTTTTTAGTCATAGAACAGTGTTTTTCTCTCATAATCAAACAGCTATGGAACTAGTATTTGCAGCTGAAAAGTAGCTGCAGCGAACATGCCGAATATTTCCTTTCATCTTAGGAATAAAGTAGAAAGAACGGCACAGAGATACAACCAATATTCATGTGAAATTATGCCACACCCCCACAAAGTTCTGTTGAAGGGGGAAAACGATTATAGAAACATACAGGCAGAAAAGGTAACACGCAATGCAAAAACAACAGATATGTACTCGATCAAATGTTTGTGTGTTGTAAATATAACAAAAGGACAAGATATCCTTTCTTAATATCTGTTAACTTTATATTGCAGTATTGTTTATTAGTACTTCAGATATCCTTTCAGAGATTAGTACCCCCGTCCTGTGTGGAGAAACCTGGTTATAGTCTTGACTTTCTTGTTGGTTGGAGGGCATTTTCTAAGCATGAGTTCTCTGCGGCAGTAATAAAATAGCAAATATCCTATAGGCACAAGAAATCGAGCTCCTTTTCAGAAATCGGATTTTTATTACAAAGTAAAAATAGGAGCACTAATGGGTGTACTCTAGGATCAGTTACTTTAGGAGTAGAACTCTCAACACTCTTTCAGGCAAATTATTGTGATAGAGTATAGTTAATTCCATTGCCATTTTCTTAATCAAGATTCACCCCACATCTTTTGGCTTCAGAAAAGAGCACTATGCTGTTATTTATGTTTCTTATTCGTGGACAGTGAAGTCGATGATGATATAAAGATGAAGAAGAGCCACCAAAATGACACAAAATTAACCAGCTAGCTAGTACTCAACACACATCAGTGTAAATTTAGAAACAAAACTAAGACTGTGTATCAGAGAAATGGTATACTACTCGCACCATATATAGAAGCAGAAGATATAGACATAGTTGTGTGCTAGCTAGCTACTAGGAATTTATCCTAGAAAAATTCTCAAGTGATACTATTCAAATTTCTTTTGTTTGTGATACTGGGAATTTACTGCTGTGCTCATGTCTTCTCACCACATCTATGGATTGTCTTTAATTTCCGAACAAAATATAATAGAAAATGACGCATAAAATACCCAATAAATGACCAATTACACACCAATAATAGATCATAATTAGTAGATGATCGTCCCCTCCATCGCTTCATTCTGAAACGCCTCGAGGGCTGCACGTGCAGAGATTAAATTTAAGCAGGATGTCACATCACAAGGAGGCCGTGCTCCAGTGCACGGACCGTGAGCTACTGTCGTGCGACCAGCAACTCACAACTCTCTGAGACTCCTCGTCACCAAAGAGAGGAAACCTTAGCATCCTCGAGTACTCTCTTGGGTGGCCAGTGTTGTTCATGCAACTGGCACAGGATTTCACATGATTGGGTGGGAACAGTGAGCATGTTTTACCCAACGGGCAAAGGAGTGCAGCAAGGCAGCCAGCACAGTGCGCTGTGCACACAACACAATACAGCACTCCTCGATTGGCTCTTGGTTTTTAGGCTCTCCCCAATGGGTGCCCCGAAGGGTACATTAAAATACTGTTTGACATAAATATTGCACCGTAGACGAAAAAAAGAATAGTGTTTTGAAGGAACGACATAAATATTGCACCGTAGACGAAAAAAAGAATAGTTAGAATAGTGTTTCGAAGAAACGGTTCAGAAAGACCATCGGCGAGAGCCTTACCCAGGCCTTTCTGACCCCAGAGCCACCACCAGGTTTCTTTTACTCGTGTAGTCTTCCAAGACGGTGCAGGCCCAGTGGCAGGCACGCCAGTGCTGCTGCTGCCCATGCGGCCATGCCATTGGCTTCCCAGCCGCCTACGCACAGGCACAGGCCACAGGCACACAGAGCCAAGAACAAAAGAAAAAGGACTTTGCTTGGCTGCTTGCATGCTCCTGCTTCATCTTATTCAGAAGATGAAAGGCCACGTGTCACTCTTACCACAGATTAGTGCTCCTAGCTAGCATTCTGTCAAGTGTGAACGAGTGTTTTTTTTTTGGCGGAAGCAATGTTGGGAGACACTGATCCCCAAAGAATATGGGATGGAATGGAAAAAGAGGAAAGAAGCATTACACGAGAAGAATCAGCCAATTGTTTTTATTTCCAATTCTACTTTTCACATGCATGTATTATGGTTACCTCCACCGGTTACTCTAGAGTAAACCGTTATTTTACTAAAGCACTCAGTTGCTTAATGTCACTTAACTTTATGCAAACAGGCAGTAAAGTCATACCTCGATTATGTCCAGATGTCATAGTCCGCATGTCATGTTGTCTTAGCTTGTTGTTTATATTAACATTACTCCCAAACATAGTTCTTCAGGTTTCATTTATTTAAATAAAATATTGCTTGATATCCAAATTAACATACAATTATAGCCATGAGATGCTCTTAGTGAATGTTCAGCTAGCAGCTAGTTTATCATACTAATCACTTCTGTTGCTGAAGCAATAACAGCTCCTTTAATTTGTGGTGACTTTATCTCTGTTTATCATACTAATTGTTTCTGGTTTATCATAATCTAGTTCTTATTGTAACAAGAATTCTGCTTTGGGACAGGCATTCATACACAGAAAAGGCAAAATATTGTTCCTAGCGTAGACCAAATGTTTGTGTTTGGCTCGTCTTAAGGGGTACAGTACGTCTCGGTGTCAGGTGCATCAAGAACTCCCGTGAAGGCCATCTTGGTCTCGGTTTTTTTTTTTTGCACAACACAGTCACACACACATGGTGAATTGGTGATGTGATGTGTGTACTGTTTGTGTGTGTGAGTGAGAGAGAGTGAGAGAGAGATGGTTTGGAACAGAAGGAGATGATGCAAGAGAAAGTGAAGAGTAGGAATAGTCATGCAAGTTCCTTTGTTTCTCTCTTCCTTGTTACCTCACACATATACACTTTTATGAACACATATACTCTTGTACCACACTAACTGGTAAAAGGAGGAACCCAAAAAACACCATACCGCTTTGCAGCAGGCCGGCTAGATCTGCTTCTAGTTCTACACATGCAAAGCCATACATGAGGGGGAAAAGGGAGAGAGGGAGCCCAGGAGGCAAGGATATATACATAGAAATAGTTGATAGATGCCTTATATTTTGTGTGCAAACATGCTTACCCTGATATATATTTCACATATCATGAAGTGCGTGAGATCTACTAAAGCTTGCATTGCATATGCATCTCTTTACTTCTCTCTCTACAGCTCTGTCACACACACATGAGGAAGCCAGCACGAAGCTAAGGTAGCAGAGTGAGAAAGGAAAGAGCATAAATACAGCAAGAAAAGAGCAGGACCACCATGGCCAAAGAGGCTCAGCTCTTCCCTCAAGAGATGGAAAGGCTGAGGACACACTACACATACAGCAAGCTCTGTACTAGATCTATGTAAACATCTAGCTCACCTCACCTTGCCTCACAAGAGCAAGGGGGAAATGGAAATACACAGAAAGAAACTGTTGCGATTTCTTTCCCCTCGGTGCATGCTCTTCTCAGGAACACGGAAATAAACAAGACAGCAGCCACGCAGTTGATAACAGAATGGAGTAACAACAAAAGATGCAGCTCCCAGCATTTGACCCCTCCCCACACTTTTGCTTGAGAAAGCTAGGGAAAAACTTGCTCCGATTTGCACAAGCAGGCAAGAAGCTGATGGTCGATGAAATAAAAACCGTACCTGTTGTTGGCGTACTCGTAGAGGCGGCCGCGGCTGGAGAAGACGATGAGCGCGACCTCGGCGTCGCAGAGCACGGAGAGCTCGTACGCCTTCTTGAGGAGGCCGTTGCGGCGCTTGCAGAAGGTGACCTGACGGTTGGTCGTGTTCTCGATGCGCTTGATCTCGATCTTGCCCCTCCCCGGCTTGTCGCCGCCGGAGCCCGTCGGCGCCGACTGCTCTGTCACCTTGGACGACGACGACCCGCAGCTCAGATCAGTCTGCGGCACAGGAAGCAGCAAATTAAAGCCGACGGCCGGATCGATAAGTGCAAGAAATATACACAAACACACTGCGGCGGAAATCCATGAACTAACCGCGCTAAGAAATTAATTGCAAAGAGAGCGAGGGATCAGGAGACATGCGTGTTCTGCAGCTAAGCTCTGGATCTTTGTGGCTTTCTTCGTTCTATAGTCTATTATCTGGGCGCATCAAATTCACACAAGCTAAGGAAGTAGTAGCGGCCATTTCCTATCTTGTACTTTTGCCTTTTTTGTGGCGTGTCTCCTTTTTTCTTCCAAAACAAAACTAATTAGGGACCTTAGGCAGCAGGCAGCCATGAGCCATGTAGTATGTTCCCCTTGTTGCCTTTCTAGCTTAGATCCTTGCGACATAGCAACCAAGATCCTACCACACCTATACTGCTATTGTATGAAGATGATGCAAAGAAAGAGAGAGAGAGGAAGCTACAGCTATTTTGATCTAGTATCAGATATGATAAATTTCCAGGAGCAAGACAAGAGACAATTACCATCATGTTGAGCATGGATGGTATGGCAGTGCCCCTTTGGGCGCTCTCTCTGTCTCTCTGGTTCGGTTCGGAGGAGGAAGAGATCCAGCCGGCCGGTGAGGGAATGGGAATATGAGAGGAGGGGCAGGGGCAGGAAGAGGAGAGGTGAGGTATTAAAGGGAGGTGAGGTGCCTGGCCTGGTGAGGAGGTATGGGAAGGTATGTATGTGAGGTGATGCAGTTAGCACTTAGCAGCAGCTGTATCTATATATGCAGTGGCCAATTCCTGTGCCCTTTCTTTTGCTGCATTATATTGTTCCCCTTCTGATTTGCAAAAATTAATAGGGCCCTTTTTTAATTACCAAATGCCTATTGTTCTTTGAACTCTCTTGAAAGCAAGAAGGTGTCAGGTCTGGATCCACATATATCCATCCATCCATCCACCTCAGCAGTCAGCATGTAGTAGCTGTAACTCGATCAGTGTAGCTTGGGGGGATAATTGCTTTGTTTGTGCTGGCACAAAAGCCGCTATGCTAGCTGGAGCAGGGCTATTTCTAGCTTTGCTCTTTACGGTTTGCACTTTCACCAAGTTGTGTGAAAGAATATCCCGGTGCATGGTGAGCTAATCTTAAATTAATATTCATTGACTTAGTTGGACTATTTTGCAATTGCCTCTGAATGAAGAACTAGTATTTCTCGTTTCAGAACAAGTTACCCTTACCTTCTGCTGACTAATTGATTAATTAGCAAAATAGTAGTATGATGTAAGGCATTTTATCAGCTACTAACAAAGTCGCATGCGGCATGCAGTTCCTTTCGACAAATCAACAGATGTGAGCTTCTAATCCAAATCATATAATAAAATGTTATGTTCTATATAGTGCTATCCATAATTATGTTTTATTTTTTAATCTTCAATTATCTATGTGCATATATAGTTTGTGGTCAGAAATCTGCAGAGTTGAAGAATGGTACAGCAAGAGTATAAGAGAGAGACACTGTGTCACATATACATGTTAATATGTATGTACTCCTATAGTATGATATACATGGAGACATTGGATTAATAGCTAACTACATACACTCCAGCTGCAACATCCTACTCCCTCCAGTCCTAGAAAACAAGGCATTCTAGAGATTCTCAGACAGATTAATGTAGCAACAAAATTACGTTGATACCCTTATTTATTTGGTTGTTTCTGTTGAGGATGGCAAAGTCCGCCAGCAAAACTAATCCCGTGATTCATGCATGTGCCCATGCATATATTGAAATGGGGCGTCTTTTTTTCAAATCAAATCTAGCGCATACATAGCAATGGAGATCTCCGTGTCTTTTTTTTTCAAAGGTCCATTCACATGACACTTTGTTTTTGAGACAAATTTTAAACCTCAAGGATGCCTTATTTTCCGGAACGGGAGAGTATTTATTTCAGTTGCTCCCATTACTGGGATGATGGGACCTTGCTTGCTACCCCAAGCCCTGGCCCTCCTCGCATAATGTGATGGGTGCATTCCTTGCCCATCTCGGATCCATCACTGAGCTGGGCCACTGATGCGTCTTGTCCTCCTTGCATTGTACTGAAGCTACCATTATTCCATGGGTGCCCTATCTAGCTAATCTCTGTATCAACAGTCAGTCTGAAGATCGGTTGGTGGTATGTAGACATCAGAGCTTGCTAGTAGGAACATCATTCCAACTGGGTACTATTTACCACTGCCACTAGGCACTGCACTAGCGGTCCAGCGCATACTACTTGGCTGTCTGCAAGCTTGCTGCCAGTAGTGTTGGACGGTTTGGTATGTAGAAAGTTTTCTACTGCCAAGGCACTTTGCAGGAAGGTGTTTTCATATCTCATCAAAATGGAGAAAGAAAGTTCAACATTTTGTTATGAAACATCTCCAGTCTTCAGCGCTTCTAAAATTAAGCTGTACTATCTCCGTTCTCGAATATTTGTCGCTTGCTAGTTCATTTTAAACTAATAAGCGACAAATAGAAAAGAATGGAAGGTGAATATTAATATTACAAGCTGCTTGACTTTTATGGCCCTGTCTTTCTGTGTCTGCAGAATGACAAAATCCATCAGGAGTGCCAGAAATTGTCACGGTTATTCAGCAAAAATGCAGGATTGCGTTTTGTCTCTGCCACACCCCTAAACTGCTAGTGGATCTCTGTTGCTTTGTCACTGTGTGTATTGCAACTAGGCAGGCATGCTAGCGTCCAAAGTTCTCGCGCCTGAAAAAAGAAACGATATTTGTAAATGGCACAATTCAGATAGTTTTTTTAATGAGAAATGACAACATTCAAATAGAGTTGTGTATCATGCATATTTCATTTGGAATTTATTGAAATAACAAGGACTAAAAAAGTATTCAGTTTAGGATAGAGGGCTAGGAACAGGAAACGAGAAAACAAATCCATGTGGCGTCAGACCAACAAACTTGCAAGCTGTGATCAAATCAGAAAAGTTTGTCGTTCTATATTGGGTAATTGCCAGAAGGACTGAAAAGTACAGCTGATTGAACACGGTCATATATATGAAACTTAAATGTCCAATCAAATACTGCAGATCGAGGTGGTGGTTGACCTATTCACACATGCTATTAATAACAGGTACTGCCTTTGACACAAGGAAAATTTTGGTGCATGCATGCATCCATCATCTATTCCACCAATCGATCAGAAGTTCTTGGATGGGTATTCAACCTACTTAATTTTACACTAATAATTTTTTTATCTTGGCTAAGAGTGAACAATTCTCTAACTTGATGAACCATTGCTCGCATAAATTTGCCTGGAAAGCTCACAATATCGAATTTTGTTCAATTAGAATTTCAATTCCTTTTATGCTCTTATTTTTGAACTCTAACATTTATTCATGGCAATTGCTTGTTTTAGGTCAAATGCAAGTACAGTTGGACAATGTTTGCTGATAAAATGTTTAAATTGAGCCACAATTTTATATGATTTATGAAATTCTTATTTTTAGCTTTAAGTATTATAAGCAGGTTATAAATTTTATTTGTAATTTTTTAAATCACTAAACATAATATTACCTCATTTACAGTCTTTCCAATTGGTTGCTCACATCATATCTTTTCGCTTTGTCGGCATAAACAAATTTGGTTACATTTACTTATGCATTTATGAACCCCGAGTATTGTTTTTTCCTCGCACACACCCAAGTATTATTTTCAGAAAGAAAAAGTAAAACTTGAAAGTTACGCGTGCTTTATACATTATATTACAATATTGCGATTTTTCTATCATAGCATATTCTTCCATCAACCTTAATAATGGAAACATTGCAATGGACATCCATAAATACCCTTAAGAAGAAAATAAGATAAGTTGTGGGGATGATAGACCAAAATTATCTAGAGATAAGTGATAGAAAAACACATGTACGTTCCGAATGGTTAAATCGCTATGGTAGAAACAATGTTTCATATCACTTGCTAATTGTGGTTAGCTAAATTATCCTTTATAAAAATAATGTCCCTACATACCAAAAGTAAAATACAACTTTTACGGTGGTTGGAAAAAAATAAGAGCTGTCCATCAAACGGAATCCAATGGTTTAAAAATATATGGTACCACGGCGCCGGTACCAAATAGGTAGGTTCCGGTACTAGAAATAGTAGAACTGGTACCAAATACCATTTTTTTGTTTATTTTAATTATTCAATAATTCAGCTAGAAAAACTAAAATGGAGTGGTACCGCTCGGCACCGGTGGGATTCTTTTTCCAACCACTTTAACATCAAAGGTATTTTCAATTTTCTTAACCAAGACATATAGTGCGTGGATCAAAGAAAGATAATACTTTACTGATGTTTCAATATTCCAGAATAGCCCATCACTGCTATGCTAGTTGGCAACTGACAGTCATTGCAGTGTCATCACTCGGTAGTGGACAAGCGGCGGTGAATACGGTGATATGCCCGGTTTGGCAACCAGCAGTAATAGAGTCTATCCGCAGCAAGAGCTCACGCCGTTGCTAGGCATGCATGAGACACATTTTACGCACAAAATACACATGCTCGTTTTCGGTGATTCAAACTTGTAGCCTCACGCGACATTTTTTACTACCACCTCACCACATATATAGTCAGTTGTGACTAGATAATGGATGCTATTTTTCAGTTAGCTTCGACTGATCTTATATTGAATATTTGGCTTCCTAAATGGTCTCAAATAAAAAAGTAGCCGGTTACAAATTTTAAATCTCATCAAACCTTGCAACTTTCATATAGAACATGTCTTCATCCGAGGCAATTTTTTTTAAAAAATCTAAAATTGAATTAAAAATATGAGAAATAATAAAAATATGTTAGAATATTGTACGTACAGGTATATATTAAAAATGTGAGAGAGGGAAAGAAAGAATATGTAAATAAACAATCTGATTAGAAATGTGGACCTATTTTTTATTGTAAATATCTTACACTTGTGATTTTGATGCTTTTACTTGCATGTGCAATGACACGAGCTGACAGACTACTTACAGTATACTAATCGATGGTCCTAACGTTTTAGGTAGCGTGCATCTGGTGAGATGACATGTATGTATGGACTATGGACGACGTACTCATGCACATGTACTCGTACTTGTGCGATGCATCATCATTCAAGTCTGAGAAAGCCAACAGAGGTGCACAGGGTTTTGATAAGTCCCACTGCACTAGCAGGTAGCCAGGACTTGGGGGCTCACCACTGCAGCTGGCTTTGTGCCAATTATTAGTGCACTGTGTGGCAGCCTCCAGTGATCCAGGCACATTCTAGTGTTGTTCGGATGGGAATGCAGGAGTTGTTCCTAATCGGAAAGGCATGGGGTTTGCTGCAAGCATCAGAAATCATTGCAACCTATGGGTTGGTACTTGCTGGTACATGGCTGCAGCATACTGAACTTTGCTTGGATCAACTAACCAACCGGCTAGCTAGTGAAGGCAGCAGTCATCAACAGATTACATATACAAATTAAACTCTCATACATATATGCTGTTCATTCTGACTCAGTGGAACAATATAATCAAGGACAGTAATTATTTGGATTAAGCTGCAGGGACGATCGGACAGAGACAGAGATCGATCTGCTGAATCCACGACCGTACCACAAAGCTACAAGTTCGATCTTAAGCAACATCGTTCGGTTTCTATCTATAGTGAAAAAAATATGTACCGCTAGCTAGCATGTACTTATATATATATATAGAGTACTCTCTCCTATCAGTAAATTGTAAGGGGTTATAGCCTTCAACTAGATTCATTCATTTCTTCATGTATAAGTGTTAAATATGTATTTAAATTCACCAACATACATATGAATATGGACAAATAAAAATAGAGCTATAATCCTCACAGTTTGGGACAGAGGAAATACAATATCACTGTGCATACGTATGAGAGTTACTGACGAAGGAACCAGACAGGACAGTGCAGTTGCTAGGAGTAGTAGCTACTCTACTCCGAAACTGAAGAGGTCAATCCGGCCAGAGAACTTCACCATCAGGCTTAATTTATCTCCTCGCTCTGCGCCCACATCACCACGTACCAGCGCTTTATTAATTGGGTGGAAAGAGAGATGCGTACGTAGATACATACAATGCATCAGGCCGGCGCCGTAGCAAATCGATCGGAGGGAGGGTCAGAACGAATAACAACCTTGGCTGAATTGGCAGGCTGTGGAGGAGATGCCATGGCAGCAGCACTGATTGCTTTCCACAAGCGATATGATCGAGCAATGCTCCCACATGAAGGAAAAGATCTCTCTACCCTGATCGATCTGCGCGCAAGCTAGCTAGAGGCCTCCTCCCTGAAGCAACAGTGATGGCATGCGGGTCGAAAGGGACTGCCATCATCAGAGCTTGCAGTAGTGCTAACTGACATGTGACGCTTTCCTAAACGCATAACTGCCCTCACATGTAGTATGTATGTAGTAGATCCATAGAAGCAGCCGCCGCTGTGTGCTGCAGCCAGAATTTTCAGGATTATTGGATCCGATCGAGATCGACCTCTCTCGCCGCCTGCCTGATGAATGAATATATAGATGCCTGAATTTCACCGAAACATACATATGCATGCAGCTAAGCTGCCGCGTGCACTGTATTCTGACAGAACAGTATGTATGCCCGAATTTGTACCCGGCCCGGCCCCTGATGCGACGACCTATGCTAGAAAATGTGTCGAGGTTGTTGGAAGAGCTCGGATGCTCGGAGATGCTATCTGTCCCTGCTGATGAAAGGCGCACGCATGATGAGAGGCCGGCCCTGCAGCTTGCGCAGAAAGATGGCAAACATTTGGTCTATCGTCCACTACTCGAACCATGATGCACGCGTTCAAAATAAAGCATCCTAACTGCCTCATCTGGAACAAGTCTTTCTTTTTCGGAAAAGGAAGATATTATTGAATCAAGAACCTTACGATTGCAAAGTCTTGAGATATAACTTCTTGTTTCTGTTTAACAAGAAAACACTAAGCCATAAGAAATAGAACCATAACTACACCCTAGTGGCACTCAATCCTAAGAATAGACTGCCACCATGAACCTAGGAAAAAAATATCCGAAGCCACTCATGCTAACATACGCGAATGCCTCCAAAGTGAGGGTTTGTGTATCCGGTCGTTGAAGAATGGCCCACACACGCACCTAGTGGACTGTTGCAAAGTTAACCCTGTAGAGGAGAACAACAATTTTTCTTTCAAACACCAGATCATTTCTATGTAGCCATAAAGACCAACACACGGCTGCCGCTCCGAGAAGGGCTATATGCTACCATGTATTAGGAAGACCATGCAACCACGGACCAAACACATGAGAGGCATTATTTGATTTGATAAGATTAGACACATATTGTATAAAAGACCAAATTGTTCTAGCAAAGCAGCACTCAAAGAACCGATGTCTTATTGTCTTATCTTTGTGACATAATACACAAGACTTGTTTCCCCGCCAATTTCGTTTAGCTAAGTTGTCTTTCGTGAGTAGCACGCCTTTACGTAAGTACCAAAGAAAGATTTTAACTTTTAGTGGTGCCTTGATCCTCCAAAGTTTTTTTGTTAACAATAGGTCCCTCCACCTGAATAAGAGCATGACAATGCAACTTCACTGAGAATACCCCAGTTTGGGTTAAATTCCAATGGAAAGAATCAAACTCTTGCAAGAAGGTAAGATTGGCAATGCGGGGGAAGTGTTGTTCAACGACGATTCGGCGAATGCTGCCTCTACGATTCATCACTGACGTGTGTGCACACCCTTGACTCTGAATTCTGAAAAGAAATGTTTGCTGAGAAAAGCGCCACTGCTGATTACCTGGAACGACTAACAAACAATGGATTGAGTCACAGCACACCAACAGCATCTTAATTATTCGCAAAGACGACGATGACCGGCAGGACAGGCAGAGAAGATGGATGGACGACGGCGAACCACGACGACTTTAATTACGTACGCGGCATTCGGTTGGTGGTGGTCGACGTACGTACGGCGGATGGGAAGGGCAGCAATGGCCACCACGACGAGGCCAAGCTGCTGTGCTAGGGCGGTGCGTGCGTGATCTGATAGGGACCCCCGCCCGCCGGCCGGAGATATGTGCGAGCGAGCGAGCGAGATTCATGTGGTCCACCGCCATGTCCGTTTCCTTTCCCTTTCAGCTCAGCCTCGATCAACTGAGCTCTCATGGCCATGGCCATCAGCCCATGCATGCATGGCGCCTCCACTACTTGCGCTTTAAACTAAACCACCCCTTGCAGGCTCGCTGCAGCAACAAAATAAATAAAGCGCCAAAAATAAACCACCCACTGCACCCCTTGAACTTGCAGGTTGCAGCAACAAAATAAAGCGCCAAATAAATTAAAGGCGAATAGACGTACTCCTACGGTCCTAGTCCTACTCGATTCGCGGCCCTTTGGCATGCAGTTCAACAGTTTTGCAGGCAGTTCATCATCAGGTCAGGTGTCTACACATCTGTGCAGAGGGACGGGGTAGACTGCAGGCACTGGCATCAGCAGCTGTGACGACCTTAATTTGCTGCTCATGCAACAAGCATATAATAGATCTTGTGCGACGACTTCAGATCATCAGTTCATGCATGCATGCACGGTAAAGTAAAGTTCCCCCTTCTTGCAACGTAACTGTGAGAATTCTGGACGGCAGTTGGATCCTTGGTCTCGTTGCCTGGCGCAAGCCGGCCGGGGACCGGCCACCGTACCTACCGCGGCCCATCCGCCATCATCGAGGAAGGAAATCTGAGGGGATCCGGCGGTGACATGGGCGTGTATACGGCGTACCGGAAGAGAGCAATCGCCGGAGATGAGCACGGCAGCGGCGTGAGCTGCTGGTGCCTGCCCGTGTCCCCGTGCTGTGCGGGGCCGGCCAGGTCTCCAGGGACCAGGGTGACTGTATGTGTGTGCGCGCGGTACGACCTGTCGATGCGTCGGAGGACAACGTGGCTTTCACCCCCAACGGACTGTCGTCGGGCCATCTGCCGTGCACGCCTCACGCTGTCACATGTCTCTCTATCGACTGTCCTTGGCATATTCGGCGAAATTCAGGTAGTCGACCGCCGCAGGAAATTGGGTGTGAATTGCACACTGCCGCCACGAGCTCACACCTGGATCAGTACTTACTAGATACCACCTAATCTACATCAACGTTACAAATAAACGAGTTTCTAATACCATTTTTATCTAATAGAAATCTGTAATATATCTCTCCACTGTATAAGTTGAGAAGGGACTAAAACTTATAAAAGGAAAATGTTTCCACCCCTTAGCCATTTATTCTCACACATTGTTTTATATCCATATCCACCAAGTACTTTCCTTTTTTTTGAATTAATGAAAAAGGAAAGACGTAAATCAAGTAGATCCTTTTCTTTTAATTTTTTATTTCTCTTTTCTTTCCCTCATTCCTTGATTGCCTAGCCAGTCATCTTTTTTTTCTCGACCTCATCCGCTCTTCACGCAGTCCACATAGATCCATCAAGTATACAGGCTGGGGCACGATTTAAGATGTGTGTGCCGTGCATACGTTTACGCTAGTTTCTTTAAATATACTAAATATACAACACCACCATTAACTTTTCTGACATGAAGTTTTTATCATTGTCTTATTCCAAAAAAAATTGTAAGTTCCATTTTTAATTACTTGTTTAAATTTTTACCATTGTCTTATTCCCAAAAAAAATTGTAAGTTCCATTTTTAATGACTTGTTTTTATCATCGACTGTACTTTAAGACATGACGACTTACTATGTTTATATTTATGCAGTTTTTAAATAAAATGAATAGTTTCATGCATTAAATAAAGTGTAGGGGTCGTAAATTCCAAAGGACCGGTAGAGTGCCCGTGCATTGCTACAATTCTCTTTGTTAAAATATCATATTTGTGAAAATGTTGTCTAGAATATTATGATAACATTAAGCCTAAGGTAATTTAGCAACGTTATCGACGAAGGAAACGAATAGGATAATGGAAATCACACACGTTCATACCTAATAAATACAAATAAAATGCTAAACATGAACATAAATGTTCCAAACATCTAGTTTGAATCTTATATGTGAAAGGCAATGCTGGAAAGTTTTTAGAGTCTTAGATTTTCTAAGGACTAGACGGTCCGCCCAACGAAAGGTCTCAAGCTTAGGACCTTCCGATCAGTGCAAACCAATAAGTCAGTTTCAAGGTCAATTGGAGCAAAGGTCCGATCCACTCAAGCTTCATAACATCAGACCTTACGGTCATCACAAGGAACAGTGGCAATCAGGAGCACAACATCGGACATTAGGTCAAAAGGTTCGGCCTAGTCATTTCTACAAGGACGGACCTTCCAGTCCTCATAACCTCCACTGGGAACATCACCTCCCCATCCCAGTCCCGACTAAGAGCCATCTCCTTCCCCATCCTGCCGGCGCCCAACCATCTCCACTGCCTCGGTCTCCTCCTCCCCATCCTGGTGATTGGCCATCACATCATCCTCTCCATCCCCCACTATCTCCTCCTCATGCCGTGGGCAAGGGAGGCAGCGGTGTGGTGGGGAGGCACGGCCGGTATAGGCGAGGAGTGGCGTGGGACGGGGAGGCTAGCGAGGAGCAGCTCCACGCCCTAGCTCCGTGGGCTCTAGCACAACAATGGATGGAGAAGCGAGCCGATCAGCGGACGGGGTTCCAGGGTTTGTGAGGACCAGACGGTCTGTTCCCTTAAGGTCGGTCTAACCGACGGTCCAATTCTCCTGAGGGGGTTGAGAGGTGGACAGTCGACGAACTATGAGAACTGGAAGGTCCGGTCCTCATATGTTGAATTGAGCGGACCTTTTCCATCTGATGAAAGCAAAGCAGCAAGGATATAAGGACCGAAAGGTATGGCCTTTGAAGGCTGGACTTAGGTCAAACCATTTTGGCAGAAGATGAGGAAATCAAAGCGGCTGGGAATTACATGGACCGAAAGGTCCGTTCCCCGTAGATCGTAGCCAAACTTTTGGCAGGGGCTTCGGAGTAGGGGCGCACGATGGTGCTCGGGTCGGTTAGGGTCATCGCGCGGGACAGACGTCGATGGGTCAGGCGGCCGGGGTACAGTGCGGGGGCAGCGTTCGTAGGGCGGAGGCCAGCAGGCGGCGTTACATGGGGCCGACACCGGGATGGGGTGGGTAGATGCGGTTGTTTAATTTGCATCTGCGTGGCATGGGTGAGCGAAGGGGGCGCGGCAGTTGTTGGAGGGGTGGAGCGACGGTTTGGAGTTGGACAGACCCCCTTAGGCCCAAAATGGGATGGCAGCCCACGGCCTGCGCTGCTCACAAGCCGACACATGAACAACTCGTGATTTATTAAAGGAGTAGAGATATAACCTACTCGGCAAAATCATACTCCCTCCGGTCTAGTGGCAAGCCAATTTGCAACTACGATTCTTTGTTGGAACGACATATAAAACCAGATGAAGTAGTAATATCTTTCAGGCTAAGAGTTACCAGTACAAATGACATATATCAAAAATTCGAAATTCATGCGTTCCAAAGTGACTTCAACTTTTGGCGGTCATTTTTTTAATTCACAAATCAGATATCGGTTTATATATTATCCTTGTTCTAGGCACTTTTGTCTAGCCATGCATGCTGAGGTTTCTTGTTTTAGGCTCTAGAACCAAGCAAGCTTTTGAATAATTTAGCTTTGGAGAACAACAATCTGCTTTGAGGGACAAGGCCACGAGGGCCCTTCGAACAAGAGCTCCTCTCCAAAAGTGCTGTGTAAAGGCTGATAGTTTATTTTTCGTTGAAAGTGATAGTTTTTGTTTCTAAGACTTGAATAAAGATGAAGCCAAATGTATGCTTGGTGTGGAGTTTCTTTACTTGTGTCATACAGAACCTGAGAGGTTGCATAGAGATTCCTTTCCCCATGCCAAAAGTTATAGCTTGTTTATCTAAAAGCAACACTTTCCTAATTTACACTCCCAAATAGGACCACAACCTGTTTTTTGCTTGGCTTAAACTTGTTTATCTAAAAGTAACATTCCCAAATCTTTACCGTCCTATAAAGTTATTACCTCACTCCCGTGAAGAGTGCCAATCTACTCTTTCTTTTATAGATTATAATGCTAAGGTTAACTGATGCATACATGTGCCCCTCAATTCCATTGGTTCTAGTGTAAATTGTGTCATTTAGAAAATAATTGCCTAAATTAATAGCTAGGCTGACACTATCAAAAAAAATTGCAAATGCTAGAATGACCCTCTCCATGGGAAAGAGGTAGTACCTTTTTAGCGAAGAGATCGCACCATTCTGATTAGTATTTAGTATTAAAATAAAGAAAAAACAACAATACACCACTTCATTCGTCTTAAAGTATGACTAGGTTTGTGACAATTCAAACTATCTCAAGTTTGATATAATTTAAATGAAAAAAGATGGACATCTAAAAGATCATGATATTTTTTTAAAAAAAACAGTCAAATAAACTTCAAATGGTTTCTTAGGACAAATCTCAAAATAATTATATTTTGGGATAGAGGGGCTACAAAAATGTGTTTATGTAGAAATGTAAAGATGAAAAGCATCATAATCTAAAAATTACAAGCTGAATCAAAAATGACCTAAATCAAGTGTATAAGGCTATTCTCACCAGAATGTCTATCCAACCACCTCTATTTCAACTCCTCTTTGCAGTCATCAGTGAACGCATAGTGCAAAACAGTCATTTGGGTGCCTCAATAGGCGCCACTTGTGAGAGCAACCTAAGACCATGTTTATAAACATACAAACAAAAGCTCATAATCTCATTTCTTGGATTGAACCACAATGGTTAATAATAGAGAGGTGAGAGTTTAATCCAGGGAATGACATTTAAGTTTGTGAGAATGTTTATCAATATAGTTCCCTACATCTGTTTTTCCTATTATCATGGAGAATCGCATCATATAAAAACTGCCATGTCTGGTTTAAGTCTTCCCCTTTAAGCCATGAACTCCAGATGGCATAACCACATGTACGACTAACCAACCAACCATTAACATTCTACTCTGTTACCGGCAACTAAATATAAACTTCAGATATGCCCTACAAGCTCACATGCCTCACACCCCTGAGCACACTTGTCGCTTCAATTTCTCTTTTTAGAAAAGATAAACAAAACTGCAGAACTTATTTACGGAATCTGTCAGTCTTCAAGGCCGCAACAGAAACATGTACCATCCTTCAGATGGCCACAGATATCCTCCATCACCATCGCCACCGATTGCCTACGCCATCAGCTCCAACTCCTTCGAATACAAGGAGCAGTAAAAGATGCTAATCACTTTGCATAAATCGCACTGGTTATGATTATGAAAGACCCAAACTGTAAATGACAGGAAAGTAGAGGAGCAAGGCATTTTTGCTAAACTGGCTTTTTTTAATATGTCGTCTCCTCAAAATTTTACAATTCTTTGGTTCACCGCCAAATGTTGACATTAATATTTTTACAGCACTGAACCACGATCCTGAAATCCAATCAGGGGCACAGGGTGTGAATCTTGTGGTTTTTATTACCATGACCAATCTACAGTCACAGCATGAAAGCCGATACAGAAGCAAAGCTGTATGTGTGTGTTTGATGTGAGAGCGGAAGCAAAGCTGAGGCTGAGTGAAGCGTGCAGCGAACAGCAGACCTGCAGGTGCGGACGCCGCAGCGACCGACAGATTCCATCGTTTGGTCGTGCCCGTGACCATGAGATGGGCAACAACCCTGACTAGTGGCTACCTGCCACTAGTGGTCACGGTAAGGTGGATATTGGGCCGAGGAGGCCTTGCAAATTGCTACGGGTGGCAGACTAGTGTACAGTATGACTAGCCAAACAATTTGAACTTTCTTTTTATTGAAACAATTTGCACTTTGGTGCGCCACTATGAAATACTAGCATCTATTTACACTTTCAAAATATGTCTACTTTCCCAGTGGTCAGTGGATGCTTTATAAGAATTTGTGCCTATTGTTGAGGTTTGCAGATGCTTTAAAGCTTCTCCGGCCTGTTAAAACAATAGCAATAGTTTGCAAATGTCAATATGCGTCGCACACAGTAGAAGTTTCAAATAATTTTCTTAGAAACGGAAAGGTGGTAGAAATAATTGACATAAGCCCCAAAGTTCCTTTCTTGGTCGATTTTTTGTGGGAAAAAGGAGTGCAAAGCCGTTAATTCTAAGAGTCCTTTTCAACAAATACATAGACCACAGTTCATAAGGTAGCGTTTAGTTGGAGAGTAGGATAGAATAGGTTCCGCTTCAGATTTCAGAACCGGAATGTTTCCGTCTCTCAGATTTCAGTAATGCAATAGTTCCGTTTCAGATTCTGAGCTTAAAGCCCACTGTCAGTCTCACATTTCAGACGGAATGGATACGATGTATTCAAAAATATTTTAGAACACGCACAGTCCTGAATCTAAAGAGAATATTCTATTTGCTAGAACCGATCCCTTCCTCTGCTCTACTTATCAACCAAGCAGCTGGAATTGGTTGGGGCTGGTTTCGTTACATCCCAGTCCCACCAACTAAACACTAAGTGGCAGTGTAGCATTCATAGTATAAAGTGAGGCAAAAGCAAACATTTATATATACAACTAAATAAATCCAATCATTTGCTGAAAGTTACTGCTGTGAGGCAACTGCAATGTTGTAAAAGGATGACACAGCAAGAAAACAACAGAACCATCATTCCATCATGCATTCATGCAAGTCCACATTTTGAACTAGAACCTACGGGAACCTGCTCCTTTATTCTGATGAGGTGCCGAAACATTTCCACTGCTAGCAAACGACACACGAGAGTACATTGGTGCAGAATTGCTGTCCTCTGTATTCTCATTTGGTATCAGGATATGCTTTGCCCCAGCACTGAGCTTTACTGGGCCTGATCTCAAAACAAAACGGCTGCTAGATGAAGTATTAGAGCTGACAGGAGCAGTTCTTGCCGTTGCAGTTCCTGCATTTCTGGATGGAACGGCTGCAGAAGCTCTGCTGTCAGGAACTCCTTGAACTATCCGGTCTGGGTGACTCCATGAAAAACTCACAGAGCTACAAGGGTGAACTGATGAGCTTGGAGAGTACAAACCATATGACTGAGGCAAATTGGCACGGTAACCTGAAGATGGTGTCACATGCTGCATCATCGTTGTTGAAAATGGCACTGAGGGTGAATTTGTCCTAATGGAATGATCAGAGTAATGATGCCAAGAAGGTGAATTCTGAAGAACTGCAGTACTGCCATGACTGGAAAGAGGTGGATATCCCACTAGAACATTCCGATGAGATTGCAAGTTTGTAAAGTCCCTACACCTGTCTTCATACTGTGATGGATCACCAGAGAACACATTGACAGCGGGCAAAGGGTGGCTAACATTATGTGGGGTTCTGTATCCAAAATGTCCCTGAGTGGTGCTTGTATAACTTGAAAACTGAGCCACAGTGCTTGGAGAACTTGCTGAAACGTTGGAAACACTCTGATTTTGTAATGATAAGAAAGGCTGACCTTGACGTGGCAATTCCAACACCACCTTTGTGGTCGGATGGTCTTCAGTCGGATTTCTGTGTTTCTGTGCTGCCTCAGACAAAAAGCCAACTCTAGTATTGGATACTGCAAGATCCTGACCCATCAAGCGCAAAATTTGTCCTGCAGAAGGCCTAGACTCTTGTTGCACGTTCATTTCTGAAGGAAAATTGTGTTTCTCAGAGTGTGATAAATTACGTCCTCTAAATTGAAAAGAAGGTTCACCTGCAGTGGAGAGCTGAGAGACAGCATGATGCATAGTCATGGAGCACTGGTTTCGCAGCTGAACCGAATCCTGAACAGTATAAGGGGACTTGCATTCTCTTCTTGTGTCCAAGTCAGTACCATGTCGCTCTTGTTCCTGCCTGTGTGTATTGAAAGACGAATCATTATGGTTTGTTCTTCCAGTATCAAGAGCTGGTTGATCTACACACAAAGTTGCCACCTGTGTATGCTCAAGATATGTCATACCGGAATTTGAAGCATAGGGGTTGTTCAATTCACTAGGTTCAGAGGGAGCTACATTCAGGTCAAATAAATGAGTGGACAATCCAGTACTGCTGAGCCCACATTGATTATCATGCTTTGTATTCTCCTTAGCCTCCTTAGCCCTACTAAAGGCTTCCTCAGGCATGTGAGAACTACTACTTTCTGCAATAATGTGTTCCTCTTCACTTGGCATTTCTATGGATGATGATGAAGTCATCATATCATCAGAGATTAGCAGCTTGTAGATTTGCTTCTTACTGCCAGGTGCATCATTCACTTCTGAGAATTTGACATGCTTTACAGATTTGTGACTCCAGGTTATGACATCAGGGCCTTTTGATCTGCCATGTTTCTCCTTAACCATTTTGACTGATGTATGCTTTTTGAACTTCTTTTTCAGAATGCTGTGCAAAGGGAGCACTTTTTTAATGTCTCTGTGCTTCCCCACCTTAATAGCCTTTTTACTCTCAATATATTTTAGCCTGTCAGCCTTCTTCTGTAAGCTATTATTGAGCCTACCATGCTTCCTTCTCTTAAGATCTGGGACCTTTTCCATACTGAGATGATGTTCATCCTCATGTTCCTTTGATGCATCAGGAGTATCCAGCTCTTCTCCAAAATTTGGCTTTTCAAGTGATTTCTGCAGAATTGAGCAATATTGAACTATGACAACAGGTACATATAGCTGTGAATGCAATATAAAACAACTTGATAGCAGACAACAGGTGAAGAAAATGCATGCAAACTGCCGGCTGAGAAAGAAAGTGGGTTCATCACAGAAGAACGGGTCAATTCAAGATCACAATTATTTAAAACTAACTGAAAACTTCTTCCATTTCACAATGTTTATCTATCCTACATACCTAGAAGGCCTTTTGATTGTCTTCATATTTTACCTTACATTCAATGAGCTCATTAGCTGAAAAAGTTATAAAAACTAGACTCTGTGCAGTCGCAAAGGCCAGAACTATTTATATTTTCTAAAAAAACATACCCAGGAGACACAAAGTTTAAGCTTTTTTCATGGAATCGGATCATTCTAGTTCTAAGTAGATAAATATATAACAAGAAGCTGAGAACACATTGATAGAATTCTATCATTTTTTTACAAACTAAAGCTTGTAAAAGAACCAGATGAAGGTGGAGATGAAGGAAATGGAAGCGTTTAGGTCGAACCAGATGCTGCGCCTTGCTGTCGAACAGGTGTTGTGCAATCTAGTTCGAAATCAAATGATCCAGAAAAAAATCAGGTACCCAAAATTTGGATGACCAAAATTTTCAGCTAATATCAGATAACGGTTGAAATTTTTGAGAAACCAAAATAATTATCTGGACTGAATTCTCAGGTTCGATCAAATGCCCACCCCTCGGTGACAGTGACATGTGGCGAGAGGCATAAGGCAGCACATATCATTCTCACTTTCAATTGTTCAACACAGAATGGTCTTCTAGCTTAGTTCAATTCAACTCTTCACCAACAACAGAGGAATATAAGAACATCTCAGATGGTGCACAACAGCACAACCCTTTGATTTCCATTTTTTATTATCTTCGCTGAGACAAGTTCCATGCTAATGAAAAAGCCTAGAGCCATATTCATTAATCACCTACCTAGCCCTAGTATTGCTACCTGCAACAATATTTGTGTAGTTTAACTCCAAATGATAGTTCCATATGACACTTTGCCTCCCCCTCCAATGGAGGAAACCGTGCTCCGCATCCCACCACAGCTCTTGCGTGGATTCACAGCTACCGGAGAACTCAGTTGGATGCCCCCACTGGCTTGACGAAGATGGTAGAAGGGCTTTTTTCTTCATTGTCCCTTACCCTTACCCTCCATTCTTGGTTAATTGCTACAGAAAATGGCCCCATTGCCGAAGCTGCGTAGATTTGACATCTCTGTGGGCAGATACGGCATGCTCTAGGTTGGAATGTTGGATCTGCAGCAGAGGGAAAACATGTCCCCCTCACCTCCCCAAGATGATCAAAGCGGCCAAGGAACTATGTGGTGCAGCTCCCTAATACCTAGGTTGAGGACACCTAGATCTTCGGCTGCCCTTGTCGGATCTAGTGTCCCCCCAGCCCTCCGTTGTCTTAGAAGGGTCTGCATTCCAGCAGCTTGGTGGGCATGTTTGGGCAGCAGTCCCTGTGGGTGGCGAAGCTGCAGCACCTTCTACATGCGACATACTTTTCTTGATCATCTTCGTTAGAAACGCGCATAGGGACTATGTTACCATGTCCGTGCCTTCTGTTTGCATGATAGGATTGACCATGGCCTTCATGGTGGTTGCTGGTACATTGGTGCTCGGAGCAGAGCATGGTAGGGGCATTGTCCGGATCTTGGTCATGGCTTCATTTGGGTTTCTTCTCAATTTCTACTAGTGCTTGAGGGGCAGAACCCTCATTTTAATGGTTGTGTGGAGCTAGCACAATGTAGCTTGGATGTCTTCACAGGTGCAAGATCAACAGAGGTCACAGTGATGCTTGCTAGCGCCAGTCCTCAAATGCATCCCTACTCAGTGCGTCTAATTGTTGTGCCTCAATGGAATCTTCGAGTAAAACCCCCGCCTAGCTCTTGGTCCAGCAATATCTATGCTACTGGTATTGTTACCTTACTAATAATAACATCATGGAATTTCGTTGGTACCTTACTGATGATAACATCGTGAAATTTCGTCATTGTGACTTGACAATTCCGTTTCGGGGCTACGTGCCATGTTGTGCCAATGGTTCTGGTTCTTCTATGGCATAGCAATTGGTCGTGTGGTGTCCGTCATTTGCCCCGGTAAATACAGTGAAGTGGGTTGTTTGGTCCAACTACTTGTTGGGTTGAGTTCATCCAAGGTTCATGGTGAGGAACCCCTAGTTGTGTCGTCGTTTCTCCGGTAGTGTCATCCAGGCGAGAGTTGTAGTAGTCACAAAGATGGTTTTGCTAGTTCTTTCCCCTAAAACTCATTGAGTTGTTTAGTCTTGCAAGTTGGGTTGTTTTCGACCAAAGTTTAGTTCTTATGTCGATGCTTTGACCGAGTTGGTCCACTGCTTGCTTCATGAGCTGAATAGTTATGTTGAGTTGTCAGTTCATGTGACATCTACAGGGATGCAAGCGGGCTTACTCGCGGACATTGTGGCAAGTCAATTTTCCACGAAACCGCGGAAAAATGACTAGCTCCAATATCCGCAAGTAGGCCTCCAGCTTCCCTAGACACCTAGCTCAATTTGGATGTGACCATTGGTGGCCTTGAGGTGTTTTGTGCACATATTTAGTACTAGCTTGCTACTAGTTGAACAAAGTTGGAACGAACTCATAAATTTTTGTCCTCCAAGCCATAGCACCTCAAGGTTAACCCTTTTGGGTTTGTACGCAAAGCGAGGATGAAAGTGTGAGTGGGGTACTATCATGGTTATTAAGGTGGTAAGGCGTGGTGTGGCGCCCTACCCCCTTCCAGATGCCTAGGTGTGTGGCGAGGCGACGCCATACACGTCCTAACCTATACACTAATATCTAAACAATTTGTGCAAGCTAGGAATCAAATAGCAATAGATCAGAACATAAGGGATCAATAAGTGCTGAGGACTAGATTGTAAGGAATCAATAAATGAAGGGGCCAAGTGCAAAGGCGTTCCATCTTATCGATTCAACCCATGAGAGTTCGTCCGTGACTGGCTAATTGCTCCTCGGCTCCTTCTCCACCCATCCAGACCACTACTTCCTCTTCTTAGGGCTGCTGCTTCTTCTCTCCCGTCTCCGCCTAAGGCTCCTTGACTCCTCCTTGCCAGCAGCCGGCTGCTCCTCTCCGTCCGTCTCCAGCGGCCTGCAGCTCTTCTTCGACAGATAGAGGCTTCTCTCCGGCAGTCGCGTGGCTCTCCAGGTGACCAGGCGGCTCCTCTCGGGTAGCTGCAGGGCTCCTCTTCCCATACGCAACTTCCTTCTGCTCCCGCACCATAGGTCGCGCAACGCCCCTCAACTTCCCGCAGCGCGCATCGAGCGCAACATCCCTTCGCTATTTCGCGTGTGCGGCGTCCACACGACGCAAAAGTAACGCCAAATCGTGCCTTGGCGACAACTCGGGACGCCATATGGCTGCAAGTTGTGGCGAGCCCGACGCCCAGGATTGAAACTCGCCTAGGCGCCTAGGCGACGCCTTGATAACCATGGGTACTATGTGTATGTGGACACACCCCTCGAGGTTGGGCAACACGACTTTGGAGAGTTGGGTGTTAGCGAGGCTTCTTAGCCCGGTTCCTCCTCAAAAAAACTAGAATAACAATTGTTATATTTTTCTTTTAATAAAAAATGTGACAAAGCTTTTGTTGTCCTTTCAAAGTAGGGATGCAAGGGGCCTAGCAATTTTTGTGTACTCCCAAAAAGGCTACAAAAAATGGCCTATCACCAGGCCCGCTTGCACCCCTATTTCAAAATAAAAAAAATCCATGGGCATGTTGTCTAGCACATTCAACATGGCCCAACCAGAGTCCTTGATACCCCGGCACCTATCCGCAAGATCGTTGAGCACACCACTAAAAAGTAATGAGGGGGGCAATGATGCAATACACAACAAGGGATACATGCAACCACAAAGGCATGGCCACATGGCACTTGCATGTTGACAGAGTAGAGAGGAGTTAATACATAGCAAAGATAAGAGTTGTGCAGGTGTCGGCTGAATAATAAAGTGATGACAAAATGGGTAGATTGACTAAATAAGAATGCATTTATGCGACCCTTTGGGGTGCAAATGGAAGTTTTCAAAAATCAAACATAATCGGCCAAATGGGTAGCATATAACCATCAATTTAGTAAGAAATACTAAGGAAAATATAAGCACCTTGAGAATACATGTTTAGCAAGTAAATAGAAATTGATAGCAAAAACCATTATGCAATATTCTGTTGACCAGCCAAGCAATCGGTACAAGGTTAATTAGTGGCAAACGACTCCAACATTTAAACCAAAGGAGTTGAAAATATTTTCATTTAAATACATTACAAAAAAAATGTATGGCAACAATAGAAATAACAAATTTCCTTATCTTCCTTTTCTACACTTGAATTTATTTGCTATCCTCCAACCTATTTTTATCCTCCATGAATTTTGAGAAACCATTTTATGATGGTTCAGTTAGTTCTTAAATTGAAGATATACCAGCTAGCTTAGCCTAGAAATTGAATCAAAACTATGGAATAAATCAACATCAGCAAGAATGCAAACAACAGATCTTACAGCTAGAAAAAACTGTGGCAAATGGCCTGATTGCGTCACAGCCATTAACATGTATTGTTAAACTGTTGTAATGTAAGAAGAAACCGCATACCATACCATATCATATCCGACTAATCAAGTACCTAGGTGTAGCGCATTAGTTTATCTACAAGTGTACAAACGAACAGATATCATCATATCGTGCATACGGTGAAAGCCACACGTATTATTCCAGAACTTCATCATCACCTAAACACTGTTGCCATGTTTGGCAGTGGACGCCAGACATTTCGGATCCAGGGCCAGTTATATATGCGCCTGCATGCAGTATATCCGTTGTTTTTTTTTTCTTGCACCGGAACAAGCGAGCATCGCCACCTATTCACCCAAGCAATGATGAAGCCCCGTGTATAGCCGAGAGAGAATAATAATGCAGAAGATCTCGATCTAGTAAATGCCTGCAACACCTCCATTTTCCTATGATAAAGGGTCCCGTGCGTATGGGTCCAGCCCCAGCAGAACTGTGCCGTCCGGGCGGACACCCAGCGGTACGCATCACACATGCAGGCGTTAGCCTACCGTGCATGTAGTAGTGTAAGAAAGGTAATGCGACACACCATTTGTAAGATGGTGTACTATAGTACGTCTGTGCAGGTCGCGAGCAAAGCACTAGTCTAGCTAGCTACGGCACGTAAACACATCACGCAAACTAACCCATCTTTGCCAAGTAAGCGCCGAACCTGCGTGACACTCGTGACGATCGATTCCGAACCGACAAATTCAGCATGAAATAACACCGGGCACGCACGAAACAGTCATGCACTTAGCGAGGTAATCATGCCCAGCAGGAAAGAGACGGCAATCATCGAGCACGCTTATATAGCAATAATAATAATACTACAAGACTCGTAACCCGCTTTGACCAGCAACAAATCATCCGGCGTCCCCAAAATGGGCTGGCGCACGATCGAACAAGCCTAGCTAGCTCGCGTTAATGCCCGCGGGTTTCCATTCGCCAATCGGGGGCGGCGCACAAAATAATCCCATGCGTATATACATACATAAAATATCCAGCGACGCGTACCCATATATATAAAGCAACAACTAATTAGGCACCTCCTAAAGGCATTCATCCTCAAATACCAACCAAATCAGCCACTTTCAAGACTGGCAATAATAGCTGAGATACGAGCCGCACCATGCTATGGATATACTCCTACGTGATAGAGATAGCTAGAAATTAATTAATGCGAGCATCTAGCGATTCCGACGCTGCCGAGCCTACACAAATCTAAACCACAGCGACGCAGATCGATCGAGATCGACAGCATGGGAAAATAATGGCAGTAAAAAAGATTTAAAAAGCAGGAGAGCAAGCGCTGGAACAAGACGAAGACGATATCATGATGCAGGCACGGTGTGGGGGTGGGTCGGGTCGGGTCGGGCTGGGCTGGAGCTGGAGCTGGACCACGTACCTTTCTGGAGAAATTCGCCTCGGCCGCCCGCCGCTCGGCCGCCGCCGAGGACTCCGGCTCCTCCACCGAGGCCTCGGCCGCCGCAGCCGCCGCCGCTTCTTCCTGGCGCCGCCTCCGCCGCATCTCCTTGCTGCGCTTGTAGATGTCGCCAAGGACCTCCTCGTCCTCAGCAGCCTTGGGGCCGTTGACGGCAGGCGCCGCAGCGAAGAGGTCGTCCATGGACCGCTTCTTCGGCGCCCGGCGGGGCCCCGACGCCTCCACCTCCTCCTCGTCCTCATCCACCCCCGGCGCCGGCTCCGCTACCGCTGCCGCTCTCGGTCCCGCCGCCTTGATGGCCGCGAGCTCGTCCTCCCACCACCGGAAGGCCCGCACCTCCAGGGGCGGCAGATCCTTGGCGGCGAGACCGAACGGGCCGAGCTCCGCCGCCGGCGTTCCCCGCAGGCTCTGCACGAGCCCCCTTCTCAGAGACACCCAACAAACAGATCAGAATACCAACAAAAAAAAAAATTATGACCCCGCGCTAGCAAATCACCCACCGTCCGGCGCGGTGGCGCCGGCGGGTGCACCCGACACCAACCTGATGGAGAAGGCGGCCGCCATGGCCGCGGCGCGGAGCCGAATCTGCCCGCGGCGCCGTCGCGGAGGCCGAGGCCGAGCCGCGGTGGGGTTTGCTGGCGAGCAGCGAGGAGAGAGAAAGGAGGGGAGCAGAAGGGGAAGGGAGGAAACGGGTATTTAAAGGGGGGGCAGCAGTTTCCAAGCGGAATAAACAAATCGAGGGGAAATTTTCGATTTCTCCGCGGCGAATATTTTACACCTTCCCGCCCCCTTTTTTGCCAATATATATATTTTTTCCTGGGCGCTGCCCATTTATTTTAGTACTACTTTAATGCCTTGGTTGGTCTTGGTGTCGTGCTGTGGGGGCCCACCGACCCCATTTACTACGCTGGACAGGGACGTGTGATGGACAGCGGCCAACAAGGATTTTTTTTTTATACCGATCGGTGGAGGGTGACGTGGCGCGATCGCGGGCGTTGGCTGCACGGTGGCATCATGCGACGGCGACGCGGAAGCGGTGCCGTGCCGTGCGTTGTGGAAGGAGCAGAGCTGGTTTGAAAGCGGTGCACGCACACGGCGATTTGTACGCTGCAGATAGATTTGTTATTACATTGCTACATTCTAAAAATTATATGAGGTCTTGATTTTGATTCTATGGTTATATTCTGACAAGAAAATTATACGATGTTTTGATTCTAGTTCTATGTTTACGGATAAATCTAAACACATATAAATACTATATGTGAAATATTATATGGTACTTTATTTTATTTTTTTGAAACGGAAGGAGTACCAGGAAATATACAGTAAGCAGCAACCCTTCCATTTGCACGAACATATAATACTCACATTCGTTGTACCTCCATACTCGTATATCCATGGCCAAGTAGTGTCAGGCACGCGTCATCCTACCAGTGTGGTTTGGTTGGACTTGCTGGACAAAAAAAAAAGTTCATAAGTGAAGAACGCGTCATCCTACCAGTTTATATACTTGTGTATATTTGGAGCATGTAGCTTGTTCCTCTCGCATATAAACGACCACACGGCATAACGCACACCAAGGGCTAGGTCATTATTTATCTTAACAACTAAAAAAGCATAGTACAGAGGTGTCGATGAACTTCCCAAATTACAACATATAGTACTCCCTCAATTTTTTATAAGGCATATTTAGAATTTTGAAAGGACACGGAGAAGAAGTATACTTTTACAAGCAATTTATATTAGACAGTATATAGCCTCAGTTTCAAGAAAATTATTTTGGTAAAAAAGATCAACATATAATAACTTATAAAATATTTTTACACAAAAATATGTCGATGTAACTTTAATACACTAAGCCAACTAATTGCTAGCAAAAGATTTATCAAGTTTGACCTTTTTAACACTCTATAAAAAGGAGAGAGAGAGAGAGTAAATGGTCACTAATACAAGAAACACGGAAAATATCATAGTTTTTCTAAATTCATGGGCTAAAAGAAACCCCACGTATTTAACTCAGCTAAATTCAGTGGGTGTAGGGATCGGAAAACCCACGAATTTAATTAAATTTGTGGAGCAGTGCACATTGCCCATGAAATTTAAGTAAAATCATGGGTCGGCCTACGAATTTAAAAGCTGCTCACAAATTTAAATGGCCATCCGGGGATTTCAAAATTCCAGTTAAATTCGGTAATTGAACATATATAGTGATAGATAACATTATTTATCAAGTACTGTGACTGTATAATTAACATGTACTACGTACGATATGCCGCAAGATAGATAATTTGCCACATCACGTGTGATATCTGGAATGATATTTCTAAACTACTATGGGAGATCGTACATAGCTAGTGTGCAATATAACTATAGAACTATAGGACTAGTATAGCTTGGGATCAGAATGCCGACGGCAGCAAATCTTGTAAAACCAAGTGCATATTTAGTAGCAAGCACTTTCATAATTTGGGTATTGATACATTTGCAATAAATAATAAATAAATTAAAGAATGTTTCTCCTCATGACCCGTGAGTCAATTCCATGCATTATACTGGAAAAGAGATTAATTATTAATCTTAGCACCGAACTGGACTACTCTGCCATCTTTTCAGTCTTTACTAGAAAAAATGCACGTGCGTTATACCGGTGTGACGTTATGGATATATATTTTGGGTATTTTATTGGTTTATTTTAGTTGTTTTAAAGGCTATATATTTGGAATGTCTACATGTTTTATTTGCAATTCATACTTGGGAGGTGTTTGGTTCTGCACAGATTCTAGAAATTCAGACAGACAGTGCACACTGGGTACCAGCGCCGTGTCGACTGAGCATGAACTCGCCGCCCTCGCCGAGCCAGCCGTTCCCGCACGAAACCCCATGCAGTCCTTACCCCACAGTCGAGTAGTTGCCATAACAACCTGTCCGCTACCACTGCTCCGCTCGGCAGCACGTCGTCGCGCACCGCGACCCGGCCGTTGAACGGCACCGGCGGGTACAGCCGCATGGCCTCGGTGATCGCGGCTGTGCAGGTAGTGCATCGCCTTTGTGTCACCTGTTCGCCCTCACTGCCCGACGCGGCCTCCTTGTGGGTGCGGCGCTCACACCACGGGTGCGCGGCAAGCAGCCAGAAGAACCAGGTCAGGGCCGACTGACGTTCGTGTTCTTCCCTGGCGAGCACGAAGGTCACCACCACGTCCTGCAGGAACTGGCGCTTGGCCGCGGGCGAGGGGAACATGGCGGCAAGCTCGCTGCTGCCGCCCTCCTCATCCATGGCCTCCATGAACCTGCGACAGCAGGTCCGCGCACCCATCGTTGCGGCCGCCGCCGCTCCTCTGACGCTGCCTCCTTCGACTCAACGACGGACATGGCGTAGTCGTTGATGACACCGATGGCCTCTCGCAGCCGGCGCGAACCTGCCGACATCAAGGAGCTTGGTGAGCCACCACACCCACGTGGCCGGCGTGAGCACCCGCCTTGAAGGAGATCTCGAGGGCCTCAGTCGAACGCGGCGAAGATCTAGTCATGCGTAGTGCGGCTCGGCTAGTGGTGAGGTACATGAGAGCTGATCCCTAACTCTTCTAGACATTGGAGGCAGAAGTCTTGATTTCAGTCGGGCTAATCTTAGCGGAGGATTGGATATTGGCATATTACGCCACGATTCCCACAGCCCCCGCGCGCTGTGCTTCGGCTCAACGTCATGGCCTAGATGCTCGTTCTTATGTTCCTCGCCTAGGGGCTAGGAGCATAGCGTGGCCGTATCGAACTCTGGTGCTGTCAGCTTGCCCCGACGTATCAGGCTATCAGCTTCTCTTTAATATGAGGCAGAGAAGAGATATCGTATCCGAATCTAACCACTAGAATAAAGGGACCAAAAAACCTTTCAATCCAAATTCAGATATAAGACTTAACATCGATTAACCATATTATGTGAGATCAGTCCTACATGTCATATTTGTGAGGAGACGGACCAAAAATCCTTGTTTGCTTTAATATTAGGTATAGATTTTGTTCGACTCTCCCTTTTTCTATATATGTGGTTATTGTATGGTCAAATTTTGAAATTAGTGTTTCACGCTGTATAAGGTTCAACAAGGCATATAATAAGGAACAGGATTTCATGATAGGAATAATTGATCCAAGCACCAAAAATGCATACACATATAACTAGTAGATATTACTGCTTCTAATTAATGTCGATATATTATTATTTTGTTGATACATGCATGGACTGGGGCAGGGTAATGCCAAATTCCAAATTATTGTATCATGATTGTGGGAGGAGAGCTGGAGGCATATATAAGTACTCTGTACTCACACATGGTTCTTGAAACAGAATCCAAAATCGAACCAGATCGAAAGTGTGAACCTATGAGTACCAAGTAGATCAGTTAGATGAGCCAACAACCTATTGGTAAATACATAAATCTAACTAGTTATTTTGTTTATATGCAATAGTAACAATCTGATATGGTTACAAATGGCACATGTGGCTATGTTGGTTGGAAGCCTTTTGACAAAGAGATGCAAAGGGGTGTGGTTGCTCGGTTTGAAGCATGGCTTATTCCACCTAATAAAATATTCAAATGTAAATTCAAAGAAGAACAGGATGCAAGGCTATTCAAATGAGACACATGTGAGACACATGGCACAAAGAAGGGAATTAGAGGTGTTATATAAACTGGTGGAATCTGCTACTGAAAGATAAACCATCTCCAGCACAAAAGCAAAAGGTTTCATGCATTGTGAAGGAGATATTTGGATAATATTTCAGATATAACTAATTTTAGAGTTATTATAAAATGGTCCCATATTGGGCAGTTACAGAAGGTGGCGGAAATGGAACAACGAAAAAGAGTTGTAGCAGATTCAGAAATTGATTGTTTGATTATTTCATGATAGATGTATATTCTCTAGAATCTAGATCAATAAAGGGCAATATGAAACGAGTAGAGAACATTTACAGAAATTGTTTATTCGATTTTGTGACGACAGATAGCTATTGTCTAGATCAATGACAGGCGAGTGTCATGTATTAGAAGCCACACCTCTCTGTACTAAAATAAATGGGCACACTAAATATGTTATGGTTATATTTTATTTATTTATTATTAAAAGCATATATTGCTTATTCCATAATTTATAAAAATATGTGCTTATTCAATGACACAAGCAAATTTTGGGAACATGTATAAATACTTCACCGGTAACAAGTTATTTGTCTATGTTTTAAGGACCAAAACAAATGTAGCTCAGTTGCTTGGTGGGCTTGTGAAAATGAGATGCAAAGGGACGTGGTCAGCGGTTCTAACCCTGGCTTACTCCACAAAATAATATGTTTAAATGCAAATAGAGAGGGGGAAAAGTTACAATCTAAGGCTGAACACAAGACACATTCTTAAGAGAAGGAATATGCATCTAGAATCCTACAGCTGTGCTCTTTGTGGAGACATTGGTGATGAAACAGTAGCACACCTCTTCCTCGATTGTCAGTTAGCCATTTCTGTATGGGGCCATTTTGGCATTGTCATTCAAGTACCTGATGACCCTTTTACAATTCTAAAACCCATTAAAACTCAGATGGGAGTCACATTCTTCATGGAGATTATCATCCTTATTTGCTGGGCAATCTGGAAGACCAGAAACAGTGCAATTTTTGAAGGAATTCACCCCTCCCTAGAACGATGTGTTTTTTGTTTTAAGCAAGAATTCGCCATGGTTATCCATAGAGTGAAACCTTTGTACTTTCCATGAATTGTGACATGGCTAGATGACATTGTGTAATTTGTCTTCTTTTATTATGTATATTAAGAACCAGTAGGGACACAAGTCCCTCCTGTTACATAAAAAAAGGGCCCACGCAAACAAGGAACCACACATGGAATTGCGTAGCGGAACTACTAGTTGCACTGTAGACAAAAGAAGGTCGCAGGCATAGGAAGGGGGATTGTATTTTATTTCCTTTATCCGAAGATGACAATCGGATGCGTTTGGATAACAGCTAAGCAGTAATTAAATAAGAATCTATTATTAAATGTTCTAGTTTTGGCGAAGACGCAAGAAGGTGCGCATGATTGGAAATGGAACAAGGACAAACAAATTCGATTGCAGACCGCGGTAATTGATTATTTGATTGTGATAGACCACTAGGGTCAGTAATTGCCAATGAAACAAAAAAAAAACAAAAATAGAGCAGATAGTACATCTAGGAATTGACTATTTTATGTTAAGATATATGCATGATCAATTGTAGGTAAGTGTTATCTATTATATTACATACGCCACATTATTCCCTATACTAAAATTATGGGCATATTAAGGCTCCATTTGGAATGTGGGATTTTTTTTTTCTTTTTCTTGTGTTTTTCCTTTGAAATCGATTTAAAACTTTTGCGATATTTTTGTGAAATTCCTACGTTACAAAAGGGGCCTAAATATGTTTTATACAAGCTTTAGTTTCATGTTTATTTTGTTAACTTCATAGGTTTGCTTTGTAAGTTTGTTTCCAATATTTATAAAACAAATATGCTAAATCGATGAAAAAGGAAAATCATATAAAACAAATATGCTAAATCGATTATCTAGTTGTTGGTCATTGTGAAAATGAGATGCGAAGGGTTTTGGACACCATTTTAACCTTGGATTATTCTACACGATAAAATGTTAAATATAAGCTGAAGGAATATGGATCATCCTAAATTAAAAATATATTTACAAACATATGGTCTAAGACTCAAAAGTGGACATAGATGGCGTGAAGATTATGTAAGGAAACAAGGGGTACTAGCAAAAAAAAATGGAGAAACATGCTATAGAAGAAGAAATAAAACCATTGGCGGCACACACAAAACAGGTTGCATATGCTGAAAAGGATTTAATTCTATTTTGTTTTACCCAATATGATGAGTAAAAATTGGATAAAAGCTAAAAAAACTAAATAAGAAGGTTTTATTAATTAAATAATGTCATATTAAAGGCTGACTAAAGTTGATGGAAATGGACCGAAGGAAAACAAATAAAGCAGATAGCATGCTATTCTGCTAATTGATTGCTTGATTACGTGATAAGATGGCTGTCCTCTAAAACAATATTTGGTGGAAACCCTAAACAAAATTTCTATAGGGGAACAAATCATTGGCGGGACACGCAAAAAGTTGCATGCACAGAGATGCGAACGAGGTTTGGATAATAGTAAGAAATAACTAAATAAGAATATATATGGTTCAGTATTAGACAGCAAGTGAATGCGATGGAAATGGAACAAGAAAAGAATAAAGGGAACGAATGGTAGTAGCTAGATTCTGGTTCAGCATTTGATTATTTGATTCCATGTTAGATAGCTACCTCTAGATCAACCAGGGGCAATAGAATAAGGGGAAACAGGGCTGGTAGCAGATTCAAAAATTTATTATTAATTCTGCGGTACACTAACTCTTCATTAATAACGGGTCGTTCTCTATGTTTTAGAAGCTACGTCATTCCATGTACCATTAAAATAAATGTATACCCTAAATATGTTCTCTATATACAATAAATTTATGTCTCCTGTATTAAGTTATACCAAATTGTTTCGTTTGAGAAAAATATGTATATTACAAAATAATAATAAAGAGAGGAGGGTTTTTTGCCAAAAGATTCCGTCCACTCCCTTAAATTGATCAAACAAATTTAGTCCGAATCTGAATAGAATTCAAATTTATTCGACGGACTGCAGCATCACACCACACAAAATCGGATGCCTAGATCGTATACAGACTCCATTTTTTTACTTTCTATATATCCATAAAAAGCTAAAAATATAATATTTATAATCCAACCGAAATGATCCCAAAATTCTTTGGAAGTTGGCAGGAATCTACGGAACAAGATCACAACGTGAAAACGGGCGCAAAGGTCGCATACAGACTCTGTTTTCGATATTCTATATATTGGTGGAAAGCACAAAAGATAATCTTTCTAATTAAATGAAATCATTATAAATTTATTTCAAAGTTGATGAAAATCTACAAAATAATAAGGTCAATAATCTATAATCGTACTCTGATGGAGGGTACACAGAAACGGGTACACAAATTTACATTAAATCAATGCATTTAGAATTATACCCATTACAACATACCGGTATTTTTCTAGTTACTAAACGAATCTGATGTTGAAAAACAAATCTTGTGAAGACATATTAATGCTCCTCCATCAGACACAAAAAATACACTGCTACGTGAACTCGTCCAGGAAGGCCAGGGTACATGGAGCAATGCACGGTCCTTGGCCGTGGGACCTGCCAGCGAGTGGGCCTGGTACTCTGTTGTCGGGGAGCCTAGCGGATGGCGACAAGGATCCGACTTTAAGGGGGAGCCCTTTCTCTCTCCTCAATCTTTTTTCCTCTCTCTCCTCCTCATCGCACACATCTCCTTCACCTGCATGTGAGTGCTTCTCTTTTTCTTTTCTTGTTTCCTTTCTCATCTTTTCGTTGCCCTTTGCTTGCGTGGTTTCCTGCTGCGAGATTCTCCCAACTCCTGCATTTTCTGATTGCGGGCAACAGCCAAGATCACCTTGTACGTGCTGTCTGTTGCCAACTTGCATATCGATCACCCTTCGTTTTATTGCTCCCTATGTTCCAAAATATAAGCCACGATTAATAGTCTTTGAAATCAAGATTTGACTGCAAATTTATTTTCGTATATCATTAACATCATAAATATTTGATCACTGAAAAGTACTGTCGATGTGACCACTTTTCAAGTATAAACTTTTATATTATTTATTATAATATTCAAAGACAACCAGAATGAATATTGAAATACAAGCTTGCCTTGTATTTTTTTTTTAAGGGAGGTAGAAGCCTGCAATATCTTTGTTTCTCCTTTTATCTTTCCACTGACCTACTCCATGCGCTGGAGAAATTAATTTTTTTTCGGTCGATGACATTTTTAGGCACTCTTGATCTAGGGATAGATGGGAGCCTCAGCATCTACGTGGGGCAGAGTAGGAGGGCAGGGGCACTAGCCATATGGCCAACATCGGGCGGTTGGTGGCATATACTAAGCTAGGGAGCTCTAAAATGAGAAATTTCTGGTGGTGGACTATAATGACCATTTTGGTGGTGGGGGTCGTGTTGTACGAGAGGGTGCATGTGGACACGGCAAAGGAACGAAATGCAAGTTTCCAGCTATATGGAGAAAACAAGAAGAAATGGCAAGATGAAGGAGAACATAAGGCACTAATGCAAAAACAATTTTCATTGATGCCATGCTGTTATGGAATAGTCATTCATTTTTTCCACTTCCAATGCGGCGTTTCAAAGGGCCCCATATCTCTAGCTAGAAAAGTATATTTTCAAAAGGTGGACGTTTTGGGTGTCTGCCTTTGGAAATTAGCGTATTTCTAGATGGGACCATGTAAAATTTTTGCCTTTAGAAATTAATTTCCAGACATCATTCCTAAAGTGGGTTATCTCTAGACATTCTTTTCCACAAGGTTTAATAAAAAATATACCTCGCTACCATCAACACCAAGTCTATGGCAAGATGCCAGAGAAGGAATCAACCATGAATGAGGTCCTAGGTTCAAAGCCTAAAAACCACATATATACAAACCTTTGTGATTGGGTAGTCTTTTATTTAGAAGTGTGCTTGTCTTTTGTAGCAACAATCGACCATGACGGTGTTGATGCGATACACGGCTTGAGCAAATACCCACTTTTTTAAGGCATAGAAAAAAGGTATCTCACTCCCTTGTTTAATTTGTCAACTCAAATCCTCCCAAATTCTTCTGAGATGTGCGGGGGTTGGTGGCATACGGTCCTTTTACTATCGCTTCAGCGTTCGGCCACGTCAGGCACTACGCCTTCACGCTATTATGCCCCAATGCTGTCAAAAACCGAGCGTCATGACGCGTAGGGGCGGATCCAGCGTAGGGGCTAGGGGTGTTGTGCTCCAGCACCCCTAACCCCACACGTATAATGGAAGTCCCGCTAAGTATTCCAACAATATGTATGTATGAACAAAGAATATATAGAAAGAATAAAGCGTGAAGAATTAGAAAAGAAAGATGGGGAAAAGGAGGAGGAAGAAGAAATTGAAAACCCACTAGTTTTAAATCCAACGTCTGGCGAGGCGCGCCTTGTACAAGGCTCGCGCCGATCCTCTGATCTTCTCGCGCATAGTGGAGTAGCAGTACTGGCAGCGCGCACAATATGTCTGTTTAAATTACGGAGTAATTTGATCTTGAGACTAATTAATTAATTACCGCTTGATGGCCCAGTACTAATTAATTGTGAAAAGGTCTCGGAAAATAAAAACGGCATAGTATTTTCGTACTACTATGAATATTTTGGGGAAGTTTGAGCGAGACAAGTTAATTAAATTATGCTCTCGTACAAGGGCGCGCTGCAACCACGCACGCAATGTAATGTTATTTCATGCGATAACTTTGCTTGGGTTGGTGTGGATGCGTACGTAGTACGTACGTGCTAGCGTGTGTCGACATGCAAACACATGCGTTGAATGAAATCATCCAAGACTTGTGTGATTGTGTCATGTACTCCAGCAGCTCTCCGACGTCCGGCCCACCGTTACGTTGGACGAATAGCATGTAGTACAATATATACGTGCCGTCGTATGATACGTCTGCAGTCGTCACAGCTTTGGACAAAATTAGACCCTATAGCAAAGAAACTTTCAAAACCAGGCTAGCTGCTGCGACCTGCGAGAGAATATGTATGATGGTCAATCCATTGATTAAACTTGATGCTGAAATATACATGATCAATCATCATGAACTATACTTTCATAATTTACATGCATCTTTCGGTGTGATATGTATGTTAATATTTTTCCTATAGATTTGATGACCAAATTAAGACCGATTGACTCAGAACAAACGTAGAAAAAACTATATTGATATAGCGGAGGATACACGTATGATATAGCTACAGTTGGATCGACCCTGGTATCGCACGACGCTGTATGTACAGTTAGTTGTACATATAAACTACTGTACACGTACGCACAGCTGGCGACGTCATGATGTGCAATGTTTGCGGTCGGTTGTCAATCACTAACCGACTGACGACGACATAATGGCACGTCTTTAATTAATTTCTGTTGGGATGGATCATCAGCTGGAGCTGCATGCAATGCTGTACATGAGCATCCGCGAGACGCAGTACGTCTGATTAACTGATCCAATATAATGCTGCGTCAGCGCATGCACGCACTAGCAGTATATGAACCCGGGCGCGGCGCGCTCGAGCCCGGCCGACTCACTCTATATTTGTCCAAAGTCAGCCATGTTTTAGGGGAAAAACATCAGCATCTCTTTAACATTAAATTACTTCTAATATAGCCATCATAAAATATGTTTTTGTAATACTTTGAACGCTTATTTGGTCTTGTAGATGTTAATAGTTTCTCCTATGTATAAGTTTAGTCAACGCTAAAAAAGCTTTAACTTAACTAGGATAAAGCCGTAATAATAAACTATAATCTGGATCAGATCGAGCATCTAATTGAAAGTCTCTGGCAGCACTACCGGCCAAGAGGACTAGTGTCAGGTTCAGTGCCTTTTGTCACCTGACCTTTTCTTAAGATGAATACAAATTATTCACCTTAGTTAATTTCTGTAGGCCTATTTTGGACGACGGAAAGTTGCAGATAGAAATTGGTTAATTTTCGTCGTAGTTTTATGGACTAATGAAAATTACCCGATGCCTGATAGAAAATGCTAATTTTCGTAGGTATTTGGTTAATTTCTATAAGCTTTTGGCAGATGGAAATTGTTATGTGCTTCCTGGCTGTAGCGACTGTTTGACTTGCCATGCATGCCTCACAAAAAGAAGCAAAAATAACGCGCACATCGCAACCATACCACGCATTTACGTGTTTGGCTAGAAGTCACATGCACAAGTCCGTCCAGGGGATGCGTACGTCGGCCCAGGATTGAGGATCGTGGCTTGAACTTTTTTTTTTCTCATCACTCAAGCAGAGATATTAAGGGCCTGATTGGTTTCCTTCCTAGCGTAGCCTGGCTCGCATTAGGCAACCAGGCCCCGTCGGCCATGCCGTGTGCATGCAAAAAGGGTTTGTTTGGTTGGCTGCTTTCTAGTAGACTGTCGAGTAGAGAAGGTGTTTGGTTATTAAAAAGCAGCTGTATAGTTCAATACAGATGCTGTTTGGTTGTTCCTTGATACAAGTGGTACAGTCACCATTTCATTCGAATGGTGAGGTTACCACCAACACCTCAGCATCTAGCTCCAGGAGCCATGCTAGTCCAACCCATTAATACAGTTTGTTACATGAGTTTCCAAATTAAAATTACAATAATTAAAGCTTGAAACACGATTATGGCATCTTTGAATGACAAGGTAGAACTGCTGTTCTTGGTCTTGAACGAATCTGCAGCAACTGTGACATGTGAATTGTTGTGTTGATGATAGAAGGCCTCCAAAGCTTCCTCTCTTGATCTGTAGCTCTTGTAGCATGCTCTTGGGTAACCAATGACCAGATCATGGCACTCTTTCCATGAACAAAAAACTCCTTGTTGCCGGCCACAAAACACAACATACCATGTCATGTATGTGTATAGATGAGTCATTAGCAAAATTCAAATTTGGGCAAAGCATGAAGAGGTCATCATCATCGGCACAATACAAAAATGCAATGACCAAAAGGAAAATTTTCAAATGGTGTGCCTCAGTATTATAGATGACAATCACATCATTGGCACATATAGATCATCATCAGCAAAGACCAGTATCAGTGTAACAAGTTAAGAAAGAGAGTAGAACATCATTGGCTTTGGACTTAGGCTCAGAATAATTTTACATCACAGGCAATGAACACATAAAAACATATCCCAAGATCATGTCCTTCATACAGGTTCATGCATGAAAGCATTAATGGCAATACATGAAAGCATCAGTGCCAATACATGCTCATATAATTTCATCATATAGGTTGATCCATAGCAACAAAGTTAAACTAGACTAGAGCAGGCAATAGGAGGTCTGCACTGCAACATATTAGCCTAACACTAACTAACAGCTATGGTGAGCTATAGTTAGCCAATTAGGATTGCAGGTTAACTGCACAAAAATATGGGAGGATCATATGAGCTACACAAAAGTATCAGTTTGTGGTAGGAGGAGATAGGATGCACAAAAGAAGAAACCACCAATCCCAAATCATCCTCATTGCCCTACACTAGGAAAGCATTAGGCTGAGCAAAGGAAGGCCACCAAGGAAGCATCAGGCTTAGTAGAGGAGGCCATCAGAAAAGCATCAGACTGAGTAGAGGTAGACCACCGGCATAGCATCAGGCTAGGTAGAGGGAGGCCAGCGATCCTGGTGCACAAAAGATGGATCAACCATGTAGTCCATGAGGCTCTACTGCACATAGTAGTGCTTGGTCAGGAAGGTCCTGAGCCAAAACACACAGTGAGCCTCACTCATCCTAACAAAAGCAACTCCCTGTGCCTTGTTGTCAACCAGATGGGAGAAGGCAACAATCAATGCTTCCTCTGTAAACCCTGGCATGTACATCACTACCCCATAAAGCTCTGGATGCACCTCATCAACCTTGGTCTCACGAATAGCAGATGCAACATTGTTGACAGCATCTGTCATTCCACTAAGGACAAGAGCATCATCCTCACTAAGCATAGCTCTCTTCCTCTTATGTCCTACACCAGAGCCACTGGCAGCCCCACCATCTTGAGTCTTGCCACACTCTTCAAACAACCTGGATAGATCTTCAACATTTCCAACACTCTTGCAACCATCACCAGCTCACTGACCTTTGAGAGAGCTCTCTACAAAGTCAGAAGGAGAACCCAGAGCCTCATTTGACCCCATGGCCCATTTGCCTGTTGCAAGGCCATTGCCAAAGATCATCTGCATCTGCTGGTAGTTCTCTATAGGTTTGTTCAAGTACTCGGCATCCTTAGGGTGTGCCTAAGTTCAATGCAGGAAAGTTAGGATGGAAAGGTAGTTGTCATGTTAAAAAGACAATGCAATAGAGTATTAGAAGGCTACTAAACAGACCTTGATATGGCCCTTGTAATGCTCTTCCTCAAGGGTGATCATGTAGTTCTCTTCATCCCACAAAGCCCCACTGAGTTCCCTAAGCTTTGTCACTCTAAGTCTAGACAAAAGTAATGCATACATGGCTGTGACTAGAGCTGCTGCTCGAACAATCAGCTTGTGTCTCTTATCTTCAGAAGCCATCTAAATAGATTTAACCAAACATAGCACGCTTTAATTGGCCTGGACAACAACTTAGAAGAACAAAAAAATGGCATTTTTGATAAAAGTGTAATAGAAATATGCATGAGAACATCACTGGCATGGACAACCCAAAAAAGGAACAGATTAAGGCATGTTAGCAAGCTCAGATTAAAAAGAAACATGAATACCATACGACACACACATCATAGGCATGGGCATTTGCTTCATTTTTCAACAGAAACATCACTGGTTTAGGCATAAACACAGATCTATATCAAGCACACCATTTGCCTTAAACATTCCATATATATTAGTCATCCAGTGTCGTATAGGGTGAGGAGGGGTTTCAATATGGTATACCGCAGCACGAAGTGGTAAGAGCAGGGCGTTTTCCAAATTCACCAAAAGCTAGACCAGGAAAGATAGATCTGCAGGCCTACAGACCAAAAAAATCGATTAGAACCTAAGCTAAAAACCAAACACCATGGATCGAGGAAATTTGCTAAAAGAACTTGCCTTTTCAGCGGAGACAGACCCAAAGACTACAGATCCAAGCCACACAAGAGGTGAAAAAGTTAGGGATTGCATCAAATATTGGCACAATCTTAGGGTTACGCAACTGCAAAAGGGGGGATTAGATGAGAAGGTAGGAGCACTTGCCTTGTCGGTCGGATTAGGAGAGCAAACACTGCTGCAAATCAAAGAACACGGAAGAAGTCATGCACAAATCCTTGCTGAAAAGAGGAGCGGAGGGAGGGGTAGGAGCAAAGCAGGAGGAGGGGAATAGGAGAGAGCTCACCTGGTGAGGAGTATGCCGCGCGAAACTGCTCCAGCAGGCGGCGGTGAGATATATAGAGGAAGAAATGGCGCGAAGCGGGGGGTAACCCTAGCCCTTTCCAGCGCGCTCCCGCGTGCACGCGCCAAGCTTTTCGCGTTCCGCCACGCTCGCGCTCTCGCACCCAGCCGGCCAGGCTCCAGGGAAACGAGAAAATTTTCCGCACCTGGGGAGCCAGGCACGATGGCCCCTTTTGCATCGCGGGGGACAGGCCCTAACCTTGGTGCTGGTAACCAATCACTGGGTAGTTGCATCCCGGGAGCCTGGTTCGGTTGCATACAGCCAACCAATCAGGCCCTAAGATGCACCAAGCCACCGATATATTAGACAAATTAGGTTTGAGTCTAGCCTCTAGGCACTAGCTATAGGAAAACGTTGAATTTTCGTTGCTTGAAATTAAGACCAAAGAAAAAAAATTGCCACCATAGAAGACCATTTTCACTTGCTAGCCAACAAAAATAGTTAGCGCCGTTAGGGATACATTTTCATTGGCTAAAAAGACCAAGAAAATAAGTTATTTTCATCGGCCAAATCATCCCAACAAAAATGCTTTATTTTTTTCTAATAAGAATGACATAATCATGAGAAAATCTTATACTTTACATAAAACTCCAATAAATGACAGCTTTAAAATGTAGGAAAATTATACTGCGTCATATAGTCAAATGTATTCCATCAGGAGTAGTAAATTTACAAAAATAAAAAAGAATTTTTTTACATAATCTACAATGATATTAGAACCAATTTCTAATAGCCGGAACCATGGATACACAAGTCCTAATTACTTAAGCACCACTCTAAACTTAATCTGTAATGTTTGCATGTCCCATTTTTTTTACAAAAAAACGAACTTTCTTGAGTCTTGAGCAGAAATAACTGGATGAATAACATAAAAGCAGGTAGTGCTTTTTTGGACATACACTGTTCTGCATCTAATAAAGCATTCTTTTGGCTCAAGTCCGTGGGATGTGTTGGCCGATGTGTATTGGGATAACTATTATTCACCTATAAATTCAGGAACTTAAACATTTTATTATCGTCCTTCCAACAAAATAGATTTTTAGTGCAACAGTCATACGCGTGACAAATAATGAAAATCTCACCTAGAATAAACATTTGTTCCTTGCCAAGAGAAAGAGACGATATAGAGAAAAAATCTTTTGGAAATACAAATAAGACGTGCATTTCCGGTCGCACATATGACGTGTAGTTTTCAGCCATGATTGGCCATTTCGATATAGGCACAAGGCTGGACAGAATTTGCGGGCTTAAAAATTATACTCACTCCGTTCTTAAATATTTTTCATGATTGACTTTTTCCATAACTTTGGTCATTGGTCTTATTCAAAAAAATAAATTATCATTTATTTTATTATGATTTGTCTTACCACTAAAAGTTGTTTAAACATGACTTGTATTTTCTACATGTTTATATTTTTTCTGAATAAAACAGATGATTAAAATTGTGAGAAAAAAATCAACCATGGTAAATATTTAAAAGCAAATAGAGTAGTGAATGAATTGTGTTTGTTGTTACTAGGATCCATGTGTTTTGTTTGGGCTCCACATATTTACCTACCAAACAAGACCCGGCAGAGCCCAACCTTTGCAATCCTACACACTTGAGCATTCTATTGCCCTTTAAAACAAGACAACAATGAGGTCGAAGTTATCACATTCATATTCATCTATATACACTACAAACTCGGTAGAGCAAAAAAATAACTTGAATGATGTGAAAACATGTATGGCATAAAAGTGATGTCATCAGGACATCCTTGGACCCAGCTGTCTTGGAGGCCTAACGGTAGAAGTATAGTGTGTATAGTTCAATTCCGAGAGACCGAGACCCATAGCTGCCATGTGTGTTGTATCCTTCAATTTCGAGGCCCAATGTTGCAAACCTTGGGAACATGAGGCATAAGGCCAACGTTCTTTGAAATATCATGATGAGGTGCTCCTCCAGCGACACCACTGGCAAACCTGCAATGATATGTAGTTGGTCCAGTTGTAGTTCGGCAGTGACCGTGGAGCCATGCCTCTGAATGATCCCACTTAGTTTAACTTGGGAGGAGAAAACGATCTTAAAAGAAGCGCAACCATTACCCTGTTAGACTGATCTTTTAGAACTATTGGGCCTCTAGGAGTTTTGGAGGCATCATCATAATATAATGCAATAAAATGCATTTTGCAAGAATCCAATACGGGGAATTGAGCAGTTCGAGAACGATAAACCAGAAATTTCCATATGGAGGAAGAATTTGCAAGGAAGGGCCGGAGGAAGAAGGACCTGTTGCTTCACGCCTACAAGGTTAGAGGCTGATATTTTTCATAGTCATAGTGTCGTCCTGTGAGTTTAGAGTGGCTTTAGGTCTCTAAAAGGAGTACTTACGAAGTTCGCGAGTGCAGTGGATTGGGGAGCTTCTGCCACTTTCGGCTTTGTTTGTGGAAGCCAAGTGTTCTTTTGGGAAGATGCATGTTTGGATAGATAAGGTTCCACTAAAAATAAAATACCCAGGGTTTTTTCGATCCATGAAGGCAAAGAGGTTTTGGTAGCTGGCTGGTTATTGGTGTGATTTGAGAAGGATGATTCTGACATAGTCTGATTGTGACTTGTGAGTGCTGGCTAAAACTGCTTCCGGAGATACAGCTGGATGAAGGTAGATATATATGTGTATATATAATAAATCTCCGAACTAGACAACAAAATCTTTATATAGCTAGGTTTGTAACAGGTGGGGGTTAATTACTAGTGCAATGACGATCGATCGAAGTCTTTCTTTGGCAGCGAACTAGAGAGAAATTGTTTTAAAAAGAAGGGTTAGGAAGAGGTAGCGCGTGCTGCGCCTTACGTGGAACAGTATAACCATCTTATATATTGATCATAATTTTTTCCCAGTGCCGGCCCGATCTTTTGGAAGTTTAATTTTTGGATCCCTGACAAGTAGTACTACGTAACAAAGCTTCAGCTGCGTGCATGCTTCCTCAACGCATTTTTTTTAGTTCTTATATTTACAGGATTAACTTGAGCAATTTGGAGATCCTGTCTGAAATTATGTACGTACGGTCATTTAATGTATTTCCTGCTATGCTAGACGGTACTGCTGCTTAAACAAAAAAGACCAATTAAGCTGCCAAGAAGGTCGAAGAGATTCTGAGAGAGTGGGTGACCAACTTCGGTCAAGCCATTCTTTCTGATGTTAATTAATTAGGATCGGATGGCAGCTCATGTCTTGGTCGGATGGCAGCTCATGCCTTCCTGTCTAAGGGTTCGCACGTAACTATTTCAACTATCCATTTATCTGTCTACAGTGCAGAACAATATTATAACAATGATGGACGATGAGAGACGAGGACAGCGCCAGAGATAGCCTAATAACCGTTTATGGCTTTCTTTAAAAGCAGAGGTGTTCTTCTAGCTAGCTATATATCTTTAGAAAAGAGAAAGGGATGGTACGCATCGATGGCTGCAGCCGGTGGACGGTGGTACGTATCAGTGACGGCCGGCGGGGACCATTGATAGTCTGACCTCTGGACGTACTGAATCATGGAGAGGGGTGGTCGCGTCGGTCTGGTCTGTGTGCATGCGGCGTGCATGGCGCCAATACCATCGCCATGCATGGGCACGGCCATTTCCACGGTCGCCTCGCCTGCTGGGGCTGGGAGGGGCTGGCAGGCCAGGCCAGGGCAGGCATCGATCACTGTCTGCATGCGCCGACGGCGTCGCATGCACGGGGGCCGCCTGCAGAGAGAAAGCGATCCAGCGAGCTGCACGCTGGCGACCATGGAATTATGCGCGCTAGCTCGCTCGCTCGCGCGCGCGCCCCTCCATGCATGCCTCCTCCGATATATCCGATCCATATGCACGCACTCTTCAATGCAAACGTACGCCGCGCTGCGGCTGCCCGCTGCTGCTTGCATGCGACCGCTGCGCTGAGAGATCTATCAGTCACCTCACAGCACTACTAACACCATGCTTACGTGACGTGCTCATCAGCCGACTGGTCCTTGTCCTTGATGATGATGCAAAGAGCACACAGCTGCTGCAGCCCTAGGATCGATTTTTACCGTAAAACTTATACTATCTTCCAAATCGAATGCAATCCTTTTTAATTGATACATATCTATCTAGTAGTCAAATATTTATTCAGATGTATAGCCAAAATTGTATAGGATAAATGTGTTATATACAATAATATCATGCATGAGTCACGCAGCAGATCACACAAAACTGGATACATGTATAGCCGCGCCTTTTTCTATAGCTTACTACTGTATGCCTTAAATGTGGAGTACATACTGTGTGTGACTGTATATCTATGGTATAGAGAGAGATAGCGTATAGTACAAGCCTAGTATGTCAAAAAGATAAATTAAGGCTGCTGACTACCACACATACACAGCTTAAATACAGCAGTACTAGCACAGTACAACATACTAGTAGTACGTATGTATACCTTCGATTCCGTTCACAGTGACCGTAATGCATGCACGGCGTTAAATCATTGTTAATGAAGAAGAATCAGCAGCATATGCTACATGAGTCTTGATGTCCTTCCCCACTTCTGAGTCGTGGACTCCGAACCACGCATAATGCCCTCGCAAAGACTTTCTCCTGCTTCTTCTGCAGTCTCTGGAAAGCTCGCGGAAGACACGACTCGCAAGCTATCTAGGTGATTGCGATCACTAAGAGTAACAAGCTTATTTGGTCTTGACTTGATTCAACCCCACTCAATGGAGTTCTCTCTCTTACGTCTCTTGCCCCAAAGCTCAAAGATGGTATGTATTTTGGTGTTTGGGTGACCTTTGTGTGTGTGTGTGAATGATGTCTGGTCACAAATGTGGTAAAATGAGGGAGGGGTGATTCCTTTATATAGAGCACAGCTCAAAAACTAGTCGTTAATGTTGAAAACGCTTTTCTGCGAGACCATTGGATGGTCCGATGGTTGGACCATCGGGCAGTCCAATGCGCGTTAAATTCAAATTCTAATATTTTTCATTTTCTTTATAGTCACACCAATTCGGTAGGAGCAGGCCTGAAAGCCTCCCCGAAGCCGCCCAAACAGGCCGCAACAAAAAAATATCTAGGCTTCACCAGAAGGTTGAGGCCAGACTAGACCGCCTGAATAGGCCTAGTCAGTGCCTAGTTGGTCATAAGGCCTAGACTAGGGACTAGTTGGGCCCTAGGTAGGGCCTAGGGGATCCGTGACCATTCCCACCGCCTTGAGCCCTCGACACTAGTGTCACGCTCCTTCATCTCCACTACAAAAGGGATGTGGTCATCGGTACTTTCCCACAACAACTTTGGCGCCATGCTCCTCCTGCTTGTCATAACCATGCACCGCCTCCTCACTCGCTTCATGCTCTCTCCTACTTACCCACAAGGAGAGGACGTTGAGAAGTGAGCTGAGTTGGACGACCATCGCGCCGAGAACCACCTCCACATCGATCTCAAGCATCAACAGCTCACCACTGGTTTCTGCAACAGTGGGTCATGGCGGTGGCGACGACAACGACCATAAGAGGTGGTGGAAGAGTAAAGGGGAGGAGAGTAAGCAGCTACAATCTAGATTGTTTACGCATCGGTTCGATCAGGACTTCAGGTATTGGTGGCAGAAGATTGAAATATAAGTATATGTTGGATATGTAAAAGGGATATATGTGTATCTAGTTTTATATGTGTTCTAGCCTATACCTATTAACAGTTAAAACTATAGGTCGTAAAGAAAAGGATACTTAGGGTGTGCGCAGTGGTTGTGGCAAATATCTAGCTGATGTGGAGGTAAAAGAACAATAAAATAGTGATTTATCTCACCACCATGATATTTTGGTCTCATACGTAATACACTCAGTTTCTTAGAATTTATGAAATCTCCTGTCTATTTGATCGTCATTAGCTATTCTTATTTTCCCACTTTTTCTATCCACGTAAGAAAAAGAGCACATCTAGCTTGAAATAGATAGCCATTGGAGGCGCCATTAGTAGTTTGGTGGCTACTACTCTACTTTCGTTTTAGGTTAGGGGACGTGCCCGTAGCTACTTTCACCGGTAGTCTATCCTGTACCCGTTACATAGCTTGGCAAGCTTTGCGAAGCCAGGAGCACTGGCTTTCGGTAGTGACATGCGTACCAAGAGATATTACGGACTTGCAGTCAATAAGAGCACTTGATCATAGGCTCCATGCATCAATCATATCAATCAAACTGAATTGTTTTTTCTTTGAAAATGTAAACTATTCCAAAAGCAAGCTAAAAACGTGCTTATGTATACATAGCACACATGTAATTCGTTAGGTGATGTTTGGGGAAATGGGGAGTCGGATATTTATGGAAATGAAAAGCTTGAAAACTTTACAATTGTTTGGATTGGGAGATAGAAAAATATACATAAGCGTGAAATGCACCTTGGGTTTTTAAATTTTTACCGCGCCACCATTTGAATTGGTTGACTTTGGTTTTGCACATCTAGATCCATGATGTATTGCTGGGTGGGTAGCCGCGGTCCGAAACACGCCAGCTCAGCCAATCCTTCGTACGTGGACTGGCACCGTGGCTAGGAGGGCACGTGACTTGCGCGTGATAGCGTAGGACGCCACGGACGTGCCCGCCTCCGCCTCCAGCAAGCGCCTCTCGTCCCCATCCCTCCCCTTGAACACCGCGGACGTCGACCAGAGTCAAGAGGAACCGCCACAGCAGCTCCAAAGTCCAGCCTCGACGTGAGCTCGTCCGCCGCGGTGCCGTCGCCCTCGGCGTCGAGCTCTGAGAGCACCAGCAGCTCCGCGGCGCGCCGGTCCTCGTGGCGCTCTTCGGCGTCCTCGTCTGCCTCTACCTCCGCCGCGGCACCGCGGCCGAGATGCCCAGGCACTGGTACCCCGCGTCGTCGTCCTCGTCCTAGACCTCGCCCCCCTCCCCTCCCCACGTGGCAGCGGCCGGCCTCGACGACGCCGCGACGTACTAGCCCGGTCTAGGTGGCGTTGCTGCGCAGTGCTGCCCCGTCTGCCTCGGCGAGTTCGTGGACGGCGACAAGGTGAAGACTGAAGGCGCAAACGCGGTGCGGGCAAGGCTTCCACCCGGGATGCGTGGACGCGTGGCTGCGGGCGCGGGCCAGCTGCTCTCTGTGCCAGGCCTCGCACTCGCTGCTCGCGGCCGCTGTCGCTGCCAAACCAGACGACGACGACGACGGCCGGCGGGAGCGGGGCTGTCTGACCATTTACTCAGTTCCCTTACCGCAACCGTGCCCAGAAGAACAGGGACGGTTCTTTGGTTTGTAGCTTTGTACAACAGTGTAAGAACCTCGCACCATTGTTTCAGGCGGCGAGGCTCTATGCTGCGGTGGCCGACGCACCGGAGACTTCCGCTCGGGAGCGCCGAGTCGGGAGCCGCCTCGCCGCTCGGGAGCGGAGTCCGCTGAGCCGCCGAGACGCGAGGGCGTCCCGAACCACGTCCATCTTTAGCGTCGACCACTACACGCCGTGCGAGACGCCGAAGTCGACGGCGTGGAGCCGAAGCGGCCGGGGCTCCGCGGCGCCGCGCACCGCGGCCTGCGCGATGGCGCGTTGGCGCACTAGCAAGGCGGCACCGCACTCGGCCGCTGCGGCCGCCGGGTCCACTGCTGTCGGGAGCCTGCGGGCTAGCGCGTGCAGCCCGTGCACGGCCAAGCCGTGGTTGGTGTCGCCCGAGAAGGAGGCAAGCTCGCCGAGCACGTAGAAGAGGTGCTCCGATGGCGACGACACAGCCGGTGACGCGATGCTTGGCGAGCAGGCGAGGCGTGCGCCAAGGGCGAACCGGTCGTCAGCAGCGGCGCTGGGGGCGAAAGCGTTTGCGCCACGGGCACGTCCGTGGCGTCCTACGCTATCACGCGCAACTCACGTGCCCTCCTAGCCACGGTGGCAGTCCACGTACGAAGGATTGGCTGAGCTGGTGTGTTTTGGACCGCGGGTACCCACCCAGCAATAGATCATGGACTCAGATGTGCAAAACAGTTAATGAACCTAGATGATAGCACGGTAAAAATTTAAAGTCACGAGATGCATTTCACTCTATACGTAAATACATATCTCTATTCTGCACTCCAATTCTATTCCAATTCCAATCTAGTCCATATCTCTATCCCCATCCAAAAGTCACCTTAAACATACCTATTTTTTTAGAAAAAATAGGTTGGAATATATGCCCGTTTGTATTGTTTTAGGACTTGTTCAAATGTTCACAGGGTGTTTAGTTTGAAAAACTAGATGATCTATTGTCTTCTCAGGGTGCGTTCTCTTATGTAGATCCACAGCTTTTACCTCAGCTACACAGTATCTGGAGAGTTCTACACTGTTTGTTTTTCACAATAAACCATGATTAGTTTGTCAAGTTATTGTTTTGCAGTATGTATCCACGCCACACAAGCTGAAAGAAACAGAACCTCAGAATTCATTTTTTTTTCTTTAAAAGATACATTCAGTTGTTCCATCACCATCTTACTCTCACTAGCTAGTAATTAGTATCAAAATAAGGAATATAGTATTTAGTAATATCGGCTACTCATCACTAACTCTACTACATCTATATCTACTGTTTGAATAAGAGGTATAGTAAAGGTTAAAGGAGGGCAACTTGATCATTTCAATCAGCCATTAAAGCTATCGTCAACGCTATATTGCTGTTAGTAGCCGATATTAGCTAAGTTAATCGAGCCACCTAATTATGAGATAAAGCTAATAGCTAGCTGCCTCTACTCACGTTCTTAATTTAAGTGTGTGCTGTAAACATTAAGAGCTTTATTTAGAATATATGGAAATACTGCGACTCCGGTTTCGATTTAATATTAAAACAAATAAGGTTTCGGTTTCCGGTCCGTCTCCTCGCAAACCCGCCGTGTGAAACCGAATTGTCCGGAACTCTTCCTAACAACTAAAGCAAAACGTTTCTTCGTCCGTCAATCGCGACTTCTCCTTTCCCTCGCCCTTCTCCGTCCGCACAAGGATCGAACTCCACCCGGATTGCCAAGTTACAACTCCATAAGATCGTTCAATCAAATCTTTATTACCTCTATCTCGGCCCGTCTCTCGGTCCGCGATCAGCCTTGCCCACCCCTTTTTCCTGATATTCTAATCCTCTCAGATTTAGCTTCTGCGTACCGTACACCAACTCGCCCTCCATCCATGATTCATGACTGGAATCGGAAGAAATCAGTTCATATATACCAGTAAAAATGTACGTACGTCCCGTACGTGACAAAATAAGTTTTTATAATTTTTTAGTTTTTGTTCTCTTTATTTGCAAAAGTTTTTAGAATGACAAAGTAATTCATTGTGTTTTGTAAATTTTTTATTTGTGAAAGCATTTTATTTGAAAAAAAGGTTAGTTTCAAATTTATTCAGAGAAAAGACATGATAAAATTCATTCTAGTCATGGAAACAAAAAAGCTTTTCTGTATCTAGTTCTTAGATCAAGACAGTCCGTCACTCCGTCCAAAGGATGAAATCTTAGTTCATGTCTTCTCCTCCCGTGCCGTGAGCCACTCTTCTGCCGTCGCTCCAGTCCCTTTCTAATGGAAATAAACAAGTTAATTCTTAAAGTTGAAACTCAATATTAAACTTATTTAAAAAATAAATATAAATTAAATACTTCTTATGAGAGGCCCATAAGAACATTATCAAAAATCAAAGGATCCTTATGTCAACGTAAATTTAAACTTATAAACAATTTGGGATTGATATTGCACACAAACACAATGAAAATCAACAGTTGTAGAAAATATTAACTTGTTTTAATATTATAATGTATTCCTAAATAATTTTTTTATCTTAGTTGTTCAAATTTGTGCCAAAAAATATACTCCCTCCGTTCCATTTTATAGTTTATTTGACTTTTTTTGCTCCATGTTTAAATGTAGCCTCACAGCTCGGCCCAACAGGAGGCCCATCCGCTCACTCGCCTCACGCATCTTGGCTGTTGGCTACAGATGAATGGCTGCGATCGATTTCACCGAAATATATAAACTCAAGGCCAAAAGAAAACCCTAGGCCTCTCACAGTCCTTTCCCCACTCGTGCACCAAACTCCTCTCTGCGCCCGCACCATTACACAACTGTGCGCGAGCGCTCCCTTCTCCTTAGATCTGATCAAACGTCGGGTCGGGTCGGGTCGGGTTCAGGTCGGGTTGAGGTCGGGCCACGGGTCGTGTATGATGGCTCGTACCCTACCCGGCGTCCCGTGCACATTCCCCGGAGGCGTCGGGTCAGGTTTTTTTCTGGGTTGGGTCGGGTTTTTTGGCCTTGGGTAGGGTTTTGGGTCAAAAATCATGGCACGTGCCCGGCCCGCCGATTGTTGCGGGTCAAAAAATACGGCCCATGCCCGCCCGTCGTGTTGCTCGGGTCGGGTGACCCATGCCCAGGTCTATTTCTCCTCAGTGCAGTCCTCGTCCGGCCGCCGCCATGCCCTCCCGCTGGTCGCTTGCAGCGTTGGTGCGGTCCTCGTCCGGACGTCGCACGTTGCCTCACCCGGGCGGCTCCTTCTCCCCGGAGCCGGCCTCCTCTTCCCCCTCGGGGGGGATCTTGTTTCATTCCCGATTTGTTCTTGATTTTCAACTTGTCATGTGATGCTTCAACGAGGTTGTTGACAACTTATGTGTAGATTTAACAATTGTTTGATGATCAATGTGGTACTAAATCATTATAAATGTTCATTTTTCATTACATGTGTTGGGCCACGACACTCAATATAGCAGCCGATCAAAGCCCATTTGATCTAATGTGGATGCCCATAGATCTAACGTGGGTAGAGATAGAATCAGTGAAAAAAGTTTGGAGAAAAAATCCTAGGGGCGGTGTTTTGCATGGCAGGCACTTTGAGTCCGCCGAGTTCTGCCATCCGTAACTAGATTTTGATAGATTTTTGTGGTCCATCTTCTCTGATTGAGGGGACAATATATATTTATGGGTCTAATTGGTTATAGATCTTTTCGGTAAAAAAATATTTTTTGTTAACTCACTTTTTATAGTATAGATTCAGGACTGGAGAAGCAAGACTTCAGATTCAATTGAGGAACAACGTATCACGTTAATCCATCCAGCCAAGCAAGTTTTACAATTTAACGGCGAGATGAAACAAAAGTAGCCCGACGCGTCGCTGCTCCCGACAGCGTCGCCTTGGCATGGGAGGCACACGTCCGATCCAAGAACGCCATGAAGAGGATCGAAGGGTGAGAAGATGGAGCCCAATGCCGACATGCCATAAGAGACAGATGGCGCGCGAACACTAAATCCAACATCCGACTTCCACAAGCTGCCTAGAGACGCCGAGGCCGGTGCTCCTCAAACGCGCGGCGCCGCAGCGCAGCTCCTCCCCCTCCGGCCCTCCCCACACAGAACCTGGAGGTGCACCCGAGCCCCCGCGACGTGTGGAGGACGAGCACCGCTCTCATGCGCTACTGGCTCAGCTTACGCACAGTAGATTTGAAGTGCTGGGCTGGTCTTTCGCCTCGAGCTCGAACAGGAAACTCATCTCGCATGCATGCCGGCCCTTGAGAAGACGATGAGCTATCCAATACCTTCGTCAGGTACTCATGCTAGAGTTAGAACTGCAGTACGAGTCAAAAGAGTCACTCGTTTGTTCTACCTATCTTTTATTCATCTTAGGTAGGAAATAGTCGCATGCATGTTAAGCAACGTCAAGCAATTAAGTAAAATATGCACTATTTACATAGAGCATTAATTTGTACTTTTTATAGAGTAGACTAAAACATATAGCATTATCAGATGGACCAAATATACTGTGGCCTAAATTCAGTCATCACACAAACATGCATTGCGCCACGTTCTTATATACTCCATCCGCCTCAATTTATAGGTCGTTTGACTTACATCAAGTTTGACTTATTCGTCTTATTCAAAAAATTTCATAATATCATCGTTTTCATTGTGATTTAGTTTAATATATAATCCATTTTATCTATGAATTGAATTTCCCATATTTTTGAAAAAAAAAAGAATAAAGCGAACTGGTCAAACTTGGTGTTAAAAAAACCAAACGACCTATAAATTGGGATTGAGGGAGTATTTGATATGTTGACTTTTTTGAACTTTGATCAGTGGCTTTATTTAAAAATTTTGTAAGTCATTGTTTATTTTCTTTATGATTTATTTCATCATTAAACATAGCTTAAGCATGCTTTGTATTTTTACGTTTTACATGCTTTTTTGTGTACCCCTTTAGACGTTAGCTCCCTTTCTCAAAAGCAAAAGGCAAAAAAAAAAAAGAAAAACAAAATTACAATCATGTTAACACGTATCATTCTTGGAATTAAATCTATATATACAAAGTGTATACTCCCTCCATCCCAATTTATAGGCCGTTTGACTTTTTTAACACCAAGTTTGACTTGTTTATCTTATTCAAAAAATTCATAATTACCATTTATTTTTGTTGTGATTTAGTAACTACAACTTAAATTATTTTAAATTTTACAAATTTTTTAAATAAAACGAGCCAATCAAACTTGGTGCCAAAAAAGTTAAACGACCTATAAATTGGGATGGAGGGAGTACAATTTTTCTCAAAATTTTTATATCGATTCATTTGTTTTTCCGTTGCAACGCACAGACATTTTGCCTAGTATACTCCTATATCCCTTGTCTACGGAACCTTCCCAGTTACCTACTCCTTTTATTCACAAATAGTAGTGGCATTTTGAGATTATTCCAAGTCAACCATTAATTATAGACTTTGGCCATGACTTTCTATTAGTAATATACCTATAAAAATATATTTTTATTTTGTGAAACTATACTTCAATGCAAATATACCATATTGTTTTCAACATTATTCAAACTCAGGCCTATCAAAGTTTGGAATAATCGTTGCCTTCGGATAAGCTCAAGAGGCCACTATTGTGGTGATCGAATAAGAGAGTAATAACAAAAAGCGTGGCGCGAGTGCGGTTGGTTAGTTGGGTATGCATTTCTTTATGCACTTTTTAAGGGAAAAAGTTAAACATAGATTATGCTGCTAGTCTTAGGATAGCTCTAATATAATACTCCCTCCGTATTCAGATATAATCGTGATTGTTTTTTTTTTCCAAACTTCGATCTTTGTCTTACTCAAAAAATTTGTAAACACATATGAAAACTAGTCATGTTTGAACTCTCTACAATGATAAAACAAATAAAAAAGTTATTAGATTATAAATTTTTAATAATAAGACGAGCGATTGAACTTTAAAAAAAAACAGCCGCGGCTTATATTTAAATACGGAGGGGGTATTTTCTACTATGCAAGCTTAGACGTGTCATCAGTTGCTATACTAACTACCAAAACAAGGTCCAATATATAAACTTGTTATCCATGCTAAGATAAGATAATAAAATATCCAGCCTCACCAACCAAAAACATGCACATATATCCTAGCCAATATATATATTGCACCTCACTCTTTCTCTCTTATCTAGCAAATTAACACATTGTTGCCCTTACACACATTTATAATCTAAAAATTAAGAAGCATCTGTATATTTGTTTCTAGAAATTAAGTAGTACAGAATAACACACTCAAAATTAAAGATTGTGACAGTTTATTTGAGAAGTGGTGGCGGGCGCCAACACAAGAACATCATCCTGGTTCTCTCATGACTGGGCCTCGCATTTGCGAAATCTCGGACACGGTGAAACAGTACTGAAAACAGCTAGCACGTTGTTGTTCTCCAAGACGGTAGCAGTTTTTGCACCAGACGGGCACGCTTAAATGTGGGCACTGTACGTCAGAAAATACTTACAGGTACTGCATGAGTGTAGAAGTGTAGATCGAGCAGTACGATCTCCCTGTTTCTCTATACGTTTCCACAGTTACGTTCAATAAAGAAACTGTCAAGGGCATAGATAATTCAAATAACTGTTACTTATATGTAGCTAAGAATCCTTTGGTAATCATCGTCCTAACAATAATGCTATTCTAAACTTTTAAAATATATTATTAGTGATAAGAAATGGCCAAGGTATTCCTATTTAATAATGTGTTAGTTGTGATTGAAATATATGGGCATGTACCTTGGAAAGAAAAGGAACAAGCAACAAAATACGACTTTGAAAAATAAAAACAGTTAAACAAGAACATGCAGTCCAAAAGCTGCAGTCCATTGGAGCTGATTTGAGAATCTAGTTGTTGAGGCGGGACACTATTTTTAAAACAATGTATATTCTCTTATTTTGAATTTGTACGTTTATTTTATTTTCTTACGACAAAACTCACAAAACCTCTTGACAGGTAATTACTCTATTATATCAGTACGTCATTTATATGATGAGATGCAAGAAATCATGGCCATAAGTATTCACAGCACAAATACAATTGTATCACTTTTGTATTCCAAATATTAGGGAAGAAACTAATTATATGTCCAAATCTAGCTAGTAGTATATTGTTTCTAAATATAAAAGTTCAGGCCTAGTTTCTCGGTAGCGTTTGGTTGGAGATCAGGGTGAAATTGAATGGTTCCGTCTTAGATTTCAGAAATGGAACGGTTCAGTACCAGATTCCAGAGATAGAGCGGTTCCATCTCGGATTCTAGCTCGGGCCCACTGACTAAGTGGAATGGTCGTGTTTTAGAATTTTTTTCGAAACATATCTGTCCCGTATCTAGATAGAACATTCTCTTTTCTAGAACCGATCCATTTCTCATCTGTTCAACCAAATGCATGCGATGGGATGGTCCCATTCCACCACACCACCAACCAAACACTTCCTTTGTTCTTGTGAGCTCTTCTAGACTTAATTGTGAGAAATCCCCCTATGATTCACTAGTTCGTGCTTTAGGCTTCTAGGCCTTTTGTGTGGATTAGTCCTAGATTGAAATTCTGTGATCGTTCGAAGTTTGAGTCAAAGTCCAAAAGGTTTTCTGTTCCTTCTCGTGCTTGGTCACATCCAACCTTTGTGGATTAAAGCTAGTTATTTTTGTTGTTAGTAGCTACTTATCCTTGTATCGTGCTCCTACTACCATGAAGATTGGGCACCCTCGAGGTTGCTCATATGTAAGAAAAATGGTCTCATGTGCTATATTTCCATGATTGTGTTTTGGTGATTAATTGACAACCAATACTTGGACTAATGAACTTGTCAAGATGCACATTCTTAGGTGTTTAGGTTCAAGGGATGAAGAATAAAGGTCGAAGGAAAGGCCCGAAGGGCCATCCCCAACGGGGGTTCCGCGGTACGGTCTGTGCGACCATCCATGGACCGGACTAAGTTTCCTGAGGGGGCTGAGAAGTGGAAGCGATCAAGTATAATGGACCGGATGGTACGGTTTGGAAGACCGTCCTAACCACCAGACCATTCTAGCCGAGGAAGTAAAGATGTGAAGAATTTGGAAGAAGTGAAGATCGTCCTTGAACCGTACCAAATAACCAGTGGGTGCCAAACCTTCGGACTGGAGGAAGAATAGTACGGTTTGCATCGACCATCTTTGGACCGTCCTATTTAACCCGAGGCTGAGTACTTTGGGGGAGTTCCAGTGATCAATGGACCGTATGGTACGGTACAGTCCAACAGACCGTCCTAACCTTCAAACCAAAGTACAGCGACGTATGTGGTTCAGTGACCGTTGGAAAAGTACATGAACCGTATGGTCCGGTCCATAGAAAAAGCATAGACCGTATAGTACGGTCTACACTGCGTCAGCAGACCGTTGGAGCAACGGCTAGTTCGAGTTTGGGGGCTATATAAGCCACCCCACCCGGCCATTTCGAGGGAGTTGGAGCCACTGAAGTTGAGAGCAAGTATAGAGATGTATTCCAAGCATATCCATCACTCCAACTACCATATGAGAGCTTAATGCACATCCAAGCTAGATTAGAGCTTAGAGAGAGTGAGATTGCGAGCTCTTCTTGATAGTAGCTCCTGTGTGAGCTAGAGAGAAGCCTTGGCTGTGGCCAAGCCACTTGCACTCGTTGCTAGACCCTCCTTCTTGGTGTGGAATGGCGGCGACAACTTGTGCGGGGACGAGAAGACCATTCGAACTCCATAGTGAAGCATTCGGTGCCTTGTGACTGAGATAGACGGTGGCGGTGGCCAAGCCTTGGTGGTTTGGTGTCACTTAGCCTTTACTTGCTGAGAGCCTTTGTGGCGAGCTCAAGACGGCCATTAGGAGAGTCTTGGTGCTTGGCTCGGATTTTGCCTTCAGTGGTGAGCCCGTGAATGTAGCCCTTAGTGGTGAACCACGTTAAATCTCTGTGTCTCCCCGGGAGTTTGCATCCACCTCCCTTACTCTCTTTACTTTACATTTCCGCATTTACTCTCTTGTGTGCCTTTAGCTTTGCTAGTTAGTTTAATTAGGTTTGACTCTAGGTTACAAGTCTTTCGGGTAAGTTAGAGAGGGCATAGATAAACCTCAGGCTTAACTAATATGTGTAGGGCGAAATAGGTTTATCTTATGCACTAGATAGCCCTAAGTTTTAAATGAGCGATTAGCGACCCAATTCACCCCTCCCCCTCTTGGGTCGGATACCCCGGCACGTTCCTTTCATCATATCGCTATGATGACTATATATTGCTGATTTCTGCCTATGATTATTGAATACAATATTATGCATGTGACTACATAAAAGTAGTTTTCTATTGCAAGAGGAGGAAGTTGATTCTTTTGGTCAGGAAACGCCTGACGAATTTAGTGGCCAGGTGGCGTATATTTTCATCAGCCAGGTGGCTGACAAAATTACTTGACACGTGGGCTAAGTAATTTCGTTGGCCACCTAGCTGGCGAAATTAGTGTCCGATCGTGGCATGAAATTACTTCGCTAGTGTGGCTAGTATTTTCGTCGTCTTGACCTAATCTGATGAAATTAGGTTTCTTTCGTCAAGACCGATGGGACCGATGAAAAAAGTCATAGGGTTTCGTCGAGGTTTATTTCGTTAGATTTTTTCATCAGGAAACCGACGAAAAGACACTATTTTTGTTGGTTTTACAGCTTTTTTGTTGTCTTCTGTCCTATGAAAAATATGTGCCTCCTGTAGTGTTATATTATATTTCTTATCGGTGTGAGATGACCTTATGGGTTGATAGAGTAGTCTCTAGTTAGTGTTGAGCTATCTGCGAAAAAATCTTAATCGTGTACTTGTAGTGGTTTTGGAAATAAAAATTATTGCTTATAAGTATATTGTAATACTATGACTTTGAACGTTCGTTATGTGTGTAGATCCATGGAACAATTAATGTTTTCATATCTGGGACTGTCAGGATTGATTTAGCCATGCCATATGGATTGAGTGGCCGACGACCTGTTTTAGCTAGGTTAATTTGGACAGTTTTTAAGTCATCCACTTGACTATGTTTCGACGACTCAAATAAATATGTCAAAAATTACTCTTTTACTAAACAAAAGTTATGTTTAACAAAAAAATACTTTTTAAGGCCAAATGTAACATTTTAGAAAAAAAATTTATATATTGAATATCTTTTTATGCATCGAATGTTACTTTTTATTAATACAAATAATTTTTTAAGAAATAAGAAAAAATATTTCCGCATTCAATGCTATTTTCAATGTCACTCTTTTCTAAGTAACATATTATGACAGAACAAGTAACCGGCCTCTCGAAGTGACTTAAGGAACTAACATTGAAGAGAAAGTAAAATCCAATTCCATGAAGATTTGGTTCACCCCATACGTATTATTCAAATGCAGATTACCAAAAAGTAACTTATTAAAAAAATTTGTGATGATTCAATAAGTGGAAGCAAAAAAAAAATAAAAAGTAACTTTTGTTTGAAAAAATAACATTTGCTAAGTAAAAAAGTAAATATAGTAAAAGTATATTCATTATGTAAAAATAATGTTTTTTAGTAAAAAAGCAACTTTGTTATGAAAGAGGAGCTAGAGTCGCGCACTCAGGTATTCACGTATTTTTTGGATGAATAATCACATGACTTGTGCCTTGTGACCGGCAATTTTCTCGTCTTTAACTTTTGCTGATTTCTTTAATTAAAATTGACCGTGTCTTTAACTGTATCTTGCATGCTATGTTCGGAACCGATTTGATCAAATTATGAGGATTGTGGGTGAGTCTGTTTCCTTCATTTTGCTTGATGTTATCCTAAGCACACTCACCTATAAATAAGAAGGGGCGTTCTCCCCTTATACACATGAGAGAGAAAACAATCTAGGTTTTTTTGCGAGCGTGCTCTTTTCTCCTCGATGTTGTGCGACCTCAAGCTTCTTCATCTTTGACACCGAAGTAACGAAGGCGGATGGGAAGAGCATTATTGTCTTGTCTCCAAAACCTCACTCCACTAAAAAATCCTGCTCTAACACTCGCTGCCCAAGGCCACACGACCAGATGTCCAGGGAATGGAAAGAATGTGTATATATTCTCAGCTGAAACCACCAACAGAAAAGAAAAATAAGAAAAACACAAATAGCCAAATCCAGGAGCAAGAAATAGATGTCGGACACTTGAATCAAAGTGAAGTTGTGGTGTCGGATGGAGTTCTACAGTATGGAAGAGGAGAATCCATGTTTCGTCAAAAAAAAAAAAAAAGAGGAGAATCCATGCCGGCGTGCTGCTCCAATTTGACTGGAGACCTGCTTGCTTTCGGCTTATGCTTTACTCGGAAGTCGGAAGGTTTTGGGGAAGGAGGCGATCAAGTCCACCCATGCGCAGAGCAGAGTGGAGAGGAAGTCTGCCTGATGCGCACGTTCCACCCTCGCTGCAGTCGCCGCTCATTACAACCACTGAAATTAAAACACAATGCGCTATACCCACTTGGTTAACATTACCTCCGTTCTAAAAATCGATGAAAATTAAATCATTGTCTTACTTTATCGCTATACAAAAAAATTGATACATACGTACAAAGAAAAAAATATAATAACTTACTTTTGACATATAATCTATCCCACATATTTACTTCGCCACATGCGTTCCAGACGTTTCCTTCGTTATGTGCATACCAATGTTTCTAAATGTCAGGCTCAAATAAAAAATACTTTATAAATACAATTTGGTGTGATCGATGCGCTGCATATTAAGAACATTATTAACACATATGACTCAAGGGGTAATATGGAGGATTTGTAATTCACTTATTGCACACGCGCTTACACATGCAGTGCTACTAAAAAATTTACTGCATATCACTTGTGTGGTAAAGGGGGGAAACAACTAACTGCGGCATATCATTTGCGAATATGTCATCTCAAATATATATGGAAACCTTTATACATGGGATCAAATATTTGTATATAGAAAAAACATTTACTGACCTGTAGTATATAGAAGGTTGTAAAGTCTTCTGCACACTGCAGTACTCACACACTACCCTGTGCAGTAAATGGTTTTGTTTCAGTAACATGCGACTGAAAGGTGGGAGAGAGACCGATCGGTCAGGATTCGGGAGAGAAATCAGATCAGATGTGTATCAGTGCATGTGTAGCAGTAATACAGAAGCAACCAAACAGATGGATGCCGTTCTCCATGGACCATGCCCATGTCCATGTCCCTGCTGGTCGGCCCGGCCCCCCTCTGCGGACTGCGCCCCCTTGGCCCCTGTGCGCACCCACACACCAAAAGGCGTTTACCACTTGCAGGGGATGGAGAATCCCATGGCTCCCTCAACTTTCCCATCACATCAATCAATCAGCAGCAGTTGCAGGCCATCAATCCACCTCACTGCTGCAAAAGCTACTCTAGCTAGGTCACAGCCACAGGTGTACTCCAGTGTAGGAGCTGCGCTGCAAGCTCGATCTTGGCAAAAAAGAATCGCTTCATTCTGACTTTGACTCAATTTGCAGTTATCAATGTAAATTTATACCAATGTTTATGGTACTAATTAATATCGGACACTAAATTATATAGCAAGTTTTTGTCATAATTTGAAATGTTAAAAACTATCTTAAATCATATCAACTTTATTAAAAAATATTAGTTGCATTTATTTTACCTATTTAGTGCCATAAATATTGATATTTTTGTCTATACATTTAATCAATCATTTAAGCTACTCTGGCTTAAGTCCCTTTGGTTCGGATAGGGATCCTTAGAATCCAGATACTCCAAAAATCTACATAGTAGATATCACGCATGCGTTTGGATGGTTGAATTTTCTCACTGACACCAAACCTCCTTCCTACACTGCCTTTCTTCTCTCAAATCCTCCTCTCATCTTATATTTTCCTCTGCTCTCTCAGTGGACTCATCCTCCGCCCACCAGCGCTCCCTTCACGTGACATGCCGCTTACCAGCCTCGCCTTCTCTCAACGCGCCACCACCTGGCCCTTTCTCTTCCCGACTGTGCTACCACCAAGCCTCGCCTCCGTCCAACGCGCCGCTGCCTATCCACCTCTACTACTCACCGGTGTCGGTCCGGCGTCTTCTCCTTTTGTGCTAGTGCCGCCCCGCCTCTCCCGCGAGACGGCCCCTCTCCTTCTCCAAGCACCAACGCCGCCCCACCTTCTCTATATAGGCATCGGCGCGGTCTTGCCTTCTCCGAGGGCCTCCTCCTCCGGCACCGTAGTTCTCGAGGGCTGCTACTGCCGCAGACAAAACTCCTCAAGCGCCGCAGCTGCCAATCACCAGTTCATCGCACCCTCCTCTGTCCTCCCGTGCATGGGAACCAGGACTTTTAGGGGCATTTTGGTCTTTTTGCTAAATCAATCCCTCCGCTATCTCCTATTATCAAGGTTGTGGTGGGTCACTTTCTAGCCGTTGTCTCCTCAAGAATCCACACCGTTTAGTTGATTATTAGACTTTTTATCCGGATTCAGAGAATTCCACGTAAACCAAACAGGCCCTACTATTCCACAAATACCTACTAATACTGTGGCTGTAGCTCCGCATTGCCCTGTGAACCACTTGCCTTTTCGTATTGCGTGGACACTGCTTTGGATTATTGGATTTAATGGCTCCTCCTGCATGCCTTGATGCTTGACCCGGCCCCTAGCTAGCTCCACACAGCAGGCATCATTGGAAGCTAGCTAATGACTTCAGCTGGTGACGTCGTCCCTACTACCGACGGGGGATGACCCGGAGAGGGATTTGTAAGATCAAAGGCGAAACATTGCCGCAGTGATGACCCAGGGGAAAGTACTGTACTGTACAGCAGCTCTAACGGTTTTTCAAAATAAAGGATTTCATACTATTATAATACTGTTTCGCATCGTAGATAGAATAAAATTTGAAATGAGAATGAGAGAACCGTTAGAATTAACCTAACCTACTCTGTTGGGTACTCTGATTGTGATAAGGCTAGTTCTGAATTTTTTGTACACGATCTTGACCGAGCTGCAGGTGGCAACTTCATTCCTAGCATGCATGATTTTGTTGGGAATTAATTGGGATAATATCTTGCCCAAAACAAAAACTCCATCATGTCAGGATGAACTCACTTTTGTTTTTCGAAAAGTGATCGATCACATCAGACCAGACCAAGGTTTGCTGGTCTCCCTTGCACTTATATTAACACCCTTTTTCTCTTCCTCAGGACGATACGATGGAGGTTTTATTTCTTTCTCTTATTTTGAGATATATAGCGTTGGACTCCATTATTTGTTGGTTGCGTGGTCCATGCACGTGGATATCAGAGCGATGTCTTGTTCTGGTGTTGCCAATGCAAGGCAGGCATTCTCCTGCATAAATTTTTTGCTGACACAGGCGATTACAAATTAAATAAGCTTCTGGTTCTAGTACTTTCGATCGAGTACACGCTCCTCCATGCATGGAGCCAGTGCGCCATGCCGCCATCAGTGCCCATGTGGATTGGATGCAGATCACAATGATGTGCCACTTTTTAATCTGTTAACTAATTCCCACTACTTAGTGGCGGAATATCATATAGTATGTAGTAGTATACACACTATACAGTGGGGCTTTGGAAAAAAAACACCGGCTAGCAGAACTTTCATGGAAAATAAAGATGGCTAAATATATATACGCAACCTTTATTATTAGTTGCTCCGTGTTTATTTGTCAAATACCACCACCATCTAATTGAGACTGCTGGAATATGATGTCATTATATATGCATGTAGACAAACCTGGAATATTTTGACCGTGACACTGTAATATTATCTGTGGACACTGTAATATAGTATACTAGCCCATCAAACCGTGCGGCTTAGCAAATATTAGTATTACTAATCAATCAACCCGTGCACTTGTACAACACTGATTAAAGTCTTTTCAAATATGAGTATTACTAATCAATCAACATGTGCACTTGCACAACTCGGGTTAAAGTCTTAGCATATATTAGTATTACTAATCAATCAATCCATGCACTTGCACAATACGGGTTAAAGTCTTAGCAAATATTAGTATTACTAATCGATCAACCCTGTGCACTTGCACGGGCAAGCAACCTAAAAATAAAATATACTTTAAAAAATATTAAACATTGAAAGTTTATTTCTAAGATTGAAACTTGTATCTAACTAAAATTATAAATACAATTAAACCCTTATTAGATCGTAGTAGCTTAGACCATCTCCAACCGTCATGTTAATGTTAAGGCCCAAAGTTTCTCATACAGCAGTGTCCTCAACATATATCTACTATCAACCCTTTTCTACTATGGCAGTATCCTTGTACTCCAAATAACATAGGAAGGATAACCAACCACCCTAGATTTGAGCTGGAGTGAGAATAATTTAGGATATGCCACTAAATAAGTAAATATATGAGTCTATTTAGGGTGACCATTGGAGAAAGATTTTTACTACTAAAACCTTAAATTAAACTTTAGGATGAGAAAGATTTTTACAACTAAAACCTGAAATTAAATTTTAGGATGTCGATAGGAGGGACTCATGGAGATGCTCTGTATCACTAATTGAGGATTGCTAAACCATGAAGATCAACTATAGATCCTGCATCCATATGTGTGGTCTTCGTGATGATTACATATAACAAAAAAGATTAGTTATATTTAGCTTTTTTGTGTGCTTTCTCAAGTCTATTTCCAAATAAGATAGAGTATATGAATTGTACTCGTACGTGACTATTGCCATCTACTCTAGTACATAATCCATGGCCAAATATAAATACGGTACACATGTAGATTATTGTCAAAATAATAAATGATTTCCCTATGACATAATTAACTGAATAACTTATTGATCCTCTTGTTGTTTGAACATTGTTCTTTCTAGGTCCATCGTAACACAGATAGTTCGTCATTTTGCCGTTCCACTCCCAAACAAAATCCATCTGCATCTCCAATTAATCTACAGTAGCGGCAGATGTCAAGACAAATCGTTAGTTTACATGTGACTTTGGCACCCTAATACTTCCCAAATCTGCTAATAGTTCAGAAGAGATATCGTTGGTTCTAATCAGCTTGCCTCTTCGTAAGACAACATATCGGTGGCATATGCTTGATCCGGTCAAGCTGACGACGACGCCTCTCGGACACGATTTGCATGCAAAGTAATTAGATTTGCATGGATGTTTACTCAGACAACATATCGGTGGGCGCTCCGTGCAGGTGCTAAAATCATGAAGCCGTGAGTTGAAGAGATTAACTGAATCAGAACACGGGCATCGACATGGATCAAACGCCGATATCAATTAAGAGCAGTAGAGCACCTGATGCATAACTTGTGCCCATGCGTGTAGCGCTACTCACTCCTTCCAGGAACTGGTGTCGGCGGAGAACCGGCCATCCAGCGGCCGGAGCCCGCAGGGATCCACCTCCCTCCTCACCGCGCGACGCCAAACATTGGAGGAGCCGCAAAGATCCATCGCCCGGACCACTCGCCGAGACGAATCATACACGTCACCTGCTCCTGTAAGGGTGTGTCGTCATTGGTTGGGTGTCCCTGCCGCACTGATCGATGCCTATGATGCATGGTGACGGCTAGGGTTATTTGCCTACGGCGTTACTGGTCGATAAGGCACTTTTATCATCCGACGGCTATTTTTATTCGAGGATATTGGATGGATGGCCGGATATTTCTGATTAATGTGAGAATTTCTTAGATTTATCTTTTTCCTAGCGCGTCTCAGTGAGGATTAACTATGGAGGCTTCAAAGGAAACCTCTAATTAGTAATAGTAAGATGGTTCTAACTAATCACATACTGGTCGTCATGAACCCGTGCACTATATGGCCACTGTGTATATAAGCACATGTGTTTATTAGTTGCTCTCCGTGCTCATTTATTTGTGAATCATATATGCACACGCCAGGGCCGCCGATGCATGCTGCATGGCTGTAGTGAGAAATTCCTCGATCAAGATGAGAACCCTGCACAAAGTGACAACCAGCACGTACCAAAATCAATCAATCATATATATACAGCAACTGTAGCGAGACCGTATCACTATAGACAAAATCTTTACAAAACGAATCCGAAACGTAAAAATGGTCAAGGATTGGGCCACGTCGACTCATAGTCATGTCCGTTGGATCAGCGTGCATTAGATCATGCCATCTTTATCGGACCGTACAACTGCCTGGCTTGGGAACGGGGGTTCTCGAGAACTCCATGCACTCTTATACCTGCGCCGGCAGCGGCAGCGTGGATTCTAGATCGGTGAAGACGAAGCGCCGCAGCCTCCATCCGGCTTCGCCACGCAGCCAAAACTCACAAGAAATATTTTCCCCCGCGCTGCACAACATCTCCATCTCGGCGAGTCCACGTGAGACCGCTATGTCGGCGTCGTCCGCGCCCGCGCTGCTGGAGGATGCCCTCACGGGTCACGGCCGCGCTCTGCACCGCCAGTGCCGTGCACCACGCTGGCTCCTGCCTCCACCATCCACAGCCTGCTCTGAGCCAAGGTGCACCATGCCGCCATCGGCGCTCAGCAGCCCCTCCTGGCCGCGCTCGTCGCGCTGCGCCGGGCCGAGCACGCCCGCCACCAAGGACGCCCTCAACACACTTTTTGGCAACACGTTGTACCCTGCCTAGCCGCGCCACGCTGGTCTCACTGGGCGGTCCAATTCTAAGTCGTTCTCAGTATTTTGTTACCCTGTGCCTTTGTATACTCATGGCCTAGCTCCTTTTGTACAATATCATAGCTCTCAGTATTTTGCTATGATATAGATTCTTGGAGCGATCGATGGCTTAAAATTATGATAAGGAGTAACAGAATGAACATCGTCTAATTACAAAGTATGAATAATCTGTTACAGTATGAACTTTATTTACAAAGTATTGTTTAATGCATAATAAACTATGGTCTTGGTTTAGATCATTTGTATAAACTGAATTTTGAGCTCATTTGTCCATATAATATTGCCTACTTTTTGTATCAAAGTGTTTTTGTATACAAGAAAAAATAAGTGAAAGTTCAAATCATTCCAACCTAACTCTATACTTACATTGAGTATGTTTATACCTTTTTTTATCAAAGTATGTTTATATAGAAGGAAAAAATAAGTGGAACTTCAAATCATTCCGACTTAACTCTACTTACATTGAGTCTTATGTGCACAATGGAGCTTCGAAAAAAAAAAACAAGTGAACGGTGAAGGATCACGAGATAAAATGTACGAAATAACAACATTGCATACTCTACTCTTTGCTAACAGTAGACACTAGTTATATGTATTACGTGTATACATTGAGAAAAAATTAAAAAAACATACTGTCTAATTGCATCTACATAAATTTCAACAAATAAAACTGGCTTATCTTGCTGTTTGTGTGGCAACAGCGCGCGAGGTTTCTAGTGAAGTTTGAAATAGACAATAGACAGAATGAAGTTTCAAATAGACGATAGGGATACACGATTTGCTGGACTTGGCCTGATACACACCGTCTGTGCGCACTGGTTGCACGCTAGCAACAAAAAAAAAGTGTGCTCATGGAGGAATAGTGCATGTGTCCGTGGGCACGTCTCTGTGCGCACGCGTACGTACGTGTGATCAGAGATGTGTCTTTGTATATGCATGAAAGTGTTTTCAAACATAATAAATCGCATGATGCCAAATTTGTGCGATATATATAGTAGTCTGCAAATTCTAGAATAAGTATATTAATCAAAGTTCAAAGATTAACGAACAAATTTAAATCTTGGGTTGTAGTACATATATGTGCTCTTTAAAAAAATAAACGGAAGTGAGTACTTATATACAAGCCTTTGGTAATACCTATCAGATGCATTCGTTCATATGTCTTGTGTGATTTATGTATTTGCATGTGTCGGTGTATACCGTGCTTAGCATAATTTATAAATTAACATGGAGTGTTTCTTGGCAGCCGTAATATATGCTTTCTCATCAAAACTTGGGAGCTATATACGTACATATTTTTCATTTGCTTTTGTTATCAGATAGATACATCCGTTTCTATAACAAAAGAATTTCACAAGTCCCTCGTGTGATTACCAGATATCATATATATCTCATTTGGAACTTGAGAATACCGCTATAACAATATTTTCACATGACTGCAGACATTTAGCCCCTACAAAACCGTACCAAAACTATTTGATGACAATGTTGAGCTGCTGCTACTACTGTTGTTGTTGTTGTTACTACTACCGCTGCTGCTGCTACGTATAGCCATCATCTGTTGGTGGATGGGTCTAATCAAATGGAGTCGAAAATTAGCTAACCATCATATATGTTGCGTTTGGTTAATAGTTGACCTTAAACTCGAACCCGCCCATGTGAAACCAATCATCCGGCCCATAGCTAGCTTGCGAAACAAATATAGTTGATTCTGAAGCTATGTATATTGTACACTTGCCTTTTTTTTCCAATACATAGTAGTGTATGTATCTGAGATAAAATAGATATTGGGCATTTATCTACATTAATAGTTTATTAGATGCAAAAACAGTCTCTTCACCAATGGCTAATAAAGTTTCTGCTCTCATTACAAAATTTTTGTACACTTGCATTTTCTTGTTTCCAAATACATAGTAGTGTATGTATCTGAGATAAAATAGGTTTCCAAATACGTAGTAGTTCCAAATACATAGTAGTGTATGTATCTGAGATAAAATAGATATTAGGCATTTACCGTAATTCAAATTCTGGTTTTTGCAGGACAATAACGAACATACCTTGTTCTGTCGGTGAAGAACAGGGATATTTCTGGTGGTGGACGATGGGTTCATGGCGAGCGGTTTTGGGGGAGACAGTTGTAGATGCACGTGGCGAGCGGTTTGGCGGAGACGTTTGTAGATAGTAGATGTAAATTAATCTGTCTGTTGGAGGCGGTGGCTGCAGTTTTGACGGAGATGTTTCGGACGTTGGAGTCTTGGGGTTTTGCATTACGGTCGGGTTGCCCGATGAAAAAAACGGGAGTCCCGGGGTTTTACGATCAGGTTCGCCTAGGGATTAGGGTGAGAAAAAAATGATAATTTCTACGTAATGCCGCCCGACCACACGGCAAAAACGTGCGTTTCTGCTAGGCAAGCATAAAGGCTGCGTAGTCCGGAGAAGAGGACTGTCAGATTTAAAATGTGGTAGGACTAATGTTTAGATTTAATGGTGGGATATATAACAGGGGTGGATACAAAAACAAGTGGGTAGATGTTGTTATTTTTAAATTTGCACTTTTATAGGATAGATATTGCACCTACTACCACTACAATAATATATTATTGTACGTAAGGTAGGAGTACGCTGCCACATATATATATATATACACACATGACTAAATGAGTATAGTGTGTATATATTCATACAGGGGTGGAGCCAGGACCGGAGCTGGGGCTGCAGCCCCGGTTGCGGCCGAGAACCGTAGATACTTTATGTTTTTATCCAATAAACGAAAAAATAGTTCACTTTCAAACCGTCACTCTTTGTATTTTTTGATCTAGCAAACGAAAAATAGCATACCAACCCAAATTTATTGAGAAGAAAACATGTCCGATTTTTATTTGAAAAAGCTAGGGGCGCCGCGGGCAGGCAGCGCCAACGACACAGGTTTAATGGTTTTCATTACCGGAAATAGCGTGACAGACCGACTGATTCGTGTTGGCACGTAGTGCAGTACTAGCAGCACACAGGCATGCAGCAGCGACAGCAGGACGACGGGCTAAATTAAACAAATGCATCATCGCGTCGTTCCATTAATTAAGAATAAACAAAAGTATATGGCTGTCAATTACTCGTCGTTTCTCTTTTTTGGCGGGTAGTCCACTAGTCCTCTTCTTCATTCATATATTAATATCAATGGTTGCTCTATAGTTAATTAATGTAATCAGCGATCAGCAACGCTTGATCAGTAAATTAAATTCCTTAATACATCGTCGCTACGCACGTACGGAGTATCGTCGTCTCCTAGACCTACGCGCTTTGCTACAGGTCATTCAACTTCCCTTAACAAATTAATGCTGTGGCGACACGTGATCATTCGCATGCTGCAGTACTAGCTAGCTCAGTTAATAAATATACTAGGACGATGGGGCACGCAGCGCGGGCAACGGACGCAGCGTTCGCGGAGGAAACCAAGGCCGGCGCGCGTTGCACGCGAGGGCGGAGCGACGCCAGCCCCGGCGGGGAAAAGCCTGGGAACGCGGTTCCGGCGCAAGGCCTCCATGGCGCGCTTCCTCTCCGGACGGTCTCACGCAGCTCGCGGCTTTCTCCGCGCGCGGTTTTCATCGCTGCGGCCGCCGTGCCAGCCTCCTCTCCCGCGCGCTCCAGGACGTGCCGCAGTGCACGGTTCTCGTCGCGGAGGCCCGCGCTCTCCCTCCGCGATGCGGGCGCGCCCTCCTCGTCGCACGGGCGCGGCCACCGGGCACCGGCGTCTTCTCCACGACCCGCCACCCAGCCACTGCGCCCTTCCATTCTGCCGTGAGGATGCCCACCCGCTTCGTGAAGGCCCACAGCTCCGCCTCGGCGCCCCGCAGCAGGATCCGGAGCCTGGGCACGGGCGGCCTGATGCACGGGAGGAGGAGCGCCGCCGGTACTGGACGGGAGAGGAGCGGGCGGCGCTGCCGGTGGGACGACAGGGCTGTAGGAGGACGGCGGAGACGACGTAGGGGACGGAGGCAAGAGAGGTAGTGGTGGAAACGGAGTAGACCGGTCGGGCGCCGTGCAGTCGGCGGACTCCCGCATCGCGCCCGCCGGACCCTCTGCCCGCGACACGCGTTGGCCGTGGATGACAGTGCTGCGGGCGGACGGCGCAGACGATGACGATGGAGGGGGCGGAGGGAGGAAAGGAAGCGGTGGAGGCGGAGCAGACCCGTCGGGCGGCGCGCAGCGGATAGACCCCCGCACGCGCGCGCCGGACCCTATCCACGAAGCTCGTTGGCCGCGGCGACACGGGGCAGCCATGGCACAGATCCGACCGGAGAATGCGCCGACACCGGCGGCCCGACGGAGCAGCGGAAGAAGAGAGAGAAAACAGCAGCGCGGCGGCGGGAGCGTGAGAGGCAGGCGGATGCGCGGGTACGTAACCGCCAGTGATGGGGCCTGCGGCGGCAGCGCCGTGGCAGCAGAGGCGGCATGCCGTGGGGCGACGTCGGACGCGAGGCGTAGGCGCGGGCAACGGAGGGGCGCAGCGGCGCGCAGCGCAGGCAGGCGTGTGCGGCACCAGGGGCAGGGGAGGAAGGAGGCTCCGAGCCCCCGGCACGGCACTGCGCTAGAAAATCCGCAGCGTGCGGGGCCGGCAGCGATGCGTCGGCGTGCGGAGGGCAGGCCAGGTGGACGAAGCCTAAAATCGCGTTTTCCATCCGCGTTGATGATGTATAGTATACTGACACAGTTGATTTTTTTTCCCCATATTTTTTATCACTTTTTATTCAAAAATTTGATTAAAACAATGAAGACACAACTTATACTCAAATTATCTTTAATAATAAAAAATATCATAAAAATAATAAGTCAAATAAAACAAGTGATCGGTGAGACTACTATGATAGAGATTGCTGCATGCGCGCTGCCTCGGTCTCGGTGACGTGCATGCCCACCAACTGGATCAGTCAAAGGCCCATCCTTGTGTGCTGGGCTAGCGGTACAGGCGCACGAGGCTATAGTCACCACGTCCGTACTATAAATTATTTTTTTATTTTATATACCATGTGCAAACAATATTTCCTAAACTCATTTTCACTCTCCTGTCACCATAGGCTAATAACGGGACGGCTGGGCCAGGCAAAAGTGATTCGCGGACCATTCCCAAGTGCCTGGCCTCGCCAGACAAGATTGATGGGCCGGGGACAGTTAATTGGTAGTAGAGCCCAGCTGACAAGCCGAGGACTCTGCGTGCGTACGGCGCTCATCCGCTGGGGGCGTGCGGATGGAGCCCTGTCAGCTGCGTCTTCTAGACTTGGCGCGCGGCCACACGCACGTCACGTAAGGATCAGAGATGTTGTGCACTTTGTATTCGGACGGAGATCCGTACAAAGCCACTGGTGCGTCGCCTTTGGAATGCAGATACATTTTCTTTACAATATCAATCAAATTACGTAGAAAAAGTAAGAAAAAAAATCGCCAGTTCCAAAGGGGCCTTGCATGGTTTCCCTACTTGATCATACACATGAACGTAGATGGATCTAGCTGGATTATAAGACCAAGTCCACCATGGCCATCTATATGTATGGTTGTCCATAGGTATAAAAACGACATTGTAGCTATACTTGTAAACTGTGTGAAGTTTGGATATAGACAATACAAATACAAATAGGATAGACAACATGTTAGAGTCAGCTTATATAACCAACACAACTACAGTACTACTAAACACTAATGTATCTGTCATCCATCATTGAATATTAGACTATAGATGGCCAAATGGGCCGGACCAAACGGGCGGCATGAGGCACGGCACGATTAAATAGTGCCTCTCTAGGCACAACACAGCACGATAAGTATAATGCTGTGGCAGCATGGCACGATGTTAGTGCCATGCTTGGACTGCCACTTAGGCACGCAGTGCCAGCACAGGACAGCACGATTATTTTTTTATTTTTATTGTACTAGTATATCTATATATTTGTTTATAATTATCTTATAATCACAAATGAAAACGAGCTTCATTCACTAGTTAGTAGAGGCGGGCAAGCGCCCTACTAGGAGGTCCGCAGCTTGATTCTTCACCCAAACTTGTTTTGGTGTATTTTTCTTTCATTCCGCATTGGGCTCACCGTGCCCTGGGCCGGCCCAGCACGATTACCATGCCTGTGTGCCGTGCCTGGGCCGTGGCCGAGGCCCGTAGTGCGGCATGGCACGCTTAGCAGGTCGTGCCGCATCGGGCCGTGCCGTGCCGGGCCACCCGTTTGGCCATCTATATATGAGACCGAGTTTGTCCAGATAGCCGTTATTTTAGTCGAGGGTGCGACAAATTGTAAGTGTAAATATTGTGAGAGTACATGGATGGAAAACAGAGTGGAGGCTGTCTAAATTAAAATAGGCGTACAATAGAATAGATAAGATGTTGCATTCAGATTACTATGAGCGTGATCACAGCCAAATGTGCGTCAATCGATTCCTCGTAGAACATTAGGAGCAAAACAGCAGGTGGGGTTCCAATATACATGCGAGCTGAGAGAGTTCATTCCATTCCATTCAGCTCCATGCCTCCATCTCCATCTATCGGTGGGTCAGGCTGGTTCAGCGAGAGGACAAAAAAAAAAGATTCAAGTATGGAATCTGTATTGTAGCAGTACTATATACGTAATGGAGTTTGAATTTGGAGAGCTGCTAGACTCATCAGCCTCAGCACGACACAGCAGGCAGGACAGACTCAAGCAGGGGTTGCACATGTCTCAGCGGGACGAGGCAGCGTGTGTGTGGAAGTGTCGCGCTCGCGCGCACGTCAGGGGTGACGACGTAACGTGCGGACTGGGGGGTACGTACGTACGGTGGCACGGTGCGACTCGGTCGTCGTCGGCTCAGCTTGTTGCCCAAGCTAGCTAGCGACCTAGCGTCGCCGTCGTCAATCTGTCGCCTTAATTGGAGATTAGACCGATATAGATATATGTCGATGCATACAAAGATATTTATCGCGTATCCGCGCGACCTGGCCGGCCGGCCGCCGGATATATCTCCAGCGGCCGCATGCAGCCAGCACGCACGCGCTATGCAGTAGGTACGGTGGAGTATTACTTGCTGCCTGCTTTAATTTGAGTCTAATAAATCATCTATTTATATATAATAGATTCTGAGTCCTATCCTGACAAGTGGACCTCGCCTGTCAGCGACCCTCTCCCAGACTCTGCGCGTGCGTCTCTCCGCGTCGCGCCTGTCTGAGGCTGTCGCCCCACCGCTTTCTTTTCTCTCGGCCAGCACGGGTCTGCCGCCGCCGCCGCTCGCTCCAACACCAGCGGACACATCTCCTGCCGGCGGCCACATCTCCTCCTCCTCTCCAGACTTCCTGCTCGCCCCTAGATGCTCGGCGGGCAGAGCTCCTCCACGTCCGCCCCATTCTCCTGACTTTCCCTCTCTTTGCAATCCCTCATGTTGACCTCCGCGATGGTCAAGCTACTGGGAGTGCGAAAGTTGGGTCATCGCCATGGGATTGGAATCAGAGCTGCCCACAGTCTGAGAGAACAGAAAGAATTCCAACATCCAAACCAAAATCGAAAAAACTCTCGAGTTTGCCATATCAACCACGAACTTGCGCAAGAAAAGAATAGACCAACAACTCGAAGGTGGCTGCTGCGGTGCTGCCTGACTGCCTCAGATCGACAATGGACCGTCGCTGATGGAGATTGCCGACGCCGCGAGTTGACCCAAGCACTCGGCTCCTGTCGGAATCGGAAGATGTGCGGGGATCGCTCGCCATGTCCATGACTCCATGCCCCGTGCTCTCGCCGATGAACGAGTAAGAGGATAAGAGTGAGGTCTGACCGAGGCTGTGAGGGAGCGAAGAGGCCGGTAGCTTCTGGATTAGATAAGGGGTAATATTATTATTTTGCTTTCTTTTCTGGTTTCATGCACCGTCTGTATAATACTATAATCATGTCTGTGTAATGATAGAGTCATAATCTTAATTAACGAAGCTACCTTTATTTTTTTCACTGCTGCAAATCAACATCGCGAGAAATTTTACATTGAGTTGAGTCTTTGACCATACAAAACATGCACAATATTGTTGGATATGTGTGAGAGTACAGTTTTCCGATTAAATAAAAAACTAATGATAATTTATTTGCATACAGAGAATTTGTAAATCTTCGTAGACACGGTAAGCTTATACTATTTCCATCTCCATTTGTTTGTCGCTGGATAGTCCAACTTAAAACTATCCAGCGTCAAACAAGGCTGACTCTAACAGCTTCCTTATTTTCATTCTTCAAATTCAAATTCTTCTATATCCAAACAATGCCAAACAGTATTAGATTCTTCAAAATAGCTATACCGTCGGAGAGAACCTTAGAGTAGTTGTCTTCCCGGCCAAAGTGAGTGCGTGTCAGATACATGCTTGCCTTGGTAATTGTGTCTCAAAATACAGTCATGTCTTGGAGCAAAGTTGATAACAGTGAGCTTTATATTTGTTACCACTCACATAAAAGCTCATATTAGTTGGACTCAAGGGCTTTAAGGTTGGCTCGTAGATGACCATCTTTTATCTCTTTTCTCTTTTGTTTTGGAGCTTCTGTTGGGGCTTAAAAACAAGGTAGTGCTTGTGTGATCCGTCCATCTCTAAAATATGACTATAGACACGTTGTATGGTGGATACAAATTCTATTAGACACGAGCTATTGCTCCCGTTAATTAGACCAATGGTCCTTAATTCTACTGGGGCATGATTCTTTATATTTAAAATCAATAAAACGAATTCTTAAATTTAAAATCAGTCCAAATTTGTATATATAAAAATACACAATGTTCATGTATGCACAAATACAATTTTAAATTCTTTTGTCACATTGAAGGCGTATAACTTTTTAATATGTCATTTTTTCCGTTACAACGCACGGGTATTTTTGCTAGTCATTATCTATACTAGTAGCCATACACGTGCGTGTCTCGCACGTGTGTCAAAATATTTTAATCTGTCAAAGAAAGCGACATGTCCATCTTATGGATGAATTGGCGGCGGAGGCGACATGTTGGTATAGATCATGTTGAAGACCGTTGGCATGAATCGTCGGCGATGAATGATAACAAATCGTATCCAAATAGTACAGTTGACGAAGAGGATTGTCGAAGTAGTTGGTGGCATTTTCTCACGTTGATCGTCGATGAACACGATGATGATCGAACGGCATGTATCTATATGCATAATTGAACGGCATGCATGTGCATTCATCAGCTTGCATCTATATGCCACACGTGCATGCGCACATTTTGGTCATAGATAGGGCGGTTCTCTGTTGCCCCCTCTAGCATCAATATGAATACCAGCCGGGCGCGTGGATGGTTGTAGATGCAGATGATCCCGTGTAACCGTTATGGCTGAAGTGGTGGACAACGCAGCGCCATGGACTGAACTGCCGATATGCCATGTACTAAACAAAAATCTATTCTAATCTACTAGTATATTCTAACTGGTCTCCATGACTTGGGCCTTGGGGGCAATGCAAGGATAGGACGATAATTAAAGCAACAACAGCTCTTACGTGTTACGCGTTCCTGCCATCGGATGTCTTTTTTTTTTTTCTACCAAAAACCTTCTTGTACTCATATTTTGTGGGCCCAATACATATAATTCAAGGTGTGTATATAATTGGATATATAAGAGTTGGATTAAAAAATGTTTTTGTTAGACTCGTTCTTTTACAGAGTATATATAGATAGATTTAAATTTTATTCTGTGTAGTGTAGGTATATTATAGATAACCATACGACCATCTGGTGGTACAAGGCAGCGCTGCCGCTGCTGGGTCGGAGTCGCTGCTGCCGGCGTCGGCAGGACAGCGACGGCAGGCCTGGTGGCTAGGGATAGATGCTTTTGCTTCAACTCGTCGATCGCGTTCCGGCTCCGATCGATATGCACATGCAGTAGGGATGGTAGCACGATTGCCATTCCACATTAATTAATTCTTCCACCGTAGGTACCACACTCGCGCGGGCAGCTATAGAAATACTGCGCAGATAGAACGATAAATAGATGCGTTATATTGCATGTGTGTGATCCGGCCGGGGATATTTCCTGGGGATCAGGGGCAGGGCCATATGCATGCGCGTGGCCTCGACGACTACAGCCGCTTCCATTGATTGGCTTCCCTGGTGGCCGACTACCCCCAATATAATGCAATCTCCCAATAAACTCTTTCCTGGTACCTGACCATCTGTGTTGGTCTTCGCTCTTCACACTATTATTCCAGAAAAAAATTGGCCATATAAGAGTTAATCAACTTTCCTATTTAGGGGATTTAAAATTGGCATGCATGAGATACATACATAGGTATACTAACTAGAAAAGCATCACTACTAGGGAAAGCACTTGTTGCTGCGACAAAAATTGTTGCAAGAAGCCTAAACTTGTTGTGATATATACTCATGCCTAATCGGTGCGATAAATGACGTGGTACTATAGCTTTTTACCACAATTTTTAAGTTGGTGGTAATAAGTCCTTTGTTGCAACAAATTCAATTGCCGATGCCGCAGAGCGATTTATTCTAATGGGCCCGTTTACAGCCTAAACAACCCGGTTGGCCCGTGTTTATTAGTTATTAAACAGTTTATAGGCAAAAAAAACACGGATCAAGACCTCTCTTTGCCTCTTTACTCAATATTTTCATAAAAACACCGTACCTTTTCACTTGTGCCAAATAATGATCTTAGCAGGCTGGCCATCAAATTAAAATCTGAACACATCAGCCGATTCCGCGCTTCGTAGGGACCACCGACCGCATGCTGCATAGAGGTAGAGTGAAATTAATTAAGACCATCGCTGGGACCCTTTTCTTTTCAAAACAAAAAGAGAGAGGGAAAGTGGCATTATTATCATCTGGCTTCGGGATACTGACGACGACGACGACCAGCTGCGAAGCAAATCTAAATCTACTTTGCAAGTTGCCACAAAAAGGTGATTGCATGCAAGAGGGAGAAATAAAGGATCGAGCGGCACCATATATAGGAGTATATCCTTAACCGGATTATATACCGCGTACGTCTGGCTACGCTACGCTTTCAAAAAGAACCGACCGCTATCTAGATAAATTAAGCGAGTGGCCGGCCGGTGTGGCCATCTCACCCACTGACCCATTCCTAGCTCAGCTCGATCCACCGGCGGCACATCGATCGACGCCGGCGAGGCGAGGATCACAGCCCGCACCGACGCCGACCTGTCCTCGATCGGCGACTCTCCAGGCAGCGGCAGCGGCCGGTCAATTCGATTCCCGCGATAATATCTCCCGGCCCGCCTCCGCTGCCGGCCGGTACGGGACGCAGCTCCACCTCACGTCCCAACCGCCCGCCTGTGCGACGGCGACCGCACGTACCCCCTTTCCCATCCATGTTCCAGCCAGCCGACCGACGCGGACGTACACCTAGCGCCTAGCGCCGCTTTCTTCTCCCCTCTCCCTCCATCTCGAATCGATCTCCTCCCTGACTGCAGCCACCTATCCTATCCACACCCACCAGTTCACTCTCCTTCCCTTCCCTTTGCTGGTCTGGTCCATGAAGGTGCTCTGCTCCGCGTGCGAGGCGGCCGAGGCGCGCGTGCTCTGCTGCGCCGACGAGGCCGCCCTCTGCGCGCGCTGCGACCGCGACGTGCACGCCGCCAACCGCCTCGCCGGCAAGCACCACCGCCTCCCGCTCCTCCCGCCCGACGCCGTCGCCCCGCCGCCCAACTGCGACATATGCCAGGTACGTACCGGTACCACCGCCCGCCGACGCCGTCCGTCCTCTATCTAGTAACAAAAAAAAAAGAAAAAGAAGAAGATATTTTGCTGCCTGCGGCTGTGGCTCACGCGACGGCACGCCCGCCGCACCCGCTCGCTCTGTTCCGATCCAGGACGCCCACGCCTACTTCTTCTGCGTCGAGGACCGCGCGCTGCTCTGCCGGAGCTGCGACGTCGCCGTGCACACCGCCAACGCCTTCGTCTCCACGCACCGCAGGTTCCTCCTCACCGGCGTCCAGGTCGGCCTGCAGCCCGGACCCGGCGCGGAGGACCCGGCGCCGCAGCCGCCCACCGCCGCCAACGACGACATCGACTGGGCGGCCGGCCCCGACGTCGCCATCGCTGAGGGCCTGCTGCCGGACTGGTCGGTCGTCGACGAGCAGTTCGGCGCGCCGGCGCAGAGGCCCGCGGAGCCGCCGCTCACCAACAAGACCCCCTCCAAGCGGAGCCCCCGCCGGGCGCCGTTCGCCGTCCAGGGCGGCCTTACCGGGGGCATGCCGGGCTGGCCGCTGGACGAGTTCTTCGGCTTCTCCGAGTTCAACGCCGGTCTCTGCTTCACGGACAACGGCACGTCCAAGGTCTGAACTGAATTATTTTTATTTTCAGCGTGTCCACTGGCACAGAACTGAATGAAGCTCGCTTAAAAAAATTCAGCTTTATTTTATTATCTGTGCAGTATGTTACAAAAGATTCCATCTTTCCGCGGTTCAGCGGGTGTTTGGATACCGATATATCCCCGGATAATGGGTATCCAAAACACCCCCTCAGTAGGTTGTTGCTCATGTGTGTAAATAAGCTTCCTCGGACATATATGTTTCTGACGCTGCTGCTCCATTCATTTCAGGCTGACAGCGGCAAGCTCGGGAGCACCGACGGCTCGCCGACCGGCCGGTCGTCGTCCGACTGGGCGCAGGACTTCTTTGGGCAGGTGCCAGAGTTCCACCAGTGGTCCGTGCCGGAGCTCCCCTCCCCGCCCACGGCCTCGGGGCTCCACTGGCAGAGCGGCGGCCCGGGGCACGGTGCCACCGACACCGACATCGCCGCCGTGTCCGTGCCGGACATTTCCTCCCCGGAGAACCCGTTCCGGTGCTTCGCCACCGCCGCCGGCCAGCCGCAGCCGGCGCCCGCCACCAAGCGCCGGAGGATAAGTTAATTAGCGCGACACGCGTACGGAAGGTCAGCCGTCACTGTCTTCTTCACTTCAGTGGTGTAGGCCTGCAAGAAACAAACTTGTGCCAGTGTCAACTTCTTCCACAGCGAGAAAGAAATCGTAGCCCGTCGGGCGATCTAGCTGCTTCCTTGGCTAATTAGCTAGGTAGGAGATGATCGAGGCGTCAGCGCCGCTGCGTTAGGGTTGCTTGGACAAGAGCAAGCAGACAGAGATAGTAGTTCCTAGTTGTTGAGCCTGATTAACTACTAGGGAATCTAGTGCTACCATGTAGTTAACTAGTATGTAGTCATGTACTGAGTTGGTTGAGTTAGCTTGAGGTGTCAGAAACAAAAAAGTAAAAGATGAAAGGACTATAATGATGAGGTCTGAATGGCGTTGGCTGTTGGGCTGCCACGATCGAGGACAACCATGAGATGCATTGGACTGAAAGGCACCGCACCGTGCCTCTTTATTGGCCACCTGGCCAGAGCCTCTAGACATGGTTCTATACCATTGATGCCCTCGACGTCGCTGCCTCAAGTAATTATTCAAGCTACCGAAGATCTCCATTGCGTGGAATAGTTCACGACAGATTTCGGAGTATCCCTATCAAAGTGCGGTACGCACCGGTCAATTTTGAGGCCTGATTTTTCCGTCTGGTGAATGACGACATTTTCAGATGCATGCGTAGGTTCTTGGGCTTTCATATGCGCGAAATAAGACATTTTTCTATCAGAAGACTGATTCATGATTCAAAGTGTGATAGTAAGTTGAATCAAATAAGAGAACTTCAAACATATACGTAGGTGGGATAACTAGAATTATAGGTTTAAGCTTATCTACTAAACCATTATTCTCAAATACTATCAAGATGCAATATACTGTTATGAATAATATAGATGAGTAAATTAGAACCTAGTCTAACAGTCAAAGGCCAACAAATTGCAAACATATCTAAATACAACATCAGAAAACGATGGGTATTGAATAAGAATATAATCCCAACAGTTAATGTAACAACAACATCACCAGTATTTTTAAAATACCAATCGATGGTGAAAGTCATGTGGGGTATGTGTTTGCCGTCGTCGAGGGAAGGTGAATTAGGCTTTCTTAAAGCCAAGTCTCATAGAAGATAGCTTAACAAAACCTATACTGGATAAGCAGTTATATGCACTATGATTTTGCTAAGTCTTGGTATTTCTACGGCAAAAGAGACTTGTAACCTAAATTCCAACATAGCAACTAGACTATCAAACTAGAGTACAATTGTAAACACACAAATGCAAAAATGTAAAATGCAGAATGTAAGATGGGTAAAGGGGTGACAGAAGAGCAAACTCCCAAAGACAATGGCGATGGCGAAGACACGAACATTTTTTTTATTCGATAAGGCGCCCAAGACATCCTTGACCCTCATTCTCTTAATTCACGCAAGGATTAAGGCCTTGATCCGTGCAAGGATCAATGTTGGCAGGGTGATCCCTTGCAATGGTCAAGCTCCCAATCGGGTAAGTTCAGGTAGGCTCGAGTTCTCTTGCACTCGAACATGTGGATCAAACTTCCGGGGGTCTCTCGTTTTTCTCTTCGAGTTGTCTCCGCTAAGGTAAAATTTGGTGAAAATGTTGAGGGCTTCCTTCCCTCTCACAACTAGAGTGGTGACCACTCCATACTTTGAAGGTGGGTCGCGTAAGACTACAAGCCTCACAACTTACAATATTGGTGTGCACAAGCACCAGACACACGAGGTATGCAAACCTCAACACTAACCTTAGTTGCAACCAAGAGCAATGCGCTAAACAAAGCTTAAGCACACACTCGCAAACACTAATTACGTCTAGATGATACACTTTAGCATTTTTGCCACACTTGGGCATTCAAGAATGCGTGTAGATACAAGATTGAAGTCTACATACTATTGTGGCCGGGCAAGAGGGTATACAGAGCCCAAACCAACAAAATAGACGCCAGAAAGGAGTTGCTTTGGCATATTCCTCACCGGACCATTACGTGAGCACACTTTCCCAACTAACTGTTGGAGCCCGTTGGTATTCATCATGCCATCTGATGCATGTAAATGGTACTTGCTTTTGATTTTGCAAGTCCTTTGTCCATCTCATACAATGTCTCACCAGACTGTCTGGCGCGTGCGATTTGCACGTGGACGCTCCATCTTCATCTTTTACCACTTTTTTCCCCATCAGGTGGTTATCAACCGGACGGTCCGGTGCATGTAATTGCCCTAGCTCGTTTTTACCCAATTTTGAGCCATGCACTTGGTTTTTGTACCACATCAGCAATGACAGTCCCACATGACGAAAAATAAAACAACAACCTAACATGCATGAAATGGGCCTGGCCTACATGCCTCTTTCAAACTATGAATATTTTGATAGCGAGGCTAGAATTTATTCTTTTTGTGCATGGTGAACAGCACCATCTATCTGAGCTTAGATTTTTTTTTTTTGAAAATCTAGAATATTCTTTTTTTTCTAAACCGGATTCTAGCTACAAACAAAGAGTCGAAAAAAGACCAAAAAATAAACAGTAAAAAGACTACAAGTAAACAGCCCAACAAAGAATCCTGTCCACAACTTCGTTGGCCCAACAAGGGCTCCTTAGGCCCAGTCCCCGGTAGAATGAGGCCCGTATGGCCATTTGGATCCACCGCGGGGCGGAGAAAAGACGTCTCTTCGCTCCCGTCCGTCGTGTGCTCTCCCTCCTGCGCTGGCTCCGTCGCCGCCAGCCGACCCATGGCGGCTAGGGTTTGAGCCCCCTCGGCTCGGTTCGCTAAGTCAGCTGTACTCCCTCTCTCTCTCTCTCTCTCTCTCTCTCTGCAAATCCGCCACCGCCGGCTCCCCGTCCCCGGCGTCGCTTGCTTCCGCTTCCTGTTCCTCACGCCGCGCGCTTCTTCTGCCTCTTCCAGCGCCGCCGCCTCCTTCCACGTTCCGCGGCGCAGCCGTGCTCCCTCTCCCTGTTGTGTCTAGGGCGGAAGAAGCTCGGCCCCACGGCAGTTGCCTAGGTCTTCGACGGGCCCTTCGCCGGCGACGAGCACCCACCAGGCTGGGTATGTCCACCCCATCTCTTCCCTTCCTGCTGTGCAAAAGTTATCTCTAACTCTGTATTCAGATCTGGTCTAGTTACCAAGTGTAGGACTAAGTTTTATCTTACTGCTAAAACAATAAAACTGGGTGTGCATGTGTACACCCATGTCCTTTACTCGGTCCGCCCCTACGTTCGATCGGTAGGCCTAACGTACCTGCGCTGGAAAGGGTTCCGGGACTTGTTAGAGGCATGGCGAAAAAAGTTAACTCCAAATATAGCATGCCTGAAAATGACATATGAAATGTCAGAGTGACAGTTGGCGCCCCGAGGCAATGGGCCAAGCTTCTGTTTTTTTTTTCTCTCGTAGTATGCAAATCCCTGATGAATGAAGGTTACAATTTGCTTACTCTGACTCTCTGATTCAAATGTTGAAATTCATCATCCTTCTGGCAGGATTAAAATGCATTGCTTTGTGAAACCACTGCATGAAACAGTTTGCACTATTACTTCTCCTGCTTATTAATTGCCCTATTTCAATGCAATAGGTGAGCTGAGAATCTGAGGTTCGTGTATGAAGTAGGCTGGCTGAGAAGCCGTCATGGACGATAGTTCAAAGTCAAGCGCGCAGAAGGCTGAAGATCTCAAACTTAGAGCAAACGATGCATTCAAGGGTACATATTCTGCACTCGCACTGCTTCGTGTCATATTATCTTGGTCTTGGTAAACCCGTTCCATTTTATTGTTATTTTTGTCACAGGAATCTTGGCACTACACTAGAAAGTAGGAACACAGTGCCCTCAAAGATAATCTAGTTTTTGTTCACCTGAAGTTGCAACCTTTATGTGTTACATAGGCCCCGTGGGACCTTACACTAAACACCCAAGTTTCTGGGATATAGATTTCAGTTAGTCAACTAAGTTTTGAAATTGGGCTATGCAAATGATAAAACTAGAGACTTATCAGGTCAACTGTGTTCTGTGCTAAATTGGATGCTGAGCACTCATCCTCAATCTAATAGCATTGCTGATATTTTACTGAAGCATACTACTAATTGTTACTTTTATTAACTACTACTACTGTTCACTCCCTCCAGCAAACAAGTTTTCTCAGGCAATTGATTTGTATACTCAAGCAATTGAGCTAAATAGTTCAAATGCGGTTTATTGGGCGAACCGTGCATTTGCACACACAAAACTGGAGGAATATGGAAGTGCTGTTCAGGATGCAACAAAAGCCATTGAAATTGATCCTAGATATACAAAGGTATACATTCATACCATTTAACACAACTTTCTAGGCCTTTACTGATCTTGACTCTTTGTGCCTGTAGGGTTATTATAGGCGAGGTGCAGCATATCTTGCCATGGGAAAATTCAAGGAAGCTCTGAAGGATTTTCAGCAGGTATGATTGACACATTGTTTAATAAATGGTATCAGTTATTTGACAATAACTGGGTATTGTTATTTCTGTACCGTCTTCTCTCATCATTTGCGGTTTCTAATCTGAAAATGGGCATACTGACATACTGATGCCATTCATTATCTTGATATGTAAGCACAATATTGTTTATTTGATTCATCGGTTCTCCTCCATTTTTGTGGTATTGCACAGAGCAGTAGTGCAGCCTAACCATTTTGCCTAAATATAACTAAGTACATCTAGGCAATGCTTCCTTTTTCTTTAGGTGAAAAAAATATGTCCCAATGATCCAGATGCCACAAGGAAATTGAAAGAGTGTGAGAAAGCTGTCCAAAAAATTCGATTTGAAGAAGCAATTTCCGTAGGGGATGCAGAGACCCACTCTATAGCAGATTCCATTGACTATCACACAATAGGTATCTGATTTTGAATTTTTTATGTTTTGTATATTTGCATGTTTTTGTTCTATATACTTGCTCCATGTTTGATGTTAATGCAGCAAGAGTAACACAATATCATTCTTTTTGTTCTATAAATAGGTTATTACTCACAGATGTTTCAACTTATTTGCGTGATATCTTCCTGGATTTGTTCTGTAGTTCAATTCATATTCCGATTGCCATCCCTCCAATGATAATTTTGGTGTTTCTTGTACTTTAGCAAGTTATAATGCTGAAAATGCAATGTAGATGTGCCTGAGATGAACTCTAATGATTGATTGTTCTGTTCTATTCGCCTGCCAATGTGCTGATTATTTTTGTGAACATTCTGGCAAAGTGGAAGTTAATGGGTTTTGGCATTCTATTCGTCAGACAACTTGTTATGAAAATAGGTGGAACACAGTTTCTTTAAATGTTTCTTACAAAATTACGAAAAATATGGTGGTTTCTCCTTTGTATAATGCAATGATATGCAGTTCTCTGTGTATTCAAGAAAAAAGGTGAAACACAGGAAGTGATGAATAAATGGAGCCAAGTTCATCTGTAGTAATTAAGGGATTAAAATACAAGACAGAGATTCCTGTTTCTATTCTTTGTTATTCAGTGCCATATTGTTGTGCCTTATCAGCTACTCCCTCTACATTTAGCCTTTCGCAGACAGATTAAGGAAGGTCCGGTATACATTACCCTTTCATTAAGTTGCCTTTGCACGCATACATGACCTATATATGGCAAAAATGGTTGCCTTGTATGTCTCCATGATAAGAAAAAGGAAACGGTATTTTCACCCATTCAGTGATGCTTGGGAACTCAAATCTAGCTATATTTTGGGAGAAATTTTGAACGCTAAACAGAGCTATATTCTGGGACGGAGGGGGTATTTGTTATTCAGTGCCATGTTTCTGTTCATTTGATAAGTTAAGATACAGTAGATGCTATTAGATTCACCATAAAAATACTTTTTGTTTATCAAAAAATATATTATAATAGATATTGCAGTCAAAGTGTCTTATTGGAGACAGTTGATGTCCTAATGAACTCATATTGCGATCAGTTTTTTTTTTTTTTTGGAATGGAACCTTTTAGTTGAAGTAACTAATATTTTAAAACTCTGTTCATGTTACAGAAGTTGAACCACAATATACCGGAGCAAGAATCGATGGGGATGCAATAACATTGGATTTCATCAAGCAGATGCTGGATGATTTTAAAAAGCAAAAATGTATACATAAAAGGTAGTGTTTGTAACTGTCAAGGGGCAAGGCTAAACTAATGTTTTAGTATGTTTGGTTTATTGGGCACAATGAGCTCACATTGACAACTTTGCACAGGTATGCATACCAGGTTGTGTTACAAGCTCGAGACTTGTTGCGATCTATGCCTTCCCTCGTTGATGTGAATGTTCCAAACAATGGCCGCTTCACAGTGTGTGGTGATGTACATGGCCAGGTATTTGCTTTAACGAGTGTAAATCTTTCTTTTTCTTAACTTACTATGTAACCATTTTCTGTACGACCTCTGTCACCACTTCGACAAGATTTGAACTTATCTCATAGCTTGTACAGAAAATGGTTATAAACTAAGTGAAGTTCAATCTTGTCCAAGTGGTGACTGAGCTGTTTATACCTATCATTTAATCTTTGCAATGAGAACAATTTCGTTTGTTCAGTGGATTATTAATAGACATATTTTTAAGGTTATCTTATTATATTTTTTAGTCGTGCTTTTCAGGAGCACTGAAGCCTGATGTTTCCTTTTGCAGTTCTTTGATCTGCTTAACATATTTGAGATTAATGGACTTCCCTCTGAAGAAAACCCTTACTTATTCAATGGGGACTTTGTGGACAGAGGATCTTTCTCTCTTGAAGTCATACTCACCCTTTTTGCATTCAAGTGCTTGTATCCAAATGGTAACTTCCTGTGGTCACTAGTTCTGTTTCCATGAGATATACATGTGCTACTCCAACAATGTAATTTCTACTGATGCGTTGTCCAATGCTTCAGCTATGTACCTTGCAAGGGGAAACCATGAAAGTAAGAGCATGAACAAAATATATGGTTTTGAGGGAGAGGTGAAGTCCAAGTTGAGTGACACTTTTGTTGAGCTCTTTGCTGAGGTATTTTGTTGCTTGCCTCTTGCTCATGTTATCAACAACAAGGTCTTTGTAGCACATGGGGGCCTGTTTAGTGTTGATGGAGTAAAGCTATCTGACATTAGGGCTATTGAACGTTTCCGTGAGCCTCCTGAAGAAGGTAATTCAGTTTGCAATTTTGTACCTACCCTTTCCCCCTTGGCGGCATTTTGACTTCTTTACATCCCTATTTATTGATCTTACCACCTCAGATCTATTTCACGAAATGTTCGTATGTTTCACATGCATATCTTTGATTCTCTCCTTAAATTGTGAGGACATACACACTTAAAGATCTTTCATTCAAGCAATTTAAAAGCTACAACACTCATTGGTCTTTAAGTGTGAGGACATCACACTCAAAAATCTTTCATTCAAGCAATTGAAAAGCTACAACACTCATTGATCACACTACGAAACAATGTTTCTCAATTCTCCTAGTTACATGTTATAGGCCTGTTACTTGCTATAGGCATTCAGTTACTTGTTATAGGCCTATGCTAGGTGACTCCAGACTTGATGTACATGCTGCATAACTTTAAAAACTATGTTTTACCTATTTATTGGTCTTATTTTATGAGCTGGGAATTACGTAGCGTATAACATTATTTTTCGGACCAAATATCCATACTCAAAACAGCCAGCCAGAGGTTTCTGTCTGAAGTTGAACGTCATATAAAGAAAAGCTGAGGGAGTAATATTTTAGAACCTGGTGGCAATAAAGCTTTTTGCCCGAGCAGTGCATTTGACCGCATCCTATTTTATTTAGTTTTTTTTTCATTGCCTATTCTTTTTCCCTTACAGGTTTAATGTGTGAAATACTATGGAGCGACCCTCAACCTCAACTTGGGAGAGGTCCAAGCAAACGAGGTGTAGGTCTTTCCTTTGGTGCAGATGTGACAAAGAGGTTTTTACAAGAAAATAATTTAGGTAGGGCACAATACTGTTTTTCATTCTCTTTGAAAAAAAGATATACTCTCTACTCATTGGAACCTTTTCATAATGTCAACATACACGTGTTTTCATGTGTCCTCTCTTTGTTTTATCTGCCTACCAGAACTTGTTGTTCGATCTCATGAGGTGAAGGACGAAGGCTATGAAATTGAACATGATGGAAAGCTTATAACAGTTTTCTCTGCCCCTAATTATTGTGATCAGGTATATTTCTATGCCTGTATCAGTAGTAGCCAAATTGATTATGATTCAATTTTCTTGTTTGTGTTAATTCTTTGAGGGGGAAAACTGAATTGTTTGTGAATCTCAGTTTTGATATTTTTATGTTCTGTTTTGGCGTTGGGAGCTCCTTCCCTTCTTATCATGTGCTGACCAGAATTCTTACTGCATGATGCAATTATGATGCAGATGGGCAACAAAGGTGCATTTATTCGGTTCACAGCTCCAGAACTAAAACCAGATATTGTTACTTTCTCAGCAGTGGTATGTCATCTTTTGTCAGAAAGGCTTCTCAGAACTGGTTGCTCTGTGTTAGGTTCATGGAAGCTAGTGTTGTTAGTGCGGGCTGTGGTTTGAATAGATGTCTAGCATTCTTCCATCAGGAGAAAAGATGTCAAGCAGCAATGACTTAATGTGACTTTATAGAAATCACATTAACATACTCTGATTCCCAAGTAGTATGATAAGCTTACCTTGGTTCACAATATATAGAAATCACATTAACATACTCTGGTTTCCAAGTAGTATTTAGTAGGAATTGAAGCTTGCACATGTATATTTCATGCATGTGTCCTTACTGCTTATTTAATATCCTGAGTTGTGACTCTTGTCAATGTACACACAACAGACTTGGTTACTTCTGCTGATTCTTGAAGGTTTGCTGATTGTGTTTTTTTTTCTCATTTCATTCTGCAGCCGCACCCTAATGTGAAGCCGATGGCATATGCAAACAATTTCCTGCGGCTTTTCCAATAGCGGTGGACAGCAGATCGGCTGACTGATTTTGAGACGCTAAACTTTGTCTCGGCCAGGCCCATATCATACAAAGTTGTGGAACATGTTATTCCTGTTAGAGCAAACGCTGTGATGATAAGTTATTGGTATTTTCACTAGAAAAACTAGCCGATTCACTTGTCTAGCAGCCTGTGTAGTGGTAGTAGTACGATTTTGCGATTCATCTCATCCCCCTCCCTGATTCCTTCATATCCCCAGTACATTGTACATTTATTCAAAAGGATTCTATCGCTTTATTTGCCTTTAACGATACAGAAACCAAAGGAATCATCCCCCTTTAAGTAAACAATTTCTTCTCGATATTTTCTATTTTTATTTGGCTGTGGGATGCAACCACTGCACCATGCATGTGAAGTGGTTTTATCTTTTGCCAATGTGACCGGTATTTTCCTTTTTTATTTCTTTCTTCCATGTCTACGTCATTTGGCTAGCAGCCTAGTATACACTATTTTTCTATCCCATTTGAATTGATTCCATGACTGGACAATGATGTATTCTTGGAGCGTTTCGGTGGCCTGGCTTTTCAGCGTATGTTGGTTGCTGACGGGCCCAGGCATATGCAGCTGCTTTCACTTTGTGTAAATTGCAGTGACTTTTGCACGCGGGATGCTCATCCCAAAGGCCAAAACATAGTAACCGGCGCATGTTTCGATCTTTCTAGAAGATAGAAGATGCCTTTGCACGTGTAATGCTCACCCCAGAGGCCAAAACATAGTAACCGGCACATGTTTCCATTTTTCTAGAAGATGAGCTTTGGCGTGCTTTTGAATTTGAGGGTGTGTTTGGTTAATGGTCAAAATCGTGACTCAAATTTAGCCATGGTTAAAGTAAATTGGCAACAATTATTTTTGACTATGCCAAATTTTGATCATGAACCAAATAGTCCCTGAAGCCATATATCAAACTCCCCATGATAAGTGTGGACTAATTAAAATATTTTTACTTCAAATTCTTCTACATTTAAAATAAAGTTAGGTAGCCATGAAAGGGAGCACATAGCTGACAATCTTCAACATTACATGTAGGAGGAAAGGTGGCCATAGCTTTTTGAGGCACATCCTTACAGCAAGCAAAGGGCATTTCGGATGAAATACGAAGCCAGTGACCTTGTGTTTTTTCGAGGATATGGATGCTCATATATTCACTTGTTATCTACGGCGCAAATTGACAAATTGGCATTATTATCACCACGAATTCCGACAGAACAACTAAAAGTGGATTCGGAGCCAACCGAGACGCCAAAGAGGGTCAGATGCCTTTGTACTACTACTTGTTCGCGGTATAGCCCACGCTTTTTTCACAAACAACAGCCACCCGTACCGGTACAAGTGTACGCTAGCTCGCGCGGCATAGAGACGTGCAATGACTGATGATCGTTACACAATGCCAGTGGCCGCATGAAAACATACTACTACCTTCTATCCCAACATCGTTTGGATATCTACAGGTTTTTAGTAGTATAAAGGGTTGCTAGTATACAGACCTGTGAAATTTTTATCTCTATCCCACTTCATATCTTTTTCTTTCCATTTTCTTCACTCTAGTTGCGTTCAGTCTATACTAGATTTATATTAAGATATATTAGTGTTACAACTTTTTATATAATTTTTAGGTAGAATTGGCGTTTAAAAATTAGGCCTGAAACCCTTTAAAACACTTTAGTTTTGCAACATTTGGATTTTTCCAAAGCAATGTGGTATGTTTTTTAAATAAATTTTGGGTGTGGCTAGGGGTTTCTAATTTTTCCTCTAAGCTATTTTGAGTTAAACAAAGTTTATTGAAAAGATAAAAAAATTATGAAACTAAATAGATATATTTAAAAAAATATGTTTCAACATAAATCGAATATTATTTATTTGATACCATAACTTTAGTAATTTTGTGCATAAACTTGGTCAAACAAAAATAGTTTGACTTAAGATAAAGTTAGGACTTTGGTTAATTTGAGGCATAGGTAGTATACAAGTCAAAGATGTTCCAAATAGGCCGTATAGGTCACACCACAGTATATAGTTTGAATATTTAAGGAGAGTTGATGTAAATAGGGTCATCTCACGATTTAAAAAATACTTTGATATTATATGAAACTTTCTGTCAGGAATAATACGCAAAATGATGTATTTGACAACATTTGATGTCATGATAATTAATATTTAGTCATCAACACAATTATATTTGCTATGTTATTAGTCAAACTAAAAAGATTGGCAGCTAGATACCAACCGATTGCAAAATATGCCGCTGGACACCTCACGGTTCGAATATGCTGGTGGACACGATTGCACTGGTGGACATAACCGCGATTATTATATTTATTTCTAGCTGAGAAGGAGAGAGAATGATGGTAAAATGTCTTTTTTTTTTTGTCCCTGGCTCTACTTGTCATGTTTCTTTCTCCTCCCTCTCCCTTTTTCTCCCCAAATTGACACACCCCCTCTCCACACCGCCATTGCCGCCTTCGCTCCGCAGGAAGCGCACGAGCGGACACCCTGCCATCGCCGGGCCAGCCACCGCTCGAGCCGCCCCACCGCCGCGCAGGCGAGCGGGCGCTCTCGGGCCGCGCCGCCGCTGCGCGTGCCGGGGCCTCACCACCGCGGAGGTGAGCGGGCGCGCTCGGGCCACGCCGCCCCGCGCGCGCCGGGGCCGCACCGCCGTGTAGGCAAGCAGGCGCGCTTGGGCCCCGCCACCGCCGCGCGCACCGAGGCCACACAACCGCGCAGGCGAGCGGGCGCGCCGCGCCATCCCGCCTCCATGCCGGCCGTGGGCAGGTGCCGCGGGCCGCACCGCCGCCACCACATAGGCGCAGAAGAGCGGGCGCCTGGGCCACGCTGCTTCCACTCAGGCGAGTGGCGAGCAGTCGCCTGGGCACAACGGCTAGCCAGGGGAAGAAGAAAGGGAGGGGAAGGAGGAAGGAATATGAAAAGTGGGGTCAGGGGCAAAAATGACATTTCACCACCATTCTCTTTCTTTCCCAATCAGAAATGAATATAATAATCGTAGTTGTGTTTATCAGCAAATTGGTAAGGTGTGATCGTGTCCACTAGTATACTACGAATCATGATGTGATCGTGTCCACTAGTATACTATGAATCATGAGGTGTCTAGCGATATATTTTGTAATCGATTGGTGTCTAGATACCAATTTTATTGCACGACTGATAACTTTCAGGATAACCTATCATGGAGCATCGAATTTGCTTATTACTGATTTTATTTATGCAAGTCAAGTTCGTCCAATTAAATAGCAACAACAACTGACAATAACACGCAGACGCTCGTTGTACACATATGAGCACTAACTCTTATATAAACAAATGCGCACTAACTCTTATATAAACAAATACCCAGACCCTATCCCTACGATGAGAGTCACCGAAAGCTTGAGGCCTCCCTTTGAAGCAATTTTTCATAAGTCTTGTATTTTTCTGTGTTTTGAACTCGTTTATGTAAAATTTCTATATAATTCTTGATAAAAATCATGCGTTATAAACGGGCTTGACCAGGCTGCATTTAGGATATGCACTGTCCCTGTCCTTGAAGTAGGAATAATAAGCTGTATGTCTACCTGTGGTCCTGGCGTCCTGCAGGGCTGTTCATCATCCACTGGTGTCTGTGGAGATTGGATTAGAACCTGTTCCAACTATTTTTAAAACATGCGGAAAGAGAATTTTATAGGGACCACAACCACACAACTCTACAGCAACAACTACTACAGCGACCACACCTAGGAAACTAAACCCGAGCACCTAAAGCAAGGAGAAAAACGCCACAACACAGACACTACTAGCACCGGCCAACAACGGGCAAAACTAACACAGGATGTATAGCAGGTTGGGCCGCCATCGGGCAAGCACCGGCCAACAACGGGTAAAACTAATTGTCACCGAAAGCTCTGACAATTAGTAGTGCATGCATCATGCATGCCTTCGCCTAGCTATAATATCTAGTCCCAGGCGAATACAAAGCCTTTTGGACAAAATTATACATATGTATCAATTGTTTTTTTTTGGATATTTTGTAAAGCAGGTACCGATGAATTGATTGGCTTTCTGAAATATAGGAGTATTCTTTTGTCTCCACCATGCACCCTGGTTGAAGAAAGCAGTGTCTGATTGCCCATGGGGACGACCTGTGGGTAGAGAAAGGCAAAAACGCATCTATCTGCAGCAGGCTCTCTCTCTTTCTATATATATATATATATATAAAACGGAGCGACAAGATGTATAGCAGGTTGGGCCACCATAGGCTTCCAAACGATCTACCGAGCATAGAGATCGATCGATGTCAACTTCAAGGGACAGCTTGGTGTTGGGACGGGTGGTCGGCGACGTGGTGGACCAGTTCTCGCCGTCGGTGGCGCTCCGGATCTCCTACAACGGCCGCCGCCTCATGAACAGCTCCGACCTCCGGCCGTCGGCCGTGGCAGCGAGGCCTCGCGTCGAGGTCGGGGGAACCGATCTCAGGCAGTTCTACACGCTTGTAAACTGCTGACCGATCTTTTATTAGTTTCGAACAGTCTAACTGATCTCTAGTGTAATTTCCTAGCCACACTAATAACTTGCTGATCCGTCCTTACATATATGCCTTGGCTTTTTTTTTTATGATGGGTCAAGATTATGGTGGATCCTGACGCCCCCAACCCAAGCAATCCCACGTTGAGGGAGTATTTGCACTGGTGATCTATCGGTTTTAGCCTTTTGTTTTACTTTTGCATGAGTAGAGACTATACACGTACTATAAGCCTACGTTGCCAAAATTGGCTAAGCCAAAATTTTGATAAATCAAATTGGCTGGGCAAAATTTTGGTATGACCAATTTCGGCACCAAGCATACGCTATATATGGTGAAGTTTTTAAAAGAAAAGCCATGCATGGCTGTAATTGAATTTCACAATTTGGTTTGCAGGTTGGTGACAGATATTCCTGGGACAACTGATGTTGAATATGGTAAGTCGTATATATAAAACTAGAAATGCCTTTGGTTAGCAACCAAATCTAAAAAAATGGATTGGATGGCACTACCCATTTAATTTAGGGAAAAGTCCATCGTACAACCTTGAAATGTCATGGTCGTCCGATTTTCAACCTCCAACTACGAAACCAGGTAACCTAGGCCCTCGAACTAACCAAACCGGGAGAATTATTTGGACCCAGTTAAAGCGGTATTGGATGGTGCTTTTCAATTTTTGTAAACAATAAGACATTATTTAATCTCTATAAATTATTAATTAATTTATTATAAATACAAAATTGTTAAAAATATATCAAATATCTTTCAATTTTATGTTATTTGGATTAAGATTTTTATTTCTACACCTAAATTTATTTCTCCAAATATAACATTATAGATAATCCAAATATCTTCAAATGGAGCACCAATAGATAGATTATATTTTTAGAAAAATATCGATATAAGTTTCATGTTTTTCTAATTTAAATTAATTAATTATGTTTTTTAGAGATTACACATGATTTTATTATTTTAAAAATAGAAAACCGCCCTCCAATACCGCTTCCAACAGGGTCAAGGGGGTATTTTGCCCGGTTTGATTAGTTTGAAGACCTAGGTTACCCGGATTTGTAGTTGGAGATTGAAAAATCGGACAACTGCGGCAGTTCTAGGTCGTAAAATGGACTTTTCCGTTTAATTTAAGCATGCTATATTTAGGTAGGAACTTGGGATTTTCCAAAAGATTTGTGTTTAAATAGAAGTATCTAAAAAGAATCTATCTATCTATATGTCAGAAAACCGTGACTAGACCCTATACCCTTTTAGCTCCTTTAAAACCTTTTTTCCTCTCATTTCTCTCGTGTTCTCCATCTGTTAGTAACCCTTGTTAGGTTTTAATTCTGCCTACCTGAACTTAGTAAGAAGGACTAAAGGTTTTTTTTTTTCGTTGCACCTCCAGCCAGGAAAGTTAAATGGGTGTTGTACCATGCCAGCCACACCCATGGCATGATAGACCTGATACTCGACACCATGCAACCGGTGGTCAACATGCCAATGATGCTGTGCCATGTCATGTCGGCTTGTTGCTTGAATATAGGGATGTCAACAGGCACAAATTACCTGTGTACCCATGCATGGCCATTGGGTGAGGGCCTGGGTCAAGCCGTCTAGGGTTGTACCCATGCGACATAGTCACGGATTTATAGTTGCAACCAGTGGGTTTTAATTCATGGGTTTAAAAACTCTAAACCCATGCACGCTCTAAACTCGAGTCTGCTCTAGGCATTTAATTAAGGTACCACAAGTCATTGAATTAATAGAGCCCTAACTCCACATATCGGAAGAAAAATGCATGAAGAATGAAAATATTAACGTTATCATATATCTAATAACTTAATATATGCAGATCATTTATTTTCTTGCAAATTGATGTCTTTTTAGTAGCATTAGGTGTGTGTATTCTATAATACCTAGATGTAATAATGTGAGTTTAATTAGGACTAGCAATGCTAGTGAAAATATATGTATGTGGGTAGCAGGCATGGGCACGGGTTTAGGTTTTATATCGTGGGTGTAGGTTTAAAAATGCTACCTCTATGGGTTTTGTGCCCGTTGCTATCCCTTGGGCCTAAGCACGATCCGCTTTGACATGTTGTGATGTGCTTGGCTAGACCAACATTGTCGCGTGCCGTCTCATTTGGCCCAGCCCATTTAAACAGTTCAACCATCAACATCATATCGATTGTGATCCACTTTTGGTTATGAGGAAGAGAACATATCAAATTAGAATAGGGGAAATCGCCACTATATATATCACGCCACATAATTAGAGATAATGTTTTCCCCTTTGTTTCAAATTATAAATTGTTTGATTTTTTTTTAAACACCAACTTTAACCCACTCATTGTATTTAAAAAATTGTAATTATTATTTGTTTTTACTATGATTTAGTTCACCATGTAATATACTTTACTTTGAATTTCTAAATATTTATTCAATTTTTAAATAAAATGAGATGGTCAAATTTGGTGTCGGAAACGTCAAACAATCTATAATTTAAACTGATGAGGTTGTATTCATGTGAATTCAAAGGACTGAAATCATTAAAAAATGTGTGTTATGAATCAATTGAGGAGGAAAGTTACAAAATGCAGTCTATTACCTCTATCTAGCTTAGCATCATGCCTTCATCGACCAAGTTTCCTGCTCCTTCAACTCGATCTGAGAGTTACTCTTTACATTTCTTTTTGCCTATTCCATTATCGATGTATATGAAATTAATTATTTGATCTAACATTACTGTAATACGGTTGAAGTATGAACCAACTGAAACTCAAAATTAAGTTAGATAGATACAATAATGCGCGTGGCACGAATCATATTATAAAAAAAATGCATCAAATACTGTTCAAATAATTGTAAGCAACATCATCTTAGTTTAACAAACACACGGTTCAAAGGATGCTTACGTAGTCCCCATTTAATATCCCTTTAATTTGTGCGTGTGGGTTGGTGGTTTTGGAGCTTTCAAAGGAATTTCCAAGATAGAATGTGCAAAACATCCTTTGAACCGTGCGCATCTAGGTGTATTAAACTATCTCCGATCCGCCGGTCAATAATAGATGACGCTTCAGACTTACAGTACAAAATAATGTCAGCATGCACTTCATGTATTCGGCTGTCGAACGTCAAAAAATAACGACTCGATGTCTGTTTCGTTAGCTAGTTCACTAGGCGATCAGATCATTTGGAGAAATTAAACAAGAGCATCTGCTACTTTTCGTCGCCAGTTCTTCCATGCATGAATGTCCCCATATATCATGCATGCACGAATCGTGGTTCACATTCCAATTATATTATATATTGCATGCATTGTTAAATGTTAATGCACACGCAGGTCGTGAGCTGGTGTGCTACGAGAGCCCTCTGCCGCCGGCGGGGATCCACCGCATGGTGTTCGTGCTCTTCCAGCAGATGGCGCGCGGCTCCGTGGACCTGGCGCCGCTCCTCCGACACAATTTCTGCACCCGCAACTTCGCCGTGGACCACGGCCTGGAAGGCCCCGTCGCCGCCGCCTTCTTCACCTGCCAGCCTGAGGGGGGCACCGGTGGCCGCCGCCTCGTCCCCCAGCCGCCACCGGAGCCGCCGCGCGGACGGCACTACCCGCGGCATGACCCTAGCTAGCATGTGCTACAGCGGCTACTGCTTGCATGTGCTAGTTGCTGCAGAATGGCCGTAATTGTACGCGTGCTAAGGTAATCGGCAGCTCACGATAATATAACTGGTGCATAGTACAGTGTGTGTGTGTGGGTGTATAAAGGACGCGGCGACAAGGACTTATACGTGCTACGACGACTACGAGAATCTTGGCCGTGTGCGAGTGATTGATCATACGTGGTGTATGTGTGTATGCATATGTACTTTCATGGTGCTGCATGCTACCTGTGGATGCAGATATATATATAGTGCGTGTGGTGTGTGTGTGTGTGTGTGTGTGTGTTTTTCCGAATACGAAAGATGTATTGTATTGGAGTAAGATAGTGCGTGTGGTGTTTGTTTCTATGTAATTAACTTAGCTTGTGATTACCACGGAGACATGAAAAGGAGGCAATAACCTGCTGTGCTCTAAATTAAACCATCATCATACATGCACTAGGACCCACTCAAAGATTGATAAAATGGTTCAAACATATATGATAGTATATCTCTGTTAATTTAATCTAAAATAATTCAACTAAGTACACTCAAACTGCTAACCATTCCAGCTATATAATAATTTCCGGAGCTAGAATAATAAGCATTTATACTTCAAACAAAGAATAGCCGTATATCTCAGTTCTTTCTAGTGTGGGCCCAGCGATTCCTCTGCTGCTAACAAAAAAGAAGAAAAAATAAAGAACACAAGTCGACTACGCAAAAAAAGAGAGGAAAAATTATAGTGAAAAAACAATACATAGGCTAGATCTATATTACACCAATAACATGGTCCACCTTGGTGACCCAGTAACACAAATCGACTCTGAAGAATTGAGACTAGATTCTAAGATCTCAGGTGATACCTGCTAAATCTCAAGGATAGTAAATTCTCTCTTGCATATGTGGTGCACATTTCATGAACTCTATATATCATATAAAAAAAAACCAAGAACAGTGTGACCGACCATAAATAAAATAAATAGATACCTACTGATAGAACCGTATAACTGAACACCGTTTAGTTTTTCCTTGAAAGTGGGTAGGTATGTGTTGAACATACCAAGAGTACAGTAGTTTTTTTTTTCTTCTATAAGCTGGGTAGTTGGTTCGTTGCAGAGATTTGCCAGCGTGTGGGTTTTAGCTAGCTGTTGATGCGCGCGGCCCTGAGGAAGGAGCCGCTCTTGGTGATCTCGCGCAGCGGCTTGTCGGTGAAGCGGACCAGGTTGTAGGCCCACGCGCCAGCCACCGTCCCGCATACCGGCCCAACCATGTACACCCAGATGCTCCGGTACCGGCCTGCCACGATCGCGGGGCCCAAGGTCCGGGCCGGGTTCATCGATGCCCCGGTGATGGGCCTGTGGGCCAGGACAACACTCAGCCAGCTCAGCTAGATTTTTTTTTAAAAGAGAAAAGTGGCTATGAATTCCGAGGCAGGGCAGAGAGTTGCGGCTGTATAGTACCCGGCGAAGAGCACGTTGAGCAGGACGGTGGCGCCGACGGCGAGTCCAGCGAGTTCGCCGATCTGCGTCAGTACGATCGCCAAAGCATCAGCTTCTCACACCGTGGTGACGAACGAGCTTTACTTTGGCTAGACAAAACAATGAACAGATCGGTGACGACGACGATGCCAGCGTCCTCGTGCTTACGTACCGCTCTGTTGTCGGTGGCGACGCCGGAGACGACGAACATGAGGTAGAAGGAGATGAGGAACTCCAGCAGGACCGCCTGAGCGTCCGTCCCCGACGGCGCCGTGCCGAAGAAGTGCTCGTGCGCCGTGGCGCCGCCGAACACCACGCGCAGCGTGAGGCTGGCCAGCGTGGATCCCAGCACCTGCGCCACCGCGTACGACGGCACCTGCGATGAACGGAAATGAACATCCGCCGTCCATCGTTGCCGAAGCGGCCAGGCAGTACGTTCACCTGCTTCCAGGGGAAGCGGCCGCAGGTCGCGAAGGCGACGGTGACGGCGGGGTTGAAGTGCGCGCCGGAGATGTGGCCGACGGAGTAGACCAGCACCATGACCACCAGCCCCCACACGGCGCAGATGCCCGGGAACGTCACCGTGCCCTGGGTGCTCAGGTTCACCACCACGGAGCCGCAGCCCGCGAAGATCATGAAGTAGGTCCCCAAGATCTCCGCAATAATCTGCTTTCCATTCTCCATATATTCATCAACTGGGCATTACGATTAATTTGGGAGGATAAAAATGCCTGACAACTGGGCACCGTGCTGTTCTGACTGCCGAGTGTCACACTTGACGCTACTGAACAGCGAACCGAAACCATGACAAGACTACAGTGTGTGCAGTCAGGTCAGGCATATGCAAAATGTGTACGCCAGCAGCTCCGTGTCGAGTTGATTTGTGGCCATACCTTCTGCATGAACTGCACGGACATCATGTCGCCGGCGCCGGCGCCGCCATCCTCTGAGCTCTCGTACCTCGCCTGCGCTCCATCGCGCCCTTCCTCCATGGCCCCGGCGCTTCCTCCTCCTCCCTCCACTGGCCCTGGCATTGGCATCTCCCTCCCTCCCTGGCTACCTCATCCTGCTTCCGCCCTGCTGTTGTGTACAAAGTCCGACGAGCAGCACCACCCAACCCCAACCGCCACCGCCAGACCGCTCTCTCTGCTTGCAGGCCTAGCAGGAGCAGTATTTAATCGCGGGATGGCGGCGCGCCATGGTAGCAGTAGCAGCACGGAACGGACGCGATCTTCTCGGATCGACCACCTACTCCGCCTGTGTGCCGTGCGGCAAAACGGAACCCAGCCGAACTAACTGCCAACTGGGGATAAACACGAATTGTTTTCGACCAGGATTCGCGTAGGCTCGTCGCGGGTTTGCCGTTTTTCTCACCTAAATGAGCTCGTCGCAAGGCAGAATATTTTTTTTCGGGAGTTTCAGCCTTCTAAGCAGGTTTATTGTCTGTGTCCTCGTCAGTCAGAAGAGTGACATTCAGGTTTTCAAAGAGGATTGAAACATCCATGGAGCACAAGACCAAAAAAAAACAAGGTAACGAAAGCCAGGAGCTGACTCGTAGATGACTCTCTGCTCCTTTTCCCGTTTACTTGATCGCTGGACCCAAGAGAGGCAGGGGCATCGCCATCGCCAACCAAAGCAGATCTTTCTGGCCTGGCGCAACGTTTTGTGCTGCGGCCAAAGCAACTGACTGACGTGAGATGCTCGTAGTGCACCGCAAGTTTAGACCAGCACCACCAGTCCACCTCGCGCGCGCGCACGTCGCCCTCAGGTCTCCGGTCTCGGCCCGAGACCAAGAGTACACTTGCTCGGACACGGCCGGCTGAGTTTCCTGCGCAGGTTTGGCGACCAACTGTGTCCCATCCAGAACAGCCTGCAGAGGATCTGCATCAGCAGGCGCGGTTGGTGTTGGTGACCAGGGCAGGGCTATAGCTCATCTCGTCGTTTTGATCGGGTCAAACAGCGACCCGTGGCGCGTCACCTGATCGGCGAGCGTGGCCTTGAACGCGTCGTCTCGTCCGGCCGCACCCGCACGGGAGCAGGATTTCCGGCCGGCCGACGGCGACGGCCAGCGGGAAATCAGCGATCACACACGCAGCTGCTGCCGAGGACTCGGCGCGATGCGGTCAGTTAGTTCAGAGAGCGACGGCGAGCGCATGCAGGCGGGCACCAGCGGGCGGAATGGATCAGGGAGGAGAGGAGACCCTCCCGTCGGGCATCGGGGCAACCACAAGACCGTGCCGACAGGCACAGCACGGCGGCACGCGGCTTCGATGCCGAGCACCGTCGCCGGCTGACAGCGGCGAGCTGGCGTCCTGTCCTGGCTTCCCTGGTCAACACCGCGCGCGTGGTGCCCGTGCAGCAGCAGCCATCGGTACCCGCACAGCCGACTCAGCCATTGTGCATCAACACAGAACACAGAATTCAATGGCAGGAACACCAAAACGCCTCGTTGAGCCAGACGATCCACAGACATTAATTTACAATTTCCACGACAACAGCACAAGGAGCTTTTATACGACAGCCACCAGAGATCATCAGCTGTATAAGGGCTCCGGGCTACATCTGAGCTAATTTCACCCGTGAACAAATCGAGTCCTTCAACTCTAAGCTCTCTCTCCCTTGGATAAATAACACCACAATTATCATCGCAACAAGTGAAGCTATCTGAAGGGGCCACACAATTGGCCTCCATCAGGCACTAATCAACAATAAAGAAAAATACACTAAAAAAACAGCACCAACGGTTCCTCCGAGTTAGCAATGTTAAGAGCATCAGAGCCTGCCCCTAGAGCTTAAGGGTAAGCTCCAGGTCGTCTGATCCGGAGTCCTCATGGATCCGTTCCCCTTCCCACGCCCTCACCAGTCCAGGAGCCTGCTGGGCACCGTTCGCGCTGCTCCCGAATGCAAACTCGTCGGAGACCGCGTCCATCATGTGGACATCCGTGTGCCGGGGCATGCCTGGGATGGCGGGGGAGCAGGTGCCGCTCTGCCCTGGCGTGCACATCCTCGAAGAGTTGCCAGCTGGCATAGACTCTTTAAAGACACTAAACGGGTTAGTGGACACAAGGCTAAAGGTCGGGGAGTTGGGATTGGTTGACGAGATCTGGATACCGGCAAGCCACGCTGGGTCGGGCGCCATGGACCGCCCGGGGCTGGGCGGGGTGGAGTTCACTATAGAGGGGCTGCTTGCGCCGTGCCATGGAGGCTGGACAGCTGACTCATCCCAGTCTGTCTTCATACGAGGCGTCCGGGCAGACGGTGAGCTCAAAGGAGGGGTTACAGGAGCACTGATGGAGCCACCGTGGATCAGCAGTGGCGGGAGGAGCGGATGTTTCTTCGATGGAGTGCCGTTAGAGAAAGTTTTGAGCCATGGTAGGATAGGATTGCCGTCAATGCCATTGGCCATTTCATTAGGAGGGAGGAAGGGGGAAGATGCGCCGCTGGGGAACTGAGAGGAAGTGGGGCTTGCATTGTGTGATGCCCTCGGGCTTGTTTGGTAAGAGGAATATGGGCTTGGTGACACCGAGCACACAATTGGGTCCATGCGTTCCGGAGGCTTGCTTCCCTGTAGGAGAAAAACAAAGACACAATTAATTCTAATGTCACTAGAACCATTCAACTAATGAATGAATAAACAGCACAGCTGAGAATGGCAAATACTTCTATCAACAGGACAGATCATCCAAGCACTAGCAGTAATACATGAATTGGCTGTCCACAGCTATGTCCATTGTGTAATATAGGAACAAAAAGGATCCTAAATCAGTAGGCCACTTGATCCATAAAACAGCATAGTTGAGAATGGCAAATACTCCTATCTACTAGTAGCAAGTAGTGACCAGAGCAATTCGTGAACGACCACACATGCAGCAGTTTGTGCAAGGATCAAAATGCAAATCATACTATTCAGTGTCAGCAGCGGGAAGAGCATCAATACACAAGCGCCAATCAAGCAAGAGGCACTGGATAGCATGCCACAGGTCAAATCCACACTCCACACAACCTAGTGGCAAATGACTTGCAAGCTACAACTTGTTTGAAGCAATGCCACAGGCTCCGGCAGCCTGTTCTAACAGAGATAGGACTGTTTAGGTGCAATCAAGCAACACGGTTAGGAGGCCCCAATTCAGCATCGTATTAGCTACGGGGCTACTGATCAGAAGCGAGAAACAGGACCGCTACATACACAAGAGCAGCACCGGAAATGCCGCAACAGCAAGACGACCAGGAACAGCAGCAGAATTGGATGCCCAATCCATGTCCGCCTCCCGTGACCAAGCCCACTGTTAGGAGGCCCCGAACGCCGAGATTCTAGCACCATGCCAGTGCCACCATCCATCCATCTCCGGCGAAATTTGCAGCGACGGGATGGGGGGATCTCTTCCGAGAACGCGTCAACACAGCACTCCACCCACCCGCACCACCCGTGCGCCGTCCAGACTGGCATCCCGCACCTTTTGCCCATCGCCACGTGCAGCACCCGACCACCCACCCACACCAAAAAAAAAAAAAAAACCCTCCAAGCTAGCTAAGCTAGGAGCACAGTTGACAGCAAGCACCCAGCCCAAACCCAACCCACGGCGCCCGCCGGCCTGCGCCGACGAGCTAGCATACGCTGTGGCTAAACAGCGGGGACGAGCTAGCTTAGGAGCGGCGCCGCGGAAAAATCCACGGCGAGGGGGGACCGAGCCCGAATCGATCGGCGTGGCCGGGAGGGGCGGAGAGCGTGGATCCGAGATCTGCGCGGCCCGGGCGTGGTGCCAGCGGCCGGGGAAGGGGAGGCCGTCATATACCTTGCGGTAGGTGGTGCCGTCGGGCTCGACGACCCAGCCCGCCTCGTTGCAGAGCGCCTTGAGCACCTCGTTGTTGTCGCAGTGCTTGGGCAGCTTGTACCCGCCGTGCGCGCGCAGGCCCGCGAAGATCTTGGCGGCGATCGCGCGGCGCCGGCGCTCGCGGCGCTTGTTGTTCTCGCGCTCCCTCCACGTGGGCATCCGGCCCGGCCCCGCCGCGCCCAGGCCGCCGCCGCCGCCGCCGCTCGCCATACCCGGGCCGCGCGCGGCCGGGAGACGAAGGGAAGGGTGGGAGCGGGAGGGCGACCGGGTCGCCGGCCGCGCTCGGTTGGGTGGGGCTGGGGCGGAGCGGAGCGGAGGAGCCGGCCGGGGCTGGGGAGCGCGAGGGGAGGGAAGCGTGAGGCGAGGCGAGAAGAGAAGAGATCACACGGAAGGGAAGGGAAGGGAAGGGAAGGCAGCGGCAGCAGGAGCACAGGCAGCACGGCGCGCGAGGGTGGGGTGGGGTGGGTGGGGGTGAGGGCAGCAAGTGTGCCCCCCCACCCCCTCGATGAAAAGGCTCCGGCCCGTAGTGCCGGACGACAAGGCCCCTCGATTTCCGGGAATCCACGCGCCTGCCATGCCACCGCGCGGGGGCGGAGGGTCTGGGGCGTGCCTGTGAAGCGATGGGGGGGTCCGGGGACTCGGAGAGGGGCAGGATGGGGAGAGAGGACGCACGCACCACGCCAGCGGGCAGCCCACGAAGCGTGTCTCCCTCCGGCTCCCGTCGGTCCACATCGAGCGGCGCTGCACGTGGGCGCCAGTGGGCTGCGGGCCCCACCTGGCGGCCGCGGCGTGGAGTACGGCCCACCGCGAGCGGGCGCGGGGAGGGACACGTGAGCGGCCCCACCGTTTGCTTTAGGGATCACGCCTTTGTTTTTTTTCCCCCGCTCGCTCCGCTCTTATTATAAAATCCGTAGCTACACAAACCTACACTGTACGTATACGTAGCGGTACTGTGTTTCTCTCTCCAGCAGCGTCCTATTTTATTTTAATTATTAATTTTTATCAAGTGGCGCCTCGGCGTGCGGGAAGCGCAGACGCCTGCGACTGCGGGCGCGCTGAACAGCAGAGGCCGCGGCGCGGGGCCCGCTGGACGGAGCGCGCCAGGAAGGCCCCTGGAGCGGTCGACACGTGGGGGCTGCGAACGGGGGAACGGGACGGGGCCGCGTGCGGCGCGGCGGGGGCGGGGGGCGTGTGGGAACGGGGGGGCACTGGGGTCTCGGGTCTGGAACGCCGTGTGCGGCGCCGGGCCCGGCAGGCGTGGGCGGGGATTTCTCTACGCGCACCCGTCGTGCGTGCGTGGCACGCCATAAATAAAGGCGCTGCCCCCCGAGTGGCTCTCTGGTCTGGATAGATAAATGGAGAAAACAAAATCCAGGAAAGGAAAATCCGATCTACAGTACTAGTACGTACGTAAGGTTTATTTTGAGACAAATCTGGTGTAAGGTAGATGACTCGCGCACTCAAGGTCTCAAGCGAAGCGCACGAATGAACATGCTTAACTGACAATAACAAGAGCTGCTGCCGCTGGTGGTGGTGGAAAATTGAAGCGCTGAGCACAGTATGATTTATTCCTTGTCATTGTATGGACAGACGACTTTAGTGTGCAATAGACCAAGGAGGGCATTTATTAGTATATATATATATATAATGCTAATTGCTATAGTAATCAACAACTGGACACATGTTTCAGTCCAGCACTCAAGTCCAGCTTGATGCTGCTACTAGTGGACCAGTGGTAGTAGTTTTTGGCCGCCCGGCTCGCGGTGGTGGCGTGGGGATCCGGCTGGGGGCGCCTGGCCTGGGCGCTGCTCCGGGGTCCGGTACGCACGCGCGCTCGCTGGGGCCCTCCCTGTCGCTGTTGCTGGTGGTCTCGCATCGCAGCGCGGCGAGGCGGTAGCATGCACGTGAGCGGCGGGCCCGTCCCCGCATGGAGGCCGCGGCAGCAGCTGCAGTTCTGTTCAGCACTGCCGCTCTGCCAGCACGCCGGCCGCCACGTGGTCACTCCGTCGCCCATGGTCCATCGCCATCGCCCCTTGCTGTGGCTGTTGGCTGTGAGACCGAGGTAGGAGGAGGACAGCTGGCTACTGCAGTGATCTGTCTCTGCTTGGACTGGCACTACTGCACTGCCACTGCGGCCGCTATAGTTGTGGAATCATGTGACGCCGTATTTGTGTCACGCCGGTCATGTCACTGGCTCGCCGCGCCAGCACCGCCACAGGCGCAGGCGCCGGTACTGGAGTACTGGGGGTAGCGCGCGAGATGCTCTGCTGATTTGATTTGATCCTACCTCATCTCCAAACATGCTGGTCCCGTGCTCCCAGCGAAGTTCCAAGCGGGGGGTAGGCACTGCTTGGCCCGGCAAGTGCCGCCGCCAGGGAACGTAAAAATATTGGTTGGACTTGGTCGTGGACAGGCCAGTCTGAAACCGAGCGGCTTGCGGTGCCACTGCCACCCCATGCTCGTCCTCCCAAGCCCCAGAATGAGCATCCACCCACTCGTGCCGTGAGCGGGCAGGCAGAGCCAGGGCTCGTGACCGTGCCGCGGCCCGCGGGGAGGAAGAAAAGGTGGTGGTAGCGGTAGAAAGCGACGGTGCAATAGCAGGAGGGGCGTCCAACTTCCCCAGTGTTTCCGAGATTGACGAGTTGCTACCATCGAGGCCGGCATCGACAGGGAGGGACTTGACTGGAGGCCAGGCCAGGGCACGGGGGCACCACATGCCAATTTGCCATATGGAGCGGCCGGAGCACGCCGACGGCGGCGGTGCGTCCAATATAAAAAAAATCTCAGTCGACGGAGGTATTGCTATCGAGATCGTTAAAGATTGAATTGACAAGTAGACAAACAAACGTGAAGGAAGCGCGCAGGTTGGTAAACAACGTCACGTGGAGGTCAGACTGATGCAGCACCGCTACAGGGGGGAATATGCTTCTGCCCTGCGCTGGGACACGCTGCGCGGCTGCGCGTGTGGCAAATGGCCATCAGTCGCTTCTGTTTCTGACGAGGAAAGAGTAAAACACAGCACGAAACATCGAATCCAGGATTACGTAGTAACTAACAGCAGTAGATACATTGACCGCAGCCCAACCATTACGTTGGAGGCTATTTGACTTTCGATCGCACCCTACTAACCGCTCCTAGCAAAGAAAACGTGGCAGATACATATCAGTAGTACTAGTAGCAGGAACACTGAAGTTGGCTTCCAGGTGCAAGTTACCTTAAACAAGGATTGTCATCTCCGCAAACGACTGCCAAACGCGTGGTGCTTGAGAGACAAGCAACTTGACAGAGACACAGATCAGCAACCAACTAACCAAGGGGAATGGACTATTATATGTCATCAAATTGCTCCGTGTTGATGTCACCATCAGCGACCAGAGTTCCTATATATACATCGTGAGGCACTTCAATGCAGGTGTAGCAGAGTTTTGTCGGCATATCAAGCAAACGTGAGCTCTGATGCTTATCCTAGATTTCTGGGTGTTAGCTTCCTCTTCACTCCATAGAATGGAACCCTGGATGCCACATGCTGAGTGACTGAAGCGATATTCCACTGCTTGAATAGCTGCCGAAACAAATGGACTGTTTAATGCCATGTGATAAGTACAAGTCCCAACAATCAGAGAGCTATATTCTATATCACTCGTTTGTTTTGTTGAACAACAATTCATGAAAGTTGAACGGCGTGAAGGCAGCCAGCCAGGATACAATAACAGTACTATACCAATATGATCAAGAGCTACAACGATAGGCCTGTGAAATTTCTAACATATTCTACCTCATCTCTTCACAGAATTGCACGGAAGAAAACATGAACAAGAAAAACACTGAAGTTCAGCATTCTAACCTTGAGAGAGCATTGTGACCAAAACGCCAAACATAGGCCTCGTCTAATTGCTCCAGATAAATGCTGACAGCACTCTGTTAGAACTACAAGGACATGAAAAAAAATGCCCAGGTCCTGCTCTGGATGCTCAGCATTTAACTGCTAAGATTTATGGTGTCCTTTAGCAGCTTGCAGACACTAGCTTTCAATTCAGCAGTAACCTGGAGTTGCTGCGGTAAAGCATCCAGCACGAACAAAGAAATGATTCTCATTGTATCTGATAAAATCACTTTGTTATACCTAGCGACTTCCTGGTTAACAAACTTGCACGAACTTCTCAGTTTACAAGAGCTGCATATCTGAAAGGGGACAAGGATGTAAAAAGTTAGCCTTGCGCTGTTCAACACGTGTGAAGAGAACCTTTTATTCCCTCTTTTTCTCTTAGAGCTCTATGCGATAAGACTTAAGAACACTACCCAACAAAGCAACTATGTATACTTACTTTCTCTTCCTTGATGTTGAAAAAGGCTCGCAACCTTTTTGACGCAAAAACAGTTCTTCGTTCATCAGTCGCACACCCAAACAAAGCGATTGTCTTTAAATCACTCCCTGACAGCCATCTGCCAGCAATAGGAAAAACGATCAATGTGCAGACAGATTAAGTGACTTAGTTCAATGGTTTCTGCCTTTTACTTTGGCTAATAGAAAACACAAAGTTCATTAAAACAAAATAACTATATGTACCCTGCTAACTGTAAAAAAACTGGTTAGTCCTGCAGAATTTCAATATTTATGCAAGGATTCAAATTGAAGGTGGGGCGTTATCGTTTACCAAAGATCCATTTTACCCCAGGATCATGACTTGGCAGGGTCCAGAGGATGGTATATTCAAATTTCCAATGCAGCAGTTTATATAATATGATGCATTGCGAATATTTCCCTTAATAATTTATCCTGTACAATACATATATCTTAAAGCTTAAGTCTTGAACCAGATGGGTGAAACTAAGAAGTATAATGAGTATACAATGAAGAAGCACGAATGTCCACCTGGAAACAAATTGTGAGGGCTTTAATTTGAAGCATGTGGGGAGTATTTGAAGCTACGTATGAGATAAAATTTCCTTTGAATTGGTTATTTAATTGCATTTGATTAAATGATTAGCCTAGCTGCTTGCAATATGAAGCATCTGCTAAATATAAGTGATAAATTTAGTGACAGGCACTAGTTCCGAGATCCCCTTTCTTTTTCCACTGTAGCTAATAGAAAATTAAATGCCAAGTTCATATAAAGCAAAGTAATTATCCAGTCACAAAGGTCCCAGAGTCAACGGGGCAGGTCGTGGAAACAGGGTCATGGGACATGGATGTACGCTTGGAAAAAAAGGAATGAAGGTGTGTTCCTTTTGGACGAGAATCGAGGACTTGACAAAAAGACCCTGAGGTCTTTAGGTTGATGATCCTGGTTTGAACCATAGAGTTGAGCCCAAAATAGACGTGCAACCTGCCCCAACACAGCGATCGTGCCCCCCCCCCCCCCGGTCGCACGATCCATTCCCACCCATCGGTGGTTAACCCTAGCCTCCAACGGCTCCTCCCTTGATATGCACTGAACCAGGAGCAGCACAGTGGTCCTCCTCTGCTTCTTTGGTCCAGCGTGGCGTCAGCCCTGTCTCTCCACCCTATCTAGTTGTCTGAGAGGCCAGTGATGGCTCTAGGCGACAGCGGCAGCACATCTCTGGCACACGGCGGATCCAGCGAAGGTACAAGGGCTTCGCTGCAGCTCCACGCCTCCACCTCCCATCATTCCCAAGGCAGGGCAGAAGCACCACACTCTGATAGTCATGACCCAACGGCAAAGGGACGACGATTCGACGAGCCAGCCTAACATGGGACATCGACATTTACCCGTGTATTGGTCCGACCCCCACCCCTGTGACTGTGATCCACACCCTTCTAACTAACAAAAACCTGGCCAGTAACACTGCAGAATTTCAATAACTATGCACGGATTCACACCTTCTTTTTACCTAGATCTGTTTTGGCCCAGAATCATGACTTGGCAGGATTCATAAGGATGGATGGTAAACCCGATGCGGCGGTTATATCCCATACAATACATATATCAAAGCTTGATCCAGAAGGGCGGACACGGAACTACGTAGTGTAATCAATTTTACAAAGAAGAAACACGAATGTACACCAGGATACAAATTGCAAGAGCTTTAATCTGAAGCATGTAGGAAGTATTTCAAAACTACATACGGATAAATTTTGCTTTGAAGCGGTTAATCGATTGCATTTGAGTAGAATGATTAGCCTAGTCGCTTGCATATTCATATGGTAAACTGAGAACGTGGAACAGAATTAACACTAGCTCATTTCGAGGCAATCTCCCCGGTTGAACAACCCACAGGACAGACAAACATTTTCCCCGCGCGTTTACTTACTCGCGCCGGCATGATCTAACCGAGTCGGGCAAGAGCGCCGTCGGCCGAACCGTAAGGGAAGCGAATACGCAAGCAAAGCAAACACAGGAGAGGCGGCGGCGCTCGCTCACTTGGCGACGGGCTGGTGGTCGTGGCCGAACCGCTCGGCGGCGGCCTTGACGACACGTGGGTCCGACGACGACGAGTCGGGGCCCCGCAGGTAGCCCCCCTGGTGGAGGCGGCGGAGCAGCGCGCGCGCCTCGTCCTCCCACGGCCGCCTTGGCCTGGGCCTGGGCCCCTGCCGCGGCGTCTCGCGGGCGGGGTCGGGCCGCGGCGACCGGGGCCCCGGGCTGCGGAAGAGAGAGGAGAGGTGTGGCGGCGGCGCGCCGGCGGCGGCGGCTGAGGAGGAGGTGCAGAGGCGGCGGCGAGCGGCGGAGAGCGCCATGGGTCCGGTCGTCTGTTCCTCGGCTCGGCGCCTGACTTGCTGGCTTGCTGCTGCTGCTTCGTTGCTGTTGTTTTTCTACGGAGTCCAGTTGCCATTCATCCTGGGCCGCAGTCAAACCGGGCCGGCCCATGGTCACTTTGAGCCCACTGCAAGCGATGCCATGACACGATTTTTCCTTTAATCCTCTGCTCCAGTGCTCCTGTCAGCAGGCTGTCGTTTGCAATCGCGACGAGGAAGGAAAGCGGAAGGCGCTGCAACGCAAATGAAGGCGAGGAAAAGCTGCATGAAGGGGATGGGATCGATATATACATATATACTGTACATGATGTAGGGTTGGGGTGGAATCGGTCGTACGTTAGTTTTGCTCGATCGTCCGGCGAGCAAACGACGAGTAGTTGGGGGCGACGGCGACGGCGACGGCGACAGTGCCCTGCGCCGGCCGCTGCCTGCCACTAGCCGATAGATGGGAAATGATCACCGTCTCGCGTTTAATACAGGCGGGCCGGGGGGACGGAACGGAAGGAACGTCGTTCCAAACGGAAGCTTTTGTGTGCACGTCCAGTCGGCACAAGGAACGGGTGGCGATGTCTCCGTCGTCTCCTCCGATGCGGCTGCTCAGCTCGCATCGATCACGTCGCGTTCAATTCGCATGTGCCGGCGGCTATAGCTAGCAAGTAGCAAGACCCCCGGACTTTCCCGGCCGCTGCACTGCAGCACAAGGAAAACTGAAAAAAAAAAAAAAGGCACATGGCGGCAGCATGCATGCCGGTGCGCGTGTGGTGGCGGCAAAGTCGATCGTCGTACGTCTTGTTTGACATGCTGCACGCCCGGCCCGACGACGACTAGGTGGTGTTCTTCCACGATCGAGGCGCCATCGAGGCTGGTGCTTGAGTAGCCGCGCCTACCTGCCTGCCTGCCTGCCGACTGCCTGCAACGACCTAGCTGGAACGAACAATCACTCTTCGTGCTCACTTGTCCTTGTAGTAGAGAGCCAGAGAGGTTGCTTTATTATCTGCCTCCGGCCGGGCCAAAGGTTAATTGTGACGACGACTAGTCGACTACTACACGTACGAGGGCAAGTGCAAGTCAGAAAAAGGCAATAAGCCACTGCACGCACGACATGTGCGTAGTAGCACGCATCCAGGTCGCTGCAATGCAACTGCATAGCATGACTGACACGTACGGGTCCTCAGTTGAGACCATCTGCACTCCGCTTCGCTACGCCTCTGCCACCCTGCATGCCGGAACAATATGGCGTAAAAACACCTGCGGTCGTCTCCTCTGCGGCAGCGGAGACCGGCCATTCCGCCGGGTACAGCGGAATCCTCCCCCTTCCGTGTCACGCATTGCAGCTTGTGGGTCCGTGCTACCGTACCGGCCGCTCCGTTGCGCGCGCACACAGAAGAGGAGGGAGTAGAGGAGGCCAGTGACGGCGGCCGCCTGGCCGGGCTTGCAGAAGGCTGCGACGAGGGGGAAGGTGGCCGGCAGCGACGAATCTGCGACACTGGGAGGAGGCGGTGCGGCCGACCGGCGGAGGAGGGCGACAGGGATCTGGCGCGGGGGTTGGAGATGAGGCCAGCGGGGAGGCGAGCCGGCCGGACGGGGAAGAGGACTAGGCTGCGCAGGTGGCAGATCCGGCTTGGCCGGCGATGGGTAGGAGAGGTGGCGTCGCTGAGCGAGGCGGCAGAGGGAGGTGACGGCGTTGAGGGAGGCGGACGGCGGTGGGAGGGAGAGGACGAGATGGAAGGGGAGGGCAGTGTCGCTTGCTGGGCCCGTGGGTCGTTGGGGTATTTTCTTTTTTTTTCTCTATAAAACTGATTTTTAACTTATTTTTGTATTATATTATGATGTAAAATAGTTTTCGATTTATTAGTATTGTAGGTACTAGTTTGGTGTATATATAAAAGGAGATGATAGTCGGAGGTAGATGAATAAAATATATGGTAGTTGGACGTGGAGAAACCATATAGAGTAACAGGAGTGCAGAAAAAATTGATATGGAGAAAATAATCCAGCTGACCACCGAAATATATTTTTTTAGAAAAAATATAGACTAACTAGAGTGCAGATAGTCTGAAGCCTGCATGGAAATTTGGGCCCCACGTTGTTCCACCTGCGTCGTAGTATGACTAATTAGTATACGTTTACTGGCCATTGATTAGAGGATTTCCCCCCTTTTTGTATTTTTAAATTATTTTTGTATAATTTCTACGCAATTAATTAAAAAATTCTTGTGTTCCGCGTACGAGTTCCTTGGTGCCATACTAGCATTTGCATAGAGCATGCACTAAGTGAGTAGGTCAGCACATGGACATGTGCCGATAGTACGCGAGAGACGTAAATCATGTGGGTTTGCCTCCCTTGCTCCCAAGTGCTAAGCTATGTAGGAGTATGAGCCTATATATATCAGTTATTATCACCAGGCACCCCGATCATAGCCTTGGGCTTGGACCGCTTCCCTTCTTATATTTGTATATATACGTATATTTGCTGCTCCCATGCATCCTTCAACGTACGCAACAGAAAATATACAGCGATTCTTATTGCCGGCAGCCGGGCGGCCGGCTGGCAGGCCTGCAAGTGCTGCTACTTGCACCGCCGTCGTGCTCCTGCAGCGTAAAGCTCCCGAACACAATACTACGTACCGGCGTTCTCATTTTTAGTTCAAATATAAACTAGCTAGCAGACGATAAAATATTGGAAAACAAAGGTAGTGATATATGCTCCAATTTTTTATACCAACAAGATTGTGTCGTTTTTTTATAAGATCCACCGGAGTACTAACTGCTATGTCATTTAAGAAGAGGACGCATTGTCTGACCTAGCCCTCCTTCCCCTCCCACGTGCCGGTGCATGCATATGGCGCCATCGATCGAGCTTGTCCCGCGCTGCACACGCACGCACGTACACTTGGATCCGCTCCGGTCTTTAATTTGATCGGACCCAAAGAGTACAGCCACTAATTTACTAGTTATTAGACGGCCTGATCGATGACAGCGTAATTTAGGCCAGGGTTCCAGGACGCCATGTCACCGGTCGTCGTCCCCCAGACTAGCTCCATGCATGTGCAAATCCCTCGTAGCGTGGATCTCAACCACATGGCGGCTTCTCCGAGCTCTATAACTAAGGTCGTTCGTACTAAGCATTGTACACTACTAATTAGAGAGACTTTATTTTCGAGGTTTCAAATGAACTTTTGTATAAAACAGGAAAGAGAAAAAGATATCAATTCTACAAATCCTTACTTTCAATAATCAGAAATATCCCGCTTTGGCACTATTAATTCAGTCCGCTATAATCTTAATAGCTAATATAAATTTATTCTGTTTGCCTGACGGACTACACCTCTTCCTCCGTAGTTAAAACAACGTAAAGTAAATCCCTAAATCAATATATAAACTGCAAACCTCCGGCAAATATAAATTAACACCACCCCTAAATTTGTATCTTAATCACCCACGTGCACACTACGTACCCACATTTGCTATTATGACAGATAATCTAAATTAACCTATATATAAATAAACCATGGTTGTTATTGTGATGAATACTCTAAATTAACCCATGAGGTTTGTATCTAAATTATCAGCAACCTCTGCCACTAAAGATTCACTAAAATCGCAAATTAAAACCTGCATCTGAAACCATCACATGCTGTTGTGAAAGAAAAAAAGAACACAAAATGGGGATATTGCGTTTCTAAATTACTAGCTTTTACTACTATCAAATTTATGTACCAATTTCTAACATATATCTTTTAAGACTCTAACCTTGTGAGAGCATACTATTAATGATAATCGTCTCATTTTCGGTTGTAGTCTAGCTATTCAACAACATGCTTGCAACACTTTGTCTTCTCTCTATTTTTCTTTTAAATTATATTAATAGTACGAATTTAAGGCTCCAAAGAAGCACAGACATTAGTCCTTTGTGAAACACAACGCATAGGAAAAAAAAGCTAAATATTAGAAACCCCGATAAAAAAAATACTCCCTCCATCTCACAAAATAAGGCGTGCATGTATTTGGCACGGTCTTTAAAGCCAAAGTTTGACCATTTATTTCTTTCAAAATATGACATCAATAAATACCAAAGTACCATTACCTTAAAGTACTTTTGAATACGAATTCAAATATATAACATGCATACACTAAAAAATTATATTTTTTTTACTAATTTGTTAGTCAAATATTTCAAAGTTTGACATTTCAATTACATGCACGCCTTATTTCATGAGATGGAGGGAGTATCTCGCAAGCAATTTGGTACTCCTACCATTATAAAAGACAATATAAGATAACCTCTAATCTCCATCTAAATTATGTTGCTACAAAACTAGCATAAAATAGTTCCCTAAATCAGTACATAAATTATATCCACCCCTACCTTTACTAAAAACCAATTAGATTATTTACGTGTATGATTACCAAAAAAACATTGTAAACTACTTCTGTATGTATGCATCTAAACAACCTATTTGTGCCCTACCAAATATAGAGCAAGCTAACTCAATGCACGAGCATGATGTGCGTGCGCCACTGTAATGACCACATGTGCATGAATGTAGGAAGCGATGATCACGCCAGTTTCCATGTCAAACTTAACATATAGGTAGGCAAAGGTTTTAACTAAAGGCTTGTTAAATACGCATGGAGATACAATAGAAAGGTAAAAAATTATTAAAAATAAATGGAAAACATACTAGAATAATTGATAACCAGAGTCTCTCACGAACGGATAATAAAACTTATATATCAGCATATATTTGTATGAAAAAAAACAAGAAAGAGGTGACTACATATACAAGCACTTTTGAGCAGCCATGGACTAAAGTCCATATATGACTAGATGATACCCCGCGCATTGCTGCGGGATTTATAAAATTATTTTAGAGTGAAATTTGAAGATGGTTATATTTGTATGATTGCATAATAATATTTTTAAGAACGATATACTTGATAACTTATAGTATATTTATCATGGTTGAGAGGTATCGACTATTAAATGATTAAACATACTCATTTCTCTAATAGCTCGTATGCAATAATTATATTTGCCACAGAAAATCAATTAAAGACATTAATAAAGGATCTTAGTAGATGATAATGTGGATAGTTTGCGTGTTGAGAAAAATACCCGGTGGTTGTGTTTATATAGGTTATATATAGATTTGCTATAACATCAGTCACTTAACATGTTACTTGCCCGGAGCACAGGTAAATAAACGTACTGTTGTAGGAATAATTAATTGATGATGGGATTGAAGTAGCTGCGCAGCCTATAAATACGCTGCAACGTCGGTCGCATTAGACATTCGCTTCCTGCAAGCAAATCGCAACACACGCAGAAGAGTCAAGAGAGAGAGAGAGGCAGGGTCCCAGGGAGAGGGGCGCACACGCGCGCGCGAACAGAGCAGCCCTGCAGGAGCCACCGATCCAGCCAGCCAAGATCCATCGTCGGAAGAGACTCGCCGCGCCGCCTCTGCAGTCTGCATGCCTGCCATGGCTCCGTCGCCGCTACGACGCACGGCCGCGGCCGTCGTCTTCTTGGCGCTCCTCGTGGCGTCGCAGTCTCTGCCGCGGCTGGAAGCGGCCAGGACGACGCCGGGCGACGACCAGTCCCAGCAGCAGACGACGGCGGGTAGCAGCTCCACACCCGCATCGGCGGCGGCGGCGGCGTCGTCGCAGGAAAGGCCGCCCCCGCCTGCGCTCCTGCCGCTGCTGCCGCAGCCGGCGACCACCATTGCGGCGGCAGCTGCACGCAGCAGCCGGATGCTCGGGTCGGTGCCCAGCCCCGGCGTCGGCCACTAGCTAGCTCCCGGTCGCCCTACACGCCGGCCGGCCGGCCGGAGTTGTCCATCCTCTTCGTCATCCAAGCAGCGTACTAACCATGGGTCTTTAATCTGTGTAGTTTCATCTTTCAGCTTGATTGCTATCTGCTCCACATGCCCCGTACTGCATGTGGATCGGATCGAGAGACTTTCTAGTTTCTATGTATGCAACGAGTATGCTGAGCTTGAAAATTTTTCGTCTTAATTTGTGATATTTATCGGTCGAGAGTTGTTCATATTATTATTGTCACGGCGCTTTCGTGCTGATTCTGATGTGGCGGAATGTTGCGAGGAAAAAACAAGCTGAATTGGACGACGGTTCACGTGGGCAGTGGGCTCTCCCTTCGATCGGGTTTCCATCCATCCCCGGAGAAAATACGACCTGATTGGGAGGAGGATTATTGGACGCCGGCGTTGAAACATTACCTCCATACTACTGGGACATCTCCATGTGGCGCCAAATTAGCGACCCGCGACCCCGTCGCCTGTTTCCTTGCGCTTGCCTTGCCTTACATCGACACCCATCCATTGCGTGCAATGCTGTACCACCTGCTGTCCACGATCTATCGATGAATCGGCGGCCGGCAATGCCAATGTATCGATGTATATATAGACGCTTCTTCGTTCTTCAGTTTACCAGTTCCTGCTACGCGTATACGGCGGATAGCCCATAGAAACGCCCGAGGTCAACGCACTTGCATTCTGCCCATGCGCTTCAGATAAGACGGGTAGTTACCCTTAATTGTTCATACATATGCAGATGCATGCCCCATTTGGATTTTGGGAGTTGGAACACGGTCACACGGACTAGCTAGATCCAACGATGATTGCTGACCCCATTTGCAAAATGAACTGACAGGATTAACAACAACAACATCAGTGGATATCCTTGAACTGATAGGAGTATTTTGTTTCAGAAAAAAATGAAGTATAATTAGTACTACAATAGATTTATGAGTACCGTAGTATAAAACTGTCGCAATATAATCTTCACACGGATGATGCTTACAGTTCCCTCTTTAATTTGGCGCATATACATTTATGCACAGGTAGCACACTTGACCGGGAAATCTTATCCCATATATATACACACTGTCACTGAGTGTCGACTTCACCAGATGGGGGATTAAATAAAAACAACACTTGGTTTATCTATCAACAACAACAGACCCAGTAAGACCGCCTAGCACCAGCAATCGGCACCTGGCAATATCACAACACCTGATACAGAACGAACAGAAATATATATACAGGACTGGCGGCACATACATCGCCATTTAAATTACATACGTTAGCATCGATCGGTTTATTGCAGTCAAATTAAAAGAGGGCAATGTAGTAGGCGCGTAATACAATGCGTAGAGAAACCATCACATCCCCAGCTCTCTGCACCACCCTGTCCTGGCTGATCGAGTGGATAAGCATCAGCAAAACTGTGGTAATTGCATGACGGGCCTGAGAGGAGATGTGTCCATATCAAGTTGACATTGTTCACGGATAATTGGATCGAGAGCCATTCAATTCAATGCGGTCTCTATATATGAACTTTTAGGATTTAAAGGCACACTACATCTGGTAGTTAACACGGGGATTCAAGTTGACATTTCCTGTGTCCTCCTCTTGACTGTGACAGCAACAATAACAGTGTTTCACCATGATATGTATGCTTCAGTAAGCAAGATGAGATCTCCGGACGACGGAACGCATGTCGTCGTCGTCTCTCCCTGGTCTGGCCTGGCCTGGGACCTGGGATGGAGTTGTGTGGCATGCCCACTCACGTACGTACACACGATATATACTTGCACTTGCGGCAGCAAGCAGATATTTACACGTACGGATGGCTGCTTGCTTGCACTTTTCTTCTTCCGTGGTGTTGATGATGGTGTCGCTATACTGTACCCTTTTAGCAGCTGTACGTATGTATGTGCTGGTGGCCTGGTGGCGCTGCACTGCACTGCATATCATCGTCGCGACCCGTCACCATGCAGCTGCAGGGATAAGATGCACTAGTCGTCGGTGTCATGACTGAACACCTACTTTTGTTATACTTACTAACTAATTGCACGAGGAAATGGAGTAGGGACAATAAGAGACGGCGATATAAGAGGACGACGACGACATCGTCGTCGTTACTGAATCTATGTATGGCTTGATTAAGCATGGAACGCAATGGGGATTCAAATTTATTTCAATATATATGAGATCTCGATCGCCGGGCTGCTTTATTTGCACCTTTAGCAGTGCTTATTAGGAGCTAGTACTACCTCTGTTTCTTTTTGTTTGACGCCAAATAGCTCAAGAATGAGCTACAAAACGTCAAATAGAAAAAAGATGGAGGGAGTATCATGCATGGCTGGGTGGATGGATCACCATGCAAGCATGCAATGCACCAGCACCCCCTCCATCAGGATTCAGGGCGCGCAGCAGAGGACGTACTGCCGGGTTGCTGACTGTACTGTAGATAGGATAGGATCATGCAGCTAGCAGTCGCTGTGTCTCCAAAAGGACAAGGAAAGCTAGGGGGAGTGTACGTGACATGTACCCAACAGAACAGAACGAGGAGAACGTGGGCGTACGCGTCCATATTTCTGTTCAGTCTGGAAGCTACAACGCACCTTCAAGTCTCCAATGCAACAACAATGCAAGGAGGAGGTGCGTCGGCGTCGGCGTCAGTCGTCTTCCAGTTCCAGATGGGCTGTGCAGCACTCGAGTGCTCCATCGACACACACACTGACACAGTGCATGCACCTGCTGCATCGTACGTGGACGGTGGACCTGTGTGTGTGTGTGTGTTGACTCACGCTAATAATGCTGCCGTCTGCAGACTGCTGCCATGCCAAATTGGCGTGCGTGCGTACGTATGGTTCCCCATGGAGGAGTAGTGAGTAGTGACTGGCTGACTGCCTATTGCAATTGCAACAGTAAGCAACGCAACAAGCATGACTGGTGTCGTGTGGGTGAGTGTGACAATAAGCAAGCAAATTGGCGTACCTCCACCGGCCGTGCAGTGCAGTGGGTGACATCTGACATGCATTGCACCTGCATGGCTGCATGCGACCATTAATTGTTGTTAGGGGCGGCCACAGTAATAGTGAGGAATCTAAAATTCCACCATGTGGACTGGGCGCGCGGCCGAGCTGCTAAGACCAGTGGCATCAAAAAAACATTATTTACGTATTGTAGATAGAATAAAAAAATAATATTTGCTCACTGTAGACGGTGTAGATATATTATCTAGTGACATTAGTCTAACACCAAAAATCAGGGTGCTTTGCATGTTATTCGTGTGACCTTTATTTAGCTCACAACGTCATCAGTGTACCTGTGGCAAGACTTCGCTCGTTCCCTTCTCTGCTGTCGTCTGGGCCGTATTATACGTCGTAGTCGTAGGCATAAAAGTGCAGCGTGCAGCGTGACCTCCGGCGTCCATTGTCATCCTCTCCCTGTGTTCTTTTTATTTTATATGTGTCATTAACTTTTTTTACAACTTTTTAAGCATTAGAGGTAGTTTGAGTATGCCATGCATTTTTACATGTTTATATTTTTTTTACATAAAAATAAAGATTGAAGTTCTTTTTTTAAAAAAAATCAACAGTATCAAATATTCGAGAACCAAAGTATTTTCATTATTATCGGTAGCAGTAGCACTACTTGAACAAGTGCGCTAGTAGCTGCCCCTCCCGGCTAAGTGCGGGCGTGGACCTCTCGGTTCACTTCGTGTTTTGTTCACTTGCATGCAGTTGACCTCCAATCGAAGCTGCTGCATTTCCCAATCAAACATACTACCATGCATGGATGTTGCATTTCCCAATCCTCAAAAATCGTCAACTTCAGGTTGAGTATTTTAAGTTGAAGGAATAAGTTAAAGATCACTCCAATGGTATTTTGAATTGAAATAAGTGGAACATTTCAGCTTATGGAAATATTCCAACTCATTCCCCAACTTAATAAAAAATATTCTACAAAGAGTATAATCATCCTATGTCATTGTAGATTCTCGTTAAATCTCACCATCAATGAATATGCGCACTATAGTCAATATTGGGTGCAACTGTAGCCAATGATATGGGCATGCACTATGGTCAGTTTACATATCATTTAATATGTCTGGATTTTTTTTAGTATAATACTACCCCGATCCTCTTGCCTTGGAAAATTAGATACCAAAAAAATCTTTCGTCTTGGATGCCTATGTTAATTGCCCTTGTAATTAATGGGCACAGTTATCCCTTAATTTCCAAAGCATAAAGTAGTAACATGCAATTAGTAAACGGCACGTATACTCCACTCTCTGGAGTCATGGAGCGAGTGTGCTTGCTTCGCGCTGGATCAGATCAAGCAAAGGCTCGTCTGACACTGTAGAGCTAGCACGCTGCTCTAGAAACTGCATTTCATCATTGGTGACAAATTGACAATGGACATGCACTTTTTCTTCCCCTTTTTGAACAAAAATGCACCCGGAGCCAGAGATCAATTCCATATTGAATCTAATATATGCACACATTATTTATGACATCAACATGGTCGATAATGTGATATTTTGGCTAAAATTAATGTCCCAAGAAAAAACTATGAAATTCCAAATAAAAAAAGGATTGCATGTTGTGAAATTAAAGTATTGTTTTTCATGCCAAGTCAACACAGACAACTAACAAATACATTCAGCATGATTTTTTATATTAATGGGACTTTCTAAAACAGCTTATGTTTTGGACCAGAGAGAGTAGAATTATTCACCTTCCCATCACCTTGGTATTCTCGACATTTTATTTCTAGTGTATCATTCTTCGTGTATAGCATCTATCAAACGTATAATATATGACTTATGGTTTCGGATTTTTTTCCTTGGTCGGCACCGAAATTCTCCGAAGTTTTTTTTTTAAATTTTGACACAAAGATACTTTTTTTCATATTTTTCTCAAAAAAATTTTGGCAACATTTCTGGCTATACATCCACTGATTACAAAAATATGCAACACAAGCTATACGACGAAATGGCTCTAGAGTAATGCATGTACAATAAAAAAAAGCATAATTCTAATACGAATTTACTAAGTTTTTATCCGTGATTAAGCCACCATCTAAATTCTCAAAACCAAATTAATTATCCCGAGTCCCCGACACGTCTTGTCTTGTTTCTCTGTGTTTTTGTCAGAACAAACAATATTTGTCTTGTGACAGGCCGACGGATTGACAACTGCTGGCCCAGCAAAATGGGCCGAGCCTAGCCTGCTCTTGGGCTGCATCAAAATACAGCCGGTTTGGATTCGTGATAATTTTTATTTTGAATCTGACAAAGAGTTTTCACTAGTTACTTACAAAATAAAAAAACAAAACTAATACTACAGAACGGAAGCAAGCAAAAACAAATACAAAGAAGAGCTAACTATAATCTCCAATATCATACACCGTACCGATAGCATGTATATATACGTATGTATTGCATGATTGTGATAATAAATACAGAGCTTAGAGGTCATGCATGATCTAGCAACAGATCAAAGATAAACATGTACTGTATTGGACTATGTGCACACGTGTGATAGATAGTTTATGCTACACGTGACGATCATCAGATATAACAGAAGCACAGATCAACATCTCCTGACCTGTTAACGCCGGCATGCCTGCCCGATCGATGCGAAATCCTGTGAAAGCCCCACGCTACACGTGCCCCCTGATGCTCGGGCCGGACGGCGGCAGCGGCACCAATCGCCGCGGTTTCGCCGCCGCGCGGCCCTTCGTCGTCGTCGGAGCCATCCAACGACCTCCAAGGTGACCGGCTAACAGCGTAGTATCGGGTGCCGCCGGTGGTGGCGGAGCGAGCCCGCCGTCATCACCCGTCGTTGGTAGCACCGCCGTCGACGACGACATAGCAACAGCACCGCTTGGCGCAGCTGAGTGGCGGTGGTGTCCGCCGCTCCTCCATGACGCCACCCTCGCCGCGGACGTCGTCGATGCAAGCGCTGCTAGGAAGAAGAACCCTAGCAGCAAGATCATCGTCATCTTCCAAAGCCGAGGAGAAGCTGGCGGTAGAGGTGGCATGGCGCGCTGATCGAGGGCTGGGGTGGGGGGTGGGGGTGGGGGTGTATGGCTGACAGATAGATCCTGGCTTATGCATGTCCCTTTTGAGCTGGAATATAATAATTTAGTGTTTGATTTTGCTGACAAAAAAAATAAATAAAGAAGCTGCTATAAGGGTTTGGTGCGTGCGCTATTGCTAGCTAGCGCCGCGTCTCTATGTATATCTAGCTCATCATATCTCGACAAATAATTTGTATAGACATCGCATGCGTTGTTAGGATGGTAGGTGGTGATTGGTTATGCGTGGCAGTGAGATCTGACGGGAATCTGGGTCTCAGGTTAGGCTAGGGTTTTTCAGCTGGTAGGGAAGGTGGGAGAGGATCAGAGGAGGCACTGCCCGACGCGCGCGCGCCGCGGGCGCCCAGGCGGGGCAGGCGCGGGGTCCACGCGGTGCCAGTGTGTCGCCTAAGAATTGGGAGGTGCGAGGCGGCGTCACGCGTCAGCTGGCAATGGCAATATTCGAATGGACGTAGACAGTATACGAATGGACTGCATGACGATGGTAAACCATAGCTGAAATATTTGAGAATGGTGGCAATAATGTAGGATAGAGTTATCCAATTAATTGCATTGATGGGTGCAGTTCTAGACCTGTATGTTGCTCATTTTATGCTTCGCTACCATGAATGTTCAGTTTGTAGAGATTTATATTTTGATTGTTACTCCCGCCGTATTTAAATATAAATTGCGATTGTTTTTTTTAATACTTCAACCGTTCGTCTTTATTAAAAATTTTGTGCAAACATATAAAAAAATGAGACATGTTCAAACTCTCTACAATAATAAAATAAATAAAATATTTACTCCTCTTCAATCATATGATATTTGTCTATCCAATAAATAATATCTTATAAATTTTTAGAATTAGATGAATTATCAAAGTTTTAGAAAAAATCAAAGAACACATATTTAAATATGGAGGGGCGATATATTTAAATACGGACAGAGAAGATTACTAAAAGGATGGATTGTTTCTTGAGAGCACATCAGATCGGTAAAAAGCATTCTCATTTTTTCTTCTTTTCCGTCGCCCCTGATGCACATCAGATCGGTGTCAAGGAAAAAAAAAAGGTTAGACAATTATACTAGCTCCCTTCAACAGCTTTTTGGGTAAATTCTTTGTATAGTACCTTTATACATACTTGTAAAACACACTAGAAATCCTTATATAATGCGGGAATATATTGCAACAGTAGTTTAAAGGAACAATATAATTCTCATATAAATCAAATCTAAATAAAGGGTATTGGGTCTAGAACCGGGGAGTGAGACCTTTAAAATAAAGGGTTCGCACGGTTACTAGCTGCTTCTTAAACTCGAACAAGTCAAAATAGCATCAATTTTATGTGCATTATATTAATCTAAAAAACGGAGCAAGTCATAAATTGGTCTCGCAAATCGAACATATATACAACTGATCATTCACCTAGTAAAAATCAAACAAATTGATTCAACATCAGATTCGTCGTAATATGTCCAGCGCATCCCCCTCTGTTTTTCATTAATAATGCTAGTCCTGTCTAGGAAGGGAGTGATGATGCCCATTTGGCCATTTTCTCTACTAGTGTCAAAGTTAAAAGGTTGGCTTTATTATTATTTTTTCGTATGTACCAGGATGCCTCACACGTACGTACTACCTTTGGTTATGTTTGTGTAGGTTGTTTCTGTGTTTCCAAACATTTGTTTATTTGTGTAAGGTATTTTAATCGCAGAAACTTCACACAGTAAGGGGACCAATAACTCCCTGTTGGAATATAAGTTGGGGAGGTTGCAGTTGAGAATCAAGTCCATGTATGTACCTACTGATTTGATCTTTGTTTCCTTTTGTGTCACACACTGTACGTTCTCAATCAGATGTCCATGGGCCCATCACAGGCCGGTTCTCAATCAGGCATGTATGGAACAAGCTTTGGCACTGCCACGTGACTTGTTGGAGGTTGGCACTTCCTGTCGGCCGCCTGTCGTCAGCAATGGCTGCTAGCTTTGATCCAGCCAACATGTGCATGCTTGGACTGGCGTTTGCCAGAGGAAGAATTTTCTGCACACGAGCTTAGTCTTAAGAGCAACGTAGATTGGTCCAGAAAAAAAAAAAAGCCGGAGTAGAGATACATATACAGCTAAAAAGATGAGAGATTTGTGAGGAAATGATCCGATCCATTCAACTATTTTGAGACCAAAGAGGGAGCACAGTCCGAGGGAGGATACAGGCCTTGTCAGAAGGCCACGCCACAATTGTCAGAGAGATTTTCAGAATATGGGTGTCAATTCTCAGGATGACGGGCCCGTTCGCCTTCCTTTTTAGATATAGGAAAGAAAGGACCTTTCACCATGGGCTGGGAAAACAAGAGAATAAAAACAGGGAAATTGAAGAAGAGAGAAGAGAAACACATAAAAAAAAAGAAGAAGAAAAGAATACGCGCGGACCAGATCCCAAATAATTACTGTATATTTTCTGGAATGTCTACAGGGCTAGACGTGAGTAAATGGACGGGCCGGGAAAGCCAGGCCGTGACTTGCCGGCCCACATACCGATGGGTTATAGCCCATGTAACTTCGTACCATGCTTGGGCTTGGCCTGGCCGGCTCTACTGTGGACCAAGTGAATGGTCAGTAGCGTTCGGTAGAACAGTTGGGGGCCGGGTTTGAATTCAGCCGCTGCAACAGAACGACAGCATGTGCGTGTTTTTCTTTCTACTTTGGCCTCTCCCTTCCATTCCGCGTGCGACAAGACACAAGAGAAAAAAATAATAATAAATACAGTAGGTGCAGCCGCGAGCCGACCGATCGGTCACGCACACGGCTCGCCGCCCTTGTCCTCTCGTCTTCCCACCCATTCCCAGCACTGCTGCAACGATCGCCATTGATGGAACAATGCAAGGCTCGATTCTGGTCCGCAGTCTGGAAGCACGCCGCGGCAGATGATCAGATCGGGAGGCGGCCATGCTGAAGCATTCGTCGAGGCTAAAAACACACAAGGGATTCACAGCAAGACGGTCTGCATGTTTCAACAATCATCACCAGAATGAGCCACGATAAAAGGAGAAACTTTGCGGTTGATGAGAAGCGCACGAGGGAGGGGCAGACAGTTGGATACACCACGAAAGATGAAAGCAGTCAGCACACTAGAAAGGCGGCCATCAGCTCACATATAATCCTTCTCTTTTCCTGCTTGATAGTGCCATTTAGCTGTATCTTCCACACGCTTATTATTGTTTCTGAAATGCGTATCACATTGTCTATCAATCATGCAGAAAAGAAAAGAAAAGAAATCAGAGACCGACGACTGTCACAGCCGAAATCACCAGGCAGGATTAGGAAACAAAAGCAAGGGGCAAAACGTCCTTATTAATTAGTGGAAAGAAAAAGATTTTTCAACACGCCGCCGCTGCTGCTGCTTTTTTTTCAACAAGCACGTTCCTTTTGAATCTCAGAGGTTTAATCCTATGACCGCTAAGCATTAGAAAATTATTATAGGAGGCGCCGTATCACCTCTACCTGCATCTAGAGATATTAGAAAAATCAGAGCGCAAATCAAGGAAAACCGTGCTGCTGCTAGCTACTCCAAACGGAAGAGAAGGCAACTGCTAGACTGCTTCAGATTCAGGGTTTCTTGGCTACGTAGTTGGGTACACGCGCGCCTTGTCCTTTCCCACGTCAAATAATGGAGGGACGCGCGGGTTTAACTAGTCCATGAGCGCAAACTTTTAGCGCTTGATCGCAAACCACCAAACGGAGCAAACCAACGGCAAAACAGCAAATCACAAGTTCCAACACACACCGAGGCCGCATCAACAAGAGTCCAAAAAGAACGGGCGAGTCCATTATTGTTTGTTCCTCTTCTCAGCACCACCTCCTCCTCTAGTCGTCTTCCTCCTCCCCCCACGACCATTGCAGAGCAAAGCCAGTATCAATCACTTCAGCGATTCCACTTATTGAGTTGGGACCGCCGCAGGAATGCGAATGCAATCCGTGGTGGTCAGATTCACCACCACAAGATTGCAGTTGCAGCAACCCAATCCACAGGTTCCTACAACCATTTCTGTAATACGAAGACCGTGATGGTTGTTCATGCGCTGGGTCACATCGCCTGACTCCCCTAAATCCAACCAGCAGTAAAACATATGGCACGCAGATTGCAGAGCACCAGACATCCACCGATGGAAATGGAAATGGCGATGCATCGTCTGGAACAAGTCGAAATGCCATTTATGCTATTACGGGATTACATCATCGCTACTACATGCCTTGATGATAGATTTACATACATAACCACCCTCCATCAGTCCATCTCCATCGCCACCGCACCAGCCGGCTGCCGGCGGGAGACCTCGACGGCCGACCCAAAATGGGCATTCTTTCCCCCATCAAATCCGCCGGGCGCGCGCCGGAAGCAAGCGTCGGGCCACGCCCGGAGCGTCACGGCCGCCGCCCCGGCCGGGACAGGTAGACGCGGCATTGGATCAGTGTCCGGCCGACCCTGAACCCCGGCAGGACGGTGAAGCCGACGACGCGGTCCTCGGCGGCGGCGTCGGAGGTGACGCTCTCCATGTACACCTCCGAGAAGCGCGCGCCCGTGCGCACCTGGAAGATGGAGGCGCCGTCCTCCTGGGCGCCGCCGTCGAAGGCGAAGAAGAGGCAGTGCAGCAGCCAGACGCGGCGCGCCATCTCGGCGAAGCCGGCGAACCAGGCGCTGTCCGGGAACCCAGGCCCGGCGCTGACGATGCCGCGCTGCTCCAGGCGGCCGAAGAAGGCGGTCTCCATCCGCGCGTGCACCAGCGACAGGTACTTGGCGCGCAGGAACTTGCCGAACCCGCCCCACCGCGCGCTCCGGGGGTCCAGGAACGCGGCGGCCGGCTCCGCCTTGAGGTCCGTGAACTCCTCGAAGAAGCGCCGGCGGTCGTAGAACTCGCGCTCGTCCAGGAAGCTGAAGTTGAAGTCGCGGCGGTGGAAGTTGGCGAACATCTTCATGGCGACGTAGGACTCGAAGGCGAACCTGGCGTCGCCGCGGCGGAGCGGCACGCCCGGGTGCACGGCGGCCGCCGCCGCCGCGAGATCCCAGCCGGCCGACTGCATCGCGCCGAGCATGGAGCGGGCGAAGGACCGGATCGACTTCACGGCGTGGCGCAGCGCGGTGAGGAAGTGGGTGGCGTTGAGGCCCGAGAGGTGGAGGTCGTCGAGCGAGGCGAGGGTGCGGCCCGGGTGGAGCCGCGCCTCCAGGGCGCGCTCGGCGCGGAGCTCCGCGGCCAGCGCCGCCCGCGCGCGCTCCGCGTCCGGCGTCCTTGCCGCGGAGCTCCGACTCCAGCTTGCGCGCCGTGATCTGGTACGTCTTGAGCAGGTGCCGCTGCTCCTCGGCGTGCGCGGCGAGGGCGGTGTGGCCCGCGGCCGCCGCGCCCCGGGCCGCGGCGGCGGGGTCGCGGAGGTACCGGCGCTTGGTGTCGGACAGGCGCGTGAGCTCGGCCACCACGGCGGCGTCCGCGGACTGGATCGCCTCCGCGTCGTAGGGGAACTGCGCCAGCTGCAGCTGCGCGTACGCCGCCTTCACGGCCGAGACCCCCGCGAAGAGGTTCGCGAGGAGGGAGTCCGCCGCGGCCTCCGGAGTCACATCCCCCGCCGCCGCCGGCGCCGCCTTCTTCTCGGCCGCGTTGCGGAAGAAGGCGTCGAAGGAGTAGGCCGCGGCGAGGTTCCCAGACAGCTTGAGCTTGCTGAGGGACGGGACGGCTGGGGGGCGGTTGCTGCGGCGGCGGCGGGGCCGCCGGCTCCTCCTCGAAGTCGTCCGCCTCCGCGGCCACGGACGTGGGCGGCTCCGGCGCCGCGGCGTCGGCGCGCTTCCGGCGCAGCAGCTTGGTGAAGGTGCGCGCCAGGTTGGCCGCCTTCTGCTGGTGGTGGTGGTGGTGGTGGTGCGTAGCCACAACCTGCGCCTCCATTCGAGGGAGGGAGGGGGCCGGCCGGGTCGCGGTCTCACCGCCGGCTGCTCCTCTCTCTCTCTCTCTCTCTCCTCTCCTCTTGCTTCGGTTCGGTTCCCCACCTCGTCTTGTGGGCAGGCAGGGAAGCGTTCGGGGGGTGCGGATTAATTTTTCCAGGAATATTTGGGGGGGTTACTGTAAAGTAAAAGGGTGGGCGCCAGACGGCCACCCAGAGAGGCGGCCTGCGCGCGCGCGTGCCCGCGTGGTTCGCCAACCGATGGCGGGGTGGACCGTTCGATTTGTGGAAAACCCGGACGGGCCAACGCCCAGGATCTTCCGCCCGGTCCAGCCCCGAACGGCTTTCTAGAGAATTCCGGGGGATTTTCGCCGGATTTTTTTCCACTCGTCGTTGCGATTTAAGAGCTTCATTAATTCCTCCGACGCCAGTTTTCACTAGGAAACTGAAACCAGCCATTCCCTCCTTCGTCGTCCCATGTCACTCCTCTCTTTCTATCTACAGGTGTATAAATTTATTGTCTACAATGTATATAGATAGATTTGATAGATGCCATTAGATTCAGCCTAAGCTAGTACCATTACAATGTTCATTGTATTAACTTGAAATAGTGTAATTTTTCTGCCTAACCTTAACGATATGGCTTACAAAAGGTGTTACGTAGTATATACGGAACGGTGGTATCTTCGGTTTATTTTTCGTTTCGGACAGCTGCCATGGTGAGAAATGAAATAGTTTTCGAATCGAACCACCGCCGTGGAATAAAGAGAACGCGAAGGTGTCTAGGAGATATGATGAGGGGAAAATGGCACCGAAAGCATCTCGCTGCGCTCGGGAGTATAACACCTCGCCCTTATCCGAGTGTAACGGCTCACCATCGTCCAATAGAGTTTTGATATGGTGGCAGATGACGCATAGCATTTCGACGTGTGATCTCGTAACGTGTGGTATGACTACATCGTAAAGTCTTGCTTTAGTTTTTTTCACGCTACAAAATGTTTGTACTCTACTGCCTTATGTTTCTGGCTACCGGCGTATAATAAAGAGACGTGGACCGATGTAAAAAAGATATCTTTTCATCTATTTTGCAACACCGTATAGAGAGAGTTCACTCCACCCAACAGAGAGCTTCGGTTCGACACCCGTGGCAGCGCAATGCAATCATATCGCGTTCCAAAAGGTACAAACTCAAAAGATCAAAACACGTGGCCATGATGGGTAATGCCTACAAAGTAGAATGTTGTCTTGGGTATGCCTATGAAGCAGTGCAACTTAGGGCCATTAGGTTCGCTGACAGAGAACGAGAATCTGGCTCTAATAATATGAGGGTAAAACCAAATAGATGAAGATGATGCAGAGGAATCGGATAGATACCATCGGATCCCGGTATGTATCGCTTGGTTGGTGATGGGGTGACATTGGAAAAAAAGAAAGTTGCAGCAATATTGTCCTAGATAGTGTGCGAGCTACGTACCAAACAATCTATACTATTATTATCAGAATTTGGATCCCATAAAAATGACGGTGAAACCAAACGGGCCTTCGTCCATCCGCGGCTCAATGAATACAGTATGTTGCGTTCCGCATCGGCGCGTCAGAAGCATTGTGCACGTATATGTATGTAAATATGTATACCCAACCAACCAGTGGACGTGGATGGATGGATGTGCACTCGAATTAATTAGTGGAACCTGAAAGCCAAAAAGGGTGACTGACAAAATCTGGTACGTACAAAATAGCTCAACCGGGACGGACGGGCCGGGAGGTTTTTTCGAATCCGCATGTGCCGAAACGGACCAAAAACAAAAGGACCACCCCTCCCTCCGCGCCCACCAGAGCACCCGACCCGACCCATCTCATCCATCCATCCATCCATCGTGCTTCGTGGATGACGCGCAGACGTTAAAAAAATCACCGCCGGCCGGCCGGCGTCCCCCACGGCGGCGCGGGTCTCAGGTCGCTTTTGCGGAAAACCGCAGGCTTCATTACGTGGGTGGGCGGGTGATTAGGTGGCCATCGAGCGGCCGTCCTCCACTCCTCTGTGCGTGCGTGCGTGCATGGTGTGTTGGTCGGCGACACCGGTGCTCCAGCTCCACACCCACACCACCACATGCGGAAAAACAGACCCGGCCTGCCGTGCTGCGATGGTTTGCTGTCTATGCATTGCAATGCATGGTTCACATCACACATGGCAAGGGACCTAATAAATAAATAAAGGCGCGCGGGGGCTTTCCGTTGACAGCAACACCTGGGGCTGGTATACTGATGATGATCTGCGACAGTTTCGCGTTTCGGATCCATTCGGGATTTCGGGAGCAGCACATAGAGCCGAACGGATCCGCGTTTGCGCGCCCTGACAGTGACGCGCAGGTTGCACAGCCGTCAGATTTGGGCGGGAGGTCCTGCACAGCCAAACTATATTATGGTATCGCCGTGGGTCAAGAAAATCCAGCAGCTCTAGAGGAGGACCCCGAGGGCCGCTGTCCCTCACACCCACTTGCTGCTAGTATTATATGGCACTAGCTTGTTGCTTCAAGTTTGAAAGAAATGTTCCCCACCTGGCATAGTAGTGCCCGAGACAGACAGTGTCCTGTTCCAGCGTCTTAACCTACTAGTTTAAGCCCGGAATCCGAGGATAACTCGCTCCATTGCCAGCCTATAGTAGTATCTGTTGCGATTTGCAGCTTGCTACCGTGTCCACTCCACACCTCCTGAATCATCTCTGAAACAGCAGATTCAGATCAGAGACCACGACGCCTCCTGTCCTGCTTCGGCTGCTGCTACTTCTGCATGCAGCAGGGCCGGGGTAGGGAAGCCAACGCTGCCACGTGCCCTTCGAGTGAGCAGAGCACGCTGTGACGGAAAGGATGGCGTCGCGGGGCCGGGCTCCATTTAGCACTCGCTAATCGCCTGCTTTTATTTGCAATCATCTCCACCACTGGGAGATGGTGCTGTACGTCTACTTACCAACATCCTCTTTTGTCCACGGCGGACAGGGCGGTAGTAGGTGAACATCACGTGCGCCTTCGTCCGTCCCGAGTTTTTATTTTATACCCCTACCGCTATTTGTGTACTCCTATTTTCTTCTTCTTCTTTTTTATTTTATTGGATGATGAGTTGACCGTAAATATTTGGAAACGAATACAAGAGACGAGCTTCGCCAAAACGATTCTAAAGAAGAAGAAGAAAAATCACCTTGCACTCTTGGAAACAACAGGCCGCCCACGCCATAAGTTACTTAGCGCAATCAGGCTTGCAACTTACAAGTCATGCAAAGGTCGCTAGGCTATTGTTACCAGGACCTTTATCACATATTTTATTCAACTTTTCATTTTGAATTTTATTCCGTCTAGGTGTTTTTTTTCATCTTCATATGCATGTTTTGGTGACCGTCAGCTTAACGTGACAAAAACGCTCTTGGATAATCTTCGTGATCCTGAAACGAAGGAAAACGTGCACATGATCAAGAGATATATATAAACCGCTGCAGCCGCAGCCTGTTGCAGGCTGCAGGTAACAAACAAACATCCTGCTGTGCCTAGCTAGACCATCAGCTAGCTCTGCAGCTGGGCACTGTTTATTCCCCTCTATAGATCGAGGTAGAAGAAGACGCGCGACGACAGGCAGCGGTCACGTGCAAGCTTCATCAGAACCCCGCCCGGTACAGTCCCACGCAGTAAACTTCTTTTTCCTGGGACAAAAGAAAACAAAAGGGAAAAGAGCCTCAGCAATCGACGTGAATGCGTGGTAAAGTGAGCATGTGTTTTTGGTTGTTGTGATAAACGGAGTAGTACGTAGAGAAGTGGAAGAGAGATGGAAGTAAAGTAACCGACGTGAAGCGCGTGGTACAATCAGCATGTCTTTGGTTGTTGACCTGGCTTGTTGAGATAGACGAAAATGGGAGAGAGAGATGGTCCCAGATGAAGCGTGTTTAGTTTGAAGAGCTACGCAAGCAAGATGAATTCGTCCCCTAGGGAAATATGTCCGCCAGAAGCAAGAGGATGTGCTAATCTATCTCATCCGTCTTCTACAACGCGAGCGTACACGTTAAGTCATCGACAGAGCTCCCCTCTCAGCTTGTGCGGATTGATTCTGAGGAGTTCTACAGAGAATCACACACAAAGTAAATTTTATGAAGCGATTCTCTAAAATGAACTAAAGGCTTCGAGCTATCAACACGGGAACAATTTTTTGCATTGAACTGATCGTATAGAAACAATTTGTTGTTTCTTCACCGAAGCAAGAAACGCGACGGAGCGATCAGCGTCCCTGTGCCCACAAGGCCACCACCACGCGCGCACGCACGGGAAAGCAAAAACTGTCCCAAATGCTGGTCCATGGATGACGCAAACGTTTCCTTTGAAAAAAGAAAGGAAAGAAAAGAAAAATCACCACAGGCGTCGTCACTGCCCCTCTCTCGCTCTCGCCCTGTCGTAGTGGCGTTGCTCAGTGACAGGCATGCCACGCTAGCGCTGGTCGGGTCGCTTCGGACGAAAACCGCAGGGTGATACTATTTAGGCGTCCGTGCGTAGAGATTGGCGTGGCGTGTGTGGGGGGTGGGTGGGTCTGCGATGCGACACGCACCGTACCGGCTGCTCCACCTCCACATGCGGAGAAACAAAAAAAAACAGAGTTGGAGAAGGCAAGGACAGGGGAAGGGGAGTAGTACGTAGCAACGCTCATGGCTTTGTTGTTTCCATTCGATGCACTGCTGCATGGTTCACGCATGGCTCGATGTACGTTACAGTACGTAATAAAGAAAGCAACGGCATGTGCTGTGCTGTGCTGTGCTGTTCTCATAGACACGCACCCCCCATCCCTGCATGGTGCAGTTCCAGGAGTTGTGCAGATACATCCGATCAGACCACGCCTGCTGCACTGCACTGCAGCTGCAGGGGATCGGAAGTTGGCATGGTGCGCGCGCGTCGGTCGATGGGGCAGGGCGGCGTTGTGATGGCTGGCTACTACAGTCCAGTCAGCAGGTTTTTTAGCAGCAGGACGTACGTCGCGGGTCTCCCATCCAATAATCCATCGCCTCGCGCTAATATAAGCTACCACTCACTAATCGCCTCACTTGCGAATCACCGTCTCCAGCAGACCACCACGGCACTGGGGGTGTACGTGGACAGGTAGCTAGCGCAATGGTTCGTTTCGACCGATCGCATGGATGGCGCGCGCGCGGTAGTCTCGTGGAAGGTGCGCAGTAGCTACGCTACGCTAGCTGTTGGAAGGTATATATCGCAGCATGATGATCCTCCTCAGTCGCATGTGTACTGTCTTTTCTTGTTTGTTTACCGACGAGATGGGCGCCGCCTACAGCTAGCGTGACGTAGCGGATGGTTTGGGTCAGCCCGGCCGGACCTGCCCTGTCCTGCACGCTACTATGGGGAGGATCTAGCACCGGGGCAGTCGAGGGTCAAGCCCTGGCTACTACTCCGGCACGGACAATGCAACTATTTCTAAGTTTTTTTTCTATAATTTTTGGATATACAAATTGAAGAGAGAAGAGAAAAATAAATGTAGAAAAAGAGAATTAAAAGGGTGAAGAAATAGAATGAAGAAGGTGAAGTAGTTAGGCGGGAGCACCAAATATCTCTCCATCTACTATGCGCAATTAATTCTGATACCGTAGATAAAAAGAAAGATAACTGAAACGGTGAATACGGGAGTGGAGAGCCGCAAGATTCGGCCTTAGCCCTGACGATACGTACGTACTGATCCTGGATCGATCTGCCGTACGGCGCGGGTGAGTGAGTGAGACGAAACGAGAGCCACGCCACGCTAGCTCCTTGTCCGATACTGCACTAGGCAACAAGCAGCTGAGCAGGTGACCACCACCAATCTATCGCACGTCCATTTTACGGGGCGGCCCCACCGCCACGCACACCCAAACCGGAACAGACAGAGACAGGAGGAGGAGGAGGAGGTAGCAAAGCTAGCAACGGGACGTGCGACGGAGGTCCCCGGCCAGACTCCGGTGCAGTGAAAGGCCTTTTTTCCCCCGTGCCTTGTCGAGTCGCGTGATCGACTCTCGTCCGTCCGTAAACCTAGCCGTAGCTACCTACCTACCCACCACCCATCGACATCGTTTACTCGTCGATGGGTCCGGTCCCGTCCGGCCCACCCAACAACACGACTTCTCCGTTCCAAATTCTGTTCCAAATTCCAATCGCTAAGCTGCCCACGAGGCCACGAGTCGTTCGTCACCTCCCCTCTTGCATTCGCATAAATGAATATGCTAAAAAAAAGTTGACCAATAACATATTTTTCGGAGAAAATGTCTTTAAGACTTTGAGAATTTCTTTCTCCGGTAATATCCGGGCAAAAGCAAGCAGCATAATTAATACCACTTGCGCATGCCTAACATAGTTTTATCTGTCGTCCCTCCGTCCACGTATGATCTTCGTAAAGTACCTGTGGATGTCACTAAGAGCCAGATGAAATGTTCGAGCACCTGTTCATATCTTCGTCATATAAGCATGAAAAACCAACATTAAATGTATAGAGCTGAATGCAGCCAACAGCATCTATGTGCATGGAGACATGCGCACAAGATGTATGCTCTTGTGTAAATAGGTAATGCTTAAGACCATCACAAGATGTATGCTCTTGTGTAAATAGGTAATGCTTAAGACCATCTTCAGTGAAGCGTTTAAAAAACTGTCTATAATACAAAACAATACTGTTATGTTACCATAGACAAAAATAGATAGACATACTTTTCTGATGCATCATCCGCGGCAAGGTGATATATCTCGATGAACTAGCACGCTTTGCATATATATCCTCCGTAACCGTGCGGCAGACGGTCTGAGCTAGCTGCAAAGCGGCTGCAAAGACGATCATCACGCTATGTACAGTATATATATGGTGTACGTACTAGGTATGTCACTGCCATCTCGATCTACGACCTACCTAGATAGCTAGGTTATGGCTTTATTTCGTCATTTCCTTTTTGTTTTTTCGAGGACACACACCGTGACACCATACCTACCTGCCTACCTACTCCTATACCAATCAAGCTCTATGGCTTCGTAGCCAATCAAGCTTAAAGTGCCTCCAGCATCATGGATGGCCATGCATCACCTATATATCCGAGTACCTATACATACGAGCATGGCATGGCATATGAGAACGAGATGACAGGCAGGGCAAGAAATGCAATCAGGACCCTGGTGAAGCCTGCCTGCCTGGCTTGGCTCATCTGATCTGTTGAGTGCATGAATCTGACCAGACTGCTAGGGGGAATATGCTCGAATATATATGGTCTCAACAAAGCCACTGCGGCGCGGGGCCCGCCACACAGACAAGGTACATGCCAGGCAGCCAGCAGTGTTCAGGGCGCCTCCAACGGGAGGCTAGGAGGCCAGCGACGAATTTCCCGCGTCCGACGTGGGAGGAGAGAGAGGACTCGTTAGCGCCGAACAAATAAACCGCCGATTTCGCGTGGTTTAAAGAAACTAGAAAAAGACAGGTGAGATCAGAGTATCTCAAAGCAGAAGAGAGATTGCAAGATAACAATTTTCTTTTCTGCTGTTGCCACCTCAGCCGGCGACGTCGTCAGCTACCGTTGCGGACGCCCTCATGCATGCATGGTACAGTACTTACTTTGGGCGCGACAGCTTTTGGTCCATCTGTGGCGTGGGTCCAAGCAGGTAGCCCACCGTACCTTTGGGCAATCATGGCCGCAGGCCGCGCGCCTTTGCTTGACGCTATCCCCGCGAGCACTTCTAACCTGCTCTCCAGTTTTAAACTTAAAAGTGTGTCTACTTGTGTTTTTCGTACTCGTTCTGTTTTAAATTGTTAAAATTCGATTTAGATTTTTACTGGATTCATTCGTTTTCTTTATTCATATATAATCAATATGTATCTAGACATATCAATATATACATGAACGTGGATAAATAAAAAAAGTAAAATATTTTATAATTTGAAATGGAGAGAGTATCTTTGTATCACAATAGCCTAAAGCCACAGTGTAGTACGCGTGCACCAAATTAGAAGAAGTGTACGTACTATACTCCACTAATAGACAGTCGGGAATGAGAACGAGAATCCCGCCATCATTCCATTCCATGCATGGCTTTTCCGGCCAGCCCAGCCCGAGTGTGCGTACTAGTGCATGCTATACGCTGCCTCAAGATCACTCATTTCCGATCGCGAGTACTACTACTGTACTGTATAGGCCAGTAGCTTAATTAGCTTACCTTGGCTTTCCGTGCAAGTTTAGCTTCCCGGGCGGGCGGCCGGACGGAACGGATGAGCCCATGCATCATGCATGATCAAATGATCATCTAGGAATCCAAGAGATGGACGATATCATAGACAACATGCAAGATCAGTCGTGCTGCCTGTAGTAGCTGCTATAGCCGAGTAAGGAGTAGTAGAGTAAGCAATACCGCAACCAATGACTCTCTCCATTCTAAATTATATAAGTAAATTCGACTTACACATCTTATTTGAAAAATTATATAATTATCATTTATTTTTTTAAGATTTAGTTTAGCACGTATAGTTTACCTTAGCTATGGCTTCAATTTTTCCCATATTTTCATAATTTTTGAATAAGATGAGTTGGGCAAACTTCATATTAAAAATGTCAAATGACCTATAATTGGTTTGGGATGGAGAGAGTATGTATGAAAACGAAAGAGAGATCGATCATCGCTTGTATGGCTGCTTGCACGCCTGATGTGTCGATCGGAAAATTAACAAGTGATGATGATGCATGATGACGGTGATGAGCTCTTCTTGGTGCCTCTAATTGATTGATGTGGTCAAGGACTCGTACCATCAATACAACTTTCAGCTTATCTCAAGTAATGAGTGCCGATAAAGATCTATCATTAATTATGGAGCAAGCACATATGTAATGGATCGAGCGGCTCAATAGCTACCTAGGCAACATCATGAGTAGCCATGAGCTTGCATGAAATAGACATCTATATGTAACTCCATCACTTGATGAGCGAGCAGTCGATTGTGTCATCTATATCTGATGTTACTCCTTAAAACCGTGTGCCTCTCGATCGTTCCCTCAAATAATCAAGGTATTTTGCTTAGGGTCAAGTTCCCTCCTAAATATTAATATTAATCAGTTGAGCATCGTCTGCTGCTTCTGGTTCATCTATCGGGCAATCAACAAGAGTACTGACCCTCTTCTTCAATTTCCTTCTTCAATTCCTTAATTGGGAAATTAAGGGGAAAATTAAAAAGGGGTTGAGACATTATTGTTCACCTCCACGTCATCAGGAATGTAACGTCGAATCATGACCCAGATATGCATGTAGATGCATGCCGGAGTACTTTCAACCTACCGTCCACAGGATTAATTAAGAAAGGCGGACGCGATCGGAGCGAGGCTTGGCGCATCATAATCAGACAGCGGATGCATGAAACAAGGTCATCAATTAGCTAGCTCCGATTCTTTTACAAAAAAAAATGTTTTTTTTGTTTATGATGATTTTCCCTTAATGACAAAGCCGGAAGTGTATATATTCCATGTTTCCATTGTTTTGTACAGAAGTATATATAATGTGATGAATTGAAATCACGCATGCATGTAGGTGGCTCCGATCCGATCCCATCCATTAGTTTACGCGAAGAAGTAGGGGCCGGCCGGGTCGGGGCAGATAATTAGGCGGTCGGGTTGGTGGATTACATCATCAGGCATTGCATGGCCGATCGATGACAGCCGGCCCCACCCTCACCCTAACCCTAATCCGGCACCGTACCGCAGGATTATTATTGGCCTAGCTTAGCTATAGGAGCATTATGCTTTGACTGCAAGGTGCGTGATCTGAAGTAGACTGCTCTGCTCTTATTCTAGGAGCATATCACGCAGCAACTACCACCAACTAATCATGATTAATTCGTTGCGGATTATGATACAGATGTCCATACGATATGATGGTGGTGATGGGTGCAGGCATGCATGCTAAATTCAAAAAAAAAGTTTGCAGTTTTGTCACATTTGATGTCCAATCACTCAACCTGATTGGTGTGTGTGTGCCCATTTGCAGGCAAGGTCGTCGCTGAACTAAGCTGCTCTGGTGGAGAGCGATTGGTCTGGCCTTTCCGTTGGATTTCTTCGACAAATAAATAAAGCAGGTTTTGGTGGGTCCAGCTAGGTTTTGCAAACTTAAACCCACTGTAATGGAAGGAATTGAAGGAAGGATGCGCACGTGTGTGTTTGGTGAGTGATCATCAACCGTATATATTAATCCGAACCTCTCGTGCGCTGCCAGGCCAACAGAAAGACGCATCGTGAATTCGTGGTCGCCCGTGCCGTTGAGGCGCTGCCCTGCCAAGTGCCAATTGCCATGGGCCATGGCCCATGCTGAAGACGACGACTGACTGGGGACTGACCTAGCTGGGGCATGGGGACTGGATGGCCGTGTCTCCCGCACACCACTCGCACGGCACAGCACAGTACGAGTGGGGACCCCAGGCCCATGATCTGACCCTCGTGGGGACCCAGCCATGGCCCGCCAACCGTCCACTCGGCAGGCTCGCTTCGCATTCCGAACTACGTCTCTTTGTCTACACAGTAGCGCTACAGAGACAATCCGTACTAGACGTTCCTACTGCAGATAGCCTTAAGAGAATGTACTAAGTTTGGGCTCACCAAGGCGTCCAAAGGAGGTGCCCATTCCACTGTACTGCACTGTGCGAGTGCCTGTAGACAAAAGAGAGATAGTTAGAATAATGTATGGACGGAGTTGGATGGGCTCACTAGTGAACATAGCCATACTGGAGGATTTTATTATCCATTCCATTTCAAAAGCATAAGTGGGCATCATGATTTTTGTTTCTGTTTTTTTCGGAAGAGGCATTCAGTTTGCCATGTGTATTGTGGATTGAAATGGCCAAAGTTCATAATTGTCCGACGGTTACCTTATACATACTTGGGGTGGTAGGGGTATTTAGCTGCATCCAACTAGAAATTAGCTACAAAGTGTCTAAACATCCCTACCGTAATTAATAGATTTTGTCTTAACTAAAAATTAGCTACAAGCTACTAGCTAAAAATTACTTGGGTGTATCTAAACACTCTTAATTAATACTGGAGAAGATGTAGGTGGCCGGTTCATATTTCACATCTCCCGCTGGTCATAAGAGGTTAGTTCGTAGTTCCAGAAGATGCACTTTTATATCCATATAGAAATCCTATAAAGATAGTTTAATTTCACATGAGATAACACTGAAATATATATATATATAAAATCCACTATTCCAAACAGTAGGTACATACAGATCCCTTTGTGGTTTTGTGTACAAATGCGGCCAGCACTTGCACGGCAAGTTATTAGTTGCAGAAGGAAGTTGTGAAAACCCTTGAGTGGTGTTTGGATAAAATAGAATTGTGATAGAGATAGAGATAGAGATAGAAATATAGTGTAAAAATAAGGAATGTGACTTCACATTTCTTTCCATATCCTCTTATCCAAGTATGGGATAAGGTCCGTATCCCACTCTTCTTAATTATCTCATCATCCAAACACAACCTGAGCGAATGTGAAAATATAACCAAAATCCATTCGGAGCGTATGTTTAATTTCAGAGTTAATCGGATCGGAAGCTTGGAACTAACTAGAGTGGTGTTTAGGATATTCCCAATCTATTGTATCTTATCACAGTATCCAAAGTTTACATGTCATATGATACTATAGAAGATACAACTATCACAATGCATAATATCATAGATTGGCTCTTAATCCCCACAAAACAATTAAATGTTAGATGTGTGTGAGAGTATGACACTGTGGACCACTTCAGATGACTCAGATTTCAATGCATATGATCTCGTGCGCAGATGGTATCTCCCTCAAATACAAGCTCTCCTATGTCCTCTCTCTCCTCTTAACTCATTTGACACATCAGTAAAAAAATGCTTACAGTGGCCTAAATTAAATGTATATGTTACTATGCACTTGGAATAGCCTTAATAATCTCTCCGGGTTAATTAGTTCTCCTCCTGTCCTAGCCACACGGTACACTACTCGATCGGATGCATGACGTGGCATGGGATGGGCCGGGGGTAATACACAGCACAGCCCACTTACCTATAGATTATCTTAAAATCGAGACCATATATATGCATATCACCATTAACTGTCCAGATTTTGACGTGTTATATTAGTTGCTGTGGATCGATCGTTAATGAGTGCGTGAGGGCGTCTCCACGACTCTGCAGAGCCGCCGCCATGCATCATATCATATGTTGTCGCTGGTCGATCGCAGCCAAGGCAAGCCGCCTTCGTCTGATCCCTTTCGTGTGTGGTGCAGCTGTGCCTGTCCGCTTAATTAGCTACGCCACCCTAGCTTAGCTTAGCTAGCTCTGTGACTGTGATGGCTAAATGGCTTGGTACGGTGCGCTCCCTCCCTAGGATTACCATACGTACTGTATAGTAGTAGTATATACATATATATACCTAATAACGGGATTGACATATAGATAGGCACGCCAATATATAGTGTCCATCTTCGTATTTTAATTTGAAACTAACAGAGTACATACATAGATAGGCATGCTGTGTTTATTAGTTTAGCTTGGGATGCATGCATGAAGCCATGGCGCGAATTGAATACCAAGTCGTAGCGTCGCGCGTGGCGTAATCATGCCATGCGGCCATGCCATGCCCGTACCGTAAAAGCGTGTGGCGCCGCCACTAGCGAGATGGCGAGTAGGGGCCCAGGCGAGATCGAGACGAAGACGACGACGACGACGACAGGATGATAGCGCGTACCACGCACCTCGCGCTCGCTCGCTTTCCTTTCCTCTTACTCCTCTCCTCCCTTGGCAGTTGGCACACGGTAGCTAGCTTCTAAGCTGCGGCAGCGCCTCCTTTACTCGTCGTTACACTCACACGGCAATAATCAGCAGAGAGAGCAAAGTTGACGATCGACATTGCTTGGCCTCGCTCGCTTTGCAGATCGAGGATTACTTGGCACGCCATACATGCATGGTGCAAAGTTGCAGAGGGATTCATGAACGATTCGATCCCCATCCCATCATGCTCCGCAAGGGGGGGCCATGCAGGATCGATCGATCGATCATGCAGGTGTTGCACGGAACAGTGCCCGTGCCAGAGTTCAGCCCACACCCTGAATCTGACCCAACGGCCGTGAGCGGACCACATGACCGCCGACCAAGGTTCCCACTGCGCAGCCCATACACAGTCAGGTCAGGTCAGCCCATACGCGGCAGCTGTTGCACGGATCCGAACAGTGCCCGTGCCAGAGTTCATCACCAAAAGTGCTGGCGAACCCCTTGAGTCGAAACACATTGATGCAGGCGAAGAAGGTGAGCGAGGAGAAGCCAGTGTGTACTCGCCGAAGGTTTGGTGGAGCCCCTCAAGCCATGGTTGTGCATCCGAGGAAAAGCCATTAGCGGAGATGTCCTGTTTGCGGGTCCAAGTTGACATAGTTGTAGCCAAGGCTTTACTCCGTTTCCTCACCATCCTTCGCTTGTGGAAATCGTCCCGACAAGGATACTTTATGGCAATATTTGAATGTCATAAAATAGGTTCCATTTTGTGGCAGTGGTTTCCATGACGATCCTTGTGGCGCACAAAAAACAGTCATTAATCCTTCTTCTGTGACTGAAAACAACCTACTTTCAATGATAATAAGTGATCATCAAATATACTCAAATCTTTTGTAGTCAGAACAAATTGGATTTCCAATGCGCCCCTCCTCAACACCCCCCCCCCCCCCGGTGGTGTTCACAAGCGAACCTTCATGCACAGCGGGAGCAGCCATTAGTTGTTGTCGAAGCCGGTGTCAATGCCAAAGGATCGGATGGAGATTCTTTATTCCGCGATGGGCCGCCAGCCCTCCATCATCATCGCAGCCAACCTCTGTGAACTGTGCGTACAACAACAATCAACTGTCAATCCGACGGCTTACTTTTTTTTTTTTTACAACTCTTTGGCTTTGCCCAGAATGGCGTACGTGGACTTGGGGAGACGAGATGAGACCTGCAAACAGAATGGGAACACGAGACGACACGAACGGCATGATGGTAGCGCACACCTCGTGCACTTTTCTTGCATTCCACTCCTCTATTGGTATGCTCGGCCGTGGTGTGATGATCAGACGATGCTTGCAGGACGCGTTCTTCCGTCTGGAGACCATGCCGCCCGCGAGACGTCCACCACCGAATTTAATTCCAATTTGTAGTCTCATTTTCCATGCCATCGTCACGCACCTTCCAAAATACACAAGCATGTAAACAGTCTTACTTCTCGTTACATTTTACACAACAATTAGCAGAAAGCAAGCGCCGAAAGGTCAAGAGATTGCTTGGGCTCTGCTCATTTTGCATAGGCTTACTTGGCACGTCATGCACGCGTGCATCAAAAGTCCCAGCGACTGGTTCATCCTCATCAATCATCATGCATGGAGGGCATGCATGTGCTGCACGTAACAGTGCTCGTGCCAGAGCTCAGCCCATGCACGCAGCGCCCACACCCTGAATCTAACCAAACCAGCGAACAGAGACACACGAGCGAGCGCCTACCAAACTTTCCAGAGCCCATACACAGCTGCACAGGTCAGTCATCACATGCGTCGTCCGGTGGCTGTTCTGACAACCAGAAAAAGAGATACACAAATGTTTCTCCCTACAACTTCTGGACAAGACAAACACCGTGCCAAAGTGAAGACACGGATTTGAGATGCTTCGGTACAATTATATGCACATCTACAAGATAGTAATCTCTCGACACCGAAAACGTGCTCTCTGCTTCATCCAGTCATCACTACACTTGCTACAACAAAATGATGATACGGCTAGCTAACTGACGCTGCATGGAGCAGTCCTTGTTCGACCTGATGACGATATTCAGGTGGAGGGAGCCTGCTCAGACGCCTGGCAGGAGGTCCAGGTTCAGTAGCTGAAAGCCGGGGGTGTAACAGCAGACATAGATTGCTGCTGAACTGAGCTCTTCTGGGAGTGGCATGCAACGCCCTGAATCTACACCTTCTTGAAGAACGACATAATGCTCCCTTGCTTGGTGCCAGCCTTATTATTGGCAGGTTTCTTGTTGCCTGCTGTTTTACTTGAAGCTTTGATCTTGTCGGTGTTTGCTGCTGGCTGTGGTTTACTTGGAAGGGTCGCCCTGACAGAAAAATTGGAGGTTAGAGAGAAGCATCAGTTGGACTTAGCGAGGCAGTAAAACCGAAAATAAATGCACTGGCACAAGTTATCTCATAGCATGATGATGATCATCAACACAAGATGAACATCAGGACAAGGGAGGAGCTGCCCTTGAACTGCATCTCTACTTGTATGTACTTATGAATGTACTGGCACAACATAGAATCACAATCTTTTTGAAACAGAGGGATATATGCAACAACTCGCTGTCTAATATGCATACAAGTCCTTTCCTCAGATTTCAAAATCTCTCTTGGGCAATAAAAAAATTTCAGAAATAGTTCTCCATAGGCACAGCAGAAAATGAATAAGAATTCAGGCATCGGAGGAAGGCCGAATGATTCAGTAATCAACCGGTGGCTAGCGAGCAACTTTTGTAGGATTATGGAAACATTGCTTCAGGCAACCAGGCATGAAATAAAGTTGATGCCTCATTACCGCATTCCTCACAAACTAATAATTAGTACTAAGATGAGGAGTGGGTTCATTCCACCAAATTATGTGGTATGTGTTGATCCATCACCAACCATTCTTTATGAGTACATTCCTCAAACCAAACACCCCATAACTGCCTTGCATCCTTGCATCATCTGCTCTATATCAGTCCATGTGGACTAAACGTGTAGTAATCATTTTACAAAGGAAACTATGATAGGATAGACAGATCACTGTTCAAATTTTCCTCAACTGTTTTGGGGCCACCAACTAGAAAAACTGCTAGATAAATGGAGGGCTTCAAAACTGATGCTATTGCCACTTCAGTTAAATAAGTCCCTCGCTTATAAAACTATACAATCACTACAGTTATGTGTATATGGGTAGCATATTAAACATGCATTTTTTCCCTTTTGCTCCTTATATTTGCCTTACCCTCGGCATCAATTTGCATCCTACGGTCTCAAGTACAAACATGCAAACATAATTTTTTAGATCAGGTTCGTGTTACTACAAACTAAAAACAAGTTTGTTACCCATTTGCAGCCGTAGGGGTCACATTCTTCTCTGCCTTATCACCTGCAGAAGGTTCGCCCTCCCAGATAACCTCAGTAACTGAAAAGGATTATAAGAAAAATTTCAATAAATTTAGGATCATGCTGCCAGATCAAAAAGCGGATGAGATAGCATGAAAAAATATAAGTGATATAGAGAACATAAATCATTGGCACCTATAAGTTGATTGTGGACTTTTCAATGCACGCAACCAGAATAAAAATAAAATTAGATCTTCTAAAAAATGTTCGAGTTTTAATAACTATTCCCTCCAGTCAAAAAAAAACATGATGCTTTGGACATGATATTTAGTTCATTTTGTGCACAAAAATCTTGTCTGAACGCCCTGTATTTTTGACTGGAGGAAGTACAGCATTTGAATATATCACCTCAAAATCATTCTTTTTCATTGTAAATTGTCAAAACTATTTCACACGAGACCAGTATTTAGCACACATGTCTCATGATGTGTGGCGCTGGAGCTACCTTTGCACTATCTAGTACGCATAAAAAAAGAAACCAAAGTATGCAGTATCTTTTATAGGGCTCAGTGTAACTACCTTCCCTTCCCCGCTCATCTATGCGTGTCTTCAAAACCTTTCTTCTCTTAGGTGAGGTGGAAGCAGGCTCAGCTGTGGAAGTCTGCTTGTTATCGTTGATTGGAGGATCACGGCTCTTTTCTTTTAAAGTAATCCCAGAATTGTTCACAGTACTGGCAATTTTTGTTTTACATTCAGAAGTGAAGTCAGAATCCACACCCCTGTGAGCATCCTTTCACACTGTTTTGTACATCTTCTTTATTTTCCAAGTTCTTTTGATTTACTTCAGTGTCTTCAGCAGTTTCAGTAACAGGATCTGGGGTACACTGTTCTGGTAGCTCTGGAGATGCGATGCTTACAATATTGTCATCTTCCTCATCATCTGAAAAATCAAACACCGCTCTTCTCTTTCTGTTATTTGCATTGCTAGAGCCCCTCTTGTACTTTACTCCCTGCTCATCGCCGCTGCTATCAGCATCAGCTTCTTCCTTTGCACATATTTGTGCATCAGCAGTAGCTGAAAATATTAACAGCATGAGATATATAGTAGTATGCTTGAAAGAGTTATATACATGACTAGACTTGTCTTCTTATTTAACAAAGACAATCACAGGATTAGATGTGTGCTGAGAGTTGTACAAAAGAAAGCAAAGCAAAAGGGCATTAATTATGAACAGTTTGACAAATAATACCTGCAACACTTGCTACAGCTGTAGAATTAGTGGGTTTGGGTTTTGCCGATGCACGGTCCCACATGTTAGCCAGAGATCCACCATTACTGGGCAAGGCCTTTCCGTTCGGAGCTTTATTTTTACTTCCATTTGATGGTTCTTTGACGACAGGAGCATTGCCAGCTTTATCTAATACCATGGAATTATCCTTCTCCGACTTATTGCCTGCTCCCTGTTTTGCACTTCCAGGCAAATCGTGCTGCCGAGCAGTAACAGACTGCTCCTTTGGAGTAACACTAGGTTTAGAATGTGTGACTGCCACAGTACTATTTAAGGGCTTTGGTGGCAGTGAGCTCACATGCTTTCCACTGGATGTTCTCTTGACAAAAGAATTCAAAACACCACAAAACCTGTGCATAATTGAGAAGTTAACAAATTTAGAAACTTGGCCAGGGATAAAAGAAACATGTATCTACATGCATATAAACACAAAGTTCGCATCAGGGCGCTATCTTTGACAATTTGTTATTTCATATATTACTCGATCACCATCTCCCCTTGTGTTTAGTTATGTATTATTATTCTCATCTGACTATGTATGTCCTTAAAATTCCTTTGCGGGTATGTACTACTTGAGACTTGGTATAAAACCATGGGGGCTATGAGAATAATACCTATTGTCTCTCAAACAGTTATCTTGATCAAAAGGCTGGTCGAAAAGCTCCTCTGCCTGCACAAATTCAGGATTCCAAAGCACAGCTGTATCTTTGGGAATACAGGCCTGGATACTGTAGATCTGAACTGAACAAGAATGTTTGAAATCCTGCCTTGCTTCTACAAGGTACAAGGGAATTAACTATTCAGTTAAGATGTTTGGCACTACAAAAATAACATATTGCTGGGAACTGAAGGCACAGGAAACGGTTTACATCCAATTACAGAGATATTTGCGTCAGAGGGAACACCACAATTTAGGAAACTGTACCAGTAAATAAGAAAAGAAATTCATGCGTTACCTTCAAGTTTTGGGCCTGAAGTGAGCTTTACACAATAATTTTGGGGGTTGTTCTTCAACCACCCCGACACACTGTAAATCACTTGGAGGTCGGCACCATGTTTGTTGACGAACTCCTGAAGCAACCTGAATATAATTTTCAAACTGCATAAGTCATGCTAATGATATTACCATTTCTAAGGGTCAATACTAATGAAGCTAAAATGCTACCTCTTGGCATCATTTGATGACACGGAGAATTTCCGACTAAGCCATTTGTACGAAATCTGTTAGAGAAGCAAAAGATAGTTTTGAAACATTGGTCACCAGGGCAGGAAAATAACTCAAGGAAAAAAAAAGAAGGAAAACTAGACAGGTAACCAACAATCTCAAGTGACAAGCATATCACTGACTCGTAATATTAAGCTCGAGCACACAGTGTGCTTCAGTCACTCCTAACATAAATCCATCGAAGATAAACCTCATTAATTCTTTTCCATCATTTGTCAGGCAGCCATGCTGAACATAATTAGGCAAATTAATTAAAACAAATTGATATGATATGCCAACTCAACGTGTGTGGGGAGTTGCAGCAACATCCACAGGCTTGAGTAGGGAGTTGCAGCAACCCATATCTAAGTCTTCAAATAAATATGATTTAAATGACCTCGGAATCTGATGATGTCCTTTTTTTCAATTTAACTTATTCTAAGAACGAGGATGAGTGCGCTGCATCAACGAATACGCAGGAAAGTAACGAGATTTTGAGCTATTACCCCCCCTCCACAGAATCAGGCAATCGTATCCAGAACGAACCACAAAACATAACAAACGTCACCAGAGTCGTCAGAAATCTCCGCAACACTAACTAAAGACCTCCATGTAACCGAGTCAAAATGAGCATATACTGAAACTGAATCCATGACATACTGCCTCGAACCGAAGGAATCTACGGAACAGCTTAGCCACGCGCCGCGAGATCGAAGAGTAGAGAGCGGGGGATCGATTCCATCATTACCACGCGAAGCGGGTCGGAGAAGAGGGCGTGGATCTGGGGCAGCAGGTCGAGCAGCGACTGGTCCACGGCCCCTCCCGCCATGTTCTCGCCCCTAGGGTTGCCGGAATCGGGGGAACGCGGAGGTTGTAGAACCCTGCGCCTAGGGTTTTCGAATCGCGGGGAGAGGAGGAGGAGAGGGCGCGCGGCGCGGGATTGGGATTATTTGGGTTGGAGCCGGCCGAGCCACCGGGCGGCGGTTTTCCCGCCTCTGCGTTTTGTGGCCGCGGCCCCACCGGCTCGGCGGACGAAGGCCGCGCCCGCGGTGAAGTTTATCGTTTAGGTGGCCCACGTGTCAGCCAGAGCCAGTGTCCGTTCGCTCACCTGGCAGGCGGCCCACCCCTGTCATTAGCTTCTACTGTATCGTTTTGTACTGTGTGTACAGCCTGTATACACGTTCCATTAGAATCAGTGTTAAGGGTCACCGGCCATCCCCTCGCTAGCCGGCCGGCCCTGTCCTTGCTGCCATCTCCGTGCCTCTGCTGAACCCCGAAGCCAGAGGTTTGCCGTTCTGCACGGGGACGAGAAAGGGTGGCTATGCCGATTTGGTGGCTTCGCCCACACATCACTGAGTCAGCGCTCGACTCATGCAGTTGTGCTTTGTTCCGCTATCGCACCGGGCAGCACCCTGCCGGCGTCCACCAGGTGCACTAGCGCGCACTTCGACTAGCGACACCTTCTCCTTGCCTGCTGGGATCGACAGATCCTGTTCGACTAAGGCAATGTTTGACATTGGTCGGTGGTATGGGATGGAATGGATCCCACCAATTTCAACGTTTGGTTCCAAAGCTGAGAATGGATCTGTTCCAGAAAAGAGAATATTCTTTTCAGATTCGGGACGGTCACGTTCCGAAAAAATTATGGAACGCAACCGTTCCATTTGGAATATGAGACTGAGAATGGGTCCGAGTTCGAAATCTGGGACGGAACCATTCCATTCACGAAATCTGGGACATAACCATTTCATTCCTGAAATTTGAGACGGAACCATCCCATTCCACCCCACTCTCCAATCAAACGCTACCTAAATGCTACAGCGAGGATTTTCGCTCTCAGGCAGTTTTCGTCACTGTCTCATGTGTTACTAAGGCCAGTGAACAGAGGCTATGGAAAAAAGGCGAGTAGTAAAAAGAAGATACATCTTTGGGCGGTGGGTTCAATTGTTTGTGTGGCATTGGCGCATTGCTCTGGTATGGTGGGACCGTGGGAGAAATGGGGAGGCAACTTGCTCCTAGGATACAAGTAGCTGAGCTTAATGTGTCATTTGTGGATCGGTTATATCCACTTCTCCATATTTGTGCTGCATCTGAGGTGTTTGTGGAATGGACGGACTGGGTGCAAGCAAGGTGGACATGATGAATCATAGTCATTTGCTCTGAATTTCTGGATGCAGACTAGGTGGCTTGAAGATATGCACAGCCAGGGGTACTCTGCACTTTGATTCGCTGTTGGTAAAAGTACTGTTGGTTCAGGGGAGTTTCCTTATGGTGGGCAAAACGGTGTTGATTGGTTAATGTTCAGACAGAAACGTGCGACGAGAGCACCATGAAGGTTTTTGAAATATTCAGGTGTAATCCGTACTTGTAGCTGTGACATATAAACACCGGCTTGCCTAAATCTCTGGTATCTTCATGGTTCGGATCATTTCATCATTGTGCCATTATGAAGGTCTACTGATTTTTGCTCAGAGGTGCTTCTAGATGCATGAATCCTAACAGAGTGAGCAATTCGTACGAGCTAAACGTTTTCAACTCCAGGTTCCAAGCAATACCATGGAATGGAAGCGGTAGCGGCCTCCTCATGAAGTTTTATCGGCTCCAAAGGGGAGTCAAGACCGACTAAATTCTTAGCTCAGGTAACATTTCTGCGACTTATATTTACCTTCAGCTAACATGTTGTACAAGGTGCACGTTGCAAATTCTTTTAAAAATAATCTAAGCCTGTAGCTATAAGACAAGCTGCAAGCATACTCTCCAAATTTGTCAAATATTCAGCTAGTATATTATTTTGAGATTAACCACACATTCACAACTCATGCTTAGGACTGTGCTCTTTTGTGAAACAATAGGAACACAAAGCATAACACCAACAAAGATTTAACATACTTTGTGTTGTTTGAGTTTACGCTTAATCCTGACATTATTTGGTAGAATATATATGATGCCACCAATGTTATGGTTCTTCCTTCGGTACACATATAAAAAACTAATTGATATTTCAATATTCATTCGAGAAATTTATTGGTACATCATAACATATGATTTTGTGTGATAGAAACATGAGGGCCTACCTAGGACCTGATTCTAGGCATACGGATATTATGTATGTGATCTTTGCTCTAATGCTCTTGTTTCACCTAGGACCCGATAGATGCGAGGCTAGAACCAGAGCTGATGAAGTCGATTTCCCATCATTGCCAAGGATGGCTGGAACCATAGATACAAAGTTGAACTCTATATTAGTTTCCACGTTCATCGTACCTTCCAAAATTTTGACAACAGCAGACATTAGTGGCCTCTTATTGTAATCAATCTGCAAACACCACATGGCAAGCTTCATCATCCGAATCACTTCTTCCTTGTGAATTTGCATGCTATCACCGTTCATATCAATCAAATCTCCCAACTTATCGTCTCTTGCCTTTTTCCTGCAATATGCTAATGAGATGAACGCTTTCTTGGGGTTGGGAATAATCAAGGTTCTTTCTCCCACTAATGATTTCCATAATTACAACACCAAAGCTGTATATGTCAACTTTCTCAATGATCTGTGATGTCAGCCATTCGGGAGCTAAGTATCCAGGAGTGCCTCTCATTCTTGTAATCACTTGGCTCTTATCCCCGTCAATCATCTTGGATAGTCCAAAATCAGAAAGCTTTGCGTTGAAGTTACCATCCAGGAGGATATTTTGTGGCTTAACATCCAAATGAGCAATTCGCCGCATGCATTCTTCATGAAGATAAGCTAGGCCCTTGGCGATATCGGTGATAATCCTGCATCGTGTATGCCAATCAAGAAGCATATTGGCATCTCGGGAATAGATCCAGCTGTCCAATGATCCATTGGGCATGTATTCATATACCAAGAGTCTGTGTGATTTCTCTGCGCAGAAGCCAATCAATTTCACCAGATTTATATGATGAATGTTTCCTATCGTCTCAACTTCTGCCAAGAATTCCTTTTTTTCTTGACCTCCTTGATTCAGCTGTTTTATGGCAACTCTCTGCTCACCTACCTGCCCCTCAAAAACGGATCCAAACCTTCCTTTCCCAAGCATTTTACTGAATTGCTCGGTTGCTACTTTCAACTGCTCAAATGTGAACCTAGTAGTCATGCTTGGCACTTCTCCAAAATCGTCCTCATCATCTCCAAGCTGATATCTCCTCCAGGGGACCATCGAGGTAATAATGATCACAAATAGTATAGAAATGGCTGCTGCAAGTGTTGGTCCAACAATGGCGCCTGCAACAATCCTTCTCTTTCTTGTGGGAGAGTACCTATTCACTGTTCCATTTGAATTTGAAGGACCGGCTGGTATAGGACTAGGAGGAGACCGTGTGATTTGAACCTTAAGATATGCAGAACTATATATAGTCTCTTCCAGCTGATTTACTCGCAACGAAAAGACTTGTGTTGGCAGGTAACATGAGCCTTTAGAAGTGTCATCACCAATGTACCGAAAGAAGAATGCAGCCTTACAAGAGCAATTTTTCAAGCAAGCCCTCTTGCATCTTTCTTCATCAACCATCCCAGGTAATAATGCGGCCTCTTGATACATGTAATTGAAGTAAGAAACATTCCTTAGAACGAGCAGCCGGTGGTCTTGCATGGACGCACACGAAATTGGAGTAACTGGCATGCATCCGAGGTTGATCCTGCGGTCATCAACCGGCTTGAAGTATGTAGCGTTGCCGTCAATTGGGCACGTACACTGCCCAGCGATGCAGACGCCGTACTCGCCACAGGCAGTTGGGTAAGCACAATCATCTAGCTGCCCCTTGAGAATGTCCTGCGCCATCTGCCATCCATATATTTCATTATACTGATACAACTTTAGGTGGCCGTCAGATTCAAGCCTCACGTACCTCATCTCTCCTGTCACCGTGTCAATTATTTCGGATATAGGGCAGATGGATGTAAAGAAGGCAATGGAGTAATTTGTGAGGGCCACGAAAGTTTTGCTGCTTCGAACTTGACGAGGAGGCGCACAATCAGCAATTGCATACATGTAGTACAGTTGAGGAGGTGAAGATTCAGCAAATGCATATAAGCCATCAGCACGGACAATCATGTAGAGCTGATCATTGGTCGTGTCGTCTAGTTGGTGGCGGACGCATTGGGTGTGAGCCTCATCCCTTCCACCAGTTGCTGGCCCGGCAGCAGGGAATCCGTCGGGTGGCTAAACGACTGCCACATCGGCACATTCCCACGGTCGATGAGCACTAGGTTGCCGGAGTTGGTGATGGTCATCCCGGCAATGGACTTGCCCGAGGTGCCCGTGGACCAAATGAGGTTCCCATCGAAGTCGCGGAGCAACAGGTCGCCGCTGGCTATGAGGCTGAGGGTCGTGTTCTCACGGACAAGGTGGTCCCGGTTGGCGGACCAGACGACCTGCGGCAATACCTATGGGAAGCGCGCGTCTGGCCAGCCGAGGACGCCGTGGCTGTCGGCGTAAATGATGCAGACGCCGAAGAGGTAGGACTGGCATGGGTCGACGCAGTAGAAGCACGCGGAGAACCAGAGGCCTTCCTGCGGCGTGGGCACCTGGATGGGCTGCAGGAGGAAGATGCTCGCGCACACAATGACGGCGAAGGTCTGCGTGCCATGGCTGTCGGCCCTGAGGCTGACGGTCCAGCTGGTGGAGAGGTTTGCGGTCGCCGGCGTCCGAAAGTGGAGGCGCTGCTGCGCATGGACGCCGAGGCTCGCGGCAGCGGCCAGCAGCAGCAGCAACGGGAGGAGGCGTGAGGAGGAAGACATTATGGGGCACTGCGCAATTCACTTAGGGCGTCCCCAATGATGCTGGCTACTTCACTAGCAGACGTGGCGCTGCGGTGATAAAAAAATGTAGAGAAAAGAATAAATAGTGTGCATGTCAGACAGTGAGAGAGGATGGCATAGAGACAGTGATGCTTCGATTCGTGTGCGAGCTAGGCGAGGAGTTTGTCGCTAGCGTGGTGTTTTTTGGACATTCTCTGATATCCACGTAGGAAAAGTGTGCACGTCAGCTAGCTAGGAGCCCCTTGTTGGAGGCGCCCTTAGTGCGACTGTGCGAGTAGTTTTAGTTGTTCCGATCGGTCGCTTGAGCACTGCTTGAATAATATTGTCCGTCGTCCTCGCTCGCCACAGCAATCATCTCCGGCAAAGTGTTAGTGCTTGACGAGGCGGCACTTGACGAGGGGAGGGGGCTCAATGACAATCGTGGTTTTCCTCCAGCACCACAACGCACGCTTTCAACTTCAAGATTGGAGGCGGCTTTATTTCGACTAATAATAATTAAAGCAAGTAGAAAACTAAAAGGTAAAATGCACCGGCGGTTCTCGGAGTATCAGATAAATCTTTTAACTTAGAAAACCTCAATTCTGAATTCTTAAAGTTGGCTTTTGTACCGTCTAGATCCAAACGGGTATAATTCCAACCAACTAGGGCTACATGGCATGCCACCACGTGTTCCCTACTGCTGCCTAGGCCCACGTATCAGGCTCTCCCCACCCCCCCTCTCCCTCAGTCCATCACTTTCTCGGTTCTCGCCGCCCGTAGCAACCGCCCCCTGCTACTGCTACCCGCCCAATCCCTCCGTGTCTCCCGACACCTCGACCTCCGCCACCGACGACGCGCCGCGGCGGCTACCCGTGCTGGCCTACTTCCACGGCGGCGGCTTCCGCTTCGGGTCATGCCTCCGCCTGGCGGCCGAGCTGCCCGCCGTGGTGGTCTCCTTCGGCTACCGCTTCGCGCCGGAGCACCGGATCCCCACCGCCCAGGACGACGGCGCCAAGGCCTTGTCCTGGCTCACCGACGCCGACGCCACCGACCCCTAGCTCGCCGCCGGCGCTGCCGACTTCTCCCGCGTCTTCCTCGTCGGCGAGACTGCGGGCGGCAACATCGCGCACCACGTCGCCGCCGCGCTCGGCACCACTCACATCCGCGGCACCGTGCTCATCGCGCCGGACATGTTCGGCGAGGCCCGGACGCGCGCGGAGCTCGAGACCCCGACCGACGCGTTCCTCACCGTGGAGATTTGCGAGCGGTACATGCGGCTCGCGCTGCCCCAGGGCTGCAGCTAGGACGAGCCGCTCATCAATCCAGCGGGGCCGAACGCGCCGCTGCTCGGCGCCGTGACTATAGCTCCCCTGCTCGTCGTCGCCGCCAGCGCCGACCTTCTCAGGAACCGCAACAGGGAGTACGCGCGCTAGATGGAGTGGGGCAAGGACGTGGAGTATGGCGAGGTCGCCGGCACCGGCTACGACATCTTCCAGCTCGACATGTGGTCCGAGCAAGCCGACCAGCTCGCCAGCACCGTGCGCCAGTTCGTCGTCGACCCTACTCACCGTCAGTGCATTTCACTCGAACCTAAACAATATTGTGAAAACAATACACGATCGACCGCCCTAGGTCCATGCATGCATGAGCTTATAGTCCTATACATTATTCTAGTATAGTGTACTACTCCTATTCTAGTATTATGAAACATAGTGATTGTTGTATTTATTTAATTAATTGGCCTTCATACTAACGCATTACACTCCTATTTTTGCAAGCAAAAAACATATCTACATGGAGACCTTGTGTTTTTCTGCTTCTAGCTAGAAACCTAGAGCCCATCTTATTCAAAAAAGTTGTGTAAACACATAAGAAAGCCAGTTATGCTCAAACTCTCTACAATGATAAAACAAATCACAACAAAATAAATAATGAAATATAAATTTTTTTTGAACAAGACGAACGATCGATCAACCGCGATTTATATTTAAATACGGACAGAGTACTTTATAAAACAACTCAGGGATTCTATAATATCTATACAATGGCATTTTTATTCAATGTGAAATCTCATAATTCATTCAAACCCATAAACAGCGTGGTCGGGCAATCCTCTCTCCTATTTTTCAGTTTTCTACTCTGTCTTGAAAAAACGAAATTGAAAATACAAAGACTGAAAAAGAAAATAGGGCCGAACATAGGAGATTATTTTCTTTTAGGGATAGTTTGGCAACCTCATTTCTCCTAGGGAATGGAGGGAAAAGAGAAAAAATTAGTTTATTTCCTCCCAATTCCCTTCCATTCCCTGGGGGAATAAGGTTGTCAAACTATCCTTTAGAGGAGCATGGGAGATTTGTGGGGACATCGAAAACGAACGGGCCCACGAAAAGTTGTGTTCCCTGTTGTACGCCAAGTAGACCTACCAACAGGCAGAGCATGAGGGCCTCTAGTGCCTTTTTGGTAGTAGAATTTTTAAAAATGGTAGTATTTTGATACCATATTATGTCAGGTATGTGACAATAACTATAATTTTCGATTAACACAGTAAGTTCAAAGTATTTATTGAAAATGACACATATTTGGTTCCATAGTACATAGTGCGGTATTGGAGGCCACTCCTGGCCCCGGCTGCCACCCACTCGAGGCAGCCCCTAACCGGTAAGTCCGCATCCTCCCTTTCCCCGCCTCGGCTCCTTTCTTCCCTAGCCGCTCCTGCTAAGCTGGGCGCCCCAAGCCATCGAGGAGGCTCCAGCGAAGTGGCGGCAGTTGCGGCGCAACGGAAGGGCGATGCGGCACCAGACCACGTGGCGCACGCCGCGGAGGGCGCATGCGAGGGCTGGTGTGCGGGGCACGGCGGCGCCGCTGCTCGATGCAGGAGGGCGCGACCGGCACCAGCGCGCATGGCGGCTGGTCCGACGTGGGGCGAGAGGGTGAGGCAGTGCCGGAGCGCGCAGCGGTGTGGGCCGACGCAGGGGCCGCGTACCTCCTTATCTTCCTCAAGTTCTACCGCGTGCTCGAGCTAGCTGCCGCTGAGGGCGACCCCTCCCTTCTCTCCGCCTTCCTCTGCGAACCACCTGCCCCCGGCCTCCAACTCCTCCGCCGCGGTCCCGTTCGCCGTCCACCCCTTCTGGCATTGCTATGACCACGTATCGCTCCCAGAACTCACGGCGTGCTAGCGGCGGGAGGCAGGGAAAGTAGCACGTGCGGGGAAAAGGGACGCAAGAGGGCGGGTAGACAGCGCGCAAAAAAAAACACTCTGGAGTGCAGTATCCAAAATTCAAAAATATTGTGGTTTTGGCTAAATCATGGCATTTGAAACAATGTTTTACATATGCCAATCAAACACCTCTTTGCTTGAAATATCATAGTATTGTAACATACTGCGGTATTGACCGAAAAAACTAAAAATACTTGGCTAACAGACACGCCCAAAGAAGTATTATCCGTCGGTAATTGGCCTAGTGCCTATGGGCTTAGACCGGGCTGCTGAAAATTGAGGCCCGTTTCTCTAGTCGAGGAATTCATTCGACCGTCCACGACAGACACCACGGCACGGATGCAGACGTGCGATGCCTCTCTGTCCCTGTTGCTGCCGCACTGCCACGCCTGCAGCTACCGCCAGAGCAACCGGCGTCGACCATATATCTCGTGCAGCTCTGCAGGCTCAACCTCAATAGAGACGTGTGCTACGCATATGCTGGGTCATCATGCTGGTTCCGATCCTTCTGTTACAATGACAAGAGACGAACGAACGAACGCCCTTCACAAGAATGAATGTACTCCTAGCTAGCTTGTCCTTCCGTCAGCCAGCCCGTCTGCATATATTGGCTAATTGGCATATCCCTCTGCAAGCCTTCGGCATATCCAACCAGATTTCCAGCCCTGCGCGGGGCCGCTGCTGTATGTGAGCACGTACGCACGTTGCCAGCGGCTATAAATTTGCTGCACAGAGCGCACAGGACGAACACAGCCCCGGCTTGCCTCGGCATCGGCACGGGCAGCGATTGCCAAGAGAGGAGGAACCGGGTCCAGAATGACAGTGCAGTGCTCCCTCGGCAGAGCGAGCGGCGGGCAGCCTTGCCTGGCTGATGATCTGCCGAAGGAGAGCTGCCCTGCCATTCGACACCCACTATTACCTGCCTCAGTGTACTGGTTACCAACTAGATACTACTGTCTGCTGGTCCAGCACCCTGCAATCAGGTTATCTCGGCAAAACGATCACCTCTATTTCATTGGGCAAAAGCAAAACAACAGGGGGCAGCACAAAAAGTTTTCACGACGAGCCCTCCCGTGGCACTCACACCATGGCTGTTAGATTTTTATATACTATTCCATCAACATTTGCTCTCGCACGGATTAAAATCTAGAGGTAAAAGTTGATAGATAAATTTCATAGTAGCAACAATTAATAAGTTACAAACACATATGTAGGTTTATTTTTGTTATTTAATTTTATAACAACACATATTGGTTGTTTAGAGTCTAGATATTATTTTATTTTATCTTTAGCGTATTAAAGATGATTATTTCAACTTATCTTTTATAATGGTATTGTGGATAATCTACGTACCAATTAGGAGTTATTTTAATTTATTTTAATACAAGATAAGTATGCAAATTTAGGAGATATTTTAATTCACCTTTTATAATAGCATGGTGGATTATTTATATGCAAATTTAGAGATTATTTTAATTCATCTTTTATAATGGCATGGTGGGTAATTCATACGCAAATTTAGAGAACTCTTTTAATTCATATTTCGTAATGGTATGGTGGGTAACTTTTTTAAAAAATATAATAGATCTAATGGATAATTGGCTATTATCATTAAAGTTATTTAATGGATGGCTAAATGTTCCTAATTTCGTGAGAATTTATAGGGTCTATCTATTTTTCTAGCGTGTCCAGTTAGCAGACACTTCCACCGTTGTGTGTAGCGCATACATTATACTAATTACATGGGTCCACTCTTGCGCAAAACCTTAAAGATTTTTTTAAATGGAGACGCTATAGTTAGAGTGTTCGATGCCAGATGCAAAAATCGGTCAGGACTATTCGTCAATGTTTCGGTAGTTATTTTCTCATATTTCATGCACATATCGTCTCACCAGACACCAGATTCGTGGATCCGAATTTTTCATTCAATTCAGTTAATTTTCATATATGTTGATGTTGCAACAGTGTATTCTCAATGTTTCATCAATTATTTGTTGATGTTTCGGTAGTTATTTTCTCATATTTCATGCATGTATCGCCTCACCAGATTCGCAGACCCGAATTTTTCATTTAATTCAGTTAATTTCCATACATGCTGATGTTGCAATAGTGTATTTTTAATGTTTCATCAGCTATTCGGTGGTGTTTCAGTAGTTATTTTCTCATGTTTCATGCATATATCGCCTCACCAGATTCGCGGATCCGAATTTTTCATTCAATTCAGTTAATTTTCACACATGCCGACGTTGCAACAGTGTATTCTCAATGTTTCATCAGTTATTCGTTGATGTTTCGGCAGTTATTTTCTCATGTTTCATGCATGTATCATCTCACCAGATTCTAGACCTAAATTTTTTATTCAATTCAGTTAATTTTCATACATGCCGATGTTGCAAAATAGTGTATTTTTAATGTTTCATCAGTTATTTGTTGATGTTTCGACAATTTATTTTCAATATTTCAGCACATGGCTTAATGTTTGTTGCATCCGACGGCTGTGAACGGTTTCATCAGACGATGGGAACCACGTCCGATGCACCGGAGTCCGTCCGGACGTCTGGCCGCTAGCATAGCCCTTTTTTAAAGGCTTAAAAGAGTTTATATTGTACTCGTAGCATATGACAAGAATGATACTACCTCCGGTCACAAATATACATGACCTCGTTGCTTTTTTATCCAGACATTTGACTGTTCATCTTAGTTGAAAAAGAATAAGTTGTTATTAATTTTGTTGTGACTTTTTTATGATTCAAAATGGTTTGAAAAATGACCCGTAACATTTACCAAATTTATTTTTGAAACTACCTCCTATCACACACAACTCACAAGCGTCGTGTGCTTGACAGCGTCGGCGCCTCCAATCTTGAAAGCAGAGTTCTCTGACTCGTTCGCGCCCGGCCCACGCGTTCTGGACTCTGGAGAAAGAAACCATGCATTGGCCGCCTCGTCAAGCAGTCAACAGTCAACATTTGCCGGTGCTGGGGACAGACAAGACAATTCAAGCAACGCGCCAACGCCAAACTGACCGGAAGTCCGGAACACGAACAACCAAAATCGCCCTGCCACTCCCCCAATGCACAATGCCTCCCTCGCACCTCCTCCCCTTGCTGCTGGCGGCCGTCGCCGTCGCCGCGGCGAGCCTCCGCGCCCACGCGCAGGGCGTCCTCTTCCCGACGCCGGCGGCCGCAAACCTCTCCACCAGCTGGACCGTGAGCCTCAAGGCCAGCAGCCATGGCGCGCAGTCCTTCGGCTACATGGACGGCACGTCCGCCAGCGTCTTCCTCCTGCAGTCCATCGAGGTGCCACCGCAGGAAGGCCTCTGCTTCTCCGCGTGCTTCTACTGCGTCGCCCCATGCCAGGCCTTCCTCTTCGGCGTCTGCGTCGTCTACGTCGACGGCGGCGGCTTCCTTGGCCCGGCAAACGCGCCCAGCCCACAGGTCGTCTGGTCCTGCGAACCGGGGCCGCCTTGTCCGTGAGAACGCCACCCTCAGCTTCACGGCCAGCGGCGACCTGCTGCTCAGAGACACCGATGGCAGCAGCGTCTGGTCCACCAACACCTCGGCCCTGTCCGTCGCCGGGATGACCGTCACCGAGTCCGGCAACCTGGTGCTCTTCGACCGCGGGAACGTGCCGGTGTGGCAGTCGTTCAGCCACCCGACGGACTCCCTGCTGCCGGGCCAGCAACTGGTGGAAGGGATGAGGCTCACACCGAATTCCTCCGCCACCAACTGGACGACCAGCGATCAGCTCTACATGACTGTCCGTGCTGATGGCTTGTATGCGTTTGCTGAATCTTCGCCTCCTCAGCTGTACTACCAACAGACCGTGACCAAAGCTGGCACTGGCAGCAGGAAAACTTACATGGCTCTAACGAATGACTCAGTGGCCATCTTTGCATCCTCCTCCTCTGCCAATGTATCGACTCTGCCTCCGATCAACGTGACGGCAGGGGGGATGAGGTACATACGGCTTGAATCTGATGGGCACTTGAAGTTGTATCAGTACTGGAGGATTCCTGAACGGCTGGGTGATGGCGCAGGACATTCTCAAGGGGCAGATAGATGATTGTGCTTACCCAACTGTCTGTGGTGAGTACGGCATCTGCACCAGTGGGCAATGTACATGCCCAATTTACAGCAACGCTACATACTTCAAGCAGATTGATGACCGAAGGATCAGCCTCGGATGTGCGCCGGTGACTCCAATTTCGTGTGTGTCGACGCAAGACCACCGGCTCCTTCCACTAAGTAACATTTCCTACTTCAATTATATAGATACAAAGGCCGCATTGCCTCAGATGGTTGATGAAGAAAGCTGCAAGAGGGCCTGCTTGCAAAATTGCTCCTGCAAGGCTGCATTCTTTCAGTATGGTGGTAATGACACTTCTAAAGGCTCCTGTTACCTGCCAACACAAGTCTTTTCATTGCAGGTAAATCAGCAGGAAGTAACTCACTATAGTTCTTCTGCATACCTTAAGGTGCAGATCACACAGTCTCCACCTAGTCCTACACCTGCCGGTCCTTTGAATCCGAATGGAACAGCGAATAGGAACACCTCCACAGGAAGGAAAAGGGTTGGTGCAGGTGCGATTATTGGCTACACACTTGCAGGAGTCATTTCTGTGCTAACTGTCATCACCGTTACCTCGGCGGTCCTCTGGAGGCGATATCAACGCAGAGATGATGAGGACGATTTTGGAGAAGTACCAGGTATGGCTACTAGGTTCACATTTGAGCAGCTGAAAGTAGCAACCGAGCAATTTAGTAAATTGCTTGGGAAAGGAGGATTTGGATCTGTTTTTGAGGGGCAGGTAGGTGAGCAAAGAGTTGCCGTAAAACAGCTCGATCGAGCTGGTCAAGGAAAGAAGGAATTCTTGGCGGAAGTTGAGACGATTGGAAACATTCATCATATAAACCTGGTGAAATTGATTGGCTTCTGCGCAGAGAAATCTCACAGACTCCTAGTACTTGAATAGTATGCCCAAAGGATCATTGGACAGCTGGATCTATTCCCGAGACTGCCGATATGCCTCTTGATTGGCATACACGATGCAGAATTATCAAGGATATTGCCAAGGGCCTAGCTTATCTGCATGAAGAGTGCAGACAACGAATTGCTCATTTGGATATTAAGCCACAGAATATCCTCTTAGATGACAACTTTTGTGCAAAGCTTTCTGATTTTGGACTATCTAAGATGATTGACAGGGATAAGAGCCAAGTGGTTACAAGAATGAGAGGCACTCCTGGGTATTTAGCGCCTGAGTGGCTGACATCACAAATTACCGAGAGAGTTGACATATACAGCTTCGGTGTTGTAATCATGGAAATTATCTGCGGGAGAAAGAATCTTGATTATTCCCAACCGCAAGAAAGTGTTCACCTCGTCAGCATATTGCAAGAAAAGGCAAGGGATGATCAGTTGGAAGATTTGATTGATATGAATGGCGGTGAAATGCAAAATCACAAGGAAGAAGCGATTCGGATGATGAAGCTCGCCATGTGGTGTTTGCAGATAGATTACAATAGGAGGCCTCAAATGTCAGGTTGTCGTGAAAGTATTGGAAGGTACGATGGACGTGGAAACAAATATAGAATTCAACTTTGTAGCAATGGTTCGAACCAACCCTGGCAATGATGGGAAATTGGCTTCATCAGCTCCGCTTATGGCGTCGCATCTATCAGGTCCTAGGTGAAACAAGCAAATCCGAGGAAAGATCACATGCACAATATTTCTTCTATGCCCAATAGCTAGGAAATCCCTGATGTGTCTGTTGCACAAAATAACACATGTCCTAAGGCTTCTAATGTACTAACCATAGTAGATTTCTCTAGGAATATTAAAATATCATAAAGTTTTTTATGTGAAACGAATCCACCTCCCTGTATTAAAATATAAGCCGCGTTTATTTTTTTTTCAAAACTTCAATCGTTCGTCTTATTTTAAAAAATTGTGAATAAACATATAAGCAAACAAGTCATGCTCAAACTCTGCTAGTAAAACCAGTCCCAACAAAATAGACAATAAATAGCAATACATAAACAACCTCCATGTATGATCTTACATCGAGAATTCAAGAACCTAAATAAACCCTAGATATAATTTCTCTTGCTCTTCATTATTTCTCAAACATACTAGTACTCTAATGGAGTATTATATATATCAACTATAACTAGGAGACCGACCGACCGACCGACCTTTGTTCCCTTTTGATCTCGAAGGGGAATCCCCTTTGATTTTGTGGCGACTGTTTTCTAGAGCAGCGCCGCCGCCGCCGCCGCCGCCGCCGAAGCCCATGCGATGCAAACGACCGCAATGATATCCGTCCGCCGATGGCGCTCGTGCAGAATCAGCGACTTGTAGTAAGCGGCTTCCCTCCGTGCTTGCTGCAGTGACTCCGCCAAGCGGCGGGATGATGCTTCTTCTCCCGTCGACTATGCTTTCTCCATAATGCCTCCTTCATCTAGCTTCTCTGGTGGCTTCTCCTGTCCTTGTGTCGCGCTCGGATCTCAGATCAAGCGTTTGTTTGGGGGCTCGATCCCCTCCTTGTCTCCTTGACCCGCCCCACCGCCCGCGTAGATAGATAGATAGGTAGATACTGTGCGTAGTACGGTCTGCGCTCCGGTTTATATTTAGACAAGGATTTTGATTGGGTCACGTCTGATCCGGTGCTCTGCTTCTGCATGCGCGCCTCAGATTTCGCCCGTCGCCGGCGCTCCCATCGCCATCGCCGCGAACTGCCTGCGACGAGCTCCACGTCCCAATCCGTTGCCGCAGTGGCCTCGCTCACCCTCACTTGTTCGGCGTAGGAGAGCAGAGCGGCAGGCAAATGCCTGCCACAACTTGTTTCTTCCACCATGTTGCCGCATCGTTTTCCATTTACTCATGTACCAGAAATTTCAGGCCTCGAAACCAAGTGTTAGTACCCGTGCCTTCTAATAAAGATTATAGAGTAATTATGTAAAACGTGCATTCACAGAATCACAGTGTAAACGACCAAGTGGACTCCCCGAATCCATTGACTCAGCATGACCCACATCGACTCCTTACACATCGTCAAGCTCAACAACCCACAAGTCGATGGGTCAACCCTTCGATGCCTACAGATCCGACCTAGGGACCAACCTCTCTGTACATGAGAGAAGCAACACGTGTGTCTTCATCGCGCGAGTGATTTGGCCGTAGAGCGTATCTAAGACTAGCTTCTGTACCCTTAAATTCCTTCAGGGAAATAAAGTTCCTAAACTAGGCCTTATTAACAATTAGCATCGGGACAACCACACCAAAAAGGAAGGAAATTAAATAGCCCACGATCTCCATGATATGTTTGATTCGGTTCATAACTTGCTCCGCGAAATAAAGTCATCGAACTATTGTGGGATTCAGCATAATAGAATTGCAATCAGTCCCCACAGGACTTGCGCCACATCTCTCATCCATAAACCCCGACGTATGAGATTTGTTATGAATTTTATTATTGCAAAAGCAAACGGCCTGGTTCATAAACTCCAGCATTTCCTACACCTGTGGCGCGCATACGTTGCGACGTGCACTCGCCTGACAGTGTCTGCTGCGATAGTCAGCCTGCATTTCTCTTATGCGAGGAGCTGTGAACTTTTTTTTTTTTTGGTTCTCCTTCGGGGAATGCGTCGGTGGAGTCTGAAGTTCTGAACTCGCTTCCCAAGAGCAAAACAGCAAGTCCAACCAATAGAAGTAACTAAGAGGAGGGTGTGGACGACAAGAGCGAAAAAAAACAGCGTAGAAATTAATTAAACCATACAAAGTTTGGCCCATACTATATATGCATGCGTATACCTAATAAGCAATACAGAAACAGTCTCCATGATCTTACATTGAAGCAGGGAAGTTCCCTTTGATCTTGGCGACTGTTTTCTAGAGCAACACCGCAGCCGCTGCAAAGCAAACGAACGCAAGGAGATCCGTCTGCCGCTGCTCGCGCTCCATCAGATACCGCGCCCTGTAGTAAGCGGCTTCCTTCCGTGCTTGCCGCAGTGCCTGCTCCGAGCAGCAGCAGCGGGATGCTTCTTCTCCCGCCGACGATGCTTTCTCCATAATGCCTCCTCCTCCTCCTCGGGTGGCTTCTGCTGCGTCTCCCGTTGTTTTGCGCTCGGATCGCGCCGGCATGGCATGCAATGCAGAGATGAAGCGTTGTTTGTTTGGGGGGCTTGACCCCACCCGCCCGCGTAGATATATACGGTCTGCGCTCCGGTCCGGTTTAGACTGGGTCACGTCACGCAGACCGGAGTCGGACGAATTCCAACTCGCCATGGTCCGTGGATGTCGGATGTTGGACGCCATGCTCATCTGTGATCTGGTGCTCTGCTTCTGCATGGTCGCCGGCTAGTCCCTCGCCGTGGCCTCCGCCTCCACCAGCGCGAACTTGGACTACTCGCACTATATTTCTCGGCTACCGCGATCGAGGCCTTCATTTCGCCAGACGAGCTCCACATCCCAATCCGTTGCCGCCGTGGGCTCGCCCCCCATCTGTTCGGCGCAATGCTCCCCCTGGCGTAGTAGAACAGAGCAGCAGCAGGCAAATGCGCACGCCTTGCTTCTTCGGGGGAGAACTGTCCTGCCATTCAATACCGCCCGGACTTGCTTCAACGTGGGAGCTGTCCTGCCATTCAATACCACGAAAAAACAGTACGCGTCCACTCTCTATTTCCTTTGCATGTCTAAACAAGGTCTCCCTGGATTCATTTTTCCCGCTTACCTTTTGTCTTAACAAACGGCAAGAGATTTTCCGTCCAACTCGAATATAATACGGAACGGGATTCAGTTACTTGCTGAAGGCAAGTCACTGAGCACTGTTGCGGTGACTTGCGGACCATCCGATCTGCGATGGATGGAGCAGGTGAATCGCTACAGCACCGTGTTACGGTGCAAAACAGTCTACAGTATTTTTTTTTCGTGAACAGTGTTTCACTCCAGTGGTCCATGTTGCGGATACTGTTCACCAAGGCGCGGAACAACTGTTCCTCTCGGTGACTTGCCTCTGAGTTCAGGTCCAATAATACACACAGAGAGAGAGGTAAGAGGTAATAGGAGCAATCAGCAATAAGGGCAGACTCACTCATGGGCAGGCTCTTCCGCTAGCAAAAGAAGAGGTATGCATATATGTAACCAAAATGGATTTTTTTTCGAGCGCACGGGAAGACTTCCCTTACGTATTTCATTAAGAGGGGGGCAATGGAAGCAATTACAACGACCGGAAAGCCAAGGCTTACCGAACACACTCCACACTCCACACCACTAAGTACCACCGAGATTACATAACATCCAAAATTGGCGACCCTAGGATAGCAGCGACACCACTGGTATTTTCACGGAAGAAGGGCAGCAACGGCAACAGAGCGTTAAACGCGCTGAAACCGGCCAAGAACCAGAGCTTGGTTTCCTCAAGCAGCTTCGAAAAGACCTCACTCGGCGATGAACTTCCTCTGGCAAAGACCCTCGCATTCCTCTCCTTCCGGATCATCCACAACACAAGAAGAACCAAGGCGTCGCAGCCTGGTCGCAGCTACTTGGTCACTCTTTTCCTGACATTTGCCCACCAATCCATGAGGGAATCAGGCAGAGCTCGGTGTGAGGGAATCCCAAGCCAGCTGATGAAACACCCGGAACCAGACTTCTCTCGAGAAACAACACTGTAGCAGGAGGTGGTCAATCGATTTAGTTTCTTGGTCGCAGAGAGCACATCGATCGCTGTCCTGCAGCCCGCGTCTATGACGCCTCTCCGCCGTCCAGCATCAATCATTGTGTTGCTAACCACGCAAAGAACTTCACCTTCGGTGGCACCTTGGCCTTCCAAATGAATCTGGCTCCCAGAAAACGAACCGATCCAATGAAACAACCTCGGTAAGCTGAGAAGGATGAGTAGGAACCATCTAGCTCCCAACGCCAACGAAAAACGTCCTGAACGCCTTCAGAAAGAACGACTTGCTGCACTTTCTCCCAAACTTCAACATACTCAAACACCGTGACCTCTGTCAGATCCCCTCTGATGTCCGAAATCCATGCATTAGCCTGCAGCCCGTCCCTCAACGATCTTGACCGGTAGCGCAGTGGGATAGCCTTGAACAAGTTCGGTGAACAAGTTCGGTAGCAAAGACCTCCATCGGGAGCCCGTCTAGCCAATTATCAATCCAGAAAAGAACTGTGGCACCGTCTCCGATCACGACCTCCGTACTTGCCCTGAAACAGGTCAAGCACGCACTTCTCATCTTTGCATGGCAAGGTAGCCCAAGCTCTGCTCGGATCAGTGCGCCTTAGCCAGCACCAGCGCACACGCAGCGCAATGCCCATCAACCTCAGATCCACGATCCCTAGGCCACCAAACTCAGTTGGCCTGCACAGCCTCATCCAAGCCAACTTGCAACTGACCAGGAACCGAAACTGCCGATCCCGACCACAAGAAAGATCTCCTTAGCTTATCGATGGCGCCAATTGCCCAGCTTGAAAGACCAGAAGCGATCGCCACATGCACCGGCATAGCAGATAGAGTAGATTTGACAAGAACCGTTCTTCCAGCGAGATTCAGCATATTTCCCTTCCATTTTGGAATTCTTGCAGCGACTTTGTCCACAATCACTTGCTCTTCACTGCGGCGGAGCTTTCGGATATCCAGGGGAATTCCTAGGTAAACACAAGGGAAGGTCGAAAGCTGGCATCCCAAGACCTCCTGCACCAGCCCTAGGTCCTCGACCGTGCACGCAATTGGCATTGCGCTACATTTGGCTAGGTTGGTGCAGAGCCCAGATGCACTTGCGAAGGTCTCTAGGAGGCATTTCAGCAGCGAGAGGTCACTTTGAGATGGAGCTACAAACATGACCAAATCGTCAGCATACAGCAGTGCCCGACTAATGGATGGATACCGCAGCGGGGACAAGAACCCTCTGGTGTCCGCGACACCAATTAGACCATTCAGTGCTTCCATGGCGATGACGAACAACATCGGGGACAATGGATCCCCGTGCTGAAGTCCCCTCACGTGGCAAATTCTCTGACCAGCATTACCATTGACCAGAAGCTTTGTGCTCGAGGAAGACAGCAAGGTGGCCATCCAGTCCCTCCACCGCATCGAGAACCTGAGAAACTGAAGTAGCTTCGAGCAAAAACGCCCAAACGACCGAATCGAATGCCTTAGCAAGATCGATCTTAAGAAACACGGTGGGCACTTTCCTCCTGTGCAACAACTTACATGCTAGCTGGACTGACATGAAGTTGTCATGTATACTCCTTGATTTGATAAACGCACTTTGATTCTTACTGATCAGCATGTCTAGCTTGGGAGCAAGCCTAACCGACAATACCTTGGAGATCAGTTTGCTCACACTGTGGATGAGGCTTATAGGCCTGTAATCTTTGATTTCCTCAACGTCCGGCTTCTTCTTCAGCAAGACAAGGTATGCATCATTCAGCAAATACATGCTCCTAGTATCCAGTGACCAAAATTTGTTGAACACCTTCAAGATATCATACATTGATTATAGGCCGGTCCATTTTAAAGAACAGCCCCGTGAAACCATCGGTCCCGGCGCTTTCTCATTCGGCAGTTCGCGCACCACAGTCCAAACTTCAGCTTCAGAGAAGCAGTGGTCAAGATCGTGCAGATCAGTCGTGCGCAGGTCTAGGTTGCTGTACTGCAACGTGTGAGTACGCTGGAACACCCCACCGAAAACCTCAAGGAAGTAGCAGTAAAAAGCGTCCGCTTTATCCTCCTCATGAATTAACTGATGTCCATCAACTCTGATATGCTGAATGAAATTTCTTCTGCTTCTATGGCACGCCTAGAGATGAAAGAACTTGGTGTTGGCGTCCCCTGCCGCCAGAAACATCAGTCTAGATCTCAGACGCACAATGGTTTGGGAGAGCGAGGCTAGCCCGAGGCACTTTATTTTCAGTTGTCTTCTCAGTAAGAGCTCCTCCTCCGAAAGAACACGTGTATCCTGCGCCGCATCAAACAGCATGACGATCTCCCTGGCCATTGCTAGCTGCACTACCCACAAACTTGGAGCTCCATCTACGGAGAGCCTTGGCAGTACTCCGAAGCTTGATATCAAGCGATCGACAGGGATCGACATTAACCGGTTCGGGACCCCAAGCCCCCGCAACGGTGTTCAGAAAGCCCGGGAATTTGGTCCAGACGCTTTCAAACCGGAAGCGGCACTTGGCCCACGGTACGCAGCACAGCTGCAACAGCAATGGTGCATGATCTGAGCAGTCGGATGACAGAGCACGCAGCCAGTGATCTAGGAAGGTGTTGAGCCAATCGACCGAGGCAAACGCCCTGTCAATGCGCTCCAGCGTTGGGTGGTCACGTTCATTACTCCACGTGAAAAGCCATCCGTTCAAGAACAGCTCCGACAATTCTAAATCGTCCAGAAAGTATCTGAACCCTGCCATCCATTCTACTGTTGAGCCTGTTATTGTTCTTGTCCGCAGCGCCCAGGATCATGTTGAAATCACCACACACCAGCCACGGCCCCGGCAGGCTCGCCCGGAGCACTTTGAGCCTCCTACAAGAAGGCGACTCGCTCGATGTCGACCACCGGCCCATAAACCGTACTCAACCACCACACTTGAGTTGGTTTAGACAGCGCGGCAACCCTAGCAGTGATGGAACGCTGCTGGTGCGAGATATCGGAGACTAACCACACGTCCCGACTCCAGGCAAGGATGATCCCACCTGAGAGAACAGTGGCAGGAAGCAACGAGTAATCAAACGAGGCACCTAACATATTACACATGTCTTGGTCACGGATTACAGAGAGCTTCGTCTCTTGAAGACAAAGCAGAGACACATGCTGCTGAATCACGAACTCCCTCACAGCATCCCGACGAACGCGACCATTAAGGCCTTGCACATTCCAAATGAACATGACTTTGCTCCCCATAATAAACTACTAGTAACGACAGCGACGACCAAACACTGGCCTACGCCACACATGGTGGCGCCACCTCCTCGATCCAGACAGAACTGGGGAAGAGCTCCCGAATCGCAGCTCGTTTGCCTGCCGAGAGGTTACCTCCAAACTTGGCCTGACACGCCTTTAAGGCCGCATTGCCAGTAAGCACCTGAGAAGGAGTGTCACCGAGTCTTCTTAGCAGAACGTTTCTCGCCTGCACCTCTGGGTTAGATGCCCTGGACTCACGCTTGGCCGCTAGGCGGGCGCTGCGACGTCGCGTGTCCACGTCCTGGGTGGCGGCCCTGCTGACCCTAAGCCTCGGGCACGCCAGGGTAGCAGTAGGTGCAAGGGGCGCACGAACCAACGCAACGAATTCGTCCACCGCGCGATCAGACGAGCCAGACACATTATGGAGCATTTGGCAATAGAATGACCATCGACACTGGACAGCAAGGCACGGCCCAACTCGGCCACCCAAAACCCAACGATGACAGCCCAACTGTGGTCCGTGGAGCATGCCTTTTCTAGAAACGACGTTTCCAATTCGACATCAACTGTAGTAGTGGCAATTTGATAGAAAATTGTCAGGTACAATTAATTTTAGCGTCTTAATGAAACAATTGTCGTCATGCCTCTTTTTTCTTATATTATAGATAAAATGTGTTTTGTAAGTGTTAAGTCCGTTCAGGCTCTTCAAAAATTCTGAGTCCGCCACTGCCAGCAAGAACACTAGGAAAACAACTAAAGATTCCCACCGTGTTGCCACATCGTTTTCCATTTACTTATATAGCAGAATTTTCATGCCTTGAAAAGAAGGGCTCGATACCTATACCTTTGAAAAAACTAGTAAAAATGCACGTGCAGGACGCACTGTGGCTATAAACAACGGAGAGCTTGAAGTTTCTTGTATAAAAAAATTTGGAGCTACGATTAAAAATGAGCTAATTGGTTTTTAGGCGCTTGCACCATCAATTCACATCATCTCACCGTCTACAGGATAGTTCATGGAAGAGCCTGGTGATCATTGACTTGAGAACTTGCAAATTCATTCATCTAAGATATAATGATTAAAATGCACGTTCAAACCAACATAGTTGTTCATGCATTTAAGCAATGGAGTTCTTAATTATTATTACACACACCTACTAAACCAACAGACATCCCATATCACATAATCACAACCGGGATTTCACAATGACTAAAAGGGTTCAAACACAGCAATTATATATATATACTCATTGATTATTGATCAGGCAAAAAAGCTGACACTATTGCCGTCCGGTTATATACGAGTGAAATTAGCTATTGCAATGCGCTTCAAATAAACTACCCGACTAAAAAAATGGGCCGCAACCAAATTGCCATCCTATTCAGTGTTCACTGCCGAATTGCTGTTTCGCTGCTAGGAGCTGAGCGCTGTGAGGAGGGCTTAGATCAATCGCTATCTACTGAACCACACAGCCTGCCACGCGATCTGTATGTTGTATAAAATTATGTGTGATCATTGGCACGGCTTCAACATATCCTGCTGATTGTGTTTGTGTAGTAATATGTGATTGTGATAAGTACCTTCTAAAGAAGAACGGGGAAGTGACCAACGCGTTGGAGAGTTGGGTGGAGTCTTGATGCAACTGATGATCACAGAAGGGCCTGGTTGCCACATCTCCGTTCATGATGAGTTCGCCGGCGCACTCAGCGATCTTAAGAGTGGCGACGTTGTGCTGGTGGGCAGGCCACGATTTACCGATCTCGTCATGGGCGACAATCGCATCTCCGGTTATGAGAAGGATGACCTCGCCGCCACGACCAACGACCCGTTGGTAATCCACGGCAAGGAGTCCTCCGATACTTTGATCACACATGCATGGCAACCGGCCTTCACGTCCGTCGCTCTTCTTCATCGACATCTCGCACAACCAGATGCAGGTATTGCGGTCCACGCTGCCGTCGAACATCCTATCCATCCAGACGCTATAAACATTTGCGGCGGACAACAACACGAGCTGATCGGTTGTGTATATGACAAGATCAGCGATTGCCAATTGCTGTCCGTTCGTCTTTGGTCGGTCCTTCTAATTTCCGTACGATTTAATAAATCTGAACATCAACGGTGGCGATTTGATGCGGTTGCTATAGAGATATGTCGTGGTTGCCGTGGCCGTTTATGTGTTCGGTGGGGACATCTAAAAATAAATGGTTAGATTGATGACCATGGTGATATCCAAGGGTGGGTATTACAATAGATACCATCTCCGTTGGTAAAATATATTTTTTGCTAAACTCGCTCTTTTATAGATTGTAAGTATATATATGTGTGTGTAAGATAGATATATAATTATGTAAATTTGCATTCACAATGTAAACAACCAACACTCGCTTTGACATATTACTACTTACAATATGTTTCTTTTTTTTGGAAAAAAGTATCGATTCATTGCTTTCTTAAAAAACATAGACGTAACTTACTACAGGGTTAATGACTTTTTTTACAATAATATTGTACTGTCACCTCAGGGAAAAAAGACGAGTGTTGAAGAGCATCTCTCGATTTTTGGACCATTAGATCTTAAGATGGATGGACATGATTCAATCTCCCAACTCCCACCCTGTGCCTCCTCCTCCTCTCAGCGCCGCCACCCCATGCGCCGCGTGCCTCCTCACGCCATCACCCCACCCGATTCTCTCCCATGCTAACCTGGCATCGCTGGGGTGGCTACGTTTGGCTCTCCCACCGCCACCTTCTTCCCCGTCTCTGGCGGCATCCGCGCCGCCATCGCCCTCCGTCGCCTGCCGCCGCTAACCGAGGTGGATCGACGCCCTCGCCACTGGCACCGGCCCAACCATCCTCCTCCACCCCTGCGACGGGTGCCCCACCTCACCTCGCCAGTCCCTCCTGCCGGCCGCCACCACCGCCGGGCCGGCTACCTCCCTGCCCTAGGCCACCCTTTCGAAGTCCGGAGATCACCACTAGTGCTTGTGATTTCTGACTCGCTACATATCACTAGTCCTGTTGCAAGCATATGAATCAACTCACTAGTTGTTGGTGAAATAGGCCTAGCAAAGACTTATTTGAAAAAAATAGGGATCTACATATAATATTTGGAAAAGCTAGTGGAACATGTACAAATGATCACCTACCCCACTATATAATCAGCCATAGGGTTGGGGGTGGATTATTGTACCTTCACTCTCTCTCCTCATTTGGAAGGTGTATAGAAGTTTTGCAACTAATTTAGTGTCTAATGTTGGCACTAGATCCATATCATAGTTGTTGCCTTGTGAACCTTAGTTGTCTAGAGAATGTTAGTCAACGATGAAACTACTTACGTAGACATGAATTCGACCAAAATCTGCTGATGATAACTTCATTAGGCATTTGCATGAACCTACTTTCGCTGAAAACCCTCCTTCAATGTACTCCTATAGAGATTAAAAGAATGGAATAAAAAAATATAATCATAAGAATGGAGTGGGAGATTCGCGAGGAAGTGAGTGGGAGGTATCGCAAGAAATTGGAAAGACGGGTTACTTTCCTCACTTCATTGGCTGAAAGGCTATCAATTGGTACTGAACTGTGCTATATGTTCTCGGTGTTAATACATATCAACACTATTCTTCCTTCTTTATAGATGAAACACTAGAAACTTGTCAGGGACAATATCCTCATGAGGAAGACAAGTGTGAACGAGTTGGGCCAGTCCCTAGGTAGTAGTAGATCAGAAACAGTAAAGTATCAAGTCTTGTCAGGGATAAGGAAGACCACTCTCCTTCTTTGGGAATTTTCTGCGGAATATTGTAAAATCGGCTATTGAGATCATCACGCCAATTGCCTTTCACATCAGCATGAAGCACTGGTTGACCATTAAAAGGAAGGCCCAACAACATGGTAACATCCTCCGGGGTCAAGGTAATCTCACCAATATTGAGATGGAAAGTATTTGATTCAGGGAGCCACCTGTCCAGAAACGCTGTCATGAGGGAATAATCAAATTTGAACTTTCGTGACCTCCGTGTGTTTTTTCCACCAATCGTGCAAGCGGTAGGAGACCGACCTCACTTAATATGCAGCAACAAACGAGTTGGCAGTACCCAAGTAGGCCAGTCCCAAGTAGGAGGTAGATTGAACAACAGTAAAGTCTCATATATGTAACAGAAAGGATAGGAAATAACACAACCATAACTAATCGCCTTGTCTTGTTCCTCTTTCTTGTTCATGGTTGTGCCTGTTCCTGTCCAAACTGGTTCTCGTTGTTCCTCCCCAAATTCCACTTTATGCACAACTAGTGTAATTCTTGTCAAATACTTATCATTTCAGCAAAGAATAAATGACTGCCTACAAAACTTGGAAAGCAAACGGCTTGACTACCGGGAGAAAGATTTGAAAAGTTGACATTTCAAAAAACATTGGATGGAGGAAGTATTACTTAACAGTCGTAAACTGAAAAACTTGATTTAGGTTCTTTTTAGCGGAAGACACTGGCTCCAGCGTGGGCTCTGTTACAACTGCACTAAAGACGAGAAGGATATGGTAGTAAAGACTTGTCATTTGTTGGAGTTTTGGAGTTCTTTGCCTCTCATGGATGGCCATTTATATTTTGTATTGTACACTGTTTTTTTTTGTATTGTCTGCTAAAAACGCGAACACTTGTTTCAATTATTGAGTCGTAATAAGTAACAACTTTCGATCCCGATCCAATGTGTTCGTTTCACCATGGGATGCGCGCAAAAACATAAGTATATACCAGTAATGTTAGAAAGCCCACAACAAAAACCAGTGGCCTGTGGTCCGAATGAGAGAGCAGCAAGCTGGATGCTCCGATCCACGCCCCCAACCAAGCGATTGGACGGCTCACGACATACCCGACCGGCGACCAGGATCGTGGCCTAACAGTTGGCCGCACAGGTTTGGCGCATTTTCGGCGCAACCTCTCCAGGAAACCGCCTCTGCTTTATTTCCATTGAGTTCAGGACTTCGACTGCGGAACTCTACAAATTATACGCCGCGCCTACGGGGATCAATCCTCTTCCTTGCAACTTTGCAGATAGGAACGCACGAGACAACAACAAATCACACAAACTTGGACTTGGTCGCGGATCTCTAGATCAGGCTACCACAGAGGAAGAGTGAGATTGGCAATGGAGATAAGAAATGTTGCGGTGACCGTGGCCGGGCCGCAGCCAGAGAGGAGGTTAGGCGGCATAGCAGATCGGCTCCACCTGGCAAGAGGGTTCAGGAGCTGACGCCACGTGAGCGGAGGGTGATGGAGGTCAACCTGTTTATTTGGCTTGCGATACCTGATGCCGAGGCTTACATCGCAATGACAGAGAACAAGGTGGAAGAGGAGTACCGCTGGGCGGGAAAGCTTCATAGGTATGACTTGGACAAGGAGTGGTTTTTTTTTTGAACGGGCATCCCCACCTAAAGGATTTATTCATGCGACCCTAAAACGGTCATGTAAGATCAGCATAGCCTGTGGTAGGCATTTTACAAGTGGGAAGAGGGGGGAGTTACATCAGCTTTTTGCTACATACTAGCCGTGCTAAACACATTGATCCAGGCCTCCTTGAGGGCCGAGTCCTTTGCCCGATGTCTGAAATCCCGGAGCTTGGCTTCAAATGACCATTGTGGCTTGCTCATTCCGGAAAATGTAGTTGTTTCTTCTCTTCCATAATTCCCAACAGCATAGTAAGATGAATGGGTTGAACTCCCTTGCTAGTAGCTCAGGGGGACGTGCAATGGATTGCAGATCCGTCACTGTCAGGTCAGGTGGCACCTGAAATCCTAGTTTCGCCCAGAATTTTGTCAAGAAACTGCAGTGAAAGATGATGTGGGATGCGGATTCCGAGGCTTGGTTGCAGATATCACAAGCTTCATCTGTCACTATGTGTTTTTTGTATAGATTCACCTTGCTTTGTATACAATCTTTCTGAAGCAGCCATCCAAAAAATTGGACTCTGGGGAAGCACGGTTATTCCACACGAAAGGTGTAGCTTTGTCATGATCTGACATCGACCATTTCAGCAGTTGGTATAGCAGTCCTGTGTGGAACTTGCCGGACTCGTCAGCTAAGGAGCATCGATGCTGGTGCAGGCCTCTGTGATTACAGTGTCTGCGATGATAGCTTGTGCTTCCGTTGGCTCCCTTGCAGCTTGTTGAGAGAGTCGAGGTACTAGGAACATACCCTTCTCTTTCACTTCTCTGACACAGTGTGAGTAGAGCGCGGGTAGGGTTGAGGCGAGGTCGTCCTGCCCGTCGCAGGCATCGTGCTAGAAATCAGTGCTCTTGGCATAACGATGACAAAGACGAGGCCAAGCCGGAAGGGGTGTAGCAACGGACCAATCAACTGGATGATCTACTTTCACACCGGCTTTGTGATTGTCTTTTCAATTTAGCTTTTCAAATGAGCTATTGTATGCTAATTTGTCATCAACATATGTTGTATCTTGTGGACCCAACACAAACATTTACATCTGAATGCAGAGAGTGATTGAATTTTCCATGTCCAGTGCCAATGACTAGAGCCAAGCAAGGCCTAATAATGCAATGTGCACCTGAATGTTTTCTTCGAGGGGGTGGATTCTCCCACAGCTACAAAACTAGGCGGGGTGACAATCTTTTGCTTGACTACGAGCCTCTCCATTAAGTCGTTGGTAGTAGCATAACGTTGCCTGTTTCATCCGTATGTTCATGTGCTGTTTCCCATGGTAATATTCCCATCCAGTCAATCAGGGGCCATCTCAATCCTCTCCTGTAGTTGGTGTCCTTTATTCTCCAGAACAACTGCTTAACTAGAATAGGACAGTTAAATCATGCATCGAGCAATATACTTGGAAAATACAATGGAATTTGCTAGAGAGGAGGGAGGGAAGGCCGCAATATGCACCATTGTTTTCAGCCTTCTGTGATCTTGGAGCCTTTGCCCCTGATCTCTTCACCAGAGGGAGCTACCAACTGTATCTGTTGCCTCCACACCTACTGTAACCGGCTTCTGTTGGAAACTTGAAAACTCCTGACTTGATTGGGCAAATTAATATTGCCATACACCAAATTCCACATTACACAAGCAACCATTTCCTCAGCAAACTATTCAATCCGTCCTAATTTATAAGTCGTAATAGCGTTTGGCTGGAAAAAAATGTATCGGTATCCAATTACAGAGGGTATTGAATTGCAATACAGATCGTTTGGTTGGCCTCGGTCTGCAGCATGTTACTGCGTAATGGGATACCGGCCTACTCAGCTTCCATTCCACCCATTCTTGAGTGTTATCGGATACCGGCGTTGTCATCCACAATCGCGAGTAAGAGTTTAGCGCTTCGCATCTCGTGCGGCACCGGTGCACTCCTTCTGCGCGCGGCTCCGGCTCCCGCTCTCCGCAGTCGCCCGTGCATGGTCCCATATCAGCTTCACCATTGCTGAGAACCACCACCGGTGGGCGCCCTCTTCCTCTCTCTCATCTCTCCCTTCCCCTATCTCCTCTCTCCCCCCACGTGCTCATATCCGTTTTTTTCTGAACCCTAGCTCAGTAGCTCCTGCTCTTCCGTCATGGCTGCAACCAGCCAACAAGCTGTGGAAAGGAAAGACCTGCTGCAAGCAACAAGTGGGGATATAAGGGGAAGAAGACAAGGGACCATCACCATGTCCGGCATTTCTTTCGTTGTTCCATGCATGTATAGTCTACGGAGCAGTGAATGTCTCTGCATGACTCCATCAATGAGCTACAACCAAACAGTGTAATGCATTTCGTTGCCATTACTTTTGTCATCCAATCAATGCAAGTTTGCTTTGCTTTTCTAGTAACCAAACACCACCTAAGTTTGACACATTATAAGACTAAGTTGGTCAAATTTGGTGTCAAAAAAGTCCAAACGGTGTATAAATTATAAATTGAGACAGAGGGAATACTATGTAATACAATAATGAACTGCCATTTTACGTGATCTTCTGAAATAATAAAAGCTAAAGCATCTAACGTTTCTGGAACAAATAAGGCCAACATAGAGCCTATTACCACACGAGACAAGTTTTTCTCTGTAGCAATGGAACATGATTAGGGGTGGCAAATTGGCAATGGGGCCCGATCTTCGATTCTCCCTGGGGAATTCCTCCATTATGGGACGTTGGGATGGAGGGATCCGTTAAACTTGTACGTGATGGTGTTTTCGTATAATAGTTAATGATAAAAATAAATAGTTACCCTTGTCAAGTGATCAGCTCATCGTACAAATGTATTCATTTTGATACACAGTATAATGATTTTTTATCTCTGACAAGATATGTTTTATCACTAATAACAAATGTTACACATATTAATTACAATTCAAGCGAGGACGGGAATCTCATGTCAAGGATTTATTCCCCATGGGGAACGGAGACCCCTGTGGAGATTTATTCCCTGCTGGGAACGGGAATAGAGAAAAAATGTGCTCCGCAAGGTGTTTATGGGATCTCTGTGGAGAATTTTTTCCGTCGGGGGACGGGACGGGGAGCGGGGAATTCCCCTTTGCCACCGAGCATGATCAACCGCATGAGCATAATCAATGACCTCGCCGGAGTTGGGCAATCCAATGGAAGCCGCATTGGGCCGGGCCGGCTAAACCCACTTGAAAACGGGAACCGAACCGAGCCGATCTGGGCCATCCAATTTCTAGTCGCACGGCCCACGCAACCTCGAGGGGTTGTGCTCCTGCGAGGCTGCGACGAAGGGCTTCGGTGTCTCCGCCAGCCACGGGCCGCCATGTCGGAGGCTGAATCGCCGGCGCCGTCGGCAGCGGCGGAGCGGAAGCCCCGGCGGTTGCGGGGGCACAAGAAGGGCGCCGTCACCTGCTGCGTCGCATCCTCCGCCCGCCCGGGCGTCATCGCGTCCTCCGGCGAGGTAGGCGTTTCTACTCATGCTGCCTGTCTACTCTTCTCCTCCGCCGAGAAGATTGCCGATTGCGCCTGGCCATGACTCTGTGTCCCGCTTGGGAGTCTGTCCAAGTCGGCCACTAGTCGCAGCCTCGCAGGGCATGGTGTCTTCCTCTGAGGACACGAGTCAAACACCTCAGGGGGCATGGGCAGTGGCTACTTGTGCTCCTTGAGCTGTAGTAGGGAGCGGCTGAGATATTTCTCGGTCACTGTTAAACTGGTGGGCGGTTGGCTAAAAATGTGACAATATATGATGTTTTGCTGACTGCATGTCGAGCTCTGGGTTGCCGGAGCAACCGGACCACGCCTTGCAGGTTCCTCCATGCTTTCTATCGATGCATTGGATGCGATACCCTTGTGGAACTAGCAACATGGAGAATTCCTTTTGAGTATCCGGTGACCATTGTCTCCATGAAAGTAAACTGTTGGGTGGCAATCTTATGACAAAACCCTACGACCTTTTGTTCATTCATGTATCACAAATTTCACTAAATGTTTCATACTATGTTGAAGCAACAGTAGGAAGAGATGAGAATTTCACTAATTACTTGGTCACTATGCTGGAAATTCTGGTATCATAGTGCAAGGGCGCTAGGTTCATGCCTTGTGTAGGGATTTGTTTCACCCGATTTTTTCTCGCCAATGGTGATGAATCACAATAAACCTAAGCACATTGTTTGTACTATTTGGCACCTCTGTTTTTTCCCTATCCCTTGGCCTTCGTTAGTTCTCATGTTGTCATGGGTTCTCCTGCCACCTTAGGATGGATGTGTTTGCTGGTTTGATCTGCGCACCAAAGATGTGCTTTTGACCATCGAGGCATCAAATAAACCAATTTCTTCAATATGCTTTAAACCAGGTCAGTATGCCCATTTCCCCCCAAATGCAGCCATCTTTGTATGTTCGTTCCTGAATTGAAGTTTTTGTGGACGTGCGCGCGTTTCACACTCAAAATGTATTGTTCATGTAGGAAATGAAGATTTTGTGTATGCCTCTGCTGGAAATGAAGTATTGTCCTTTGATGTTCGTTTGGTAAGTTCAGAATCCGAATGTATTTTCATTCTTAGTTTGAAGGTGAACGCCAACTTACTATTATGTCACCTGTACCTTGGTTTCTTGTCAGTAACATGATTACAGTGGTTTTCCTGTAGGGACCTCAATCAAAGCCACTGGAGACGTATACCTACAATAGAGATGAAATCAATCAGGTAGTATATGAGTTGCTGTTCTGACTTGATCTTTCTCGTAGAATCAAATTCTGGGCTTTATGATGACATTGAGTTGAGCTAAAGATTCAGAATCTAATACTTCCACTTTCCACGCAGATTGCTGTCAGCTCTAAAGGTTTCCTCGCTGCTGCAGACGACAGTGGGGATGTTAAGGTATTGAATGTGTGGCAAATGTTTCATCATAAATATTGAAGAATGAAGATTATTCTATTTAACATATATGAAATACCACACTCCACATTTTGGTGTTGGCTACTTGGCTTTGCATACCTGCAGTCATTGTAGTGAAATAGATTTAGACTAAAAAACATCATATATTAATGGGAGGGGATACTTTATATTTAATATACAAGTATTGGAAAGCAATTTCCAGGGTGTGCTGTTCTTCCTGCTTAAGTGACAAACATATTGCATGGAAGTTCTTTTGGAATATTCTATTTTCAAACAACACAAATGATGCACCTGTGGATCAAGCCGGCTATTAAGAAGTAAGAACGTTTGTCATTATGAGTTCAAATGTACCCGCTTATGTATTTGTGCTTTGTTGTGGAACCAAGAAGGGATTGTCATCTTTTAATTCTCGATTCAGAAGTGGATTGCTAAAGGATTTGAGAACTGGTGTACAGTAGACTGAATGTCCCTCAAGTTAGAAGAAAGATATGTGCAAGACATTGATAGGCATGATTGATCTTGTACTTTTGTTCAATGATTTTGTTCTTGAGATGCTATGGTTTTATTTTGCAGATTATCAATACCATTCAAAAATGCTTGTATAAAAGATTGAGGGAAGCCCACACAAGTGTATCCTCATTCGGTGTAACTGGATGCTTTTGATACTTTTTACTTGAATTATTTGTGTTCCTTTTATGTTTAAAAATTGTAATGTGTTCCTCAGATCAATCTTTCATCTTCATGCAATTTAAAAATTGCAATGTGTTCCTCAGATCAATCTTTCATCTTCATGCAAGTACATATCGGTTGTCCCTTGATGATTTTTGTACAGATTTGCAGCAGCGTACAATTCATTCCTTGGAGACCCTGGACAGGTTAGTGTTATAATTTTTCTTTCTTTGTTATTTTCTCTGGCTTAGTTTTGTTATCTTGTTGCTTCTGTTTTTGTCAACTTATTAGGGGCAAATACTAGAATTTTTTTCTTGAATTCTGTTTTTTATATATTTTGATAATCACTAATAGATAGTTTTCACTTGGCAGCAATTACTGGTGGCCTTGACTCCAAGCTTTTTGCGTGGGATTTCTCCAAAGGACGAGCACTGTTTTCTATTGACTACGGTACTTCCTTTACTTTCCATTAAACGCCTGTGTAGCATGCATTGCTTAGGTTGCTCCAGTTTCTTACTTATGTCTTTTATAGTAGTACATATCCTAACATTTCCTTGAAGATTTCGTATATTTCGGTATATTTCCTCCAAACATGTAAATCACCTTACTTTGCATAGCAATGAAAAGTTTCTGATGATCTATTTCAAAGTTGTACCCAGTGTTCTTTTTTGTTGTCAAAATACTCCACATTTTGAATGAATCAACATAATATTGATCACTGAGTTTCAGGTTCACCAGAATTGCAAAATGGCAGTTCATCCAGTAGTGCAGGGCAATGTTTCAACCCTGCTTTTGTTCATTCAGTAGCAGTTTCTGAAGAGGGTATTTTGGGAGGATTATACAAGGTTTGTGCTGTTGCGAAGGGGGATGGTGCTGTTGACGTGGTTGATCTTGAGTATGAACTGGCCCCTGCAAAATCAAAAGGACCTCCTCGGGCAGCAACTTCAACAACGAGTTCAAAAAGAACTGAACCTGGAGATGGAAGCTGTAACCAAAGTCAAGTGAAAAGAATTCATCTTGATTATACAATGGGTGGCCATACTGCAGCTGTGTCTTGTGTGTAAGTCCCTTCATAACTTCATTTTGCAAATGTATGTATCACATTATCACTTGCATATCTCGTTTGTTGAACTAATCAGCTGCTTAACAGAGCATTTTCCACATTTGGTGAGAAGGGAAAGTTCCTCGTTTCAGGAGGTAATGATGCGGTAGTGAAGCTATGGGATTGGTCCAAAGGATTTTCTTCTGAAGCAAACAGCAATACTGAATTAGTCTTGGATATTGATGTGAAGAAAAAGGTCACAACTGAATCTTCAATATTCTGTGAACCATTGTCTTTGGCTAGTTATATTCACAGTTGAGAACAAATATAGAGATCTAATGCATGTGTTTCGTTTGAAAAGATGTGGTTCTTATGATCAGTAAAAATGCTCACCTATGATCTATTTCTTGGCAGGTAAATTGGGTGTGTACTACTCCAACTGATTCAGATAACCTGATTGTGTGTGACACATCCAAGGTGGTCAAAGCATATAGTTTCCAGTAGATGGATCAATGCGTGGCCTCAGCTTACTGACAATTTTCTGAGGGAATGGATGTTGTCTGACCGTGAGTCACAAGATGGCCCCAGTGTCCAGAGGCTCCAGTCTCCAGACACATGATGGCAATCCCCAAGCCTGCCACAGATAGTTCATAGCTCTGCAAATTGATGGACTCGAGATTACTGATTAGCACTCTCGCAATATCAGTTGCAGAGTGCAAAAGGGCCCAATGAATGTTTATTATTCTCTGCCGGGAAATCTTGTTCGACGCCTTCGAAAGGGTTGCTAGCTAGACTAGACATGTGTATCGTTGTTTGGTATGGCGAAATGAATACACTGTTTTAGAAGAAAAGGTAATTTGTGCCGGCAGACGTGGTCTTTGTTTAGAGATGTTGAGACCGAGATGTGTAGTGTACTTATCTTTTTACATCTATATGTTACAAGTGTTGTTTCTGGAACACTACTTTATATGCAGGACGTTCTGATACTACTTGTAGCAACATGGCATCATATATATGGTGAATCGAACAAATACAGTTACACGACTATGTTCCAGCAGTATTATAATGATACCTGTTTTAACCTCTCGGAATTCTACCGCACATTTTGGACAGCCTCAGTGGCTTCAAACTGTTGATGTACCCATGGGAGCAGGAGGAGCTCAAATCCTGCCTGGCTGCCTCGAAATGTCGTCATTTTGATTGCCGTTTGGTTTTCCTGTTTGTAATGGACACCCTTGTTGACGTTTCTGGCTTTCCCAAAAATAGCTCAGAAATTCCATCTTGTGAGGGGGCATTTATGCGAATATCCCTGTCTAAATATCTCTCATCTACAAGTGGTGAGGAGGTGGATACAAGCAGGTCCCATTGGAGGCTGGAGCACAGTTCGCTGCTCTTCTTTGGTGCAGAAAGCAGAGGGAAGAAATGGGAGGCATGCTCTTGCCGCACCACCAAACATCTCCAAACCCCTTGCGAAGGACCGCCTTCGCAGCATCGTTTGCGCTTCACAGAGGTGACTGCAGGAGCATTTCACTTGGCAATTTGTGTGTCTCTGAGTCCTTTCCATCGTTGGTGTTCTTGGAGCTTTCTTGGTGATTGTATTGGTGCCTCTTGTGCAGTCACTGAACTTGGTGGAACTTGCAGACGGGTTGTTCTTCTGTGCTGCTACGCGGCAAGGCTTCTTGCGCCCACCTTGCGCGGCCATCATCAGATCAGAAGCCAATGGGGCTGCGTCGTCAGACGCGGTCGGAAAGCATAGCAAGGAGGAGCTGATTGCTTTCTTCAGAGACATCCAGACCTCCTATTGCTGAGAGCTCGGGTAGAGCTTCGAGGAGAACGACGAGGCAGCGATCTCCTGACCCGTTCGAAGAGGTTGAGAAGAGGAAGCAGTCCTACGGTACGTGGTTCGCATTGACAAGGCCACAAGGGCTCGCTATCTTTTTCCCTTTGCCGAACAGTGGAGTGGCATTCTGGAATGGACATTCGTGACGTATGCTTAGGCGTGTTTGATACATCCAACTAAATTTAGCTAGTTAATTTTTAGCTAGGAGCTTAGCTAATTTGTAGTTAAGACACAATCTAGCCAATTAACTAAGAGTGTTTGGACACTTTTATAGCTAATTTTTAGTTAGGGTTACACCCCTTAATCCGTGACAAGGCCTTGTGATTCGTGACTTGCTACAGCTCACTATTATTCTCAATTAGCGTATGGATCATCAAAAGAAGCACATATATAATAATTATTTTCCTTAATTCTAGATCACAACTGATAATCATGTGCTGTAAATTGATCACAAAAGGCATGCGTGGAGACAGTGGCGCTGCTGATTCTTCAGAGGAACGAGCAAGGGTGACAAATCTGGAGGACATGAAGATGGCGGAGCTGAGAGAACTGGCGAGGGCGAGAAGGATGAGGGGGCACTCCAAGCTGAAGAAGGGTGAGCTGATTGATCGTCTGAAAGGGGTTATGTAATAAACTAGCCGTGATCAAGAGCAGCAGATTGATCTGCTGGAGGAGTGAAGGTTTGCTATTAGAGACATCTGCCTGAACTGCGGTCACAAGATTGATGTTCTCGTCATTTTCAGTTGATCATATTGGGAGTACACTTTTTTTTTAATGTACACATACATGTACTCATCTTCTTATTATGAGATTCTTATTTAGAGTTCCGTAGAAACAACCCCAGTCCGTATGACTAGGTACGATGAGATGTGAAACTGTAGGCCATTAGTACTGACTTCTGAAGCTTTTTCTCTGAAATCTTATACAGAGTTGCTTCATTGGTAAGAACTACAGTCTACAGTAACATGAACAACGAGAAATGTGATCTATGATTACAGACTCACAGCCGTATTATTGTTGCAAATTGGCCAATTGGGATATTTTAAGCAGAGACTCTTCACTGCAATTTATTTTTGGAGAAAAGAGATGCATTAATCACTAGCCTCTGTAGAAACCAGGCAAGAAGTTACAAGGAAACCCAAACACAAAGGAACTTTCGCCATTCTTTCTTCAATCTGAAACCTTTCCCATTCCGAAACCTCAATTTCCAGACGAAAAAAAAAAAGCAGCAACGAATTTGAGCGTGAATATGTTATTAAGCCTAAATCTTAAGGTCTACCACAGATCCGTTGTAGTCTAGCTGGTTAGGATACTCGGCTCTCACCCGAGAGACCCGGGTTCGAGTCCCGGCAACGGAATTTTTATTTTTGTCAATTATCCCCAGGAAATTACTAAAACGCCCCTCCACTCACTTTGTTCGACGGGGTCACGTACGTAATTGTACACAGCATAATTCTAGGAATTAGGGTTTCATCGTCTACTTTACACAGCTTCCTCTGCCGCCGCCGCCGCCGCGGCGCTGCAGAACCCTCTCGCCTTCCTCGCGGTCGCCTACCAAATCTTACGATGGTGAGCTCGTCGCACGGAGATGCGCTGCACTTTGCGCCATCACATTCTATTTACTCTTGCCGCCGAATCGTTCCGTGACGATGTGGGTTGGTTCCGGTTTCGGTGCTTGCAGTTTCAGGCGTCGGAGAAGAAGCGGTCGAACCCGATGCGGGAGATCAAAGTCCAGAAGCTCGTGCTCAACATCTCCGTCGGCGAGAGCGGTGATCGCCTCACCCGCGCCGCCAAGGTATAGATGCCCATTCCCCAGAATAGTTCTCAGTAGGTTCGGGCGGGCTGCCGATTCATGTCTTCGGCTCTTCGCTTTGCGCTCGTGGCTTACTCTGTTGATCATGTGTGTGTTTGAATCGCATGGATTTGTGCTTCGCCTCCTTTTCGTTGAGAATTAGTTCTGCTCTGTAGGTTAGCCTCATCTCCACAAGCCGTCAAATTCCTCATTGTTATTGGCTCCACTTAAAATTGTGCTTCACCTCCTTTTTGTTGAGAAGTAGTACACTAGTACGATTGCTTGCTACATCAGTCACTGTTAGATATTGTTCACATAGTTCCAGTTAAAGCTGATCAATGGCGCCAATGTTACTTTGATTTCTTAGTGTGCACATGATTTTTTGGAAACGAGACTTTAGTTCAATCTTCATAGTGAGATGTTGCTCTAACTTCCATTGGTTGTTTATTAGGTGCTTGAGCAGCTGAGTGGGCAGTCACCGGTGTTCTCCAAGGGTAATTTCCTTAAACCCGGCATACCATTGTGGCCTGTTGTTTTGGGTTTACAGTTCTCATTGCAATTATGATATGGCATTGCAGCGAGGTACACTGTGAGGTCGTTTGGGATCCGGCGTAACGAGAAGATCGCGTGCTATGTGACGGTGAGGGGTGAGAAGGCAATGCAGCTGCTGGAGAGTGGCCTGAAGGTGAAGGAGTATGAGCTGCTGAGGAGGAACTTCAGTGAGACCGGCTGCTTTGGATTCGGTATCCAGGAGCACATTGATCTTGGCATCAAGTAAGATGATTTCATATCTGCTGTTTGGTAATTTGACTGCAGTGTATTTATCTGTGTATGGATGCTTTTTGGTAGGCACTGTGGCTTGCCCTGTAAGCAGGGTAATTGGGTAAAGGATGTGTAATTTTACATTCATGTACGCAGTATGGTTCACTACTCACTAGGATAGCTTAAACTTAGCACAGGTTTGAGAATTGAGACTGCTGATTGGCTGTAAGGTGTTTTTAATCGATTTGATGATATATTAATATTGCCAAGTCATAATAATTCCCTTTCGTGGTTCATTGAAGTAATGAATTTGTGTCAACTGTCAAGAACATTTTCAGATCAAATGGAGCTTCTAGTTGATTATTATTTTGGTCTTTATATGCATTGCAACTGGTTTATTTATATAATATCAATGTTAATTTTCTAGTCCTATTCAATTGATAGCATCCAAAATTCTTGTAGCCTGTAGCCATTAATTGAAGGCATTTGTTTCCTATTTTTTTTGCTCTCTGAGTCAAGTTTAACTTTCTCGAAAATGCTTACTTCTTCAATTCTTTTCTTGTGTGGGTTTGTAACAGGGATGCCATGTTATGCTTGAGTCCATAGCACTCATGAGAATTATTTTGGTGCTTCTGTAGCTGTTGTATTGCATGGTTTTGTAGTACTGTGGTGCATCAAACGTACTTTATTGTGATGTTGTTTGAGAAAATGTTTGTGTTTGTTTGAGATTACAGCGCTGATGGTTTGGATACAAGGAAAACCCCTCCAATCCATACATTTTAGGGGGAGGGGGTGTACTAGTTTCGCCGTCAGTCCCCTCAAATACGTATGGATTGGATTTATCCAAACAAGCCCTTAGGGGCTGTTTGGGTCTCTTGAATTGGAATTTCATTATAATAACTACTTGTTCCACGCTAATATATGAAGAGAAAAAATAATTTTAGAGCCTTGGGTGGGAAAAAGAGAGCAAGGAACTTTATGATACAATTCCAAACAATTCACCGGTGGAAGAGAAGAATCACTTTATTTTGGATTAATACATATGTGGGATGATGGATTTCAATCCATATGCATCATTAACTCAACTATTTAGTCACATTTCAATTCTCCTAAAGTCTTAGGAGCCAAACAGGGACTTAGAGATTTTGGAACACGTCATTTGTTACATTGTTGCAGCGGATAGATCCTCTTTTTTCAGTCCTCTTAGCTTTTGCTGACTGAACTGCTGCATTCTGTTAATGATTCATAACCTTCCTCTTTGTTGCATTACCTAAGGTATGACCCATCTACTGGTATCTACGGCATGGACTTCTACGTTGTCCTTGAGCGTGCTGGGTACCGTGTCGCCCGTCGCCGCAGGTGCAAGTCCCGTGTTGGGATTCAGCACAGGGTCACCAAGGAGGACGCCATGAAGTGGTTCCAGGTCAAGTACGAGGGTGTGATCCTCAACAAGGCCCAAGCCAACACCTCCTAAGCATCACAACAAGAGCATAGCCCCTCTTTAGAGATCGAGTTAATTAAGTTTATCTGGTTCTTGGTCTTGTATTAGGAGAAACTAAATGCATTGTCAGTTTTGCCTGCACTGGAGTTGGATCCTTTTCTGGGTGCCCTGTACTTTCATCTTAACTCTCACTTGTGTTTTACCGCCTTTGGCAGCAATACTAGATGTTTGGCCTATCCTGTGGATAAATCTTTGTTTTGCTTTGTGCTTGGAGAATGATGAGAACCCTTTGCTTTCTACTTCCGCAATCTTATGTCAGGGTAAGGTTCTAAATGGCGGTCAAAATGAAGTCGATTGAGCTGAGCTGAAGGCTCTTATCTGATGATGATGATGATGATGATGATGATGACCAGTATCATGCCCTGTGAAACTAGGTAGGTGGTCCTGCCAAAGAAGGCAAGCAGCCAGTTTTTTTTTTTATCACATTTTGGTTTTGCTTGAACGTAGTCTTTTATGGATCTTTTTTTGGTTGAATCCCGGTAGCAAGGTGGTCCAAGAAAATAAGCATAGTAGATGACCAAAAGCTGTCAAAAAGGATGTTGTCAAAATAAACATGGAGACTGATATATTAAACTTGGAATAGTTTAACTTATAACAGAATAAGAACTGTATAGTTATTTTGAGACGGAGATGGTATGTGACATTATCGCAGAAGAGAAGGGGCAACGACAACTAACAGCTATCACAATTGACGACTATTGCTATGACAACAATGCTAATTTGTTAAACCACACTCGTCATCCCTCTTGTTAAACCACTTGTGATTGGCCTAATTTGTGAACAAGGCCATATAAGACTTTTGCAGTTCTAAAATAGTATTTCCATACCTGTTAAGTACATGGCCAAAATCTATTATATTTTCAAAACGTAGAGTAGTATAATACTCCCTCCTTTTTTATTTAATGCTTCTTAGTCCAAAAATAAACTAGCCGGCTATAAATAGTCAATTATAGAGGTAGTATATCATTGTGTGAAGAAACAATGGCTAACCTCCCGCCGCCTGGAAGAGACAGGCCCCAACCCCTGGCCTCCTTGATACCGCCGCCGACAACTTCGTACTCAACAGTCTCTACTCCACCGGCGACGAGGGCGACGCCGACGATGAAGTTCCGGACTTGAGTCTACTTGACCTTTAATTCCGAGTGGCGGCGCCGTTGATGACGACGTCTCTGGTGGCGCCGGCGCCGTCTTGGTGGACAAAGAAGCAGCGGAGGAGGTGGAAGACTACGTTGTCTTCTTCAAGCGCACCGTCCCCATGCTCGACATCTCCGTGGCGTCGCACGGCCGGCTGCTCCTGGCCCGCAGCCGCACCCGCTACTACATCTGCGACCCGGCCGCCAACCGCTGGCTCGCGCTCCCGCCGCCAGCCTCTCCGCCAACCCAGGCCACGGCCTGGGGCCTCCGCTACGACCTCGACGCGGCGACGGGGCGGTTCTGCTTCACGGTGGTGCACGTGGCGGTGGTGGAGGACATGTCGGCATACTACTTCAACGTGCTGTTTAACCCAGAGATAGATGGCGCTGGACTTCGCCGGCGCGCGCAGCGACTGCATCGTCGTCTGCAAGGAGAGGTTGCTGCTGCGCCACGACCTCGAGACCGGCGACAAGGTGGTGCTCTCCACCAGTCTCTCCAGAAAGGGCGGCAAGCTCCGCGGGCTGTACCGACGTTTCCACCTGTTCCCCTTCTTCAGGTCTTGATTGCGGCTCGCGCAAGTCAAATACTTTTGGCTTTTTTTTGTTGTTCATATTTTAAGTTGATGATGCTACTACCCACAGTACCCCGTTGCTGCAAGACGTAGTGTTAAACTGTTAATGGAGTTCGAATTAATAATGTCACCGCTAATATTACTGCGGTACTATGTTTGTTAGTTTTAGAGGACGCTACGCAACGGACGGATGATCAACACGTATATATTTTAAAAGCAACCAACACGTTATCAAGATCTACGAAAGTTATAGGTGGACGCATGATCGAAGCAACATGTTCTATAAGAAGGGAAACTAATAACCAACAACCGAATGTTTTGTGTCTCGAATTTTTCAATCAATTCAAACCCGCCGTGCGCCCTTCTTCCCTAACTTCGGCGACGTTAGGGTTTGGTACAAATACATGATCCTAACAAGTCTAGGCTACAATTTGAACGGAAATCCTGCAGCTACCAAGAAATGAACCATGGCATGCCAAAGCCTACTAACACTAGTCAGTCCGGTACGCATTCAGTGTGCACATGATAAAAAAAAAATCAATTTTCGGAATGTGCAGCCCCCCGCGAACCTCGTGGAAGAGGATAAACGATACAGTAGCAGGCTGTCAACTACTCTAAACTATAATATGGAGCAGGGTTCACAATTCCGACGGAAAACCGCCGGTTTTCCGGATTTTATACCGTTTCCGGACAGCTACGAAAAATGAAAAACCGTCACTTTTCGTTATTTTCCGTTTTCAAATTTAGAAATTCAAAAAAATTATAAAAAATTCAGAAAAAAATCTGAAAAAAATATTATAAAAAACTAGGTGTTTTTCTGAGCTAATAGCACTTGAAATCATTCAAATCCAAGTTGATTTGGTTGGTTAAATTGATGATTTGGGTTTGGACCCGTTAACACCCTCAAACCCGTTAGGAATCTTGGACCTTATCCACTCATTCGGTCGAACGGTCCCCGCTGCCCCGCATTCCCCAGACGCCCCCGCGTTCCCCACCCCTCGCCGTCGCTGTTCTCCCTCCGGACCGCTGCCGCCGCCCCCAAAACCGCCGCGCGGAGGCGGTTTTCCGCCGGGTAGACGACGGATCCAGAGTGGGAAGGCTCGGTTTTCCGCCCGCTCGTCCGCCTCCCGCCGGCCGACCGTCTCCCGAGTGGAAATCCACCATTTCCGACCGGGAAACCGCCGTTTTCGACCGGGAATCCGCCGTTTCTACCAGGGAATCAAAGGTATTTAGTGATTTTGAAAATTGCTCAAGTATGTAGTGATTATTTATCAAGAATATGGATGTGTGCAGTGACACCTCGATTTTTGGTGATTTGTCATGATGATTAGTTGAATGTTAGGAAACTTAGTAGTATGGAGTATGCTTTGTCTTGTATTATATTCCGTGTGTAATTTGCACTATCGCTTGGATTGTAATAATTCTAATAGACTTTGGAGTTATGATTGTTAGTGTTTAAATGCATGGAAAACCTAGGATTTTCATGCATTTTGATGTCGATATATGGAACCTAGTGCTTATTGTGATGCATTTTCATGTCGATCTATGGAACCTAGTGCTTATTAGTGACGACCATTTATAGTCCATTGGTTCATGTCACCTCTGTCACCTATGTATGTGATACATTATCTTCTTGCATTACACTATCTTACGTGATTGTAGAACAATGGTGGACCCAGTGTGGGAGCATGGGCAGAAGTACAAGGGTGGATTCGTATGCAAGTATTGCAAGGAACAGAAGAGTGGGGGAGGGGCAACACGATTCAAGGAGCATCTAGCACACCGGGGTCATGACGTCAGGGACTGTCCTTCGGTTCCACCCGAGGTTAAGTCTTTCTTTATTCAGCAGTTGGACAACAACAAGGCTAAAGCAGCAGCAAGGGCCCGAGAAAAGCTGTTGAGGGACGCAGCGGCAAGGGCGCAGCGTGTTGGCCTTGACCAAGAGGAGGTGGTGGGCCAAGGCCACTACGATGACGATGCCGAGTTGCATGCTGCCTTACGCGCGTCAAGGCAAGAGTATGATTTCATTCACCATGCAGGTCCACATTATGAGCGGGGTGGTGGATCTGGTTCAGGCAGTCGTGCTGGAGGCAGTGGTGTTCGAGGCAGCGGTGTTCGAGGGAGTGGTGTAGGAGGCAGTGGTTTACCCCCGCCTGCGATGTTCACTAGGAGCCAGTCACAACTCCCTGAGAGCGTTAGGGACTACCACCTTGGCTTGAGCTCAGCTCCACGACAGCAACGGATAGATACTGGCCCATGGACTGTGAAGGGAAAGTCATCGAGGGAGCTTCTCGGGAGGGCATGGGCGAAGGCATGCCATGCTGTAGGCATTCCGGGCCGGAAGGTTGATAATCCGTACTTTAAGGCTGCCATCATGGAGACCCAGCAACAAGGTAACTACGTCTATTTTGAGTTAAATGTTTTGCTTTCCGACATTGTGATCTCAATGCTTTTTCTTATATGAATGCAGGTGTTGGCATCAAAATACCTACAGGAAGGGAGATAGATGGAAAATATTTGGATGAGAATGTGAAGGAGATAGAGAAGGAGATAGAGAAGTGGAAGAAAGAATGGGATGAATGTGGTGTGACCCTGATGTGTGATTCCTGGACGGGGCCAATGCGGAACTCCGTTATCAATTTTTTGGTGTACAGCGGTGGCACTATGTATTTCTTGAAGTCGATCGATGCGACCGACAAAATACAGGACCACCAGTACTTATTGAAGGTAAGCTTTGTAGCCATTTATTCATCGAACCAACCCTAACGACCATCAGGATCATACTCATGTCACCATGGCATTGTTGTGCAGGAGATCAGAGCAGTGGTGATTAAAGTGGGGTATCATAATGTGGTTCAGCTGGTGACAGACAATGGCTCCAACTATAAAAAAGCCTGTGAGATTCTCATAGACGAGTTCCCTCACATCGCATGACAGCCTTGCCTTGCCCACACCATCAACCTTATGCTGAAGGACATAGGGAAGTGGCCGGAGCATGATTGTTGCATTCGAAGCGTGCAGCGAATTTGCAGCTGGCTCTACAACTCGAACAATCTACATAGCATGATGAGGGAAGCAATTGGTGGGGAGTTGGTAAAGTGGAACGCAACAAGATTTGGAACCAACTGCATGTTCCTTGAAAGCATGTTGAAGAAGAAGGACCAGTTCATGGGATGGATGGTCTCACGAGAGTACCGAAACTCTCGCTACTTCGGCACTTCAATGGGAAGGTACGCTTTTGAGTGCATGACAAATCTTTAATGGTGGAACAACGTAAAGTGGGTGATTAATGATGTGGAGCCTCTTTACATGCTTCTAAGATTTGCTGACTCAGATAAGACTCCAAATTTGGGTGAGGTGGTGATGGAGTATCAAAACATGAGGCAAACATATCATAGCAAGTTCGGGACAACTGACTTGCCCCACTTTGAAAGGATCATGCAAGTGATAGATGAAAGGATGACCACCGTCATGTCAGCCAACTATATGAGCACTGCTTGTGCTCTTAACCCTTATGTGCACTACACTATAGGCACATCACAGAATGTGATGCGGTTAATATGCAAAGGACTTGAAAAAATGTTGGAGACTGATGCAGCGGCATGTGCACTGCAGGAATATGAATCATTCAGGACGAAGGTTGGTGAGTTTTCTACTGACATTGCTAGGCGAATGGCCATGGACCGTAAAACCTTACCTGCTGCTTGGTGGGCTACATTTGGGGGAGATACACCAGTGTTACAAAGGGTAGCGCGACGGTTGTTGTCACAGTGTGCCTCATCTAGTGGGTGTGAAAGGAATTGGAGCACATTTGCCTACATCCACACCAAACTGCGCAACAGGTTGAGCCACAAACAATTGGCTAAATTGGTCTTTGTCAACTACAACCTCCGCCTTCGTCTGGAGCGTGCTAGTAAAGTGGAGCACCCCTATGATTTTGATCCAGTTATCGGGTTCATGGATCTTTCTTTGTACCGGCACGCGTCAGCAATTGAAGATCGGATAAAGCAATCAAGGTCCAATGCAGACCCAACTTTTGATGAAGACTCAGAATTCAGTGACACTCCATTGCCGAGCCAGATGTTCACTGATATAGGACGTGCTCATGGTGACGACGAAGATGTGGAGGCATGGGCCGAAAAAACAGTTGGGGACACACATCTAGGAAAAAGGAAGACTAAGATTGCTCCAGAACAGAGAAAAGGCAAGAGAACGCGGGCTGATGATGAGGAGGAGCTTGGCAGTGAGGATACCACTCCTGAACCTAGTGGGGGTGATGATGGTGGTCATGGTGATAGTGATGGTGATTCCAGTAGCAGTGACGACGGTGGTGACAACGACGGTGGTGGGACTGATGGTGGAGGAGGCGGGGGTGATTCATGTTCGCATAAAGGTCGTACTATTTTATTCACTGGGGAGGACGATTTCACCCATACCACACAAGATACAGATCATGGAGCACCCTCATCATAACGATAGACACGATCCGCACGTGGACGTGGTCGACAGGCTGCCCTTGCTTATGATGAAGATAGCTCTAGCTCTGCCTCCAGTGTTCAGTGGCCACCACCAGGGACCGTGAATCCGTACAGTACTTCTCCCCCTGAAGGGGGCTTTCTGTGGCCACCACCCGGGACCGCGAACATGGTTCTTCCACAGTCACTTCCAGCATTGCCATATTTGGATTATCACGGCTACCTACCACATGGAGCTCCACACTTGCAATATCAGGAGCCTACCACTATGTACGGCTTTCCATTCCCACCACCAGGTGAGCCGTATCCCTATGAGGGACCACCGGGAGAGACATATGAGAAATGAAGAATGCAGGTACTCATCGTATCAATGCTGTTTATTTGTATGTTTTCCTTTTCTCTACTTATTGCATCCATTTCATATAAATCTTCAAATGCAGAGACTATTTGTCACGAGGACTTCATATGAATGAGGGTTAGTTGAATGTTAGCAAACTTAGCGATTTAAACTTAGAAAAGTCATGTAACATGGTGACTTTGTTGTATGCCTTTCTTATCCGGACTTAGTATGGATTATGCTTTGTCTTGTATTATATTCCGTGTGTAATTTGCACTATCGCTTGGATTGTAATAATTCTAATGGACTTTGGAGTTTAGACTATATAGGACTCATTTTAATGGACTTTGGACATGACTTATGTGCATGTGTGGACTTTGGACATGAGTTATGTGTATCCATGGACTTTGGACATGAGTTATGTGTATGTTATGCTTTATAAACTGTCAATATGCACATAATTAGGGAAAACTCTGCCAAAATTTTCAATTTTTCCATATATACATACATTTCCCAGAAATTTCTAATCGTTATTTGCATTTTCCGGTTCAAATACACGAAATTCCGGACGGAAAATTCCGGAATTTCGGTCAGGAATTTACCGGAATTTCGTTTTTGAATTTGATTTGGCTCTTTCCGTTCGGAAAATACAAATTCCGACGAAATACCTGTCCGGAATTCCAGTTCCCGGACGTTTCCGGGATTTGGGTTCCGAACGGAATTGTGAACCCTGATATGGAGCGGCTCCCAAACCAGCTACTATAAGAATAATCTTTCCTCTTTTTTTTTATCGTCGACTCTCTCGACTCTGGTGGAATTTACCCGCCATGTGCGTGCGTCACAGGATTAGGATTTAGGATGGTCTTCCCAAACTCTTACTAGTCGATTAATAACATACCATTATGCGTGGTGATGACAGCGGGTGCCGCACCGCACTCTGCCCAATCCCCAAACCAAATGGAGAGCAAGGAGCTGTGCACCGTGGAGAGGCGCGGCCGCGTGCACCTCGTCACCATCACCGGCGCCGGCGAGCACCGCCTGAACCCGACCCTCCTCGGCGCCATCCGGTCCTGCCGTGGCCGCCTCCTCGGGCGCCGGCGCGCTGGTGCTCGCGGCCGAGGGGAGGTTCTTCTCCAACGGCTTCGACCAGGCGTGGGCGCGCACGGCGCCGCCGCGCCTCCACGCCACCATGGACGGCGGCTTCCGCGCGCTGGTGGCCGACCTCCTGGCGCTGCCGATGCCCACGGTGGCGGCCGTGACGGGGCACGCGGCGGCGGCGGGTTGCGCGCTGGCGCTGGCGCACGACGCCGTGCTCATGCGCGCCTCCCGCGGGTTCCTCTACATGAGCGAGGTCGACATCGGCATCAAGATCGTGGATTTCTTCGCCGAGCTGCTCCGCGAGAAGGTCCCCGACGCGGCGGCCAGGCGGGACCTCCTCCTGCGCGGGGACAGGATGGCCGCGGCCGAGGCCGTGCGGCGGGGCATCGTGGACGCGGCCAGTGGACGGCGGCGTGGAGGACGTGGTGGCCGCGGCCGTCGCGGAGGCCGGGCGCCTGGCCGCGAAGGGGTGGGACGGGGAGGTCGTTGCCGAGATCAGGAAGGCCGCCTGGCCCAAGCTGTGGAGCAAGGTCAAGGACCACGGCGCCGGGCCGGCGGCTGCGCGGCCGCGGCTCTAGGCGCCCCGCGCCCACGAGAAGTTTCCCAGCGTTCGCCGTAGCCCGTAGAAGCAAAAGCAATACTACAATTTGTACTGGGTCAATAAACCTAGATTTGGTAGCTCTTGTACTTGCTGCCTATGCTTAGGAAACAAATGATCAAAATTGATGTATTAACTGCTCAAGTAATATTCAGGCCCACCCGTGCAAAGCTATTCGCAGATCATTCAAGGTGACTCTGCTGCAAGTCTGCAAGGCTACTCCAGTTCCATTTGCGAATCACTCGCGCTTGTCGCTGCTCGATCAGTTGAATACGTCAAGCGATGCATAAAGCGTCACGTTTTCAAATCGAATAGGTCAGGTGATTTATGCTACATTTTAATCTGTGGAGGAAAATTGTGAGCTGTTGACTTGTTTCGGACGGAGATTTCCCAATTTCTGACATCAGGTAGCAGCTATCAAATTCTGAAGGGACAAAATTCTCACCTGGTATGGTGCGGGAATTAAGATCTAAAATGCAGGGCAGCGAGGCATGCGGATCTATTAGTGTTCTCTGTTAGAAAGTGAACATATGCTAGTGAATCATGGCCTTGGCGAGTGTCTAAATTGCACTCAGTCTCACAGCATCACCTCACCCACCCACTCGAGAATCGAGACAAGGCATGGCGGCCGGAACCCTGTGCGCCGTGGAGAGACGCGGGCGGGTGCACGTGATCACCCTCACCGGCGCGGGGGAGCACCGCCTCAACCCGGCCCTCCTCTCCGCCATCCGCTCCGCGGTCGCCGCCGCCCGCGCCTCCCCGGGCGGCGCCGGCGCGCTGGTCCTGGCCGCCGAGGGCAAGTTCTTCAGCAACGGCTACGACCTGGCCTGGGCGCGCGCCGGCCCGGAGCCCGGCGGGCCGCGTCTCCGCGATGCGCGCCGCGCTCCGCGGCCTGGTAGCCGACCTCCTCGCGCTCCCCGCGCCCACCGTCGCGGCCGTCACGGGCCACGCCGCGGGAGCCGGCTGCGCGCTCGCGCTCGCGCTCGACTCCGCCGTCATGCGCGCCTCGCGCGGGTTCCTCTACATGAGCGAGGTCGACGCGGGGATCAAGATCGTCGATTTCGTCGCCGAGCTGGTCCGGGGGAAGGTCCCCGACGCCGCCGCCAGGAGGGACCTGGTCATGAGGGGGGAGAAGATGACGGCCCCGGAGTCCGTGCGTCGCGGTGTTGTGGACGCGGCCGTGGACGGCGGCGCCGACGAAGTGGTGGCCGCGGCCGTCGCGCTGGCAGAGGAGCTCGCAGCGAGGGGCTGGGACGGGGACACCGTGGCCCGGATGCGGAAGGACACCTGGCCGGCGCTGTGGAGAAAGGTCAAGGACTACGGCGGTGAGGCGCCGGCTCGGCCGCGTCTGTAGCTCGAGGAGCATGCCAAATGCCTAGATTTAAAAACTGCAACTGCAATTTGGATGCAGTACAAATCTTCCAAGTAATCCAACCATTGCTTACTAGCAGAAGATCCTATCATAATCCCCTATGGATCAGACACTAATCTGTATTTGTTTGTTCGAGAGTGAAATCTCAAGAATCTCGCAATGGAAATTTGAAATTTTGGAGTAGCAGGAAGTAATTCCATTTCGACAGCAGGGAATTCATCCCGCACTGCAGACTGCGGGTATTAAGACTAGTTTGAGAATCCCATATCTCCAAAGAATTTTATGGAATGAAAAAAAAATTAGCTGATTTTCTCTTTCATTTCCCTAAATCTCTTAAGGAAATTGGGTTGCCAAACTACGGTTACAGCCCATCACAACTCACATCAGGATTTAGTCTACGAAACGATCACGAGCCTAACTGCCTAAGCATGGAACAAGAGAAGAGTCATTGCAGTCGGGTGATGATCATTTACATAATGGCGGACGAACAAAACAGGAGCAGCTACACTACTGCTGTCAAGTGCCGACGAACATTACAAAATAGGAGTTAATAACCAAAAAACGACCCTAGGCATTAACCAGTCTCCACCTCCTACAATCTTACCTTGACTACTGGACCAACATGCGCCAGTTACTGACTTGACACTGGCGGTACTCTTTCACGGTCAGATAATTTACATAGTTTTTACTTCTCTCAGGTACTGCTGGGTTTGTCTCTCCAGATGGTGCATAATCACCTACGCTTGCATCGGCCCAGGGCACGGGGGAACGAAGATCAAAAAGTCGAGCATCGCAGCGCCTGCCCTCCTAGCTTCCGGTGTGTCCGAAGTTGACACCATTTTGCCGTCTAATATGCTCCGGTACAAGCCTGCTGATGAGGTCCGGGGAGGCATTCGCTAACTGCATAGCAGAAAAGGGGCCAACTGAGCAAAACAGTACAGCAAGAGCTGAAGTGGATTCTTTCAGGTTTCAATGATTGCACTAAGCCATGTCGCTAAACTAACTGTTTGAACTTTACGATGTGTTTAATTTACTTACTTCATGCCGGAAGTTGAAGAGCGGAGGGAACGGGCGGCCATTTGGCAAGCGTGCATTCGGCGCCCGTAGCTCATCAAAGAATGGATGAGCACATGCATCAAGCTGCATAGAACACACGAAATGCATAAGAACATTTATAATTAACAGACTGCTACATTAAAGATTAGGTTGTGTGCCAGCTATATCATGAGCACTAGCGCTGCTCTTTTTAGGTGGGGCACCAAACTAGTACACTTAACAAGCGCATGTGACTATAAAGTTGCACCCACTCTTCATCAGCTAACACTCATCAACTCTTGGTTCTAGACTTCTGGACCACTGGGTATCATAACTATCATATCCATGCAGGACCAGAAGCTAAGTTTTGGGAGGACACACTTCCACATGGATTTAACCTTGGTCTACAAGACTACAAATAATCGATGATAACACCACCTTTCGAATAAGCACAACCATGTAAATAGATCATAAGCAAGGCAACCACCTTAGAGGCTTAGACTGATGTCTCATTCCAGTTCCTATTACCATTAACTAATAGCTTCAAAAACAACTCTAAATAAACAGAGTAAAATAAATACTCACAGCAGAGCAACGAAGACTTGGAGAATACTGGAGGAGCCGGGAAGCAAGGTCAATGGCTTCAGGAGGCATTCTCTTGTGGAAAATCTGGAGGGTGAAAAGAAAAGTAGAGGAATCAGTTATTCTGAATTCAAAGTTCAGATATGACATAGAAACAAGTTGTTTAACCACCCTTTGAGAGCATGCAGAACTGTGTACTACAACTACAGTACCACACTACCGCACAGGTTAAATGGCATGATGGATGTAAAGCAACAAACGATTTCTAACATATATAAATACCTTGTGCCAAGGATGAGCCTTGATCTGAGGAAACCTGAACTCGGTATAGTTGGGATTCATGCAACGTATTTCTTCACGGGTTGGAGTACCAAGAACCTAGACAAATATCACATAAATATAAGAAATATTCAAGGCACTATGGCAGAAGAAAAGAACGTATACTTTGGAACATTTCCCGGTACCTTGATAATCTCTACTAGCTGGTCAACCGCACTCTCTCCTGGAAACAGTGGCTGATGCATACACAATATGCACGAGTTCAGAATCACATCGTACAAGATTTGGTCAAGAGGTGCAAAATGATAAGTTTAATCATCAAATGAAGGCAACCAACCTGGCCGAGAAGTAACTCTGCTAGAACACATCCGGCGGACCATATGTCTATTGAAGTTGTATACTCCTGTTGCGCCAAATATGAGCTCAGGGGCACGATAATAACGAGAGCATATGTAAGAGATGTTTGGTTCACCAGGAACCTGACAAAGTAACACAGAAACTGATTAATAGGTGGGTAAAAATTACAGTATGTTGCCAAAACAGAAGTGAGGAGACTGAGAGTCCGATTGTTAGAATTTCACAGGAATATCGGTCAAGTTTAAGATTGGGAGCTTTGCCCTTAGGCAAAAGAGACAACAAGATTACAGACCTCCAGTCCACTACGAGCAAATGAAATAACCAGCAACCCCAATACAATGCAGGTAACAGCACTCAGCACATGATAAAAGCAATTTGGTAACCTTGACTCAAATAAAAGGAGCAATCATCCAACAGATATCCAGACCAACTATATGAAATGAACAGCATTGAATCGAACAAATTACTGAGAAATTTATCGACGCTCATTGCATCAATATTTAAGCTACCTTCAAGATATGATTTTATTCCATAGGCTAACTATTTCAAACACTATATATCATAACACACAGAATATGATAAGTGTAACAGGCACACCAACAACTGATGCCAGGTCAAAAGTATGACTAGCCCTTTCATAAGGATGTTTCAAAGTCGCATACAAGTAATGGATCTAGCTACAGACTCTCAGGGAAGGAAAAAATCAACATACCAGAACTTTTGCACTCCCAAAGTCGCACAGCTTGACCTGGTGAGTAAGTGGATCAACCTGCATAGGAAAGCAAGAAGAGATCAATTCAGAACCAACCAATTACCAAATCTAAGAAAGAGCAAAACCTTTGTTCACATGACACGTACCAAAACGTTTTGTGGCTTTACGTCTCTGTGGCAAACACCCGGTACATTATGAATATAAGCTAGGCCTCTAAAAAGCTGCAAACATTGTGAAAGAAGAAGGATTAGCAAAGCGATGAAGGAACCCATTGGCAGCCTCACAGGTGCTTAAGATGATGGCTTACAGACCTGATACATGTAAAGCTTCACATAGATAAGAGGCATCCTTTGGTTCGCGTTGCTGTAGTGCTTCAGAACACGATACAGCGTCTCCGGGACATACTCCATTACAAGGTTCAGGAACAGCTCGTCCCTGGTGGTCGTCGAGAAGAAGCAGTGCTTCAGGCAGATGACGTTGGGGTGCTCCATGGCGCGCATAAGCTGCAGCTCCCGGTTCTTGTAACGCCTATCTTGCAACACCTTCTTGATGGCGAAGGTCTCCCCAGTCTCCAAACACTTAGCCTACATACATGCCAAAGCCGATTCAATACATACCGCAACATCCAGCACCTTAGAAGAAGAGAAGCCCACCGGACCGAGAATCGTACCTGGAAGACAATCCCAAATGAACCTGTACCCACCACGCGCTCTGCCATGTAGCTTATAGTCTGCGGTTAAGGCCGAAACAGCTGGTGAGTAACCAAGGACAGGATGAGGCTGGGAAAAGTAGAGAGGCATCGAGTAGTTGAGCGGGGCGGGGGGGGGGGGGGGGGGGGGCAGGGCATCTACCTAATAAGTAAACTACTAGTAGATGGAGGATTTTGTTTTCTGAGCACAACAGAACTATAAGCACAAAGCTCGCAATATGCTAGGGACACATGCTTCCTAAATGCAGAGAGGACATCAGCAATCAAGCAACGGCGCACGGAACCAAGCAGGCAGCCACATAATTCAGCTTCAAACACTAAACCGTTCACAAATCGAGGAAGTCTCCGGGCCCGGCAAGCACTTGCAAAGCAGCGGCGACAGCACAGCTCCTGAAGCTAGCAAATCCACCGAATTCCAGCAACAAGCTAACACTAGAAGGTAATCATAAGCCACAGAACGCGAATCCCAAGAGATCACGGCGGATTCGGACCGCGAAACCGCAACCAAACGAGCGACATTCATCGGCACATCCGCGGGACGGACGGACGGAGAGATGGGGAGAGTCGCAGCTCACCCGCTTCGGCTCGCCGTTTTTCCCGCCGATGGTGGTGGAGATGATGTGTCCCGGGACCGCGTCGCCTCCTTCCCCCTCCTTCTTCTGCATCACCAAAGCGAAACCAAAAGAAAAAAAAAAGGCACCATTAGCCACAGCGTCGGGCAGAGGCGGCAGATCGGGCGGCGCCCGGCCCCAGATCTGGGCCGCCCGCTCACCTTCTCGCCGCCGGCGGGGGGAGCCGCCGCCCCGGCCGCCGTGGCTTCGGCGGGCGCTGCCGGGGGCTCGTCCAGCACCATGGGCTCCGGTCCCGGCGCCGCCTCCATGGTGGGGAAGCGAAGCGGCCGCGCCGCGCTCACACGCCGAGGGGCAGGAGGAGCAGCTGCGGGGGTGTGGGTTCGCTGGCTCGCTTGGCTTGGGGGTGGGGAGGGGAAGGGAAGGGAAGGGAGGAATGATGGGATGGGATGGTGATGCGCAGCGGCAGTGCTTTTGACCGGTCGGGGCTGCCGCCCGCCGCGCTTTGCTTTGCTTTGCTTTGCCTGCCTCGCTTTCGACAGCTTGGCTGCTGGCCTGCCTTGATTGCTTAATTAGCGATAAGCGTGCTGCTGGCTGCGAATAAATGGAGTGCTAGTTGCTTCCGTTTCTCTTTGACAGTGAGGACGCAGTCTTTGCTGCTAAAAATCAGGGCTATAGGAAAGCGGTCGTAATCAATTCTTTCTTATATTATCTAGTACTACTACCGTATTGCCTCAGCCGTAGCATCAACAAATTTTGCCTGGCTTTTAACTGCCTCCCTTTTGCGAGAATTGTCTCCTTTTTTTTAACACACTGTTCCAGCCTCAGCCAGCATCTATCGTTCCCACTCGAACAGTTCCGATGCTTAGCAGATATTCCCACCGTTATCTCTCTTTTTTTCCATCATGGCATAGTGGTGACTTATATGAGTAGTAATCAACTGCGATTTATCGATGGCTTGGTGATCTTTTAGTGGAATATTGCTGTGGAAATAAATTTAAACAACCCTACCCAGCACACAGGAAGGAACCCACACCAGCAGTGCAGTGCAGTGACATGCCCTCCCTCCCTACCTCCCGTTGAACGTACAAGACCGCCGCACCCGCAACAAAACAGAACAGCGTGAGGTGAGCGGCGGCGGTCAAAGCAGAGGGAGTCCCCTCCCCTCCCCTCCCTCCGTGAGTCACCATGATGGTGCTCCCCCGTCCCGGCAGCACGGCCCCACCGCGGCTTTGTTTTATTGGCTGCTGCTGCTAATATTAATTGTTATAAGCGCCTCCTGCTAATTATTGGCCTCCCTCGGACCCGGACGCGCCCTCTCGCATCTCACGTCACATGCGTCCCCGCTGTAGCGCCACCGACCGTCGCGAGCGAGGCCGATGCGGTGGTGGTGCTGTGGCGCATGGCGGAGGACAACGCACGCCACGCCACGCTCTCTGAGACCTGCTGGCTGACCCAGGAGGGAGGCCAGGACGGCCAACGCAGCAGCGCAGGGCAAACCAGGATGGTCCCTGCCTGCGTGCCCGCGAGCTGCTTCGGCCAGCATGCATGTTGGCGTGGCATTGCGCCTCCCGTTTTGTTTTACTGCCACCACTGCTCGACCTGCTCGCTCCGTGGATCGGATGGAATCGTCTCGTCGTCGGACGTCGACGACGACGTTGGACGCTACTGCCTGTCCCCGCTGGCGGTCAAATCCGCCCCCCGCCCCGCGTCACAGGCCAACACAACCCAATTATGCAGTCAAAGCTGGCTCGTTTCGAGCCACTAGCGCCTTTAATCTGCCCTCTTTTTCTCTAGTTCATCAATAGGAGTACTAATTGACATCTCTGGCTCCTCCTCGTCGGCGGTAGGTGTAGGTGGATCGCCTCTGCGGGGAAAACAAAGTTCAGTTCAGCTCGCGGTCGTGATCATCAATCAATTCATCGTGCAGAGCAGCCACTGGTAACACAGTCCAAGCATGGCCATCGGATTTCTCGTCTCCTTTCCTTTTCCTTTGCCACCTAGAGCCCAGTACTCTCTCATCACTTCTTCCAGGCTACGTACGTACAGTACGCACAGTAGTAGTACGTACTAAAAACGACCTAGCAGCAGGACAGGACACAGGCGCAGGCCGTGCCCCACCGCATATCGCACCTTTCCATGAAAAAAGATAGCAAGCGCCCAGCGCCGCGCCCTCTCGTGCCGAAAACTTGGACCCGGAGCCGCGCTTGGCGCCTCCCCTCCCTGCCCCAATGCGTCGCCGCCCCTTTGTTGCATGCACCATGCACTGGCACTGCACCAGTCGTCGTCGCAGCCGCACCACCAGTGGGCTGGGCAATGCATGCATTCACAGTCGTCCGGCGCAGGCAGGCAGGTAGCAGCAGCTACGGGCTACGCCATGACCGGCCGTCGCCTAGGTTTTGACTGCCGCACGGCGTCTCTGCCGTGCACATGGCCGGCCTATCCCGTTCCCAGCTCCTCGAGTCCAGTGCAGTGGCGTGCAGCCCGGACTCCGGTCCGGAGAGAGCAGAGAGCTTCGCTGCCCTGTGGGGGTGCTGCTGCTGCGAGTCCGCAGGAGTATTCCTATTCCTTTTCTTCTGCCACCACCCCACCGCTGGTTTCTCTGCAAACAGCTGCTGCCTGCCTGGGGCTGGGGGAGAGCCAGCCAGTACTTGCAAGTCTCCGTGATGTGAATGCTCACGCTCATCAGTCATCACAGTGTCACAGCGACGTCGCTAGCTTGAGCCTGACCCGGCCGGAGGGAGCAGCTCGCTTGCCGACCTTGACCGCCGTCCCTTCTCGTGTGGTTCCATCATCTGCATCCCCAACTGCTCTAGTCTACGAGCCGGCCGGGCAGTAAAGAAGGCTGGAGGGAGCAGAATTTTCCTTGGAAATAATAGATGGCAAAGACGGAACCGGGGTCTGCGGTTTTGGTTAAGGCTGCTCTCAGCAGAGGATGCGTTTTTTGTGTGTCTAAAACACTGTTTCGCACCGTATGCGTACCGTAGATAGAAAAAAAATTAGTTGAAATAGTAAATGGACGGGATGAGATGTGCACTCTGGTGAGAACGGACAAACTTTAAAAAAAAACTAAAACAGCGCGTAATTTAGAAAGGAGGGGCACTAGCGGTCCGGCTGTGATAACACCGCAGGAGACCAGTAGTAGTCCTGAATCCTGATTGGAGCTGTCTGCTGCCGCTGCATTCCAATTCCTCCTCCTCAAGATATACAATACCGCCGACCTGCGACAAATCCCCCGTCACACAACTACATTCTTTTTTTTAAAACATTACACAACTACATTCCTTTTTTTTGTTTTGGAAACATTACACAACTACATTCTCGCGAGCCCATTTTTTTCCTTCCGTTCCAGACTTGCAGTGAGCCCAAATGATTGGCCCTATTATTTCCGCAAATAGGATATGATCGGGTAGGCTCATCGACCGAGCTGGACGCCATTATCACGCAACAGGAATGGTGGATCATGTGGTGGGCCATGATTGAGCTGCCCTGCCCTGCCCTGCCCTGCCCTGCCCTCCCTCGACCTCGAGTCCTCGAGACGCAAAGCAGCAGGACAGATGGTGTCACATCCCGCATTGACCGGAACAGGGAGACCGACGGAGGGGCATCGCATCGGCCGACGACCGGCCGGAAACGTACACGTCCAATCCGTGTGGTGTGGCCACCGGCCAGGCCAGCCAGAGTTAGCATGGGAACGGGTATAGCGCGAGGAGGAAATGTTTCAGTGCCATCCCTGTTGAGAAATGGAGGATCGGAAGGGGCAAGGCAAAGGTAGGAGCGGTTTCAGAGTGGAGCAATGCAAATCCACACAGGTATTCAGGCTCCTTGCTAGTGCTATGCTATTTTGCAACATCACTGCTGCACATATCAGGAATGCCCAGCCAGATGGTCCTGGGTCGGAACAAAGAAATTCAAATGTCTAAGACAAGAGATATGGAGAGGTTTGCTGCATCTTTGACTAGAACAAAAAGAAGGGTGTTCTTGTACTACTCACATCATCTTCTAAAAAAATGTAAAAGGAAGATGGTTCATGGTTCTAGGAGAGAGAGAGAGAGAGAGAGAGTAAAAGGCAGTTTTTTTTGTTTGTTTGGGAATCGAGTAAAAGGCAGGTGACAATGGTCTGTGCGGGAGTGGTACTGGGAGGGATAGAGGACAGTATGGGCGGGCTTTTGACTAACTCGGCCCCAAGTTGAGGCCCACTATGGGCTAGGATTTTAACTGGAATTTTGGCACTTTGGGCCTCAGCTTTTCCAACGAGACTTCCGGCCGCTTTTATATTGTGTTGGCCCCGAATTTAATCTAAAACCTACCCCAAAGTCTCACGTTGGCATCGGGTTTTTTTTTTAATGTTCTTAATTACACTGGTCCTTTGGCCGTTTATATATGGGTATATAATCTCCTTAAACGAAATCAGCGACTGAATACGCACGTAGAGCCAGGACACGTCAGTATGACGTCTGGCCAGTGTCAGATATAGCAAAAGCGAAGCATCAGCCGTTGGATGGTGAAGAAACGGCAAGGATCTCTGTCAGGTTTAATTTAGAAGCCACTTACGTGGCAGCGCAAGTATGGTTCTCAGCTCAGTTAAAAAGGGGTGAAACGCGGAAGGGTCAAGGCCGCAGCATCATATCGACGCACATACACAGACTCCCCATTCCCCCAGCAGCGAAGCACCATTAATCTCCTCCTTCTGAAGCTCAAACTGCTGGGCGCCGAGAAGACGAACAGCCAGCCAGGAAGAAGGTTTCCCCCTCGCTCGTCGTCCCTCTCGCTACCGGTAGCTAGCGCACACGGCACGGCACGCATGCAGCGTCGGTGAGCAGCGGCGCGTGAAAGCCGCGGTACCTATAGGCCGCATCTCCGCAGGGGCGCTGGGTGCTCGTACCTCCTTGAGCTGCTTGCATTGTGCCTGACGCTCCTCGCCACCGCCTGCCTCGCGTACCACTAGCACTACAACTACACCACCCGCGCGTGCCGTCATTTCACCACGAGCCGCTCTCCCCCGTGTGGCTCCATGTGGGCAACGACTCCTCCGCCTCGTTGCCAGAATCACATCGAGCAGGTCACGTTTCGGTGAGGCACCGGAGAAGGGCGCGCCGCGCTGGCCGACGCGGACGGCGACCTCGCACTCGTCGCCGCGGACATCGGAATCTTGCCGCAGCCTGCCAGGGCAACACATTACGTACGAGTCACACGCTCCTCGCCGATTATCATTGCGAGCGATGCGTCTGAGCCCCAGCCGGGGACTCCTCACCGTCGCTTGTCGCCACGGGCACGGGAGTTGCAACCAGACCCTTCCTCTCTCCGCGGACGCCGGCATCTCGCTGCCAGTATAGGGAACTCGAGCGTGCGAACCGTGAGCGCTCCTTGCCGGCCTACGTCGTAGCGGAGAGTGGGGAGAGAGCCGTCGGGTCCATTACGCTTGCAATCGTTTGCGCCGTACCACCAGCGCCTCAACATGCATGCTACACCGCAGAGCACACAGCCGAGCACCACCATCTGTGGACCGGACAAATCGTGCAGGAAAATAGTGGTTTTAATTTGCGATTTTCCCTATCTTCTTCCTTTAATGTCCTATGTGCAAAGGCTCTAGAACCTAACGAGCCATCACGCAAGAGAGACTTCAGTGTAGTGTTGATGACTCTGACACGGTAATTACTTTTTCACCACATCGTATAATAAATAAATGTGCATACTAATACAGATCCTTGCATTTTAAATAACCTATATATAAATATGCATACTAATATACAGAGACCCTCCTTGTATTTTAAATAACCTACATTGTTGCTTCCTTGCACAGGAAGAAACACATGGTGTTGAACACCTCACAATATTTGCAAAATGGGTGAAGAAGAAGAGGGACTAACACTTTCTACAGGGAGACTATTTTGGTTCTACTTTTGGGAACAAGAAACTTATGTTTCATGCACGCTGATATCAGCATATAAACATGACTCGTATGTTGAACATCACTACATATAGCTCGGGCAAGTTAACAACAGCTCCGTTCAGTTCTAAAAGGATATAACGTTAACAGTGCTTTGTATCAAGGCCACCGCTATAGACTCGCCGCTTTCTAGTATCTGTTTAAATCTAGAGGCATGAGATACAGTGCTTGGCCGGAACGGAACCATAAGTTCCTCTTGGCTAAAAAAACATGGACCGTAGATGCAGGTCTTGATTAATTTAATTAGGCCGGGGGTAGCTTAGTAAATGCTCCTGATAATCTTTCTAGATCACCTAGCGATCCAACCCCATCGAGGTCTCGTAATATCCATCGCCGTCGACGTAAGCGAAGGAGCTGGCACGGCGCTTCCGTAGGGCAGGCTGCCGCCGTTGGCCGCTGGGACTCTCCGGCCTCGGCTCGCTTCATCCGTTCCACCCACCGACCGACCGTACGCAAGCGAAGGTGGCCGCCGCCAGCCGCCGGCAGACCGCGCCGACCTGCTCGTTCGTCGCCGGCCCGGTCTCCAATCAACGAATCCACGTTGATTAGCACGTCAATTATGTGTCTGTATATCAATTGCGTGTCTGTACATCTTAATCGATGGAAAAATTTTGAAGCACACGTAAGCCCACCGAATTGATTAGCATGATATTTTTGGGGCTTAATTGATGCACTGCATGGTAAGAAAATCATTTGCCATCGACGTCCACGCGCCTTCCCTCCCGTAATCGACGCACTTCCCTGCTCAAGGCGCCGAAACTCACCGGTACATATTAGATGCTAATGTTAAAGTAATTATATACCCTTTTTTTAATAATTTTGTGGTCTTAAAAATTGAGTTCTTGGTCCACAAATTTTAGGTTCTGATCCACAATTTAAGTTCGTCCCAATAGATTTATCTTTCATTTTAACCGTTAGATTTAAACTAATGAAAGGCTACGGTTGATTCCAAACGTTGTAAAATCTCTTTTAAATCTATTGTATGTATCTCTTCTCTACATCTAGAGTTTGTACACAATTGTATTATATCTAATTGTACCGATCTATACTTCTAACGGTTATATAATCATGGAAAATGCATATGGTACTCGGATCAACACATTGTGTGCGTGTCTTTTTTTTTTTTGAGAAATGGAGGGGTGCTGCATGGGCAGGATTTGACTTATTCTTTTTTCTGGGCAGAAACTTTTGACTCTCGTTTTTTAGCTGAAGTTGAGACCAGATATGGGGACTGGAGTGAAACAAAAAAAATGTGGCGCAGATAACGCTTGGGGCCCTTGTTCTCCCAAATAACTTTGGGCCGTTTCGGCTTTCTATTGGCCCAAAGTTACATGAGGAGCTAATCAACCATGGCTCTGGCTTCACATTTTCTTATTTACTCACTCCATCGCACAATATGTGTAGTTCTAAGACTTTTTTATACGAGAACAAACATTGGTGTCTCTAATTAAATTATTTTTATTATAAAATCATACATCCTAATAAACAATACTAAAAGGAAAAAGTTTCAACTAGATGCATATGCTCCCTGCAAAATGGAATAAAACAAGCAATTTAATGTGCATGCATCCTGGAAAAAGGAGAAAAAAGTATACAATTAATGGGTATGTATAACTAGTGCAAAATCTACAAAGTGCAACATTTATAAGACAATTTGGATACGATAAATGTGAGTATTGCAGTGAGGTAGTTTTTTTTCATGACCGTACGTCATGCACTCCTTTATGATATATTTATTGTCCGCTAACCTAACAAGCGTATGTGGTGGCTTTTTCAATCTCGAGATGCCGGTCCAACTCAGTCCTACAGCTCATAGGGGAAAGTGCGCGCACATGTGTGAGAGTTACGTTGTACTGTGTTAATGGGAAAAAAAAACTAAGGTTGTCTCCAGCGGGGATCTCTATCTCCATTTTTCATTTCAAACTCCACTCTATTAACAGTGTTAGAATAGTGTAAAAACAGTACCGGAATTCTCATTTTGCCAATCCCCGTTGGAGACAGCCTAAAAAGACATTAAAAACTTATCTGATTGAGAGTTAGAGCACCAACCCAAAATTCAAAAGTTGAGCTTCAGATTCGTTTAAAACACAAGAGACAAGACGGTGAACTTTCAGACTCACTTGAAGCGCACATGAATAGTATAACTGAAATAGGAAATGGAAAACTGGGCCCGGCCGGCCGGTTATCTGATATAATGTCTTTTCTGGATCATTAGTCCATGTCCGGTAGGTACACTGATATCCCACTTCAGGTAATGACGAGGCATGCACTCTCTACATATACACTTGATTATGACACCATCTGGTGTCGTGTCGATCGGTTGCACGACTGTTGTGAACTCGTACCGCCTTTGCCAAGACTGTTCGCTACTCGGCCGACACAAGGCGTGAACGTAAGAAGAATTCCCGAGATGCGCGCTGTAGTAGACTTTGAGATTTCAGGTACAAGCATGGGATGAATATGGAGTCTGGCAATTTGCTGCTTCCAAACTCGATGTAGGCTAGTGGTAGGACGTGTCATCAGTCTCAGACAACCGAAACCACTCGATGGCGGCGCATCATCGTCATCATCCCTCTCATGCATGCATGCCGTAGGCTTGAAGCCATGCCAAAGGCCGAGACGACGACATGTGTGCACGTTTGGATTGGATCGGTTGCTGCGGATCGATCTTGGTCTGCCGATCAGTAGCAGCTCAGCATGAAGGAGCAACGCGTACGTACATTGCTGTACTTCTCGTGTACAGTTAGTATGCAGGCAGAGAGCTGCCAAATGACCCACTACGTGCCCATTGCGTACACAGTATATGATGCATAATTAACCAGTACGTAGCATGAAGGAGCATGCAGCAGTACACGACTACACGTACGATGCTGTAGCTGTACTTGTCGAGTTCCCGTCTACATGCAGATAAGAGATTGGGCATGCATGCATGGACGGACCGAGGAGACTTCACAACCGGTCGGATCTGAGCCGGCCTCTAGTATAGGAGTACACTTCTGAATTGATTTAGAAAGTAGAAACCCCCTACACTGCATCTGCACATGACAGAAAATGGCGAGACACAGAGCACGGACCACGAACATCCGGCACGGCGCAATGCAAGTGGCGCATCACGCGCCGGTGGCCCTGCGTGGCCGTCGGGCCGCCCGCCGTCACACGGCGGCCGCTCAGCTCGACTGTTCGTGCCCGCCCTCAGGCGGCTGCACATGCGCATGCCTGGAGACAGAGCTAGCATGGCATAGCAACCTGCTGCGCGGCCTGCCCGATCGATGCTCGCTGTTGGTTGGTGCCAAGCCAACTGCCATACGATAACCGACATCCCACTCGCCATTGGCGCGCGGCGTGCAGTGCAGAACCGCAGGATTTGGCTGCCGGCTGCCGCCTCCACGACCACGAGCCCGGTCCAGTCCAGTCCATCGACCGCCGTGCGCGCTCCGCTCCGCTCCGCTCCGTGACCCGGCGCTAGCGTCCATGGCCGCGCAGCCCCACCCGCGACGCCTGCACGCTGGCCGAACAACCCCGCTTGTCCCCTTGCGACCGGATAACGAGAACGCGCGCCGCGGACCAGGCCACTCGGGCCTCGGCCAGCCAGCCAGCCAGGACGCATGCATGCAGACACGGCAGCGCGACCCCTCTAGGAGTATCTCGGTCGCCTCCCGGCTCCCCCGCTCGCGTATCCTCCCCACTTTGGGCACGCGCCGCGGAGCAAAGCGGCCGCGGTCCGCGCGCATAAATACGCCCGTGCTCGTGGCGTGGTAGCACGTAGCACTTCATTTCACACTCGGGTAGTCGGGTGGACATCACTCTTTCGCGTACCGTACGCGTGGTTGGTGAACGGTGATGGGGTGGCGGCGGCTGATGTGCGTCTCGGCGGCCGTGGCCGCGGCGGCCCTGGCGGCGGGCGTGGGCGTGGGCGTGGGCGTGGCCGGCGCGCAGCTGTCCCCGGGGTTCTACAGCGCGACGTGCCCGGCGCTGCAGTCCGTCGTGCGGCGCGGCATGGCGCGGGCCGTCCAGAGGGAGCCGCGCATGGGGGCGTCCATCCTCCGCCTCTTCTTCCACGACTGCTTCGTCAATGTAAATACATACTCTTGTCGTCGGTTTGGTGTGGTTGCAATTGGCGATCGAGGCGTCGAGCCGTCGACTAGGAGTTCACTGTTGTGGCCTGTGCTGGGGGTAACCGACTCGCAGGGGTGCGACGCGTCCGTGCTTCTGGACGACGTGCCGGCCAGCAACTTCACGGGGGAGAAGAACGCGGGGCCCAACGCCAACTCGCTCCGCGGCTTCGACGTCATCGACGCCATCAAGGCGCAGGTCGAGGCCGCTTGCAACGCCACCGTCTCCTGCGCCGACATCCTCGCCCTCGCCGCGCGCGACGCCGTCAGCCTGGTCAGGACAGTCTGCTTATCGGCCCTTTTCGAACCAAAGCAATCGAACTCGTTAATCGTATTCAACTAATCACACCACAACCTGCTCCTGCTGCTCGCGTTCGGTGGCATGCAGCTGGGCGGACCGAGCTGGACGGTGCCGCTGGGCCGGCGCGACGCGCGGAACGCGAGCGCGGGCGCCGCCAACACCAACCTGCCGCCGCCCGACGCGACCCTCCCGACGCTGCTGTCCATGTTCGGCGCCAAGGGCCTGGACGCGCGCGACCTCACGGCGCTGTCGGGCGCGCACACGGTGGGGCGCGCCCGCTGCGCCGTCTTCCGCGCCCACATCTACAACGACACCACCGCCAACGCCAGCTTCGCGGCGGGCCTGCGCGCCGCCGTCTGCCCCGCCGCGGGCGGCGACGCCAACCTCGCGCCGCTGGAGCCGCAGGCGCCCGACGCCTTCGACAACGGGTACTTCCGCGACCTCGTCGCGCGCCGCGTGCTGCTGCGCTCCGACCAGGCGCTCTACGCCGGGGGCAGCGGCAACGGCACCACGGACGCGCTCGTGCGCGCCTACGCCGCCAACGCCACGGCCTTCGCGGCCGACTTCGCAGCCGCGATGGTCAGGATGGGCAGCCTCGCCCCGCCCGCGGGCGGCGGCGAGGTCCGGCTCAACTGCCGGCGAGTGAACTGATTGATGATCGAGTAGCTCAGCTGCTGTGGTGGCGCATGCAGATGCAGCGCCATTACATTTAATCTAATTTAATTTATCAAGGGGCTCCTATATTAGTTGTTGGTGTACGTACTACGCTCGATCGGCGTCGCAGACGAATGGTTCGCAGCACGTGAGGATTGGATCGATGGGATTGGGAGGTGCTTCGTTTTCGCGGGGTCAGGAACAGGACGCAGTGACGCACAAGCACAGATCGACAGAAACCTATCATGCTTCGATCGAAATGCAGGGACCGGATTTGCGATCTCTTCAGGCCTTTTTTGACCCTGGAAGAGTACTGATGCATGCATCATACTATCATGCAGCGCAGGCATCTGCCAGCTGCGCCTGCGCGCGGTAGATCCATCATCCATGGAAAGGAGGATGGCAACTCGGACAGAGCAAAGCACACTGTATGATATGACGCCGCAGAGGAAGGGGCCGCCGAATGGTAGAGCCATGCACGGATGCATATTGCATAACGATATGTTCCGGCGGTGGACCAAAAGGATCGGATCGGAGGCGCGACAGCCGGCAGGCCGTGCCTGTCGTCTGACATGGCGTTGGCGTCCAACGGCAGCGCATCGTGCCGTGCCGGCGGTGGGCTCGTAGGCTTGTGCTCGCGGCGCTGTAGCGTGGATCACGACGTACACGGCTTGCATGATTGCATCTCGCTCGCCAGGACATCACGAGGACACGAGCGTAGTGCGAGGTCTCCATGAACCATGAGCCATATTACAGGCATGCGATGAGGTATCCTTGCGTTATGCCTAAGACCAAGAGTCCAAGACCAGACTTTAAAGTCATAAAGTGGGTCTTACTTTAAAATTTTGTTTAAAAAAATCTTCTTATTGCCTACGCGTAGAGTATGAGTATGTAGCTCCACGATGGCAGCAGCAAGCCTTCCTACGTCGCAAACGCAATAAAGATGCTAAAAACTGATCCTCTTTGTTCGTTGTGGGGCCGGGTCACACGCTTGAGGCTCCGATGCTTTTTAGATGAACCGGCAGACTGACATCCATGCATAGCGTTTAGGTTGATTCCAGAGGGAGAGACAAAAGGATGGATCAAATTCAAACTGCACTCTGCATATAATGTTGCCACAATGCAGATTCTGTCATTTGGTCCATCTTTTTGTCCTACTGCTGAACACAGTCTTCACTACGACTCTATGAGGTAGTTGGCAACTTCTCACTGTACCGCAACTTCACTGCAATTCACTGTATGCGGAACTTGTTTGAAAGACTTGCCTCCCCCCGTACACATCTTCCTTTGGCTCACCTCAAGCAACGGCATTGGACGGCTGACCAATGGCTGCGGCATGGTTTGGAAGCTCACAGCTTGTGCCTGCTCTTTGATCAGGAGCTAGAAAACCATTAACCACATCATCTTCACATGCTATTTCACCAGACAAGTGTGGTTCTCAATCTTGGCTAAGTTTGGGCTGGCTTTGCCCTGGCAGCCCATGGTTGCGTGTCTGTGCTAGACTGGTGGATGCAACTCAGGCACCTCTGGCACGACGACGTTGATCAGCAGTAGGGTTTCGATTTGCTCTTCACCCCCGTTGCTTGGCAGCTCTAGAAAGAGCGTAACGACAGGCTGTTCTGTGACGCCTCCTCCTCGGCCGATCAAGTTTTGTCAGTCGCCACAGCCGAGGCCATTCTTGGGGCGCATGCCAGGGCAAGGCGTCTAGGTAGCCTCACCGCCGTCTAATCAACTTAGCCTAGGGTAGTCTTGCCTTATGTGAGGTTGTTAGCTCTTGTGTAATATCTTTTTCCCTGTGTGGTGGAGCTCTTACGCGGGTGTGTTTTTTCGGTTGTCGCCCTTGGGCGTTATGTTATAGTCACCCCTTCTATCTTAATACAAAGATACGCATACCTTTTGCGAATTCGACAAAAAAATGCCATAACACCACAATCTTATTCTTCCCCCTCGGAATGGATACATCTTTTTCCTAGTCTCCTTGTTGATGCCTCGAGGTGATCTAAGATCTCTGCGTTAACTAGAGATGTGTCGGGGTTTGGTACCGGTAGTGCACCACGGGATGTATCGCGCAGTGCTTTTTTTGTTGGCGAGATCGATCGTAGCTCGATGGTTCGCGTGTAACGCGACAAGAGACAAGAACACATGATTTATACAGGTTCGGGCCGCGAGATGCGTAATACCCTACATCCTGTTTGGGGCGAGTTGTATTGATTTGAGCTCTCGAGGTTACAATGAGGGCGTATGAGGTCGAGGGGGTTGTGTTATGAGTTGAGTTCTGATCTTGAGGCGGAGAGATATGTCTGGGAGGAGCCTCTAGCCTGCCTTATATAGTCCGGCGTGGCTTGGGTTACAAGGAGTTCTAGTCCTACTAGAATTGGTTTCATCTTCTATTAGGATTTCTCTTAACTCTTCCCTGTATACGTTGAGTCCTTGTCTTGTGCGTCAAGTTGCTCTACGCCTTAGACCCACGCGCCGAATCCATTGCATGAGTAACCAGGGGATATCTATCCCCCACAAGCCCCCGAGCTTCAAGTCGACTTGAGCAACAATCGGCTTGAAGGTTCAAATTCTGCTTTCTGAATGTCTTGCCTTGTAGTCTTCGAAAATTTTCTGATGGTATCCTCCATGCAGCCCCCGAGCCTCAAGCTGATTAGCATAATCAGGTTGAGGATCAAGCAACTTATTCCTCCGAGTGATCTTGGAGAAGCAGAGACGGTGACGTAGCCTCCCGAGTTGGCGAGTACAGTGGCGTAGCCTCCCGAGTCGATGAAGTAGCGAGTCGGCGAGGCGGACAATAGCCCAGCCCCCCGAGTCAGCGAGTACAGTGACGTAGCCTCCCGAGTCGACGAAGTAGTGAGTCAGCGAGGCTCGCAGCGGCACAGCACTGAGCTGACAAAGCAGTGAGTCGGCGAGGTGCGTGGCAGCGCAGCTCTCGAGCTGACAAAGCAGTGAGTCGGCGAGGCGGACAACAGCGCACCCTCCGAGCGGACGAAGCAGTGAGTCGGCGAGGGGCGCGGCAGCGCAGCCCCCGAGCTGACGAAGCAGTGAGTCGGCGAGGCGTGTGGCGGCGCAGCCCCCAAGCGAACGAAGTGGTGAGTCGGCGAGGCAGACAACAGCCCAGCCCCCAAGTCGACGAAGCAGCGAGTTGGTGAGGCGACGGCAGCCCAACCCTGAATCGACGAAGCAGTGAGTCAGCAGAGGAGTCGGCGAGGCGGACGTAAGCTTAGCCCCCGAGCTGACGAAGCAGTGGGGCGCCCCATGTCGATAGTGCATCATGAAGTGAACTCCCAAGTTGACAGTACATCACAAGGTGAATTCCCTGTTTGAATTCCGAGTATAGCGAAGTCATAGATTGTCTGTGGGTCAGACCGACTGCCTCGTACGAAGGGTTTTGACGGCACTTAAGCACGGCAAACCTTATACTGCAAGCGACAGTATCGTGTGTAGCTTTTCCCCAGGATGAGTATTATGGGTTTTGTCAATCCAGAAAACGAACTAATTGAGAACTAATTAACAAGAGTTTATGGTAAACTAAGGGTAAAAAGCAAGGCTCTAATCTACCTCTAAACTAGCTCTAAACTATGTTTAAACTATACTTAATATATAAGATAAACAATTAGAACAGAACTAGAACACCAATTAAGGGGTATTAACTAGAGTCTAATCAAGCTCTAATTGGATCCAAGACATGCATGATATGGACATCACAAATAGATAAGAACAACGAGATAACTAGTAGCTCAAGGTAGAAATAAGCATGATCAAACGTAAACTTCATAGCATGATTAAATCAAGATCAATCAACCTAACCCCCTAGATCAAGTTTAACCTTTCCCCGGGCTCTACTGTCACTAGTAACCAGGTAATCGACGAGAAACTCTCAACAGGCATACATAATTAGAGAACATGCTTCTAATTACTTCACATAGTCTAATAACATAATTAGCGCAACTAGAACCTCTAATCGCCATGATAACAAGAAATAGATATACAACTATATCATTAGTAAGCTAGATCAACGATCAAGAACGCTAGAAGAATATAACCCTTAATGACATGCTCTAATTAACATGCATCTAGACCTAAAGTTAATTAGAGCTAGAACAAGCATAATTAGAACAAGAAGATGATAATTAGACAAGATCAATGCTTCATTAATAAATTGTATCATACTTACAACCATGATCATACCTTCCCTTGATGATACAATTAGACCTCTGTAGCTAGGTAATTAGAGCACCATGCAAAGCCTCTAATCACCTCTATGAACTAGAAGAACTCTAATCCTAGACTAGAAACTCGACCCTCTACTCTCCTCTAGTTGTTGTCCCTTTTCTCTACATCTTGTCGCCTTGATAATGAATTGGATGCCCGATCTCGGGGTCTATGCTAACTATTTATACCCTGGAGAAGACGTGGTAGAAAGGAAATCAGAAACCGACATAAAAAGACCATGGGTCGGCCGACTTAGGGGGGTAGGGTCGGCCGACCTCTTGCCTTTTTGGCTCCTCTCGTGCCCATCTTTTCCGACGTCGGTTGTTACTTGATTTGATGAATAAATGCCACTGCATGTGGGCCCTAGGTCTCTGGAATCGTTGGTATAAGTTAGTTTGTGCCAAATCTTCCATGTTTGAGCATATCTTCATGATTTCCCGAGATCCTTTGGCAAAACGCTTCCACATTTTTCCTTATAATGTTGAATCAAAGCATATCCCCGAAGATCTCCTCCAGAAGCTTCAAAAAAGGGGTGGCTCGGCCGACTTTGGGGGGTAAGGTCGGCCGACCAAGACTCCTCTTCTGTCCGATTCCTTCCATATTTTGCAGGGACGTTGCTTGATGCCTAAGTAATGCTTGTGCAAGGCCTCTTGGACTCTTAAGCTTCTGGAATCTTCGTAATGGGCCGAACTTTGACGAAGTCTTCTAGCCTTTGACATATTTGACATCTTTATTGAATAAATATCTTCATTTTCTTGTAGCTCTTGACACTTCATTGAATCTTCTGATTAGGAAGCCTTGATCCACACAGAGAGGCTGTGAGTACACCAAGTCTTCCTTGTTCTTCATCTTCAATCCATTTCATCTAGCGGTCTTTTCTTACTCGAAGTGGATCATGGTGAATTTCGCGAAAAATTGGTCTAAAACCTGTAAAAATCACATGTAGCATATTTCCAAGACAATATTGCAAAATCCACAATTATCGGTGATAAATATTAGTGAAAGATATAGTTAACGCATAAAAACAGTGAAAAACCATATAAAATGATGCATAATTTTCGTACATAAGCCGCGTCAACAAAGGGCAAGAGGTATCCCTTAAATGAGTATGCGTAGGCATGTAACACCAGCTGTCGGTCTACGACCGAGGCTGATTGCCTTATAAGGAGGGCCAGATTGCACCCTTTTTATGAGGACGCGCCAGCCGTCGGTCTACGACCTAGGCTGATTGCCCCGTAAAGACGGCCAGATCGCACTCTGTTATGAGTACGCGCAGGCATGTAACACCAGTTGTCGATCTACGACCTAGGCTGATTGCCCCGTAATTAGGGTCGGACTGCACCCTATCTTAAGTAACAGTGAACATGTAACACGAGCTGTCGGTCTACGACCTAGGCTGATTGCCCTTTGCGGGGGGTTTAGAGTTCACCCCGTCGAGACTTTGTGTGGGTATGTAGTGCCGGTAGGCCAAGCCGACTGCCCCATGATAACAGTGGTCATATAGAGTTCACGACATCCCTTGTTACATGCACAGATTTTACCAGAAGACACTTAGACTTGCCAAAGTATGAGATGCGACAGAAAATATTTGACTCGGTGAAACACGAGATGCGATAGAAAAGATTTGATTCGTCGAAACACAAGATGCGACATAAAAATTTGATTCGGCGAAACACGAGATGCGAGAGAAAAGAATTGTCTCGGAGAAACACGAGATGTAATAGAAAAGCTTGTCAAGGCACACAATGTGTTAGGAAATAATTCGAGAAAACACACGAGGTAGAAAATGTTTCAGCTTACCGAGGTGCATAATGCACGGTTTGAATGCTCAGAAATAATCTGAATAATATGAAACCCCGAGTAATCCAGAAATAATCCGAGTGAACTGAAGTAACAACTGATCCAGAAATAATGATGCTGAAATAATATGAGCAGTCGACTATCCTGAGATAATATGAATAATATAGAAATAGTGATCCCGAAATTAATACGAATGATCCGAAATAACGTGAGTAATCTAGAAAGATGATTAAGAGATAATCTAAGTGATCTGAAATCCCTGGTGATCCAGAAAATTGATCTAGAAATAATGAGTGATCCGACATCCCAAGTGATCCAGGACGAGTGACCAAAGCTAGTATTAATAATCCAGAGATGATCTAGGTGATCCAGAAATAATCCAGGTGATCCAAAAAATAATATAGATAATCTGAGTGATCCATAAAAAATCGAATTGATCCAATAACTCGGATATTCTAGAAATAAGTCAATGATCCAATAGCCGAATGATTAAGAGACAATTCAGTAGATCCACGGTCCCAATGATTAAGAAATAATATGAGCAATAATAGCAGATCACTTGGATTGGAGGACTCCCTGCAGATAGCTGATGATTCATTGTGCTTCGCTTCATATAGCGGAAATTAAAGGTAGTCAATGATGACACAAATATGCTGCTTCGGCACGTTGCGAATATTTTATGCCGAGATGAATTATTTGCCTGAAATAATAATTAGGAAAGAGTTTCGAGTAGTATTGTTTGCAAATAGAATACTCAGACGTAAATAATATTGGAGCGATAAGACGAATCAATCAGATAAGCGAAAGAATAATTAGCATAATTAAATGTGTAAAATTTAAAATAACTTAGTTGTTTTGATGCCCAGCGTATCTCCAGCTGATCGGGTAGTCACCCGAACCAAGATTGCTAGCCCAAGTATAAGCACACGTTGGCTTTTGCTAGTATAGACTTGGAGGTCACCCTAGCTGCAGACGCATATGAGGTCACTCCTGCGTGCGTTGACTCTTGCTAGCATGCACACGATAATATTGCCTTCTGTTTTAGCTTTAGTGAAACCCACGAAGGTTGCCATGAATCCCATGCTCTACTTGCTCGCATGGAAACTCATGCCTGGACATGGGCAGTAGACAGCACAACAATATGGCAGACAAGGCAGCATTGCAGACCGAGTTCCGAGCTTCTAACCCAATACAACTCTTCTGTTCAGACTCAGTAGATCGAACTGCTGATCCTATTCGGACTCAAGCTTAATTGGTTGCGTGATGGGGTGCAAGAGAACTCCCAGCCGGACTCGGTATCTAGGGTGGCCATCTTGCAAACTCGCCGGAGACAAAATTCATCTTGACTTCCTGACCTTAGTCGTGGACTGATCTTGAACGTGATTGCAGCAATTTGATTCAGGCTTCTTGGTACGCAACTATCAGACGCTGTTGCGCTGGATCCTGCCTTGGACTTGACATAGCACTGAAACCAATCTTGTATGATGATGGCGTGGCCAGGATCCGCCGCACCGTGACAGACCACTTCTCCCATGCCGGCACACGATTATGAATGATGCGCATGCCGCCAAAATTGTCGATGACAGACGTGATGGAGCCGAAGGTTACAACCTCTCCTGGCTGGAGCTTGAAGTTGAGGCAGAAGCTTACTCTCATCGTGATCTGATTGGATCTTGAGCTTTGTTGAAGATAATGGCCATGGAGCTATCTTGATGTCGATATCGCTTCCCCTACCTGGCGCGTCAACTGTCGGGGTTTGGTACCGGCAGTACACCACGGGATGTATCACGCAGTGCTTTTTTAGTTGGCGAGATCGACCGTAGCTCGATGGTTCGCGTGTAACGCGACAAGAGACAAAGAACACACGATTTATACAGGTTCGGGCCGCGAGATGCGTAATACCCTACGTCCTGTTTGGGGCGAGTTGTATTGATTTGAACTCTCGAGATTACAATGAGGGCGTATGAGGTCGAGAGGGTTATGTTATGAGTTGAGTTCTGATCTTGAGGTGGAGTGATATATCTGGAAGGAGCCTCTAGCCTGCCTTATATAGTTCGGAATTACCTGGGTTACAAAGAGTTCTAGTCATACTAGGATTGGTTTTATTTTCTATTAGAAGTTTTCTTAACTCTTCCCTGTATACGTCGAGTCATCGTCTTGTGCGTTAAGTTGCTCTACGTCTTGGGCCCACGCACCGAATCCATTGCACGAGTGATCAGGGGATATCTATTCCCTGCAAAATGAACGTAGATCATATCTATTCCCTGCAAAATGAACGTAGATCATATTGCCACTGTGGCCCTGCCATATCAAAGCAATGACACTCCTAGGGTCCTATTTGTTCCACCTTTGGATTGTGGATTCCACGGTCCACGGAACACCTCTGCGGTTCTTGAATCGAGGAATGTACACATCTGAAATTTTTTATTTTTTTAAGCATTTTAACATTACAAGCTCGGCGTAAAGGGGCATTGATCTAACCCCAAAATTCAGGTTTGATCTACAAGCAGATATGCAACTATGCAAGCAGCCTGGTGGGTCTAGCGGAAGCCATTTTTTTTTCGATCCTAGCTGGCCCATTTACATCCCTACGTGTAATATCTACAAGCATGGAACTAACCGGCTTTATAAAGTAAACGCGTACTTATCTTTCAGAATATTTTCTTCCACCTGCATCTTTCACCTTCATCTTCTTTCTTACGAAGTCACACCTATCTCTTCCATCTCCAGTAAAAGCGCAAGGGAGATAAAAAGAAGTAGAAGATGAGTGGGTGAGAAACCGTTTAAAAGTTCTGTGCACAGATCTGAGATGAGGTGCCATCTATATGCATGGGCCCGTGCTCCTCTGGTTTGATCGCCTCAGTTTAAACTGAACGTGCCCAATCAGTTTTGCTGCTGCACACGACCCCACGACAACAGTTTTAAGAGCTCTAGGGAGCGGGCCTGATCCGTGCCCTTGAGGATAAAAACAAAAGGGAATTGCACGCCACCTCTCTAAATTTATCCCGCATTTCCATCCAAGTATATAATTTTTCAAAGTGCACATCTAATTTCGAAAATTTAGCCCTTGATATGCTGCCATACAAATAGAGCTAGTTAGGCTAATTTCGCCTACGTGGACAACCACTGTGGCAAACTAGCTGCTGCGATGGCACCATACGCCCCGCGCGTCGCCATGTCCACCGTCGTGGCCACGTGTTTGCCATGATGCCTGTCTACGTAGGTGAAATTAGCCCACGTGTCTCCATAAGTCCATTTGGATGGCGGCATACCAATGAGCTAAGTTGATGGACGTGCATTTTGAAAGATCATGGATCTCGATGAGAATGCAGGATAAATTTAGAGACATGGCGTGCGGTTTATTTAAAAAGTTGCAGCTTTCCATTCGTCAGTCACGTGATGCTTGCTGTGAGTAAAGCTGAATATAACCTGCAGGCCGGGCGGCACCCCATAATTGTCAGCTGCAAACATGATAGTAACATTTTTCTGCGAGTACAAACATGATATCCTGATAAGTAGGCTCATGCAAGGGCGTGGATGATTAGAGAGAAGGGAGTCTTGTTTAGTTGGGCCGGATGGAGCTTCTAGATGAAAAAGTCCGCTCAGAGCAATATTTGGGCTACAGCATATGTATGCTTCTCCTAAGCAGCCCATGAACACCTGGGCTCGTCCTCCAGGCTGCTGTCAGAGAAATGCAATTCATTTCATGGACCATACTCTAGTCCACAAACCGCAACACAAGTGCCCTATCACTTTTGTAAATGGTCCAGTCACGGTTGGCCCACCTACATCGGCCCGTGGAGCAGAGGAAAGCAGAGGCCTCGGCTTCGGCACTCGTGGTGGCTGTCGTCGACATTAAAAAAAAAAGGGCGACGGCCACCGGCGGGAGCGACTAGCGAGCGAGCGTTGGATTTCGCGGGTCTCTGTCGCTCCCGCTGTGCGTGGGTGGCTCCTGTCCACCACCTCTTCTCTCTCTGGGTGCGCGCCCGATCGAGCCCCTCTGCGGCGGTAGGAGGCGGCGGCCGAGATGGCGGACGCGAAGCAGCAGCAGCGGCAGCGGGCAGCGGCGAGCGGCGCGTGGAAGACGGTGAAGCCCTTCGTCAATGGCGGCGCCTCCGGCATGCTCGCCACCTGCGTCATCCAGCCAATCGACATGGTCAAGGTGCGCGCGTGCGTCTGACTGACCACGCATCCCTGCTCACTCGCACGACATTCCTTCCCCGTCAGGCGGGCCTTGAGGCGCGAGCTGGTACCCGAGTAGGTTCGCCGTCGCCGGCATTCGCCGCCGTGCGGTGGATGGTTTAGTTAAGTTAGGGGCGAGTGGACAACTGCGCCGCGCTGTGGCTTGGACGAGAGCTTGTCCGGAGGGATGGTTTTGCCGGCCCTGGTTGTTTACGTCGGTGGAAAAGGCTTGTTGAGGATTGCAAGCGTGGGGAATTTGGAAGGCTGAGGAGTGAGCGCTGGGTGTGTGATAAACGGTATTGAGCGGGTTTGAGGTCTTACGGTATATTGCTGATAAACTCTGCACTAAAATGGACCACTACCACAAGGTTCGTTTTGTTTTTTTTTTTTTAAATTGTTCATGATTTCGTTACAGTAGGCATAGTTCATCTGGTTATTAGTCCGATTCTTTGTAGGAACTACCCGTAATAATTTACTATTCAGTTTACCTTTAGTCCTTGGGTACCCTTAGTCCTTTACCACGAGGAAGGTGCAGCCGTGAGATGTTTTCCATAGCTTTGGATAGTACTAGCAAGTACAGTAGCTCATTTGACACCTGCTTTTGGTCAGGCCAGGCCATTTTTAGTACCCCGGTCTTTCTTTACAGTCCAACCAACCATTGGGGTTGTGGGCTTTGCAGCACTGGTCCGAGAGGCGGGTGCTTGTTGGTATGAGATCAAGGTCTGCAATGAATTGTTTCGCTTTTTTCCTTTTTTTCAGGTCAAGATCCAACTGGGCGAGGGCTCTGCAGCTACTGTGACCAAGCAGATGCTTGCTAATGAGGGAATTGGTTCCTTTTACAAGGTCCGTTCTTTTAGGTGTTCTGTCCCCCGTTTTATATTGACTTTATTTGACATAAACTATAATCCGTTGACAAACCTGCATTTCTGAGTGCATAATGTGACGACTTAGTTTCATGAGGCGTAATGCATTATGGGCACACCAAGCTGATGCCACAAAACTGTTGGCTCTAATGAACTGTTTTTTTATTAATATTAATATCTTCTGTTTATGTTAAACGACAATAGATTTACCACTACATCCCCTTAAATGGAGCGTTGGGTTAATAAATAAACATTTTGGAAGCTACAGTGATGCCTGCAGGAATGAATTAAATAGTTTTGGAACTGGGTTGCAGTTATGAATTAAATAGCTTCTTGCCAGTTTAAGTCGTTATACATTTCTTTCACACAGGGATTATCAGCTGGTTTGCTAAGGCAAGCCACATACACAACCGCTCGTCTTGGATCCTTCAGGTATTTACTTATTTTACCACCTTCCACCAATCTCCAAATGAATGTACAAGAAGAACACTGAGCACTGCCTTTCAGTATTTTGTGTCAGAAACTTCTTTGATTATGTTGGAACAATAGTTGAAGTGTTTGAATTCTGAGTGCATACTGTTATTTGGGGGCGTTCAGCTAAAGCCTATGTTTAGCTAAGTGCACACTTAAAACTTCAGGATTAATGCTAAATTTAACAATGTTTTCTCACATGACATTTGTGAATTTCTCTTCTATAGTTTTGTGCTCCACAAGAAGGAATACCCATGTGGAGGTAACATGCATATCATGCCTACCATTCCTGGAGCTGGGGTAATAAATGACCATTGATGCCACTATAAAACATTAATAGACAGTATTTCTCTGCATTGTCATGATCGAAGCAAGGCATACCATGTGTAGTTTTAGCTATGATCCTAAAGCGAGATTTAGGAAATCACCTATGCTTTTTTTCAATTACATTTCTCAGGGTTTATGTCTGAGAGTTTATGTCGTGATGCTGGATTTTCTCAGGGTTCTCACAAACAAAGCAGTTGAAGCAAATGAGGGAAAGCCACTACCTCTAGTGCAAAAGGCTGTTATTGGTCTCACTGCTGGAGCAATTGGAGCATGTGTTGGTAGTCCTGCAGATTTGGCACTTATTAGGATGCAGGCTGATTCAACCCTGCCAGCGGCCCAAAGGCGTAACTACAAGAATGCTTTCCATGCGCTTTATCGTATTGTTGCTGATGAAGGTGTTCTGGCACTTTGGAAAGGTGCAGGTCCAACTGTTGTGAGAGCTATGTCCCTAAACATGGGCATGCTTGCCTCCTATGATCAGAGTGTTGAGTTATTTAGAGACAAATTCGGTGCTGGAGAAATATCTACAGTGCTCGGTAAGATTTTTATTCCTTTTGTACTTGGGATTCATGTGATATTTCTTTTTTTTAATATTTGAGGTGAGAACGGCACTTGAATTTTGAAACATGAAGGATAGTGGCAGATTAATCGTGTTCCTTAGGCTATGATGTCCATATGCAACAGGGGAGCAAACAACAAAACACATGAACTAAGAACTTGGCAGTTTCTACTTTCAACCTGCTATTTTAAGTTTTACTGTTAATCTAAGCAATAAGTATGAGTGGTGCTCTCTGGTCTGTATGCTTTGTTGACCTGTCTAACAACAGCCTACTTAGCCTGAGAGTAGCTTTCCAACTACCTGGTTTATGCTCCAATATTTGATCATATTTTAGAAAAAGGAACAATATCCGGCCTCTGCAGCCTCACACAGCCAAGTTTTTACAAAGTTTTCAGCTAATCTGTTGCTCTAATAAGGGGAAATAAAACACAGAGAAAAAGTTTATCATAAGCAAAGTCTATTATTGCTTCTCCATCCACTTTTAGCAAATATTTGATCATATACGTTGAGCAAATAGTGCTTCCTGAATAGCCTTTCATAATAGATTCTGATGTTTATTTAGCATTTTCTTGTAGGCGCAAGTGCTGTGTCGGGATTCTTTGCATCTGCCTGCAGTTTGCCCTTTGATTATGTGAAGACACAGATTCAAAAGATGCAGCCTGATGCCAACGGGAAGTACCCTTACACTGGATCACTTGACTGCGCCTTGCAGACCTTGAAGAGTGGAGGCCCTTTTAAGTTCTATACTGGGTTTCCTGTCTACTGCGTTAGAATTGCTCCACATGTCATGGTAATGCAAAGTACTGCAATCACTTATCTGCAAAATATCTTCCCTATGGCATGTTTCTATCGTAGCAACCTAATTAAAATTTTTTGTGTGCAGTTGACTTGGATATTCTTGAATCAGATCCAGAAGTTCGAGAAGAATGTAGGACTCTAATATCTGGTTGGTCGGTCATGCTCACATTACTGCAATAATCCAGCTGCTTTATAAGCCAACAATTGGTTCTTATAGATTTTTTTTCGAAGTTCTGATTACTTTAAGTCTATATGCTGCCATGCTGATTTGCTCCTTCGACACCAAATACTCATAGCCATTTATTGTACCTTGGAGAATGGCCGGGTAACATTTGTTGCTGACGTATGCTGTTGTTGGTAAGAGCACTACCAAGATAAAAATAGTAGTACAATGGAAGTGGGTTTAAATCTTGTCACTAGATGGAACCAAACTTCATGCACACTTTCTCTTTCTATTTTTAGTCATGTTATGTTCATCATGCATATGCGTGCTTTTTTTTGCTTGCATTAATGGTATACTACCGTGTTGCATATTGTGATAAGACAAGTTTGTGTCGATGCGGCTTTTTGGGAAAGCGCCTGGTTAAGGGGTCTGAGGCCGAGAGACATCTATCCCAGAGTCTTCTCCATCTCTAAAAGGAAAAATAGGTCCATCAAGGAGGCTCTCTCAAATAGCACCTGGATACAAGACTTAAACTTTCAACATGAGAAGCTCTCGGCTGAGCATCTTCAGAAGTATTGTCAGTTTTGGGCTGAGGTAAATCAGCTCCACTTGGCCGCAAATACACCTGACCTCATTCGTTGGAAGCTAACTCCAAATGGCCAATACACAGCACAATCAGCCTATCAAGCACAGTTCGTCAGCTCCACTTTGCACAAATTACAACACAATAATCTGGAAAGCCTAGGTGCCCCCAAAATGCAATTTTTTTGCTTGGCTTGCAGTTCAAGATAGAATTTGGACTGCAGATAGGTTGGCAAGGAGAAGCTGGCCGCACAATCCTTGTTGTGTGCTGTGCGGCATGCCTGGGAGACTGGGCTTCACCTCTTCGCGGAGTGTCCTTTTTCTATGCACATTTGGGATGAGTTGAGCCGATGCACCTCAGTTGCAGAGATCCACCACACGGCTTGGCAGCCATCTACCTCAGTGCATCTTTGGTGGTCGGGTTTAGCTGCAGCCCCGGTAAGAGACAGGAGAGGTTTGAGGAGCCTCATAATCCTCGTCGCTTGGACAATCTGGTGCGAGAGGAACTTGCGTATTTTTGACCGGAATGTGGCGACTGAATCCCAGGTTCTAGCCAAGATCAAGGATAAAGCCGGGTTGTGGATTCTAGGAGGGGCAAAACATTTAGCAAACCTTTGGTAATGTCGTAATTTTGGGTTTAGGCCCGGATGTCTGGTTTCTCCCGTCGGTTTTGTTCCTCTTTGCTCGTGGACTTTAGCCCTTGGCTTTTCTCTCTTATTAATATAACGGGCAAGCCTCTTGCCGGTTCGTTTAAAAAAAAAAAGTTTGTGTCGATGCAAGTAGCAGCATATCATGCATCCTGGAGCCATTCATGTCTTTATTTTCTGAACCAACTCATCTGGATTATGTGACTGTGCTCTGTACATGATGTATGTATGCCTACCTTATGGAACTAACGAACCATCAATTACTCAGATACACCGCTGGTTCTGAATTTCTGAATTCTCAATAAGCAGTTAGTCAGTGACTCCATGGCGTTCATTTACATGGCATGTTCAGTGTATGGTTTGCAATTGACAGTTTGTCGGTTGCACGAAGGCCTCATGCTGGACCGCAGATTCGCAAAACCAGACCTGTTCCAAACATGGATGCACCATTCGTGTTGCGTTGTATGTGCTTGATTGTTTTTTCTTCCATAGTTCCATGCACAGATGGAAGACTATCACTATGTTTTGCATGGGTCCATCATGATCATGGTGGCATCATGCATTGTGAGTCTGTGATGACGTATCATATCCGTATGAGTATCTAGCAGTATCAATGTATCATCTTGTTTTCATGACAATTAACGTTATGCAGACATGCAAGTACATTCTATGATTATTCCACTTTAGAACATGCCCTGCCGGCCCTGACGTCTTGTTGCTTGCATTTGAGCGAAAAGGCTTAACATAATCTAGGAAAAGTTCCCTTGCGCCCATACCGATCCGTGTGTTGGATCCGACGTGTAATACTGAATTCGGTGCATCACATTCCTCCCTAATCCTCATTATCCGCATAATTTAATAATTGTTTACCCAATTATTGAAGATTTCGTTGGTATTTTTTATTCCAAGAATTAGTCGCCGCAGCAATCAAAACTATTTTCATTTGTTGTCATGAACATTTCGTCGTGCAACGCGTGCATCTTTCAGAAAAAATAAATAAACGAGACAATTGCACTGTGGAAAAGTACTTAATGTCCCTATGATGCATATAGGGCTACAGTTCATTCATCTGGAAAATTCGAGGCATAGGGGGTTAAACATGTGTGTTTGGACGCTCCAAAGAAGTGTCCCCTGGTGGTGTTGGAAGGCTGATTCCAGATTCTAAAATACTCACGAACTCATTTGTCTGCGTCTAGGAGACCAATGACCTTGGAAAAACGAAGAGGACACTTGCTCAGATTTGGGGCTGAGGGGGGAAATAGTACCAGTGACTTCTGGCAGCTCTCTTGAACACTGCTTCTAGTCTTCTACACAGTACACACTGCCCCTTCTGTAGTTCTGCATCCAGGAGCAAACATACACGCGAACTCAAGAGTTGAATTGCTACTAACCTTTCAATATCAAGAGCTCACATTTTCTGCTTACCTATATGGAGTATTTTAGCAGTCCTTGAGATAAGTTGATGGCCGTAAGAACATACAGGTGGCAGAAGCATCTCAATCTCAATCTGCACCAAAACATTTTGGACTAGAATATGGAGCCAATAATCTAACTTGTTTCCCACCAACCTTTTTCCTGCGTGTGGAGGAAAATCACCTGTGAAACGCTCAACTGTCACAAATGCACCGACCTTTTTTCCGTAGCAATTCCAACTAAGCATTGAGCAAGCACAGAAATTGTCAAAAAAAAAAAAAAAGTTAGGTGAAAAATCATTTCCCAACCAATTCATCCGTGCCATGACAGAAGATATAAATAAATTTGCAGAAAAAAAAAAGAGAGAAGGAGATCCCTTCACCAGATCACCGACCAAGCAGCACGACAGTATGTCCTTACCCAGAACCAACCGCCAAGATAACATCACAATCCACATCGGACGGCGATGGAGAAATCCAAGTCAGCAACGACTGAGTTAGTGCTCTCCCACCACATTACACAGCTGTACCGAAAAACGCATAAATATTCTCAAGAAAATTCAAACTATAAAAACAAGTTAAAAAAAAAGGGGGGAGGGGGGGGGGGGGGGGGGAGGAAGATCACCAAAAAGTCAAACTTTTCATAAGAGCACACTCTATATATGCCACCTCTACCTCATCTGCTCTATTCTCTCCTCTTTCCCTCCACTTTTGTCTCGTCATCTCATCTCCGCGAGCTGATCCCTGCCGCAGCAGCGAGCCTATCCAGTGAAGCTCTTGCTCGTCAATGGTGCGGATGGCAGGCAAGGGAGGCAGCAATGGCAGCGGCGGCCGGGAACCCAACAAGAAGCCGGCGCTCCTTTTGGGGCGTTACGAGGTGGGGAAGCTGCTGGGGCAGGGCAACTTCGCCAAGGTGTACCACGCGCGCAACGTGCGCACCGGCGACGAGGTGGCGATCAAGGTGATGGAGAAGGAGAAGATCTTCAAGTCCGGGCTGACGGCGCACATCAAGCGCGAGATCGCCGTGCTCCGGCGGGTGCGCCACCCGCACATCGTGCAGCTCTACGAGGTCATGGCCACCAAGCTGCGCATCTACTTCGTCATGGAGTACGTGCACGGCGGCGAGCTGTTCGCGCGCGTCGCGCAGGGCCGCCTCCGGGAGGACGACGCGCGGCGCTACTTCCAGCAGCTGGTGTCCGCCGTCGCCTTCTGCCACGCGCGCGGCGTGTACCACCGGGACATCAAGCCCGAGAACCTCCTGGTCGACGACGCGGGCGACCTCAAGGTCTCCGACTTCGGGCTCTCCGCCGTGGCCGACCAGATGCGACACGACGGGTTGTTCCACACCTTCTGCGGCACGCCGGCGTACGTCGCGCCGGAGGTGCTCTCCCGCCGCGGGTACGACGCCGCCAAGGCTGACCTCTGGTCCTGCGGCGTCGTGCTCTTCGTCCTCATGGCCGGATACCTCCCCTTCCAGGACCGCAACCTCGTGGGCATGTACCGCAAGATCCACAGGGGCGAGTTCCGCTGCCCCAAGTGGTTCTCGCCCGAGCTCACGCGCCTCCTTCGCCGCGTCCTCGTGACCAACCCGCAGCGCCGCGCCACCGCCGACGAGATCATGGACAACGAGTGGTTCAAGATCGGCTTCCGCCGCTTCTCCTTCCGCATCGAGGACGACCGCTCCTTCACCTGCTTCGAGCTGGTGGACGACGTCGACGACGCGTCCACCACCTCGCCGCTCGACACGCCACGGACAGACGCGGGGGACAAGGCTTCCAATAAGAAACCAGCAAGAAAGGCGGCCGCACTGACATCGTGCGGGTCGGCGCCCTCGCTGCTGCAGCTGGAAGCGCGCAACGGGCTCGGCGGGAGCAGCCGGCGCCGGTCGAGCCTAAACGCGTTCGACATCATCTCGTTCTCCCAGGGGTTCGATCTCTCGGGCCTGTTCGAGGACGGCGAGGGGGCAAGGGGCGGCGGTGGCAATGAGCAGCCGCCACCTCACCCGGCGGCGGCGCGGTTCGTGTCGGCGGCTCCGGTGGAGCAGATCCTAGCCACGCTGGAGGGGGCCGCGTCGGCGGCCGGTATGGCGGTGCGCGAGAGGGACGACGGGTCGATCAGCATGGAGGGGACGCGCGAGGGCGAGCACGGCGCGCTGGCGGTGGCCGCGGAGATCTACGAGCTGACGCCGGAGCTGGTGGTGGTGGAGGTCCGGCGCAAGTCCGGCGGCGCCGCCGAGTACGAGGAGTTCTTCCGGGCGCAGCTCAAGCCCAGCCTGCGCGACCTCGTCTGCGACGAGCCGACGCTACTCAATTCCGACGAGCGCTCTCGGAGCCTGTGAGCTGTGATCGTGGCCAGCCCGGCCAGCCGGCGCGCGTTTCATTCCATTCATGGCATGCGTGCACGGCCGCGTCAACGCATGCGCACGCACGTTCGAGGGCCGTCATATTGTGCTTAGCTTACTGAGCATATACATACAACTACAGAAGGAATTGTACGTACTTACGCTTGAAAGGGATTCTATACGTATATATACGGTGAGTCGGTGATACACCTGCAGGCTGCAGGACACATTTTTTTTTGGCAGTGTGCTGGTCGTGTGGATGGTATTTGGAAGCATCCGTACGACATGACAGCACTGTTTGTACGTATCAAAAGGGGAAAAGGGTCCAAAAGAAATGTAATTTTGTGTGCTATCTAATAATAGGACTTAGCTAGGGGATTTGTGTTGCAAATGTTTTGTAATAGCTAGGGCTTATGTAAATTTTGGTGGTGTTTGCTCATGTGTCATTCAATTAATTTGTGCTATTTGCGGTAGAAAAGTGCCACTAACTTCTTTATATTTTCCTCAATTATTAAAAATACTAATTGATTCAGCTCTCTGTTTCAATTTTCAGAGGAAACTCTCTGTTTCAATTTGCCTGTCCACCAACTTTGAACTGCCCTGTTCCTGATTATCATCATCCCCAGTTCTTTCCTTTTTATAGAGAAAGTCATCAGAGTTTTCTCGATTAAGGTTCAATGAACAGATAAAAGGACTTGCAGAGTGCAGACATGCCTGCTGAAGTCTTGGATAAGAGGACTTACAGGCATGCATGCAAGATCACTCGTCTGCTGCCCAATTTCTACAGGCATATGCAATACACAAGACAACGATTTGACATCCAACTAGATGATTATACGCCCACGTAGCAGCTCCAGAAAGTGCTTGCGTTCTTCAGTCAGAGCTAGCTGTTGTTTGAAAGAGACTGATCACTGATCTACAGGGGTTATCACCAATGTGTTAACTGCACAAGTGTTAACAGAATGCCTTTTCCAGCTACGTGGCATACACTTTTATTTTCAAAAAGCCTCTGGCTTGCCGTCGCCGATGATTTATTTTCATGATGATTACAGCGTATGTACGTACTGCACGATTATCAACCTAACCTCTGGAAATAAAAAAGAAAAAAAACCCGGCGGTGTTGTTGCCGAACGTTTCAGTTTGACAGCTATGTATTAGCTAGTACACCTCTGCGTCAAACCCCCCCAAAAAAACTATGAAGCTCTGAAGAATTTTTCATCCACCCTGACCCTATTGCTTAAATAACTCTGACGAACCAAACACTTGTCTGCCCCTTGAATTGCTCCATGCCACATCAGAGAGTTTGGCATCAAAATTAGTTTTGCTAGGGCTGGCTTCTTTCACCTGCTTTATTTGACACTGAAACTCCTACCCTCGATTGCATTGGCCCACGTCGTCGCAGGAGGAGAGGAGAGCTCGGCCACGGAATTTGTGGTCGACGAAATCTTTAAACACAACAACAGGTGTGATGTTTAACGTAGCTAATCGCTTTTGTTTATACTAGTATATGCCAAATGCGTGTCATAACTCTTCAAAACTTGAGGCCAGACTGTGATCTCATCTGCTGATGAATACTCCGTGATAAATAAGTAATACTGTACTATATAGTAATAAGCTAATACGGCGATGGGCGATGTGGCAGAAGTTTTTTTGGGCGATGTACCACAAGTTGGTGGCTAGGCGTGGGACCCTATACTGATTTACCAGTGTACCCTTGGTTACTACTGGTAGCTACTTCTAAGTTCTGAGTTTACGAGTGTTGTCTCGCTAGATAGTTTTTGTTGAGCTTAATCTCGCTAGATAGATGCTACCTTTGGGCCTGTACAAGGATAGACGATGCTTAGACCGTCTCCCGGTTCCGCTATCTTGTCTATCCATCTTGTCTTATTTAGGATTCTCCGACCTAAGAATTTCTTGGGGTCATCTAAAACATCAGCCCTTGCCCCCGCGTCGCTCCCTGGGGCGACACAGGGCGGCCCTGCCGCTGCCTGCCCAAACACCACCGCTGCGCCCTTCCTCGTCCTCGCCGCCGCCCGAGCTCGCGGCCGGGATGCAGGGGGCCAGGACGGCGGCGGTGGGCCCCTCTCTCTCTTCCTCGCGCGGGTTTTCTTCTCCGTGCTGTGCGCTTGCCTCAGGCGCCCACTTCGCCGGTGGGTCGTCGGAAGGCCAAATCCGGCGGCTCCTTGGCCGGATCGGGCCAGGGTGGGCCTAGATCTCGCCTCTGGGACCGGGAGTGCTTCGGCTCCGGTGCTGGGCGAGGCCGGGCTGCGGGCATTGGCCGCGTGCGGGCTGTGTTCCTCCGTGGGGGCGATTCTCTCCCTGTGCGGACGACGGCGCGGCCCGACGGCGGCTCGCGGCGACGGGCTCGAGCTGCTGCGACGCGGCGCGGCGCGGTGATGGCCTCACGCGGTTGTCGGCATTCGGCGGTGTTGAGCGGCGGCGCATTGCCATGGAGGGGTGGTGACTGCCCAGATGGGCAGTGTTGGTGCCTTCTGTGCCCAGCAAGACGGCGGTACGACCTCGGTGTGTTTGGCTTCGGGCATTCGGCATGGTGCGGTGTGCTGTGGCAGTGTGGCGGCACCGGCGATCGGCATCTGGGAGGGCAGCTGGAGGTTGTGTCGTGCTTGTCGTGTGTTTGCTCGCAGCGGATCTCGGTGGCTAGCCCTGCTTGGCAGTTGCTAGTGCGGCGAGGGACTGCATCAGAAGACGGCGCTTGCAGTGGCGATGATGTGCGACAACTTGGCTTGCAGCGGACTGCAGTGGTTAGCTCTACCTGGCAGGGGGCTACTCCAGTGTAGGACATCGTCGGAAGACGGCGCTTGCGACATTTTGGTTTGCTGGCTCAAGTGCGGTGGCCATGTTACGGGGCCTTTGGTTTGCTGTGCCTGTTGTGTTTTTGGAGCTCCGGTCGCAGCTTGGCTTGTTCGGTGTCCATGGGGGTGGGGTGGCCTTGCACTTCCTTTTGATCCTGGTCTTGGTCTTTAGAGGCGGATGCGGCGAGGCCCCCGTGCTTTTTCTTCGAGGCGTTGTGAGGTGTGGAGTCTAACGGCGGATGGGGCGAGGCCCCCGTGCGTTAGGAGTTGTGGTAGGGTCTGGATATGGTGTTCTTCATCCCGTTAGTTTGGGTGCCAGACTGCAGCGGCACTTCGGCAGGAGGTCTCGCATGGCGGTGGCCTTTTGGTGCAGTGTGGTCTGCCTCTCCTGTTTCATTGGCTTTTTTGGGCTACGACGCGGGCTTCAGCATCTTCGGCGCGCAACCTTCGGTCCTTGTCTTTGCTGCAGCTCTCGTTGTGCACTGGGATTGGTGGCGTTGGCGAAAGCCTTGCCCATCCTGGGCGGATGATGGCGACGTCTCCGGGCGCCGTTTACTTCCTTGGAAGCATAATGATTCTACCTCTATTCCCTTTGTGCAGTGGGTTTTCCGAGGTGCAAACCCTGACCCTAGGGTCGGGCGGCGGCGGCGCCAGTGGTGTTGCAATCCTACTTGTAGGCGTCGCTTTGGATTCTGGCAGTTCACGCCGGGGGACTACTATCAGAGTTGTTGTGTGGATGTTAGTGTCGTGAGGTTCGAGTTGATGTCCCAATCCAACCGGCCTGGTGTTTGTTTGTTGTTGAGTTGTGGTTGTTTTGTGGTGCATGTTGATGTCTCCATCCAACCGTCCGGTGTTGTTCGTTGTTACATCCAGTCTGGATCTTTTCTTCTTTTTAATATAATCGGCAAGCTTTGCCTAGTTCGTTTAAAAAAAAATCCATCTTGTCTTTTTCAATTTTCATTCTGTCTAGAGTGTCGTTACGGTGTACTATAGGCAGTTCTTTTACACAGTCTGTAGTCCTCTGAAGCAATGGGCGTAGTTAGCATTTCAGATCGGGCATTCATCGCATATTCTTTACAACACATTGCACTACAAATTTTCTAAGAGAATCACTTATTTAATCTAAAAAAATTTGGTGCTTCCTTCCTTTGTCTAGAATTTTTTTGTTTCTCCTTGATCCAGAAATTTTGTTTTGTTCTTTCCTTGACACTTTTGTCTGTTTGGAGCCATAACGGTGTCAAATGGAGTAACAAAAAAATCCCAAAAATACTTTCTAGTTCCTATACATAACCATCCTGCTTCTAGATTTTAAATAGAATTTATTACGCACATTAAATAAATATTTCTCTACTATCTAACTTTATTTCAACATCATTATCATTTTCAAGACACCTATTTAAGATTTATATGCTGGGGTTCAAACGTTTACAATGTGCTACATATACAGCAAATGGAACATACAAATTTTTATGTAATATTTGGAGCACTCTTTCTATAGCAAGTATTTTCAAATTCAATTTTATATCTAAAGCCAAAGACAAGGGTAGATCTATCATTCAACTGTAAATTCTAGGGCTGCAAAAATCACCACAGAACTAAATTATCAAATTGAAAGCTATTGTCCTAAGTTTCATGATTTTTAGGAGTCCATTTAGTTCATTTTTGGCATTTCTTTTGTTTTAGATAACATGCAATAAATCGATGGCATAAAAATATTTTCATGAATCCTCATCTTTACCATTCCATAGATCTACTAACCAGGAATACAACTCAACAAAGTTTGAATTTTTAGCATTTTTGTTCGATTTTAATGGATTTTCAAATGGATAGAAGTGCCAAGAAAAAAAACGAAACAAAATTTCTAGGTCGAGGGACAAAATTGTTTTCTAGGCCAAGGAAGCGTCAAATTTTTTTTTGGACCAAATAGATCATTTTCTCATTTTTAACATAGAAATTGATACTTGCACAATTGATTTTGTCTATATAAGAGTCCTTTTAGTATGAACTATGGACTAGCAATATGGTTTTTATATACTGTATATATACAGAATAAGTATTAATGCTAATAACATTTTTTGACACAAATTAATGCTAATAGCATGATTATATATAGTAACCGCTCTCTGGGCCAACAAAAGGCCCAGTTAATCTGGGCCAGCTCCGGGACTCTCTGTTTGCGCAGGCCCGTCCATTGACGAAGTCTGATGTCTACGGGCTGGATTTCAAGCTCCGGAGGATGCCGCCCGCAATCTTTGCAGCCCACACCTGGTGCATCCCCGCACAGCCCACTCAGCCTCCGCGCGTTCACCGACTCCAGCGACCTCCGCGGCTCCGCCGCGTCATGGCCGCCACCGGCGAGGCCTCCAGCAAGCTCCTCCGCTTCCTCTGCTTCGTCGGCGCCGGAGGTAACTCCGTTCCTTCCTGTAAACTCGTGTACAGGTTCCCGCGCGGATGCTCGTGTGCCTGACTTCGTCACGCCTCTCGTCCCTTTCTCCCCCAGTGATCTGCACCAAGGCCATCAACACCTACCGCGACTACGAGCACAGGAAGGAGGCCTCCGCTGCTGTAGCCGCCGCCGAGTCAGCGTTGGCTGCTGCTGCTGGGGCGGCGGCGGCGGCCGAACCCGCTCCCGCCGCCTGCTGCCGCAACGAAGCCCTGATGGTGGAGGAGGGCCTGTCTTCAGAGGGTTCGTGGGATGCTGCTCTTCAGAGGGGAAATAGATATCGTATTTTGTTCCTGATACTTTGTTACATGTATCGTGTTGCCGTGACATGAATCAATTAGAATTCTCCCTTTTCATGTGTCTTGATCGTGGTGCTATGGCTTGAATTTGGTCACTTCATTTCCTTTGTGGTGATTCATGCTATTACAATTTTGTGGGCTAAGTATTCGTGATCATTGTGCTTTACCTGTTATTAATTCTGTGAGGAAAGAATCACGGTGTTATTTTGTTTGGCATTCTAGTTTTATTTACTGGGTTGCCATGTCAATCCAGGAGGATAATAAGGAGGTAGTTTAGCAGTTATAATTGAGGTATGCATTATGTTTCTCTTATGCAAGGTTTGGGTTCTCTTTATCAGATTCAGATGATAGATGGCTAAATGCTACATGACCAGGTAGTTTACAAGTAATAATTAATTGAGGTAATGTGTTGATTGAACTGGTGTTTCAGACAGTGGGTCCTTTTATCTATACTCTGCTTATCTTTTAACAAATTCTGTGATAGCTGGAAGCAACTTTTGTTACATATTAGTAAATTTGCCAAGAGATCAGGTAATCATGATTTATAGATTCAGTGAGTTGATCTTCATTTCGTTACTGGACAAAAGACTGTTTGTCTTTCATTCCATAATTGGAGAAAAGAATGTTTGTTTTTAAAGCTGTTATGAAGATACTTCCAGGGTCCTTATTTCGTTAGCTTCATTCAACAATTGGAGTAAATACGAGATAATGATGATGGCTAGTAACTCCTGCTTATAGGTTATTGGATTATACACGTTTGTGTAAAAAGGAACAGTGCTATTTATTTGGGCATAAGTGCATAACATTATCATTTGCAGTGGTGGGGCTTCTTTAGGGCCACCCCCTCCCCAAATCTCCTAAGTTTGTTAAAAAAAATTAGCTAGTGTCATTACCTAAATGCTTTATGCATTGCTGATTCGCTCTCTGATCGGTCCCCTCTCAATTCCTTTGTGAGCTCTGCCACTGAGCAGAAGCACCACATTCTCTACTTCATTGTCCATCACAAAGAATGCTGGTTTAGTACTGCGAAATATGATGTCACATTTCACATCTACAGACACCAAGGCGATGGTTTCTGACTGTTTGGTGATTCACATTCTCTCAGTTTTATATTGTTGTCCACACTTACCAGGCTATAAGATATCATCAATCGTTTCTTCCAAGAATTAAATCTGAATTGTCTGGAAAGAGGTATCCATATGCGGCGGTGTGACTGTGTACAGATGTGAGGTCGAGTGAGGGAGCGAGGGTGTTCAGTTTCTCATATAAGCTTGATATGAGCTAATTGAACTTGTGTTGATTGTTTAATTCTACTGAATCCGATCTAATATGTAGCTGATAATTTCAAGCACACAAAAAATGTCCAAAATCCTTCCAAATACAACCCTTCCTTCACACAGAAAAATTCCTTTCTTTTTCACGTATTCGCATTTAAATCTGATTATGAATATAGGGCATTCCTTGCCCACAATATTGCACCCAAGAAACATGTTGAAACAAGGAATCAGTTCTTCTACAATTTTCTGCACAGAAAATATGTTTTTTTTATTCTTATTAAAGATGCTTAGTTACCCTTCTTTTTGGCATTTGTGTTATCCACTTGTTATTTATTTTCTTACCAGTTAAATTTTGTAAGTGACTTTTCAGTAGGCAATGGTTGTTGTTCTGCCCAAAACAACAAGAGAAAAAAGATGTTAGTGCTGATCATTGTGCTTCTATTGGTGAAAGGAACAGGAGTTCCATGTTCAACAATTGCTACTACAAGAAGAAAACTGGCAAAAAGGATCACAAAGAGCCCTACCCCCTGATGCTCAAGCGAGCAAGATCTTGGTTCTTTGAGAAACAGGGGAAAAAAGGAAAGAGGAAGATTGATTGTCATCACATCTCTGGAGAGATTGCGCTTAGTTGACATCTCTTACAACCGACTAAGAGGATGGCTTTAATGGTGACGACTCAGCCAATGAAGGAAGCTTTTCCTCTGATTGACTGCTCCAGCAAATGTCCCTGAGTGAAGGTCTTAGGTCCTTGTTGCAGAACTTTTCGTACTCCAACGTGTCGCCTGCTGACTTCTTCACCTCGACGACATAAAAGGATGGTGTCACTTCGAAGATCTCAGCGTCGATCGCGAGCTGCCCCTTCCTCCCTTCTTTGGAACCCTGCAGCTTCACCAGTCCGTCCTGTTTCTTCACCATGAAGCGCTCTGTCTCAGCAATCTGCTCTAGCTTTGACACTATTGCTGATGCCGGCTTTTGGGTCATAAACCGTGAGTTTGCCTTCTGCTCTTGGTCCTTCTCGAACAGGCCGGACAGATCAAATCCTCTGGAGTGGGAGATGATGTCGAATGCATTCAGGCTTGTTGGCTTCAAAGAGCTGTCCGGTTGTTCTAACTTGCTGGCTTCACTGTCCTTCTGGTCGGTGGTGCTGAAAGCAACTTGAACATCCTTGAGGCTGTTGGAACCGTGTGGCTGTGCCAGCATGGTTGCTGGCTTGTACCCCTTCTTGAACCACGGGTTCTCAACCAGCTTCTCGATGGTGATCCTGGTGTTTGGATTTGGATCGAGGAGCCTGGATATAAACCTCCGTAGATCAGAAGAGAACCATTGGGGGTACTTGACATCACCTCTGCTGATCTTGCGGTACATATCCACAAGATTTGCATCATGGAATGGGAGATAGCCGGCAAGAAGAACAAACAGTATGACACCACAAGACCATATGTCCGCCTTTGCCCCGTCATAGCCCTTCTTGTTGATTATCTCAGGTGCAACGTATGCAGGTGTGCCACACGTCGTGTGCAGCAGCCCATCCTGCTTCTGGCACTCCTTGAGGGCACTCAGGCCAAAGTCCGACACCTTGAGGTTGCCGTTCTCGTCCACGAGGAGGTTCTCGGGCTTCAGGTCCCGGTGGTAGACGCCGCGGCTGTGGCAGAAATCCACAGCCCCTATCAGCTGCTGGAAGTACTTCCTTGAGGCGTCCTCCTTGAGCCGGCCCTTGGCAACACGGGCGAAGAGCTCGCCGCCCCGCACATACTCCATTGCAAAGTATATCTTGCTCTTGCTGGCCATGACCTCGTGCAGCTGGACGATGTTAGGGTGGCGGACGAGGCGCATGACAGAGATCTCCCGCTTGATCTGCTCGATCATGCCGACACGCAGCACCTTCTCCTTGTCAATGACCTTGATGGCCACGCTCTGGTTGGACGCAAGGTTCCGGGCATGGTACACCTTGGCGAAGGTGCCCTGCCCGAGCATGCGGCCGACCTCGTACCGGTTCATGAGGATGGAGGTTTTCTTCTCCATCTTTCTGGATTTGTCGATGCGACGACAGCAGCAACAGGTAAAATTGGTTCACGAGTGTCTGCTCTGCGCCGCTTCGGGCCTCTGTCTTCCTCTCTCCCTGGCAGGGGGGAGAGGAAGGAGAGGTGAAGGGCGAACAGAGCAGGCGCTGTGGTTGGAGGAAACCAAGACACAGGACTGATGTGCTCGGGATCCTCCCAGGGGAGGAGAAAAGAAGAGGGGAATCAGTCTCTTGCGGTTAGAGTTTTCCCTGTGACATGAGGCCAGGACTTGCTCTTCCTCTGGAGATGGATCGGGATGCCTAATAATAGGCTTGGTATTTGTGTTGGATGGCTGTGGTTCTGCGCGCTATTTGTAGGATCCCGATCCCTGGTTTGTGCTGACTGCTGATGAGTGTTGGGTGCAGCCATATCATCCTGACCTTTCTATGCAGTTACTTCATGTGCCTCTCATGATGGAAATTGGTGATCAATTATTTGAAATGTCACTGCATTTTGCATCTATGATTGGTTTCCCCTAGAGGATATGGAATTGGCCCAAGTGCCATGTGGGAACCACTTATGGCATGGTGTGTAGCTTCTGGTTTACAACATATATCTAGAGCTGCATGTGGCCGTCAGCTGACCATGTCTGACGTTGCTTCTATAGAAAGAGGTTAGGTTTTCTGTGAAGAACAGTTTGACGAGTTTAGAGGCAACACGCATGTGTATGTGTACGTTCCTGAACAGTTTGGCCGTCGTTGATCCAAATCTGGTGCCATCTGGACGATCCTGGATGCAACTGATACCCGACCTGTCTTCCACCGCGTTTCGTCGTTGTATTTGTGGACTACTGAATCTGCATGTTTGTATCTAAGCATGCCTGCAACTCTCAAGAGTCCAGACAGTCCAGTTCCGGGATCTCTATTTTTGAAGCATTACCCATTGCAAACTACACAGCACATCAAGTCTGAACATTATTGTGCATTTAGATGACAGGTGACTATGAAATGCTTGGGATCTGTTTTGAATTTTTCTCCCCTTTTTGTGGTGAATGGCATTCAGATGGAGGACGAAAGGAATTTGCCAGAATGCATGCATGAGCATATTTTGGCCACACGTTAAACGTAAGGGGACAGCTGGTTGGCTGAAGCTTGGCACGAAAATGCAGAATTGTGTCGCAAAGCTAGCCACAGGTGTCGCAAACTGGCATGAGAATCAGTGGGTGCTTCTAAGACCATCCCAATGGGGATTGCCCAAAGGATGCCTATACACTGTTTGACACTGCAGCGCTACTTAGATAGAGAAGGAGATAGTTGGAATAGTAAAAGAACAGTGGATACGCAAGATTTTTAGGCAATGGTTGGAAATAGTCTGAGTGAGGCAAATTGTGGCCATACCAATGCACTGGCACACCAGTGGTATACTGGTATGACCAGCTGTTTTGGTCGCTCGACTGAGACTGAATAGGAAATGAATAGTCTCTCCGCTAGAGCTTGATGCACATGGTTTTGTGGTCGCAGTCACACAGGATTATTGGGGTACTCAATCAATCATGCCAAAATAATGTGATTGTTATCCAGTAAAAACTCAGTAAGCGAGACGCTATCGCATAGGCTCGCGTGAGTTAAGGCTGAGCCAAACCTGTCAATTCAATTAAAAATGGTGACTTGGCATGAATACACACGACTGGTAGAATCTTTGTATTATTGGCAAAATTATTGGTACATGATATGGCTATTTTCCTTCCGCGACACGGACGACGGACGGTTCCTTCACTTTCAATTTCACCTGGTCAAATCGTCTTATCGTATGCAAATAAAAATTTGCAATACAGCTTGGAGCTGAGCATCCCCAATTCCTAGAAAATTTGGCAAATTGGCTGAGCTTCTGCCATCATTTCACAAACAGAAGAAAAACGAAACCTCGTTTTTTGCTGGATTAAACCATGCGACTGTATTTTCTGCCGAACTAATTGCGCTGTTTTCTCTTTTGTCTAGAAACAAGAATTTACTATTTGTTTTTATTTAAAAAAACATGTTTCTGATGGCTGCATTGTCCTAATCCATAGTGTTTTCAACAAACAGAGGCGTTAATCTATTGATACTTTAATGCCACGCACGACCGTGGCAAATGCATGCAAAAGCTGGACATGCAGGTAATGGGAAGCAGCGTCGAGAGAGCATGTGGAATGTTTCCAAAGGCTAAGTGATCTACATTGATGTACCGGGTAACGTTTGCAGTGGAGGTAGACTGTATTATCGTTAGATTATTTCATTCAGCAACAAAGACAGGCCAGAAAACATCTATGAAATAGTAAAACGGGTGGAGTTGTCACAAAACTTAAATCATGAACTGGCGGTCTTGAATCAGTCTAAACTCAGTTCAGTGTTAATACCTACACATATTCACAACTTGAAAATTGAAATCTTTGACCGTTCACATGTTACTGATGAAACCATTTGTAAGGTACATGCTTGTAAGTTACAACTGATATTCAATCATGAAACAATAATTGATCGTTTTAGCACTATATTTAAGAAACGACGAATAACCTCTCTTAGAGCAACGCCACGACTGATCAATAAGACATAGATCAATGACCGTACAATATGTTTCAGCAGCGTTCGGGATGAGCGGTACATAGGCAATTTTGCCTAAAAATATTGTGCCATCACCACTACAAGAATTATGCTCATTTGATTGCCCGGAACTGAATTCTTGTTACTTTTCTCTTGACCTAAGTTCCCAGTAAATAAACTCAACAAATGAGAGGGTTGGCGCACTTCAGTGTAAGTGGGTAACTGCTAAGGGAATGGTGGCACAAGATCCTCGTATTCCTTGTCCTTACAAGCCTTCAGATAATAGAGTTGCCGCCTTAGATGCAGTATCTGTTAACAGACAGAGTTATGCTAGATATTTACCCTGCTAATCTGCTAGTATAAGGAAATATTTTGGCATTCATATTTGTGATAGGAATATAACAACACGTGATAAATTTGTTTTTAGTGAGAGAATAATGGAACATAGAAGAAAATATAACAGAAGAGAATAATGGAACAAGCCATGGAATGAGCAAAATGCATGTGAAAGATTATTCTGATAACGTTCTACTTGTGGAGAGAGATGGCCGTTACATAGCTGAAATTTTAAAGTTTTTCCATATCAAGGTAACTGGTAAGTGTGGGACTATATCCTTTAAAAAACAATTTGGATTCTAGGCATCAGTACATCACAAGAAGTCAGATAATATCAACATCACAGAACCTCACACTCTGCAAAAATAAATTTACTGATGCCAACATGTTTAGTTCTACCTTTTCTACATCCCAGTTACCTTTGTGTTTGTGATGGCAAGGATATGGTTGGCATAGTTTCAAGTTTCACCTAAGAAAGCTTGATATAGAGATCTCAATTTTTGCTAAACCCTGATCCATATATATTAGGAATGTTATAAACAGTTATGCCTTGTTTAGCACCAATTTTCAATGATAAACACATATTCCCTCCATTTCAAATTATAGGTTGTTTGACTGTTTTGATACTAAGTTTGACCTTCTCGTCTTATTCAAAAAATTTGCAAGAATTTCTATAATTTTATATTTTATTTAGCACATCTTGTGAGGATTAATAAGACGATCCAAAAACAGTCTCTAATTAGTAATAGCAAGATTAGACACAAACTATTTGTTTCATAGAAATGTTTCTAGTATCTTTATGAAAAAAGGTTACGGGATCATTTAGCAGTGTAAATTTGTAAATGTGAAAAAAATTTGACAAAAAACTGAGAGTAAAATTGAAAATGGGAAAAATCTGCCAAAAAAAAAGAAATTGCTTTCGTTGAGAGTTGAACTCAAAACTTTTCATAATGACAGAGATGGATAACTACTTAGAAAATAAATTAAAAATGGAAAAAATCTGCTAAAAAAAGAAGAAATTTGTTTTCGTTGAGAGTTGAACTCAAAACCTTTCATAATAGCAGAGGTGGTTAATTATTTAGAAAATAGATCTAATGGCTATTAATATTCCAATCTGCGAATTGATGGCCGGATGTTTCTGATTTTTGTTAGAATTTCTAGGATTTATCTTTTTTCTGGTGCGATTCGTGATGATTAACGTGGAAGCCTCTAATTAGTAATAGTAAGATATCCACCAGAGAAAATGCTTGTGCAGCTTCTTTGTCAGGAAAACATTTTTCTAGGGCGCAAAAGTAGACACATAGGCATGCTTGGATTGTAAGAACACACCTCCCGTTTAAGAACATCAGGTAGATTGTCTGTTGAAACAAGAGTCTGAAATTCGGCTTTCAGACTGTCATCTCTGATGCCGGACCAAGTGCTGGGGTGCAAAGCCAGTAGTAGAACAGTCATAACATCTGCGCTTGATGGATATTTGATGATTTCATTGCTCAAGGTTAAATTGCACGACCTTGTGCTGTATGGGGAGGTTGGTAAAAACGTATCAACACCCCCTTCACATGTCACAGAGCCGGAGATAACAGTCTTAGGCCCGTCGCCATTTGCTTGAACATGTTTGAAACATGTTTTCCTGCAGCAGAAAGCATCAGTTGATGCAAGGTTCTCTGATAGCATCGTGGCTCCCTGACAAGCAGAGGCTGCAATCCTTGTAATGGAATCTTCTTCACTTGACAATGAGTAATTATGATATTGGATACTAGCACAGTGCAGGTCACGGACTATCATAAATAGCTTGGTATCACGAACTTGATGTAATATAGTTTCCTGCAGGTGAGCACAAGGTGTGTTACACGAGGGAGGAAAGGCTTTATCATCCAGCAGCGAAAATTGTATGGAAACAAAAGCTACCTTCACAAAAAGCCTTTCTTTCTCTTCTTTGCTTAAGCATGGCCCATCTTCATCTTTTCTCCTAACTTCAACAACCCATTTGATCAAAGATCCAGCATTAGCTGGAAGAGAATCAATAAAATGGGACAGAAGTGTTGGAATATTATCAAGATTATCAGCCTTCAAAAGATTTGGTAAATCTTCGCCGCAATATTTTGCCATGCTTTTCCAGCTTTCATCTCTGCAACTCTGCAGGAAACTGAAAGTGATGAGCAAAAGAAAACCACATCAAACGTGTACATTTACATTCAACAGAGCGAGCATCAACATTTTTACCACCGTGTAAAGCGATGAAGGAGCTGCATTGTGCCTTGATATAAGCATGAACCTAAGAGAGAATAAATGTTAACCTACAGGTGACTTATATTCTCATATAGAAGAAAAATTAAGCATCATTGCAATTTTCTAAATGAACAAGAAAGAGCATGTGCACAATGTGACATCAAAATGCACACGTAGCAGGTTTTTTATACTCATTTCAGGTACAGAAATACAAGTGTACAACTAGATTAATATTAGCACAGCCCTAGAGAAAACATTAACCCAGTTTTGGCGATGAACATCACAAATACGCAAAAAAAGAGATGGAATTGAAAAAACAGCGCATGATGTTTTTCCAGCAATTACTTTCCTCGAGAACCAACAGATTAAATTGCAATACTGTCTAGGTTAAATCAAAACACGAAAGCACCAACCAAGCGAAAGGAGCATACTTATATTGGCACATGACGAATAGTGCCAAAAGGTGCAAAGGAAGTACAACGAAGCACTGAAGCAACTAACTACTGAACTTTGTTTTTATCAACCGTGATCTTTGCTTCCACTATATCTCAATAGTCAATAAATCATAGCCCAAAGTTGTAACCGGAATTGCTTGATTCAAGTTCTCAAAGATACTAGTATAGATAGCATCATAACAAGACATCAATCCCGACTGCATAAATGTTGCTTAAGGAAATGGGCATGATCAATCAAAGACTATAAAGAGCGAGTGAGAGAAAGACAGAGACAGAGACAGAGAAGGGACCCCCTGAGAAGTCCAGTTGATTCATCAGTCGTGTTCATAGCTTCCCAAAGAAGTGGCAGTGGAACCCAATGAGGAGGGTATTTGAATCGAGCGACATCCAAGATAAGCACCATATCTTGCCCAGCGTGGTAGCCACCAACTGGGGAGAAATGCCCGGTCCCGGTCTGCAACAATGGCCACGGCATGCTTCAGATATACTGTATTTAAGCAGTGGAAGACAGCGAGAAACTCAAACAATCCACCTACTGCGATGCAATCTATTTGTTAATAAATAATCTGATCTGAACCTAACGTATAGTCGTATACTATGGGAGAACTTTAGTTAAAGCAATCTTTATCTCGGCCCCTGATGACCTCCGGCTGACAAATTAAGTAGCGGTAAACTATTAGCGAACGCCCATGGTAATGTTTAATGCAATGTTGGTTGCACGGAGAAACGTACCTAGGTGGCAGAATACTGGATCAGTAGGAAAGAGTACGTAGGTAGTAGGATCTCACCTGCTTGAAAGGCCTCCTGTGGTAGGAAGCGATGAGATGGCAGTCCGGAGAGGAGGCACAACGGATGAGGTGGCGGCGGAGATCATCCGAGGGTGACCCCGTTGGCGCGGAAGGACTGGACGTCGGCGCCGGAGCAGTGCGCGAGGCAAGCGACCTTGCCGAAAGTGATGCCCTGGGCCTTGACCTTGTCGAGGGGCTCGCAGCAGTCGAGCATGGACTCGTCGAACCAGCGCCAGGGCCCCTTCCAGCGTCGGCCCGGGTCGATGGCGAGCGCGTTGAGGACGACGGCGAGGGAGGCGAGGCCGCAGAAGGCCGGCTCGGACTGCGTCTGGAAGCAGGAGGCGAGGCTGAAGAAGCCCTCCATGGTGCCGCCCTCGAGGGCCTCCGCGAAGAGGCGCTTGCCGTCCGGCGAGGTGAAGTCCACCGCCGGCGGGGACGGGAGGACCCGCCGGTACAGGGACGGCGCCGCCGCCGCCATTCTGCTCCCCCCGCCTGCCGCCGCGCACAGAGTCACAGACACAGAGCAGCAGGAAACGCAAAATTCGAATCGTGCGCAATGCAGATCCCACTCGCTCTTCTTCTTTCACTTTTCTTTTCCTTTCCTTGTTTCACACGGCTCCGATCGGTTCCGCTGCATACAGCAGCATCTGGGCGGTCTTCACGCAGTTTAAGCCTATATATATATATATATATAAATCGATTGACTAGCATTAGTCACAGTACACTGTATTTAAACGGGCTAGAATTAATAACGCTGCCACAACCAGTAGATTCCATGGAAAAGGTACTCCTACCACACAGGACTCACAGGTGACTGACGCCTCGGCGGCAACGCCCCCACATCCCACCGGCCACATGCCCACCTTTTTGTCCGAGTCGCCGAATGCAGGTTCTTGCCAAACACTTTTTAAAAAGAAATGTTGATAAGTCTAACGTGAGTGGATGCCATTCGTATTCTTTTATTCGCGAATCTGAATATTTTTGGCACGCTTTTCCAGCTTTTATTTAGTGCTCCAAGCTTGGCCACCGTTTCATCAGAGCCCAGCATTAGCCATAGCCTCAACCGGAATGTACTCAATTCCAAGCCATAGACAACTCCCAGCCTTCAAAAGATCATTCCAAAAGAGGCCTGTCTTAATAGTACTAAAAGCATTTTGGATCGATGCATCTGACAAACACATGATATTTTGGGTATCCAAAACTTGGGAGTTTGAGCGTTGATGTCTCACTGATAACATCAACCATTCCCTTGATCCTTTTCCTCGCGGAACATGTTGAGGCCCCGTTTGGTTTTTTTCATAGAAAAACCAAGCGAAGGAAACCAAAACTAAGAAAAGATAAGTAGAAATGGTGTTTGGAATATGAGAAAGCATCCATTCTTTTCCTTTGGAATACTATAGATCCTTCATAATTCCAAAGGAATGAAAAAAATCCACTTGTTACTCTTGTTTTCTCTTACTGGTGGAAGCCTGAGCACACAACAGTCAATTCCCGTGTTACAGTTTTCTACCTTCCAAACATGCCTTCCCATTCCTTTCACGTGTTTTTCCATTCCTCTGTTTTTGCTACTGCACACGTATCTCTTTCCCGTTTTATTTTCTATTCCTGTGTTTTTCAATCCTTCGTTCCAAAACAGGGTTTCATACTCCATGAAACACTTGCTACTGACGGCTAATGCCTCGGTGGCAACGCCTGACACAACCGTGTAAAACAAAACACCGTTGTTGACGCAGAAAACCAGTCAGTGGTCGTCGCGGCAGTTGACATAGAGGAGTCGGGAGGTCCCGTTGCTGCTATGATCGACTCTCCTGTGACGCGGTTCCGATCGACTCAGAGTGGTGGAGACGATCGGTGTGGTCGTGCCACCAGGTTTGACCTGACAGACAGGAAAGTGTGTGCTGGTCGGTGAATCGCCCTACAAATACACAGCAGAGCAAACGAAATATCAAATTCCTATCCTGATCGCGTGGATCGGCTCATAGCAGTCACATAGATCGGCTTACTTAGGCTATCTCCGGCAGCATATTTGTCCCCATTCCTCAAATTCAAACTCTACTCTGTCTACAGTGTCATGACAGTGCCAAGTAATGCTAGAATACTCAAAATGAGTATGCCGTTGGAGTGAGCCTTAAGCCGATTGCCTCATTGCAAATCATCAAGAGAACGCATGCATATATATGTATAAAGCGACAAGGAGATATAAGCCTGCTTAAAGCATGATCTCGGCGATCAACTGCCGGGCCAGAAAGCTACCATAACTACTCGTGCTGAAAACCAACCCTAGGACCAGATAAACAAAAGAAATCGCTTATAGGAACATCCCAAAACCGATCTAAAGCATGTATCGTCAAGAATAACCCTAGGAACATCCCCAACTGCAAGCCAACGTTTATATACGTGAACATTGATCTGAACCTCCAAAGAAGTTCATCTAGAGCAGACAATACATCTAAAGCATGTAAAAAGGGTACCAGGTGTATGTCGATCTCACGAGTTGCCATATGCATACGTTGCAGCACACATCGTGGACTGTAGCTACCGAGCGAGTGATACACACCTAGCCACATGATATCAATCTATAACGTGAAGCATAACGAAATAGCATGCGAGATAACTAGCAAATCTTGCCAACAACAACGCTTAGTATAAGATTTACTATGATAAAGTAAAAAACACCAAACAGCCCTAACGAATCTACAAGAGATAACATTAAGCCAGCATGACGCTTATTATGCAAACCTTAGAAAAAGGGTGGTGATGCGCCGAGGTGATGCGAGACACGCACTGCAGGAAACGTATGTAGTCGTGTTATTCATGAATAAAGGTTTACATATTTATAGATCGGAGTCTCGAGTGACACGTCCTTCCAACCAGACTAACCCTAAACGTTTTTCTATCTAAAGATACATAGCCCATCGGGCCAACTGATACAATACAAACCGCCTCCACGCAGACGGGCTATTAACCCCAGCAGCCGACCTACCTGTAGCCCTAAATCGGCTAAGATTTAGCGCCAACAACTGTAAACAAAATAGAATTCGAAATATAAACAGTAGAATAAACGGATACGTGACATGTGGCAGTTAGCCTTCTGAGTCCCCGTATGCAAGCTCCTGCCAAACACCTTTTTTTTAGAAAAAAAATGTTAAAAGTCCAACGTGAGTGGATGCCGGTATCTATTGATGTCATTCTGTTTCTTTTATTTGCGAATATTCTGGCATGCTTTTCCATCTTTCGTCTCCGCAGCTCGGCAAAATAGTAGCCTTCAAACGATATCATTCTGTTTCTTTTTATTTGTGAATATTTTTGCTTGCCTTTCCAGCTTTTCGTCTCTGCAACTCAGCTTTAGTGGCCTGCAAACGAAGCATTTCATGCTCCAAGCTTGGCCCACCGTTTGATCAAAGAACCAGCATTAGCTTCAACCAGAAGATACTCAATCAAATGGGTCTAAAAGAGTTGAAACGACACTCCCAGCCTTCATAAGATCATTCCAAAAGAGGCTTTTTAATAGTATAAAACATTTTTGGTCATGTTGCGATGCATATGACAAAAACACATGATACTTCAAATACTGGAGCCTGCCTTAAACCATTTTGGCGATTGTCTGGAGCAGCACTATTCGTCTCTTGTTCAACGGAAATGCAGATACCTTGAGTATCAAAAAACATGGGAGTTTGGGCGCTCATGTCTTCCTGATAACTGCAGCCATTCGCTTGATCCTTATTGAACATGTTGAATTGTAACTGCAAATACTCAAGGAAGTCAGCATTCACATGTGTAGAGAGATCGACATGTAGGTAAGTCGCATCACATTTCTCGCAACAATCCTGTTTAGGGCGATTTATTTTCTTTATGAATTATAGTCACACACAGTACAATCATTGGGATAAAAGGGGTCTATTTAGAGTACAGAGAATAAGATGTGATTTAGCACAAAGCAAGTAAGGAGAAACAGTTTCGTTTATATTGAAAAGCGAGAGCATCACCGTTCTAAATAGAATCATAGCCTAGAAGGTGGGATTAACACAGAACGGAACAATAAGATATTTAGGCCATCGCTACTAGCCTACTATCATATAGCTCATTTGATAGTCAAGAACCACTCTCTCACAACTTTTCTCTTCCGTGCCATAAACTCCCAGTAAGTAAATTAAGACGTGGCTCATTGCCATTCAGCATTGCTGCTTAGATGATGGTGTCTCGTCATCTTCATGTTCCTCTTCTTTACAGGCCTTCAGATAATAGAGTTGCTGCCGTAGATGCAGTATCTGTTAGCACATAAAGAGTCACTGGTTACTCTAGCTGCTATAAAAAAGCTTTAGGCGTTCATATTTATCGGCAAGGAAATAAAAACACATGATACAGAATTATTTTTCCAAGTGAGATAATAATGGAACAAGCCTACAGAATGATGGGGAAAGACAAAAAAATGGATAAGGTTGTTTTCTTCGTATTGTACTGTGGAGAGGGAACATTCTATGTGAACACAACTTATATAGGATTAGCCATTTAGCCTCGTATCCATAACTTTATTCAAGTGTAATATGGTAAGAAGAGAACGTTGAGATTCAGATTCAGATGAAACAGACTACATGTACCAGAATTCAAAAATTCATAGAACTTCAATATCACGGTTCGCCCAAGCCCAAAAGATTAAGTTCATGAATATAAAGCATCTCGATCCATGCCTTTGTGTCTATCGTTTTGTTTATGGTGGCAGTGATGGACTCAGGGTAATTTCAAGTTTTACAATTAAAAGTGTATATGATATTATCCACTTGGCACAAAACATGGTCGAGATTTGAATCTCGACCAACATGAGGAGCTCTGTTCTAATCCAGTCACACACTGCCTCGCACCTAAACCAAAAACCAGCCCCCATCTGCCAGAGCACCATTGGTTAATCAATCCTGACCCTACCCACCCTCACCCTGCCCCTACTAGCCAGAGTGGAGGTCTGGAGGAGGGTAAATCACAAACAGCCTCACCCAGTCTAGAGTCTAGACCTCTAAAGCTTGACATGACTTCCACAAGAAAAAAATAGCTGTGAGCCTTTTTTTTTTCAAGAAAAAACAATATGCTAGGGAGCAAAGTTAGACAAATAGCCATGCTTTGATTTTGACAGCAGACCTCTCGTTTAAGATCATCAGGTAGATTGTCCGTTGAAACAAGAGCCTCGAGTTCAGCTTTCAGCTCCTCATCTTTGATGCCTGACCATGTGCTGGGATGTAAAGCCAGCAGAAGAACAGTTAGAACATCTACACTTGATGGATATTTGATGACATTGTTCTTCGAGTTTGAATTGCACGAAGTGGCACCAGGTGAAGACATTGGTAAAATCATATCAACACCCTGTTCATTGCCTTCAGATACCACGGAGGCTGATATAACAGTCTTAAGTCCGTCACCATTCGCTTGGACACATTTCAAACATGTTTCTCTGCAGCAGAAACTATCTCTTGGGGAAAGATTTCCTGATAGCATTGCAGCTCCCTGACAGCACACAGCGGCTGCAATCCTATTAAGGGCATCTTCTTGACTAGATGATGAGCAATTACAACACGGATTCTTAGCATATTGTTGGTCGTGGACTATTGTAAATAGCCTGGTATTGCGAACTTGCTGCAGTACATTTTCCTGCAAGTGAACACATGGTCTGTTACATAAGGGAGCAAAAGCCTGATCCAGCATCAGAAAATGAAATGGAAATCAGAGGGGGTCACCTTCAAGAAAAGCCTTTCTTTCTCCTCTTTGCTTAAGCTTAGTCCACCTTCCTCTTTTCTCCTAACTTCAACAACCCATTTGATCAAAGCTTCAGCATCAGCTGGAAGAGACTCAATTAAACAGGACAAAAGTGCTGGAACATTGTCTAGATTCTGCGCCTTCAAAAGCTTTGGTAAATCTTCAACACAATACTTTGCCATGCTTCTCCAGTTTCCATCTCTACAACTCTGCATAAAAACTAAAAGCAGTGAGCAAAGAAAACTACACCAAATGCCTCAGTTAAGTCCAACCAAGCATTGATATTTTACCACTGTGTACAACGACGAAGGAGCCGTATTCTGTCTTGATATAAGCATGAACCTATCAAATATAACGATGCCAACATCTTAAAATGGCGTGGCTAGAAGTCAAAAAAGACTACTGACTAGTTTGATCAAACTGAAGAAAACTGAAACAAGACCGAATGGATAGGAAACTGCATATAAACAATATGGTGTTAAGGTATACTGTGCGCACAAAAACTATTTTTTTACTTGCTGTTTGGATACGGTTATCCCAATATCGCATCTCCTGAGAGAGATAAATGATAAAGAGTGGATGAGAGGAAGATAGGGAAGAGTAGAGACCCCCTGAGAAGTCCAGTTGAGTCATCAGTCGTATTCATGGCCTCCCAAAGAAGTTGAACTGGTACCCAGTGGGGAGGGTATTTGAAGCGAGCGACATCCAAGATGAGTGCCATATCCTGTCCAGCATGGTAGCCACCGATTGGGGAGAAATGCCCAGTTCCAGTCTGCATCATTGTACAGTCCACGCATCAGTGTCATAAACACAGATAGTAGATATATGCAATGGAGGATGACGAGCTCAACAATCCAATATGATGCGACCTGGGCTAAGATTAATCGGGGTTACTGTAGCACAGGTAATCGGGACTTCAGGAGAGTGTGAGAGGAAAGAGGAGACTAATCATGACCTGTTTGAAAACCTGCCTGTGGTAGGAGGCGATCAGATGGCAGTCCTGGGAGGAGACGCATCGGAGGAGATGCCGTCGGAGGTCGTGGATGGTGACCCGGTTGGCGCGGAAGGACTGGACGTCGGCGCCGGAGCAATGCGCGAGGCAGGCGACCTTGCCGAAGGTGATGCCCTGGTCCTTGACCTTGTCGAGGGGCTCGCAGCAGTCGAGCATGGACTCGTCGAACCAGCGCCAGGGCCCCTTCCAACGTCGTCCCGGGTCGATTGCGAGCGCGTTGAGGACGACGGCGAGGGAGGCGAGGCCGCAGAAAGCCGGCTCTGACTGCGTCTGGAAGCAGGAGACCAGGGGGAAGAAACCCTCCATGGTGCCCGCCGCCAGGGCCTCCGAGAAGAGGCGCTTGCCCTCCGGCGAGGCGAAGTCCACCGCCGGCGGCGACGGGAGGACCCGCCGGTAGAGCGACGCCACGGCCGCCGCCATCCTCGTCCCCTGGATTGCTCGCTTCCTCCTTTGCGCTAGTGGCTTCTCGGTGCTGATCTGATTCCTCCGCGTAAACACAGCGGCGATCGAGGTGGGCGGCCTCTCACATTCGTTTCTGAATCTGCGGGAGATGACCAAGAAAACGACGGACAGAGCCCAGAGTCAAGTACCGCTGGACCCCAAAATCCTGTTCCCGTGGGAAACCAAATATGTTTTGTGCTAGTACTTCTTCTCGAATGAACATGCATTAAGTAGTGTATTAACTTAGCATTGATCTGTTTTAAAAGAGGTCGAATTGTATTTTTTTATGGACCGAGGTAGTATAATAAAATAATTTGATATTATACAAGTTTGTTTGTGTCTTTTGTTTTTTCTAGAAACATACTTAAAACTATAGAGGTTTGACTTAAGATAAAATCAAGTTAAACTACAATCTTGAAATCGGAATTACTTTCTAATAGAATATTTAGCATAGTTTTTGGTAAAGACTTCTACAAAGCCAACCGTAATTTTACTCTTCTGCACGCACACATTCATCACCCTCACCTCATTTCACTCCTCTTTTTCGCTCATCCGCTGCCTGTCTCCTCCACCAAACACGGTCGGACACCTTTGTCTCCCGCATGGCCACTGCCACTGCCTCCGGCGGCCGCTCCTCCCATGCGCGCCACCGTCCTTGCCTCATATCCTCCACCATAGGGGCCTTCTCGGCCGGATCTGCACGCGCCACGCTCCTGGGGTCGGCGGTGGCCTCTCCGGCATGGGGGCGACTCGCCGCCGTCCTTGCCTCCTCTCCTCTGCCACAGGCGCCTCCCCGGGGGGCTAGATCTGGCATGCGCCGCGCTCCTAGGGCTGACGGTGGCCTCTCCGGCTCGGGGGTAGGGACTGCCACCGCCATGGTTATGAGGTCGCGCCCTGCTATCGGGGTGCCTCGAGCCGCATCCACGCAGTCCGCGTCCTCCTCATCGTCCAAGGTCTGACCGCCTCGCGCCCTCTCCCTCCGGCATGGGCCCCAGCACCACCTCTCCCTCGCTCTAGCGTACTCAATTTCTCTCCCCTCCGCTACTGGCGCCTCCAGATCTGCGTGCGTGGCGCCTCCTAGGGGCAGCGATGGCCTCGTCCTTCATCCCTTATTTGGCTCGAGGACTGCCGCCGCCATGGATTACAAGGTCACCTCGTCGTTGGCCTGCCTCGAGGCGGGATCCACGCAGTCTGTCACCCGCTCCTCCTCATCCCCCTCTCATTAGGCAAATTTGCAGATGTCCATTAGGCAAAAATGTTGGTTTTCATTAGACACAAATGCGATTTTCATTAGGCAAAAACGGCATGTGTATTTTTGCTTAATGGTACTAGTATTTTTGCCTAATCGATAGCAATAGTATTGCCTGTTTGTGAATTCTTTTTTTGTGCTTTGTTTTTTTCTTTGTGGAGTGATAAACATGGTCTAGGAAAGAGCCGGTGGCTAAAAGTAGTAAAAGTGGACCACTGGGATCATTTGTTGCCAAATGGAGTGTGCGTGCAGCAGAGACAAATTACGGTCATGCATGCATTTGGCACTTCATAGTTTTTTCATGGCACCAATCGAGGAGCCTCTCTATGTCAAGGTTATTGTTATTACTACTTTGTATGACCATATAAACTATGTAAGTGAATTACACTAACTGTTTTTCTCGACATGCACCTTATCCACATTATTCTAGGGTCTACTAGCAGCTGCACTACTCATTTATAGTTTCCATCAATTTTATGTGCCTAATATCACTCATGTGTATGATTAAGATGAAGAAAAAAGTATGCACACATATTCTAATATTTTTAGCATTTTATTTATTGCGTCTCACTTTATAAATTATGTTTAATTTATTACTAGAATTTTCTATGCAACACATGTGTATCATTTAGTATAAATAGATAACTAGGTAGGTGAGCCCGCTTCGCTGCTGCAGTTGTCTTAAAAAAATGAATCGAATTGCGTGTCCAAGAAACATTCTACAAAACTGAAGTTGTAGCTACATCTATACTATAAAGAACGAGTTAACGAAAAATATTTTTTACCGTAAAAAATCTATACCCACTAGTAACTCATAAATCTACCGTGTCCCACGACTAAGGTGGAGAGCCCACCCAAAACCGGTGCACAATGATCGAACGCAAGTTCCTGCCACGTTAACTCGAGCCGGGCGGGCCTTTGCGTTCAACTTTTCTCACCCAAAATTCTTGTACCCACTTGCGTTGAACTGATTTACCCACAGATCAACAATGCACCCACAAATTACCCAATCAAACTATGATTTGTATTGTAGTCAGCCAAATTAAAGCCCATCATCGTTCATCAGAGCCCAACTTATAAACATGGTAAAGAGCCCAACTTATAAACGCAGTAAAGGTACAAAATCAAATACTCCCAGCAGCTACAATAATCCCATATCGACATTGCAAGTTTGAACAAACTTTGTTCATAACCATAATGCAACATGAGCAACAAAAGCACCACCACAACACGAGATGAATCAAGAAAAGAGGAAAAGGGATACTTGCATAATTAAGAAAGGAGAAGGAAAGGAAAAAGAAATCCAATCGATTCCAAATCGATTCCGCATGAACGGCGGCAGGCGGCCGAGGAGAGGAGACCGGGAGGCGGAGCTCCGCTGGTGATGGGATGTTGTGGGGACTCCGGAGTGAAGCTCTGGTGGGAGCCGAGAGCCAACAGACGGAAAGAAATGCATGCTCAAATTCAAAAACGAAGAAGCTCTGAACATGGTGCCAGAGTCCGCCTCCCATCCCTAACTCTAACTATCCGAGAGGGGATTCGAACCTAGAACCCTAGCCGCCTCCGATCCCCACACGCCCGCTCCAGTGCTCCACCCGCGCTCCCATCCCTAACTCTAACTATCCGAGAGGGGATTCGAACCTAGAACCCTAGCCGCCTCCGATCCCCACACGCCCGCTCCAGTGCTCCACCCGCGCCGTAGCCTGCCTCCCCTGCGCCGGCCCCTCCGGCACCGGCTCCCGCGGTGGTTCGGCCAGGCGCGCGTGCGGTGGCGTGGCCCAGCGGCGGCGGTGCTCCTCCACCTCCTCCACCCTACACGCACGGGCGCGTCGTCCCCATGGCGTGGCGGCGCGGCGGCGGCCTGGCCTTAGCGGCGCTCCGGCTCGGAGGCTCAGCAAGAAGGCGGCCTCCGGCGTGGGCGGCAGCGCTGGCCCCAAGTCCGGTTCGGGTTGGACCTCCCCCTCTTCTACGTGCGTCGGCAGCTCTCTGGCCAGTCGCGGCGTTGTGCTGCCGGCCCCCGGCGTTCGTGGCAAGGCGCCGCGGTCCCCCCCCCCCCACCCCGCCCAGCCACCACCGTGGCCCCCAAAGCTCGTCCCTGCCGCGGACTTTCAAGTCATGCAAACTTTTCTTTCCATGATTTGTGTCCTGCCGGGCTTCTCTGTCGCATAGGGATGCAGTAGATCGAAACTCTGACTCCGGCAGATTTTGAAGGCGTCGTTGGTTTCTGCTTTGCTTGCATCGGCCGTCGTTCCGGACTCAGACGGAGCAAACGGATCGATTCTGACGACGAACAAAGGTGTACTTGATCCCAAACAGCAAACATATCGGATCTGCTCCTGAGTTTTGGTAATGATGAGGAGGTCAGGTTCCATGGCGTCGTAGCAGACCGCTTCTCTCGTACCGGCGCGTGATCGTGTACAACGCACATGCCGCCAACCTGTTGACGACGGACGTGATAGAGCCGAAAGTGAAGAACACCTCCCGATGTAACTTCGAATTGGTGTGAAAAATTGCTCCCATCGTGATAGTGATCTTGCAAACCAACTCCTGGCGCGTCAGCTGTCGGTGTTTTGTACCGGCAGTCCACCACAGGATAGATCACGTAAAAGTTTTGAGATCGGTGAAGGTTGGCAAAGGGATCGCGACAGTGTACAGAACGAAGAACACAACGATTTATATAGTTTCGGCAGCCAAATCGATAAACTATATGTCATTATGGGGTATGTGGATTGCATTATGAGTATCGTGAGAATGTATCTAACCTAGGTCATCGTGACCTAGGCTGGTGATAGATGCAGTCTGGAGGTAAATATTATATGCAAGAGTCCTAGTTGATTACAAAATAAAAGTCCCAGTAGGATTACAACTATTAGCCCACGCCGTCTTGCACCGTGGGCTACAAGGCAGAGTGGCAGACCAATCGGCCCACCTGGTAAAATGGTTATATTTCATCTACTTAAGGTATCTGTGGATTTATGACACCCACGTAAGTCGTGTTTTCTTTTTTGTCATACACTTCCTGAGGTGTTTGGCTGGAGTCAAACTGATGTCTTTATATGAAACTAGTAAAAATACACATACGTCCTGCACGTGGCGCACGTGCAATTTTTATAATACCAAGTTATTTATTATATTTTAAAGATTTTATTGTTGAAATTTTTGTGTTTGAGAAAATATAGTTTCACAAAGTAAGTTAGTTTCTATTTTATTATGATTTATAAATTAATTATTTTTTGAATATTTTCCATAGTTTGTTAAAAGTATACAATATAGGAGCATATAATATAGGTTATTGATCTCATGTTCTTTATTAGAAATATAGGCACTTTGATAAGATAAATTTTCCTTTATCTTATAGGCTTTTAGAAAAAATAAGATAATTAGAAGTATTTTTTTCTTTATCTCATAGGCTTAGAAAAGAAATAAGAAAAGCGACCTGAGATTGTGGTCCACGAACCCACTGCCCCACGCGGCGTGCTGAACCATCCCCAACCTGTGTGGCCTGCTAGCGGCCCGGCCTAGATTAGCCCCCGTTCCCTTGGTCGTCCCTCACGAGGTTTGTCGCCGCCCTCGCTTATCAACACCAATCGGGGGTGGGAACCCTAGCTTTCTCACTCTTTTCTTCCCCTTCCTCGTCCTCCCAGCCTCGCCCGTTGCGCCTCTCCCTTCCTCTGCTCGGTCGCCTCCCCGGCTCGCGTCGGCCGGGCTGGACAACCGGATTTGCCTCTCGCCCTTGTCACGGCGCGGCGGCCGAGCTGGATCCGCCCCGCCGCCCGCCGCCTCCTCCTCCTTAGCTTGCGGCGGCTCGGCGACAATCGGATCCGCCTCTCGCCCCTGTCATGGCGGGGCGGATCCGACACCGATCCTATGCGCTGCCTCGGGGGTGACGGCCTGGCTGTCGCCGTTTTACCCGCCAATCTGCGCCTCCCCTCATTTCATTCCTGATTTGTTCTTGTTTTTCAACTTGTCATGTGATGCTTCAACGAGGTTGTTGACAGCTTATATGTAGGCTTAACAATTGTTTGATGATCGATGTGGTATTAATTCATGATACATGTTCATCTTTGATTACACATGTTGGGCCATAATGCCTAATATGGCAGCCGATCAAAGCCCATAGATCTAATGTGGGTAGACATGTTTGGTGAAAAAAGATTGAAGAAAAAATTTCTTAGGCTGCGATTTGCTCGAACTTGAGTTCTACCGTGCAGGACGATATATATTTATGGGTCTAGGTGGGTATAAATCTTTTCAGTATTTTTTTACTATCTCGGGCTTTATTAGGACAGAATCAAGGTTATAAAAGTGGGTAAATATGAATATAACAAATTGTGGAATTATATCGCTATATGTATTAATATAATAAAACAAACATTTGCAAGTGAGCATTTTACGCTAACTTCTGGCCTTCCTAGTTCATCCTCGTCTGTGAGACTGCGCTTTATTAGGACAGATTCAAGGTGGGTATAAAAATGGATAAATATGAATATAACAAAAATTGTGGAATTATATCACAACGCTCACTTCTGGCCTCCCTAGTTCATCCTCGTCTGTGAGACTGCGCTTTATTAGGACAGATTCAAGGTGGGTATAAAAATAGATAAATATGAATATAACAAAAATTGTGGAATTATATCACTATATGTATTAAAAAAACATTTGCAAGTGAGCGTTTTACGCTGCTAACTTCTGCCCTTCCTAGTTCATCCTCGTCGTCTGTGAGACTGTGACCGACCGTCGCGCTCTCCTGCCTAGCGACGACGGCCGTCGAGCCTGCTCCGGCGCGGGCCTCCCCCACCTTCCCGCATCCTTTACCAGTCCGCGTCGAGCTGCCGGCCTGCTGCTGTCCAGTGGTTGGTGGGCGACTCTGGGGCAGCCTCGCGTGCTCCGACTCAGCTCTCGGCGCCGCCCCGCATCCTCTCCCAGCCGGCGTCGACGCTAATCAATCAAGTCCTGAGAGTTTGACTCCCTCCTTGCTTCATTTTCTTCTTGAGTTCCAGATTTTTTATTGGACCACCCTTTTGGCACTGGATTTTTTGGATCTGAGCGTCGCTTTCTCTTAGCCCAGCTCATCCTCTCGGCATGAGTTTGAGGTACGATTCTTATATACAAGATTGTCAATAATTACAATGACGATGTGGCATTAAATATGTATATGTAGGTAGATTGATATTTCATCAATGTGTTAATTTTGTGATGTACATCTGGGCCTCGTGAATTTGATCAAATAAGAAGGGAACATGGGCCTCCATGGTGCGGAGACGGCTAACCGTCCAGCTCGGGGCTAACAGTGCAGCTCGGGTAGAAAACGGGTCGGTGAAAAAAGAATTTTAAAATTGGCAGGAACGCGTAATGCAAACTGTAATAATCCTCACGGCGCGATGTACGGAGTCCGAGTAGACATGTTAGGTTTATTGCGCTGAGTCCGCTGACCATGTTTGTGGGCCTTGATTAATTCAGTGGATGGTTGGATTAAGGGGTACAAAGCAATCTAATGGTTGGGTACACGTTTAGGTAGAAAAGATCTGTGTAAAAAATAATATATTTAAACTTGTTTTTTTATAGGATAGATAGATTACCCGGTTCGGATTGCACCCACTAAAGATTTACTCTCGTACTCAAATCCATATACCCCACAGGGCCCCCTCGACTCTTGTGCCACTTTAACAACCACTAGTCAAAAACGCAAGTGGAAAAGTGCACCCGCACGTATTTAAAAAGATTCTATATAACATGAAATATATCAATTCACAGCGGTATGTATGTGTGTTCAATATTATATCTATTTATCAACATTTATATGAATATGGACAGATAAAAAAAACTAAAATCCATTATAATTTGGGATGGACAAATGCACTGTAATAATTCTACCCGATACTCGTCCAAAAAATAATGTATCATTTGTAATTTGTTCAATAAAATGTATTATTAAAACTTGTATTGAAATAATGTTAATAAATATAATCCTACTATTAAAACTCAGCTGGGCCAACCCGGCCCAGCCCGTCTCAAGCCCTTAAGGCCGAACCACCCAGAGAGGGGCAGAACCCAAGCCCACACCCTCGCTCTCTCTCCGCACCCACCTCACTCCCGTCGCCGCCCCGACCATCACTCCCTCCTGCCCCGTTCCTCGTCGCGCGCTTCTTCTTCCTTCCACCGCCAGGCCCCTCGCCGGCCTGCGCCCGTTCGATCCGCCCCGCGCCGTCGCGTCGGCTTGCGCAGCTTCCTCGTCCTCCCTCTCACTTCGATTCGCCCCACCCGTTCGATCCGCCCCACCCGTCGCGCGGCCTCCTCCAGCGCGCGGAAGCTGAATCCGGCCGACCGCCGCCTGCTCCCGTCCGTCGACCGGTCAACCGGGTCTGGCCTGCCGCTGCTCGGTCCCCGCCCGTCGCGCGGCCCCCTCTAGCGCGTGGAGGCCGAATCTGGCCGATTGCTGCTTGGATCCGCCTGTTTGCCGACCGGGTCCGGATTGCCGCCGCCGGTCCGCACCCTTCCTCTCTTTGTGTCTATTCTTTTCTTTGATTTCCAGGCACGTCTCCCTGCCATCCATATCGATTTCTTGGCCTCCTTGCATTTGTGTCGTGCTACGATGAACTCGTTGGATGATTTTGTGCAGGCTCATTTGAAGTTCATTTGCCGATTTGGCACTATAATGTATATCTGATAAATTATGTGATATATTTTCTCATGATTTTGGGCCTTAACGGACCTAAACCTGTAGAATCACTGGGCTTTGCCTTGCTTTCAGATTTCTTCGCGTGACTTCAAGATTCAGATCTAGGTTTCGAGATTGTGTTGCGACTTGGACGTGAGTATTGCCGACGGGTGGGTAAATTTTTTGGTGATAAAAAAATCAGGTGGAATAAGATCAATGATGATGTTTGAATAGCAGGAACTCGCGTTCTGCCCCATTCTGCCTAAACTCGGCGGCCCCAGCCCCGTTTGGTGGGCCCTGCTCAAATTGATTGTCTCATGATGGGTAGATTAGGCGTAAGTAAAAAGTGTCTTTTGTTGACTCGCGCTTTATTAGGATAGATAATTCGACAAAGACCTAAAAAGATAATATTAAACAAGTCTAAAGTCTATGTAGGTCATATGGTTGCGCTGTAAAGTTAGAAAGACAAGCCCCTGGCTTTGGTCCTTAAAACCTGAGACAGAAATTTACACCTACTCAGAAACATCGTATATCAAAACCAACTACCATCGTACTACTATCGTAACTGCTAGCTCCTGGATAAGTTTCCATCGGACGCTGGATGAAACATAAAAAATGAACTGCTGTAATATCAATGAAATAGTGATGAAACATTAAAAATTGTACTATTGCAACATCGATATTTGGGGGGGAAAATCTGGACACGATGCATCGGGCGGTGCGTGAAATATGAAAAAATAACTACCGAAACATTAACAAATAACAGATGAAACATTGAAAATACACTATTGCAATATCAGCATGTGTTAATTAACTGAATTGAATGAAAAATTCAGGTCCGCGATTGGAAAAAAATCTAGACGCGACGCGTCAGGCGGTGCGTGAAATATGAGAAAATAACTACCAAAACATCGACGAACAACTGATGAAACATTGAAAATACACTATTACAACATCAGTATGTGTGAATTAACTGAATTGAATGAAAAATTCGGATCCGCGAATCTGATAAAAAAATAAAAAAAATAGGATGAAATATTTAGAAAGTACTATTAAAATATCGTAACATAACTAATGCAAGAATCCCGAAAAACAATCACAACATTTAGGAAGGGCGGTCCGATTTTTTTTCCCACCGGACGCCTGTTCCCGTAATACTATTCCTCACTTTTCGGAAGAGTTTGCTAGTTGTGAACTGTACTGTGAGCCTGTGATGCGTGGAGCGTGTCTGTGCATCTCTCCGCTGATGTTGCGCTTGTAGCTGCTACTTGCTAGGGACGTGGCTTGCCTGCACATTCCGCGGCAGCGGACCACGCTCTCCAGCCTTCGTGACACCGCACTCGCAAGCCATCACCGCCGCATCCCTGCTCTCTCCACAACCCCAAAGTCGCAATGCTCTTTGGTATGTGCAGACATGCTTGGTCAATTAGCTTATTATACCTAATCCCCTTACGGCATGGTTCATGCTTCACACACACTTCCTGTCACGCTCCACCACTGCCTTCCATCATTTGGAAGGTATATCAAACCCAACAACCATCGTTTTATTCCTCCCATCATTTGAAAGGTATAGTGGCTGCATGCCGCAAGCGTGAGCACTGAGCAGCGAGGGAGGTTTGGGTCCGGTGCGTTGCCACCGCACTGACCCAACCGAACGGAGCCGGTCCTTCAGCGATGCATCCACTAGTTTGTCGTACTTCTTGTCTTTCAGATATTCAGAAGCCTGTGGTGAAGGGACCTCTAGTAATGCAACGCTGTAGATTGTGAGGAGTGGTCTTTTGGAGCCTGAGATTTCGAAATTCGCACATGGATTTGTGATCATCTGGTTCCGGAACCCTCCCAGATATGATCTCGATCATAAGCGCACCGAAACTGTAGACCTTGCTCAGGAGATCTGGAGGAGTTTCAGAACGGCTGCTGGCGTCCTCCTTTCCACCCTTTGCTCTGGCAGCAAGTTCGTTCCATACACCGGTTTTGATAGTTGATCCGGTTTTGTGGTCTAGGGATAAAATTTAGATTCGGACGAGATGGCACAGCCCAGGACCAGCATGGGCCGAGGCAGGCCCGTATGCATGGAATGGGCCAACTCCAATAAAGGAATCCCAACGTGAAGGACGAGCCCGATTTCGTGCCCTGGTTCCAAGTGCTCGATGTCTCCCAAGCCCAGGTGCTCGACGGTCGTCTGGTGAACTGCCAGTGGAAGGAGCTGCCACGGCACCCTGCTTCCCCTGTTGGGTGCTAACCCCACTGCAGTACAAAGTCCCGCCCCAGGTCACCGTCAGGTCATACGTACATGTTCAACACGGAGACGGAGCAATGGGCGAAGCTGGATGATGGGGACTTGCCCTTCATCAGAGGCGCCATCCCGCACGGGCCACTGCTCTTCCTTGGCTTATCGCGGGCAAGTGAAGAAATCACTGGTGTCCATCCTTGTCCATTGAGGAGTTCCCCGACCTGGGGATGGGGGTCGAGGAAGAGGCTGTTAGCTCCAGAAGATTTGTGTGACCTCGGTGACCATGGTTTCTGTTTGTTTAACTGTCGAAGAATCGACCGGATGCATCAGATCCTGAATTTCTTCTTAGTTTCTTGGAATGGCTATTAATTTGTAGTTCTAACCTCAACGGCAGTGCTATCGCCTTTTGTGTTTTCATGAACTAATATGGTGTCGCGATTCTTTGTTTGGAATAGGTAGCTAGCTAGTGAAGTCCTGCTGACATGAAGAAAATGATTAGTAGAGTTAGTTTTCTTTAAGCTGACCTAAATGGGGGCTGCCTGCATTACGGGATTTAATATTAGAATTTTATGTCTATCTAAAGCTACAAAAAAATGACTTTCTGTAACGGTGGACCTTATGTTTATATTCCACCACTTTAGAAATGGTTACTTTTCATCATTAATCTGAAATTACCCTGTCTTTAACCAAACCACTACTAAAAGCTAACTGATCTACCCTGATCTTGGTGAGTTCAATGCTTGTAAGCAAAATATGTCGGCAATTGGTTTTATTGCTGGTTGCACATTGAATGGACTGGTTGCACTCTAGTGAGCTAGTAAAAGTAACATTTGCATTATGATTTCGCTTATGTTTCTCTATTTATCTGTGAATTTGTTGTTCGTTAGGGAAAATAGATAGGGCATCAAGCTTATAGGTGATTAGATTCACTTAAAATAGGTTGGTTAGCAACATGACTTTAAAGGCATCGCAGTGCTAGGAAAACTCAAGAGCCAGTTTGGCAATCTCATTTTCTTTAAGGAATTGAGAGAAAATTAGTTCATTTTCTCCTCAATGCCCTTTAATCCATAGAAAAAAATGAGGTTGACAAACTAGTCATAGGTATCTACGTCACGTTGCCAAAAGAACAACAAAGTGGGAGATGGAGGGAAGGGAGAAGAGGAAGAGGAAGACCAAAGATGAGAACTTGCCATCCCTGTTGGCTTTGGCACTTAACTTCATGCTGGTTATAGCTGCAACAGGGTCGATTTGGAAGGGGGCAGCAACCACGGTCTATCTGAGGAGGGTAGATGAGGAACGGGAACAGAGGAGGCAGAGAGAAGTTATGGGCGGGAGCATCTCATCTAGCTACGAGACAGGGAGAGGGAGGGAATGAAGGAGTCGCCAAGAGAGGGTCAGAGGAGCGCCCACGACTCCACGAGGCACGAGGGGCAGAGGGTGAGTAGTGGCCGGCTGCGGTAGAAGACGTGGGCTGTTTGGATTATTGCCGTAGCCGCCTCGCCGGAGATGCAGCGCCTTGCACCTACCCTACCCTGCACAAGTGTTTGGTTTTAAGCCTATGATGTGGCACGCCACAACAACCTGCAGCATTATAGTTATGGGCTGTTTGGTGTCTCACCTGAAGTTAGGCGTGCCACAAAGCTAGTTGTTTGGTTTTTTTGTCTAAGGTAAGGTATGCCTCACCTCATTTATGGTAGTGTATCTCTTTTTTTTTTATCAAATAGGAGCTGGATTTTGATACCTCAAGTTAGTCGTTTGCCGAAGATAAGGTGAGGCAGGCCAGCCCCTTTTGTGCGCTTCCTTCTTTTATTTGCTTTTTCTCCCTCCCAGGGCGCATTTGGATCAAAGTATTTCCATAGGAAAAATGAATGAAATCAAACCAAAGGAAAAGAATGAGAAGATGGTGTTTTGAACAAAGAAAATGAGCTACCGCTTTCCTTGGGAATACCGTTGCCACAACTCAATTCCGTAGGAATGAAAACATCCACTTCTACCTCAGTTTTTCTCTTCCTGTGCGCAAGCCGAGGCAGGTGCACCTAAACATGTGTCTGCTGACCATATGCAATCTTGTCCCTAATCCTCTTAGGCTAGGGGCTAGCTTATGCATAATTAAGATGACCTTGCCCCAGGTCCTCTCTTTGGTTTACAGCCCTATGCCTGTTTTCAAACCCTTGACTCACATGTCAAAATAGCAATGCAAACAAAACAAAACATTTAACTGTTTATTCATGTTAATATTTTATTGTTTAAATCAAATATGTATTTCTATTAGCCCAACATTTCATAATTTCTACATAATAGATTTCTGCAATCCAAGCAGCTTACATTTTACATTGTTGTGTTTTAAAATTATGTAGTTTTTCATTTCTTACTCATCATTATTCCTGCGGTTTTTTCCATTTCTCTATTTTGGAATCTTTTGTTCCAAGCAGGCGAGGAAACTGATCCGAAATTTCCTTGCAGGTATTTAGGTAAAAGATACTAAACTCCCCTCTGTGCTAACATGTACAAGAGTTATATCGATCACATTTTCATGACATTTATCTGCATCAGTTATCAATAGCATGAGCCTCGCAAGAATGCAGATGTGAATAATGTAATCCTGTCAGAGAGGGGTGTTGCAACATTTGGTACAGTAGAAGAATTCAGCATTCTCCACTAAGTTGACTTCACCGACAGTAACTCCAGCTCCGCCCACCAGAGCGGCGACAGCCGCGGCGCTGCTGCCTCAGGCGAGATGCTGAGAGGTGCTCGTAGTTTGTCCACGACGTCTTTCATTGTCGGCCGCCGCGTCGGGTCGGGGTCGATGCACTCTTGGATCACCTCGCAGACGGCTTCCAGCTCGTTGTCCTTGTGGTCCTTCAGCGACGCGTCCACCAGTTTGCCGTACTTCTTGTCTTTCAGGTATTCAGAAGCCTGTGGTGAAGGGAGCTTTAGTAATGCAACGCTGCAGACTGTGAGGAGTGATCTTTCGGAGCCTGAGATCATGAAATTCTTACCCAACCGCACATGGATCTGTGATCATCGGCTTCAGGCGCCCTCCCAGATATGATCTCAATCATAAGCGCGCCGAAACTGTAGACATTGCTCGGGAGATCTGGAGGAGCTTCAGAACGGCTGCTGCTGTCCTCCTTTCCACCCTTTGCTCTGGCGGCAAGTTCATTCCATACACCAACATCTGCAATCTGCACCAGCACAAGGCATTGCAGTATACTAGCTCAAGTAATCATTTATAAGTAGTTCACGGAAATAGCCATTCACAAGATAACTAAGAGAAACATCCTTTCCGGTGCCTTGACTCATTCACTAAAGCTTCTGGAAATGAACAGCATACTTATATGTGTTGCCGCTAAGTGGCACTGCTAGCTGAAGCTGTACCTTGGCAGCATAATCATCTGAAATGAAGGTTGAGTCGGACTGTACATTGTGTATCGCAACGGGTGGATTGAGCTCATGGTGCATATATTGGAGGCAGTATGCAATGCCCATGATGACTCTCATCCTCGCAGCCCAGTCCAGATGCTCAAATTCTTTGACTGCAAAAACAGTGCATTCAAGTTGCAGAACACATATGCATATGAGCTAGGATGTTAAGCAAAAGTAAAATAACTTACGGTGCAGATGCTGAGAGAGACTGCCATGTGGAGCAAACTCAAACACCATCATTCTCATGAAAGGCTCATTTTCTAGGCAATAGCCAAGGAGATTGATAAAGTTCTTGTGGTTGACTCTTGACAGTGTATCTATCTACATAGAGAGGAGGGTTATCAAGAAAGAATTAGTATTGAAAGATCTTATTTTATTCTCATGTTGTTTGATGTTGAGAACAAGATGTTGCTAGCCATAAACCTTTTTCTTGAAGCACGTTTCTGCACTCCTAGACCAGTCTTTGCTCGATGAAATGACAGTGGATACAACACCGATCTCAACTCCACCTGATAGTATACCCTTGAATACGGTGCAGGTAGGATAAGTATTGATGATGTTGCTAAAATCCTCACAAGCGGCTTCAAGCTCAAGTCTGTTCAGTTTTGAAGCACCTGAATGCGAGAAACACAAATGCATTGAGGCACCTGAATGCTTAGACATATAAGGGCACCCAAAATATAACTGGAAGCACAAACAGAGTTCCTGAACTGGCCATATCTTAACCCACCAAGAAATCTTAGGAGTCTCAAAGACCAGTCTCACAAAAGTTGCGCAGGTAGTAAGCTATGTACAGTTGCCAATGCAGAACGTCACACATTTTCTACTTTGCATGCATTTACTTCCTAAAATATAAAACTAAATACAACAATAAGAATATTTCACCTGTTACGAGTGCCTTCTGAATAGGGCCACTTAGCCCTGTTTTCCAAGGGGCGACTGGCGCATGCCCTCGCTTCCGCCAAACCAAAACTATCACAACAACCAGAATAATGAGCAATACTGCAGCTGGAATTGTTATCAGGTATGCCCATTTGCTATACTTCATATCAGACATCTCTACATCGGTGGATTGGGCCACTTCTGTAGACAGTTGCTGCAATGCAGTAGCATCAATCGCTTCGGGAAGCAAAGGAGTCAGAGCTTGGCCATATAAGCTTGGAAATGCAGGGAATGAGCCACTTCCTAGAGAAAGCACATCAACAGGTTTCTCAATTTCTTTTGAATTTTCAGGGTCAGAAGATTTAGCATTGTTCCCCAAAAGAGCAGGCAGGTTGTCAGCTTCACTGAGAAGCCTGCGGCGCATGGCGCGTGCAAAGTACTGCAAATTCTGCAGAATGTGTACCTCACTGAAACCTGAAAGACATATAAGGCTAATGTTAAATGCAGTACGAATATAACATGAGCGTGCAAGGGCGAATTTTGCCACATGAAAAATGCAAAATTACTTGGTACATTAGTGTAATATGTCTCTCCGAGGTCACTGAGAGATATCCAACCATTGAAGTCTGACCTGTACATGATGAGGTGAAATATTTAAAAACAAAGAATGGAAATGTTAGAAGCAAAATGGAGCACAAACACTAAGTATATTCGCTTACCAGCACCCTAATTTCCTGCTCAAGCATCCTGCCTGATCATCACCTATACCTTGGATGGTAAAAGAAGAGACACCTTCTTGGAACTGGTTATCATGAAGGGATCTGAAACATAAGAGTCCTTCATTATACAAGGAACGAACAGATAGGTGAACATAAGGCACAAAAAACCTTACAATTGTTTGAGCAGTGGCATTGCCCTTAGTTCTTTTGGAATTGTTCCATCCAGGTTGTTGCTGCTCAAATCTAGCACTTCTAGAGCAGACAACCCTCCAAATTCTATGGGAATTCGCCCTCGGAAGTTGTTCTTTGGAAGTAAACTAGAGAAAATAAGTAGTGAGCCAATAACATCCTGCATGAGGATTTGGGGTACATAATGCATTGCACTCGAGCTGGGAAGTAACTTGACTGTGGAGATAAGTGTAGAAACGAACTCACAGTGATTTCAGGCCTTGAAGACTACCGATCCCAGGTGCGAGAGTTCCAGCCAATTCTCTGCCTGTTAAGTTCCTGTATGACAAAGAAATAAGAATATCATTTGGGTAAAAGTTCAGCATACGAATAAAATAACAATAGCAAATTAAATTGGCAAAGCAGCTTTGTGAAAAACCATGCTAATTGCAATTTGCAAAGAAAGAAACATTCTCTCTAGCTTGAGAAATGGCGTACTCGTCTATCATTGAAATTAATTAATTAGTGACTTCCTTCTTCTGAAATCCTTGTAGTGCACGGTTTTAGCAAGCTATTAAAATGATTTTAAAAGAAACATCAAGTAAGAGGTTGTTAATGGCATCAATTCGTATGGAAATGTAAAGGAAAACCACACTTACAGAATCTCTACTTTACCGTCAAAGCATCGCACACCGGACCAGCTGCACGGGTTGCTGTCCATGGGATCCCAGTCCTGGAAGGCGCCATGGGGATCAGCCTCCACCCTCGCCTTCAGTTCCAGCAACGCTAATCCTAGAACACAAACATGGATTAGCAGTCACAAATCACCAAAACCGGATTCGCCTAACACAATAGGCAAACTGCCCTCTGGGCCTCTGCAAAAGAGGTGTTTGTTACCTTCACTGTTAATGGAAGCCATACCGCGGCCGGCCTGTGCCTGGAGCAGCACGAGAAAGAAAAAAAGGAGCTCGAGCCCCGGGCCGGGGCGTCGCCCCTGCCGCGCACCCATGGCAACGGCAGTGCCTCCTCCGGGGAAATAGCAACCCGGCAGCCACGCGCCAGTTCTCTACCCACCGTCGCTGGCCGCCAACACGCTCAGGTTCCCGAGACAGAGAACGAAAGAAACAAGACGGGACCTGCCACCGCAGCAATCAACAGCGAGGCACGGGAATGGGCTCAGCTTGGGGATCGGTTATTATTCCCTGCTTCCTCATCACGCCGGGAAGAACAGACGCCGCCTTCTCGGTCGTTCCGGCGAGCTCGAGGTGCTCGAGCTATTCGCCGGAGCCCATTGGTCCCAACGCGCCGGAAAGGGGGTCCCTGTCCTGGCCTCCCCCCGGCGTTTCTTGCGCCGAGAAAATTGGGCTCTTGGCGGAGCAGCCGAATAGAGTCTTGTCGCCGGGATGGGTGGTGGTGGTGGTGGTCGGCGGCGGCGGCGCGAAGGGGAGGGGGAGATTTCGCGCGCGAAGGTGGCGGGCGGCGGTTAGATTCGGTTTAGGGGGGCAGGGACGGGGAAGCGAGGGAGCGTGCCCGTCGCCGTCGCTCGCGCCAAACCACTACCTTCGTGTGCCCTCGTGGGAAAGGCGTGCATGCACGATGCACGAGTCGTCAGCTCGTCACTGCCCTTGTTCTATCCCATCATCTTTCCGCCATCAAGCATGCATTTCGATGTAAATGATGTGCGTGCGCATAATCCAAGATCTGATAAGTATGCCAAGATCTCATGTTCGAGTTTTCCATGAAACCCATGGGCTTGAACGCCTATATTAGGATCATTAAAATGATTCAGTTCCTCTATAAATAAAAATATATATAACTGTTCAGTATCTTACTGTACGACTGTGATATCCATCAGATTTCTATGGATTACATAGCTAGTAATCCACCTGAGGATTTTCGGACACGCGAAAGTTTTGCGTGTCAAATCATCGTTAACCTCAGAGGAGAATAATTGTAGAGACATTGAAATGTGTAAATATGAGACTGACGGGATAGAATGCAGCAACCCATCCCTAGTTCCCTACCTAGCGAGTAGCGACTACCAGTCACCAGGTTTGCCGCTTGTTCTCTCTTGCCATGAAGAGATCCCAAACTTTACTCATAGTCATGTTGCTTACTCAAGGTCCAAGTATGTCTTGTCTTCGAGAATAAGCACTGCCATACAAATATGCAAGAGGACAGACAAGGGCAGAAAAAAAATCTATTGATAAAGATCGGAACCAGCCTAATAATATGCAAGGCCCATATGCAGATCTGAGAGAATGTGGAGTAAGCAATGCAGGCATAAATTATTTTAGTGTGGACAACTCAGAATCTTGATTAGTATGAGTAACTGCCAGTATTATGGTATGAATCATCCTTGGTTCTGCTGTGCGTCACTGACATCCGATGCAGGTAAACAATAGACATGATGATGCAACTGATAGCTACTGATGACAAAAGTATGTCACTGGATTTCAACTGGCGTGTTTATAAAGCAACTCCAAGTTTCTTACCTACTTTCTGAAGCATGGACTACCTAAGCAATCTTTATTGAAGAAGCAAAGCACCAAATCTTTATAAACAGAAACATGGATGAACTTAGATCTTTCCTGTGCTTTACAGTTTGTCCACAAGCAATCTCCTTCTTGCTGGCTGATCGTTCAACTTCATGCTGGCGCCACTATATGCTCCTTTTGAACAAGAATCATCCGAGCGGTCGAAAAGTATGGTGTAGTTCCTGCTGCCCACGTCCCTGAAGTAGCATCCATCAGTTCCCACATACTTATACAACTGATGGGTCTTCCCCAATCCACTGACCACCAAATTCTTCTTCACCCTCATAGTGCCGCGTGCCGACTGTGCATTCTGCAGAGAGCTGTACGAGAAGCCTAGTTTCCCACCAGAGGTCTTCTTCTCATTGATACCAAATTTGACGAGCGAATCCAATGAGTACTCATCGCCCACTTTATCCGTGGTTCCAGTGTAAAGGTACAGTGGAAAAACCTGATGGAATTCCTCAGATAGCAGCACAGCTGAAGCATCCTTGGAAAGAATACCAGACTTTGCATCGATTGTCTGGTTCAGGATTTGCACAGTACCGTTCTTTTTAAACACATTGCTGTTTTCATAGCTGAATCTCTGGTGGAATGTAGTGGTGACCTCCCCAAACGACGATTTCACCCATCCGGTAGCAGAGAAGTGCCGACTTGCATTTGTCACAAATTGCCCATCTAATCCACTGAATTCCGATTTCACATTAAGGTCCAGCCCAGATGCGTCATAGCTGAGCAAGCTCCCAGTCGTCTTCTCGCTCTTGTGATCCAACCATAGATGCAAATTGGCATCAATGTACCACACATCAAGAGCATTTGTCACACAAAACCCAAAATCATGCTCTTTGCCGTCCAGTAGCTTGCCCAAGAACGGCGTGACATCAATGTCATATGTCGGGAGATTGAATGAGCCGATCCCGGTTATTGGCCGCCATAGAAGCGGGTTGACACCACCAGTGTAAATCACAGTGAATGGCCAAACTGCACCAACTACTTCACCATCCACCCTAACCACAACTTCCCGGAACGCACCATTGCCGGGGACGTTGGACAGGTTATTCGCCTGAATGTAGTCATTGGGCGGATTGGTATACCAGAACTCGTCGTTGGAGTGGAAGGAAACGAACACCTCAAGGACCGCCCTGTAGGTGTTGGGCGGAATGGCGAGCTTCTTGGACTGCACATCGGTATCATTCTGGATGGCGAACCACTGGCCGTCGTTCAGAGGCAAGCTCCTTGAGATGGGCACGATTAGATCGGCCTGCTGCTGCTGTGGCGGCGGCGCGGGCGGCGGCACGGTGTGGAAGTAGAGGTGGAGCGTGAGGTTGGCGTGGTAGACTCCGGTGTACGTTTTGTCGACGAGGTTGCCGAGGTACACCGCGACCTCACCGGGCTCCGCGAGGCGGGCGGCGTACCTTGTGACGTCGCGGGACACGGACCAGAGGATGCCGTTGGGGCGCGGCTCGGCGGTGCAGCTGCGGAGGAGCTCGGCTCCGGAGAGCCAGACGCCGAAGATGCGGTCGAACTGGCGGCCGCGGCAGTCGGCGGTCCACTCGAGCACGGCGAGCGCGAGCCCGCCGGCGCCGGCGGTGCTGAGGCAGGCGGGCGGCGCGTAGGTGGCGGTGGCGGGGGGACGGCCGTAGGTGGCTCCGAAGGTGCCGGAGAGGAGCAGCGTGGAGCAGGGCCCCGCGCTGCCCCGCGGCGGGCGGATCGGGCGGTCCACCTCGAAGAAGGTGGTCGGCGGCTCCGACGCGTTGAGGGGCGCCGCGACGAGGAGGGACGCGCCGAGGCGGTGCCTGTGGAGGCGTGACGCGTCCACCGTCGCGGCTGGGAGTAGGAGCGCGAGCAGGAGGAGGGGGAGGAGAATGCTCGAGGCGGCGGCGGATGGCGCCATGGCTGGACGACTGGGAATGGGACTGGGACTGGGAGAGGTGAGCACGAGGGGGCGGTTGGGCGGAAGAGCGGAGGTGGGGCCGTGGGGGTGGACTAGTAAATTAGCCCGGGGGTTTAAACGAGGTGGTTGTGATTTTAGATTTGTCTGTTGGTGCCTGAAATTCCTGCGGTCGTTGACAGCTGGGCCTGGCTTTGGGTTTGGTGGTGATTTTTTCTTTAAGCATTATGCCTCCATGATTCTCCACCTCTATGAGCTAATTTTTTGTAAAATGATTTTTGAGTGATTATTTGATAGAAGTAAATATATTTGATGAACTGTTTGGCTCTATCTCTGTACAAAATGGAGGAGCGGACTGCATGGAGCACCTCATGTCCTTTGGCCGCATGGAAGTGATTACACGTGGAACTCTACCCAACGGCCTCTTAGGATACCATGTGTTTTGAACTGGATTATTTTCATCAATCAATCATCAACACTAAATGCAAGAGCGGTTTTTAGAAAAGTTTATCCCATCTCTATAAGATTTTGTAACTAAAGTTAGGCACGGTTACGCACAATCAACGTTTTTACTGACTCCCATATTTTCTCTTACTTTTTATGAACTCTTTTTTTATTTTTTAAAAATCAAACATATCAAACTAGGAGTTCCAAACCTATTACTCCTCTACGTTATTGGTCCACAGATCATACTAACGGATTAATATGGGAATGGCACAACGATGGACATAGAATATCCCAACTAAATAATAATTGCAACTCAAACACTTGGCTAACTAGGACTAAAACGAAATTTTAACATGCACTAATATAGTAACATTTGAAATACATAATAAAAATAATGTTACTCGTAGCAGGTATCTCATGAGAACATAAGGTATATGGGCTGCTATATTCGAGCCTCAAAACCTAATATGTATTCAAGCTAAAATATAGTAATAAGTTTTATTCCTCTGCTACAAAACAATTTTTCTTGTCACACACAATGTGTTGCATGTACAATATCACTAAATGCATCACTCTAAAAGTATGAGAATATTTTTATATAACAAAACTAATATTATAGTTAAAAAAGATTGCACATGAAAACATAATTTACAACACATGTATTTATATAACAAAACTAACATTATAAAGAGCGAGTTTTGTAAGATTTTTTCATAAGATTTTGTAAAGTTACCCACAAGTAGGTTTTGTAAGAGTTAATATGAAAGAGTCTTGTTTTTCTAAAATAAAAATACAAAAGAAATAGAAGAAACACCAATTCAATTGGATGTATTTCAAATTCCGCCAACCCATCTAGCCGAAGGCCACCTCGTTTGGTGGTTGAACTACAAGTGCAAATTTATGTTTGGAGCAACTATATAAAATAAATATAATGGAAGTTGCTAGTGTTTCATGTTATTATGGTAATTTTGTAGTATTCATGATTTTTAATGCATCTTGTGAGAATTAATATGGAGGCTTCAAAAACAAGGTTCTAATTAGTAATATTAAGAATGTCATAAGTGGTCAATTATTCAGAATGCAAAATAGATCTTGTGGCTATTAATATTTCGATATATTGAATTCATAAGCAGGTATTTGTATTTCGAATTATTGTGAGAATTTATCTTTTTTTGGAAGCATCGTATGATAGTTAATAGAGGCTCTTAGAGTATTATACATTTAGTCATAGTAAGAATGGATGCTTGTGGTTAATTATTTAGAAAAACAATAGATATAATGGGTCTTAGATTTCAGTGGAACAAATTCGTGGCAGAATATTTTTGGTCAATGTGACAATGTTTAAGATTTAATTTTCCTATGCGTCTCTTGAGAATATAGAGGCTTCAAAAGGAATGTCTAATTAGTAATGGTAAGAATTGTCTTTTGAGAAAACTTTAGTCACACCAAACAGAGACATATATTTGAACTTTTTTCAATAAAGCTGTGGTGACCTGGAAAATAGGCTGTCGTTATTTCTTCTATAGATAAAGAAAATAAGCCACACAACATCTTGTTCGATGTGACGGCCCATGGTACCCATAATTGAAGACATTGTGGGCTGAGTTTCCATTTCAACAGAGAATCAGAGCATGTTTTGAATGCCGGAATTTTGCCAAGAATTATGAAAGGGGGCAATATAATTCGAGGAAAACAAATTCTACTACCATTCAAGAACAAGTACTACTAAATTAAATAGCCAACAATTTCCTTTACACTTCGGGCTACATGTACTCCTGCTTTGCTGCATCACATCGCGTCTTTTCTTAATGATAGCTAAGCACACGAAAATGACCCATCATATTTCATAATTGAATACTGGATGGGACCAAGCCAGTACACTTGTCCACCAGTGCAGTGTTCCGATCCATTTACACCCTGTCCTTCCCCAGCCGTTATACACCGGCGCCGGCGCCCGCGCGGCGGAGGCACCGACAAGGCGCTGCCGGTGACAGGCGTCAGCGCCAGCGCTTTCCGGCGCAGGAGGCGTCATGATGGTCGAAAAGCACGTCGTAACCGACGCTGCTCACGTTCCTCAGGTAGCAGCCGCCGTCGCTGGCGCCGTACGCGTACGTCTGGTGCATCTTCCACGACGCGCCCACCACGGCGTCGTCCCGGAGCGTCACCTCCGCGGCCGCCACCTGCTCGTTCCGCAGCGTGCTCTTCTCGGCGCCGCCGCGCAGGGAGCGCGCCTCGTTGAACCCGAGCTCCACGCGCCGCATCAGCCGCTGCGAGGACGTGCCGCTGCCGTCGCCGCCCAGGAAGATGTAGAGCGGGAAGCTCTGGTGCAGCAGCTGCTGCGCGCCCGCGTCCCCGCCGCTGACGTCGTTGAGCGCGTCGGTGGTCTGGTTGATCGCCTGCGCGCTGCCGTGGCTGCTCACCACGTTGGTGTTCGCGAAGGTGAGCCGCTGCGCGAACGTGGTGGTGACGTTGCCGCGCGACGAGCTCACCCACCCCGTGGCCGTGATGTTGCGTCTCGCCGTCGCGTCGTACTCCCCGTCGATGCCGTCCGCGGAGCGCGAGACGATGCTTCCCGCCAGCTTCGGCGCGTCGTACGCGATGAGCCCGCCGGTGGTCCTGGTGCTCTTGGCGTCGAGCCAGAGGTGGAGGTTGGCGTCCACGTACCAGGAGTTCTGCGCGTTGGTCACCGCGAACCCGAGCTCGTGCTCCTCGCCGTCCAGGAGCTTGCCCAGGAAGGGCGTGAGCTCGACGTCGTAGGTGGGCAGGTTGAAGGAGCCAATGCTGGTGATGGGGCGCCAGATGAGGGGGTTGATTCCGCCGGTGTAGATCACCGGGAAGGGCCACACGGCGCCCACGACGTCGCCGTCGAGACGGACGGTGACCTCGCGGAACGGCCCGTTCTGCTCGGGCGTGTTCATGTACCAGAACTCGTCGGCGTAGTGGGACGACACGTAGACCTCGAGCACCGCGCGGTAGGCGTTGGCGGGCACGGCGAGGCGCGTGGACTGGACGTCGGTGGTGTTCTGGACCACGAACCACAGCCCGTCGTTGAGCGGCAGGCTCCTGGAGACGGGGACGATGGCGTCGGCCGCGGACGGCGGCGTCGACCGCCCGGCGCGGCGGAAGTAGAGGTGGAGCGTGAGGTTGGCGTGGTAGACGCCGTTGTAGGTGTCGTCGATGAGGTTGCCGAGGTAGACGGCGAGCGTGGCGTTGCCGGCGGCGAGGAGGGGCGCGTACCGCGTGACGTCCTTGGACACGGACCAGGCCACCCCGCCGGGGCGCGGCTCCGCGGTGCTGCCGCGCAGCAGCTCGGCCCCGCCGAGCCAGACGCCGAAGATGCGGTCGTACTGCACGCCGCGGCACTCGGCGCGCCACTCGAGCACCGCGAGCGAGAGCGCGGCACGGGGCCCCGCGGCCAGCAGGCACGGCGGTGGCGAGTACGCGGCGGTGACGGGCGGCTTGGTGAGCGTGAAGGCGAAGGAGTGCGAGAGGAGGAGCGTGGAGCAGGGCCCCGAGCTCCCCTTGGGCGGGCGGAGCGGGCGGTCCACCTCGAAGAAGGTGGTCTTGGAGGACGCCCTGTGACGCGGCAGCGCGGCCTCCACCGCGGCGATGTCCTCGACCGAGAAGCGGAGGTCGCGAGGCGAGGCGGCGGCGAAGTGGGCGAGCAGCAGAGCGAGGCAGAGGCAGAGGAGGAGTGAGCGGTGGGCAGAGGAGGCCGGCATGGCTACGGCTACTAGCTTGCGAAGTGGGAGGTGTTGCATGTGGTGGTCACTAGTCAGGTAGTGGCCGCGGATTTAAGGCCGGCGAAGTCGCCGGGACGGAATTTTTTATAACTCGGGCACGATAGCAGGATCCATCATTATCTACACGATCTAGTTGGCGGTATAATAAACAAATTAAAGTGTCCGCAAAATGTTGCTGTGAGTGCCGTATAATGGCAACGCAAAAGTATCTTGGTAGGTAGACGAAACATGCGGCTTTTCGGACACTTCGGGCTGTCTACTGGTAGTATTGTATAGGCCATGACGATGGAATACACACACAAAAATATATAACGGAAAAGGCAACATTTTGAGGAGTTTTATCTTGTGCTTAAAGCACCGGAAAGGTCATGTTCCCCCCGACGAGATGCAGTACAGGCTTTAGAGGTTTAGCACACTGAGGAAAGTTGCCCATTTTAGGCTGTGAGTAGAAAAAGATGGGGCCCGCCCCTCTATCTCCAGTGGCTGAAACCTGAAAGGCGTATTATCAACATGTTTGGCTTGACAAATCATCATCGTTTTGTTAAACTGCACAAGCAACCATGCTAGGTTCTTTGTCCGTTTCCAAGAGTTTGTATCACTCTTCGCCTTACGTGATATTGGAGTGCTCCTACTAATAACTTTTCGAAACGAGGAAATCTCGGATCGAATGGTTTGGTTTTCGGCCTACGATGACTACGAACTGTCCTGCCGTTCATATCGAACATTCCGTTAAGACATTACGGTAGGTCCCAAAACTAATAAAGGAACCCAGACCAAGAGAATCAGATGATTTAGCCCTGTTTGCTTCGTAAAAAAAACACTAGGAAAAATGGAAGGAAGCAAGTTTCTATAGGATTTTTCCCAGTAGCAGCATTTGGAACGGAGTAACGTATGTTTTCTTTCTAGAGAAAAGGCTCCCTTTGCTTCACAAAATAGAGGAATCAGAAAATCCACTCTGAGCCCATGTTTTCGTGGATGCCTGACGCGAGCAGTTTGAGCGAACGGTCACGAAGCAAGAGAGCACAGACAGTTGTTGTAGAGACAAGACATAAAGCGTGGGGCCGTGCAATTAATTGGGCCATCTTTAACGGTTTGAGAGACATAGATAATAGATGTACACTAATTCTCAAATTCCTACGCTCTCCCAGGTTCCTACGTACCAAACGGCTGTCCCCTCAAAATTCCTGTGTTTTCACATCTCATTTTTTTTTCTATTTTTATGTTTTTTTCCATTGCTTTTTTCTATCTCCGCGTTCCAAACAGGCGCTTGGTAATTGCGCGCGAGGAAAGGAAGGGACCCAGAACAATTGGAACGATGACTCAATATCGCGTCGGCCATCATCTATCATCAGGCATTTAGTAAAGCCAAGGAGATCGCATCGCGCGTACACTAGTATACAAACTTGTGGTTGACAAATAATCCGCATCTCCCTTGCCCCTAATTAATTAACTAATTAATAAGCGGAAGGAAAACTGCCTCGATCGGCTCTGCTCCAGTCAGAGCGTCTGATTAGATCAAGGCCTAAAGTTAGGCCAGATCAAATTTTGATTAAATTTGATCATGTTTGAATTTTAAAAAATATTTAGTTAAATGACAAAAAAATTATATTTTATTTGACACCTAAATAAATAAGGTCTAAAAAAAATCATCATTGGTGCGGGAGGACGTGCGGAAGGCCCACAGGATATATAGCCAAGCCAGCTGGGCACTGAAGTGTCGGCCGCGCGCCACAGCTGGCCAGGAACCAAGCCAAGGGGCGCAAAACAGCGTCAACTTTGAATGTCGTACGTAACATAGTAGCAGCGTCGGCAGCCGTAGTGCAGCAACTTGTTCACATTTTCAAAAGCAATCAGTGCGAACGAGGACTGCTTGGTCAGGCTCGGGCTGGGGCCTCAGCGTCCAAGCCAGTAGTAGCCTAGGTTATTTAACGTCGAGTCCAAGCATATATGATATATAAGTGAGCCGACTATCTTCTCTGCTATATCAGCTTAGAGCAAGTGCTCCATTATATATCAGCTACATTAGATTATTGATAACATAGATGGAAGAGAAGAGGAAAGAGAGAAAAAAAGTAGGCTACTAATTTGCCACTAGCTGAAACGCAGAACCTAAAAAAAACTTTGTGAAAGAAAGAGGGCCAAACAACAATTGCGCAGCATGTAGCAAGATCAGACCATTATATGAAATGGCAGAATGGTTTTTTTTTTCTAGCTGCAATGGCATGGCACTTGTATTTGTATACAGCCAAGTCCAGGCTCAATTATTGGCATCGCTCGTAGGCTACATTGTGCAACTCACCGGCGGCAAGTGCAACGATCACTCGAGCAGGTATGTACTAGTTAGATTAGCGCGCACGCACGCACGCACGCATGCTTCTTTTAACAAAAAAGGAAAAAGAAAAGCTTTGCCTTTTTTGCATGCGGCTTCATGCTCATGCAGGCCATCGATCTCCCAGTCCCACTGACAGAACAGAACGGCGAATGGTTGGTTGGTGGTCGCTCCGGCAGAAGAGAAGAGGCGATCACGCACGCGCGGTGGAACGGATCCAGGCCTCGCTTTCAGCTGCTGGGCCTGGGTGGGCCGGGCGGGACAGCCACGTGAGCGTCGGACGAGCCCGAGCCATGCTCCCGCCCGGATTAAGCTGGCACCGCACCGATCGCATCCGGGCGCGACGGCGGCCGCGCACCAACCGCCGCCGCGACGCGCGCCTGTGCCGTTGTTGGGATCGGACAGCTCTCGGCCCCACCCATCTGTGCGCGTCAGCCGGGGGCACCGACGTGTGGCCCCCATGTACAGCGTGGACCCGAAAGAACACGCTCGGCCTAACGGGAAGGAACACGGACGATCATGGATGGATCTTTGGGTCCACGTCGTCGTCCTCGCGCGTATATATAATATAAATAATGGTAGCCTCACCTCTTTATTTGGATGCATAGAGCAAAGCCACTCGTAGCAGTCGTTCTGCACATGGGCCCGAAAACTGATGAGAGCAGGCGCCAAACACCGTCGACGATGTACCACCGCACGACTTTGTACGCTTTGAACCTCGTCGCAGGATCTCGCTTCGTAGCTATAGTAGATCGACAGGATCTTTGAACATGCTGGGCCAGATTGAGCAAAGAAACAATACAAGACGGATGCCAAGAGAGGTGGGTGTACCCAGAGATTTTCGTATAAGCGTATTTTATTTTGTCGCGACGAGACTTTGATTCATCATGATTAATCTACTAATGCACTGTACAATTTACGTGATCCAAAATCATATGCACAATTAAGTTTTTTTTTTCAATACAAATCTAACAACATCACTTTTTGTATTAAAAACATCATGTAGATTAGTTATAAATAAATAAACCATTGCTCAAAAGTCTTGTGCGTTGACAAATGAGTCGGCCTTGATAGGTGGGACCGGGTTCCTGCTTCTCAGTCTCCTCCTTGCGCAAAGGTTGGATTACATGGACATATAGTGCCCTCCACCATTCCAATCCAGGAAGCAAACGCTGGCCATGCTATTCTCGTGTCGGGGCTCTGCATGAACGACCTGTGCGAAGATCACAATGCAAATGGAATGATGCGCGCAGCGTGCGTGCGTCCTGCCGAACTCCATTATTATCGCCTTATCGGCCAACCTTTTCATTGCGTGTCATTCTCCATTTATATCATGTTACAATACAACATGTCTGGACCTGTTCAAACGTGCAGCCCAAATAAAACTGGGCCCTGTATCTGTATGAACTGCAGGTAGTAGGCTGGAAAGTTCAGTTCCGGACGAGCCCAGCACCAGCAGCCTTCACGCACACCTCGCTGGACTGGTCGGACACGATGCGGTCGCCGCTGCTGGTCACGTTCCTGGAGTAGCACCGGTCGGTGGCCTCGTACCGGTACGTCTGCCGCGAGCTGCCCCGCTCCTCCTCCTCCACGGTGCTGCTCTGCGTGGTGCGCAGCGACCGGTACGCGGGCCCCGACGACCACCGCCCGCCGCCGGACATCGTCGCCGTCTCCTCCAGCCCGTGCACCACGGTGATTATCCCCGACTGGTACTCCACGAGGAGCGGGAACGTCCGTTCCGTCTGCAGAGTGTACAGCGCGCGGCCGTCGTGGCCCGTGGCGCGGACGCCGGCGCGCGCGACGGTGGTCTGGCTCAGCGTCTCGAAGGTGACGGTGTTGTCGAACGCGAACGTCTGCGTGGCGTTGGTCGTGACGTTCCCGTACGACGACGACTTCACCCACCCGGCGGCGGAGAAGTACCGGCCGGCCGTCGTGTGGTACGTGGTGTCGACGGGGCCGCCGGACTGCGAGGACGTCTTGTTGGCAGCCGGCGCGACGTAGCCGATGAGGCCGGCCGTCGTGGCCGCGCTCCCGGGGTCCAGCCACAGGTGCAGGTTGGCGTCGACGTACCACACGTCGAGGGCGTTGGTGACCGCGAACCCGAGCTCGTGCGGCTTGCCGTTCAGCAGCTTGCCCAGCAACGGCGTGAGCTCGATGTCGTACGTGGGGAGGTCGAAGGAGCCGACGCCGGTGATGGGGCGCCAGAGGAGGGGGTCGAAGCCGCCGGTGTACACCACGGGGCACGGCCACGCGGCGCCCGCGAGCACCCCGTCCACGCGGACGGTGACCTCGCGGAACGGGCCGTCCGCGGCGGAGGCGCCGTGCTTGTAGTACCAGAACTCGTCGTCGCCGTGGAACGAGACGTAGAGCTCGAGGACTGCGCGGTAGGCGTTGCGCGGCAGGGTGACGGTTGCGGACTGCACGTCGCTGGCGCTGTGGATCTTGTACCACAGCCCGTCGTCCAGAGGCAGGCCTCTCGACACGGGGACGATGAGGTCGGCGGCGCCGGTGGCGAGCGGCGGCCGCTTCGGTGTGGAGCGGCGGAAGAAGTAGAGGTGGAGCGTCACGTTGGCGTGGTACACGCCGGTGAGGTTGCTGCTGAGGCTGTTGCCGAGGTACACGGCGAGGGTGGACTCGCCGCCGGCGGCGAGGAGCGACGCGTACCTGGTGACGTCCTTGGAGACGGACCACGCCACGCCGTCGCGCGACGGCTCGGCGGTGCAGCCGCGGAGCAGCTCGGCGCCGCCGAGCCAGACGCCGAAGATCCTGTCGTACTGGACCCCGCGGCACGCGGCGCGCCACTCGAGGACGGCGAGCGAGATCGCGGACGCGCGCCCGCCCGCCGCGGCGAGGCAGCGCGGCGGGGTGTACGCGGCGGTGGCGGGCGGCTTGGTGAAGGCGGACCCGAAGGAGGCGGAGAGCAGGCGCGTGGAGCACGGCCCCGAGCTGCCCGGCGGCGGGCGGAGCGGCCTGTCCACCTCGAAGACGGTGGTCGGACCCGACGCCCCGGCCGGAGACCGTGAGGCCGCGTCGAGCGCGAAGACCATGTCGGCCGGGGACTTGCGTAGGCTCCAAGGTGAGGCGACGGTGGCCGGGATCAAACAGAGGAGGAGGGCAAGGTGAAGGCATGACGCGGCCATGGTTGAGACCAGAGTGGAGGGAGGCTGGTACGTAACGTAACTCCCGCGCGAGGCGGCTGGCTCGCTGCCTTAAAACTTGAAGCAGGACCAGTCAGGAAGCCTGCTATGCTAGGCTCGCCAACATTTTTCCACTCTCTGTATCTGCTAGACTCGACTCGCCCGCCCATTGATCTGGCCGTTGACTGCTGGTCTTCGCTCAGTTTGTTGGGTCGGATCTCACAAACCTACAAGCTCCTTTAATTTCTCAAGAAGAAAAAAAAAATGAATCAGCAGCTTAATCCCTGACGACAAAACGCCCTCCCGATGTCTATCTTTGCATGCAAGGAGGTGGAGGACCAGCAGGTCAACCTCGAGGATACTTGGAGGGCACGGCAACGATATCTATCTTTGGCAGCAACCAGCAGGGTTAATCTGTACCGGATTGTGAGGGTGCGCGCGCGTTTGGTTCTATCAGAGCTCCGGACGACATGACGGCATCACCGGGATCCGGGGCATGATGCATGTCAAGCTACTGCTAGGACGAGATAGTCACTGAACCATTCGGTTCAGATTTCCAGAGCAGATGAGGCTTGTGTTGCAGGATAGGTAAGGCCAACAAGAAATTGCCTGAACTCGTGTTGCCAAAACAAAACAAAAAAAAATGACGCCTTTGTCTTCAACAAGTTGGCTATCGCTTATTCCAACGGACACATTTTATGATGGTTTTTTCCCCTTCCACTTCACAAAAGTGAAGTTAAGCAATGATACACTTATGTATATATGGATCATCCTTATCGCTCTTGCAGTCAAGCAGCAGAGGAAGAACAAGCACCAGAAAGGAATGAACCCTCTCTGAACAATCAGCTTCAGTCTTACGAGCTCAGCCGCGCCGCTCCAGCAGCCGCAAACCGCTCCGCGATGCCACCGGCAGGCGGCGACCCCTTCACGCAGGCCTCGTCGGAGTGGTCGGACACCACGGCGTAACCCAGGCTGGTCACGTTCCGGAAGTAGCACGCGTCGGTGGCCTCGTACCTGTACGTCTGGCGCGCGCCCCACGACACCCCGACGGCGTCCCCGTCCTCCACTGTCCACGTCCAGGGCGCACTCCTGCGCGTTGCGCAGCGACCGGGACCAGAACCCGGACCGGCCAGCGGCGACGCGCTCCTCGCCGAACCCCAGCCGCACGTCCCTCGCCAGGGTGAACGAGCTGTTGGAGGTCTGGTTCACCACACCCGAGAACGCGTAGAGCGCGAAGCTCTGCTGCGCCTCCTGCGAGTAGAGCACGCCGGCGCGGTCCGCCACGTGCGCGCCGGAGTAGGCGTCCGTGCTCTGGCTCACCGTCCGAGAGCTGCTGTCCTCGTCGACCCTGTTCGTGTTCTCGTAGCCCAGCCTCTGCGTCCACGTCGCCGTGAGCTTGCCGTACGACGACGTCTGCACCCACCCCGTGGCGGAGACGTGCCGGAACGCCGTCGTGTAGTAGTAATCCTTGCCGGGGCCCTCCGGCCGGAAAGCTATGACGGTGTCTAGCGGCGGCGCCTCGTAGCTGATGATGCCCGCGGTCGTCGCCGTGCCTCTGGGGTCCAGCCAGAGGTGCAGGTTGGCGTCGACGAACCACACCTTCTGCGCATTGGTCACCTTGAACGCGAACTCGTGCACCTCGCCGTCCAGCAGCCTGCCCAAGTAGGCCGTGAGCTCGACGTCGTAGGAGGGGAGGCTGAACGAGCCGATGCCGGTGATCGGCCGCCAGAGGAGAAGGTTGATGCCGCCGGTGTAAACCACGGGGAACGGCCACACGGCGCCGACGATGTTCCCGTCTATCTCAACGGTGACCTCGCGGAACGGGCCGTTGTCCTTGGGCTCGTTTGTGTACCAGAACTCGTCGTCGGAGTGGTAGGAGAGGTACACCTCGAGAACGGCACGGAAAGTGTTGGTGGGCACGGCGACGCTCGCGGATGCCACGTCGAGGCCGTTCTCGATCTGGAACCACAGCCCGTCGTTCAGCGGCAGGCCGAGGGAGATCGGGACGATGACGTCGGCGGGCCCCAGCCCTGGCTGCTGCGGCTGCGGCGGGTGGCGGAAGTAGAGGTGGAGCGTGACGTTCGCGTGGTACACGCCGGTGAACACTTCATTGACGAGGTTGCCGAGGTACACGGCGAGCGTGGAGTTGCGGGCGACGAGGAGCGACGCGTACTTGGTGACGTCCTTGGAGACGGACCACTCGACGCCGTTCTCGCGTGGCTCGGCGGTGCAGCCGCGAAGGAGCTCGGCGCCGCCGAGCCAGACGCCGAAGATGCGGTCGTACTGGACGCCCCGGCACGTGGCGCGCCACTCGAGAACGGCCAGCGAGATCACCGACGCGCGGCCGCCCGCTGCCGCCAGGCAGGGCGGCGGCGAGTAGGCGGCCGTGACGGGGGGCTTGGCGTAGGTGTACGCGAAGGAGTGCGAGAGCAGCAGCGTGGAGCAGGGGCCGAAGCTGCCGGGCGGCGGCCGGTGCGGCCGGTCCACCTCGAAGTAGGTGGTCGGCTGATCCGGACGCGGCGGGGGCGGCGCGGCCGCTTCGAGCGCGGCGATGTCCGAGGCGGAGAGACGGAGCTTCTGAGGAAGCGAAGCAATGGAGATCGGGACTAGGGATGCGGTGACAAGAAAGGCAAAGAGCACACAGGAGCTGGCCATGGTTGCGGCCAGAGAACTACGGAGGCGGGGAGAGGGCGCTTGTTCTTTGGCGCGCTTCTTGGAGTGGACGGGATTTAAAAGAGGGCGGTGAAGACCGCAGAGCAGAAGTGAAGTGGACTAGTGGAGCGCACTCATTTTCGCAGGGAGGGTCCATGCAAGTGCCTCAACTACTGACGGTAAATTGGACTGCAAGTCACACAGCGACACTTGCCCTCATTAATCCAGCAAATGTTTGGATTGCAAGTTTAAATTGGTAGATGCATAGAATGGGCCTCGTAAAGTTAACTAATACATACGGTTGGTAAAGAAAACTATGGCTCCTCGCAAAAAAAAAAAAAAGAAAGAAAGAAAACTATGGCTTGCTGGACTGATATTTACGTGGAGAAGAACATAATATATGTGAATTATGGCTGAGATATAGTGCAGGTGCAGCATTTACGAGGGGAACAAGTGCTGAAAATGTTGAAGGGTAAAGAATTGCCTGCGTTTCTCATCCTTTTTAGATTTTTGTGTTCGTGCCTCATGTTTAGCAGGACCTCATGCCTCATGCATGCTAAGAAACAGAGTATCTTCTCGGTCATTGTTCCTCAAAGCCAAAAGATCATGATCCTGTCCTATTCTGGATGGCTGAAATGTAGATCCTACACTGGTATTGGATGGTATCTCAAGTGGTGGCAACTTTACCTTGCTTAGCTTTGGGGGCTGGCTGTTCTGAACCGATTATTCCCTTCTCTCTGATTGGGACGGTGCGCCTGTAATAACCAACAGTTCAGTGCCCACACTGCAATGACCAAGATGGTCAGGGGATGATACTCCACCTGGCATAAATAGCCTCAACCAATCTATCAATTTATGTACAGATAAGAAAGTACTCCCACTGTCCAAAAAGAAAATATCCCCTTTGGAACACGGGAAAAAATTCATGTTCCTGCGTTTTTCCTGTAAAATTGAACTGATTCATATGAAATTTCTGCATGATTCTTGTGAAAATCATGCGTTGCAAAGGGGGCCTGAAATCTTGAGATTTAAATTTTGTCCACAGGAAAAAGAAAATCCTAAAGTAGCACCATGAGACATTCCTGATCAACCAAAAAAAAGATGTCTATTGTATGTTGTTTCCCTTGCGTGACTTGGTATGACATTAATTATGATTGGAAAAGGCAGTGAAAGTAAGTGTACATGTGGTATTTTCTTTCATCGCTAATATGTCTGAAAAAACTAGGGTTTTGTTCTTTTTTAGGCGGAGGGGTATTAAAAGAAGTCACCACCAACCTTTAGCTTTTATGAACATTAATAGTTTATATTAAATTATATAACGAATAAAATTTGATAAAAGAGTCTACATCTACCATCCATCAAATGCTTTAGATTAATTCAAATATTAAGTTATATGTCAAATGAACAAATATAATTGAAAAAAGAGATTCCATCATTAGTGCGTGCTGGAAAAGTTATAGATTCATTCCCTTCCTTCCCAACAATAGATTAGGTGCGGAGAAGTTGTGTATCTCGTCTTTGTCCCCAGATACAAGGCATACAAAGCAAATGACTGAATGAGACACCATAAGTAGGTGGAGCTTCTAGCATATTTTCTTATTTATTATAGATGTACAATATTGTTTATGAAGAATCCTTCTTAGGTGTATTTCGTATGAGCTTGCTAAAAACCTAATCGGGTTAGGGTTGCTTAACAAAAGTCACTTAGTCTTCTGCATATGTCGAGTTATAAATCTAAATTAATTATCATAATAGGCAACTTTATTTATAATGGATTGTGAAAGCACCTAGTAGAGAAGATATAAATAGCTCCAAATGAGGCATCAGAACATAGGACTTGATTGGGCTAAACGATTGTTCTTATACTGAATCAGATTTTACAATTTTTCTTAATTGCGCAACTTTATAAGAAAAAATGGAAATGCTGTTTAGGAAAATGTTTGTATACCATATTTTTATAATGAAATCAACTTGAACCCCTTCGAACTGCCAACATAGTCCAATCTTTATGGCTGACGTGGTACTACGTAGGCAGGATGGCATTTTACGCTGCGTAGGCTAGACCACCACCGTCTAGGATGTACGAGTAAAATATAAACGGTCTTGAAACTTGAAAGTTGAGGGAACCGGTATTTGGTCTTTTTTTTTGTGAATCAGTATTTGGTCTTATAGATACTAGTCCATCAACCCGACCCGTGTTCTCGCACGGGTTAGAGTTTCATGGGACATAGATTTAATCTTTGCTAAAATTAGAGTTGATTGTTATAATTTAGCTTTTGTAATATTATTGTGGGCAATGTATATGCAAAATTTAGAAATTATTTTAATTTATATTTTATGATGGCATATTGGGTAATTTATATGCAGATTTAGGGCTTATTTTAATTCATCATTTATAATGGTCTGGTGAGTAATTTATATGCAAATTTAGGGGGCTATTTTAATTCATATTTCATAATGGCATTGTGGATAATTTTATGCAAATTTAAGGAGTTATTTCATCCATTTAGGTGATTATTTTGTTTCATCTTTCATAATGCCATGGTGGGTAATTTTTTAGAAACTATAATAGATCTAATGACTGTTATTATTAGAGCTACACGATGGATGATGAGATATTTCCGATTTTTGTGAGAATTTTTAGGATTTATCTTTTTTCTATAAAATGGATCTATTATTAGAGCTACATGATAGTTGACAGAATGTTAATTACATAGAAAACATATCTAATGGCTATTAAGATTTCAATCTACAATCAATGGTAAGATGTTTCTGATTATTGTGAGAATTTCTATAATTTTATCTTTTATTTAGCGTATCTTGTGAATATTAATAAGGGGGTCCAAAAAAGAGTCTCCAATTAGTAATAGTAAGAGTATGCACAAATTATCTGTCTCATAGAAAGATTTCTAATATCTTTACGGAAAAAAGTTACGTGATCATTTAGTATTGTAAATTTGTAAATGAGAAAAAATTCGACAAAAAACTGAGAGTAAATTTGAAAATGAAAAAATCTAAAAATTTTTTGCTTGCGTTGAGAGTTGAACTCAAGACATTTCATAACAGCAGATGTGGGTAAATAATTAGAAATAAATTGAAAATAGGAAAAATCTGCCAAAAAAGAAGAAATTTGCTTTCGTTGATAGTTGAACTCAAAACATTTCATAATGACAGAGGTGGGTAATTACTTAGAAAACATATCTAATGGCTATTAATATTCCAATCTGTCAATTGATGGTTGGATGTTTCTGATTTTTGTGAAAATTTTTAGGATTTATCTTTTTTCGGTGCATTTAGTGAGGATCAACGTAAATGCTCTACTACCAAAAAGAGCATAATAGTAAGATAGGGAAACAGAAATCGGACTAAGTGAGGTTGTGAAAAAGACTTATTTCTTTTGCTATTAAGCGTTGGGCTGGGCCGCTATCCCCTGCCTGCATCTGCATGGATTAGGACGAATCTGGTGGGTGGAACATGAAGGCCCAAACCCGGTCTGCCTGACGCACCAGCTGTAGTACGGTTACAAATTTCCACGTCGGGTGCCCTTCCCATTCTTTGTGCGCGCATCTCCGTGCAGTCGGCCGGCCGACGGGAGGACCGTCCCCGTCACAGAATCGTCTTCCTCAGAACTGTTTTTCTCTCTCTTTTTTGTTTGCATTGCATCGAGCCATCGACGCACGCAGCAGAGTTTTACTAGTGATGATGGCGCGTATAGCATGCCATGGTCAACCTGACGCGGCCAATTTATATTAGCAGGCTCTGACGAACACAGAACACGCTCGAATGCACCAAACGCCACCCAGGCCACCACTTGGATGTACGCACGGACGCAGATGAAGAAGCTCGTGGTCTCCTTGTCGTATTGGAATGGAATGGATGCTGGCGCTGGATCTGGCACCGATCGAGCCCACCATGTGTCCGTCGTCCTCACTCAGTCCCCCCCGCACCATCACACCAACCGTCTACGGCCTCACGCTGCAGCCAGCCGGGCGCCAGCGTCCCTGCTTGTCGATGACGATGCCCGCCGCCGGGGCGTGCTGTACTGAACTGAACTGGCATCGTCCCACTCCCATGACCGCCGCCTGTCTTTTTACTCGAGCATGCATGCATTTGCACGCAAAAATGCCAGGACTGCTGACGAGTGGCCATGCCATATACACGGCTAGCAAAAAGCCTACCCATGTATTGATTTGTTATTGCCATAAGCTGTACAATTATTGCTTGGTCTATTTCTTCTTTTCGCAAAGTTTCTTGAAGCTTCTATTTAAGTTTAAGCTGGCTATAAGGTAGTGCCACATCTCTCTTTTCAAATTTTTCCCTTTCTCTACCATATCATGGATATATGGCAGACTCTGCGGAATCAATGGCGTCAGGCGTCAAGCCAATCAAGCGTGGTGTCGCCGTCGCCGTAGCAGCTTCACGGTTCAGACAGGGAGGGCCAGTCTTGACATTTGTCCGGTCGACTGACTCCGGTGCAGTGCAGGCAGGGGCGCATTCAGGCGGTGAGCACTGAATGCGGCTCGATGGTGGGACGCTCGCATCGGGGGACGGCGGCGCGGCCAGCGCAGCATCTGCACCGAAACCGAAACAAACCAAACAAACAAGCCTGTTTAGATTCCGGTGTCTAAACTTTAGTTAGCATGTATCGTATCGGATGTCCAGACGATAGTTAGAAGTATTAAATATGGTTTAATTTAAAACTAATTACATAGACGAGGAACAGACTGACGAAACAAATTTATTAAGCCTAATTAATCCATAGTTAGCGACTAGTTACCGTAGCATCACATTTGCTAATCATAGATTAATTAGGTTTGATAAATTCGTCTTGTGTAATTAGTTCTCATGTGTGTAATTAATTTATATTTAATATTCTAACTAGCGTCCAAACATCCGACGTAACGGATGCTAAAATTTAGTCGGTAAATGCAAAGGGGCCAAGCCAAACCCTACTCGACGCTGATCATCTCGGCAGGCGCGCGAGCCTGGTCAGCCCTGGATCAGGATTAATTAGCGGCCAGACAGAGCACCGGCAGTGGTGGATTAAACTATTGTAAAACAGATTAAAGTAATGGTGTCGATGGAGCAAGACAAAACAGGCGGCGACGGGGACAGGAAGGAAGGGACGTCCAGTCCACGGTGGCCAGGTGGTACAGCGCGGCCACTTTTTGCACGGTTCCTCCGGACCTCCCCTCCTCTCCCACCCGCACCCAGGGCCAGGGCTCGCTGCTTGCTGGCTGGCTGTTGGGCCGTGCTGCGTCTGCGTGCGTAGCCTCGCCTCATCCGCGACTTGTTTTGGCTGTGTAGCACGCTGGCAACGTGGCGTGGATGATGAATCACGATGAGTTCCGGCCGGGCCGGATAGCCTCCGTCCGGTCCATGGGTATACATAAACCTGATGGGAACGGGTATGAGTTCTCGTTGTCTTCTTGACAAAGAAGTGGTAAAACCGGGTCATTGGATTATGATTATTGTGGTCCTCCATCGATCATCTGTCCAAGCGGTGTCTCTTGTTTATGTATCGATCGGCAGAGAGATGGTGCTCAGTAAGCTCTTTTTTTTTTTTCTCTTTCTCTTTTTTCACAACAAGAGAAGGGGCAATCTGAAGAAATGGTACGAAGTATAGACCAGCAGCCTCGGAGGCTACTTGCAACGACTGACAACACACAACAGTGAGTGGCCCCGGCCGTTCTACACTTTCACTGGACAACAGTTACTGGCAGCGGGCGTTGTGTACTGTAGTGCTAGTAGTAGTAAACAAGCACAGAGCTGGATCGATCATTTTCACTTTCACTGGACAGATCTCTGCCCTGGCTGGCTGCCTCGTACTACCGCAAGGCTGGCTAGCTCCGATACATAAGACATGACCAGCCACCCAACACCTTTCTGGACTAGTAGGAGTACTGTGGTACACCAAACGAATAGGATAGGATGGACTAATGGAGTGCTGAATGCCAGGGAAACCAAGGCGGGCCGTGCCAATGACGTGAATTTGTTACCGTGTGGCCCACCCCCACCCACACAGCACAGCACGCAGGAAATGCGGCGCACCTACCTCCTTCCTTCCTAGTACTCTTCAGTCCTAGGCGAGGAGGGAGGGCTAGGCCCTGCAGGCCGGAGCTGGAGCCCATATCCCCATCCCAATCCCAATCTCAATCTGGGAATATGGCAAACCCTCCCCATCACTGAATCCAAATGACATCACCGGATATGATTCCGCTTTAACCCACCGGAAAGAAAGAAAATGATACCGGCGGAAAAGTTACACTCATGAATCATGATGGTGCGACGTGTTGCTTGCTGCCACGGGTCTTTTACTACTGGACTACTGCTCGGTATTGTTTCTTCTTCTTCTTTGGACCGCGACAGGCGGTGCGCCAGCTACAGACAAGACAATCGCGGTGGTGGAGCCGCGGGAACAGAGAAACCGTGCAGCGCAGCGCAGCGCATTCATCAGAGCCAGGCCCTGCACTGCATATGCCAAAATTGCCAACAACCGAAACTGAATTCGCTGTCCTCGTGGATTCAGTTGAGAGCGCGCGCGCGGATGGTCCCCCGTTCCGTTCCTCCAGTGAATTCATCGCCACGTCCGCTTCCCTTCCCGCCTCCGGTACGAGATCTGGATCAGAGCGTCGTCTACAACTCGCACCTGCTCCTGTAGACCTGTACTAGTAGCTACTACTACGGCCGGCGAGGAAGGATTCACTTGCTAGTTACCGTTCTCTGCCTCCAACACAGCACGTTTCTCCAGTATCATTGCGCTAGCAGCCTAGCACCGCTGCCATGCCACCTAGTACTCTCTACCGCCGCCATCATTCACGGTGGACCCTTCAAGTACGAAAGCGCCCGCGTAAACACTTGATCCAATAATTAGTTCTAGCCTAACATGCCGCCCGCCCTTTCCAAAGGACATCTCAAAAAGGAATCGCAGGTTATCTGAAATCATTTAGCAAGTTCCCTCACACAATCAACCATAGTCCTCATCCTTATGTCTAACTGTACATATAAAGCAGCACCCAACACCTGGTTTTTTGGACTTTTTCGCGTGCATTTCATTAAGAGGATAGAAAAATTACAATTAGCTATAGGGAGTGAGCCACAGCTTACGAACCATGAAAATAAAAAGAGTAAAGAAGATAGAATCGACCCCAACACCCCACCTAAACGACACCTCTAATGCCTACCTGGGGTTTCGACGCGATAAACTTAGAAGCAACCAGTCTTCTCTCCCCCATATAATTGTGCAATAAGCGTACCCTCTTGTTTTGAAGGCATGAGAAGACGTGGGGTTATTTGCAAATATACGCATGCGTTACATGCAAAATAAAATTATAAAGCATATATGCTAACCACACATAAAAAGTTAATTGCACCAAGTCTTACGCTTACCCTATTTGGACTCGGACAGTCAGACCGTTGTGCTCCTTCTTCCTTTAGCCCTAATCTGCCTCGCCTCCAATCGCCTGCGACTACCATCCCCACCACGTGCTACATTAACCTGGCTTCGTCAGCATGGCACCATAGCGTCCTCGCCTTTATCTCGCCTCCAACCAGCCTCTTCACCTCCCATGGCGGGCGGCTACTTTAGCTCTCTCGCCGTCCCATCCACCAACCACCATAACCTCTTTTTAGGCGAGTCGGATCCTCCGGCAATTCTAAACTTCGAAACCCGAAACCCTATTCTGCTGCAGTTGAGAAAAACAAGGCTGAAGGAGGCGGGGGAAAATCAAGGTTGAATGAGTGAGAAAAAAAAAGTTGAAATGCCAAGTTGCTCGAAGGCAAAACGATTTGAACGGACGTTCAGTAATCAGTAGTAAACATGAGTTGACGGAAATTTTGCTCCAGGGTCAAGTGGCTGCAGTTGACATGAACACCAAGCTGTCAACTCCCCGGTGACGACACGGGGGAACAAACCCCGGCCCGACCCGGACAGTGATCGAACAGCAAGCGAGCAAGGCCGCAGCAGCACGAAGCCACATGCGCACGCACGCACGCACCCAGCTGGCCACCTGCGGCGCTGGACCCGACCCGACCCGAGCGGAGAGGGGCAGCGGCAGCGCACATCAATCCAGCCGCCCGGCGGCCGCTCCTCCCCCCACGCACCACCGCAACCCACTCGTGCCTTTCCTGCCCGCGTCCCTTTCGTCCCGCACCTTGTCGGAGACCGACGCGCCCCTCCCCCTCCGCTCCGCTCTCCACCACGCCTCCTCCCCAGTCCACCTCACTCCCTCCCGCAGCCGCCCTCCTGCTCTGCTCCTCCTCCTCTTCCTTGCGGAGGCGGCAACCAGGCGCTGCAAGTGACCCGCCGCACCTGCTCCCCCCCACTCCCACTCCCACCGCGCCACCGATAAAGTAGCCGTTGCGGCGTCGCGTCGGGCGGCGAATACACACAGCGCCCGCGACCGCGCCACCGAGGCCGTGGTGAGGACACGGGACGGAGGCCGATGCCGCTCGTCAGGTTCGAGGTGCGGAATGAGGTGGGGCTCGGGGACCCCGACCTCTACGGCGGCGGCGCCGGGGACGCTGCCCCGGCGGGGAAGAGAGGAGCCTTCGCCGCCGCCGCCGCCGCCGGGGAGGAGGAGCCCAAGGCGCTGCTCGAGGGCGTCGCCGTCGCGGGGCTCGTTGGGATCCTGCGCCAGCTCGGAGATCTCGCGGAGTAAGGCCACTACCACCACCACCCTCTCCCTCGCTCTACCCACTCCCGTTTGGCGGCTGCGTGCCTCTCTGTGGTCTCGTTCCCGGCTGGGATCTGCTGCGCTGCGTGTTTGCCGGGTTCCGGCGAGGGCTTGGGCGCTGGTTGGGGGGGGGGGGGCGGGTGTTAGGTGGCAGCCTGTGGTTGGTAGTGATATGGAGTAGTGGGATCTGGGCGTCCGGAGTTGAGGTGGGTGAATGAATTCGGTTAGAGTGAATCAGCCGAGTGTTGCGCCATGGTAGTAGGAATGGCTAGAGCAGTGTTTCGGTGTGCCGGCCGTCGAAAACTGTGGCAGTATCTGGAAGGAATTGATTGCCCTTTTTCGGCGTTGGGCATTCAGGTTTTTCCCCCGCTGAGATCTAGTGCTAGGAATGGATTGGCCAGTGCTGAAGTTTCTCGGTTTCGGAGCCGCGGATGACATGATAGCTAATCCTGCATGGATCATTTAGGTGGGGTTTGGCGCGTTCGCTTGGTATATAGGAGGCGTGCTTTCCTGAACTAGAGGGAATTGATTGTGTGCTTTGGGTATGGCATGCATGTTTTAGGTAAGATCCTGCTCTCTTACCTTAGAGGTTATGGTTGTCGAAAGTTTCTGGTTTAGATTGCGTAGTGGCTGAGCTAGGTGCATTTTGGCTGGCTTGATGTTGTTAAATGTTTGTCTCAATGGTCTTTGCTAATTTTGGTTGGAGATCTCCGTGGTTTTTGGCAGTTAACATTTGTTGCTAGTGGAAAATTGTCTCCGCTCCGGGGAGCTTGTTTTGTCTATTAATACTTCTATTTTTTTCTTGTATAAATGGCCTGCACAGTTTTACTTACGTACCGTATTTCTTGATTTGCTAATATACGTTTCATAACAATATTTGGTGAGACTGAGGTGCTAGCTTTCAGTTGGCTAATGGGTGCTGTTTTAAGTTCTCTACTTGTCATGCCTATGCTAAGAGATGCTTTGGTCATACCAGATTTGCAGCTGATGTTTTCCATGACCTACATGAGCAAGTTATAGCGACATCTGCTAGGGGGCGTAAGGTGCTGACACGAGTACAGAACATTGAAGCGGCACTTCCATCTCTTGAAAAAGCCGTGAAGAATCAAAAGAGCCACATACATTTTGCCTATGTAGCAGGTAATTATCTACTTAGTTCATCAAAATCTAAACGTATCCTGGTCAGGAGAGTCCATCCTAGCAATTGAATGCCTCTTGTCCATGTACAACTCTTTAATGTAAGAATTATCTTGCAATTTTACTGAATTTACTGACAAAACACAGGCTCTGATTGGCACACTCAGTTTCAAAATGAGCAAAATCACCTGCTATCCAGTGATCTACCTCGTTTTATGATGGATTCCTATGAAGAATGCCGTGATCCACCACGACTTTACCTTCTCGATAAGTAAGTCCTTGATAAACTTTTTTTTTTTGGTACCTAAAAGTTATTGCCTTCCATTGATGCAAAAGGCCAGAATGTTTTCTTTATATAAAGAAATATTGCCTTCCAGATTTGACAATGCTGGCGCGGGGGCTTGTTTAAAGAGATACTCTGATCCATCCTATTTCAAGAAAGCATGGGATATGATGAGAGCAGACAAGACTGCTAGCCTACAAAGAGAAAAAGCGATCTCAGAAAATCAAGGTTATATTCTTCATTCTCAGTATCTGAAGTTGATACCTGTGCTTGTATAGCTTTCTTGAAATTTTAGCATGTTACACATGAGAACATGAACAACCAATCAACCAATGCGTATGTGACATTGCTGAACCACTAAGTATTCAATTCGAAATTACTAGATTCAACCATTTGTAGTTCACTTTCACTTCAGTTTGTAATCAGAATATTCTTCTTGCGAACTAATGGTACTTGCTAGTAGTTTTCATTTTTGAGATTACAGCATGGGATGGCTTCATCATTTTATTTTCATTTTCATCTATTGTCTCATGTAAGAAAGGAATATCAACACCTTAAGAAGCCTAAGAGGAATTGGATTTCTTGTTCTGTTTAAATTTCTTTAGGACTTTTCTGCTTCGTGCTTAACTTCATAAATGGTTAATCTATGACTACGAGATCTTTTGTATCTAATAAATGCATTGCTGAGTCACATTGATTCATTGCTTCTGTTTCGAAAACAGCTCCTTTCCTGCATGTTTATTTTCATAAACGATTAATCTATGAGGCAATATTTGATAACCACTAAATGCATTGCTGGGAAGACCATGCTTCATTGCTTCTGTTACTGAGTAGTTGTGACTCCTTGATGATTCATGTTAGTTTGGTAGATATAATCTTTTCTCATGCTGGGAACTTGCCCAAGGACTTAATAAAGCTTATGTTCTTGCACAGAGAAAAGGATCACGACTAAGGGAGCCATATCATGTACAAGCCACGTCCAGGCATAGGAGTGGTGAATTGCAGAGATCACTTACTGCTGGCCAACTTGTTAACAGGTGCTGCGCATTCCATACTCTAAGATACAGCAATTGTGTATCAGTCTGGATCTTTCATGAATATTCCCCTCTTACATTTGAATGCCACACACAGCATTCTTAACAGTGTATTTTTCCAGCAGGCAGTTGGCATCTCCCAGCACTGATGGCCAGAGCTTCTCAGAGCATAAATCTACACCTGATGCAAGATCTAATCCTGACAATATAAGCAGATCTTCTTCTTTTAGTTCAAAGACACGACTGAGTTCAGTAGAACAAGCTTTAGATACAAAACCTTCCACAGTTCTCCATGCGGATAGCCATGGCAAGTCATCAAATACTAAGTTGCACAAGTCTGGTGATCTGCCTTCGCGTGTTCTACTTAATGGTAGCAGTGTGGATGAACCCAGTCCCAGTAATGATTTGAAACGAAGTTCCCTGCCAGGTGATATGTCTCCTAGATCACCTCATGTTAAATGGGATGAAAAGGCTGCAATTACCATGTCTACAAGTTCTGTCTACTGCGACGATGTTGTTATGGATAAGGCTGAAGATGAAGAACCTACTTGTATTAGCTCTGTGCAGAAAGAAACTGACCATAAGGTGATGGATACTTTGGAGCAGCAAGATCCCTTACTTAAAAAGACAAAATCGCTGTTAGTGCCATCAGTCTTGAACCACCATGATGACATTCCAGGAGAAGCAGACAACTACATGGATGCACTTAATACACTGGAATCTGAGACAGAAACAGAAACTGAATTTCAAACTAAAAATCAATTGGCCTCAGCATCTTCCTTCAATGCTGAAGCACCTCAAGTGGGGGCAATTGATAATATTGTTGCACGGCGTCCTGATTCCTCTGCTACTGATTTTACGGACACCTGTCAAGAGTCTAATATTTCTTGTACTTCTGAAAGAGCAATTGATTTTTCCACTTTGTCAAATGCAGATTCTCCTGAGGTTTCACAGCTAGAATTTTCAAATTATACATCTATAACTCCCTATGAAGAGTCATCTGTCACCAATAATATCCCTGAGACTAATGGAGAAGGTCCTCACAGAGATCCTTGTGAGATTTTAGAGCCAGAGTTGCAAGTCCATTCAGCCGTACTCCCCAATGATGGATCACCTGTTTACAATCAAATACCCAATTGTAAGCCAGAAGATGATCCTGGATACTTTCCTGAGATTCCAGAACCAGGGTTCTCAACCCGCGTGGTTATTCCGTCAAATAAAGAGTCTGCTGTTGCCAACCAAAACCTTGAAATTGTAGCAGAAAGTGCTGGTGATTCTATCGTTGGTGCCACTGATAATGTTGTGTCTGGACCTACCATTTCGAACATGGTGGTTGATGAGGATGATTTCGAGATGACACCTGCTGTTAAAAGTTTCCCTGGTGATACCTCAGATGACTCATGTGTTGTTCCTGAAAGTAGGTATCAGGATTATCCTGGAAAGAACCACGAGGAAGTTGGTGATTTTGGTGTGACTGAACTCACTGAAGTGTCTATATCAAGGAGTGAGCCTCTTAATAAACCATCAGAGGATCTATGTGCAACTCAGGAGGTTCCTACAAATACCTGTACCACGTCTACTGATGTGAGTGAAGTGCCTGATTCGTGGAGCGAACCTCTTAACGAACCATTGGACAACAGATCTGCTGCTCAAGCTGTTCCTGAAAGTACGTCTACCATGTCTACTGTTGCACCATCTGTTAAACTCTGGACAAATGCTGGGCTCTTTGGACTCGAACCATCTAAACCTCCAGTATTTGGTGCACAAGATTGTCCAAGGGAGGATACTCCACCTGGTTTTAGAGAACCTCAACCAAGCCACTCAACTACATTAACAGAATTGCATTGTCCGAAGCCTATTGAATCGACATCTATAGATGATCCAAATGGAAACATGCCAATTACCAGCAGCTTTGTGGGAAAGCTTGTTGGTATCCGCCCTAGTTCTGCAAACCTCAATAGCTCAGGGGCAAATCAAGCAGCAGCCAGAATATCTGATCCAAGTCACAGTCAAACAGATGGACCCTCTGATTTTTCCTCTCCCTTTGATCACAATAATATGATTGTCAAGCACACTTCAATAAGTGAGCTTCTAGAATCTGAAGGAAGTGCTGGATTTGGCACTGAAATATACTCAACCAACATGAGCAATAACATGCATTCAGTGTCTGCATCAAGTCTTTCAAGCATCGCACAAAGATTTCTTGCAAATACACTTCAGAGAAGAACTCCCAAATACACAGATCTTCCTATGTCATCTGATAGAGTGAATGCTGATGCAAGTGCAAATGATGAATCTACCCTAAATCCTATTGTAGAACCAAATGAAACGGTGTTCGCAGAGGAAGTTCAATTTGAGAAGAAAACAGAAAATGGAATGAATGGATTGTCCAAATCACCAATCTTTTCTAGCTGCCATTACTCTGAGAAATCGTCTCCACCACTTGAGTATATGAAAATATCTTTTCACCCTATGAGTGCGTTTGAGATGTCAAAGCTGAACCTAGATTTCTGTGATGGCAATTTTCATGAAAATTCCAATGATATGATGTTACCGACATTTCAATTGCTTTCAGAGTCTTCCATTCCACAGCCAGACAGTGGTTCTGAGTCTGAAGATGACACTTTTGGTAGGTCATATAGTTATTCTTCATACGATGATCTAAGTCCACGTCTATATTCAAACTCTGAGGCGTGGGATCAAGAAGATGGAGTTGGACCAGAGGAACATGAGTTTGAAAATTCAAATCAGCTAGGATCCTCAACAGCACCTTTGTCTAGCTATATGGGATTTGAGCAAATGAACTTATCTGGCATGAAGTCAAATATTTCATTTGCAGATATGGGGGATCAGGATGGACTAGGCACTTCAGAATCCCATACTGCTGAAGAACTTCCAAACTTTGATGCATTGATGCCCAGAATCAATAATCCAAATGGTGAAACCACCATTCCACGTAATCCAATGAGTTTGCGACCAGATGAAGATCAGTTGCCACCACCACCTCCTCTCCCCCCAATGCAGTGGAGGATGACGAGACAAACAACTTCATTAGAAGAGGAAAGAGGCATTATTGCTCTTAGGAAAGCCTCCAACCTACCACATACACACACCTTTGGCGAGGAAGAACATCTTCCACCAACGGCACCATTGGATCCACAGGGGCAGGCTAAGGAAGTGGTATGGACCATTTATCTGATTTAGCCTGTTTGAATACCTGCAGTAAATAATATCTGTTGTTATGTGTCGTTAATGAAAATATGCGCTTGACACATGTAGGATGTCCAGAAAATTGGTGGGGTAAAAGAAGTTGCTAACCCTCCTAGTATCATTGATATCAAATCAAGTTTGCTCCAGCAGATCAGGGATAAGGTTTGTTCTGCTCTTTTTTAATTGAAAAAACTGGTGGAAAAGTAGTTTACAAGGAGGCAAATGTGGACCATAGACCTCAATTTTTTGGGCTTTTTTATAAAATATATTCGTAATATATAGGTTCATTCCAGAAGGAAAAAAGGGATACCTGTGTGAATCTGACAAACTGTGATTCAAAAAAGCTATCTTACCCACAACACTGTTTGCCACATGCGAACCATATCCAAATAAGCACATAAGTCCTGTGTCCATTTATTTCGACAACTGAACCAAATACAAGTTCCAATAATTATGAGCTGATTCTTGAAATTAGAAAGCTCATTGCAAATTTTATAGCTTCTGATCGTGACATACAATTTACGATTGTTTTATCCATTTTGTCGAATGAACTATCAGTCAGAGCAGCTGAAGGTTAATGGACATGAAAGATCAAAAGCATTAGGCAGTGACATTAAAAGCGTGGACGAAAGGGAGGAATTGCTTCAACAAATCAGGAGCAAGGTATCTTGAATGTTTAGACCCTTGTACTACTTGCATAACAGTCTATTGGACCCTGCAACTCGAGATTTCCAGATTCTTGCTGTCCGTTTGCATGTTACGATACACCATGTTTAAAGAGTTGGAACTCTCCCTGTAAGGCTTAACCAACTGGTCCATATGTTTGTGCCATGCAGACCTTCAATTTAAGAAGAACAAATGCATCTAAGACAGACACTTCATCACAATCCACAGCCAGTTCCAACGTTGTAGCAATTTTGGAGAAGGCAAATGCTATCCGGCAGGTTAGTATTGTGCTAATTTCCCTTCATGCTGGTTTTCCTACGACTATTTTGTTTCCTCATGATTAATTAATTCTATGTTATTAGGCTGTGGCTAGTGATGAGGGAGGCGATGATGATACATGGAGTGATATATGACCATCTAACTGCAGAAGTGAGAAAATGTGCATAACATAATTTTCTTTAGTGTAATTAGATTTTGCAGGTCTGTTTCTGTACCGTAGTCATATTAGTGTATTCACCGTAGGCCTCCATGGTTGTGAAAATGAAATATCATTTTCATATTATGTAAATGTGCCTTATTATTTATTTGTGATAGTGAGAATAATTAATAAAATAAATATACTAAGCTATCGTTTCTATCAGTATATTAATTTTTTTCAATGATAATAAGACGGAGCATGCTGTCGCAAAAGGCTGTCTTTATTATAAGCAGTAATAAGTATATTCATTCTGAAGCAAGAATCTCATTTACGGAGACGTTATGGCTGTATCTGTTGGTTCAGTTCGTCTTTACCTCCGGAAATCTGACTCCATGAAGAACTATCTACATCTCTTCAAATACCCAAAGCGTCAGGCGCCAGATGCATCCAAGGGCCTGATGAAGGCCAAAGGCTAAAATTGGCCAGCCAAATTTGATCATGTTTGAATCTTAATAAATATTTGGCTAAATGGAAAATCTATTGTCTGTATGTTTTATTTAGCACTTAAATAAGACCTACAAATAAGAAATTTATTATTTAATTAAATATTTTTTGAAATTTAAATATAGTCAAATTTGATCAAAATTTGATTTATCCAATCAGCCCCCAAAACACGAGAGAAGGCCGGTTATCTGACACTTTCCAGCCTTCACACGCTCGAGCTACTGTGCGACACAAAACGTCCATCAAGCGTTTGTAAGGCACGCATCGGTTTAGCTTCGCCAAATCGGAGACGATCGCCGTATTTCCCTTGTCGTAGTTCGCCGTACAACGGTTCGTATGCAAGGCACGATGGCCTCCCTCCACCTCGCCGTCCGTCAGCTGAGGATGGTGCCGACCGTCGTGGGGTACTGGGGTTGCCCCGGAGACGGAGGAGGGTGGCGCTACCAGGTGCCGTCCGTCAACTGAGGATGGTGCCGACGGCGGCAGCGGCCAAGGCGGTGGGCGAGATGGCGGGGTCTGCCGGCGCCGCCGAGGAGCTGCGGCGCGTCGATGGCCGGCTCCGGCAGCTCGCGCCGGAGAAGGTGTCCGTGGATGACCGCCTGGTGGACTCCGAGACGCTCCTTGTCGCGCGCTTCTTGGGCATCCTCCAGGACCTGCACGGCAGTGGCTTCAGACGAGTGGTACTCATCAGATGAATGGATCTTCGGCAGCCGCGTACATGGGCGGAAGAGGGCTGCAGATCAACCAAGTTTTCCGTCATGCGCCGCCGCCGCTCCACCCCGCGGCCATCCGCAACGCTGAGGTGAGGAGTCATCACATCCTAGGTATTAGGTGGATCTATCTGTTCTCATAAACTGCGGAACCGTAATATCCATGGTAAACCATCCCCTCAAATTGGTGACGCAAACCACCCCAATAGGTTTTGACATCAAATTTTTGTTCGATTGGGTAATTTCAGCACCAGAAGTGTAGCCATCTGATTTTTTTTACAATAAGCCAAACAGTGAAACATATATTAATAGCAAAATTTTGGATGATCTTGTTTCCAGTGCAGCAATTACTTCGTTGCTATCAACAAAGATCTCCATTTTTTCAGCTTAAGAAGAACTTGCTCTGAAGGTTTGAAGTTTTGGCTTGTGATTTTATCGTACAGCTTCTCACGCCCATCTGCTGTGTCATTGTAGGTGTCCAGATTAGAAATTGCAATAAAAACTTGGTCTTTAGTATCCATAGCTAGCTCTAGAAATAATGATGAGTCAACGACAGGAGTAAGCACATCATTGGCTAAGTCAATAATTTTCTTGTTCTTCTCATCATCTGGATACACTTAACCCAAGGTTAATAGCTGCAATAAACCATTGTACATATCATGCCCAGCTGACTTGTCCTCATCCCATATCATCATCCCAAGACCAAGAGGCCTTTCACTGAACATGTCATAAGCAGAATGAATGGCAATCTCCAAATGGCAGACATGACTGAACTCATTGTTGATGAACAACTCTGCAGTTGGCTTCTTTTTCTCACTAATCAAGTCCTCTCCACCTTAAGCAAGCTGTTGCAGTAAACTATTTGAGTTGTTGTTGTACAATTCATCATCCCAGAATATGTCTGTAAGAGACATTTCCTTTAACACTTCAACACTCTCTATATGTTTGTTTACATGTTCTGATGTCCAGTGACTCAGCTATGTACGGAACCTCATTAGGATTGTTTGTCTTTGAACCATGGGAGCTGTTCCCTAACACTTAATTTATTGCCTTGCATGTGATATTCTGATTTAACTTTGATTGGTGTAATTGTTCCGATTTTGAATGACTCAAAGGCAGCTGAATAGCTGATGCCTGTGTAGTCAGAGTTGTGGCAGGAGTTCTGGTTTGATAGCGAATATTTTTTTTATTCTTGTGTTGGAAACCATTGTTGCGGTTATCTGTTTGTTTCCTGCGGGTTTTCCTGGGTCCCTGGACGGGATGTGGTTTAAAATGCTGTAAATGGTGATAGCTGTCTTTTGCTATGGCTACAAGACTGGGGATCTCCCTTAAATAAAACTCTAAAAAGGAAATATTGGATTAGCCCTTTGAACTTATATTAATCAGAGTGCTTGATTCAGGGCTGTCGGCGTTTCTCATCTGGGGTTAAGGAGCCTGTGGACAAACCTGAGAGTGTTCTGCGCATGTGCATATGAATGTGATGCAACATTGCTGGTTGTTTTCTGGTGCTTTGTAGAATTCTGCATAACGAATGGTTTTTGTTGTTGATGCTCCCACTTATGATACACCTTTTTAATTATGTTCATGTACTTGTTATGTGAACTCACCAAAATTATTAGAGAAATCTTATGGTTTTCAGAGAACTTGCCAACATCTTCATATTTGCACATAAAAGGGGTACATAAAAAAGACTACACATTCCAACTCTATTAAACATAAAACATGATGCCCTGTATTTGTGCCACTGTACCATGAATTCTCTTCAAATATTTACTAATTTCACCAAGTTTACTACTTTATAGAGTTGTGATTTTAAGGGCACTAGTGGCTATTGCACTGGTAATCGTTGTGTTATTGAAAGAGTTGTAAACTAGGTGAGACTAGTCAATACTTGAAGAGAAATCACGGTACATGGTAGAAATCACTGCTAGGTCTATGGCCTAATCGTAATTCATCGTCATGCAGTAATGAGCTTATCATAAAAATTATTTAATGCTTGTATATTTACGGTTTGCTTGCTAAGTGTAACAAGTTAATGGCCACCTTTTCGACAGGGCTAGATACCGTATCAAAAATGCTGATATGGAAGAGAGGAGCGGCTCTGTTTGTGTATATGGTCTTTGTTTTGGGAACACCGACTGTCTATATGGTGAAGGTGGCTAGGGAGATCCTCAGCAGAGATATCTGAGGATGAAGACAGGATCAAGCAACAAGGCTGGATTGTGCTTTTGTGGTTTCCTAGTTGGTCATATTTATCCAGTTTCTCCCATGTGTCGAGTAATATAATATGTTTAGGTGACTCGCAAACATCCTAGCTATGAGTCATCTTATGGTCGGTTTTAGCACCCTTGAATATCCGTTTGGTACTTATCCAGTGTGAATATCTGTGGTATCATGGACGCATTTACCTGTTTTGGCAGGCAATCAATCTGAATTGTTTGGCTTCCTTAGCTGTTAGCTGGTCGCATTGATACCGCTCAGATTGTTCTCTTCCGAGCGGTGGGTTTGTCCGCTGCCACAAGACTGAGCGAGATGGCGGGCTGTTTTTTTCACCGGGACATGTATCTCACCTTTTATTTGAAACTCCATGCTGTCTATATGTTTCGCATTCCTTTTTACACATTCTAGTGTGTTTTGCATTCCCTTTTACACATGCTAGGCACCTCCTTTTACACATCCTAGGGATAACAGCCTCATGTTTGATTTCCTAAGCAATCTCACATATTTGTTACCTCTGATCAACTAAGCGAGATGACCTTACGCTTGACTTCCTAAGCAATTTGTCTCCCATGCTCTTTTTACAGCTCTGGCTGTAAAAAAATAAGAGTCATACTAAAATGCATTTAATAACAAATAGATTTACTTGGCCATCTGATATTTGTTTATCCATCAGTCAAATGGTTTTGTCTGTTTTGTTAAATTATGTCATATCTATATATAAAAATTACTATTTATTGCACTATAATTTTTTATATTGCGTTATGGAATTTTGATATATGATTTATGGATTTAATTTCATGAATCGCCTATGTTGTTTTGTAAAATGTGACTGATGGATTGAATTTCATCTATCGTCTTAGAGAGCCGTTGAATGAACATTTGATGGTTGTAAAATGTGACCGGTGGAAAATCATATATCGGTCATTAATGTGAAGACACACCAAATAATAGAATAAATTACGACAAATAAATAACAACTTGTTGAAGTTTTTGAAGAAAGCAAATTATTAAAGCTGTGAGAAAAAAAATCGCAGTATTTATGACTGGAGCGGCTGGCATGCAATCAGCGATTGTATGCACACGCATGCAAGCGGCGGTCTTGGGACGTGGAATTCCAATCGCACGGTGGCTTGAAAATAAGCAAAGAGCCCCCGAACAAACCTTAGGCCCAATGTAATTTCTCCAAAACTCCCTCATACTAACTGATCTGACGTCGTCAAAACATGGCATTGTTTCTTGCTTCCGCGATCCAGGTTCCCGTGACAAGTTCATCCAGCCACGCCCCAGGTTGACCACCGTCCACCGCCGACGCCTCATGCCCCTAACATGGTCACCAATTCACCATTGTCGGCCACTACTCGGCCCTGACCTGTGACCTGGTCTTCGTTTCCTGAGTAATCACTACCGGCAGTCACAGAGTGATCAGTGATTACCGCAGATCACAGATGTGGCTTTGATCACTTGAGGCTGCAAACGGAGCTCTAATTGCTCACTGCTGGATGTGACCATTGTGAGCAGACACCCTTTGCCGGCTTGCCGCTTATAGGTGTGCTAATTGCTCTCATGCATGTGACAGCAGGCTGTAGCATGTAGGGGTGGGAGTTCGGCCAGATCGAAAAGTTTGATTCGGTTCTTTGGTTCCTCGGTCACTTCGGTCATCATCGGAAACCTAGAACCGAAGTTGCATCCGAAAAAAATGAAGACCGAGCAGTTCGGTCTTCGGTCGGACTGAACAGGGAGGCAGGGAAGTAGTGGATCCACCGAGGCACCGCCGCAGGGAGGTGCCGCCATGCCAAGAGGGTCACAGGGAGGCAGGGGATCCGCCGACGTGCCGCCGCTAGGGAGGCACCGCGCTGGCAGGGAAGAGGCGCCGCCAGGGTCACAGGGAGGTGCCTCGCCGGCACCTGGCAAGTGGCAGGGAGGACGGAGGAGGTGTTGCGCCGGCACCTAGTAGGGAGAAGGCACCGCCCGCGGAGTGGGACTGGGTGTGGGGGGCTGCCGGCTGCGGCTGCGGGCCTGCAGCCGAGCGTGTGGGGTTGGAGTGGCCGAGTGGGGCGGCCGGGCACGGGCGGGGGACTAGCTCGGTCAGAGGGGGGTTGGGGGAAGGATTTATATACCTAGGGTTACAGGTGGATGCTAGTGGGTCGGGCGGGGAATGAGCTGACTGTTGGGCCTTGTTGGAACTTCGGTTTCTTCGTTTACTTTGGTTTTTTCTCGGTTCCATCATTTCGGTTTCGGTTAGTTCGGTCATTTTGAAACCTGAGATCGTAATTAATTTTGGTTCTGTTCGGTTCGGTCATTTCGGTTCGGTTCCTCAGTTTCGGTTTTTTTTGCCCACCCCTAGTAGCATGACTCATATACCGATGAACAGAATATAAGAAAGATAACCTCAATTTCTGATGGAGTTCCGCGATATAGTCATCAATGGTGTGCTGCCTCGTTCCGAATAGCGGCGTCCTGAGGCTATCTCTTGGAGAGATTGCCAAAATGAGGAATTTGGCACTGACACACGCGGAGTAAGATTTGAGGAATGAAAATGAGAATCCTCTTGAAGATAGCCTGAGGCCCCGTTTGGCAGAGCTCAGCTCCCAGATTCTGCGGAGTGAATCTGCAGAGCTCTGCCAAGCAACAATTTTCTGAGAATCGTTCTCAGAGTGAATTCTGTGAAGTGATTCTCTGAAATGAACTGGGGACTGAGAGCTTAAAAAAAAACTGCTTCTCCTGATTCACTCTCAATAGATAGTCAGACATTTCATAGAGTTTATCATATGGATTCATTGGAAAATCACTTTCAGCCACAAAATCATTTCTCTCAGAGAATCACTTCTAACAGAGAATCAGAATCACTGGTAGCTCTACCAAACGGTCCCTGAGTAGCGGCATGCATTGGCATCGTCGTTGTGCTTCGCCGATCCGAACGGCGAAGTGTGCGGCATGGACTGCGTCGCTAGCGTCGTCTTTCTTAACGGCGACGCGGACGACGTCCTCAACGGCGGCATTTTTTGTGAGGCGCGGCGCGTGGGCTATAGCCGAGACTGCCGGCATGGGCGCTATCCTCCAACCGGCGGCGAGGGCAAAGGAAACACCGAAACTTTGTGCACGATCTACGTCCAGCTTCCAATCGTTGCCGAAACTTTTTGCCTGGCGTTTTGGATAAGTGTACCAAGCAAATGAGCCCACACGTGAACGATGAATCGGTGAGGGACGCTCCTGTGGAGACTGGTGAAGGCGGCCGCATTTTTACGCGACAACGCCGGCTGGTTGTGGGCCAGCACGCGAGGGGCACAAATCGCCTACCGGTGTCGGACGGGGCGGGCAGCCCGTGTGAGGATCTACTCGTTGATGTCGGCAAGCGTCACGCCGCTGGGCTCACAACGGTGAACGGGCACGCCGCCACCGGTGATGTAGGACGGCGGGGGAAGGGGGAGGTGAGGGGATGGCAGGCAGCGACGGTGGATATAACGATCCAGTGACCTCACATGTGGGCCTGGGCACACGTATACGTTATGGTGTGGCAAGGTGTGCGTCCTCGTCAGGGAAAACCATGGTCGTATTCGGCAGAGGCTAGGACGTACTCGATTTTACAAGTTCGAGAACCCACGGTGACTTATTTTTGAGTCTAGGATCAAATCCAGCAGATTGTCCATCCACATTTCTATTTTACACAACTTGACGTTTCGTTTCCGCACACTCACATTCTGCATATACACGATCTGTTAGACTGATCAATCAATCGTCTAAAATACACATATACGACTACATACACGATCTGATGGACTTAGCCTAAGGACGAAACCTGGACTTGGCACAAGTTGAAGAACATGCGATTAACTTTTTTTATTTTTTTATAACTACTTTTTACGAAAAATGGCAGTGTGTAGGCCCAACCTCCATTCGCTGCGCATGTTAGCAATATCCTTATTTTTATTTAGTGCTTTATATCGTACAGTCAAGCATGTTTGCATTGTATTGTGTTCAAAAAGAAAAAAAGAAACACAGAAACGAACTATTTTTAAACAGTAATCGTAGTGTTTCGAGAAACCCAAATACCCCGCCCCATCTCAATTTATAGACCCAAATAGTTAAATACTTTCTCCATCCCGTCTTATCCAAAAAATGTGAAAATATGAAAAAAATAAAGTCATAATTAAAGTATCCCGTACCTTGCTACGGAATATGTAGCACGTGTCATTTTATTATTAGAGAGGAGGTGGATGTTGTGTTGTTGCAAGAAGTTGACCGACGACCGCTTGCAACACCGCGGTGTTGGGAGATCACACACCTACGATCGCCTCCGCGTGATGTGGGTCCAACGAGCTTGGCAATACCATTGAGCAAGAATATGTTCCCAACAATTTTTAAGAAAACAAAGTGTTAAGTTTCAAAGAGAATACTCGACAGGCTAGCCTAGGAACCTCCCAATTTCCCTTTCATATTTTAAACCATACATCTAAGCTCAAATTAGTAATTATTCAACAAGCCTAGAAAACAAGTGAAACATTGTTATGTTGGTTGGGGCAGGCTGTGCACAGCCGGTCTATTTTTTTGCCAGAGCTTTTCGCGGGGAGGATTGCATGGCGTAGAGATTATTGGAAAAGGTCCAAATAGTCTGTCTGGTTCACTTGCCTTTTTTGTTTCTCTATATGGCCATGTTGATTTTTAAGTTCATATTTTGTGGAGTGATATAGAACATCGTAGCTTATATTAGAAAGATACTTTAAAAAAAATTTCATCATTATTTTACATTTCACATCACTAAGTTTACTTTATTATCATTAGATGTCTAACCTATAAAATTAATTGTGAGAAATCATAATATATTTTTCTAGGCTAATTTATGATATTATCTATCAACTCAAAAATTATGAACTTAAAACTCAATTTTTTACATGGAGAAACAAGAAGAAAAATTTAGTTAAACATTTAGGATATTGTTAATATGTGGAGGGAATAATTTAGGGAATTATTTAGACATTGTCGATGTGGAGGGAATAATTTAGACATTTTTATATATTATATGCTAAACTAGATCACAATAAAAATACATGATAACTATGAATTTTTTGAATAAAACGAAAAATCAAACTTGCTGTTAAAAAATCAAACGAAGTGAATAATTTGGCAATAGTTGCTACGAAAGAAAACTTGACATCAACATCAATGATAACAATTAAAATGCAGTTCTGCATCTATAATTACGATTTACATGTCATTATACAAATATAAGCACTAAAAAATATAAGTTGGTGGATGAGGCCTCCATATAAGTTCACTTGGACATCAAATATAGAAAAATCAAATTCAACTTGGCGCATTCAAAAATGTACTTCAACCTTAAGCCTGTAAGTGCCCATGAAAAAGGTATACAGGATTTGGTAAATTCAACTTACGTTGGCATGAGCCAACTTACAAGTACACAACCAAAACATAATCATAGCACCTAATCATAAAATCATATCACAAGTATTATTGTATTAAGACAATAAAGCAAAACATAAGCATTAGGTTACTGTTTGGATGGAAAAAAAATATGCGGGCATGCCAGTCTACTAAAGTAGACAAAATAAAGAAAACACAAAAGAGACAAGGAATATGTATTTCATTAATCATCACGAATTAACAGAAAATACAATTCCCCTCAGGGTGCGCTCCGTGATCCGCCGTTGGCGGCAATCTGACATGGGCAATGTGTTATGCTGGTTCCCAGGGCTTCGGAAGGACTCCCGGTTAATTACCCTCAGCTCGCAAGTTAAACTTGCTGAGGCACCTCCGATTAAGCTGCCGCGGTCATCGTCTTCAGGTCTTCGCTTCAATTCTCCTTAGCATGCGATGGTGTTGGTGTGGATGTGGGCACGTTGGCATCATCCATGGTCTCGTCAGTGTCCATGAGCCGGTGTAGCCTCGTCCGCCTCGTCGGTGTCGAACGGCCCGTGAAGTTGTCATAGTAGTGGTAGTAGATCAACATGCTGGTTGGTGTAGCTGGACTGGATCGAACATCATGGCAGCGTCATCATCATTGTCGGGCTTAATTAGCATTGTACACAGTGGAATGGTTGAGGCGCCATCAACACGCATGGCACTGTAGACCGTACGTGGCCCTGTATGGCCTTGCATGGCCCATGCATCAAGGCCGTCTTCGCTTCTCGGTTTGCTTGAGCACGTGCAAGCATGTAGCTCAGGCGTCGCACATGGCCCCTTGGATTAGTCTGCGGGACGTACGCAGACGAAAGCACAGCTCGCCGGTGTGCTTCTTCACGCGTACACCCGCGCGTATATGTATATGGTACGTGTCCGGCATTCCGCACTCGTCACGGCGCTGCCTGCATCGGAGCCGGCTACCGCGGCCCCGGCGCAATCTTTGTGAGACAGGCGATCTCGGCGTCGGCGAGAATCTGCCCTGTCGCGGCGGCGTGGCCGGTGCAGCCACTCACCTCCTTTATGCATGTCTTCATGCATGGACGCGTATGACGAGGGCCTGCCTAAGGAAAACAAGATGGGCGACGATGCTCACCCATGGCAGCCTCCTGGACGTGGGATCGGATGGCTGATGGCGTGGTTGCTGGAGACGGCGTGACAGACGTCCGAGACGGCAGCTTGTGGTGGACGATGTACGTGCGGCACTCCAGTCACCGAAGGAGTTGCCGGAACCTAAGGGAGCCGGTGCCGCTCGGCGTGGGATAGTGAGGTCGCCTCCATGAAGTGGCGGCCAAGCTTCCTTCTCTGGCTGCGTGCGCGAGGCCATCCTTCGGGCACTGAGCGACCGTGTGGTCGTGCTCGACGGAGCCGGCCGGCGTTGAAGATGGCGAGAGATCGGGGCTCCACCGCTCCACCCTTCAGACGATGGCGGCGCCCGAGCAGGGCAGCCCAGCCGGGCTCCAGCCTCCCGTGTACGTGAACTGGTGATGGCTTTTATAGACGGTAGATAGGGCAGCCACCGGCGCAGCCCGTCCGTAGAGATCGCTGTTCTGTTGCGCAGCCGATCCAATCCAGCCGATGGATAAGCACGTTCTCTAATCCTTTTCTACCGACATGCGAGGCAACGGCTCACTGGAGGTGGGGCTTCAGTAGATGAGTCGGTTGGACGGCGGCCTCCAGAACCTTCCTGCGCGTGATCATGCGTCTCGTTCAGCCGCCATGCGTCCCTTTGCACAGCCGGGCGCACGGACGTGTGCGTACGCACGATCTTTGTTACGTGCATGAACATGCATGCGTCCAGCCTGTTCTGCTAGCTTGTCACACGTGCATGCGTGAATGTACATGCAGCTTGCCGGTTTATTCATTTCTTTCTTTGCCTAATAAGTAGCATGTACGGATTATATAAGCACATATGTATTTCAAAGATTTCGTACAAAATCTCGTCGAACAGTTACACTACAGCAGTGCAGCGAGATCCTTCATGCCAGTGGATTAGGCTAAGTGCAGCTCCTAAAAACCTTACATACATCACCAAATCAAAATGTGTTCCTAACACAGTTTATTGCCAACACTTGAATCAACATGACACTTAGCATGGGTCATTGCTAACATCTTGAATGCACATGACACTTAGCACAGTTCACTTTGAATGCACATGGCACTATTTCACATAGTTGCATTGCCACCGAAATAGGTTTTCGGTTCACTCCAGCCTTCTCCGCCTTTTGCCTGACCTGCCTACTCCTGTAAGAGTACCATATTTTAGTTAAAAGAGTATTGTATTATCTCTATCCCAAAATGAATGGATGTAGTTTTGTATTTGTTCATGCATTCATCTGGATACATAACCATATTTGCATTACTTTTTTGGGACGGAGGTAATATTTATTTAAAAATTTATATATCGCTGTGAAACCAATTGCAAGGGAACTTAACAAACTCATTGTTGCTGACTAAATCACAGTTAGCAAGATCAAACATACAGTCTAATTTTCATAGCTCAGGTAGCCACTGTTTCGATGTTGTAGATTTGAGAAAACATGGTATTAGAAGATTGTAATTTTACAACCTACCAAGGTTTAGAAAAAAGAGGTATAGAGCGAAATTTCTAATACTCCAAAAACTTCAGTTTTAGCAATACCATGTTTTCAAGACTACAACTTTTGTCCCATCCAAACACCTTATGACTTTCTAAAGTCTTCCTTTTTTGCAAAACCATTGCATTTTCTAAAACCATAAAAATAGTTTGCATCCAAACAAGGCCTAAATTTGGGACAGAGGGAATAAGAAACAAGCATATAGTGCTAGTCAAATTCAAGATTGTGGTTTTCACAAGAACATTAGAACAACAAGGGGCGGAGGGCCTGTTATGGCTCGGTATGACCTGCACCATACCTAAGCCCACGAAAAAAAATTTATACCCTTGCATTTCAGCCGTTCAGCCCATATATTCGCAATGGCCCAACAAAAATTAGAGCAAAGGTTCTGGTGTTCGTCGCGTTTTTTCTATTTATATATTTTTAAAAAATAAAAATTACAAAATATATTCCTGTCAGTATAAATTACAACTTTATACATTTGTCGCCTTAGCATCGGGCGACAGGCGGCCTATCGCCTGACCTTGGGGCGACACGGTGTGCAATCCCATCGGCCTAACATCAAGGTCTGCATGCAGCACCCTATCGCTCGGCCACCGGGCGACAGGTCTCCCGTCGCCCGTCCAGGGGGCGACAGGCCTGGGGCTACTGCAGATGCTTATTCTTCTGCTTGAGTTTTAACGCATCGCCTCGTATTCCATGCATAGCTGTTGCCGTGTCCATTCGGATTCAAGCATGCACTTATTAATACTACTACACTCTATGCACTGCAGAGTACTGACATGCTCATTGCAGGTAAAGCTGAATCCAGCCATTTTCTTGTCCCTTTATTCTTTATCACTGTTTCAACTACCTCTTTTTGTTTTCGTTCTTTATCACTGTTTCAACTACCTCTTTTTGTTTACAGCGCAAAACAGTGTTGTAATAGTACCACGTTAAATTCTAAGGCACATGTACAAGGAAGCCATTGGCTTTAGACTAAATTGCCCCGAGTGAAAACGGGACGGATACAGACGGATATGAGATGATCCCGTATCTTATGTCATATATTGGACCGGTACCCATATTTTTTATTTTTCAATTTTATAAAGAGCATAAAAGTCTTTAAAAATAAAAAAAACGGTATCGCCTGGTACCGGTGTGTACCATTCCAACTACCATAAAATCTCTCATATTTTAATCGAATTTAGAATTGGACACGGATAGTTAGAAGCGGGATGGATACGGATATGAGGTCATTCCGTTTGTCTGAAATATAATTTATTTACAAACCAGATTCGGATTGCAGAGTCCACGCAAAAAATGGACGCTCAAGTGGCATACAAACTCCATTTTTAACGTTCTATATATTGATGGAAAGCTAAAATAATAACATTTACAATCCAATTGACGTCACTCTAAAACTCGCTTGCATTAACAGGGATCATCGAAACAATATGACGTAGAGTTTATTCGTGAGCCTGATTCGGACGGCAGGAGCAGCCTACGAGAAAACGAATGTTCAGGTTGCATACAGACTCCGTTTTTGACGTTTTATATATTGCCGGAAAGCTAAAAATAATATTTCTAACTCAACCGACAGCACCCTAAATTTCACTTGTAGACATCGCGAAAATTCAAAACAATAGGATATGGAATTTATTCGCGTCAACATACAGACTACAGCGATAGTTTATATTGTATATGCAACGCGTCGACATATAGTTTCAATACGTTACTAACATAATTAACATATGCTAAATAATTTATTGTACATGATTTAATTCTTGATTTAATTAACATAATTAACATATGCTAAATAACATACGTTTGGAATTTTTGTCACGAACGGAAAATCCATTTAATTCTAGATTTAAAGAAACAAAAAGACCAAAAACGGGGTCTGATTTTTGGTGGAGCTCATGGACGAAGTGGAGAAACATAGATTGAACAGAAAAAATAAAGAACAAGTGCCGTCTTTGAGTTGGACCAAAGGAACGTGAGATTTTGGGAGTCACTCAACAGCGTCACGTGGGCAAGCGGCAGACTGTCGCATTGCAGCACGTAGCGTGAGAAAAGCACGCGTTGGGTCGCGCGCCGACGCACGCACGTCTAGGATGCTTGCTTATCAACTTGAAGTTGTCTCGGATCGACTACAGTACAGGAGCTGCCCTGTCGCCCCCTGGACAGGCGACGGGAGGCCTGTCGCCTCGTGGGCGGGCGACAAGGCGTCTACGCCCCTGAATGCAGATCTGATGTGAGTCTGATGGGATTGCACACCGTGTCGCCCGACGCTTGGGCGACAGGTGAATAGAGTTGTAATTTGTTTGTGTAATTTTTATTTAAAAAAATATATAATAAAGAAAACGCCGTGTTCGTCGGCCTCGTCCACGCCAATCCGTCTCGAGTCCCAGCACCGCAATCCTCGATTCACCGCCCGCCCGCCCACGTCATAGCCCCAGCGCCCCTTGCCCCGGCGTGGCGGCGTCTACGGCCGGCTGCTGGCGTCCCAGGTCCTAGGTCGCAGTGTGGCCCCGTGCAGCCGTGCCCCGGCGTCCCGGGCACCGCCGCCGCATCCGCGCCCCGGCGTGGCGGCGGCCGACCTCCCCGTCGAGGAGTCTGCTGTCCGCGGCTCCACGGCTCCCCGGCGTGGCAGCATCCGACCTCCCCATCGACGCGTCTGCCGTCCGCAGTTCCACTGCTCCCTAGCGTGGCGGCATGGGCGTCCCCACCTCCCTGCTCCCCGGCGAGGCATCCGCGGCTGGAGGTAGTACTGTCATCTTGATCCAACATCGTCTAATCGTGCCAAGATGGATCTTTGCCTTAAGCAGCGCAGTGAAGCCTACCGTTTCCGGCGGCCAAGCTACCTTTGCAACAGCACTGAGATAGCAGTTGATATACATACGCATATAAACAAATATGCCAAATTAATTATATTAAGATTATAACATTTGAGTCTAACATTAATAAAATTTACCATAAACTTATAGGTATAACTCTATACTCTAATTGTATATCTTGTATTACATCTAACATTTTAACTCTAATGTTTCACTACTAATTTATGTCATTTTAACTCTAATGTTTCACTACTAATTTATATACCTTATTTTGGTTCAATTGTTGATTTGATGTGTAGTACTTTATAAGTATATGTTTTCCTTCATATGAGGTACTACTCCTTCTGAATAATGTTCTTGTTGTGAATCTTTGTTTCCGTACAATTATATGAATATGGTCTAATAATCCATTATGGCACCGCCACACCTAAATTTTTAGGCGTCCTCCGCCACCGGAACAGCACACCAATATATGTTCTTATGTCAACTAAAATCAATATTAGAAGTAGTCCTTGTTTTTTTAGTTTCCATTTAATAGCCATTAGGATTTAAATCCAAAGAATATTGGTTTCTCAAGACGTGCATGGACAAGTATTTCATTAGAAATAAGTGTTTTCCGAAAAAATGATTTCAGTGACGACAGAGTTGACAAAATCTAGTCCAACAACCTTACCAAGGATGAATGGTACTAGCTGCCAACTTATGGAGTTTCCATCAAGAAGACAATGTATTGCTCAAGGCACCCAGCTTAATCTCGTAGATGGGAGTTCAAGGAACACTGTACTAGTTCAGAACTATGACTATGTTGTAACGAAGAGAGTAAACGAGAAATCTTATATCATACAGAAGGCATGGCCTATGTCAGATTATGAAAGCTAGGCCACCACTGAAGTAATTTGCACGACAAAACATGTATTCATGTCAATTAGTTGTATGCCTACCAGGAAGCTAAATCCAGCCAAGAACCTAGCAAGCAGATCCAGGAACAAGCCCGATCAATGAGCCTTCCAGACAAACGTCGCGGACAATTTCTAGATCTAGACAGCGGAAACGAGAAGGTGCGGGCTTATGTGCTTGGGCTTACTTGCGAGACCGCCACGAGAGACAACGCGAGCCGGGGGTGGGGGGGAGGCCGCCGCTGCCGCGAACTGACGAGACACCATCGCTTCGATTCGTTAGGCGGTAGGGCAACAGGATGGGTTGCCTGGTGTCTCCGGCTTCGGGTTATTAATTTACTAGGGTTTTGAAACTTATATGGGCTGGGCAGCAGAAGATCGCCTCGGATCAGGGACGGCGACGGGTAAAAACCTGTCGGGTATTACAATTCTATACCCGCATCCGCGAACAAAAATCGTACCCACTACAATACCCATACCCACTGGTGGGTATTAATTTTTACCCATACCCATACCCGCATGGGTAAAAAAAACCCGTCGGGTAACCCATACCCGATTAAATACCCACTAAGAACATGTTTAAATAGCACAAATATAATAAATAATGTCATGATTAAAATAATAAATCACTAAATATAAGTAAATAAATTGAAGACAACAATAAATAATATTGAAACATCAAGTTGATCATATTTTTGTCCAACACACACTTATGTTTGTTTAATTATGTTGAATAAATGTATAGATGAGGCGGGTATAAATTACCTATGGGTACGCAGGTATGAGTGGTCTACACCCGTATCCGCACTCGCATACCCGACGGGTACAAGATTGTGCCCATTAACGTACCCGCGGGTGGAGAAGTCATCACATACCCGTTTTTATATCGGATAAAATCCGTCGGATACCCATTGCCATCTCTACCTCGGATCCACGGCCTAGTTTTTTTTTTTTTGCCTTTTTTTAATCTCATTTTGTCACTAAGACCATTCTTAGCGGGTGTTCTATTTCTCTTATAAAAAATGTGTTAACATGTGTTTCGATGATGTGATAACTAATTAAGGAAGAAATAGATGAGATGATGTTTGGTACAGCTTATTTGCTGCTTATGGCTAAAATAAGTCGGAACTAGCAGCCAAACGAAGTGTTTTTTCTCAGCTTCTCCTGGCCGCACTTCTTTCCACATCACCCATTTGTACTAAAAAGCAGAAGCGAGACGAAACCAGCTTATTTTGACTGCGCTTTTCGCTTATTGTACTGTTGTGGAAAAAAGCGCGGATAAGAGAAGCTGTACCAAACAAGGTTGTTTCCGGTTTCAAGAGAGCTTCCCTTACAGATGTGGCAGAACCGCCCAGATTAACCCGGATTTAGTGCTTAATCACCAGATCCAAACTAATCTCGGTAGTCTTTTAGGATGTAGGTATCCTGACTTGGCCTTCCCATCTGGATCGAGCTCATGTGTTGACTCTCGACGGAGTCTACAGATTACAATATCTTACATCTCATACATAGCTTAAAAGAAATAAATTATTACAACCAAATGGTTGATTTGTACAATATTTTATTCAAAATGACTGCAGGGAGGGAAACTTGCATCCTGTCCAAGGATGCAGCTCACCTCAAAAGGAAGACCTGGGGAGCGATAGAAGAAAGCTCTCACTTGCAGCGAGTGTTCAGCACCTGAGAAAAACATAAGCAAAGAAGCCTGAGTACTAGTTACTCAGCAAGACTTACCCGACCACTGGGTCTAAACCCGACTTTCTAGCCTATAGCCGGAGTGGTTAGGTCAACTCACACTGCGGCAGGCCTAATAGTAAATCCTTAGCTTTTGGAGTTCAGTTACTTTTTAGTTATTACCTGTCCAGACTAAGTTATACCTATTCTATTAGCAAACAAGAGCAAACACTTTGCGAACTCATTCTTTATCAACAAGATCAACTTTCTTACTACGATGTTGGTCGCGATCAGGCAGCTTACAACCGGCAAGCCGCAGACGATTCTCGAGAGGGATACTCAGACACCCGTCATATGTGTGTACACCGACCCCACATATGGCAACCCAACATCCAGTGCCACCTAGCCGGAACCATCCTCACCGAACCCGGGTGTCAGTCCTTCGACACCCGCCCAACCTCCTCTATCCAGTTGGTCTCGTCTAGTTCCGCACTTAGGTACAACAGGACGAAAGGCTTACCGGAGCCGTTAAGGACGGCAAGTGAATGAGGCGCGTTCGGCCCAACCAGGCCACACATCGGACGGCCTTATGCGACACAGGCAGGATCAGGGTCTATGGCAATAATCACAATATGCAATATACGAAAGCGAAACTGATCCCGCCGCATGTCTGTCAAATTATTAACATCCTTCTCATTCTTAACCAATTAACTTTAATAAAAGAATTTCCGTTCTAGGCCTATGCCACCTAAGCCATTTACTGCGTATAGGATCTTCATGCAGGAGATTGGGGTAATTATGCTCTAGAGTTTCAATCAACTCCTGACTCTAATGCACAAGCATAACCCATTCTTATTTAAAGAACTTAAGGAAAAAAATAGGTAATGCACCGGGGCTTGCCTTAGACAAGGTCTCAGAGTCTTGAAATCGCTTCGGGGATTAGGGTAGTGGACACCTGACGGTCCAGGAGGCTCGGTTTCGGGATGTCACATCGGGATACCTTCGGAAGACTCTTCAATTGGGAAGATAAGAACCAACGTGCCTAACATGAATGACATGCAAGAGTTTGAAAGTATAAGGATGATCAACCTGTTGAAAAAGTAAAGTGTACAATTTTCTAAAGAAAAAAAATGGTGGTTGGGGTTAAACATCTGGGTTTTTGGGGCGTAACTGACTGTCCTAGGGCTCAAATGAATTTTATATTATTTTTAAATATTTTTGAATATTTTTAAGAGCTTAATTAAATTTTCTAGAAATTTTTGAATAATTCAAATGTATTTTAGAATTAATTCTATATTTTTAATACATTTTTATGAATTTTTCTGCATTTTTAAAAACATCTAACTTTTAAAATTATATAAACTTTAATTTAATTTCTTTTTTAGAAAATATAAAATATTTATATGAATTAATAAATAATTTTATTAATCAATATAAACAGATTAATATTAACTAAAATTAATTAACTAATTTGAATTAAAAAAGAAAACAGAAATAGAAATTGGAATTCGGCCCAACCCATGAAAAAAAACAAAACAAAAAGTTCTGATTTCCCCCTCCAAAAATTCAGCCCGGCTCCTTTCTCTCCGGCCCAGCCCATTAAGTGGGCCAGGCGGCCTTTTCCCCGGCGCGGCCCAACGGCTTGGCCCAGCGGCTTAGGCACTGGCCCGCTTCCTTCTCCCTCTAGCCCGGCTTGCTTAGCCGGCCCACCTGGGCCTTACGGCCTGCCACGGCCCGCGCGAGGCGCTCGGGCTCGCGGCGCGCCAGCACCTGACCGTCCGGCGGTACACCGTGGCCCTCGCCGGCGGTGACCAACCGGCGCAGCGGCGCGCGCTTCTGCCCCTCTCTTTTCCCCGCCCTCTCCTCTTCTCTCCTCCCCCTACGGCCAACTCGAGCAGAACGCTCCCCTCCTCTCTCGTTGCGCGCGCGGTGGGAACCGCGGCGGCGCGGCACGTCCCGGGCAGTCCTGTCCTGCTGTGGGGAGTGCTAGGCACGCCCCTCTGCGGCCCTAGCGCACTTGTCCGCCAGCGCGTACAGGGTGGCGACGTCCTGTACTTGGCGGGTCGCCAGTTTCTCCAGCATCTTCTCATCACGGACGCCTTGCCGGAAGGCTGTGATGATGGACGCGTCGGAGATGCGAGGTATTGTCCCCCGCACCTTGGCGAAGCGAGCGATGAACGCTCGGAGGGATTCCCCGGGCTCCTGACGTACTGCATGGAGGTGGGCCTCCACATCGTACTGCTGGCATGCACTCGCGAAGTTCGCCAGGAACAGAGTGCAGAGCTCTTCCCAGGATCGGATTGACCCGGGGGAGAGGTTCATGAGCCAAGTCTGGGCCGGCCCAGACAAGGCGACATGGAAGTATGACGCCATAACGGCGTCGTCTCCGCCTGCCGCTGTGATAGCGGTGACGTACACCTGCAGGAATTCTGACGGGTTGGTATTCCCGTCGTATTTTTCCGGCAGGTGCGGCCGGAACTTCTGTGGCCAGCGTGCGGAGCGGAGACTGTCCGCGAGCGCGGCGCAGCCAACTCCAGCCGATACGACCTCCGGTGGCGACTGTACGCCAACCAGGGGTTGCACGTAAGCCGGGGGCTTAGGTGCAGCTGCGGCGAACGCAGCGTCAAGGTTCTTGCCCTTGGCGGCGTTTGGCTGCACCCGTGGTTGCTCCACGGTGGTGGGGGTGCCTGCTCGCCGGCGGTTGAGCTCAGCTCGCAGGTCTTCCGTCTGCGCGCTCCTCACTGAGGGGGAGCGCGCGGATGTTGCCGCATCGTGCTGCCTGCGGCGGTTCGACCTCCCCCCGCTGCTGGGAGGCGGTCGCGATCCAGTCCTAGCTGGGCCATGGGTGACCTCAGCTAGGTGGATCAGGCGATCCACATCGCTCCGCCACTGCGCCAGGGCGCTAGGAGAGGCTGTCGGCCCCGGGGGGTTACGAAGCAGCTCCCTGGCTGCGGCGAGCGGGCCGCTGGCAGCAGCGGGGTTCACCGTGGCGGCATTTGCCGCTACAGCGCTCGCTACTGCAGTGTTTGCAGCAGCGGCGCCCCTCGTGGGGCGTCGGGGGACCCACGGCGTCCGCGCCGCGCCCTCAGAATGGTGGGGGGAGGCCTGCGACCCAGTCGAGGCCACCTCCTCTGATGCGGCTGCATCCTCTTGAATGTCGCGGATGCGAACCATCATGCCGCGAGGGATGATGCTAACTGATGCTGTTCCCCTACCTGGCGCGCCAAATGTCGGAGCGAGCGTGCTCCTGGTCGGGTGGCGGAATGCACCCGGCCGAGATCCTAAGTACTAAGAGTAGTTAGGGGGAGCGATCGTTGTTAGCTGGTCAATGGTGGCACGATGGTGACGAGAGGGTTTAGAGTGGTTCGGGCCGCCGGAGCGTAATACCCTACGTCCACTGTCGGTGTGTTCTTGTATTTCTGTCTGTAGGAGAAGACAGTGTGGATTGTGTGCTTGTGCTTTGTGGGTTGAGTCTGTTTGGTCTGAGGAGACTGCTTTGTGTTGCGTATGCCTCCCCTTTTATAGCCCAAGGGGGCACGTACATGGTGGCCGGGCCCCGACAGGTGGTCCCGTCCCATTTCTTCTATGCTATAGCTCTATCCTGTGCCTGATGTCCGACGCTCCCATGCTTTGCGCCCGTACCACTGACGCGACCTGATATGGCCTGGAGATCCGCCATGTTGGCCTGCCGTCTGGATACGGCGCCGCGCCGTCCTGCCTTACGCCGTCCTGTCCCATCGGCTGCTAAACCCGCTGAGAGGCTTCGGAGGCCGAGGGGCAGGCGACGTGCACGCGTGACAGGACGGGGCGCTCGTAGTAGCGTTGTAGCGCCGCTACCTAGTATTAGGCTGAGCGCGGTCGCCGCGCGTGGCGCGGCTCATGATGAGTACAGCGTACTTGTTTACTCAATATAGACCCCAGCGTAGCCGGGGAAATCAACTGTAGTGCCCTGCTATAGCCGTCGCGCCTCGGTAAGGCACGCCCCTTTGCCTCGGTAAGGCGCGCCCCTTTGCCTCGCCGCCGTCGCCTGCCATCGGCGGTGCCAGCGGCGGTGCCAGCGGCGATGGGGGCACGCCCGTCTGACGGCGGCGGTGTCAGCGTGCTATGGTCGCACGCCCGCCTGACAGCGGTGGTGTCAGCGTGCTACGGGCGCATGCCCGCCTGACAGCGGCGGCGTCGGCGGGCAACAGGGGCACGCTCGTCTGACAGCGGCGGTGTCAGCGGCATCGGACACGCCCACCTGCCCGCAATAAATGCAGTAGGTGGGCGAGGCGCCTGCCTGAAGGCCCCGCCACGCGTCCTGTGGGCACGTGGCAGCGCGAGACATTCCTGTGCCCTGTGGGCACGTGGCGGCCCCGGACCACCGAGGGTGCTGGCTCCGGACCTCCCCGTGCCCACAGGGCACGTGGCGGCCCCGGATCACCGAGGGCGCTGGCTCTGGACCTCCCCGTGCCCTGTGGGCACGTGGCGGCCCCGGGCCACCGAAGGCACGTGCCCCGGACCTCCGAGAGGTCCGGACCTCACCTTCCCCTGAGGGACTCCTCGCATGGTCGGGGGAGGCTCGGACCTCGCTGAAGGAGGTCCGGGGCCTCCCCTGTGGGCCGGGTGCGCGGCCCAGCTTTTACAAGGAGTAGGCCGGGCCCATCTGTACGCGGTCTTAGGCCCTCTTTGTACTGCAGTACTTACCCTCCTTAGTGATCTTTGTCTAGTGTAAGCGGGTACCCGGTTAGCTGGGTACCGACAGAAACGATGGAACCCCCTAATCCAATCCAAAGGGTACTAACAAAAAGGAGGCGGCAATGGCGGAATCACAGTCAGGACTCAGGAGCACGAGGAACTTTTCGTAAAGAGTCTGGGTACTCACAAGGGTGCAAAGCAGCGCGCGTCTGGGTCGGTGGATCCTCATCCTACGGTGCTTTTGTATTTTTTGCACCGACCTCGCCTCGCTACCAAGGGGGGAGAGAGGCAAACAGGGAGAAGGAGAACCCAAAATCCCAAAGATCCAGAAGCTTCTAGACCAACGAGGTAGCCACGCTCCGGCCATGTCGCTCTCGGCGGCGCGCCAGCGCCGGGCCACGGCGGCGTCGCCACCAACCGACGACGGGTACGCCAAGGACGCCAAGGACGTGAGGCGGCGCGCCGGCGGCGACGGGGGCGCCGAGGACGAGGGTATCAAGTGGTTCCTCCCGTTCCTGGCGCTCGGGCTCCTCCGCCACATGAGCGCGTCCTCCAACCTGATCCACGACTGCGACGAGGTCTTCAACTACTGGGAGCCCCTCCACTTCCTCCTCTACCGCTCCGGCTTCCAGACCTGGGAATACAGGTAGGCTCTCCTCTCCGACCCCAACTCCTAGACCATAGCTGTGTCGTCCGTTGACGCTGCTTGAATCTTGGTACTCGCTCTGGACCTTTGCTCTGGTTTGGAGTAGGACAGGATTTTGCTTCAGCTTGCAAGTATTGCTATAGTATCATTTCGATTTGATGTTTCATTCATAACATACTAGAAGACTCCATCTGCACTTTTATGGAAACCAAAAACCCATTAACAACATAATTTAACTGCAATCAATCTGTGTGTATTACGCTCTGCGTGGCATAATAAGTTTAATATACGGAAGGACTATGTTTTGACTCCCTGCAAAAAAAAATTTTTTGTTGCAGTTCCGACTTCGCACTTAGATCTTATCTGTACCTTTTCATTCATGCTCTAGTAGCTGGGCCTGCTTCATTGATCTTTGGTGAGCATAAGGTTTGTAGTCTTTACTCTTTTGTTTTCTTCACATCCTTATGCTTGGTGCTAGATCCACTACCTATTTGTGCCTGTTACTGATGACATTTAACCTATGGTGTTGTGAATGTAAAGGTCCGTGTGTTCTACTCGGTGAGAATCTTTCTTGGTCTTATTTCAACTATAACTGAAACTGTTCTGGTGGTTTCTCTCTCGAGAAGATATGGGAAAAGGATGGCCTGTTACGTTCTTGCAATGCTATGCTTATCCAGTGGTTGCTTCTTTGCCAGTACCAGTATGTTTCTCAATTTTATGTTCTCGTTTTGAAATTATATTGTAGCTGTGTGATTGCTCCAACTAAGAGGCTAGCTTACCTCGTATTTGTACCCTTTTCCAGGTTTCCTGCCAAGTTCGTTCTCCATGTATGCAGTAACACTTTCATCTGCACTCTTCCTTCTTAAGAAATATGCTGCTGCAGTCTCAGTTGCTGCTGCTGGAGTGATCCTTGGTTGGCCTTTCTCAATTTTGGTGTTCCTTCCTATTACTGTTTACTCCTTGATTAGAGGACCTTTTGGAAGGGTATTTGTATCTGGATTCCTGACTTCACTGTGCCTTCTTGTAAGTAGCATCCCTTATGGTTTCACTATTTTACAGTATCTACGAGCTTGATCTAATCTTGACAAGTTAATGCTAGGTTCTGTCATTTCTTGCTGATTATCACTGCTACGGTCGATTGACATTCTCGGTGTTCAATCTTCTGAAATATAACGTTCTTGGTGGTGGTGAAAGTCACTTGTATGGAACTGAGGGGCCTTCATTCTACTTCAGAAACGGATTCAATAATTTCAATTTTGCCTTTATCCTGGCTCTTCTATTCTTGGGGGTTGTACCATTTGCAAGAAAGAAATATGCTCCAGATCTACTGATAGTTGTCTCTCCTGTCTATATCTGGTTGGCTTTCATGTCGCTTCAGGTGCACAAAGAAGAAAGGTGAGAATGAATTTTGCAATATGTATTTATGATCAGTTGAAGACTTGGACATGCAACTCATTATTAAAAAAAACTTTTTCCCCTTTGGAACAATATTTTTCTGCATTAAGATCATGCAGAAGCTAGAAGTGCTCATTTCTGTTTGCCTTTGAACCTAGGATATAAGCTGCCTTGATTTTGTCTAGCTGGAGCACTCACATCTATTTGCCATGTGTTCTCTGTTCTCCTCAGACTCCATTATTTCCCTGCACAACGAGATGTCCCAAATTTTGTTTTGACCTGCATCTTTAAGTTGCTGATGTCTTTAGCTTGGATTGCTGTTTGCAAGTCTCACTTTTATATTGAATTGTCAAAATTTTCTCAAGGATAGCCTTGAAATTCAATTAAATTATACTAAATCCAATTTTTTTTATCCTACACTCAGCCATGTATGCCTTGCATGTCGTAATCATTTTATCTAGATGTTAAGAGTAATGGTCAGGTCCTCTCTATGTTCTCACCATTATTTTGGCTTCTGGAAATATAGTGTTGTAATGGAGTATGAAAAGAATGGAATCAACTAGGTATTGAATAATCTGTCTTTATATTCTTCCAGTCCCTGCTTTTTAATGCTAATAATAACATACAGACTGAATGTATTGGAACTAACTAGCCTTTCCCGATTTGTTTGTGCAGGTTTCTCTATCCAATTTATCCATTGATATGTGTTGCAGCTGCAGCTGTTATTGACAGCTTTCCTGATTTTTTCCATGACAAATATTCATCTGATCAGTCTATCTTTGAAAAGGTTAGCATGGAGAGTTGAATGTCATTAATACCTTCTTTATTAGCTGGGAACGGTTGTAAAGTTGTTTCATGATGCCTGTGACAGATAGCCAAGGGTCTGCGGCCTTTGATCCTTGGATTTATCTTGTGTGCCTCCCACAGCCGAACATTTTCCATGTTGAATGGATATGGTGCTCCACTGCAGATCTATCAGCATTTAGAATACCATGAAGATTCTGGGCCTGGTAAGATTATACCGCTCTATACACCTTGCTTAGAGTGCTGAAGAGCCTGTAGTCTTACGCTTATAACACTAGACATGCCAGAGTGAATATTATCTTATGTCATTGCTTCTATTTTGCTTCCTTGTTGTAAAAGCCACTTAAAAGGAAGAGGCAAAGTTGACTTAACTGATAGTACCTTATCCTCAAAATGCACGATGCTTCAAGGGATTGTTTTGGCCATAAATTACTGTGCATCTTTGTTTACAGGGTCAATCCTCTGTGTTGGGAGTGAGTGGCATCGCTATCCATCATCGTTCTTCATACCCTCCTATATCAGTGAAGTTCGGTGGATCGATGATGGCTTCCGTGGGCTTCTTCCATTTCCCTTCAATGAGACCCTGGGTGGCACTACTGCTGCTCCATTATACTTCAACGATAAGAACAAGGCCTCTGAGGAGCAATATGTATTTTCCTTTCTCACTGAACTTTCACAGGGCATTTTTCTTTTAATAGTGCACTGAGTGGAACCTGTTGATGCTTTTGGGTGCAGCTTAAAGACATTGGAGCATGTAACTTACTGGTGGAACTTGATCTAAGAAGGCCTTATCCCTCACGTGGAAATGACTTGACAACATGGGAGGTAGATCCACACGTGCAATCTCCTTAGCAATGCATTAAACCCAGTTCTAGTTTCGCTGCCTGACAACTAGTTGTGAACTCCAGGCATTGGCGGCAGTACCATTCCTAGACAGAGAGCTTTCCCCTGCATTATACAGGTCATTCTTCATACCATACCGGTGGCAACAGAACAATGTTTTCGGCCTGTACAAGTTGCTGAGGAGGCTGCGTGCTGACCAAGAGTAATCGATAGGCTTAAATCCTGTGATTTCCTTGATCAAACTGATTAGCAAATTTTGATTACTATAGATATTTCTGAACCGAATGGGGTAATGGAATTTCCCAGTTTGCCGTGCTGGATCAGTCTTGTGTCACTGAATTAGTCCCTAGTCTCTTTGAGGGTGCTGTTGTTCGAGGAGGCTGGATCACTTGATGATGCGTTGTCGTCTACGAAATACTGTGTACTACTAACTGATTTTATTTTTTTTTTGGAATTACTCCCAATCTTTGCCATTGAAATTGTCAGACTTAACTAGTGGTTTATTACTCGTGACATCTCCAAATAACAATAAAACGCAAGATCAAAATTGCTATAAGTAAAGAAAAGACAAAAAAGGAAGCCATATCAAACAGTTCCCAGAAGACGAGAGCAACCGTTTCCCGCGCGTTCCTTCAATCGAAGCCGTTGCCACAACTTCCCTTCCCTGTTCCCTCTTCCTTCGCGACGGGAAGCCACAGGCGGAGGCGCAGCCATGGGCCGCGCATCCGCTGATTTCTCCGCCTCCGGCCATGGCACGCCTGTCCGCTGCCGGCGACGCGGCGCACGCCCCCCGCCCCGTCGCCACCGCTCACCAACCCCGACCTCCATCGACGCAACTTCCCAAGAAGAACCCATCCCTTCGTCCCCCGCCGCTTCAGCCTCCCCGCAACCGTCCTACTACCTCCGCTACGCGCACGACGACATCGCCTCCTACGTCGCGCTGGCGCCTCTCCCCGTCTTCCGCGGCGACCCAGGCGAGTGCCCCGACGCCCACCTCGCCCGCTTCGACCGCGTCCGCCGCGCAAACGGCGCCGTGACCCCGGAAGCCGCCGCGCGCATCTTCCCGGCGTCGCTCGACGCCGACGCCGGGCTGTGGTACGATGAGATCACGGCCTCGGGCGAGGAGGCCTCGCCGTACCCGCCGCCGCCGTGGCACGCCGTCCGCGCCTCCTTCCTCGACTTCTTCCGCCCACCGGGCGCCGCCGACCGCGCGCGCGCCGAGCTCATGACGCTGAAGCAGGGCCCAGGTGAGTCAGTCAACCGGTACTACCTCCGCATGCGGGGGGTCCTCCGGCGGTCCCCGGACGCCGGTGCCGACATACCCGACGCGTTCTTGAAGACCGCGTTCGTGGACGGCCTCCGCGCCTGAGTTCCAGGACCTGGTGGTGCCGCAGCAGCCGGAGGCGTTGGACGAGGCGGTGGCGCTGGCCCTGAGCTGGGAGAGCGCCGCGGGCTTGCGCGAGGCGCGGCGCTTCGCGAAGGCGGCATGCGGCGGCGCCGGGGACAGGTGCTCGTTCTGCGACGCCGAAGGGCACGAGGAGGCGCAATGCGAGGTGCGCATTAGGTTGAGGGAACTGTACCGGAGCAGCAGCAGCAGCGGGAGGGGAGGCGCCGTCGTGGCGGAGCAGGCGGAGGAGGCAGGCGGGAGCATGGCGCTGGCGCGGCTCGGGAGCGCGGTGAGCACGCGCTCCGTGCAGTGCCAGTGCCGAAAGCATCAGTGCAGTAAGAAGGCAGTGGCGCCGAGCGTCACCGGAGGAGGTGGCGACGCCAGCGGTGAGGCTGAGGCCGCGGACAAGTGATTGAACCAATCAACTGGCCTTGTTTTTCTTACCTTCTTTTAGATGATGAACCAATTGGCACTGTTAATTTGATGTGTTTTTTAATACGATCAAGTGATCATACGAAATAACCTCAGAATGACACAGGGTATGATGTATATATCAATTACGTTCAGTATGCAAGTGTACCTGTAACAATGTGTTTGCTGCTTCCACAACTGATCATCCAGCCAATACATCCAAACATTGTCTGGTAATTCGTATCCTTTCTAAAACGTACTGTCTTGTAGTAACTCGTACCCTTTCACTTGGAGAAGCAGAAGCCCATGTAGAATTTCCATGTGGCCATTTGAGATTTTATTTCATTAATTGCAAGCTTAAAAAAGGTCTTACTAGCGCATAACAATGTACTGTCTGTCTCTAGCACCATTCAGTCTTCTGTGGAACATCCAAGCTTAGATAGGGGCCAATCTATGCTATGCCGGCGAATCTCACTGCACAAGGCATGAATCTTAGCTAGCTACAGCAATCCGTGACATACACATATAGACCGTGTAATTGCATACGCTGAGAGACGTGCATGCAAAATGCAGGAATAGTAGTAGTGGCGCAAATTAAGGATGATGAGATTGAAATAGCTGCTGAAAATAGCGTTATAATACCAAATTTGTGTTCCCGAGGGTCCATATTGCGATTACTATGCACAGACATAATTATTCAACAAAACCTAGCCCCCCCCCCCCCCCCCCCCCCCAAAAAAAATACAAACTTTGGAATGCATACTGTTGTGCGCACAAGCCACAGTGCATTGATACAGGAAGACTGTAAACATCGGTGGTGGTTCACACGTGAGACGTTAAATTCCAATTAGTTTAACCGAACATTGGATACTTGTGCCTAACGAGTAACGAGTGTTTCATCACGAGGAATGAAACATAGAAAACCGAATGGTTACTATTAAAGGATCTGATTTAATCAGTTTCCTTCCCATAGGTTTGCAAAAGAGTACAAATAGAATGATTGTAAGAATGTAAGCAAATGCATCATGATGCACTGGATCGCGGAAGCCTTTAGCTTAGGTTGATGCCTTCCCGTGAACAATCCAGTTCGGCTTTCGCATAGTCAGTTAGATCCCACTTGGTTTACGCGTGGCTTCACTGGAGTCTTAGAAGGGCTCACCCTGAACATTCACAATGCGATCAGCATTAGAAAATACCAAATATTCAAGTTTCTCAATCTAGATACACGAATTGAGGGGAAATCATACCTTACAGGCAGAGTTCCCAAAATCATCCCACTGCAGTTCAGAGCCATGATGGCACCCTCAGCCTGTGATTCACAGATTTCAATAATTACAATCAAAACCTCCATCTAGAGCTGAAGCGGGTACTCAACATGAAACGAATGACTGTATGAGAATGGTTATGTTGCAGAACAATATATAAGTAACAAAAAAGCATGAAGCGCTGAAGGGAAATCTCAGTTATTTGAACACACTTATCAACTTATTGTTGCTACTAGTGGAGTGAATGTATCACAAAAACCTTTCACGCATATGCTATTAAGAAATTACCAAACATGCACAGATCCTATCAAACACAGCTCCTGCACAATGCGTAGCATGCTCATTTTACTAAAACTGTTGCGATAGCAAGAGCTTACTAGTGACATGAGTGGCTCAGTATTGTAACGTGACAATGTTACACAAACCAGACAAACTAAAGCAGTTCTTTGTGCAGGAGATTTAGCCAGCAAACATCATTGGTACTTAAATGTAGGTAGGCATTAGAACATTATTAAAGTATTAAAATAGGAGTTAACAAATGCAAAAAAAAATGTTCTTACATGGACAAATTCAACAAAAGCAATCCTTGTGGAATGTACATTATCCCCTAGAAGCCTCAACCGAGAGACCTGCAAAGAAAACCTATTTCAGTTGGCAAAGCATATAACAAGACATCAATCAGATCTATTCTTAAGAAATACTATGTTTGATTGTGGATTTCAGGATTTGACAAACTGCAGAGTTCAACACTCACCTCACCACAAAGTTCTTCAAAGAAATTCTTTACATCTAATTGAGTAACCTACATGACCAAAAGGCAAATGAGGTCACCATTTGATGGTATTAGCTTCAGAAACTTGCACTCCTAGTGCTAGATCCAGGACCTAAAAAAATGAACTATCATCCAAAAACAAACAAGCGAAAGACAATAAACTCTATGGAGTAGAAAGGAGATGGGTACCATCTTATCTATGTTTGTACAATAGACAGTCCGCATGACCATCTCCTTCTCATCTTCAGTCTATGGGACAAGCCAAACACAATACCAGAATTAGCATACTGTGGAATAGAAGAATAGTTAACAGTATCAAGTCATGAAACAAGTGCAAGACTGCTCACCCTGGGAAGAAACTTTGGATTAACAGGTAAGATAGCTGTCTTTGAAGGCAAGACTCTAACAGGGTAGAAGCCAAAAAGTGTGCCTCCAAGGTTAAGTGCAGTTCTCGCACCCTCTACAGACCAAATGGAACTCAATTCATAAAAAGGAAGACTGGTTACAGCCACAGGAGAAAAAACATTTGAGTAGTAGGTCAATATATAATACCCTCATCAGAGAACTCAATAAATGCAAACCTAAGAACTGAATGGGGATCACCACAAATTCTGCAATCAACAACCTAAGAGAGAGGAAATGAGTTAGCTAAGTTCTGCAATCAACAACCTAAGAGAGCTAAAGTGTGTTAGCTATCATGCATTCGGAAATGCTGAGCTGATAATTTTCAACTGTGAATGTTTGTGGCACCAAAAAAATTTAGAAAGCAAAGTATATTTGGGGAATATTTAATAATGAAAGAACGTATACTCCACTTAATAACTTTCGTTGATCAGGACAAGCAATAGAGCAGTGAAATATCTCATTTGGGGTATACAAGTACCACTAAAAGTTAATCTTTTTTAGATGAAATTACTTACTTGCCCACAGGTAGCAAAGATATCAGCAAGTCTCTCCTCTGTCACCTAACAGATGGTCAATATCATTAGATCTTATAACAACCCAAAAAAATACAATATATATAGAAAATATGTGCTAAGGCAAACATCAACTACTCACAGTATGGTCAAGTTCAGAGACATAAACAGTTCGCCTGACGCTGTCCTCTCTGTCTGCACGCCTCGACCTATCGTTTGACCTCCTCCTTCCTTGGTTGATGTATCCATTTCCCCTCTGAAGATGAAAAAAAAAAAGGAATACACTCCTTCCATCATACTTATCAATGGGATCATCACGTTTGACATCATTAGTCCCATAGGCTATGAAATAAAACAAAAAAAGAAGCAATATTGGAAGAGTATCAAATAATAAAAAAACTAAATATCCCGTTGACCAAATAGCTGCAAAGGAGTACATGGTCCCAAAACATTGTCTAAAAGTTCAACATGGGTATTGATTTGAGCTTTTAAACTTAAGATTTCCTACATTACATAGCTGCTGGGCAGTGAACAGATCAATGAGGCCTGTGAGATTTTGAGACCACCACAATATTAACATTAATCGAATCAAATGGATCAACAATCAGATTACCAAAATATCAAACACAAATGAAAACAGATCAACTTAAAAACACAATCGCACAGACTCCTGCTTATGAAGTGGCATCTCGAGAAGATCGAACCATCACATGTAAAAGAAAGAGGGTGAAACCTTTCACCAAAGAACGCCAACCACCGCACTACGGGAACCACCAACCGACGGCAATTTAACACGAAGATAAGAAAGAAAAATCCAATCTTTATCAAACAACGTACGGGAAAAAACAATCAAATCCTACACCACGGACGCAACCACAGCGCCGATCCAAGCGTCCTAGCATCGGATGAAGCATCAGGATCAGTAGGAGAGTTACGGACGATACCCTGCGGTGCTGGTTCCCAGCGTAGAAGGCAGCGCCGATGGCGGAGTCCTTGGCGCCCCCTTTCCCGCCCCCGATCGAGTGGTAGTCGAACACCGGCGCGTCCGCCGACAGCGGCTTCTTGGGCGGCGACGCTGCGGCGGCCGAGGAGGGGACGAACTCCTTGGCGGCCGGGTTCAGCTTGGACAGCAGGTCCACCAGCTTCTGCACGCCCGCCTGGTACTCCACCTCCTTGGCCGCCGCAGAAGCCGATCCCTCCGCCACCGTCGCCATCCTAGCCGACGCGGCGGATCGAGCCAAACGCTGGCGGCTGCCTGCCGATCTTGGTCAAACCGCAGCCGGATGGGGTGGGTAGAATACAAAAGGACCGGGATTCTACAGGTGCACGGCCATCCAGCGGCTCTGCACTCCCGGGGCTGAGAACGATGGGGGCCGGCTAACGCGGTGCGATGCGATGCGCGCTTGTGCGCTCGCCAATGGCGTCGGTGGGACGGGCGAGAAGAGAAGCGGGTGGGTTTTGCTAGTGCCCTGCCTCCTCCTCCGTTTCACAAGGTTTTGGCCATTTTCGGGGTGGGAAATGTATGCGAGAATTGGGAGGAAGCGAAACGGAAACAGGGGCGGTGGGGGCTCGCTTGCGAATGGACGTGGTCCATGCGCCGGGAGGCGTGAAGCACGTGTGCAGCAGTGGGAGAACGGGCACTGTACCGTTACGATGCCAGACTATACCAGACCATGGCGACTGCATGGTTAGTGTGGTTGAACAGGTGGGTTACATCTTCAGTACCGTCGGTTGTTTTCTGCGGACTGCGGCTGCTCCTGTTTGTTCCCATCACTGGACGCTACAGTACCCGCAAGCAATCCAGTTGCAGCGGCAGCGGCAGAGCAGTAGAATCTAGCTCAGCCGAACGTACCGAGTGTCAGCTAATCGTGTATGCATTAAATCCAAACCGTGGATTATATACTGAGATAGACCGGAAAAAGAAAAAAGTTATGTTAGTATTATTGGTGTTAGTTCTTTGTCTTTGCAATTTTATCTTTGCTAGTAGTATGAGATAGTAATCGATCGTTCTTGCCACTTAATCAAAGGTGTATGAAGTCATGTGGATCCATGGCCATAGGCTCACTGGATACAAAAGTCGTAGTAGTAGTGGTTTCGAACAAAGTAATCAGACGGAGTTTTCCTGGCACTACCTCGTCAAAACATGTTGCAACAAAAGCATGAGAAGTTAGATGCAGGTCTAATCTGATGCCCATGCGCAGACAACCATGACTACTGACTAGGATATGGAAAAGAATAACAACTCGACATGTGTATAAGAAAATAAAATCTCGATATGTCCAGTCTGAAGTTTACACATGAACAACCATCTGTTTTTTGTTTTTTGTTGTTGCTGTTGAGGGGAAAAAAAACGTTGGTATGGCTGTCATCTGAGAGACCAAGCGCTTATGTGCGGTTTCGTTTAACTATGGCATGAAAAGCTAGGTGCCAACTTTCAGGCTCAAAATAAACTCAATTGAATCAGTCGTGGCGGATCGAGTCATGAAAACTTTGGCCCTCTCCAACCAAACCCCCTCCTTGTAACGCTCTGCTTAATACTAGCACTAGTATTTCAGGAGGGACCACACTTAGAAATCCACTGACATAAAGAAAAACAAAAGTACTAGAACAAAATTGCTTCCACTGTATCTACATGAAAAAAGTCATGGAGGGCGCAGTTTTTTGGTGCACCTTCATCGAGGTGCCTACTGTGCTCACCAATTATTCGAGAATATCAATGCCCAACCAAAATGGTCCTTTCTTCATTAGTATTTTTTATGTCATGAGCCATGATCATCAGATGACTCTGCGCGCATAACCCTTTAACGATAAAATGCAAAGCAACATCTGACGAGCACACATGTAAACCAAGTTTGGACAGGAGCAGTGGGAAAGCTGGGGATTTGCGCACTAGTTTATGCAAAACCAAGGGGCCGGACGGACGGCTAAGCTGCAGGCTGGAAACGAGAAATTCAAAACTGTCAAAACCGATGCCCCGTCTTGGACGGAATCGGACCGATTCCTGGCCAACTTTCACCCTTCTCGTGTGACTTTTCTCCATCAGCGATCTCACAGCTTGCGAATGTGCGTCTTCTGCGTGATCGAAGGGGAGCCATTTGCTGTTGATCAGGTGCCTGATCAAGGGGACAGGATGAATAATTACTTTTCACCTATTGCAAGATCGAGAAGAAGTACTATACTACTCCAGTAAACAAAGACCAAACGGGGTATAGCTGAGCGCCCTCCACTCCAAACGCCACCGCCGTGGTATCCAAGGCAGACCAGAGAGGCCGATGGCTAGTTCGTCAGTCTTGGCCTGTGCCGGTTCTTCTCCGCGAGTTGCGCCAAAATTTACCCTGACCAACAGGAACACAGGACAGGAGCCTGATCGCGTTGGTGCGCAAGACTCGTTTCGATTCCGATCCACGTCTCCACGAGCGAGATCGGTCCATGAGAATAAGATAAATATGGATGGAGACTTTGAAAGGAGGCAACAGCTTTGAGTATGGATCCTCTAATCCTGCTGTCTGGCTGGCTGGCTGGCTTTGGTCCCTCCCATCCCAGAATACCATGCAGACTGGCAGAGTTTGGATGGCCATCCTGGAACTGGAACCTTTCCGTGTTCCATTTTCTGAGGCAATATAATGCAACTTGGGACAAGGATGCATGGCATAGACCATATAGTTGTTTCCTTGGGTTTTCCTAAAGAAACGACGTTGGACTTGGATTTGCGCCAGGCCGTGAACAGGGTTTCAAACCTACCTGTCCTCGTGTACTCTGTGCTGCATTATGGCACGTCTGACTTGGAGAAATGCAGTACGGGGTAACGATATTTTCGGTCTTTCTCGTACGGTGCTAGAATTTCCGTTGCAAGGCTATAAATGGTATTTGTACCTTTTCTCTTCTCTAGAGAGGTTGTCCTAGCCCTAGTGCAGCAGGGAATAAACCGCTGTTTAACTGACGGTGAACAGCTAGGTCTCGGACGATAAACAGTACTAGTGGTCCAGTACAGCAGCATTTCTCTGTTAAATTGGCTACTGGAGGCCTGGGACTGGGAGCGTCAGCGTCCTACTTTTTTCACTTCATCAGTAAGAGAACAGCAATTCTGGTGCCGACTGTTGCTCGCTTTTCTTTTCAAGCGAGTGCTAAAATGGCCATGATGGAGCGCCCTGGCCTAGTATAGTTGACCAACCAAAAGGAATCTAAAAGGCATGCAGTAGACTAAAGGCAAGCGTCAGATCACTTTACTTTCTAGCCAAGGGGTTTGCAGCGGTGCACTGTCCCTCCTCCGGATGGGGGGGTCTTTGTGGTCGTGAAAGCAACGGCCCACAGTGTTCACTCACGGAGGAATAAATTCCATCCAGGTATTGATCTGTATGGAACCTGCTGCGCGAAAAAAAAGGAGATGAACTCGGCACCTATAGCTGCCGCCTGCTACAAGCATCCGTAAACGCAAGGATGGTCGAAGATAAGACAGAAAGATCAGAGTCGCCCACGAACCAAAGCAAACGAACAATGTGCCGGCACATCGACACCATCAGCAGTGCTAAGATTGAAACGGTTATTTACCACACGTTTACCCAAAGACCATCCAGCAATCTTTACACATGAAGCTCCATGTTTGATTTTTACAAGCTTTAGCGCAAACACAAAGCATTCCTGACACCATTTTTGCCACCATCTTGCCATCTAGGTTAGAAGGTATGCATATCACTTCTACATGTCTGTTGTTAGGGTCTGGAAGTCAAGACCTCTTTGCCCTGGTGCTAGAACAGGGTGTACATGGGGTATGAAATGTCGACCTGTGGACACTTCATTCCAGAACCTGTGTTTCCATAAGTCCAGCCATCACGCGGACCTGCCATTCTTGGCTGTTGGCACGGTGCGGCTCCCATACCATCTCTCATGTCTGAAGTTGTCCCCTGGCAAAATGCACCATATCCCCCAGTGGGCATGTAGCTACCGGTGGTTCCATCCCGATATGAAGAAGGCTTATTATGTACGTCCAACGTACCACTAGGATGATATGAAAAGTGAGGGTGGTTTGGCCAACCAGAGAAGAAGGTGCCTGCAAACCGTGCATGTTGTCTCCTACTGGCATCAGTGGAACTGAATCGCGAAGACCCGCACATGTCTAGATTTTGTGTGACACCGCACATGTCTAGATTTTGTGTGACATCTCCATCATCTTTCAGGCAATCTGTAGCCCAGACAGTGAGGTCTTGTTGACCAGTAATACCACAAGAATCTTGGAACGGGGTATCAGCTGGGGAGCTCAAGGATACATGAGGCTTCTCAAATCCAGGAGGACAAGCTTGTCTCTTTCTTTCTTTTCTATCTGGTGCTGCTACATCAGTGGATGATACTCCACCAATTGGTCCTGATAACAGAGAGCTTTCTGAACAATGAGATGAAACTAAATCACTGGGCAGAATTATTTCCTTGTTGTAAAAGCCTTCATGTCCTCCTTGTGCTGGATTTTGACGTTTGCCATCAGTCAAAGGTACCTGATTACTAAGAGTGCTATGGCAGATATTTGCCGTTGCTGTACCCGTATTAGAAACAGGTGCATGTTGTCCATTTACAAACTGCGACTGATTTTGTGATGACAACTTTAAGTTCAAATCTGAAACTTTATGCTGCCCAACTGAAGCTTGTGATTTGGCATCTGATGTAGAAAGAGTACTGGGCACAGGTCTGCCACTAATACTCTGCACCACAGTTGATCTGAGTGATGCAATTCTCTCCGCAAACTGCTTATGATTTCCTGGGACTAGCCTTCCATGGGTATCTGAGCATTCATTCTTTTTCTCTGCTCCAGAATAAGATTTAACACTAGCTGAAGCCAATAGTTGCAAAGGTTGTTCTCGGCTCTGGGAAACTTGACTTGTAGGAACTGTACTACAGTTGCTATGCTCGTTTTTTACTGAAGCATGTTCTGTGGAACTTGCAGTGCCATTACCAGCCTGTCCTGTTGCTTTAGACCTGGTATCAGCGGAACTTGCAGTGCCATTACCAGCCTGTCCTGTTGCTTTAGACCTGGTATCAGCGGAAGTCATCAGCGGCCTGCTAAGTACAGTAAAACGCCGAGCTTGTGCAACGTGCCCTTGTGAAACCACACTAGCATACTGTTGCTTTTGCTGCGAAGTGTCAGCTGCCCCATTTTTTGCTAAGGTCGTCTGCTTAGAATTTGAAGTGTCATTTCCTAACTGTGAAGATGCTTGAGATTTGTCATTAATGGAGACCAACTGTTCACTGAGGTGTTCCTTTGGTCCTTGTGGAACTAAATTCGTATTCAATGAGCTCTGCAACAAAGTGCCTTCATTAGGACTACATGACTGCTGCGTATGTTTTACTGATGTAGTCGTTTCACTTGATCGGTTACGCACTCCAGGTGAAATGTATTTTTGAATTTTGGGATCAGATAAATTTTGCTGAATATTATGTATGCTCTTGTCATTCTGTTGGTCAAGAACTGCATTTGTAATAGATGATGGACTGCCAGAAGAAAGGCTTGAGACCCTGCTACAGAAAAAAGAAGGGTTGTCATCAGTGAAGCACTGAAGGTTAATATACATCAGGATCTGGCCCTATCAACAAAAGCATTTTACCTTGGAGTGGTGGTCGGTAGTAAAGCAGTATTCTTGTTAGCACCATTGGGTAGTAATCTTTCACCACTGATGCAGACCTTTTCATAAAAGACTCAGTTAAGACAGGGCAAGTAATGCATGCAAACTGGAAGCCACATTCTTTTAAGTTTTAACCCTTTGAAACATAACCATTAGATTGTATAAAAACATAACCACAAGATAAATTTTAATTACTGATTCAAAATAAATGAGGTTCTTACATCTTTGGAGATTCCAAAACAACTTGGACTGCAGTCACCTGGTGGGGGTAATGTACGTCCCGATCGATGTTGGAGACACTTGTTATCCTTTCCAATCAATTGCTGTAGCCTATATCAAGAAAGAAACAAAGGGGATATAAAAAGTATATATGTGTGGTTCCCATAATTTTATATACCTTGCGAAATTAAGGTGCTTGGCAATCCTATCTATGCAAGCTCGCATCTAACATCCAAATGGAGCATGACAATTTCGAATATCAATATGAGTTTTCACTACAATGTTATCTTTCAAAAACATAGATTCAGCTAATTATGCCACATGGCAGAATTGAAGTAGACTTCAGTGCATGCACATGCTAACTGCAGCATCAGGAGCTCTCAAGGCACATATAATCTTACTAGTTCTACAAGCTCAGCTGGTGATCTACTCATCTTTATACTCGGTCCCAGAAAGGGTTTACAATACAAATAACTAAATGAAATACGATGCAAATAAAAGAGTTTTATGGAAGTTTAATATTTTCATATTTGGTACGAATATGATGAACATTTATGCAGCAAGTGATGTGCAACCCTGAAATTCCACAACCTAACCAACACGAACCAGTGTTAACATTAAAAAGTTAGGAGGATCCCCTTTTGCTTTAGTGTGAGCTAGACTGCTAGAGCCATTCATAATCACATGGGGGAATCAATGCTCTACATTCATCTTAACTTCATCCCTGCTACTTGTAGGCACCCTTATGATAAAAGGGTGCCACAGCATCAGGTGCCCTATTATCCTTAGCATGTCAAGAGGTTTTCATATCTCAAAAGAGCGGGATTAAGAAACAATAATAGTGCATCATTTTAAATATTAGAATATTCAGATGCCCAGTGAACAAGTGTTGGTTGTCCAATTTATTAGTGCTGAGTATTCACTACTAATCAGCGACAAATACAGGTTCAACAAAGAAGTTGACATGTTCAATGAATATGCCAGAACAATCTAGGTCCTCCATTGTCGATGGTCCCACTACAGGCTGTGAGCAATTAACAAGTAAAGACAAGGATGAGGAGAAATGTGGCATGCGCAGCCTGACTGGATCACTCGTGAATCATGACGTCGATAGTTCAAGTGAATTGTCATAGTGTAAGGAATATCGATTAGTTGAGATTGCTACTTGGCAGGCATAAGAAAGAAGGCACCCCACCAGGAGTTATGTAAGGTTGACATGCGCGCAGGCCTAGGTGATGCCTTACCATTAAAACAACCATAGAAGGAGGAAAAGAGAAGAGAAAAAAAAGGAAAGAAGGAAAGGCAGGGGAACAGAATGGCCCAGCCCACTACAGCCCATATATCCCTCCTGTGACCTACGTCTGCCTGCTCGGCTGCTCCCTGTTCGGCATCTTGCTCTAGCGCCACCAGCCACCGCTCCTCCGCCCCTCACACAAGCTCTCGATGCCTCTATTTCCTCCCTATCCCTCTCTCTCGATGAGCTGCCGCTGCCTGTTGGCCGCCAGCAACTTACTCCTCCATGCCTCCTCTCTTCTCCTTCCCCTTCCCCAGATTGACCATGGCTGCCGCCCTCTTCCATCGCCCCTGTCGCAGCTGACGCGGGACAGAGAAGAACTTTGTTGGATCGACGCCTGGGGCCACCAGGGATGTCAACTTCTCCTCCTTGGTCCTTCACATCCCCTTCCTCTTCCTCCAGACCTCCCCCCCCATTTTTGTGGTGCTCTTTTGGCATGGCGACGGCGGACGCTCAGGATTTCTCAGCTCCTGGACGCCTAGGCATCGCCTGCCTTTAAAGCCTTTTTTTTTTTGGAGGAAAACGGGGGGGAAAAGATTTCCCCACCTTGATATCATTTCCAAACCCAATAACAATATTGGGTATAACAGAGTATTACAGCAGTGGGGTAAGTGTTACAACTCGGCGAACACCGGCCAGCCAATAACAAAGCGGGAAGTGGACTACATACTTGAAATAAACAGAGAACACCAAGAGTCGACTATAGCAGCATGAGCAGCAGGTATACGGTGACGCCAGAAGGGCGCCGCTTCCAACAGAGCAACCTTGAGCCTACCACGACACGGGGGGGGGGGAGGCTGTTGAAGGCCACGTCATTGCGGTGCTTCCACAGGAACCAACTCACCATGAGGAGGAACGTGTTATATTGTGCAGCAGGGACCATCTCTAGTCGGGGGAGCTCCCACAGTGACGACACATCGTGGGAAGAGGTGTCGATGTGCAGCCTTGCCCGAATATTTTTGGAAATGGGCATTGGAGGATCAAATGGTTTGGGGTTTCCACATCAGCCTTGCAGATTGGACACACATCGCCATCAACTATGTTTTTCTTCTTGAGGTTGTAGCGGCATTTGATCCTGCGTTGCACCAATAACCACCTGAAATACTGTACTTTCGGCGGGGCTTTGTTATTCCACACGAACTCAGCGAAGGGAGGAGCAGCAGCAGCATGGCGCTTGATGGAGGCAACAAGGCAGACACCACACACACATATATATACTAGACAATAAAAGGGAAAAATATAAGTACTGATGGGCCACTGTCACAAGTAGCGGTCAGACCACTAACTCAATCAGGCCCAATCCAACCAGCAGCCCATAAAGGAACCCTCCCCGCAACCCTAATCTCCCAACTCCCTCACTCCACGCCGCCTCCTTTGGTATTCCATCTTCCTAACTCCATTGTGATTGCAGCAACGAGCCTAGCCGCCACCAAGAGCAAAAGCAATCCAGATCGAGTGCTGGTGCCATCCCCTTCTAGATCCCCCCTCTACTCGTATGAAGACAGTGCTTGGCCTTCCCTGGTCCCCCTGCTCTTCCTCACGCTTCTGCTCTCTTGTTGGTTCATTTCCCTTCTGTTCTTCCTCATCCCTTCCCCTCTCTTCGCTGTTTTTGTAGCTAGGCAATGGGGACGCCGAGAATTTTTGAGCGCCTGGATGCCTTCGCGATGCCATTAAAACTATGATTGATCCGAAATTTTGAACTTTGTTTGGAAGAAAATAAAGAGAATTCAACTACCAGTGTGTCCCTTTCTTAAACCATTCAACCAGATCTGTATGTTATCCTGCTATTAATTACTCCCTCCTCCCTTGAACTAAAAAACATCATGTACTAAAGGGAGAAGGTAGTACTATATCAATTGTACCTCAACATACAAGTAATTGCATTGTTTTTATTGCTCTTCTGGTAACTAGTAATTACATCTCCATCAATGAAAATTCAAATTGACTAGTGCATAATAAAACGGTATTAGTAGTATAAAGTACCTTGCACACACCACAGAAACATCATCTTTGGTGCAAATATCTTCTGCTGAGGCTTTATAATGCACATATGAACAGTTTGTCTTATAGCACTCCTGAGGCAACGCACAGCCGATTATCAGAAGAAAAAAAGAAGCCAAATACTTGCAGGCTGCAGGGAGTTGAATATATAAGACAAACCTTATTGCTTAGCCATATGTGACAATATCTTGTGACACCAAAGGTTGCTCTATATGATCAGCACATAAAAGGTAAGCCATACAATTACGGTAAGAAAAATAACAAGATGGATGGTGTTTCATTTATGTCAAAACTGCAGTATATGTAGAGCCAACTTACTTTAAAGGTCTACCATCCAAGGAGTAACCATCGACCACCCGTATGCATCGGATAGCCTCCTCCTCTCTTGTGAATGTAACATACCTAAAGGGATGTGAGTGGAATTACAGGACAAATAAGCACCTGAACTCAAACATAATAATATAAATAATTAAGCTTGATAAGAGTAGCCACTGCTCAATAGAAAATGCATCCAGTAGGAACACCAACAAAATTAAGTACAATCAGAACTGCAATCTGTGCTGCAAATTCATATCCAATTTCACAAACAAAGGGGGTTGTCCATGTCACCAGAAAGTAAAAGGGCATGGAAGCTAATTTGGAATGATCAAGGCATATTTTCCAAAGTAAGTAACTTTTGTTTGTAGCTCTTAGCTGCAAAGATACAAAGAATGCTATCTAAAAGAAATCATATTACTGATCTCAAATTTCTATATCCAAATAACTTACACACGACCAGAGTCAGGAATCTGTTGGTTAGCTCCAATATTATCGATGATAATGCTTTCTATTTTTCCATACTGTCCAAGGAGCTCCTTCTGTCTCAGTAACTGCACAAATAGCATACAGTTGGCAACTTGGCATTTATCTCATGTGCATCAAAAGATCTTACAGGAAAAAAGAATCATGTTAATAATTTTCACACACTCAAGTACAAAGCATTTACCTTCTCACGGGCGAACTCAGTCGGCATGCCAACAATATAAACAAGCTTCCGCTGAATCACACGAACACTATTTGGGTCTTTTATTTCTGCCTGTCCTGACTGAACTTTTGCAGATGTTTGCTTACGAGACTTGGCTTTTTCTTTTTGATAGTTTGACTTATCAGCACAAAGTTCCATTAAACTGGCATTGTGGAAAAGGAAGAAGAGAAAATTCAGATCAATCTATTATTATTGCATTTAAAATAAGAAGTCGCATAAATTAGCATTTTGAGATATGAAAATGAGCATATGGTGAACAGGTTTTAGTGGTAGATAACACTGAAATTTAGGGATACAGGCACATGCATTTGGTTCCTGGCGCTTGTCCCCAGTATCATGTCCTTGTTATATACAGAACGGCATCCAGGGCACCTCCCTCCAGATTCATCCATTATACGATGCCAACACCACAGACACATCTACCAGGAAAATGAAAGATTAAAAATTTGCCAAATTAGCATATACATTATGCCCACAAGAACAGACATCATTTGTGCAGTGCATATTTTAATAAACAATAATTTACAAAAAGAAAATACAAGATTGGATCATGAACATAGAAATGGAACAACAATTTGATTGATTTCAGTCGATGGCCGACGGGCCGTGTTATGCTTTACAATGCTACATGCCACAGTAGTACGGCTGGCATTTAGGCTATGACTGTTGAATTCTGATACATGCTGCATCAATAATACTTGCTAAACATGAGCAACATTGATCCCTTGGTCTACCCTTTTTTTAAAGAAATGAAAATAAACATCATTAATCATAAAGAGAACATATAACTACAGGTAGTTGTTACCCACCTCTTTAGCGTGATAAATGTAGATATTATAATATGCACTAAAAATGTAGTCCTATGATTAATGAGAAGAGTTGTAGCAATCAGAAGGTTAGATCCAAATAAAGAATGAAGACCAGTGGGAAAAAATAAAAGAATAAATTGTCTGCACACCAAAATGGTACTCAAGCCAAGGATGTTCACCTCATATCCACATTTACAAGGCTTCAATTGTTGATCTGTCAAATCCATCTTCTCCAAGCAAATTGGACACTTGTCATTAGTTTGGGCACTCATGGTGACTCCACACAATAGTTAAAGAAGCAAGAAAACTGAAAATAAAAAAGAAGAGTTATCTTGCCAAAATACAATGTAAAAATGTACAGTTTCAGAACATTATTAATCTAAACAGCTGCATCGCAGAGATGTTGCAAAATATATAGGTCAATTTAACATAGAAACTCATCAACCACTTCACAATTAAGGCATCGTCAGCCTTCTTTCAGGTATGGGGAAAAAACAATGTTAAGCATAGCAAAAACATAGATCCATAATTCTATATAATGGTAAAGCTTGAAGATCAGGGTTCGATGAGACAATAAAACTATCAGATAACAAGAATGTTAAGTGTAACTTTGGTGAATAAACATGTGAGGATCCCCTAGTAAAAGGTGAGGATCCCCTAGTAAAAGTATCATTTCAAATATGAAAATAACCAAAGAATATGATAATGCAGTGTTTATGTAGGCTAATTATTAAAGTTAGCCATGACTTTGGTATGAAAATAAACTTTCAGCTCCACCAAGTGCTCTTTTCCGTCCATAATACTATCAAAATATCCTGAGTAAGTTCTTTATACAAATTGGCACATTCCATAAGTGAAATCCCAGGAGCCATACTAGCTATTAACAGCTTACCTCAGTTGGGTAAATGATTGCAGTTATTAACGTACTTGTTTCTTTGTATTACGCATGAAATGTTTTGTTCAAAGGAAAACCTTTTAGTCTGGCACAAGCACAACAAAAGCTAGAATGTTGTTGCACTGTTAGAATCAACACCGTTTTTGTGCCATGTGAGCAATATATACGGGTGGGGGGTCTCTACCACTTCGTTGACAGTCAAAAAAAGAACACCTCGCTTCATTTTCATTTAGACTTGATGTAGTCATTATCATGATAAGAAAAATCTAGTGCCAAACCATCTCTACATAACTTTTCATCAATAAATTAAATAGACAATTTCTACACTGTGCCAAAACAGGACTCCTATTACATATCACTATGTGGAACATTTGTTAGCTCGCGGTACAAGAATATTTGTTCATTGGCTATTAGTGGCAGTGCAGACATTCTGATTTCAGCTCCTTTAACTCCAGACGCCTGAAGGAAAGATGCACTAGGCTACATTATCATCATGCACATGAGTACAGACCATAGTCCAAGTGAACTCTGTGCCATACTATTCCACTCCTGATATCTCTGTACAGCTTGTTAAGTTGCAGCAATTTGTAAGCTACACCGACAAAAACTGCAGCATGCTTATCTGTTGCCAACAATTCAGGGGTCCACATGCAAATCCTCAAAACTGAGAGGTGCATGCAGCAAAAGAACACCTAAAATGGAGCTCAAAGACCTAATGCTCCCTTATACAGATGATAATGCAGGTTTAACCAAAAGAACAATCAACCTCGTACTTGACGGATTAAATTAGTCTTCAGTACTCCGAGTCAAAGCCCTAGAGTAAAAAAAGGAATAGCAGAGACCTCGTGGCCATTCCCACTAAAACCTCACCCCAAAATACCAAATCTCCATACATTTTTCCCTCCGATGCATCAATCAGCAGGCAAAGCAAAAAAACAATAGCAGATTAACTCCAGAGGCGCCTAAGTACGCGGTATTTTGCAACCGAAACCGACCCCCGTACACCCCAAGTAATAATCAAATAGTTGCCAGAAAAAAAAATCGCCGCCAAAACATCCCCCATTTCATCTCGACCGAACCCCAGGAATGATCGCGGCCACTCGCCGCTTTCAACAGCAAAGCACGCCCAAAACCACCGTGAGGGGCGGTAAACCGGCCACAAATTGTGTTCACCAAAACCCCCGCCACAACAAAGCCCTAGAGCAATCAACCACCGCGCAGTGCCATAAACAGCAAGCCCGCCGCTGAAACGCACCAAAACAACGAGAAATCGCGGTCGGAGCCCCCCAGCGCCCCCGCATTGCCAGAATCGGAAAGCCCTAAACGGAGACGAATGAGGGGGTTTGCGATCGGAGATTGGAAATGGTGGGGAACTCACGTCGGAGGAGCGGCGGCGATCGAAATCGCGGGCCGCCACGGGATTAGCGTTCCGAGCTCCCCCGCCGTCTCCCTCCCGAGACCCTCTCACCCCCTCCGCCGCGCGCACCCTTCGCAGCCGGCCGTCGCCTAAAAACTGAGGAGAGCTTTCGGTCTGCCCTTTTTGTTTTTTTCTCGCATTCAATTTTTTCGAGTCCAAGGACAGGGAGAAGCGAAGTCTTTAATAATTGGCACCATGACTCGCCCGGGGGACCCACACCCAGCGAGATACGCGGCCCCGCCGATCCTACGCCGACACGTGGGCCTAGAGGACGAGTGGGTCCAAGCTGGCGGTGACTCGGGTAGAAACGGCCTCAGCCGTGGCGGTGCGGCCCGTCTGGTCTTTTCTTGCTCTGTCACTGACGCGCCGTGTACTTTTGGGCGATGCGCATTTCTTCATGCCATCCTCGACCTCGAGCCAGTGTGGGCTCCGCGTCGGGCGGGACCACATGTCGGTGGCCGGGAAGCCAAGTACACGCGTGGCCAGCTTGTCGTTTCCATGGCGCACCCGCATATCCGTTCGGGCCTTCGGGGGGATACGAGAGCCGCACGGGAAGCGCTTGGAGTTGTTCGCTGGAAAACCGGGCCCAAAAGGCTGTGCGCGCCACCTGTCAGTGAAACGGCCCCGGATCAGTGGGCTGGCTTCCTTTTTTTATATATTTCTATATTTTATTCATAATATCCAGTAACATATAGTATATCTATAAGCTATATAGATGGTATCACTCTAACTAAAATAATATATCTACAATCTATAACTATATCTATATGTATTAATTAAAATAATATATTATTCATAATATCTAAAAGATATATATCCATAATATCAATAAGCTATATATCCATATAATATCTATAAGCTATATAGATGGAATCACTTTAGTTAAAATATTGTATCTATTATCTATAACTATATCTATATCTATTAATTAAAGTAATATATCTATAATCTGTAACTAGATCTATATCTATATCTATCTATATCTAATAATAAAATGGAGAATCCTTTTGTGACTTTATAAAGTCCCCAATTAATGGTGGAATTAATTATTAGGTATAGATATAAATAAAGTGTATATATAAGTATATCATAACACGTTTGTCCTTTAATATTTGGGTCCCCTACTCGACAATTAAAATATATACACTAGCATGAATATCAAACAACCTAAGACTGACTGCAACGATGTCCTCTGCCCCAAAATATTTTCTAGCACACCTTAAAAGAATTTCATCATATATAGTATAATCTTCTCCAACAACACTATCCATATCCACCGTCCATGGAGTAACAGGTCTTCTTTATTGGAAGGTAGATTTATTTTATTCGCATCACTCCAACCACCTTCAAACATACTAAAAAAGTATATTATATGTTACAATTACAATTTGAGAGCATAAGGAGTACAGAACAATATTTTACCGAGAAATTGAGTAAAAAAAGGAAACATAACCAAAAAGGAAACACAACCCAAACCTTGAAGCTCGAGGTTGTATGCATGTAGCACAAACCATCTCGATCTTGAAGCTTGGGCAGAGCAACACATTTGGATCTTGAAGCTTGAGGCAATGCTCGATATGCCTGCCTATGTGTGCAACCATGACTGGTCATAGCGAAGATCTAGCCAATCAACCGCACATTGCATGGATTAAGATTCAAGAACACAAGAGAGATGTCATCTATTGTGAATGAAAGAGAGATATGTTGCATGTCACCACTTTAATCCTTGCAATCCCTTAAGCGTAGACATGAGGCACAAATCACATACATCTTCTGCCCGTAATAGCACACGAGAGCAACAAAAGAATGATGGGCAAGGCTAAATCCACAGTTCCAACGTAGATGAGAGACGCCTACAATGGATTCACATGTCGGAGGCACTAGCACTAGATCCTCCTCCGTGGCTTCCCTTGCCAAATCAGCGCTCGGCCGCCATGGGCGCAGTCGCTGCAGCATCAGCCACCAAGTGCACTTTGTGGATCTCGACTTCTCCGCCTGCTCTGACCGATTCTCTCTGTGGCACAAAGAGCGTGGCTAAGGTTGCCGAGAGGCCTATGAGTGGCGAGCTTTATGCAGTATAGGTCGATCATTAGCCGTCAGATCTAATGGATGACTAGGGTTGAGAAGGCCAATGTTTTGGATAGCGGAAAGCTAAATGGGCCAAATTCGTTTTTTGGGCTAAACCTAAGGTTGTCTCAACCCAACATTGTTTACTATTTTCCATTCGCCTTTTAGTTCCATGTATTGGTCAATAATGTATTTGATTTATCTTATGACCACAATGATACAAGAATGTTATTTGCTCAAAATTATGATGTTGTTTTGATTGGATTATAATGTTATGTTTGTATTTAATGGAACTATCGAGAAATTAATTAGATGCCTTTTTGTAGATAGTCACATTTTAATGTGGCATAATTGTTACTTCTACATGTCTATCTAGAGAGAGGAAAAATGCTTTGCCCATTGCCCCTAATTGTTCACCCCACATCTATCGATTCACATGCATATGCATCCCAGTTCATGTATAGATTCCAAATCCACGCCAATCCAAAGTAGTTCATGTACTGGTCTCCTCGTGCGAGATGGCCACAGCAAAAGACAAAGGGAGGCAATTGTTTGTCGCTATTGATATTTTTCCACAACATTGACCGTTGACCTTAAGAGTTAGGGAGTAGTTTTTTAGAATGAAGGGAGTAATATGCTCTTCCCTCCTAGCAACCGGTCGGGCACGGAGAAATTGTAGATATCGCATAGTCTCTTTCCTAAGAACATTGCAAATAAATAGGCTCATTATTGCCCCATTTGAAACCTCCAAGTTAGATGTTTAACATTCTCGCTTCTTTGCTGCTTTTTTCTCAAACACCATCATATTTGTGAAGGAAACACACCATAGTTCTAGCTAGTAGGAGAGGGCCACCGACGTTGGCCCAAGGAGGAGCTCAACCGAGCTATGGGGGAGGATCTTGGGTGACATCATATAGAATGACCTTAGGCGGTGGACCGCTCATTGTTGGCGTAGCTTCTCACCTGCTTGTCGTAGGAGCTCTGGCCTCTAGGTTGACCACTCATTGCCGATGCAGAAGGAATATCGAGGTAAGAGCGGGGCTCGCGCAAGTGGAGCCTGCGCAAAGTGCAAGTGGAGAAACACTACGATTGGAAGAGTTTCCTGCTAATTTTTGTTGAGAAGTTGCCGAGAAGCGGTTCCAAATGATGCCATATACGTAAGTTGGAGCTTCTAGCCTCTTTTCTAACTGATCTTAGATGCATATACAGTGGTGCTATTTATATAGAGATCGAGGACCCTCTGGGGATATAGGGTGTGTTTGGTAGGGTGAATAAGGCCCTGGGCAGGGTTGGCTAAGCCAATGAAGCTATGTTTGGAAGTCTGTACAGTTGCTAAGCCTGGCCCAACAAATGCAGGCGAGGGTTGTTGGCCTGGGCTAGCGAGCACGAGGGAAAATCGCGTTTCCAGGAACCAGGCCCGCGCAAGCTCCCGCGCACCAATTTTTCGTGAGCCCGCCTGGCCTGCGTTGGCCACCCATATAAGCCAAACGCGCTAGGGTTACCGGCTCAGCCTCATTCTCGCACCTGCCGCTGGGACATTTGCTCCTCCTTTCCCTCGCTTCGCTCCATTTCCATCCTCGTCCCTTCCCTCACCGAAACAGCTGACGCCAGTGACTTATCCGGCCACGGTATGGGTTAGATGCTCCTTGTGTTGTTTGGATCTGATTTTTTTTGCCTCCATGGGCATACTTTTGAACGTGTTCCCTGGCAAGCGGGAGCGTTGCGTTCAACGCGTTATCAGCTAGCGAACAGTACGAGCAGCGGACAGCGTGTAAGAAGAGGCTGGAGGCAGCTGCAGTAGGGATTGGAGGTGAAGGGGTAAAGCTGAGTTGGCGACGGCGGCCTGCGGGGATGTGTGCTGGCGGTGAGTGAGGAGGGGCCGCGACGGCAGCCTGAGAGGGAGGCGACGCCGACCCGTGAGGGGAGTAGGTGGCGGGCCTGTAGCGCGCGGCGGTGTGGATGGGGTTGGTGGTGGCGGACAGCTGGCCTGCGCACTTGAGCACTGTTGTGGCTAGCGACGGCGGCCCCGTAGCATGCAGCGGTGAAGATTGGTTGGTATGAGAGGGAGAACATTTTGGGGAAAATATAAATTTGCATCTACATATTTGGAGCATGCGTTATTTTTCTTTCTTTCCCGCTGTTGTTGATGTTTGTGGATGGATCTAGAAATCTAGAGCAGATATTGTTATGATCTCTGGTTGAATCATTACTAATGCCTGGTTGTTATTTACTTATATTTCATATATATATGCAGCTGACCATATTCATGTCTGATTGTTATTTACTCAATAATGATGTGTGTGGTGGATAGCGCAGCTGTGCTGTCGCCCATATATTTTTTGATACCAAAAGTGCAAAGCTTAAGCACCATTAATTGCTTCTAATTATTGGAACATTTTGTTTTAGTCATGGACTTTGCAAATAGGAGACGCGGGTTGATAATTAGGGGTGCAGCTCTTGTAGTAGTTGTGACAGCGTGGCTGTTTGTTCGGTTCCGACGCATGTCCAGGACCGTATCTCTCTGCCATATGAGCCAATGTCCGAACGCGATCAACAAAGGATGCACAATCTCAACTTTATCTACCACTCCAATGACATGCAATGCGTAGAACTGCTCAGGATGAAAAGGGCCCCCTTTTTCTAGCTTTGTGATTTATTCCGTAGTCGTGGGTTACTTAAAGACACCATGCACAGCAACATTGAGGAGCAGGTTGCTATGTTCCTCCATGTTGTAGGGCACAATCAAAGGTTTAGCTGTGTCAAGCTCACCTTCGGGAGGTCCACAGAGACAATTAGTAGATATTTCTAAGAAGTATTATTTGCGGTTGGTGAACTCAGGCAAGAAATGATTCAACCTCCTTCAACCGCAGTACCAACTAAAATATTGAATAGCAGAAGGTGGCATCCTTTTTTCAAGGTCTGAATGCCACAAACCATCTTTTCTGTCCACAATCAATGTGATACTTGACCTTACCCCTTATTTCATTCGCTAATAGGACTGTGTTGGGGCAATTGATGGCACCCATATACTTGCTAGAGTTCCTGCAAAGCATAGGGCAGCCTTTATGGGTAGGAAGCATACAACCACCTAAAGTGTATTGGCTGCTGTTGATTTTGATCTGAGATTCACCTATGTCCTAGCTGTATGAGAAGGATCAGCTCATGATGCCCTCATCTTAGCTGATGCCTTAGAAAGGGAAGATGGGCTTTAGGTACCACCAGGTATAACCAACTCATGGACCATCTTTACACTTGCCAGGCAATTTATGTATGCTGATGGTATTGTCTTCCACATGATAGGTAAATTCTACTTGGCTGATGCTGGTTATGCTGTCAAACCTGGTTTCCTTCCACCTTTTAGAGGGACAAGATACCATTTGAGAGAGTATGGTGTTAGGAGTCCTCAAAAACCAATAGAATTTTTCAATTTAAGACACTCATCCCTAAGAGTCACCGTTGAAAGAGCTTTTGGCGCCCTAAAGAACAGATTCAAGATTTTATATAACAAGCCCTTCCATCCTTTCAAGACCCAAGTCAAGCTTGTATTAGCCTATTGTATACTACATAACTGGATACTGAGGTATGGTCTCGATGCACATGTCCCTGCTGAAAATGAATGGGAGGCTCATCCAACTGATGAGTCTGCACCAAATGACATTGTCCTAGACAATGCCACTTGGGCTGCCAAGAGGGAGTAGTGGGAACTTATAGGAACTGGAAGCTATCTGCAACCCTGTTATCAGCTGTAGTCTTATCCTGCAAGTTTATTTCTCTAGTGTTATGTTGTATTGATGTTACATTCTGAGACCATGGACTAATACAATGATGTTCTTGTTGATGTATTTATTTGCTAATGTTTCGATGTTGTATATTTCCTGTGTGATTTACTTGTTTCCTGATATTTACAGCTTGTTTTAATGCATGGGTAAAAGTAAGGATGGAACCGGTTGGAAATGGTGGGTTGATGAGGTGGTAGCGGTGGGTGCTGAGAACGGGCTGGTGGGAATGGCAGGATGCATTGGACTAATGTGATGTCTGGGTTTGTGCTAAGGCATTTTTCTAATCAGGTAGCTAAAGGTGTGAAAACTGATAAGGGGTTCAAAGAAGTTCATTTGAACTTTGTGGCTAGGGACCTGTCTGAGTTCCAACAACAGGAAATAAGTGGTACACAAGGTCTACAATCACCTTCTCAAGTGGTGCATTAGATGGGTTAAGATCTGTCGTCTCAAGGAAATCAGTGGTGCACTTTGGGATGAGGACAACTTCATGATCACTCTTAATCCTGAGCACTACAATAGCTATGTTAAGGTAATAACCTTCATTCTCTTATTTCCAACTGCCTATTGCATAATGCATTGTATTCTCATTTCGCATTGTCTATTGCATTCAATTTTAATTACTAGGTGTTGATCAATATCTGAATGGTGTGTGTAGGATCATCCAAAAGACGCTGAGTTCTTGAATGCTCCCCTCTTGAACTACATTTCCATGCAAGCCATATTTGGAAGTGGGGTGCCCACTGGTAGATATGCTATGGGCTCTAATGAAGCACTAGGGAAGCCAGCAGATCAAGAAACCATTGATTTGGATGATGACTGCCCAACACCTGCGATGGATACCAATGACAACAAGGGAAATGGTGAAGAACATAAAGCGAGGAAGAGGAAGAGGGCTTTTAATAGTGAGGACAATGCTCTTATGACTGGGATTACTATTGCAATATGGGGATTTACAGCATCAGTGAGTGAGTCCAACCATTTGGAAGCTGCTCCTAGGGATCTACAATGCAGTGATGGGATGTCCTGATTTCACAAGAGCTGAGTTGATGTTCTGCCTGAACCATCTCATGCAGAACAAGGCATCAGCATTGGTGTTTCTGGACATGTCTGCATAGGACAAAAAATTGTGGCTCAAGGACTCACCTGGCTAGCCACAACTACTACATCTGAGTTCCTTCGGCAGCAGAGATACCTCCTTTTGGACCTGACCACCTAACCAATCTAACCACCTGACTATTTTTTGGCTCCTAGCCTGTGTTCATATACCAAAACCTTAGGTAGATGACTTAGGCTTTAGCTGGTAATAGAGGTATGTTTTAACATAGGTGGTATGCTGGCATCTGGACTATTATTTGCATGTGGTGGTAGTAGATTGGACATGCCCTGTGCTGTGAACAATTGATGGCATCTAGGTGCGGTGGCAGCTTTGACCTTATGATGTGCTGTGAACAATTGATGAGCACCTAGATAGGGCACCCAGGACTTGTGACAGCTGCAACTTTTATTTATTTGATTGTTGGTGCACTTACAATCATGTTGCATGTTTTTCTCCTATTTGCTTGTTTAAATGATATTATTATTGTCTCCCAGTTAATTGGATCATCCGACTCTTCTCTGTATCTTGTATGCCATTTACTTATGATGCTAATAAAATACTTGAAAAATTAATTTAGGCTGAATTTATCCATAAGCAATGCAAACTGTTCTAGCCAGAAAAAGACCAGGCGGGAGAGAAGAGGCTGGGACCAACTAACGGCCAGAAACGGTTACGCTGGGACCAACTAACGTTGCTGCCAGTGCAGCTTACCAAACACAGCAACGCTGCATACACCAATGCAAGCCAACAAGTTGTTCAGCGCACCAATCACCAGCTCATTCAAGCCAAGCAATGGGAATGCTTGCTACCAAACACACCTGGCATGCATTGTGGAAGACATGCTAGTCCAAACCTGCACTACACTTGCCCAGGATAGGCCTAAGGAGTACCAAACACACCCATAAATGGTATAAGCCCATATATAACCCTAGTCAGGGTTAATTTTTCTTTAACGAAGGTATATGAGACAGTGGGATGTATCCGGTGGCTAAATGGGCCATGAGCAGCATTCACAAAGTCAGGATGAGAAAAATAGAAGCAAGAACATCGCGGCCTCTAAGCCATTCATCACAATGGTCTTCAATTATACATTGGCCCGGTTTCATCGTAATGCTTGCTCACCATATAGTCACTCGATGCGGATATGTCGGGGCTCGGCAGAAGTAGAAACCTTCTCACGTTGCCATTGACCTTGAGCGGCGGTATAGTATATTACAGCAAGGTATGGCAACAACCATAATGTGTAACATAGGTGCTCCGCCCCAGAGTCCATGGCGTTCTGATCATGGTGACCTCGTCATGCAAAGGAGCACTTGCTGGTTGTACAAACTCTTGGGTGGCAGCAATAGAGGCTGTGAAAAGGAACCATGTCAGATGGTTCCCACTTGTTGCGATAAAGTCGATGAACTTGCACGTGCACTAAGCACAAGTGAGACAGTGGGAGGGGGGAACAAAAATTTGGCACTACATTGATACAAAATAGAATCAAGAATATGTGTTTCTACGCATGGAATTTTCTTCCTATCACTATTGATCCAGTGCTAGCGGGGAAGGCAGGGGGTGAAATCCCGGAGCATGCCGCATGCACCATCAGCCATCCCGTGGCTGCGGGAAGATGTTAGACGTGTTGTGAATCTAGCGGCATTGTTGAACAGAGGCCGACTATAATAACAGGAATAAAATATAATTAGTTGTGTCTACATATATAAGACGTTTTCTCTGAAGAGCCTTGTGTTCGTCACCTCACAACACAATATAAGGCTAAATCCAGCATTTTTCCATCTCTCTATCCGTTATCACTATTCTAACTAACTCTCCTTCTGTCTATAGCGCAGAACAGTGTTTTAACAGTGTAGCATTTAATTTTGAGGTTTCCATATGAGGACACCATTAGATTCAGCCTAACGACCAACAATAGTTCTTCCGATCAATTTCATTTCTCACTTCACTCTTCCACATGATGATTTATTCAATCACGCGTATACATAAACGAGCTGTGCAAGCTATATGATAATGAAAGAGTGCTTTATAAGCAAACAAAAAGGCGCCTTGGCCCCCTTATTATTCTGTCATGATCAGCCACCATGGGCCATTGGTGGTGAAGTGGTCCGGAAGCGTGTCGTAGACATGGTTCGCCGCAAACAGGCGGAGAGGAATGAAAGTTAGCGGCAGGTGGACGGCCACCACGCATACCAATGCACGAGGCAAGCCCGCCCTCGCGGTCACTTCCCCAACCGTCGGTCCAGAAGCCGCCGGTGCCATGGATCGATCTGTTGGGCTCCGCGTACAGGAGGAAGGGGACCGAGCCGGCGCTGCTACAAGGAGTACATGGGAGAAAAGGCGGCGATGCCGCGACATATGAAGAGATGGGCTGCTGATCGCCTTGGGCCCTTGAGCTGACCTGTGATTATTTGAGGAAGGAAGAATTACATATACTACTATTTGATTGATTTGTTTTGGGCAACTTACCTTTTTCTAATACTTACTATTTTGTTTTTCCCACTAAATCCGGCCAAATTAAAATAGTTTACGCTGAGGATGCATGCGAAAGTAGCGGTTCACCAGCTCGTATCGTACTGCAGTAGAATCCCTACCGGCAGCTTTGCAGGCCATCGATCATGGTGTCTCGACGTCAGAGGGCCGGGGCCTGGGGGAGGGACGTCAGAAGGCAGTCGACACTGCAGAGTTTACGGTAGGAGTAGGACAAGCACATACTGCCGCACGTGCCAATATTATTTGTCCAATCGCTGCTTTCCGACAGCCCCCTGTACGCATCAATAGATGCAGACTATGGAATGTATCAGGATTCATCAGCAAAACGTTTGCTTATCTGATCACAAGGATCCAACCAATCACAAGAAATTGATGGCTTTGCTGAACGAAGTGCAAACTGTGTTGATTTGGCAGAGCAAAACAGTTCGTTCAGCAACAAATACGGCCGTGCCTTTACATGTTCTGAATGTGATAACGTTTAATCATCACATGACGGTATGATCAAATCGCCATATGACGTTGTAACCAGTTGAAATTCGTATTGGAACTATAAAATGCAATATATATGGTTTGCCATATGTGCGTCATACTGCAACAAATTAGCTTTGTTTTTTAAGTCAACTATTTAGCCATCGATATGTAGGCAAAAAACAAAGATTTATTGAACATGAATCACACGCCATCTGGAAATGCAAGGATACTTGTTTGACTGACACAAGAAGCAACAGGAACAATATGTTACTCACAAGACTTATGAAAGGCACTTTTTTGAGCGACACAAGAAACGTCCGGAAGAGTTTAATTGGCAGAGCCAGAGGAACGGGCTCAGAACTGAATGCAACTGATTCAACAGACCTAAGAAAACTCTCTACGCTCAGAACTAATAGCAACAGACTGTTTACTTTTTCGCGTTCGGCCAGCGATCGGTTTCAATTAGATTTTAAGCTCCCCATAAGTGGTGCCAAACAGGGGTGATCCATTCAGGGCCCCTGAAGAACGCAGTGCTGACGGGAAAGGTTTTAAGTGTGCTCTTGAATTACAGAAACAGTAACAGATTCTTATCCAAGTTAAAACTATATAGTCAGGCTCATGCAAACATCACCGAAGTTGCAAGACAAATACAAGTTGACATAACTGTGTTTAGATAACACGTTATTGTGTTTGTGACACCCAAGCTGTTTCTTGCTTAAAACCAGAATAAATAAGCAACGGTGGCCATCCAGGCTCAGAACTGAACGATACTTATTCAATGGACATGAGAAAATTCACTATCTTTTATTTAAAACAGAAAACCATCCTATCAGAGACACTCATTCATGCAAGAAATTTCAGAGAGCATGATAACATAGGAGCATCAATTATTTCAAAAGAAGGGCTGAGCAGCAACAACATGTTCTTGGGCTTATTCAGTTTGTCAAAGAAGATCAACTGAATTACCTTGCTCCTCAAATGAACGGTTACTACATTGCTCCTAGGACATTCACAGTTACATTCTGTTGTCCAATTATAAACGGCAAACCATTGCATCAATACAACAGGGGAAGCACTGTATCAGTAAGAGTTGAGCAACATGGCCAGTTATAGCAATTTTCTTTCTTGAATCCAATCCACTGGTACTGTCCCATTGAAAACAAACAACGGCACAGAGCATTCCAAAAAGAGCCGAGGGGCAGAGAATTTGATTTAGACGAAGCGCGGTCCCTAACTATTTGCATATTGATTTCAGAAGGCAACCATGTTGATTTAGCCTCTAAAATATTGTCATCTGTACCGAATCAGCGGTAAATATAATCTTGTAAGCCACTGGAAACATACGGCGTTTTGTAAACACTTCACGAAAATAGTAGAAGTTGTAGCTGTCTGTCTGGTGTCCGTGTTTTTTCCCTTCGTCTTAGAGGATTTTTCACGTTAAATCATTGCGTCTTTATGATTGGTTTTGATCTTTCTCGCTGTGTTTATCTCGTGCCGATCTCTAACATTTTAGAGGTTTTACTAAAGATGTTGAACAACGTAATCAAGCCCAAGCCGACTTGCTTGCTACTTCCTTCGACTTGCCACGCACGGGGGCAGTTGTGATTCCGATCCTGCACCATGGGCATCCCGTCGGCTGATCAGCTACGCGCTGTGGCTGCAACGCGTGCTCCAGCCGGCCGGAGCTAGCTGCAAGCGCCCAACTCCAAGCAGTGGACGAGCCCCCTGGTAGCCTTGTCCGCAGCCTGCTGGTCTGGTGATCTGCTGTGGCAAGTACTGTATATCCTAATCTAATTAACTAACTTTGCCCATGGTCAATTGATATTTTATGGGTAAATTTTCGTATACTTCTGTCCACCGTCCATTGATATTCTATAATAATAACTGATCATTTGCTTATAATTGAATAATGGTTGCAAATAGCAAACCATGTTTCTTTAATCACGGCCTCAATTCATAGTTTTGCTCAGGGCCTCCGAATTCTCCGAGACGCCACTGGTGGGTGGGACGGGAGCGAGACGTTGGGTGCCGGTGGCCATGCATGCATGCATGCACCCAACCATGCAATATTGGGTGCGTCTGCGTACCGGCCGGCACCTCGCGAGTACAGTACTATACAGTAGGCGAGATCGAGTCGGGAGAGTAGTTAAGGCCACGGCACGTACCTACGAATAATCGATCGGCCGACGATCTGTCGACTCGAGATTAATTCTCCATATATCGATCTCTCCTCTAGTCTCTAGCTCGATCGTCGTCGTCGTCGTCACTCGGCAGGCAGCGCGTGTACGTACTACTCGCTCATCGATGGGTCGGTCGACAACGAAGCAAAATTAAATGATCGGAGATACGTACTAGTCTAGTAGAGCTGCAGGCGTGCTAGGCGACAGTATGTAAGTAGCTTGGTCATCCTGGTCGAGGGAGGATCAGGCCTGACGGTGGTGAGGGGGTACGTACTGGCCCTAGCTAGTGCTGCAGATTTGGTATGGATTCGTCGTCGTCCTCAACATATGAACGTGATGCGTATCTCACTGCTCGCTCGACCGAACTGTACGTACGTGCTGCCATGGAACACTACAGCTAGAGCGCCAGTGCGCCACTGCCACACTCGCACCCACCCATCTGCCATCTTGTTGATCGCTGCTGCATTGCATTTGCATGGTGGGGTGGGGGGTGCGTCCGTGCCTGCCTTTCTTTCTTCCCAGGAAAGAACCGAGGAGCAATTAGATTATCCCTAATATGATGTGTAAAATAGATATATATTCATTGTTTATTTATTATTTTAACTATCTCTCTATTTACAGCAGTGATACAGTATTATTTGTACTATTGGCGTCGAGTAGACTTTGGGATGGTCATAAACCGCAAGCGACATGCGGGCGCTGTCCGTGGACCAGCACCGCCATGCCGCCGGCCGTTTGACTCCCCGGCGGCTGACCACGGGGCCGGCATGCCGCGTCAAGGGCTGGCCAGTGGCCACTGCCCACGGTGGCCCCTCCTGCACCGTACGTGCACACACACTGTGCATGAGGCCGGAGCGGAGTCGATCGAGAGCACCACGCGGCGAACCCCGGGAGGACCGGCCGTCGCCGTCGCCGACTCGCTGATCGCCGCCGCCCGCAATCACATGGCACGTGGGGACGCCAGTTTTTCCGTCGCACACAAGGGTTTTGTCGGCATCGCCCGGCCGGCCGCTGGGCGCTAGGCTCAGCTCTGCCGCTCTCTAACACTAGGCTCACCAGCCCGTCCACCTCAAGTCCGTCCATCTATTATTTTAATTTTTTTTTCTGTCTACAGTGTCAGTGTATGGATACTTTTTTTTAGACCTATTAGTGACCCCGGTCTAAATGCCGCCTTCCGATCTGTCTGCTCGCTCGCCGCGGTGCTGCTGACACGTACTGGATCAATGGATTACAACAATCCAGCTACTCTGGAAAAAATATGAGCGGTATATTAAAGAAAAAATCTGATGATTTAGAAATATGCGGTACCACGTTACCAGCGCCAGACGATAGCAATAAACGGGTCTAATACTGAAAACGGTGGAACACATCTTTTATTTTTTTAATCCTACAAAAAACATAAAAGACTTTAAAAAATCAAAAATAGTACCACACCGTGAAGAGGTATGTGTACCTCCAGCAATAACAAGAATGGAACCATAGGCTCCTATGCTGGGAGCATTTCGGGGTATAAGTCTAGCACATCAACTCCCCATTTCTGGCATGCAATAGTTCTTTTAGACTACCGTCGGGTATTCAAACCACTATAGAATCTCTCAAGGCATTTTTATTTGCATTTCCGGGCGATGGCCGTACACGTACCGGCCGGGAGCATCGATCGATCTACGAGGCGCCGCGGAAAGCAAGCATGAAGTGCGCCGAGCGCGAGAGACACATTACAATCTCATGGAGGGAGGGACGCACATGTCCACATGACGGGACATTGCGTCGATCTGCATGCATGCATGGCCTGGCCGCCGCATCAGCAGTGGCCAGTGGGATACGAAGCTTGGTGAGGGACTGGGGGGCGACGCCGCGCCGCTGTTTAATATGCCTGGCGCCTCTTCTTGTCCGCATTACGCTCCAAATCCTCCAAATGAAAGCCATCTTTTGCTTCCTGCTAGTTCCTGCCGGTGCCTAATAAATAAACTACTGCCAGCTAGCACTGCTCTGTGTCGAATACTTGTGCCATCAACTGCCCTGATAGTAGCACTTGATGAAGTGGTTCCACTGAATTTCCAGGGCGTATATGGCCCCGACCAATTGCCACCATGTTGGCTTGTCGTATAGTATAGCCGAAATTAAAGCCGTTTTGGAATTTTCAATTGCCCACAGGGGGACACCTGGTTTCCTGGGTCCGGCCGGTTGCCCATTCGTGTGCACGAACACAGTCTTTACTAGCCGGGCTGTATGGTTGTCCAAATTATAAAAATCCTTGTTGACAGACAGAGAAAAGAGGAGAGAAACGGGAGCGGACGCTTTGCCAGTAGCCAGGCTAAAACACAGCTCCTGAGGAAACAAGTCGCTCTCAGCCAGTAGCAAGCGCAGAAGCTGATGGTTGCTTTCTTTTTTTCAGTAATTAAATGCTTCAGCCATTGGTTAAAAGGCAACCCTCTATACGAATCGACTGCAGTACCAATCTAGCAGTGCTAAATAGCCGACAGTCGGCTAAACTATTGTCCTTGCCCTAAGAACAAGCCGGCCTTTTCCCTCGCCTAAACACACACACATGAAGCGCTTTTATTTCATAGCACTGCACTGGGCAGCATATATGGAATCAGGGGGCATGCATGCATGATTAGACACATAAAAGCGACTGCTCGTGTAGGCATATGGGCTACTCCGATCCGGCTCGTAAGCCATTTCCCCTCTTATCTTACTATTACTAATTAGACATTTTTTTAAGTCTCCACGTTAATCCTCACGACGCACCAGAAAAAAAAAAATCCTAAAAATTCTCACAAAAATAAGAAATATCCAACCATCAATTAACATATTGAAAGATTAATAGCCATTAGATCTATTTTCTAAGTAATTATCCACCACTGTCACTATGAAAGGTTTTGAGTTCAATTCTCAATGAAAACAAATTTCTTATTTTTTGGCAGATTTTTCCATATTTTAGATCAATTTTCTAAGTAATTACCCACCTCTATCATTTATGAAAGTTTTTAAGTTCAACTCTCAACGAAAACAAAAAAAATTTGGCAGATTTTTTATATTTTCAAAATTACTCTCAGTTTTTTATCAATTTTTTCCATTTACAAATTTACACTACTAAATGATTCATGATTTTTTTCATCAAGATGCTAGAAAACTTTCTATAAAACAAATATTTTGTGCCTAATCTTGCTATTACTAATTGAGGACTCCTTTTGGAGCCTCTTTATTAATCTTCACAAGATGCGCTAAATAAAAAATAAAATCATAGAAATTCTCACAATAATCAGAAACATCCTATCATCAATTGCAGATTGAAATCTTAGTAGCCATTAGATCTGTTTTTTATGTAACTAACATCCTATTATCCATCATATAGCTCTAATAATATATATGGTTTCTAGGAAAAAGATAAATCTTAAGAATTCTCACAAAAATCAGAAACATCCCGTCATACATCATGTAACTCTAATAATTAATAGTAGTTATTAGATCTATTATAGTTTCTAAAAAATTACCTACCATGACATTATTAAAGATGAAATGAAATAATCTCCTAAATTTGAATAAAAATTGCCCATCATGCCATTATGAAATATGAATTAAATAACCCCTTAAATTTGCATAAAAATACCCAATATGCCATTATAAAATACAAATTAAAATAACCTCTTAAATTTGCATATAAAGTACTCAACATGCCATTATAGAAGACGAATTAAAATGAAGCCTAAATCTGTATATAAATTACCCAATATGACATCATAAAATATAAATTAAAATAATTTCTTAAATTTGCATATACATTATCCACAATGACATTACGAAATATGAATTAAAACAATCATCTCTAATATTATTATGAATTAAATTTATATCCCATAAAACTCTAACCCGTGCGAGAGCACGGGTTGATACACTAGTTTCTCTAATCCTAGACAATCAACTACGTTGTCACCTTGTCAACTTAGATATTTACCCTGAGATATTTATAATCTTGGCACCCACTATATGCTTTCTGATCGAGTACTCCTTTATAATTATATGACATGGAGATTCCAAGTAGCGGATTCAAGGAAGAAGAACACTGATAAGTACTAGTACGGAGTACTTTGTATGGAGTTTACCAAACTCCGTTGCTGTCCAGCGAAAGCATGAAACATGCCTGGCAGATTCCCAAACCTCTCCGTTTGACAATGGTTGCCTTAGTTTATTCGAGCTGTTCTTAAATCTTTTGCAGATTCTAGATTAGTAGATCCTTTTGGTGCTCCTTGGAATTTCAATGTCTACGCAGAAGTGTTCTTCACTCTCAATGATCACGCACCGATGATAATAAAAAAATTTACATTAAAATAAAAATCATGTAATTTCTATGTTACATCAGAAAAATTATATATTTTAGCTACACTTTCATCTATTATTTTGTATAAAAATATACCCCAGATATATGATTCTGTGGTGGTGTGGCAAACATGGTTTAAACGTGCTTTTGCCACAATGTGAAATACAGTGCATTTCTTGGAGCGGTAAAATTTCCCCCTCATTTTTTCTCATTGAACTTTTGAGACGTTGAAAACCGACAGAGCAACTGTAGCAGTAGGCAGCTACGCCTACACCAGTAGTGCACCAGCAAGTGGTCAACAAGAAGGAGAGTAGAACCACGCCATTAATCCGGACTCACATCCCCATGCGGCCGCAAATTTGACCTAAATTTTCAGTCTCAAAAGACAGAAAGAATTTGACCTCTAGCTCAGATTGTGGCGCGTGTCGTCACAAAACTAAGGCTCTCCCAATGGGTGCTCTATGGATGCCTTAAAATACTGTTTAGTACTGTTTAACATAAATACTGCACTGTAGATAGAGATGAGAGTAGTTGAAATAGTGTTTTGAAGAAGCGGATGAGGAAGATCTCTCCAGCGCTTTCCTATCCTCCCATCCTCCGTCACTATTCCAATTAACTTTCTCTCTGTCTATAATGACATAGCAATGCAGTATTTAATTTTGCAGAACTAGAACTGCTGGCCTAATGCGGCTCTAGGTCGTGCCGAGATACTCTGCTCCCACTACTCGGCATCGATCTCGCACCATCACAAAACAATTCAGGCGTACGTCCACCAGTAGCCCATCGAGTAGCATCATACTACCTCTGATGGAGACTGCAGGTATTTTCAGGATACGTACTGTACTCCAGTGCACTGTAGTAGTGCGTAGCAAGTGGAGTGGTATTCAGTGAAACCAATGCTACGCGTTGTGTTGTGCGTGCAAACAACGTCAGAATAAAGCTGTAATAGGCGACCTCGCTAGTTGACACTCGACACCTGGAAGGAAGGCTGGGATAATATAGTACAGAATACTAATTCAGAAGGAGCTCGATCGATTTGTGCGGTGGCGTCTGCAGGCTGTTAATTATCAACGACAGTCTTGGGCACTGAGTCGTTTACTGCAATCTGTTTCAGCTCCACGCCGGCTTGCAGGCCATGTCTCGGCCTCAACCGGGATTCTTAATGTCGATGAATCCTTCTGAATCTTTTTGCTGCCTGAACTGTGCATCGTGCTAATTAGTTATGCTGAACAAGGCTATTGTAGTGTGCACTCCACACACTGCTTGGGCTGGGATGTTTAGCTTGTGTTGGCTCCAAGGCAAAAGTTATCTTTCAAATGCTACTATGCTTGTGGTCCATCAGTCCCCTGTGATCATCAATGCTGGCATTTGGAAGAAATGGGGCAATTGAATAGCACCAACACCTGAGGATTATCATACTCCAATAGTGCCACCTTTAGGTCAAACTTTCCATTAGCTAGCTTGTTTTTTCTGTGTAAGAGCTAGCTTGGCTTTAACACCATGCTTAGAGCCATGCTGCTTACTATATAAAAAAAGGAATTGCTACCTTCTGCAACCAAAGTAGCACCATAATAATAATACAGTGTAATAATGACTGAAGAACATCTCCCGGTTTCCAAAGGAGAACATGTATGAGAACGAAGGGTCAACTAATTGACCTGCATTGTTAATTTGAAGCTGCCGTGTCACTTGCAAGGCGTTTTGAGCTGTTGCAGAAGACTCTGATCAGACACTCTTGTTGTGAGGGTATCTGAGCAGTCACCTTCTTAGGTGTACTAGTATAATGAGAATTCTTCTCAGCGATCCAGCAATCATGAAAACCTGTTTTTTCCTTTTCTGAAATTCTAGTGCCATTAACGAACGAACTGTGGGATCAGACGATCAGTCGACAGTGTTAGTTCAAATGCTCCCCAGTAGTCACCTCGCGATTGAGCAGCGTGACAGGCGCGGTGGTAGCACACGAAGTGCGTGGTCTAGGTCTAGGTGTGGGCACAGTGTGCGTGGTCGACGCGGAGCGCGCGGAGTAGCGCGACGTCGCGCCGACACGTGAGGAGTCCGAGTCAAGCGCGCACGATGGATCGGGCGATTGGGGCGCGGATTGGTCGAGCCCTTGCTTGGGCGTGATTGCGTGAAGGATGGAGGAGTGGAGGACGCCGTGGAGCTGATCGCGGGGAGGAACGGCCACTGCAACGGGCGCGCGCGAAGGTCGGGCGACGAGGTCGTTGAGCGCGGTCATGGCGAGCCCGGCAGGCACGGCGAGTGGGCGCTCCTGCGTTGCGTGCGTGTGGGGCTATAAGAACCCGTGTAAGCCCACCATTGTATGAGCCCCGAAGCTAATCGAATGCCAAGATACAAGGCCAAGGTTTTGGCCGCGGCGTTCGCCGGAATCGCGTGCGTGCACTGTTCATCTTCTTCCTTCCGCCGCCGAGAGAAATTCAAGAGCGTAAGCGACGGGTGGCGTTCGTGAGCGTGTGAGGGAGACTGAGCGCGAGCTAGGGGCCCAACACTATTTGCATATTGGTTTCAGAAGGCAACCGTGCTGATTTAGCCTCTAAAATATTGTCATCTGTACCGAATCAGCGGCAAAGATTTGTGAACTAACCATGGAGTCAACGAGTGGTTTGCTTGAGGCAGGGGAAAAGTAGTGCTGCTGATTGATCCACGCACAGGCCACCATCCTGCACTCCTGCAGGTGTTTAGCAGTGGCGGAGGTCACTGAGGCACCGGACACAGCGATGGTGAACCAGTGTGATTTCGGCACCACCGTTCTTCTCCCGTCGAGCCACGGCCAGTGCCAGTGTGCCAGTGGAGGAATGCCTCAATAATGCCTGCAGCGGCCAGAGAGGCAGGCTCTTGCCGCCGGCGCCGGAGCCGAGCGGCCTTCTTGCCTGATCCGCTGCCTGGAGCGAGGGAGAGGGATTCGATTGTTGCCACGGTCGCCGGTGGCTATGTGATGGAAAGGGGATGGCGTCAACGCGCCCACTGTGCCGACGACGGAGATCGGTGTAAACAGTGGAGACGAAACGAAGGCAGCTCAATGGGAGTTTCATCTCTTGAAAACTGTGATCATCTCTCATAAATTACTCCAAAATGGCTGTCATGGCACCTCATTTGATGCGGACAAAGCTGCTACACCTCGGTTCGGTCGGGGTTTCTATTGGATTGCGCCGCCCGTAGTAAAAAGTGCCAGGGAAAAAAGGATGCTATGATGTAATCGGTGGGTTTTCTTTGTGATCTATCGCGGCCCCGCAATAGGTAGCGGGAGCACGTATATGCAGTACAGGATTCGGCAGATCTCGAACAGACAGTGGCTGTCGCGCAAAGGCAACGCTGCGCCGCGGTCTGATTGTACCGTCCGTCTCATCGGCTGACAGTCCTGGCAGGCTGGCTACATACTCTACATACCTTGCTTTTAAGTGTCCAATCAATATCCCCCTCCATCGTACAAATGCATGCATGTGGAGAGGTGCGTGGATGCATCTCCAATCATTCTCCTCAGTGTTTTTAGAAACCATCTCAGATATCTTATTGGAGTTAGCCTTAGCTGATATGAGCATACATCATGCATGGTGCAATCAAACGTGCCTGGTAACTAGGACGATAAACAAGGCGCGCAACTGGCTTATCAAGGATTCAAGGCCGGGAGACACGGGTTGTGAACTCCCCAATGCAAGCATGCATGCTGGTCCAATCATCCAGCAATGAGCAAGCATGTCTACCTGAGTGGGATGGGAGGCTAAACTCTGAGTGAATGGAAATTAAGGCAGAATCCTGTTGCAGTAGCAGGGGAAAAAAACAAGAATGACTAATGACGACGGTCGACGTAGGAAACAGTACACCATTGCACACCCTCACGGCCCGGGCGGTCGGGCCACCTGCTGAGTTGGGTGTGTCATTTCACTTTCACCACGTACAGTCAAACGCTAGTAGCTGCTTGTCTTGTCTGTTCGCTTCTAATCACACACCCTGTCTCTGATGCGTTTCGCTGTTACCCAGCCCTGATATGGAGCTGTGCAGTGTCCACGGCCGGGCAGGGACTGAGACGCCTTTTAGAAGCAAACAAAGTGCTGCACTGCAGGTTAACAAGCGTGGCTCCTGTGTCCTGTCAGTTGCGAAGTACTGATGCTGCATGCTTGAGCTGGAAGGGGCCAGACGCGACGCCCAGGCCACAAGCACGGGCTGGCTGGCTACTAGTAGTGTGTGTTGCTGCATGCATGATCGGGCAGATCGGGCATGCATGCGGCACGCGAGAGGTTTGACCGCGGGGGGACATGGTACTTGAATCTCTGTCCGTGCCGGCACCACACCAGTGGATTTGCGTCATGCTGTACGTGCTGCCTATATATACTGATCGACCAGACCACCATCGGCTGTTGGAAACAGCATGGCACAGCACCGTTGTACCACTGTTCCGTTCATGACGCATGTAAGCTGTCTCCCGGGGGAGTCGTTGTAACTTAACGGAACCATGCATGCATGAGCATTACCGCGGGCTAGTAATAGTATAGCCTGATGTCAGTACGTAGCTAAGTAGCACGTTTGGTACACTTTATGCTGCCCGTGCCATGCAATCATCATCATTTGCAAACCTGATCGACATACAGAATCATGGAAGTACGTGCGTGAGCCTCTAGCTACTACTGGGCGGGCCTCATCAGCTCTACAGTACTATCTAGTTGAGTTCTACTGCCCGCTAGCTAGTAGTAGCTCTCGAAGCGGGACAGCCGGTCTTCCCCAAGCCTGGTCTTGCACCCGCTGGCCTTGAACTCCGTCCAGGTGAACTCCCGGTACCGGCTCCGGCCGCCGTCCCCGAGAAGCTGCGGCAGCGGCGCCAGGCGCTCGCCGGGCGGCGGGCCGCCGAAGAAAACCATGGACACCCGGGACCGCTCGCTGTTCACCACCACCCTGTGCCTGACGCTCCTGAACCTCCCGTTCGTCAGAACCTGCATATGTGTATGCATGTACGTCGTCGAGGCGTCGTGCATCTGCAGAGCAGAGAAGGGCAGCATTGCGCGCAGCAGCATATGCTTTGCTTGGCCTTTTCAAGAGCAGAATGCGTTCGTTCGTGGTGCGGCTAGGTGCCAGCGTACGTTTCACATGCAGCTTGTTGGGCGGCCCTAGGTATGCATCATGACGTGATGACGATCGTACGTGCTAACTTGTGTCGCTCGATCAGTCGTACGTGTTTGGTCGATCGAGATGTTGACTGGTCGAAGAAAACTTTTTCCGCCCGCCGGCCGGCCGGCCGGGGCCGAGAATGAATGACAACGGAGTTCAGTTTACGTTACCTGCAGGGTGTCGCCGACGTTGACGAAGAAGGCGTCGCCGTCGGGCGGGACGGAGGCCCAGGCGCCGCCCGGCAGTGCGATCTCCAGGCCGGAGGTGCCGTTGGAGCGGAGCACGGAGATGATCTGCGGGTCGGTGTGTGCGCCGAAGCCCGTGAGGTTGGGCGCCCCCAGCTGATCCGGGCGCGGCGGGTAGTGGTTCACCCGCAGCATGCAGTCGCTGTCGGCGCGCGTCACCAGCCGCGCCAGCGCGCCGGGGCCGGCGCCGGCGCCGAGGCCCAGCCCCTCGGCCATCAGCTCCAGCACCGCGCACGCCATCCGCCGCACCGCCACCGTGTACTCGTCCAGAAGGTCCCTGCGCGCGCGCGTGCGTTGGTTCCACGAGCGAAAAAAAAAAACAAGCACAGTGAGATGCCAGCTGCGTTTCTGGATTTTCCAGTGATGTCGATCCATCGAGATGTAGATAGATAGATGGATGGACAGGGACGCTTAGTGATGGGCGGCGGCGTTTGCTCGGGTAGCCACCACACGCGCCGCCGCCTGCACCGCATGCAAATCCATGGGCGGCGCCGCCGCGTGGAGAGAGACCATGCAATGCAACGCGATGCAGCCGACGTCGCGTGCGCGCAAGGCCGGCGCACGTGAGTCAAATGGCGTGCACGCACGCACGTCGGCCGCCGCGGCAAGTTGTGACGCAGCAGGCGGCCACGACGGGCGGCCGCCTTATCCACGGATGCGTGCGAATTCTTTTTCTTTTCCTACGAGACTGTATTATTCATGAATTTATTTATTTTGGTCAGCTTGGCAGCCCTTAAGAAACTCCCCACCGCCGTGTTGATTCTTCGTTGGGTTTCAATCACGTGCGTGTGCTTGGCGTGATATTTCTCCACGTGACAGATAGACGGAAGCAAAATCAGGAGAGAGCTCAGGAAAGGCAATGCAAAAGCGGTGACATGTGTGCATGAGTGCAGAGGAAAGGGAGGCAAGCAGTCGGCAGAAGCAGCCAATCAGCTATGCCGGTGCAACGCGACGCGGGATGCTGACGTGAACGCCACCGTTCCAAGCTGCTGCGGGTGGTGATGGTGACCGTGACTCACCGTAAGGGCCCAGCCGGCGCGGACGACGACGACGACGAGCCGGCGGCCGCAGCAGCGGCGGCGGCGCACGGCAATGTCGAGGAGGAGGCGGAGGCGACGGGCACGGCGCCGGCGGGGGTGACGCCGAGCAGGAGGTACTCGACCCACCCGAGGTCGCCGTTGCCGCCGATGCACTTGCTACCGTACCCGAGCGTGGGCGCCTCCTCCTCCTTCTCGCCCTGTGGGCGCGCGAAGAAGCCGGCCGCGGCGGCCTCCGCGGCGCGCGAGAGCTCCGCGGGCACGCCGTGCCCCGTCACCCTGAAGAACCCGTGCTCCTCGCACGCCGCCACCAGCGCGCGCGCCGCGGCCTCGCGCGCGGGGCCAGCGGGAGCCGACAGGTCCACGGACCGCACGTACGGCCGGCGGCGGATGCGCCGCGGGGAGGGCGATCTGCTCCAGCTCACCCTTGGCGAGGACCACCATGGCCACCGAGGAAAGCAGAGGAAATTAAGCAGAGGAAGAGGAAGGTCTGTGGAGAGCACGGTGCGAACGCGAGAGTACAGAGCGCCGTGAGCTCGCCCTCTTTATATAGACGACGCAGTGACACACACGGGCTGAGCAGCGGCAGCGCAGTGGGTGCATGGCTTGACGGTCAGCTTAGTGCGGTGATGTTTGTAATCCGGGGCGTCTGATCAAGCATCACTGGCCAAGACTAGTGGTCTGGGCTGTAGGACTACAGCTTCACGGCTTGGAATTCCCACCGCTTGGGTGAGATGGCTCCAAGGATTGCTTCATAAGGGTTCCAATCCTGATGATGAAGTAGTTAATTTGATTGGGATAGGAATGTTGCTCGGGGATATGAATTCATACATACATGTCCTTGCCGTATCCATGAAGCAGAATTCATTTAATTTCATGTTAGGATGGACTGATATATAATATTTTCCCTGCATGGTACCGCTGAAAGAGACATCGAAGAAACAAGTAGCTCATAATAATATGTGAGGTGTCTGTGATCCTTGGCTAAGTCTGCAAGCAAAAGAAAGTGTAGATTTAGATGGTTTAGACCATCTCCAACCATAATGCCTATATGAATTGCATATCTCTATCCATCCACTATTTCAACTATTTTCTTTCTGTATACAGTAGCGCTATCGTGTCAAACAGTGTTATAGACAGCGGATATAGACAGTGGTTAGAGAATGGTCTTACATGACCACTGTGACTTCAATTTTCAGCTGTCTATCGTAGTCTATGGCACTGGTCCTTTTTTTTTTATCGAGAAAAGTAAAGTGGTGGCGTGTATCATTGAAGATGCCCCAAGTGGTGTTCCTTGGTTTGTTGGATTATTGGGGGTTGCCAAGTGGTTGTTTCTGGCAAAACATCCGCAGCTGTACTCAACCGTCAGCATTGCCATGAGCTTAGACGCTATGTTAAGCACAGTACGTATTTAGGAGATCGAGGCTGTTTCTATCCACCAGCTAATTGATGGTTGGATACTCAGTCGTGGGTGCAAAATGTCCAGGCATCAAAGGCGGTTGCCCTAACAATAGTAGAAATTAGCAGGACATAACTAGTTAGCTGGATGTTTCGCTAGCAGTAGGTAGCTGGTCTTTTAGTAAGCATGTCAAGATCAGGGCCGCTAATTTTAGCAGCTAACGACGAGGCGACGAGCTCTGTCGGCCCAGAACAAGGTACGACGATCCTGTACTGAAATTGCGCACGGCAGCTGAGAGATTAGTAAGCGCTGGACCACTGCACAGCTGAGAGCAGGCGTGTTTCCTCTTCCTTTCTCTAATTGACAGGCAACAGGCAAAGGTGCACTCGCTTGCAAGCCATCGGCTTTCTTGTATTGGAATGGCGGACGTGGAGTGGAGGGAGAATTTCATTCGATCGTATGCAGTATACTGTATGAAGGAGTACACGAAATGCCCACCAAAATAGCCCTGTACTGTATATCTATCTGCAAAATATCCAGTACATACATGGTCTCCTTATCATCCTCAATTCCCAAACACACGATTCAAAAATCATACTGCTGTACAGTATTTCAACTAGAATCTACTTTTGCCTCAAAAAACAAAAAGAATCTACTACTTTTTTGCAGAGGGCGGATATTGGGTGCTGTACGTGCTGCGTTTGAGAGGACAGAGGAGGATTCGTTCTCGCTTTGTTCAGCGTATACACACGTTTCCGATCGCTGTTCCACCAGCCTAACTTCTCTGCGGTGCCATTTGCACGCCATCTCCGTGTCGCCGTCCGTCCGTAGCAACATCTGTGTGTCAGCGTCAGTCAAACGGAGGGGCGGATCAACCCCGGCCCCCCCGGTGCTCTTCTCTACTTGTACACGCAGGGCCTCCACGTTCCGTTCCAGGCTTCCAGCTCGCTTTGATCGCGACCACGACGACAGCGGCTCGATCTCAGCTCGCCTCGATTGGTTATTAAATGGACGTGATGTGTGAAATGATGTGGGATTCCGTGGTGGGAATTAAGATACTTATACGCCAAGCTCAACCAAAGTGGCTTCGCTGTCCAGCTAAGACTTGTATCGAGGTTTTGTATTTTTTTGATATATCGTACTTGATAACTTTTAATATAAGCTTTTTTATCTAAAAATAAAAAAATCTGCTTGAAAGACTATTACCTGATCTTGATTCCTGATTTGAGAGAGGTGGGCCTTGATATATTGGGTTGTGCTTGTGCATGCAGAGACTAATAATATGTCTGGTTTGACTATTTTACACCCACACAAGAGGTGAAGAGTGCGGAGTGCCACTACTATTAGAGCAGGCGGCAAGCGGCATTGACATGGTTCCCTGTTCCTTCCATGTCGTGCGTGCATGGTAGCGTAGCAGAGGCAGAGCAGGAGCAGGAGCAGGAGCAGGAGCAGGCGTCAATTTCTGCCTCGCTGTCTTGCTGTCGACTGTCATTGACGAAATGGTTGGATCGAGGGAGGGGGGCCATAGCCACTTGCGGGAGAATTCTCGGCAGGTGGCTTTCGTCGCTGCTGTAGCGCCAGCCACAGAGCGCGGCGATCATCGATCGGCGTCGGCGACCTGACCGGCCTCGTCAAGTCTCACTGCGGGTGCGGCCGGCCGCCCAATCCTGCAGGGAATGGGAGTGGCAAGGCAATCAGCCCCATCCATGGAGCTGATGAGAGGCTGCCCTGCCCAAGTCCAGCGGGGTCTAGCACATGGTAAAGATCAATCAGGTTTGTACTAGGCTGCCAGCAATGAGTCACATGCATGCGGCATGGGGACACACCTGAAATGATGAACCGCCCTCGTGCTGAAATTCGCACACGATTCTGGTGGCTGCCTGCCGGCCGCTGACCCCATCGTGAACTCGTGAAGTGGAAGGGGTGGATCGTTGATGCAGGTGCAGTGCAGGGCCGTCCGTCTCGATATAAATTATTGATGAGGGCAGTGCAGGCACAGGCAGGCAGTACGTAGGCCAGTGGCACCTACGTACGTGTCCGAGTTGACACTCGGTGACAGCCGCTTGTACTTTAGCCTGCGACCTCATTGGCCACTTGATGAATCGGATCGCACTATATATGAGGGGCCCTCGTGTCCGGGCGGGGCCGCATCAATTCAAAGCTAGCCTAGCCTAGGAGGGGAAAGGGTGGCGGTGCCGATGAAAAACCTCCGCGCTGCCACAGCTTCCCACAGATTTGCTTGCTGATCGAGGGAGCGGGCACGGGCGCACGGCTCAAACCGCGGGGACGGGCGCGGGGGCCTGGCTGGCGCGACCGCGATCGTCCTGCGGAGGTTGCACGTCGCGCGGTACGGTGCGTGGTCCACGGCGCGCGTCCAGGCTCCAGGGCTGGACGCGTGGCCGGCGCTCCACCTCGCCGCGCCGGGGCCGTCTCCGGTGTCCCCCCCGATCGCCGATGGCGACGTCGCTGACCGCCGCCCGTGGGACGATGGTACCGAGACCGCCTGCCTGCCCCCGCGACGCGCGATCCGCTGGTGATGAAGCTAGCGATCCCGCCCGACGGGATCGGCGTCGGCCCGGTTATGAGTTGATGATGAGTACTGTAGGATCGATCGACTTGCTTCCTGCTTTTTTTTTCTTCTTTTTTGACATCAATCTGCTGGGGTGGGGTGGCAGCGACAGCGTGCCGTGAACCTGGACGGGCGCGGCCGGCCACGGCCAGGGCTTTCCTGCACCTCGACATCAGACATGGATGGGACATGGACGCCCGCTTTTGCCGTCCCCCACCCGTCCAGCCAGGCAGGCAGCCAGAGCCGTCCCCGTTCGATTCAAACTGCCACCAGGGCCAGGTTCACGGCGGCTGCGCGGACCACTTGCTGCGAGCCTACGACTACGATACCTCAGGGCGGGGCGGGGCGGGGCGTGACGATGCCCCGGGCCAGATCCCGTCGGGCTCTGTGGTTCGGTGAGCCGGCCCCTTTCTCCGATCCGCGCGCGGCATGCAGGGATGATGGATCGGCTACAGTACAAAGGCGTTGTTGTTGGGCGTACGCAGGCAGATGCATGGCCAAGTGGAATAGATGGATACAGCCTTTGTTGCGCGCCGTGGATTCAAGTAGCTTGGATTACGACGGTTCAACGCACCGGCGGCGGGGAGATTGGGAGTCACGCGCACCTCAGCTTCTCTCCGCCGCACATGCGTCTGCGTCGGCCGATCGGTAAAGGATGCAGAATAATGGTGCAGCTAGCTCATGGATTCAGCATCGCCGGTGGGTGTTCCACCGTTCCTGGACGTTTTGACCAGCAGACAGCTGCAAAAGGCTAATGAATTTTTTTTAAAAAAGCTTAGAACCATTTCACTTTTATTTTTAGATATGGACAGAATAAAAAAGATAGATCCGTGTATGCCCTTTAGCTGAGCCCGAGAAAACGACCCATCGCTAAAAATCAATCTACAGAGATTATGCACGTTAAGAATTGTCTCTAATAACGGCGGAATGGTTCCTAGAGACCAACTCTAATAACACGATCAGTCGGTAAACGAAATATATGATTTTCTAGGGTTTGATACGTACCACGGCCCCTTTTTAGAAACCCCGCTCCAACTTTTCAATGCGCAGTCACACCCTTCAATCCTCTCTATCCCCCTATGTGGCTATGTCCCCTATAGTATCCCTTTCTCTCTCTCCCTTGTGTCCCCTTGAACGACTCTACCGATACAAATCACCAGTTGTAGCTCCCGTATACAACCCCCCTTGGCACAACAACAGCTGGTCAATGGCTCAGGTCGCAATCTTTTTGTTAACCCCTTTCAACCGCAGCTAAAAATTATGTGTATTTACACTATAAAATAGCGAGTTTCCGCAGTACAATTTTACACCCCACAAAAACATCTATATATCTCACATTGGTCCCATTGGACAGTTTGTAAAAACATTGCAAACGGTAGAGAAGCGCCTAAAACCGACAGAAGAAAAATGTTTCTACCATTTGGCCATTTATTTTCTTACCTTATTTTGTACCCACGCTCACTTAAAAGTTTCCATGTCTTGAAATTAATGAAAAAGAAAAATTATCAATCAATCGGGTCTCTTTTAAAAAAAAATTATTTCTCTTTTCTTTTTTTCATATACTTTGGATTTACCACGTACATATTGCATATATCTCTACGCTACGCTAGTTGATTTTAAACAAGCAATGATTTTGTTCGCTCCTTCACGTCGAGCATTTTTTTTTTTTTTACGCCGCGGTTTATTCTGCATCTCTGCTTGACATCCAACCCACCTAGGAAACTCCGGCCTGATAACGCGGTACATGGGCATGGGCCTAGCGCGCAGCTGTTGAATACTCCTATGACTTATAGGGGGCAGATGCGGTCCAAACTGCAAGTTGACATGGGCCAATATTGTTGTATCTTCCCTTTCTGCACATCTTCTGTTTTTCATTTTGACAGGAAATTCTTGTGTGTTTTATAACAGAATTTCTTTCTAAACATCTTCCCGCAGATTTCTCGCCCTCTCGTCTGTCACTTTTTCATCTCCTTTATATTTTCATTAGAGATGTAGGAGATAGACGTAGCTTGTTATAAGATCACGGTAAAGACTAGACCTATCACATATGCATGCAGAGACTGGAAAATCACCCAAATCTTATTCGGGATGATGAAACATCTGAAGTTCTGAACCTGTGTGGTGAACTGAAGAGTCGTATGTATAATTGCACTTGCACAGTTGTGCGTACACGATGTTACGAAGAGATTCGTCGTGTGGTCCATGGTACAAAACACGCGCCGTGATTGTTCAATCAGAGGGTACGCACATCGTGTTTAAACGGTGCGTTACTACTGCACGCCACCCAGCCACGGAAGAGGGACGTTTGGTCGATTTACCGGCCACCGCCTGCCGCATCAGCCTTCTCCACGTCGGCGGCGGCCACCTTCTTGCCGTCGTCGGCGTCGACCTCGTCGTCCTCCTCCTCCTCCCCGCCGCACGCGCCGTGGGCAACGTCGTAGGTGGCGTGGAGCCCGACGAGGACGTAGTAGACGAGCATGATGGCGGTGCAGACGCCGAAGCGGATGAAGGCGTCCTTGCCGAGCGAGCCCATGAGGAAGAGGTTGGTGGCGATGGACAGCGAGGGCAGCCAGGGGACGAGCGGCACGCCCCACACCTTGGGCGTCCGGGCCGCGGGCACGAGCAGCTGGATGCCCAGCGTGCCGGCCACCCACGCCGGCACCAGCACCACGTAGCCCTGCCACTGCTCCGGCGACGTGCCCCAGTACGCCGCGATGCCGATCGACGAGGCGATGATCACCAGCAGCAGCGCCGTGAACCGCAGCGCGTGCGCCCGGGTCGTCACGCCCCGCAGGTAGTACCTGATGCACGTACGTACAGGACGAACTTGTTTTATGCGTGGGGAATTGGGGACCGATCGATCCAGCTGAAACTAACCGAAAAGGAAACCATAATAAGTATATAACCTGCGGACGAGGAGCGCGGTGGCCATCATCATGAAGATGAAGAGCGTGCTGACGGAGAGGAGGCTGGAGAGGACGTCGAGGCTGGAGAAGAAGGCGATGCAGGCGCTGGAGATGGCGATGAGCGCGGTGGCGTGCACGGGGGTTCCGGTGCTGGGGTGCACGAGCGCGAACACGGGCGGGATGATGTGGCTGCGGGCGATGTGCGTGGTGTATCGCGCCTGCCCCAGCGCGCCCACCAGCAGCACCGTGGTCATCCCCTTGAGCGCGCCCAGGGCCACCACGTACTGCGCCCAGCGCATCCCCACGCTGGCGAACGCCACCGAGTAGGCGGCGCTGCGGTCGATGTCCGTGTACGGCTGCATCATGCTGAGCACCAGCGCCATGACGCAGTAGATGGCCGTGATGACGGACATGGACCCCAGCAGGCCAAGCGGGATGTCCCGCGACGGGTCCTTGGTCTCCTCCGCCATGGTGGCGATGTTGTCGAAGCCGCCGTACGCGAAGTAGACGATCGCGGCGGCGCGGAAGACGCCCGGCACGCCGTGCGGCATGAAGGGCCTCAGGTTGCCGGGGTGGGCGTGGGCGAACCCCGCGACGACGACGAAGGCGATGACGAGCACGTGCACGGCGGACGCGACCCAGTTGACGCGGGAGGTGCCCTTGGCGGTGAGCATGGCCAGCGTGGCGGTGACCGCGATCACCACCACCGCGATGGGGTCCAGGTCGTTGTAACCCTCGGCGAGCGACGGCGCGTGGATGCGCAGCGAGCTGGCGGGCCTGTCGATGAGCGACGCCAGGTACGACGTCCAGGAGCGCGCGACGGCCGCCGTGCCGATGATGCTCTCGAGGATGAGGTTGGCGGCGGCGATGAAGGCGGCGACGTCGCCGAGCTCGACGCGGAGGTAGGCGAAGGAGCCCCCCGCGACGGGGATCTCGACGGCGAACTCGGTGTAGCAGAAGACGGAGAGCATGGCGGAGAGGCCGGAGGCGACGTAGGAGAGCACGATGGCGGGGCCGGCGTGGTCGCGCGCCTCCTGGCCCGTGAGCACGAAGATGCCCGCGCCGATGACGGAGCCGAAGCCGAACCAGGTGAGGTCCCACCAGGTGAGGCAGCGGCGCATCTCGTTCTCGCTGCGCCGGCGCAGCGCGCCCAGCTCCGCGGCGTCGGTGGAGCGGCCCCCGAGGCGGTCGCGGAGGCGCGCCGGCGTCGCGCACAGCGCCCGGCGGTACGCGCCCCAGCTCGCGAACGACGGCTCCGGGAAGAAGTCGTCCCTGCGCCACCGCCAGTAGCTCCTCGCTCCGGCCTTGGCTGCGTCCGTGCTGACGTTGTGGTGCTCCGGCGATGACGTCTCCACGGGCGCCATTGTGTGGAGGTGGTGGAGTGGCTAGGGAGTGTGGCTGGCGCGCTGCAGGCAGCCTCGCCCATATGGGAGCGCGGATGGGTCGTCACTCATCAGTCGGTCAGTGAGAGAGACGTGTTGGCTTGGCTTGGGCTTGGAGTCTCGCGCTCCAGGACCAAAGATTGGGCTGCCTGTCTTGTCTCAGAAATTGCAGGGCGACGCCGAGCATTCCAGGAAAACCGGCGGCGATTGGACGCATTGCATTGTCCGGCAACACATCACGTACCACGTGTATAGTAGTAGGAATATCCTCCACGGGCTACCCCACCCACCCACCCACAGGGACACCGCACGATTGGCCTTGGCCGGCGGTCGAGCGGACGCGTCGCGGATTCGCTCGAGGGCAGCGTACTAGCGCAGCGCAGGTCGATCGAGCAGGCCGGCAGCAAGTCGGGCTCTCGTCAGCTAGCGCTTGGAAGCACATGCGGCCGCGGGGGTACACACACGGGCAAAGCGCCCATCCGGATACGGCCGCGAGTTGGCGGGAGTCCGTGGATCGCTCGCCGTCGCCGTCGCCGTCGCCTTCACATCATCACCTCACGGCTCACGCACGCCGACGCCGTGGCGCGTGCTCCGTACCGCTTCCAAGTTTGGCCTGTTCACACCGGAGCCGTACCAGCGGCACCACCAGATCTGCGTCGCTTGCCCTCTCGGAACGTACCGTACCCGAGACCGAGAAGCGTTGCCTGCGTATGTACCAGTACCACGCACAGCGTCGTCAAAGGATATGCAACCCCCTAGGCTACGGAGACAAGTTTTTTCCTTCAAGGCAGGCAGCTGAGCTGCTGAGGCCGACGAACTGAGATGGCTTCAGCTCAAATTTCCAGAGAGAGAAAGATCGGTACCAAGTCGAGGTGTCGAGTACCGGGTGCTCTTTGTCCCTAGCGACGACTACCGGACCGCCCATGTCCACGCTAGTCGGGTCCGGTGTCCGGTGGACTGGTTGTTCTGTTCACGAGTCGCGACGGCGACCTGACGAGGACGGCGGCTTATTTTTTCCCGTAGTCTCTGCACAAGCACATCCTCTGCGCATCTTCTTCAAGGGTTGTTTCTTTGCAGGATTTTTTTTTTTTTTTTTGTACTTGGGTCATGACAGGTTCTTCGCTTCTTGCGGGGTGAGCTGTGAAGATCTCATGCACCGAATCTTCCTTGGGAGCTCATCTGGATCAAGCACTGGTTAGACGTGCCACTTTTCTCCGTTGTAAAACAACAAATCGAATGTATTATAGAGATGCCCTAAAATCGAGCTAGTTTTGTAAACAAATTTGGCTTGAACAGAAACCTGAACTACTCCGTTTGTGCTCAAATGTCTGTTGTTGCCGTTATTTTATTTCTACAACTTTAGCCATTTATCTTTATCGAAAAAAAGTCGATCATGCAATAAAAATAAAAACATGATCAAACTTTCACCAAGTTCTTGAAACGGTCCGAATAACCTAGTCATAACCCCTCTTTGTCCCTCCCAAGTCCCAATCCCTTTTATCGGAAGCTAATCAAACACAAGGCCTAAACTTGTCGATAGATTACTGGTAAATCACTTTCGCCCATGTATCCAGCAGGAAAATAAGAGACTTCCACGCGCCGGACAAATCTGCCATATCTATCGAAAAAGGCTTCAGCTTAATTCATGCTAGGTGAAGTGGGTTATGGAAGCGTTTATCGCAGTATACAATTGATGATGACGGCGTTGAGGCCCCGGCCTGACAAAATTGTTCATACGGAAACATCAGAACAGGGATCTCGAGTGCGTTGCGGAGGTTGAGATGCCAAGTCGTTTTCATCACCGCAATCTTGCCCAACCTCGCAACCTGATTGACACCTCTTCTGTGTCAAGCTTTCCTCTGCAATGAAGTGCTTGCTGGTTTCTTGGGCACAGGTTGTAATGCACAAAGCGAGCTAAAAGCAACTGACCATCACCAAGACAGTTCAGCATCCCCCTGAAGCTTTGGAGCCTAGCTGCCTCGCCTCGGTTAATCAAGTAAGCCAAAAAGCGAGGGCGCACTGGATGCCTTGCTTGCGGCGCGCCAAGACGCAAAGCACGATGCACACAGAGACACGGCGCACATGACAGAATGATAAATCGGAAAGGAGAAGCAACGGAAAGATCTAACACGACCGCGATCACCTAGCGCTGCCTGCAACGGAGCTGAACATTCCAACCAGAGCATGGAATCATCTCTCACCACAGTGCACGCCACGGTCGCCGGGGCGAGTGCAGCGCCGCTCGCCCTGCGCCCTCGCGGCGCGCGTGCCGGAGCGGCGCCGCGCACCAGGGCTCGCGCCGTGCGCGCGCAGGAGCCGGGTCCCGAGGCGGTGCCGGAGAAGCGAGGAGGGCCGCCGGCGCTGCCGAAGGCGGCGCTGAGAGTGGGCGCAGGCGTCGCGCTGGCGCTGGCGCTGGGAGGCGCCTCGTGGACGGCGCGTGGCGGGGGCGCCGGGCCCGTCCCCCAGCCGGCCGTGGTGTGCTCGCTCAATGCCGTCACCGACGCTGCGTCCCGCGCCTCCGCCGACCGCGCCGGTGCCGCGACCTTGAAGACGAGCGTGGACGCGCTCTCCGACTCGCTGTTCCGGCGCGAGGACTCGCCCAGGGACCGCGCCACGCTCATGGACCTCGTCTTTGAGCAGGTCACCAAGGAGGTATGCGTCTTTCCGCGTACATGCATTGCATGTCACACCCTACCTGACCTGCCGATGGCTTTGCTCCTGTTGCGTGCGCTGTGCAGCACATCTCTGACAGGGGCAAGCTGACGAGCCTGCTGCAGAAGGAGTTCTCGGCTTCGCGCGAATCGGACAGGAAGCTTGACCTTGGCTTGCTGCTCACTGACGTTCTGATCAATCAGGTGAGCTGCCACTCCTTTCTTGTCAGGACGCCATGCATTCATGATTCAGCCATTGGTGATCTAGCACCGTACCCCATCTTGATTGAGGACGTGCATTGTAGAGAGATTGGCAGAGGGCAAAAGAAGTATGCCAGCAGCTCACAGGCCGCCACCAGCGTGACTCGAGGCCTTACCTTCATCTGGTAATGTTCATTCATTTGTTCAGCCATTGAGCTTCTTTACTCTGAATATGTTCTGGCTCTATTTTTTTTTCTTCAGGCTGTGATCAACATGATGATCGCAGTGGAAACCATGCTGTCCCCTGACCAAGCCACCACTGACGAAATCGAGAAGATGACCAAGACTGCCATGGACGCCTGGAAGGAGTTCAAGAACAAGAGCGAGCTAGCCAAGGGTTCAGCAGATCCCAGCGCCTGATTCCTACCTACAGTATATAACACCGTGTTTCCGGTCGACTGGAAGCCAAAGATTTCTGCTGAATGCTAACTGACCCAGGAATGACTGTTCAATTTGTGCGTCCTTTGATCTACCCATGTACTGTAGTTGCGTTGCGTGTGACGTTGTTTCAATTTGAATGCTTGTCAGTAAATGTCTTATTGTGACAGTTATTTTTACAGTGTATAATTATTTACCCAGAATTCTAGTCTATCAAAATTACCATCCATTACATGTACACCCATGCATCCTTCAGGGATGGCCCTGCATTTGCAAAGGGCCTCACCCTCACTCAGCAGACTCCCCCCACATCTTCAGGAGGTACCTCTCGCAGCTGCTCCCGGCGATGTCACGCGAGGACGCCATCCTGGTGAACCTCTGCTTCCCTCGGACACCGCCGCCGTCAGGCTTCAAGTTGTGCCGGTACTCGACGGCGATGTGCTCCAACACCTCGGCCTCGAACATGTTGATGCTCACCCTGGGGCTCATCTGGTCCCTGACGTAGGCGAACGCGAGCTGGTCCCGTGGGTTGAACGCCTCCAACTCGTTGAAGAGCAGGCAGGAGAAGAGGTCGCTGGCCAGGCCGTGCCTCCTGATGATGACCGCCGTGTCCGGCACATCTGCAGCATATGGCAACATTCTGAAATTTGGACGTGTGTGTTCTTCTTGTTGCATCACTAGTGTCATAAATCTTGAGAATTACTAGTGTCCATCACCGAATCATCAATGCAGTGCAGATGTGTACTTGTGCCTCGATCCGTCTGCAGTTCATACATACCTGACGGATATGGAAGCTTGCTGGGGGACCATGGCTGCAGGCCGTTGGCGCAGTACGTCTCCATCTGCGCCCTGATGGCGCCCACGTCCCCCCACTTGCGCCACCGCGCCGTCGCGACCGCCTCCTCCATGGCGTGGAGGTTGAAGGGGTGCCTGGACACCGCCATGTCCGCGCCCTCGGCGACGAGGAGCGCGTGCACCAGCAGCAGCGGGTCCACCGTGAGCTGCATCTTGGCGTCGACCCAGACGCTGAAACGGGCGTTCGGGAACAGCCGGTGCAGCAGGTGCTTCGCCACCACGCCGTTCATCGCCGGGTTCTCGTAGGGGAGCCCGTCGGCGCGCAGCCTCACCACGCGCCACGCGCCGACGGCCTGTGCCGACAGGATGCCCCGCCGCGCGAGGGCCCTGTGGGTGGCGTCGTCGATGAACATGAAGAAGCACGCCGTGGCGAGCGTCGCGGCCCCCAGCCCCCTGGGCTGCCGGATCTTGTCGTAGTCGTTCAGGATGGCCGAGGCGACCACCACGCCCGCGCACTTCTCCATGGCCAATCTGTCTGTGAGCCGTGAACGGACGTACGTCAAACTAAGCACGGCACGCTTTTGCGTCTGTATTGTAAGTATTCAGTGATGTTCTTGATGATTGCACTACGACTACAAAGCGGTTGCGACATGACAAAAAGGCGCTGATATTTGGCTTGCATCCAAAGGGATCGGATATGATGGCGAGATCGCCAGGACGAGCGTCATGATGTGTGGCTGCCACCGAAATGCCCAAACCAAAAACACGCACGATCATCCATATCCATGGACCATGGAAGGTATACTTGGCCGTGTGCGCAAATGTGAACCAGGTGATCCAAGCAACTCACCGGCTTCTGGGACGGGGAACTCCTTGAAGAAGCCACAGGGGACCTCCACCTCGCCGTTGGTGTGGCGGAAGAACGATCTCCGTTCGCCGGCCGAGAAGTTCCCTGCAAAGGTGGCCCTCCTGCCGCCCAGGTACCGGAACGCGGAGGACGACGACGACGTAGAAGGAGACGCCGAGAGGTTGCGGCAGAGGCCATTGATCTCTTCCAAGACGGTCTTGTACTCTACAAAGCGTACTTGAGGATCACTTGGCGCGCTACACTACACGTACGAGAGTGTGCACGCAAAATGAGTCGATGAGAGAGGAGAGACGACCTGCGAAGACGACGTGGCTGGCGGAGCAGCGCGCGCGCGTGGTGGGCAGCGCGTGCTTGTGCTCGCCGTAGCCCGGCGGGTACTGGAAGAGCGCCTGCTTGTTGGCCGGGGACGCGCCGCGGGCGGGCAGGAGGCGGGGGCAGCGGCTGCCGGGCCCGGAGAAGGAGACGTAGAGCGCGGGCGGGAGCGTGGTGAGGAGGTAGAGCAGGGAGAGGCACAGCAGCTTGGACTGCAGCACCGGGGGGCTCCGCACGCGCACCGGCCACCCCATCGCATTCGCAATGCCAGCCAGCGCGCGGCGGCCGCGCCGGTTTGCTTGCCGAGAGCGAGTGATACCAGGAGCGAGGCGGTTAGTCGGTTGCAGGCTTTGTCAACGAGCGAGCCATCTGCAACCGCCCGGGGTTCTCCCGTTGCTCGCCGCGACTCTGCCTCAACCCCTCCTCTCCGGATCCCTTGGATCTTAGCAGCAACGGAGAGCATGCAACATGGTGTTCCGTTCACCCAGTTTGAAACTGCACCCTTTAAGAAAGGCTCTGGACTCTCATCTCTGTTGTTTGCAGTGAATAAAAACTGCTTCAAATGCACCGACCATTTTTCAGCTTAACCTGAAAGAAAACTAATGGCGAATACTACAAACAACGCAATTATTATACTTTATCGTCAGCGTCTCAGCGACAGTGAACTGCGCTACTAGAGTCCCGTGCCATGAATGGCGGCTGAGATGAAATTACACAAGGTTTAGTTTTTCTTTTGTTATTGCAACAAGAGCCGCCTTATTCTTACTGAAAGGTATAAACGCAGTGCACAAGACTAGCCTGAACGGATGATACATACTCCATGCTAGCAGGTGCACACACACCTCTATCGCGCCCCAACGCACCACCGATTCATCAATTCACAACAGACCGGAGGTTGGAGTTGGTGGCGGCGTCGTCGAAGAGCATCCAGATCTCGTTGACCCTGCCGGTGAACTCGAAGGGCGAGTTGTACTGGGCCACGATGTACGCCGCGGCCTTGGCCCGGCCCGCGCCCGCGGCTGACGGCGTCGGCCCAGCGCGTGCCCTGCAGGCTGGCGTCGAGCCTGGCGGCCTGCTGCCCGACGTCGGCGTCCGCCACGAAGCCCCCGAAGCGGCGCACGGCGGCGTGCGTGGCCCCGGCCCAGCGCTCCACGCGCAGGCCCTCGGCCGGCGGTGGGTCCGCCTGGTTCGCGGCCGGCACGTAGAAGCTGACGGCGAAGGAGGAGGCGCAGAAGGGCCCGTCGCTGGGCGACACCCGCGTCAGCACCGGCGCCGTCATCTCGATCGTCTCGTTGTACGCGTTCTTGCCCTGGATGTAGTTGAACAGCCTGCACACAGTGTCGCGTCGTGTCGTGCGTGGTCAGTTCAGTAGTTCGGAGCCCAGCGATGGCGAGCAAGCTACTGTAACGATCGGCTTACTGGAGGAAGCCGGTGCGCGTGGCGGCGACGAAGGAGATGTCCTCGATGGGCGCCGTGGACACCCACATGGCGTCCGTGTACCTTCGGATCTCGAACCCGTTGGCGCTGTCCACCACCTCGTACGCCGGGCACTCGATGCGCTCGCACGTCGGCGCCACCGAGGCGGACGCGGCGACGGCGAGCAGCGCCACGGCGGCGGCGGCGAGCAGATGGAGCAGGCTGCCCCGGCCGCGCGCCATGGTAGCTTTCTACTAGCTCGCGCTGCTGCAACTGATGGTGGAGTAGTGGATAGGGGTCCTGGAGTGAGATAGATGGCGCTTGGTGCTCGATCGGGTCCGTGCGGTCGGGGATTGAGCGCGATATATACCACCATAGCAGCGCTGCTTTGCCCCGCTCAGGACGGATGCGGCGCAGGCGCTGCCACGTCGCTGGTATTCGAGCGCTTGGCTGGTTTGTGAGATTTTTTTTTGCTTCTGGCTGAGTAGCTGCTTACCAGGGGCCCTTTGGCCCTACAGCCTCTTGTGTATTTTGTATTTTGGTAGCCAAACAAGGAAAAAATAACTCATGTATAAAGTATATTTCATATATCATGTATTTTCATATGATAAATTTATTCTGTAATAGTAAGAATTTGAATTTTATATTAACAAATTTATTTTATATGCTACTATGAGACCATTTTAAATTATCCCTTTATCCATTTCTGGATCCGCCACTTCTGGATCCGCCACTGCACACCGCTACTACACGTTCGCAGCTGCTAATTCCAGCCAACACAAGCATCTGCATATTTTCTCCACAAAACAGGTACTACAAATTGCCACGAAATTATAGGCCAAATCCGAAGCAATCTTTCTGCAGAGCGCCCTCCGAAAACGGACAGGAAGTTCCCACCCATTGTCGGCTGTAGGCAGGCAAAAAACAGTTGACCCGGACCCGGAAGCCAGCACGGCATTTGAAGATTTCTTCTGTGGTATAAACAAAGCGACTAGGCTGTTGTCGTTCGTCAGGTTTTCAGAACTGGTTTCTTAACTGTGATTGGTGACTATAGTGAGGCGAGGAGCTCATAGGCCGCGACTCTGAATTCCTCCTCGATTATTATGTGTGCAGTTGGAACATGTGGAGTCTTGGTCGATCTATCGCTGTGATGGTTGTCTCTGTCAGGAATTGTTGTCATCCTAGTTGCTGTGGCTGCTCGGCATCTAGTACATGGAGTATCACCAATATGCGAGTTGACTGAATTAGCCTGGATCGAATCAAGTCGAAGAAAAACTCAACCATCTATTCTGCTCTTGGCGGCCCAAGTTGTTTCTTTTCTTAAAAAAAGGGTGAAGCATACATATGGTGGAAAGGGGAGACAACGGACAGAATCTGAAGCAGAAGCCATGAACAGCCAGTATATCGTTTTTTTTCATTCATAGAGGATAGATAGAGCAGAGCACACCAAATGAAGCAGGGCTCGAGGAGTAGAAACTTGATTATTCTCTTCGTAGATATTTCTTGTACGTAAAAATAGCAAAGCAAGTAGTGCTAGGTAGTTAATTAAGCACAAGCCCAATAACAGGTGCCGAGGCGGCTTGCCACCTCCCTTGTGCATCCCTCCCTCCGTTGTTCAGTTGCTGGCAGCGGCCTTACCGTTGACGGCGGCGGCGGTCTCTTTGTCCTTGGTGGTCTTGTCGTCGCCGTCCTTGGCGAAGGCTGTGACGGGGAAGGTCCTCCCGAGCCCTGTGGGCGTCTTGAAGGTGATCTTGGAAGGGTCGTCCTTGTCGAGGAACATGTCGGAGAGGGTGACCCAGATGAGGAGCTCCTTGGTCTTGACCCCGGTCATGCGCTTCATCCGGCGGTCCTCGACGAAGGCGGTGACCTCGGCGGCGTAGGAGACCTGGCGTCCGATCTGGCGGAAGGTGTGCGTGAGCGGGCGGCGCTGGCGCAGCCACACGAAGCCGGTGGCGCGGTTGTACCCCACCTCCTCCATCTCCGCCAGCGGCAGCAGCCCCAGCGGCAGGTGCACCTCCGACAGCAGCTCCGTCGACTTCTCCGCGCACAGCGCCGCGCCGTGGTACACCTCCGCGCCCGCGCGGTGCGCTTCGATGGCCTGCGAACCCATAAGGATCCGAGTCGTGGGGATTGGGAGTGCAAGGCGAGGCAATGCTGCGGCGGCGGCTGGCGAGGCTGGTGTCTGGATGGATGGCGCGGCCGGAGCCGGATTTATAGAGGAGAAAGGAAAGGATTGATTCGGCGAGGGACGGTTGCCAGTTGGGAGACGCGGGGATTAAAGGCGGGTTTGTTTAGTTAGTTAACGCGATGGGTGCGACGTGCCGTGACTCCCGGCCTCCGGACTCCGCTCGCCGCGATGGGCGCGTTCTTGCTGTTGGTGCCCGGCGCCCGGATTGTTGCGCGCTCCGCCGCTCGCTGACCGCCGCGTCCGTCTGTATGGTGGTGGTGATGTGTTGAATCAAGTGGCGTGCCGGATTGGATTGGATTGGATTGGAGCGAGCGAATTGCTTCTGTTGGCTGCTGCGGGTCGCGCTCACACCTCATCCGGTGGCGTAGCGTATCACCGGCCAGGCGTCCAGCGTAGCGACAACATCTCCCGTCTTCTGATGCTATGCTACGACGAAACGAAACGGCGAGGAAATTTCAGATCGACTCACCGGTGCCTTCGGGCCTGTATTTACGGTGGGCGTGCATGCGTGCGGATTTCAGGTGATCAGTAGCGGCAAGCAGTACAATTTAATTAAACCCACGAGGGCCCGAGGCTCACGGCGCCATGATGATGATCGAGCCACGGGAGCTGTCAGCTACCGACGTTTTGACTAGCACGCGTGACGTACGGCCACCCTGCTCTCTCTAGTCGTCTTCGTAGCACAGCACCCCTGCTGCTGCGTGATTCGCTTCGCTCATCAGCCGCAACGGGTGGCGTGGCGCCGCGCATTCATGCCGACCACTGTCACCGCACTGTGCCCCAACGCCCAACTGCGCCGGGACATGTCCTTGCCTGCGGCGCGCCATCGATCTGCTGTCCCTCTCGGCCTCTCTCTCCCCTTGATCCAACGGCCAGGGAAACGTTGACCGAGTCGTTGCGGCGACGGCCGCTGGGCCGTTCGAGATGTCAGGTCACACGCGTGCTCTGCGGTTGCCGCGCCCGCGGCCTGCTACGGCGACGGCGACGGCGCCGATCCCCTGCCACCGCCCGCTTGTCCTCGCGCCTCCCGACGTCCCTCCGCCGCCAAGCTCGCCTCAAGGTGCGACGGCATTCCTCCCGATCCCCTAACGCTGTCTCTGACGTTCTGATTTTGCTGCCCCTGCTGCGCCGCGAAGCGAGCGCGGTGGCTGCCTGCCTGCCTCCTCCTCCTCCCCGTTGGTCTCGGATTTGGGCGGCTGGGCCTGCCAACAGTATAGTTGCTGAGCCGTACGACTTGGTGTAGGCTAGGGCATGGATCTCTGATCTCTCCATTTAAATTTAAACACATGGGTGCCTGCTATGTTTCAGGAATTCAAGCACCCTTCATCAGTTCATACAGCATGCGGAATTGCCTTCACTTCCACCCTTATTTTTCTCTACTGTTCTGTGCTACCGGAAAGATCTTGTCAGCACTTATATAACCTAATAAAATGTAGCTCCATTTCTCTACTGAGCACAAAATGCTCTTCATGATTCCGCCAAGTTGCACAATTCTGTTTGCCAACATTTTTAACCTTTCTTGTTTTTTAGGTAACAGTTTTCTATGACATACATCATGCATTGCTCTAGCAGTTTATGACTTCATAAAATGCAAGATAAAGCATGGCTCTAGGGAAAGTTTACAGTGTCCACATGCCATCTATAAGATCGATCATGCATGGACTTACATCAGTCGGCATCGCTAGAGGTTTGGGAAGACTGGCGCCTTTCAAGGAATGCCAGGTAGGTGTTGCAAGAGATTGAGGCCCCATTGCGCTAGGTGTAAGAGATTGAGGCTGAATCATAGAGAGCCTGTGGTCTTGGATCATTAATGGGTGCAAAGGGAGACTATCAGCAGGCATTCCTCTACCTGTTCGTATTCCAGAAGGAAAAGGAATCCTAACTCTTTGAATACCTGATGACTTGATTATATTGAGCTTCCATAATCAAGACTCCGTAAGAAACAAATGGTCACCATCTCGAATAACTGCAATATCATCAATTTCTGCATATTCTTGATTGAACAATTTTGTAGGACAATAGCCAGAAAACTTCTGACCTGCATCAAAAATTAAAATTGTAGGCTAAGCTAGTGGTATTGACTGCCTTTGCTAGGAATTTTTCGCTAATGGTATATGGGACTAGTCATGGGCCTCTATCACACTTAAACCAAGAAAAATACAGTCTGATATTCCAACCAAACAATAAAGATCAATATTTAATCTAGAAGATGTGTGTGCAACCAATGCTGAATTGTCGTGTGGTAGCTGTTGGGTACAATACCACATGTGGCATTCATAGGACCTTGGATTTAGCAGTTGGACATACCATGCTAAACTATTGGGTTCACTTTCTTGATTAAAATGGTGTTGAAAATTTCAGTTCCCCTTTATTTTCACTTCGTTCAGAAAGGTCGTTCCGATTCTTGTATAAAATGGAATTCAAAATATTCTAACAATAAGCAATGAGGAACCTAGGCTCTATACAGCTGGAAGGACTTCTCAAGGAAGCTTGCTGCTTGCCCTGCCTAGAAGTCAAAGCCCCTTTTGGAACATTCTAGTATATATGCCTTTAATGGTTAGAGATATGAACCAATTAAATAATACTTACAAGCCATGTTGAAAATCTCATCCAGGGATCCTGGTAGATTTATTACTTTTGCACATGACTCGCTGAAACTTCTGTTCCGCCGTGAATGCACATGAATTGTCACTCTCTTTCTTTCTGATGGAACCATAGAACCACCGCCCTTATCTGAATATATGCTGTCTTCTGTGCATATATCAGTGATCCCCTGAAGGTCCCTTGCAACCGAGCATGTAAACATCTTACCTTTGACCCTTGACTCCCTGATTTTTGTGTGGTCCCATGTGTTTTGGGTAATGTCATGGGCTTTTTCAGATACTGCTATGCTACTGTCAGTTAATATTTGTTGATGGACATCTGTCTTTCCTGTGTCCATAGACTCCATACGCATCCATTCTGTAGGAATATGCTTTTCCACTCCTTCACCTTTAGCAGTAAAATCATTGTTTTTGTTGAAGTCATTCTGTTTTGCAACCTTGTGAATTGTTCCATGCCGGTGTCTTTCTGATTCATCAAGCTCTTTACCGTGATAATTTCTGCAACATGGTGTTACTCTTCCTTTTGCTTCCGATTCATTCTCTTGACCGACTTGATTGGCTGAGTTGCCGTTTAGCTTTCTGAATTCTTGATTGAGTTTTTCAAGAGATTTCACAGTGACGTCAGCAGGGTATCTTTAATCTTGGGCTGTTTTCTGCCAAATGATTAATAATAGCATTAGTTTTCCTTTCTGCGTAAAATGAGTAAATTATATAACATGATATCATCGTTATATAAAATAACAAACACCTGGAAAATATTGTTCAGTACAATTTGTTCGTCTTCTTTGTTTTCCTCTATAATATTTTTTAGCACTGCTGTGCTCACCCTCAGGAGTTGTGAAATTTTGGTTGTACAGAATGCAAATGGCTGTGGAACACTGCAGAGAGCCGCAATTTCACCAAATATTTCGCCAGCAGACAGTACTCTCTGAACCTGCACTTTTTTAGTGATGCACTTCAAGTCCTGAAATACCCTTTTTTTTATGTGAACATATATGAAAAATATACTAACTCACTTTTTCAACCCCATCAATCATAAATCGCTCTTCCTGCCGAAATAGATCGTAAAATGAAAGTATGCACGGATGTTAGAAACTGTATAAAAATGATAAATACAAAAAATTATAGCTGTACTAACCACTGTTCCTGAAACTATTATGTAAACATCTGTTGGTGCTTCATTTTGTAGTATTACAAGTTCTCTCGGTGGAAAGTACTCTGCTTCCATTGCAGTGATCTGCGAAGAATGGACAATTTGTGATCTGCTTCCGTTGCAGTGATCTATTGTTCATCTTAACAAACTAGATTTCTTGTTCATACCAGTTGGAGCATGCAAGGAAAAGAAACCCCATGGAAAAGGTACACCTTTTCAATCACAGGGAAGAATAAGTGGTATGCTATGCTTGATCGGATTCCCTTGGGGAGACTGTCCAAAGCTTCCTTCTGTTTCAGTCCCTCTGTCTTATACCTTAGGCAGATGTGAGATAGCATTTCATCCCTTATGTATCCAGGTAACTGATTTCTTGCAGCAAACTGGGAAGCTGCATGGATTGTGTCCCTCTGCATCATCCGAGAAAGGAAAGATCATGATTTTGATGATAATGTTGAACAAAAGGTATATGTCTGAATCATTCATGTAGTGAGTGGAGTTTTAATCTGTACCCATGATGTGCATTCAAAACCTTGGTCCTTAGGTACTGAATCATTGGAAAGCTAAGCATGCTAATTAAAATGTACAGGGAAGATACTATATTTGTGACGTATCCTATCATATGATACCTGAGGGGCACGTACATATCACAATAGAAGATTGTGATAATTGAACTTCCTTTGCCCTAGAATACCTAATGACAAGTCCTTTCCCCCTTATTTCTATTTTCCTCCTGTTTAGCTGTGGAAAATAATTGCATTAACTTTGACAGAACTATGAAAATATTAGCTGCTGATATTTTGAAGAGAACTTACGAAATTCCTGGTACGGCAACTTCCCTGGACAACCAGGTTTGTCATGTTACCTATGAGGTATGCTGTCAGTCCCAGGTTGAATAACATGTAACATATACTGAATAACATCTCTCTTGGATTCTCCCCCTAAGTCTTGTGCGTCGTCTTGTGGGAAAGTTGGACCATCCCGGTCCTGGAGCGAAGCTCAAGGAACTTGATCCTCCCAAGGGGCTTGGTGAGCAGGTCCGCAAGCTGATCCTTGGTGTTGATGTAGTGCGCCTTGATGCTACCTTCGTCCAAGCAATCCCGGATGAAGTGGAACCTCAGCCAGATGTGCTTGCTCCATTCATGGAAAACGGGGTTCTTTGCTAGGGCCAGAGCGGACTTACTGTCCACCCTGAGTTCCACCGCTTCAGTGTCTCGGCCAAGGAGATCTCCAAGCAGCCGAGCAAGCCAGAGTGCCTGAGTTGAAGCGGTGGAGGCCGCTATGTACTCGGCCTCGCAGCTGGACAGTGCCACCACTTGCTGCTTAACTGACTGCCAGCTAACGAGGCACTTGCCGAGGAATAAGAGAATCCCGCTCGTTCTCTTGCTGGTGTCGATGTCGCCGCCATGGTCGCTGTCGCTATAGCCGACGAGATGTGTCCACCCTGAGTTCCACCGCTTCAGTGTCTCGGCCGAGGAGATCTCCAAGCAGCCGAGCAAGCCAGAGTGCCTGAGTTGAAGCGGTGGAGGCCGCTATGTACTCGGCCTCGCAACTGGACAGTGCCACCACTTGCTGCTTAACTGACTGCCAGCTAACGAGGCACTTGCCGAGGAATAAGAGAATCCCGCTCGTTCTCTTGCTGGTGTCGATGTTGCCGCCATGGTCGCTGTCGCTGTAGCCGACAAGATGTGCCTCTCCAGGGCACCTTGGATAGTAGAGGCCGTGGTCGAGAGTCCCCGCAACATAGCGAATGATCCTCTTCACAGCCTGCCGGTGCTCCATTGTCGATCGCTGCATGAACCGACTAACGTAGCCGACGGAGAAGGCCAAATCCGGCCGTGTGTGAATGAGGTAGCGAAGGCTACCCACAAGACGCCGATATTGCGTAGCGTCCACCTCTTCCGCCATGCTATCGCGGCTCAGCTTCAGCCTCTCCTCCATCGGAGTGAGAGCTGGATTGCAGTCGGTGAGCCCAGCCAACTCAATGACGTGCTTGGCGTAGGCGGTCTGTCGAAGCGTGATCCCAAAGGCGTCCGGGTGCACCTCGATCTCCAGGTAGAAGGAGAGAGGCCCCAGGTCACTCATCTGGAAGGTGGCCTTCATCTCTTCCTTGAACGCGGCCACCTCCGCATCCTTGGTGCCTGTGATCACCAAGTCGTCGACGTAGACACCCACCAGCAGAGGCGGTTCCACCATTGCCCCGCCAGGTAGATGGCCGCCTCGTGCGAGGCTTTGCTCGAAGCCCATCCCTTTGAGCGTGGAATCCAATTTGGCATTCCATGCCCTTGGTGCCTGTCGCAGGCCATAGAGGGCCTTGCACAGGCGCAGTACCTTGCCCTCCTTGCCGAGGATCTCAAATCCCGGTGACTGGTGCACGTAGACCTCCTCCTTCAAATCACCGTTAAGGAACGCCGATTTGACGTCCATGTGATGAACATGCCAGCCTTCCTGGGCAGCCAGCACAAGGAGGAGTCGCACGGATTCCATCCGTGCCACGGGGGCGAAGGCATCGTCGCAGTCAATCCCCTCCTGCTGCACGAAGCCGCGTGCCACCAAGCGAGCCTTGTGCTTGATGATGGCACCAGCTTCATCCCTCTTCAGCTTGAACACCCACTTAAGAGTGATCGCGCGGTGACCACGAGGGAGATCAGCAAGCTCCTAGGTGTGGTTCTTCTCAACTGCATCCATCTCCGTTTGCATCGCGGCACACCATGCCGCATGTCTTTCGGCCTCCACGAAGGAATGGGGCTCGCCGTCGTTGCGCGCTAGGTGCAATTGCGCCTCCATCGTGGGGCTAGATGCCAGTCCCAGCACCGGTTGGTCACTGAGAAGGTTCTCCATCTTACGATACCGCAATGGCTCGCCATCGTGGTACGCGTTAACGCGCTCCTCGTCGTGAGAAAGGGGAGTAGCGAACTCCATCGGGCTGTGGTCGACATGAGCTGGTGTTGGAGTGGATGCGCTCGGAGGAGTAGCCATCGATGCTGGAGTACGTGGAGTAGCCGGCTGTGGTGGTGGTGGTGAAGAACTCGATGCAGCCGAAGTCGTGGCCGGAGGGCGTGACGCTGGAGTCGGTGGAAGCTCGGGGACTGGGGTAGGCATGCTTGGTGAAGAGAAGCTGCCTACTCCCCCAGCTCCCTCGAAGTGGACGTACTCAATAGTGAAGTCGTTGTACATCGGAGTCGAGCCGTCGTCCACCGCCTTGTCCCACGCCCATCCTCGCCCTTCGTCGAACACTACGTCGCGCGCCGTGCGCACACGTTGTGTCCCTGGGTCAAGAATGCGGTAGGCCTTCGAGCCCTCCGCGTAGCCGATGAACACCCCTGGAGTGCTCCTGTCGTCGAGCTTGCCGATGTGTCCAAGCTCCTTGACGAACGCGAGGCAACCAAAGACTCGTAGGTGAGAGACCGCCGGCTTGCACCCAAGCCAAGCCTCGTACGACGTCTTGCCGTTGAGAACCTTGGTAGGCGAGTGGATTGAGGATGTAGACAGCCAGTCACCACCGCCTCGCTCCAGAAGTCACCCGGCATCCCCCTCTGCTTGAGGAGAGCCCGAGCCATTCCCACAACCGTCTGGTTGCGCCGCTCGATGACGCCATTCTGCTGTGGGCTGTATGGCGCGGAGTAGTGGCGCTGAATGCCCTCATCAGTGCAGTACGACGCGAACTCATCTGCCGTGAATTCACCACCGTTGTCAATGCGCAGCACGTGCAACTTGCGGCCGCACTCCGCTTCCGCAGCAGCCTGCGCACGCCTGATGGCGTCCGCAACTTCTCCCTTGCTGCCGAGGATCATCACCCACATGTAGCAGGAGAGGTCATCGACAAGCAGCAAGAAGTAGCGTCGTCCTTCCTGGTGTGGCCGATGTCACCGGGTCACACAAGTCCCCGTGCACGAGCTCGGGCCGCTCCTTGGCTCGGAAGCCCGACTGCTGGGGGAAGGGGAGCCGTCTCTGCTTTGTCAGCACGCAGACGTCGCAGAACTGCTCTGCGTGGTCAAGGCACGGCAGACCTCGCACCATCTCGTTGGCACTGAGCCGCTTCAGGGCCTCGAAGTGAAGGTGCCCGAAGCGCTCGTGCCACTTCCACACCTCGTCGTCCCGACGAGCAGCAAGACAGAGAGGTTGTGCCACCTTTGCATAGAGGACGTAAAGTCGATTGGTGCCTCTGGTTACCTTGGCAAGAAGGCGATGACGGTGATCCCAGATCCTCAGGACTCCGCTCTCTATCACCACGTGCGAGCCATTCTCATCCAGCTGTCCCAAGCTGATGAAAGAGTTCCTCAACGCGGGGATGTAGTAGACTCCGGTGAGCAGCCTGTGCTCACCAGACGCGGCGGTGAAGAGGACAGAACTGACGCCCATGATCTCTACACCAGAGGCATCCCCAAACTTGATGGAGCCTCGGATGTTGGGGTCAAGCTCGGTGAAGAACTCCTGTCGACCGGTCATATGATGGGTGGCGCCGATGTCGAGGCACCACCCGTCAGTTTTGTCGTTGCTGGAGTCGTCGCCGAGGAGGGCGTGTGCTTTCGGCTCATCAAGGTGGAGGAAGTTCGTGGCGGCCGATGCCGCTGGAGGCAGCTCGATGCTTGCGTGTGCCAGGAGCAGAGCCGGCTCTTCCTCCTCCACCTGTGCGACGTGAGCCTAGCCACGTCGTGGCTGTCGACACTCCTTGGCCCAATGGCCAAGCTTGCCACAGTTGCGGCAGGGGTGGTCTTGTGCCGGCTTCTGGTTGCCGTCGGCGCCGCCACGGGCGTCCCCCTCAGCGCACCCTCGTGCCCCGTCCTGGGCGCGTCCGCGTGGCTTGCGCGGCTTGCGTTTGCGACTACCTGTCGCGGAAGAGGACTCCCCCTTCTTCCCGTCACCCTATGAGGCCTCCCATTGTTCCCGAGTGAGATATAGCTTCCCGCCAATGGTGATAGGCCCCGAGGGGGGCTGTGGTTCGTCGCTGTCGATGACCTTGAGGCGGCCTATTGCCTCCTCGATCGACATCGTGGAGAGGTCCAGCAGAGACTCGATTGAGCGAACAATCTGCTTGTACTTCGCCGGAATGCAACGAAAAAGCTTCTGGATGGCTCTCTCCTCGTCGTAGGTGTCATCGCAGAACTGCACCAACTTCTGCAGCAGAGTGTTGAGATGGAGAGTGAAGTCATCAATGTCCTCACCGGGCTTGAAGGCCAGGTTCTCCCACTCCTTGCAAAGTAACTGCAGTGTGGTTTTGCAGGCGCGGTCGCTGCCGATGCGTGCTGCAGCGATGGCGTCCTAGGCCTCCTTGGCAGTCCGCTTTTTTGAAAGTGAGAACTGCATCTCAGGTGGGACTGCAGCTATGAGAGCGTCCAGCGCCCGTCGATCCTCGTAGTAGGCGACGTCGCCGTACCGAACTGCTTCCCACATGTGCCGCACCTGGAGCCGTACCCGCATCACCGCAGCCCACTCGACGTAGTTGGTCTTGGTGAGGGTAGGCCACCCACTGCTGGGACCGACGTCCCTGACAACGGCCTGGATCCCTGTGGTGATCACGGTACCGGTCCGGGGAGGGAGAGCCGCACCGCCTGTAAAGGCCGCGATCTCCGTCGACCCGGCCTGCCGCCGCCCGAGACACCGTCAGCGTGTCCGCGCCTGTCTGGGCTGCCGCCACCACGCTCATGGGGGTGCGTGTCTGCCCACTGCGCCGTCCGCTCTCACACTGCCTCCCTTGCCAGCTTGATCCCTTGGTCGGTGCCGCCGTCAACAGGGGCAGAGCTGCTGCGACTGCTGCACAGAGCCTCGAGCTCTGCTGCCGCTGCACGTGCTGCATCCGCCGCCGCCGCTGCTTCCATTTTCGCCCTTGCTGCTGCCAGTTCCGCCGCCGCTAGCCTTGCTGCCCTTGCCGTCGTCGCTGCAGTCTCTACTGCTGCTCGCTAGCGGTCCGCTACCGCGTCGACCTCGGCGTCCTGCCGGTGCCGCGCACTCGAGGCGACCGAGCGCTGAGACTGTCCGTCGGACATGGGGCGCTAGTGGGGGGCTGCTGCTCGGGGAAGAGGCTGCCTCAGATGAGCTACTACTCGTCTGTTCTGGAGTGGAAGGGTGAGCAGGAACAACTGCTATTACTGCTGCCGGCTGAGAGCAAGGAAGGGGCTGCTGGGAAGGAGAGGAACGAGAGATGTTTAGGCTGCAGGAAAGAACGGCACTGATACCAGATGTTAGTATCTGAATTCTTACTCTCATTGAGAGAGGATGACACTAGGAGTTGGAGCAATTTTCTGGTTTATTTCTCACACAATGCCATGCCAATCTTAGGGGTTGGAGATACATATTTATAGCTGGCCAAAGCAGCCAGGCATAGTCTAAGATGCTAGTCTAAGATGATGCTAGTCTAGTCTAAGATGCTGTCCTGGTTGGGCAGCAAAGGTGTGATACTCCGTATTTAAGACACCCTAAGTGCATTGCATACGATCGTAATTTTCTTATAAAAATTTGATTCAAATTTAAATTTGAGGCCTTTTCAAAAATTTAGAGTTCTCCAGGGGCAAAAATGTGAAAGGGTAGTTTAAATTAAGCCATTTCACTTTTGTATTTGGACCCCTGTCGAAAAGGGTCAAAATCTAGGGTTAAAAATGAAAATGGTAAAACTAAAAAAAAGAGAAAATGGGAAAACCCCCGCGAGGCCGACTGGCCAGCCCGCGGCCACGCGCTCGCTGGGCGAAGCCCAGCCGGGGGCGGCGGCCCACGTGGCGGCCAGCCCCCCGCCACCCGCGCCCCCTGTCAGGCGGCGCTGATAGGTGGGACCCGCAAGGGGGTTCTTCTTCCCCGCCCAGCCGAGCAGGGGGGAGCTCTCTACTCGCCCCTGCCCGCCCGCACCCGCACCCCGTCGCTCCACTGCCGCACACCCCGCTGCTCCGCTCAGCGCCGCTCCGCGCCGGCCTCTCCTTCGCTATGCCGGCGTCGCCGAGGTGAGCGCCGCACCCTCCCACCGTCCTCACCCTCCGGTTCCCCTTAGCTCCGGCTACCAGGCGCATCGGGTGCGCAACACCCGCGCGCACATCGCGCGACGGAGTGTTGGCCCCGATGACCCCTGCTGCCGCCGTGGCGCGGGCGAGCGCCATGGCCGCTCCGTCCGCGGCGGCCGGCGTGTGGTAGTGAGAGTGAGGGAAGAGGGGGAAAGGGAGGGGAAAAGGAAGAGGGACGCAAGCCGCGCCCGAGGCCACCGTCGGCGAGGCCTTTCGGCCTCCGGCGCGTCGGATGGTCGCCGGCGCTACCGGCGCGGCGACACGCAGAGCGCGTCACGCCTGCATGGCGCGCCGGGTGGCCGGGCGAGGCCGGTCTGCTGAGCCGTCCGCCCGGCAGGCCGGCTTGCCAGCCCACTCGGCCGCTGGGCCGAGCCGGAAAGAGTGGGGAGTTGGGCCGCGCCTGGGAAAAAGGCCGCCGGCCCACTCGTGGTCTGGGCCAAGCCGAAAGAGAGCCCAGGCGATTTTTGGAGGGGGAAATTAGAACTTTTTCTTTTGTTTTTTTAGTGGGCTAGGCCGAATTCCAATTTCTATTTCTGTTTTTTTTCTTAATTTAAATTAGTTATTTGTTTTACTTTAATATTAATCTGTTTATTTTAATTATTTTAATTATTTATTAATTCATATAAATATTTTGATATTCCTAAAAAGAAATTAAATTAAAGTTTATATAATTTTAAAAAGTTAACTTTTAATTAAAAATGCAGAAAATTCATAAAAATGTATTAAAAATATAGAATTAATTCTAAAATCCATTTGAATTATTCAAAAAATTTCCAGAAAATTCATTTAAGCTTTTAAAAAAATATTTAAAAATATTTAAAAGTAAAATATAATTCATTTGAACCCTAGGGCAATCAACTACACCCGAAAATACAGATGTTTATCCCAACCACCCTTTTTCTTTAGAAAATTGTGCATTTTACTTTTTCAACAGGTTGATCATCCTCATACTTTTAAACTCCTGCATGTCATCAACCTAGACACGTTGGTCCCGCCACTTCTAGTTGAAGAGTCTTCCCCCGCAGCAAAAACTCCGGAAACCGGTGTGGCCGAGACGTCCTTCACACCAGCAGGAGGAGACTCCGAGTCACCGACAGAGACAGACCCCGTGACCCAAGGCAAGCCCCGGTGCATTACCTGTTTTCTTTAAGTCCTTTAAATAAGAATGGATTATGCTTGTGCATTAGAGTCAGGAGTTGGTTGAAACCCTAGAGCATGATTACCCAATGTCCTGCATGAAAATCCTGTATGCAATAGATGGCTTATGTGGCATAGGCCTAGGACGGAAATTCTTTTACTATAGTTAATTGGTTAAGAAATGAAAAGAATGTTACTAATTTGACAGGTATGCGGCGGGATCAGTTTCGCTTTCATATATTGCATATTGTGATTATTGCCATGGACCCTGATCCTGCCTGTGTCGCATAAGGCCGTCCGATGTGTGGCCTGGTTGGGCCGAACGCGCCTCATTCACTTGCCGTCCTTAACGGGCTCCGGTAAACCTCTCGTCCTGTTGTACCTAAGCACGGAACTAGACGAGACCAACTGGAAGGAGGAGGTTGGGTGGGTGTCGAAGGACTGACACCCGGGTTCGGTGAGGATGGTTCCGGCTAGGTGGCTCTGAATGTTGGGTTGTCGTATGTTGGGTCGGTATACACACATATGACGGGTGTCTGAGTATCCCTCTCGAGAGGTGGAAAAATCGATTCGAATCGTTTGTGGCTTGCCGGTTGTAAGCTGCCTGATCGCGACCAACATCGTAGTAAGAAAATTTGATCCTGTTAGTAAAGAATGGTTTGACAAAGTGTTTGCTTTTGTTTGTTAGTAGATTAAAAATAACTTAGTCTGGTCAGATAATAACTAAAAAGTAAGCCAATTCTAAGAGCTAAGGATTCACTATTATGCCTGCCGCAGTGTGAGTTGACCTAACCACCCCGGCTATAGGCTAGAGAGTCGGGTTTCGACCCAGTGGTCGGATAAGTCTTGCTGAGTAATTAGTACTCAGGCTTTTTGCCTATTCTTTTTACAGGAGCAGAGTATACTTGGTTCGAATGGGATCCTTACCTTACTGCTCCCTTCTTCTGAAATGAGCTTTCCTACGCCTTGAGCAGAGTAAGATGTTTGTTGGAGAAAAACTTGTGATCTATGTTAACTTTTGGAAAAAAGGCCCGAAGAACTTATCAGCCGGGATGTAATAAATACCGAACTCTTTATGTAATATTTCAACTCTATGTAATAAATGTGGCTGTGTATATTGTAACCTGTGGACTCCTTCGAGAGTCGCCCCAAAAATCAAGCTCGATCCGGATGGGAAGGCCAAGTCAGGATACCTACATCCTGAAGGACTACCAAAGTTAGTCCGGATCTGGTGATGAAGCACTAAATCCGGGTTAACTTAGGCAGTTCTGCCGCAAAAAGAGTCTAAGATGCTGTCCTGATTAGGCAGCAAAAGTACTACCATGCAAAGGACCACAAAGACCAACAGTACAAAGACTTATTCCATCAGTCTAAGAGCATCTCCAAATAAATTCCCTCCCAATAATCTAGAATTGGGTGTTTGCCAAATGATTTTAGCCATCGAAAAACATATTGCTCCAGTTTTCTTCACCAATTTCGCAGCCTCTCTACTTCATCCAAGTAAATCAGTATCCCTCCATGACAAATTTTAATAGATTTTAGTAGACAATGAGCACATTGTGCCAATGACCTCCCTCCCTCCCTCTCCCGCCACCGGAGGTGGGGATGACGACGATTGGAACATGGCCAAGATGCTACAGATGAGACAAAAGCGAACACGCTCGGTGGGATTTGGTGAGGGAAAGGTCTAAAAGCGCTGATTGGGAGAGCGGATGCTTGGCGGAAATTTGAGGGCGGACACCGGCTAATTGGGGCGAGCGAAAAGATTGGTGGGTTGCAGTGTGGGAAGCTGTTGGAGCACTGATTTTGCTGGACAAACCTAAGATCAAGTTTTGGGAGTAGTTTTTAGGTGCTGTTGAAGATGTTCTAACCTACCCGAAATCAAGAACATTATTCATAAAACTAAATCGCAGCTAAAGAACCTGGCAAGCAGATCCAGGAACCGGCCCAATCAATGAATCGATCGAGACAGCCTGTCGCATATAAAATTCCTAAATCTGGAGCGGGGAAGGGGAAGGCGCGCGTGTATGGGCATACCTGAGAAGCCGCTGGCGATAGATGAAGCGAGCCGCGGGAGATGGGGACGGGAAGGGAGCCGCCTGCAAAACTTCTACACCCGTGGGTACGTTAATCGGCACAATTTTGTACTCGTCGGGTATGCGGGTGCGGGTATGGGTGCAGACTAGCCTATATCCACGTACCCATATGTAATTTATACCCAGTCTCATCTATACATTTATTCTACATAATTAAGCAAGCCTAAGTGTATTTTAGATAAAAATACTGATCAACTTGCATGTTTCAATATTATTTATTATTGTCTTCAATTTATTTACTCATATTTAGTGATTTATTATTTTAACTGTGACATTATTTATTATATTTGTGCTATTTAAACATGTCCTTAGTGGGTATTTAATCGGGTATGGGTTACCCGATGTGTTTTTTTACCCACGCGGGTACGGGTATGGGTAAAAGTTCATACCCGCTCGCGGGTATGGGTATTGTAGCGGGTACGATTTTCGTTCGCAGGTGTAGATATGGAATAGTAATACCCGACGGGTTTTTACCCGTTGCCATTCCCTAGCCGCAACTAGATGAGACGCCATCGCTTTGACTTCCTTCGGGGCAGCAGGGAGGAGGGTAGTGTCTCTGGTTGTAAGGGCATGTTTGATCCACGGGCTAAATTTTAGATGACCTCACATCGAATGCTTGGATGTTAGTTAGAAATATTAAATATAATTTAATTAAAAAACTAATTACACAGGTAAAGGATTAAACGGCGAGACGAATTTATTAAAACTAATTAATCTATGATTAACGAGTGGTTACTATAGCATCACATTAACTAATCATAGATAATTAGGCTTAGTAAATTCGTCTCACCGTTTAGTCTTCATCTGTGTAATTATTTTTATAATTAAACTATATTTAATACTTTTAATTAGCGTCAAAACATTCGATGTGACGGGAGCTCACGTCGAATTATCGACTCGGATCACGGCCCTGTTTACATTGTAACTTTTTTACTTTTTGCGTAGCTACACGAGATAAAATTATTCTCAGCTATATGAATAACTTTGATATTTGAGAAACTTCTATCTTGATAAAAAAAGGTGTTATGCATCAAAACTACTGCCTGACAGTTCGACGAACTCATTTTTGACCTGACCAAGCCTGCTTTGGTGCAATTAATTTTTGCTCTGCTCCACTAGCAGCTTCATCTTGTTAGTAGGAGGGCATTTGGTTTGCAAACTAGGTGGGCTTCGGTAATATAAAGTTTTGCTTGGAATGTATTTTATGCCCTAGTTGTGATGATGGAGGTTGATTGGAATTGATTGATGACATATTCAACAGGGTAGATAGGCACGCTTTGCTGCGCTGCCTATTCATCCACCGTCTATGTAAAATTTCAAGAGGACATGAAATCCTTTTAATCAGAGCTGTCATGTTAAAAATATTGTATGTTTTGGAACGCCGCGTGCATGCTCTAAACCGGCATGCACAAAAATGCAGATGAAAATAAGTAGTGGCAACTCAACATATAAATCCATAAGTAAATAATTAGCAGCAGCTGAATCACTACTTTGATTGAAACAATATTAATTCTTAGTACAATCTCATAATTGATTCCTATCTAAAATGGTGACGGTGGTAAACTATTATTAAAAAAAAAGCTTACAATCTCGGAATTTCATCAACCATTAGGACTGCACATGCATCGATGAAACGTCCGGTTTTTGTTACAGGAGTGTGGATGGTGGAGAAGACCTCGAGAAATGCAGTTTTGGTGAACGGTTGCTCGGGCGGGCTAGTGGTTCTCCTGCCAGCGTGGTCTCCGGCAAGGGCTATCCCCTTACCTGTTTCTGTTGGTCGCTGATGTACTGCAGGCTCTTATCAAGCAAAGCATGACGGTGAGGCACCCTATTTTGGAGGACCAATCATGCCTGGTTCCGCAGTACGCGGATGACACTCTGATCTTGCTCCGTTCGAGCACTCCAGATGTGCAAAATCTGAAGGACCTCCTTGGCTCTTTCTCCAGTGCTACCGGGCTGAAAATCAACGATACTAAGAGTACTGTAGTACCCCATGAATGTTGGTGGTCAGGCACTAGAATCTATGATTCAGACAGACTTACTTAGGGCTCCCTCTATCAAGTGTCAAGCTGAAACTCACTACTTTTGCCCCCCAAATTGCCGAGACGGAGTGATACTTAGCTGGATGGCAAGCAATGCTGCACAACCCCATGGGGAGGGCGGTGTTGGTCAATTCCGTCCTCAACAGCCAACTAATCTACATCATGTGTGTTGTGCCGCTGCCGCCTGGCATTATTTCGCAGCTTGACCGCTGTCGGCGTGCTTTCCTCTAGACTGGGGAGAACTCCTCTACCAAAGGAAGCTGCTTAGTTGCTTGGGAGAACGTATGCCAGGCATAGGAAGATGGGGGTTTGGGCGTCAATCGTCAAAGATCTAGGACTGCATAACACCTATTTGTTGGTGCTGCTCATACACATGTTGCACCTGGCGTCTATCCTCTTGGGCTGCTTGGGTTAGATCACACGGCAACCTTGCGACCGTGGAAGGCCGGGTGACGGGGTCACACTGGGACATGCTGTGTGCTCTGCTACCCATCTACCAAGCCATAAGCTCCTCCGAAGTAGGGGATGGGAGAAACACTGATTTCTGGCATGATGCTTGGAGTGGTCAGGATGATCTCGCCTCTTCTTTCCCTGCACTCTACTCGCATTGAGTCAAGAGGCGCCCCCCAAGAGTTCAAATTTTCGGGTGGCTTCTGCAGAGAGGGCAAATCGAGTGCAAGGTAAATGGTAAACCTCTGTAGGAAGATGATGCTCACTGAAGACATCCGCGATGTCTGCCTACAAGCTCCAGAAAGTGTCTCCCACATAGTCTTCCATTGCTCCTTTGCATCGTGTTTCTGGGCGAAGATTGGAGTGCACATTCAGCAAGACCTAGCTGTCCAAAATCTGTCCACCACCTCCCCCCACCACCAATTCAACTCATTCATACTCCTATGCTGCTGGGGGATATGGAAACGACGAAATAACTTCATCTTCAGAAATGAAAGCGCCACAATCGACCAAACTATTCGGGGGTGCGCAAATGAGGCCAGGCTCTGGGCATCCCGACACAAAACGAAAGACTCTGCCATCAAGGATGCATGGCTCCGGGTGTTCGATGCTGCCATGGGTAGGGTAGCCTTTTGCTGTAACCAAAAACATCTATTGTCTCCCATTTTGTAAGAGCCAGAAACTGACTATGCTGTAAACAATCTTGACCTTTGATGGTCGCCTGACTAATGCAAATTCAGTGTGAAAGCTCTACTCCTCTCTCCACTTTAAAAAAAAAACTGCCGGATGAGTCTTGACTGCGGTACTGCAGCCGGACTCATCCCCCTACCAAATGGGCCCATTCAGTGTGGGGTCCACGTGATAGTGGCAGCCAGCGGAACTGCTTCCCCATTGCCACGCGGCAATGGAGGAGACTGCATGGTCTGGATTTGCACGCATTCTTCGAGATGTATGAAATACAGTCCTAAATACGTGCACGAGAAAGCACAGGGAAAGCCATTCTCCATAAAAGAGGAAAACCATTCTCAATAGAAAGTTTCATATTTCACATTTGAGTTTTCAATTGTAAGTGAAAAGAGATTGAAATTGTGGTTAGAACAATTACTGAGGGCCTGTTAGGAATGCGAGAATTTTCCCTAATCTTTTGTTTTTTCTGTGAAACTGAACTGTTTCATGTGAAATTTCTGCACAATTGCTATGAAATTCCTAGATTCCAAACGAGATTTAAGAATGTACAATTTAATTCGGTGTGGTTTTATATACAACATGCCTATGTAACCATATAGGCTAAGTTTGATCCAAATTTAATACTTATATGCCTATCATTTAAATTTTTTTATTAATATCTTGTCACGTCATCAAAATCCGTGACATGGCCTGAGCTAGGCCAAAACTAGCAACGTAAACAAGAAGAGTATTTCACAGGATCGATGAGGCATCATTGTAAATAAAAAAAATTTCAATTTTCTAGCAACAACGACCTCTTTTTTTAAAAAAATAAAACACCTAGGTTTGAAGGCAAGGGCAAACACCATGCCGTGATGCATTAGGCTTGCAACTAGGACGGTCCGTAGATAAACGTAAATAATAAATTACTCACTTGGGCAGTTTTAGCATAGCCTAATAAAACAGTATATATAAAAGTTGTAATGTACTATAAATTTTAATTTAGAGTTAAAAACAAAATTTAGCCTTATATCAACTAATAGCCTTGAACGAAACAGGCTCAATATGCCTCGCCGAACGGACACGCCGGTTCGTAGCTATGCAATGCACCGACCGAACCGAGTCCACGAGGTTCCCCGCCTCGAGCCCATCGACCGTCGCCTTCGCCGTCGCGGTCTAAAAATACCTCCCGATCTCCGACGAGCCGTCAACCATGGCTTCTCCCGCGCACCCGTCAGCCCACCGCCCGTGCAACCGCTTCAGGCGCCCTCTCCGCGCCCCGCCGCCGCGGCTGCCTACTCCCTATTTCTACTCCCGCCGTCCCTCCGCACTCCAGGTGACGTCTCCCAGATCTCTCGCCACCTTCTTCCTCCTCTCGCTAGGGTACTTCGTCGTGGTTTCCGCTTTCTCCCCCGACCTTTATGGAGAGCCGCAGCGCGGGCGTGAATGCGCCGCATCCGAGTGATTTCTCCGAGTTTTCGCACTACTCCACGTGTGAGCGAGGCTGTTTGCGTAGCTCGATTCGACGCCATTTAATTGAGTAATCAGCTCGAAATGGTCAGACTCTTGCTGTCAAAAAAAAAAAAAAGTTCTGTGTACCAGACCTTCGGGTAGGATTTTTCTCGTTAGGTACTTGCATGTATATTACATTGGATTGTGAGCGGAAGGAATTTGGGGGCGGTTATCGGTTATGACGATATGAATTGATGTTTGTTTCGGAAACGAATGATATGAGCTAATGTTAATCATCTGTATACCTCACTTTAAACCAATTTGTGTCCTTATGATTAGTTTCTGTTTTCGACAAGGGGAGTGTTTGAAACTGTGTAACTGATCCCAGTCACTTCTGCAGGTGTCCCAGTTCAGAAGCATTGCCTCAAGAACTGCACGGAGCCGTAATCCGGTTCAAATTACCACGGCATTCGATGATGTGGTATGATACTTGTCCCCTTCAAGTAACGATGTCCCACTATGTGGTAGCTTGTTTTACTGATTTGTAGTGATTTGGTGTAGGATCCTGGGGACTTTGCCCTGGTGCATGATGATGGAGAGGAGGGTTTTGGCGTTACTCCATATTCAAGCGAGAGTGAATGGAGTGATGAGGACATTGTGTTGACCGCATACGGCGATGTTGAATTACCAATGGCCGGCAAGAGCCAGGGCCGGGCTGAGGGCGCGTTGACTATAGCTGCCCATAGGTTTGCCACAATTGACAAAGGGCATAAGAAGAGCAGGTGAGAAAAATGGCTTTTCTGACAATCATGGGGGGAAACTTTGGGGTGCATACTATCGTTTCCACGTTTCTCCTCTCTTTTCTTTAGGGGAAAAAAGATTTGTATAATAGCAGTTTTTGTACCATTTTCTAGGCAGTGAAAGAGGTATAACTGAAATTAACTCAAGTGCTTGCTTGTATGGACAAAGTAATGTACCAAAATAGGAATATGGCCATTTTTTCCATGGGACGGGTGCATAGCATTAACTGAACTATCCTGGGATGTGGTCTGTACTTTGAGAATATGGAGTACTATCTTCCAGGTTAGGCAAATTATGCTGTGGGACACCAGACTTCCATGGTATTGATCATGTGATTCTTGTTTGTCATGGTAAACAGAACATTAAGAATGTCATAATACAAATGTGTTCAGATAAGCTTTTTTACAGCTGCGTTAACTAGGTTCTTACTAAAGTTCTTTACATCAATTCCCAGAACTCAACAAGGGCTGATGAATAATGTTGGACTGGTTGCTTTCTTAGCAATGTTACTTTTCTTTGTCGACTGGTGTTCTTGGAAGATTGTTAGACTACCGCTGGACTCCTTTTACTTGACACGCCCTTTTTTAATATCAGCAGTTTTATCAGCACTTGCTGGATTTCTGTTTGCACCAGTCGCTGATAGCTTGAAGATCCACCATTTCCGGAGGAGAGGAAAGTATCTTCCTCCGTCGAATAGAAAACCAACTCCAGCAATGGGAGGATTGTTCTTTGTTCCTGTTGGTATTTTTGTTGCAAGAAGAGAGGTTGGTTCCAGCTCAAATGGAGTTAATGGAGCAGCTATGATTACCCTCATATTTGCAATGGTTGGGTTGTTTGATGATATTCTAAGTCTTGCCACAGATAACAATCGCAAAATATTGCAATGGATAAGATTCTTGGTTCAGGTGAGTTGTCCATTTCCAAAGCGCGAATGTGCAAATATGACACTCTTTCATATTACACTGAATCTAACTATCAAACTATCTTGTGTACTTTGCAGATTGTTGCTGGGATTTACTTCTCCATCTGGTTGGGTTCTGCAGATATTTCGACACCATATAGCATGTAAGCATTACTGTAAATTCTATATGCCTTGATCCACCTACAGCTTGACTGATTCCAGTTTATTAATGAAGGAAATTTCTGGTCCCCCTGCCACCTCCTCTTGGCCTTGCATTCTTGGGAAAAGTTTATTTGGTCATGGCTGCTACATGCTCTCTTTCCATGGGGACAGCAGTAACACTGATTGATGGTCTTGATGGCTTGGCTGGTGGTATTGCTGCTTTAGCACTAATTGGACTATCTGTTGCTGCTCTCCCAATCTGTTCTGGTACTTTATTTAGCTTGTAGAGCTATTTTGAACTTATTGGTTATTCAAATCTATTAATCTTTTTATAGCATGTTAGCCTCTGCTGATGAAATGTGCCAATTCCGAATCTTAAAAATTTAACTTAGTTGGATATTCTGTGTTCCATCAGCCGAAAAACAGTTACATCTCCTGTGGACTCCACCCCTGTGCCTTATTATTCTCATGCCTAAAATTGGTATGAGCAGCTAAAAGAAGGAATGCAAGAAATAGTTCTCTTTTGCCAAGCTGGCATATGATATTTGAGCTTTTCCTCCCATGAAGTAGTCATGTAGATGGGAACTATCTTGTTGATCTTAAAATTGAATTAATTATGAATCAGTAGGTTAATGTTTCATGTTTGTTTTCCAAAGTTGTAACATGATTAGCTTTGCATAATGTCTGCAGAGCTCAGTGTTTTCGGAGCATCAATGTCAGGTGCATGCGCTGGCTTTCTTTTTCACAACAGATATAGAGCCTCGATAGTTATGAGCCGGGTTGGTTCTTTTGCACTTGGAGGAGCTGTTGCAGCTATTGCAGCATGCACTGGAATGTTTCTTCCAATGTTGATTGCATGCAGTCTCTTCTTTATTGAGCTACTGTTTGCAATATTGCAGGTGTGTGATTCTATCCTCATTTTTTTCCCAATAGTTGTGGTACTACAGTGTGCTGATGCTTCATGTTATGCTGCATTTGCATCTTGCCGTTTATTTATCGCTACTTGAAAACAAATTTAACAAATCTTACTTGTTCTTTGTTCATAATTGACTTGCTAATGCGTTGTGTTCTCCTATCAGCTACCAAAAGCTACAGCTATAATGTCTTTCACGTGTCCCTGTCGACCCTCCTTATATATGAATTTAAAACATGACTGTAACGTCTGTTTTTTTTTGTGCCTCAGGTTCCTTTTCGTATGGCTACAAATTCTTTCCGTGGAACAAACGTATATCCTTTGCGAATTCGTCCGTCGCATTACTACCTCAGATTGTGGGGCATAAAGGAACCTTACATTGTGGCAGGGGCATACACAATATCTTGCTTCTTAACTTTGTTGGCAGGATACCTTGGTCTTGTTTCAGCATAGATGAAGGCTCAGATACCATTCTTTCATTTCCCCCCTGTCCTCAGCTGAGTGATATAATGTATGTTTTACACAAATGCATTTTCCTTCGCTTTTGCGAATGTGGCCTTTCAGTGATATTACTGAATAAACTGGTATAGAGGAGAATTGTAGAGTGAGGCTTGTAGGGTTCATTAAAATGGCGCCGCGCAGTATACTGCGGTGATACTTGCCGTATCTGCCTTAAATCTAAATGTAACTTTTCTTTGGCAAAAGAGGAACGAAATGTAACCTCTCTGAGCTTAATTAATGTTGTTATATCAACGCAGAAAATATTGTGTGTGTGTGTGTGTGTTTTTGCAATGAAAGATGGCCCAACTACACTGTTATGGGCCCCTTGCTAGGCCCAATGGGCGCTGCCGGAAGCACTGTTGAAGTCGGGAATGAAAGGACAGAACATACCAGGACCTATCCAAAAAAGAGGAAGAAGACGAAGGACCGGAACTTGTACGACGGTAAATGGCAATTGCGTGGTTACCAATTCTCGGGCAAGATTCTTGAATTTCCTGGCATTTTGAGAACTAGAGTCTTAAAACCCTGAGGTAACCAAACGCAGCCAAAGATCCAGGGCTAGATAGTACTAATGCCGGTTTTGACATTTTCTACTAGTGACAGTGACTTGTGGATCCAGATTTCGTACGTTTATGCTACTGTTTTCTGTACTGACCTGCGTCTAGTTAGCTGTGCCTATCAGCGAAGTTGTTCATACGAACTTGGTCCGGAGCATTTCTTGGCTTGCATCCTCTCCAGCTGTGGATCGGGTCTAGTGTCACCTTAGGAACCATCTACTCCCAATCATTGCATCACTGTAGGCCCCGTGATTAGATGAGATTGGCTGACGTGCGCGCCCAGGCAAGCTGGGTAATGTAATGTCGCTGTATGGAGCGGAGATCGTGCTGTGCGTGCGAAATATTCTAGTCACGGGGCAATCAGGCAATGGTAGTATGGCAACGAGTCGGCTGATCTGATGAAATGAATATATACGCTGGCCATGCGATCTTCGTCAGAACTCAGACGTGAGCGAATATAATTGCTATCGCCCTCGACAGCTTGGATGTTGGAATTTAAAGCAAGGACCCGATCCAAATAAACAAGGCCAGACCGTCTCAAGATTAAGCGACTTGACGACGTTGCATTATCGGCACATTGCTTTGGCAGCGGGGGACGGGGCGTATTCGTTCGGAAAAAAAAAAAGCAGCGGGGGCCGGAAAAACATAGCGCCATGCATGACAAGCCTATGATTAGAACTCTCTTTTCTAATGGAGGATGATGGCGTGTGGGTAAATACGAAAAAGATTCAGTGTGTGCACTGTACTATTGAAAGACAGCATCTCGGATAAACTTTTGTCAGTGACGAAACGAGATAATGACCTGGAACTGCTGCAATATATGCCAGTCTATCTACAGTGACGAAACTGACTTGGAACGGAGGAAATGCTGAATCATTGGATAACCGATGGATAGGATCGCAATCTATCGTGCATCTCTCTTTTTTATTGTTATTGCGGCGTTGCTAAGGTGATTTGGGATATCATTGGTTCCAAGCCTTTAGCCTTGGTTGTGAACACGCTGCAGCATGCAAACTTGGAACTGGTTGCTACCTTTTGGAACTTCGGCTACTACTCTTTTGTGACGGTGATGGTCACAGCTGTGGCAAAGATGGTGACAAGTTAGCCTGTCAGTAGACTGGAAACAAAAGGAACAAGGCCCATGTGTGGATTACGAGACGGGACCGCGCGCAGAGCAGTCGATATATGCATGTGTATATGTGCCCAAAGCCCCAACCAAACCATATTGCTAGCTTTTGGTGTGTTTCATTCCACAGCTTAAGGCAGGCAACGTTCGGCCCTGCCAGGGGCGGTGAGCACAGGAGAGGCTTTGCGTTTTGGTTCGTCGAGCAGAGCCGGCGGTAAACATCCGAGTTCTGACGACCGCGCGAGCAGCGGTGCAACGCTGATGAAACCGTCCGCGCGCGCCGCCGCCGCCGTGCGTGGTACCCGGTACGGACGGGTTTGGCGAGCGGCGCGCCGGCGCGCGTTGCCTTGCCGTCTCGGGGACCGCGCGATCGGCGTACCGTGCACCGGGCAACAAGTGCAACGACAGCGACCAACGCCGTCGGCGGAGTCGTGCGCCGTGTGCGTGCGCGACACGCCCGTGTGCTTCCGTGCAGCGGCCAGCCAGCCCCCGTGCGGACTAGCGGGAGCGACGTGGCACGTGGATTGACATGGGAAAAACACCGAACTGCCCCTCCCTCCGTCCACCACTTGTAGCGACCAAAATGCCAGTGTGATAAACTGATAACGTTGCAGTTTGGATAACATCTAACCAGATAATAGCATTTACTACTTCACTAGTCGATTAACCTGTATTGCCAAATAGGCTAAAGTCTTAGGAGACATACTAAGTGCAAATAGTTCATTGATAGATTTAATATACTTACTCTCTCCGTCTCAAATTGTAAGGGTTCTAGCTATTTTTTATTTGTCTATGTTTATATGGACGTTGATAAATCTAGACACATATTGAACACACGTACATGAAAAAAAATAAATGGGTCTAGTAGCCCTAGAACCTCTTACAATTTGGAATGGAGGGAGTACAAGTTATAACTGATCTGCATTGCTTTTTTTCATTTATTTGTTGTCACATAGTTTGTGCAGCTTCCATGCCTCTTCCCCCACGGCCCCACTTGAATCCAGGTATGCTTCCTCTCTTCGCCATCTCCAACAAGGTGTTGCTATGCTCACGTGAACATCAAGGGCACTGTGGTAGGGGGCAAACAGTGTGGCAGATGCATCAACAAGATGTATGAGGAGATCTCCTCTTCTTCCGCTTCATTTTTCTCTCTTTCATTTCTTCTATCACCTTTTATTCCTAAAAAAGGCGACTTTTTTGTGTGGAGCTTGAGCCCACCCTGCGCCCCTAGATCCACCCATGGGGCAGAGGGAGGGGTGAGCGCAGACACACCGTGAGGTGGGGAGACAACATGGGTGGCAGTGGCAGCGTGGTAGAGGAGGGTGTTGGAGTGATGATGATCGAGATGGGTAGGGAGCAGGAATAGCAGGGATGACACCACTTGACATACCAATAGAGGGCGGGAGAGGAGAGATGGAGCCATGTGGATCCCACATGACATCATGCTAGCATGGTGGTCTAAGGTCGTAGCCGCATCAACGGCAGGTGCAGATCATGTCTCATTTGTACCCCAAGTAACATGCGAACATAGTTTAGGCACTGTGTTACGATTTTGGGAGTTTAGGAAAGAGAAAGACACATCCCTACAAATTTAAGGCATTGTCCAAAACCAAACAATAATTTATGTCAAATATGTCAACATTTTGATTTTTTCCTGCTCTATTCTATTATCCTTTGATAAATCAAATTCGTTGCAAATCACTAAAATGTATAGAAGCATATACACACTTTTTTAAGTTAAATGACATCACAAAACATGTTGAAAAATTACAAATCCAATAGGGTAGAAAACTTTGGTCTTTCACTCCTATTGCTAGCTTATCATCGTACTTTTAGGTTATTTGTTTGAGCACACTGCTAGTGCTATGTTACCTGATGTTGCCACCTAGGCTTTTACTCATACATGTGTTCCATGCTCAGGCATGTCACAGGACAATGTAGTCGTGCATCTCAGTTGTGCAGGGAACCAATGGTGTCGATACCCATAGTTTTGGCCGTCCCATCACGTATCTAAAGACCCCAACACTATCGGTTGCCAAGTAGTAGACCTAGCCTTCCACCGTATGGGCGGGCAGTGGAGGCGAAGGTATGCTCTGGCCCCTGCTTTCCCGTGCTATGCGAACTATATGTATCAAGCAGCTACTCATAGAACACTACGATTTGAGCACGCATCATCACTGAGCATGGCTCCTGCCGAATGTGCACATCTCTGATTGGTTCTCCTTGGCTTGCAGAGCATGGGTTCCCAAGACAACATGACACAAATGGGCCTAACTCATGGACGCAAGTCATTTTCAACATGTTTGCGGAAAAATAATTTACCGCAATGTCCGCAAATAAACCTGCCTGCATCCCTCCGCCTTGGTTTCACCGAATCAAGTCGCCAATTTTTTGGCAGAGGCAAATCATTGTTGTTCATTTCTCTAAGTCGATTTGTGAATTTGGGAACGACGAGGGTCGTACGGGGTCAGGTGTGATTGATAGAGGAGAAAAACATGCATGGGGGATGAGCCGGCCGGTCGGCCGGACGGACGGACGGACGCAATCACGAAACGGTCCCACGGATACGGCACGCGGGCATGCGAGAAATCTCACATCTGCAAGCGCGGGGCGGGGCAACTGGCAAGTCCGCGAGTCCGTTTGCGCGCGCGGCGCCTCCGGTTTTTGCGTACGGCCGCCGGCGACACGTGAAGGGCGTGACAGCGAGCTCGGCGGGCATATTTCCGGTGGCGGATGCCCCCAATCCCATGATGGCCTGAATCATTTGATCCGGTCAGCTGCTGATCGCAGCACCTGGACACATGCTAGTACCTTGCAGACTGACCGGACCGGATCTTTTTTTTTTGTGTGTGTGTGAATTGACTGACTGGATGATCCGTGTACTTTCTTCCCCCCCCCCCCCCCCCCCTGACGATGAAGTCAATCTGTATTGTGTGCCGAGTTGGACCTGATGAGGGCATGCTGATTGCTCCGGGGTACGTATGGGCAACCCAGAGAACGCCACACTCGCATTTTTGGGAGGAGAAATGACAGCTCAGAGCAACTATTCGGGCCGGCAATGGGAAGGAACCCCAAGTCCAAACAGCCGTGGTAGCCCACGCACGCAGGAGGGCTAGTAGACACAAGGAAGAAGCAACAGCACAGTGCCATGGCCAGCTGCCCGATGGCTAGTACGTACGAGTAGCTTCCATTCGCGCACACCATACACATGAAATCCGATCCGAGCAGGAACAGAGTCACGTCGAATCATGCCTACCTGCCTTTTTTCCTTGCCAAATCCATGGATCAAATTCACTGCAGAAACGAGCAAGTTTTGACAAGGAATTGAGACGCGCGCGCGCGCGCGCGAGCTCCGGTCACGGCTCAGTCACCACCAACCTCCAGCACATCTGCACATGCACTGACAGATGCGGTCACCGACCCACCACCACCACAAGCTCTCTGGGACTCCCATCCCAGGCTCCCAGAGAAGAGAGCGGAGGAAACCCAACCAGACCCCCAATTGCCATTGCCACCAAGAGAACAGAATAATTGAATGGACCATCCATGTATTCCCCGCCTCAAAACAAGACACGGGCAAGCCAACACCACAACCTACAAATCATCACGGCGAGACGAGACGAGACGGACACCGCCTGCCCCCGCCAACGAATCCAAAGGGACGAGAGGGGAAAAAAAAATTGCATGGCAGCGGAACCCAGCAGGCAGCAGCAGATCGATGGATCGAGACACGAAAAACACGGCAGCAGAAGAGAGTGGCACGGGCATTGAGCAGCAGCAGCAGCAGCAGGAGGAAGATGACAAAGAGCGGCACCACCTCATCCCATCCCATCTCATCAGAAAGATGGGAACTTGGCGCACCGCTGCTCCAGGTACACGGCGCAGCCGTCCTTGGGCACGATGGTCGGCATGTACACCGGGTCGTCGCACCCCGGCGTCCACTCCCGCCGGAACTCCACCACCGACACGAACAGCGCCATGAACAGCACCAGGTGGTTCAGCGCGTACCGCTGCCCCACGCACTGGTGCGGCCCGGCGCCGAACGCCAGGAAGTTGCGCTTGTACGCCACGTCCTCCCGCCGGGCCTCCGAGAAGAAGCGCTCCGGGTCGAACGCCTCCGCCTCCGGGAACCCCTGGAACGACGACTCGTACACGGACGGGAACACGATGGCGCCCTTGGGCACCGTGTACCACTCCGTCAGCGGGAACGCCTCGCCCGCGATGTGCGGCACCAGCGTCGCGGGGGGCCGGTGGCGGACCACCTCCCGCGCCACCGCCTGCGTGTACCGCATCCCCTGGATCGTCTCCGCCGTCATCGGCTCGCCGGAATCCGGGGACCAGGTCGCCGACACCTCCGCGCGCACGCGGGCCAGCACCTCCGGGTGGGAGTCCAGCGCCGACACCGCCCAGCACAGCGACGACGTCGACGCGTCCTGCGCCGCGAACAGGAAGTCGAACATGAACCCGCCGATCTCCTCGTCCGAGGTGTGCGCCGGCGGGGGGCGGCCCGCCGCCGCGGCCTCGTCCATCTCCCGCAGCGTGTCCTGCATCCAGTAGTCCACGAGGCACTCGGGCTCGCCGCCCGCGCGCATGCGCGCCTTGCTCTGCCGCGCGCACTCCCCGAGCGTGCGCACCAGCCGCGCCACGCCCTCCCGCGCGCGACGGAACGCGAACCCGGGGAGGTCCACGGGCAGCGCCATCAGCCCCACGTTGAAGAGGTTGTAGTCGCGCTCGAACCGGCGCCGCGCCTCCGGGCTCAGGTACGGGCCCGCGAACACCGTCTGCGACGTCTCCAGGTTCATGTCGCGGCAGGGCACGCGGATGGGGAACGCCCCCGCGGCGCCCCGGTGGTCCAGCCACCGCCGGAGGTGCGCCAGGATCACGCGCTGCTGGAGCGCCGCGTAGGTGGACAGCGCGCGCGGGGTGAAGTTGGGCGCGATCCGCCGCCGCAGGTCCTTGTGGTCCTCGCCGAACATGTAGATGAGGTTGTGCTCCCCGAAGAGCTTCTTGCCGAAGGGGTGGCCGATGAGGTGGAACGCGTCGGGGCGGACGTTGGCGAACACGCGCTGCGACAGCTCCGAGTCGCGGATGAACACCACGAACCGCCCCACCAGGAGGTCCGCGGCCAGGCCCGTGCCCGGACAGCTTGGCGCGCGCCGCCTGCGCGTCCCAGAACGCCGTCGGGTCGCGGATCATGTGGGCGACGCTGCCGAGGAACGGCACCACGAGCGAGGGGCCGGGGAGGGGGCCCTTCTTGCGGTGGTACGACAGCTGCTCCACCAGCACGTAGAACGCCACCGCCGCCACCAGGAACGGCGCCGCCGCGCGGAGGTCCAAGAAACCGGACACCGACTCCGCCGCCGCCATTGCTCCCCCACTCACTGCAAGAGGCTGGCCGACAACGAGACCCGGCCCTGGTCCTCTGGCAGCCGCCGCCGCTAGCGCTATGCTACTAGAGTCCTGAGGAGGGCAGAGGCTCGCCCGCCGCTCGCCTCTCCTCTCCTCTCCTCCCCCACTGTCCTTTGACGCGGATGGTATGCCCAAGGAAGGAAGGAGATGTATTTATGCCAACACTAGTGGGATGGATGGCTGGAAGGCGCAAGGTTGGAGGCTTGGAGCGGGAATCTGCGGTCAAAGGCTGGCTGGGAAAGGGAAAGGGAGGTGGCCTTTTCGCCTGGCTGGCACGGCCGTGGCGGATTGGCTGATGACCGCGGGCGGAGCGGAGGTGGAAGAAACGAGGAGGAGGAGGAGGAGCACGGAGGCGAGCGCGGCCGCCGTCGCAAGGCTCTACGGCTCCAGAATGCGGATGGGACTTGGGTGGGGGACAGGGGATGGACGGGCTAACCGCCCAGCGCAGAGAATTAGAGCGTCCGGTAATAGACAACAACTGCTGATTCTACGTTATAGTGTGGTGCTATTCATCAGTAAATTTTTAATAGTCTCTGCGTAAGATTCTAGACACCAATAACCAATGAAAGAAAAGAATCGTTTAATTGAACTATGAACCATCTCGATTGTCACAAATAGACTAGCTACTAACTCGTCACTAGTGAAATAGTTAGCGAGAAACTCTTATGATTAGGATAAAAAAAGAATTAGTCCGTTCCATACCGGCGTTTTCGCCCAACAACTGAACAAGAGCCGGTTATTCAAACTCGTCCTCGGTTCAATTTCCAACCCTGATTATCGGAAAGCCGTTTGCTTACAACAACCTGCCCTACCATCGTGAATGGCACAGGACTTTGATTTCAAACCACCACAGTCATGTGCATGACAACCGTGACTTTTCTTTCTCAGGAATCAGGATCAATGGAAGCAAGATGAAAAACGTCATCCAGAGCCTGGAAACCTAGGATGGTGTCAGCGGCACACATTCTGACAAAGGAAAAATAAGACCATCTTCAGCATTTACCCTAAATGAATGTTCAACATAGACTGTTTGAAATTTGAGAATGAAACGAGACAACCGCTGAAGATGGTCTGATGCCAAATTTAATCAATCATTTGAGCAAGCTGGAATGTGGTACGAGGAAGACCAATAAGGTGGTTCGGGGCTTCAGGCAATTAACTATTTCTACCAATGGCAATATGGCATCGCCAGCAGTTCAAATTTGTAAGCACAGCACACCTGATTCTCATTCCCAAGAGGGTAGGCAAATGCAAGAACAACCCACGATTTCCAAGTCGAACCAGATAGTGTCACGAAGGCCGTGTACTTTCATTCAGAAAAAGAGCACACAGAATGTGATCAAAGGAACTACATATAGCTAGCAAAGACGCAGTACTGATCCTCAAGCTAGACAAAGCTTCTTTATGCCTTAACTAGGTTATTGGAACAAAAGCATTATGTATCTAGCTTTTTCTTATTTTTAGTGGTTGCTATAATCCTCCGGGTGGCAGATAGCTTTAGCCCTGGGGCCTCAGATAACGACGTTTCCAGCTCTTAGCTCTACAGCTTGCCTGCATTCGATTCTGAAGCGGTGTAGAACGTTCTCCTCTGATCCGGGTGAAACTGGACGAATGTTCTGAAGTGGCGGCCGGCTTGCATGAAAGGTCAACGCAACTACTGAACGAACGGAAGGGAAGTCAACTGTGTGCGTAGCTCCTTTTATTTGGAGAAAGAAAGTACTACCTCCGTTCACAAAAACATGACACATTTAATTTTTTTCAAAACTTTAATTATCTATCTTATTAAAAAAAAGTTTATTCAAACATTTAGAAATATTACTCGTACTCGAACTATGTTTAGTGATAAAAAAATCATAACAAAATAAATGATAAATTTTGATTTTTTTAATTAGACGAATAATTAAAGTTGGGAAAAAAATCGACAATGTGTCGTATTCGTACATTTGTGAATAAAGAGAATACAAATATAGTAGAACATAAGGTTGTAGTTTGTCCAACTTTTATTCCTCTGTTCCAGTCTTCTCGATAGTTCGATTCCCCTCTCATTCAAACAATTTTTCCTGTATGAGAATAGCTCGTTTGACCGACATGGGCGCATCCAAAGTCTATATGACTACCTATAGTCCAAAGACGATACTATAGTTGCATCGTACATGGAGTGTAGTTTGAAATAGACAACGAGAATGGACGTTGTGCCAGAGACAGCCTAAAGTAAATAGAAGGCCATAGTCAACTGGTCCAAAATGATGAAGATGTTGCAGAGGTGGGCGAAATGTCAATCTAGAGACCAGTACAGGAGAAGTCTATTCAAATAGAACAAATTCTCTGTTCCCTTCATCTGTTCCAATTTCCAAACTATTTCGACATGTGTACATGGTAATGTAGTTTGGCGGTGTTTGTGGGGGATATCTATCCTTTGGATTCTCATAAAACGTATTCTCTACATGGGCTGTTGGAGGGTCCAATCCGGAAGCCGACTGACTGACTTGGCGCACAAGACAATTACTTTCTATCTTTTGTAATCTAAACCATACAGGAGACATAGAAGGAAACCGACTTGTAACCCAAGCCACGCCGGACTATATAAGGCGGGCTAGGGACCCCTCCCAAACGACTCATAGAACTCTCTCTCGACCTTAGGCAAATCCTACAATCTCTCAGCCCTCATACATACTCAAAGCAATACTGTCGGTACCCAGCTAACCGGGTACCCGCTTATACTAGGCAAAGTCTAGTAAATAGTCCTTAGTAAGGCTCCACGCAGCCTGACAAGCTGGGTTTATTCCCTTGGGCAGCACAAGGGCTGGCTTGCCTATACTCGGCAGGGTCTTCAATATCGGCAAGTGTCGCAATAAAGGAAGGGCCCAAGGCCACATACAGGCGGATCTGGCCTACCCCTTATAAGAACTGGGCCGCGCGCTCGGCCCACAGGGGAGATCCCGGACCTCCTTCGGCGAGGGCCGAGCCTCCCCCAACCGCGCGAGATGTCCCTCAAGGGAAGGCCAGGTCCGGACCACTCGGAGGTCCGGAGCGGCTAGGTCCGAAGCGGCCAGGTCCGGACCGCTCGGAGGTCCGGAGCTAGCGCACTCGGGGGGTGGAACCGTAAGCTACCACGTACACCTACCCCCGGTGCGGGATGGTCCGGGGCCGCCACGTGCCCACAGTACGCGCGGCGGAGTCTTCGGCCAGGGGCCTCACCCGCCTGCTACATTAATTGCGGGCGGGCGAGCGTGCCCCATTGCCCGCTGACACCGCCGCTGTCAGACTAGCATGCCCCGTTGCCCACTGACACCGCCGCTGTCAGACGCGCATGCCCCGTTACCCGCTGACGGACGGGCGTGCCCTGACACCCGCTGACACCCCGCGGGCAGGCGACAGCGACTAAGCAAAGGGGCGCGCCTTACCGAGGCGCGACGGCAGTGACAGGGCATACAGTCAACTTCCCCGCCGGACGTTGGGGTTTAAACCGAATAAACAAGTACGCTGTGCTCATCATGAGCTGCGCCACGCGCGGCGGGCGCGCTCAGCCTAGTACTGGGTAGCAGCACTGTAGCACCGCTGTGAGCCCTCCGTAATGTCACGTCGGCACGCCGCCTGCCTCCTCTGCCATTGAAGCCCTCCGCGGGGTTCAGCGGCTGATGGAACAGGACGGCATAAACCAGGACGGCGTGGCGCACTTTCCGGGCCACGCCGGGCCGCGTCAGTTGTGCAGGTACAAGACGTGGGAGTCAACAGTTGCCGCTACGAGGAGCACGCGACATGACAACAGAGAGTCCGCTGGAGAGACCTGACCTTCGCCAGAAGGAGCGTAGGGTACCAAGTCAGCGCAGGATAGAGCTATAGCATAGAGGAAGTAGGAAGGGACCACCTGTCGGGGCCCGGCCACCATGTGCATGCCCCCCTTGGGCTATAAAAGGGGAGGCATACGAGACTCTCAGGGGAAGAAGGAAAAGACACGAACACAGACACAAGCACAAGCTCACAATCACCTCCGTCTTTTCCAACAGACAGCAATACAAGAAAACACACCCACAGTGGACGTAGGGTATTACGCTCCGGCGGCCCGAACCACTCTAAATCCTTGTGTCCCCATCGTGCCACCATTGACATAGCTAATAACGATCGCTCCCCCTAACTACTCTTAGTACTTAGGATTCGGGCGGGTGCATTCCTCCACCCGACCGGAGCACACACGCTCCGACATTTGGCGCGCCAGGTAGGGGGTAGGCGTCAATTAGCATCATCTCCCTCGGCATGATGGTTCGCATTTGCGACATCCACGAGGATGCGGCCGCAACGGAGGAGGTGGCCTCGACCGGGTCGCAGGCCTCCTCCCACGGTTCTGAGGGCGCGGCACGGACGCCGCGAGCCCCTCGACGCCCTGCGGGAGGCGCCACTGCTGCGAACACCGCAGTAGCAAGCGCCGTAGCGGCAAACGCCGCCACGGCGAACCCCACTGCTGCCAGCGGCCCGCTCTCCGCGGCCAGGGAGCTGCTCCGTAACCCCCCGGGGCCGGCAGCCTCTCCTAGCGCCCTGGCGCAGTGGCAGAACGACGTGGATCGTCTGATCCACCTAGCTGAAGTCACCCCTGGCCCAACTAGGGTCGGGTCACGACCCCCTCCCAGAAACGGGGGGAGGTCGAGCCGCCGCAGGCAACACGATGCGGCAACGTCCGTGCGTTCCCCCACAGTAAGGAGCGCGCAGACGGAAGACCTGCGAGCCGAGCTCAACCGCCGGCGAGCAGGCACCCATACCACCGTGGAGCAACCACGGGTGCAGCCAAACGCCGCCAAGGGCAAAAACCTTAACGCTGCGTTTGCCGCTGCAGCACCTAAGCCCCCGGCTTACGTGCAGCCCCCGGCTGGCATGCAGACGCCGCCGGGGGTCATATCGGCTGGAGTTGGCTGCGCTGCGCTCGTGGACAGTCTCCGCTCCACGCGCTGGCCGCCGAAGTTCGGGCCGCATCTGCCGGAAAAGTACGACGGGACCACCAACCCGTCAGAGTTCCTGCAGGTGTACGTCACCGCTATCACAGCGGCTGGCGGGGACGACGCCGTCATGGCGTTATACTTCCATGTTGCCTTGTCTAGGCCGGCCCGGACTTGGCTCATGAACCTCTCCCCCGGGTCAATCCGATCCTGGGGGGAGCTTTGCACTCAGTTCCTAGCGAACTTCGCAAGTGCATGCCAACAGTACGGTGTGGAGGCCCACCTCCATGCTGTACGTCAAGAGCCCGGGGAAACCCTCCGGGCGTTTATCGCCCGCTTCGCCAAGGTGCGAGGGACCATACCCCGCATCTCCGATGCGTCCATCATCACTGCCTTCCGGCAAGGCGTCCGTGATGAGAAGATGCTGGAGAAGCTGGCGACCCACCAAGTGCAGGACGTCGCCACCTTGTACGCGCTGGCGGACAAGTGCGCCAGGGCCGCTGAGGGGCGTGCATGGCACTCCCCACAGCAGGACAAGGCTGCCCAGCCAGGCGCCTCTGCCGGTGCTGCCCGAGAGAGCGGCAAGAAAAAGAAGAAGGGCCGACGCCCTGAGAGGTTCCTGGAGGGGGCCTCTGTCGCCGTGGCAGCGCCTGGTGGCCGTGACGCCCACGGAAAGCGCCCAAGGCAACAGGCGCGGAACAGTGGCGGCTCATGCCCTGTTCACCCCAACAGCGGCCACAGCGCCGCCAACTGTCGCGAGATACAGAAGCTCGTGCAGCGGCGTCTCAGTGAGCGCCGCGAGCGTCCGGCCAAGGACGACTCGCCCCTACGCCAGCGCCCTAGAAAGGGGAAGGCTACCAGCGATGGCGGGGCCACCGCTGGTGGCAAGGAGATGGGCTACCAGCCCCCGGAGCGGGAGCTCAAGAGCGTCTATGCTCTAGCCCGCTCCGACCCCGAATCCAGCGACAACGAACGTCGCAAGAGGCTGTACGTCATGTACGGTGGAAGCTGGCAGGTCTCCTCCCGGTGAGACGTAAAGGCCCTGCGCCGAGAGGTCCTCTCGGTCAGGCCGAGCGTCCCCAGGGTGGCTCAACACCACAAGTGGAGAGACACCACCATCTCCTTCGGGCCGGCCGACTGCCCGGAGAACATGGCTGGGGCTGGCGTGCTGCCGATCATCACGTCGCCGGTGGTTGCCAACATACGGCTCTACCACATGTTGATCGACGGCAGAGCCGCCCTCAACATCATCAGCCACGCAGCTTTCAAACAGCTGCAGATTCCGGAGCCACGCCTGGCTCCGACACGCCCATTCTCCGGCGTGGGTCCATTGCCGATCTACCCGAAAGGGAGGATCGACCTCCCAGTCACATTCGGGACCCCGGAGAACTTCCGCACAGAGAACGTCCAGTTCGATGTCGCGGATGTCAACCTGCCGTTCAATGCCATCCTTGGCAGACCGGCACTTTACCGCTTCATGGCCGTGGCCCATTATGGGTACTTGGTCGTGAAGATGCCATCCCCGGCGGGAGTTCTCACCGTGCCAGGGGACCGCCTCGCTGCGGTCGCCGCGGTAGAGAAGCTCCATGCTCTCGCTGCCGACGCAGCGAACCCTGAGGGGGACGGCCCCTCGACCTCTCGGACCAAGGTTCCTGCCAAGGAGCCGAAAGTGCCCAAGGTACGCCCATCCGACCCAGAGGATGTGCCGGTCAAGGCCGTCCAGATCGGGGCGGAAGCCTCCCAGACCACCCGCATCACAGGGAATCTGGGAGAGAAATAGGAAGACGCGCTCATTGCTTTCCTCCGGGCAAATGTTGACGTGTTCGCCTGGGAACCGTCGCAGATGCCTGGGATCCCTAGGGAAGTGATTGAGCACCGTCTGAAGATCAGCTCGGACGCCAAGCCGGTGCGGCAAAAGCCACGGAGGCAGTCCGTGGAGCGCCAGGACTTCATCCGTCAGGAGGTCCGGAAGCTCCTGGACGCGGGCTTCATCGAGGAGGTCCATCACCCCGAGTGGCTGGCCAACCCGGTGGTCGTCCCTAAGGCGAACGGGAAGCTTCGGATGTGTATCGACTACACCAGCCTCAACAAGGTATGTCCTCCGGACCCTTATCCCCTCCCACGCATAGACCAGATAGTAGATTCCACCTCCGGGTGTGAACTTTTGTCTTTTTTGGATGCGTACTCTGGGTTCCATCAGATCCAGATGAATGAGGAGGATAAGAGGCATACAGCCTTCGTAACAGTAGAAGGTTTGTACTGTTACGTTGTAATGCCATATGGTCTGAGGAATGCTTTACCTACGTTTCTGCGTGCCATGAACTTCACGTTCCGTGACCTGATCAGAAACATAGTAGAGGTCTATGTCGACGACATCATAGTCAAGACCAAGGTAGGGTCTGTGGCGGAACCGCCGATTTGATCCGGGCTAAGCACACCTGCCACCTCTGGCTTGCAGTGCGATTAGACCGAACTAAACCCGGTCGTCCGTCGAGAGTCATTCGACCCCCGATATTACCTTTCCCCAGAGGAACCGACATCATACACATCTGACCCACGATGGAGCCACAACAGATACATCATCACAGGCAGTTGAATAGCATAAAGTTAGGCTTAGTTACAAACCAGATTTTACATAAAATACAAGTCCAACATAAAGTTATAGGATAGCAAGTCTGAAAGTTTCTCGCAGCGGAAATATAAGTTTAGGGGTCACCATGATATCACCAAAAGATTTGCATTAGAGGATCAACATCGAGCCCACCGATGTTGCCCTCGTGCCACTCAGTCACCTTATCCTAAATGAGGGCATGCCCCGCCTCCAATACAAGTGCACACCATGAACTCCATACCTGCGCTCAAAATGTAGGGGCAAACCCTGAGTACTAATTACTCAGTAGGTCTTAATGGATTTGGCTTATGGCTGACGCGAAGCAGCTTACTAGCAAGTGGATCCTTAGCCTTTAGTTTTTAACAGTAACATATGTAACATAAACAGCAAGTTTTCATTGTCTGTATAATTACCAACATAATAGTAAATTACAGTAAGGTAACAACTCAGTTCAAACATGTCGTATTCCAAAAAACATGAGTATTAAAATACCGAGAGTTTAAGTAATTACTACGTTGAACGTCAAAGGCATTGGCATTCCCACACCTGGTGGGCATCAGCGATTCGAATCGATTTTAATTCCCGGGAATAACTATCATGCCAGGGGTATATGCTTACTAGCCATCGCGTTCCCACATATAGCCCCCATCTCCACCTGTCTTGTCCCAAGATTCAAAGCGCCCTCACCTAACCCCCGGGTTGTGCCCCCCTCAGGAGCGATACCACGGCCGCACCGGGTCAGCCCTCCCTTAGGAGCGATACCACGGCCGCACCGGGTCAGCCCTCCCTCGAGTACAAGCGCCCCCGGGCCCATCGGCCTCCAGCAAGTGGATGAGCGGAGCCTCGAAAACTTCGGACAAACCCAGGTAAGACTTCACCGGTCCCATTTCCCGGTTAAGCACTCTAGCAATGTTATGCCGACCAATAGGCGAACAGCGAACGGGCCTTATGCGACTCGGGCGGAGTCCAAAGTGCAACCTTATGAAATGCATATACTGAAATAAATCTCCGCCCGATCTCCATTTAATTCATGAGCAACAGTAATAAATGATATAACTGTAAGCTTTTGTAACTTTGAAAAACACCTACGTGATGAGTCCACACACTCGTGTCTACTCGTACCTAGTAGAGCCTAGGCAACTCGTCCTACGAACTCTATATATAGGTGCTAGGGCCAGGGCGGCCAGGGAGTCTAATGCAAAGGTTTTCAATCAACTCCTAATGCGGATGCGTAATCATCAATTAAGATAACATTAGCTGGGAAATTTATGGTCCTGCCTACCTTCCTCGTTAGAGTCAGTAGCTGCCTCCTGAGCGAAGTCGGGCTCTTGTTGTTGGTCCTCTGGCTCTGGGTGCAGCTCTTCCTCGGGCTCCTCCGCGACGGGTTGGTTCGGCGGTGGTTCTTCGTTCGCAGAATCTATATGCATGACATGATGCAATTGGAGCATGTATTAGTGCAATGCAAGAAATCAAGGGTTATGGAATAGTATTATGTATTTTCGTGATAAAGCTTGTTTAACTTTAAGAAATCGTACAAGCCATCACCTAAGATAGCTTAGCTTGTCACATAAAACAACGTGGGGGTGTGTGACTGAATAGCATCGATTTATGCGGAAAGACCGGTGTCTACTATCATCTAGAACTCTTTTTCATGATTCACTATATGCTTAACTACTAGGCAAGGGTAAAATAGCAAATATACAGCAAGCATTGAAGCTATCAAATTCTTATACTAAGCTTAGCAATGTTGCTGCCCCAAATTCAGAAGTTTTGACTTTTGTTTAACCCACATTTTCTATTTATTGAATTTAAACATGCATGAATTTATCAATTTCAAAACACTAACTATTCTTGACATGCATGTTACCCCATTTTAACAGTAAGCTCTTTATACTACAGGGAGCACAAATAAAATGTGTAAAACCATTTAGAGCATAACTTCTATATACTATTATTTCCTCATTTATTTCTATGCTAAAATCACATGTAGGGGCAAAATGGTAATTAACAGTGAACATTTGAGCTACCAAAATTTATACAGAGCCTACACAGAATAATAAGGCCTCTGCCCAAATTTCACAATTTTTGGAGTTCATTTTACCCATATTTCCTATTTATCAAGGTTTTTCATGCTTGCACAAAAACAGGGGCAAAACTGTCTTTTCCTATTCAACCATCATATTTCCTAGACAGATCTATTCAAAAGGATTCTAATGCAACCGATTTGATATTTTTCTGATTTTTATTGAATTTTCTAGGATTTTTCAAAGGTTTCTGTCGAAATAATCAATTTAAAATGAAAATCAACAGAACCAGGGGCTAGATTGTGATTATTTCGGAACCCCAGGGGCTAGTACGCAAGATTTACAAGACTCAGCGTACAGCGCGGTGGATTAAAATGAAAAACCCTGATACCGCGGGGTCGGATCTGCAAATACGCCGTCTTCTTCCTCCCGTCGTCTTGTTCCTCGCGACGGGAGGGACGGCGACGGTGGCGCGCGGCCAATCCGGCCCTGCGGGGCACGGAGGCTCACCGCGAAGTGTCGGGGAGAGAGAGAGGAGGACGGGGAACCTTATCCACTACCTCAAACGGCGGGGGAGACCGCGGGGAGGGACGGCGACGAGCGCTCCTGGCCGGCGGGGTCCGGCGGTGCAATACGCCGGGGTGGAGGGGTCTCGGGCGACGCGGTCTAGGCGGGAAGGTGGAGTCGAGGGCGGCGAAGCTCGGCGCGGTGATGGTTGAGCTCGGGAGAGGGCAGGAGTGGCCGGGGGCGAGCTCGCGCGAGCTCCGTCAATGGCGGACGGCGTGAGGTCGAACGGGAAAAGAGACGGAGAGGCCGAGCGCGTGAAGGAGGGTTCGGGAAAAAGGGGTCGGCCTCGCCCTCGCCTTGGTGGCGCGCCGTGCGCGCTGTCCGCGCGCGGCAGCGGCGCGTGGCCGCGGCGGCCGGGGAGGCCGGCGCGTGGCCACGGCGCTCAGCGGCCGGCGCCGCGTGGGCGCGCCCGGGCGGGGAGAGAAGAGGGAGGTGCGCGGGTGAGCTGGGTCCATGGACCGGTGAGGCTGACAGGTGGGGCCAAGGACGGGGATGAAGATCAGGGTGCATGGACCGGGTGCATGGAGCGAGGGAGCCGGTGGAATGCGCTGGCGCGGGCGGCCCGACGGATGGGTCCCACCTGGCATAGAGACGGAAAAAGAAAAGAAATTCCGAAAAAGGAAAAATCCCTTTGACCAGCTGATTAGGTTTCTGATTTTCGCAAATTTGACCAATTTAGGCGCCGAATTTGAAAAGGGCCCAATTGAATGAAATGTTGTACCCTTTGAGATCTACAAGTTTGTAAAAAGAACCAAATTCAAATTCTGGCTCTAAGTATGATTTAAATTGAGTTTAACTGTCAGCCCTCAGTTTGGACTGAGAACTATTCTCCTTAGATAATTCAAATGTCCCATTTCTAGCCATTTTCTCCCAAAAGTATTTTTGACAAAGTTGTTCAAGATTTCATAACCTAAAACTTTCCCAATTGGACCTTTGCATGAAAAGGACTCTAGGTTATAGAAAAATGAAGAATTCTAAATAAGCCAGATTTGGAGTATGTTTGTTGGGTAACACCAAAAGTCCCTTTGCACTTAGTTAAGCCCATTTTCCATCCAAGCTCTAATTGACAAAGTTGTTTAACACCTTAAGACCTACAAGTTTGGTATAAGAAGTTCTACCTAAATTTCCCTAGGATTTAAGTTATGCTCACATTTATAGCATCATTTTTGCGAAACTGAATGCATTACTTAGCTATTTTCTCCATGTTTACTCAAATGCACATTAGTATGATATGAAATGATGCTTATGAGAAATAATTAAACAAAGTATGCACTTGATAATGCTCGGGAGATGCCTAGGGCATCACAACCCACCCCCCTTAAAGAAATCTCGTCCCGAGATTTTTGAAGTGACGTGGGTGGTTAAGTTGGTTGTAGTTAGTGTTGTGTGCATATACTGAGTTTAGATCTTGAAGCTAAGTGTTGTAACATACCGAGTTGAGGTGGACGGTAGAAAACCAGGATACTTAGTGTGTAGGTAATCTTCTTGCTCCCAAGTGGCTTCTTCTTCGGAGTGATTACTCCATTGAACTTTGTAAAAGTTGATTGTTTTTCGACGGGTGGATCTTTGCTTTTGATCGAGGATTTTTACGGGATGTTCTTCGTATGTGAGATCTGGTTCAATCTGAACTTGAGAGGTATCTACCACTTTCTCCGGCACTCTTAAGCACTTCTTTAGTTGTGAGACGTGAAACACATCGTGAATCGCAGCCAGATGTGGTGGTAGCTCTAACCGGTAAGCGATGGCTCCGCATTTCTTAATGATTTTAAATGGACCGACGTACCTTGGTGCTAACTTCCCTTTCTCCCTAAACCATTGTACCCCTTTCATCGGGGACACTTTGAGATACACATGATCCCCCTTATCAAAGATTAGCGGCCTCCTCCTTCTATCCGAGTAGCTTTTCTGTCTGGACTGCGCTCTTTTGAGATGGTGGTGTATGAGTTTCACTTGTTCTTCTGCTTCTGTCACTAAATCAGGGCCAAAGGTAACACGCTCTCCTGGTTCGGACCAGTTTAGTGGTGTTCTGCATCTCCTACCATAAAGAGCCTCGAAAGGAGCCATTTCCAAGCTCTTTTGGTAGCTGTTGTTATAAGCAAACTCTGCCAGAGGTAGACACTCATCCCACTTAGTGGAGTAAGTTAGTGCACAGGCCCTTAACATATCTTCTAAGATCTGATTTATTCTTTCTACTTGACCACTAGTTTGAGGGTGGTATGCCGAACTATGAATCAAGGTGGTCCCCAAAGTGGTATGCAATTGCTCCCAGAAACGGGAGACAAACTGTGGCCCTCGATCTGAAGTGATGGTCTTTGGGACTCCATTCAAAGGTAGGATACGAGCTAAGTAAATTTCGGCATAGGTTTTGGCGGAGTATATTGTTTTTACAGGAAGGAAATGAGCTGATTTTGTAAATCTGTCTATTATCACCCATACTGAATCATAGCCCTTCTTTGTTCGGGGCAACCCTACAATGAAATCCATGTGTATATCTTCCCATTTCCATGCTGGAACATCAAGAGGCTGAAGCATCCCGGCGGGCTTTAGATGATCAGCTTTTATCCTTTTACACACGTCGCACTCGGATACATACTGAGCGATCTCCCGCTTCATGCGAGTCCACCAAAATTTCTGTTTTAAATCTTGATACATCTTATTGCTGCCCGGATGTATCGTGAGCATTGAGGTGTGCGCTTCTTCTAGTATTTTCTTCCTCAACTCCATGTCCTTAGGTACCACTAGACGACTCTTGAACCACAGGACGCCTTGGTCATCAAGTGTGAAACACGCCTTCTTCTCTTCACTAATACCCTCACGAATATATGCCATACCCTTATCTTGCTTCTGCGCTTCTATAATTTGTGCTTTGATTGTGGGCTCAATTATGATATTATAAAGTTCTGCATGCTGTTCCGGAGGTGTTTCAATGTCATTCATCTCACAGCAGATCACTCTTGCTGTAGGTCGGGCTTCTATCACATTGCAATGGATTTTGCGGCTTAAGGCATCGGCCACTATATTGGCCTTGCCTGGATGGTAGTGTATCTCCATATCATAGTCTTTTATCAACTCTAACCATCGTCTCTGCCTCATATTGATTTCGGGTTGTGTAAAAATGTATTTGAGACTCTTATGATCAGTGTAGATGTGACATGTGTTGCCTAACAGATAGTGTCTCCATATTTTTAGTGCGTGAACGACGGCGGCTAACTCAAGGTCATGTGTTGGATAGTTTGCTTCATGTTTTCTCAATTGACGGGAGGCATAGGCAATTACTCTTCCTTCTTGCATCAAGACACAGCCAAGTCCATTGCCGGAGGCATCACAGTACACCTCAAATGGCTTGGTAATATCCGGTTGAGCTAGCACTGGTGCTGAGGTTAACAATTTCTTCAATGTTTGGAAAGCTTCTTCACAATTCGGATTCCAAATAAACTTGGCATTTTTCTTGGTCAATGAGGTCATGGGTTTTGCAATTTTGGAGAAATCTTTGATAAAGCGGCGGTAGTAGCCCGCTAAACCAAGAAAACTCCGGATTTCAGTCACGGTCTCTGGTTGTTTCCAATTTAGTACATCTTCTACTTTGTTAGGGTCAACTGCGACTCCTTTCTCAGATAATATGTGACCCAAGAAGCCCACTTCTTTCAGCCAGAACGCACACTTGCTAAACTTGGCGTAAAGCTTATGCTCTCTAAGCCGAGTGAGTACGATCCTTAAGTGCTCTTCATGTTCTTTTTCATTTCTGGAGTAGACCAGTATGTCATCTATGAATACCACCACGAACTTATCGAGTTCATCATATACATGAAGAAAGCCGGTGCGTTGGTTAGCCCAAATGGCATGACCAAGTACTCATACAAGCCGTATCTGGTAGAGAATGCTGTCCTGGGTATATCCTCTTCTCTAATCTTTATCTGATAGTAGCCCGACCTTAGGTCAATCTTAGAAAATACCTTAGCCCTAGCTAACTGATCAAATAGAATATCGACGTGTGGCAGTGGGTATTTGTTTTTGACGGTCACTGCATTCAGTGGCCGATAGTCAACACACAATCTTTTCCCACCATGATCCTTTTTCTCAACAAAGAGAGCTGGACAACCCCACGGTGATGAACTAGGCCTAATGAACCCTTTGTCTAATTGTTCTTGTAACTGTGTTTTCAATTCCTTCAAATCATCAGGTGGCATCCAGTATGGTCTTTTTGACACAGGTGCCGTGCCTGGAACGAGTTCAATGGCAAATTCTACATCCCGTTTTGGTGGCAATCCAGGAAGTTCTTCCGGAAACACGTCCGGAAATTCACACACTACCGGTATCTTCTTAACTTCTTGTAGTTCAGTCGCATTAACTGTGGGGGTCATGTGTTTTTGGTTTGGCATGTGTATTCGTAGAATCTTGCCGCTGACACTAGACCTTAACTGCACTGTCCTGCTGCCAATATCCAGGACTGCATTGTTTTCTGTCATCCAATTCATCCCTAAGATGATATCAATCCCTCGGTGTGGCAGCACCACAGGGTTGATTGTGAAATCTTCCTTTCCTATACTCAGCCTTAACCCTTTCACTATCAGATTTGTATTTATCGGGTTCCCAGGCGCGGTGATTTGATATTTCTCTTTTATACGTGAAGTCTTTACCCCGTGCTTAGATGTATATGATTGACTAATGAAAGTATGAGTAGCCCCTGAATCAAATAACACGACGGTCGGCTGACCGTTGACCATGAACGTACCAGCGAGAACAGGCTCTCCTGCAGGGATCTGCTCCATGTGCACATAGTGCACTCGACCTGTCTTGGGTACGAATCCCTTCGGCTTGCTCTGCTGGTTACCACCCGCAGGAATAGGACCTTGGATCCTGCGAGGCGCTCTGCAGTCCTTACTGAAATGGCTGATCTTGCCGCAGTTGTAGCAAGGAGCGCCCGGCCCCGGAACAATGGGAGCACGGGGAGCTGGCAACTGTGCGGGTGCTCGATAGATGGGGTACTGTTGCTGCGGTGCCGCCCGATGGATCCACCTTGGTTGGTTGGGCCGGAGCACATAGCGAGGCTGCTGATAATTTTGCTGTTGAGGTTTGTATGCGGTCTTCTGCTTCTGTGAAGGGCCAGTCGTTGATGTGTTAGCTAGCCTTTTGCGCTTCTGATCCTCGTTAGCGGCACGGAGACGATTCTCCATGTCGAGAGCAGTGTCTACCAGCTCAGTGAAGCTCTGGTAGCACCGTGCCAGGTGAGTCCGGAGGGTAGGGTCAAGGCCCTCTAGGAGTCTCTCGGCCCGCTCCGGCTCAGTAGCAACATCTCTTGGAGCATACTGAGAGAGATGGATAAAGGTCTGCACATACTGCATGACAGTCCTGTTGCCCTGCCTGAGGTCTCGGAACTCGCGACGCTTTTGTTCCATCAAACTTGCCGGGATGTAGTGGGCCCGGAAAGCCTGACGGAACTCCTCCCATGTGGGCTCGTGGCCCTCTTCCTGCCTGGCGAGGAAAGTGGCGTACCACGCCCCCGCAGGCCCATGAAGGAGCTGAGCAGCAAATCGAGCTTTCTCTTGCTCGTTGATCCCTGGCAGAAGGGTGAACTTGGACTGGATGGTGCGAAGCCAGTCGTCTGCCGCAAGTGGCTCGGGGCAGTTGGTGAAAACTGGGGGTCGCAGCCCCTCGAAATCTTGGTAGGTGATGCCACGTGGCCGGTACTCCCGCGGCTGCTGTTGCCCACAGGCCTGGCGGTCTTCTGCTAACACCCGAGTCAGCTCAGCCTGCTGGACCACCAGAGTGGCCAACTCCGGCGGGGGTGGAGCGCCTTGCGCTGACTGCCCCGATGATTGACCATTGCGAGTGTTCACCATCTGCAAAATGGAGCCATATAGATTCAGTCCAATAGCCCTTGCGCAGAAATACGGTGACAGCAAGATCATAGGACTATAGGCAATTTGTGAGTACAGGTAAACTTGTAATAAAACAGTTAGACTCTTATCTCGCAAGGCCAAGCAATAGCACGTTGTCACCGGGTCGTGCAGTTTCGCGTGATGTAAACATTAGCTTCTAACTTTTAACAAATTTGATTACTAAAACGACCGGCTAGGTCTTATCATCATTAGAAAAGTTTTCCTAAATTCTTAGGCTTTGCACAATAGAAGCTGCTGGACTCCGAGTTCCAAACTCAATCGTGCCATTTTCCAAGCTTAAGGCATCACCTCATTCCACATTGTCCATGCGCATCCAGCAGTTACTACAACCATACTTATAGAGTCTTAACAAACTAAGGGTTTACTTAGTACACATGTGGACCATCTCGTCCATCGCATCGAAACACTAGCCTAAGCTTCTACATCGGGTTACATGACGTACATAAGTGAGTTCTCTCGACCTCACCATTGTTTAGTACAGTCAAGGCAAATTGCACGGAGCGGTATAATACAAAACATCGCTCATAACGTGCACCATTTACAAAAGGTTTCACCACACATTGCTACCATCCAACTCCCTAACGCCCGTTACGCGCGTCAGACACCATGCTGTCCTCATCCTCCACCACAGGGGCAACTAAAGGGTCCTGCTCGTACTGCGCCAGGCGCTGCTGTGCCTCGGCCAACTCTGCCTCCAGCTCCTCAATACGGTCCTGTGCATACATGTGCTGGTCGCGGTAGTGGGAGACACGGTCCTCGGCACGGAGGTACATCCCGTGTACGCTGTGAGCAAACTGCATGGTCGCAGCATAGGGCCTGGTGTCAATCCGCTCCTCCAGCATGTTGTGACGACGGAGCCACTCGTCGTCGTAGCCGTCGGTGGGGAGGTAGCGCAGCACTGACATCCCTGCTGCACCTAAGGAGCTGAGTGAGGTGATGGCTGCCAAGGTGACCTTGTCGTAAGCGTCCTCCTCATTGGCCCCGTAGACGGTGATCGTCTGCCGGACCACGGTGTGGCTCGAAGGAAGGACAACACTGGCCATGCAGTGTCCATCCGCGTGCACTGTCTGCACGGAGAAGAAGGGGCACGGTCTGCGCCTCATCTCACGCAGAGCCCGACAAAGGATCTGCGCAAGGCCGTTCTCCTCACGGCAACGGGTGTGGACCATCCTATTCTCAAGCTGAGGAGGGGTGTGGGTCAATGGTGGAAGGGGAGCAGCCCTTCCCTCCTGTAAGCGAAGTCCCCTCACACTGGTGGCTTTGCGGGCGGTTTGCTTGGTCCTGGCCATCTGTTTTTAAATAAGAGGCTTTAATCAGTGATAGGCATAAGTTGCATATAATTTCAACGGTTAAGTGGGTGATGCGCGCAGAAGACATCTTTGAACTTTCATTTTACTTATTTGACTTTTAGCAATAATCCCCCAAGTATGAACAAGTAAAAGTAAACATGATGCATGACTCGTCCTATTCGTTCTCACATCACACACCTTATGTACAATTTATATAACTAGCGAGTATCCGGTGACATATATGCACGGCACTCTCTAATGCAACTAGTCGTTCTCTACTCGTTCCTAATTTCGCACGTGGTTAGTGTACCTGCAGAAAAATGCATGCTCAGATCAACATCATCACCATTACCAAACATTACCACTCTAACCCTAAAAGTGGCATCCACGAATTTCTTTAAGCTACGTCTGGTGGACGACGTAGTGGCGCCATTTCTCCCAACACACCCAGTGTTCCTCCAGTACTGGGGAATTGCTGGGGAGAGAAACGGTGGCCAACAAGATCTAGCTATAATTTTGGTCGAAGGAAAAGTGGTCACGAAACACTCCAATGGCGTGACCACCCCCCTTAAAGAGTTCTGCCCTATCAGCATGAATGCAGGGTTCGCTGCGGTCGCCGCGGTAGAGAAGCTCCATGCTCTCGCTGCCGACGCAGCGAACCCTGAGGGGGACGGCCCCTCGACCTCTCAGACCAAGGTTCCTGCCAAGGAGCCGAAAGTGCCCAAGGTACGCCCATCTGACCCAGAGGATGTGCCGGTCAAGGCCGTCCAGATCAGGGCGGAAGCCTCCCAGACCACCCGCATCACAGGGAATCTGGGAGAGAAATAGGAAGACGCGCTCATTGCTTTCCTCCGGGCAAATGTTGACGTGTTCGCCTGGGAACAGTCGCAGATGCCTGGGATCCCTAGGGAAGTGATTGAGCACCGTCTGAAGATCAGCTCGGACGCCAAGCCGGTGCGGGAAAAGCCACGGAGGCAGTCCGTGGAGCGCCAGGACTTCATCCGTCAGGAGGTCCGGAAGCTCCTGGACGCGGGCTTCATCGAGGAGGTCCATCACCCCGAGTGGCTGGCCAACCCGGTGGTCGTCCCTAAGGCGAACGGGAAGCTTCGGATGTGTATCGACTACACCAGCCTCAACAAGGTATGTCCTCCGGACCCTTATCCCCTCCCACGCATAGACCAGATAGTAGATTCCACCTCCGGGTGTGAACTTTTGTCTTTTTTGGATGCGTACTCTGGGTTCCATCAGATCCAGATGAATGAGGAGGATAAGAGGCATACAGCCTTCGTAACAGTAGAAGGTTTGTACTGTTACGTTGTAATGCCATATGGTCTGAGGAATGCTTTACCTACGTTTCTGCGTGCCATGAACTTCACGTTCCGTGACCTGATCAGAAACATAGTAGAGGTCTATGTCGACGACATCATAGTCAAGACCAAGGTAGGGTCTGTGGCGGAACCGCCGATTTGATCCGGGCTAAGCACACCTGCCACCTCTGGCTTGCAGTGCGATTAGACCGAACTAAACCCGGTCGTCCGTCGAGAGTCATTCGACCCCCGATATTACCTTTCCCCAGAGGAACCGACATCATACACATCTGACCCACGATGGAGCCACAACAGATACATCATCACAGGCAGTTGAATAGCATAAAGTTAGGCTTAGTTACAAACCAGATTTTACATAAAATACAAGTCCAACATAAAGTTATAGGATAGCAAGTCTGAAAGTTTCTCGCAGCGGAAATATAAGTTTAGGGGTCACCATGATATCACCAAAAGATTTGCATTAGAGGATCAACATCGAGCCCACCGATGTTGCCCTCGTGCCACTCAGTCACCTTATCCTAAATGAGGGCATGCCCCGCCTCCAATACAAGTGCACACCATGAACTCCATACCTGCGCTCAAAATGTAGGGGCAAACCCTGAGTACTAATTACTCAGTAGGTCTTAATGGATTTGGCTTATGGCTGACGCGAAGCAGCTTACTAGCAAGTGGATCCTTAGCCTTTAGTTTTTAACAGTAACATATGTAACATAAACAGCAAGTTTTCATTGTCTGTATAATTACCAACATAATAGTAAATTACAGTAAGGTAACAACTCAGTTCAAACATGTCGTATTCCAAAAAACATGAGTATTAAAATACCGAGAGTTTAAGTAATTACTACGTTGAACGTCAAAGGCATTGGCATTCCCACACCTGGTGGGCATCAGCGATTCGAATCGATTTTAATTCCCGGGAATAACTATCATGCCAGGGGTATATGCTTACTAGCCATCGCGTTCCCACATATAGCCCCCATCTCCACCTGTCTTGTCCCAAGATTCAAAGCGCCCTCACCTAACCCCCGGGTTGTGCCCCCCTCAGGAGCGATACCACGGCCGCACCGGGTCAGCCCTCCCTTAGGAGCGATACCACGGCCGCACCGGGTCAGCCCTCCCTCGAGTACAAGCGCCCCCGGGCCCATCGGCCTCCAGCAAGTGGATGAGCGGAGCCTCGAAAACTTCGGACAAACCCAGGTAAGACTTCACCGGTCCCATTTCCCGGTTAAGCACTCTAGCAATGTTATGCCGACCAATAGGCGAACAGCGAACGGGCCTTATGCGACTCGGGCGGAGTCCAAAGTGCAACCTTATGAAATGCATATACTGAAATAAATCTCCGCCCGATCTCCATTTAATTCATGAGCAACAGTAATAAATGATATAACTGTAAGCTTTTGTAACTTTGAAAAACACCTACGTGATGAGTCCACACACTCGTGTCTACTCGTACCTAGTAGAGCCTAGGCAACTCGTCCTACGAACTCTATATATAGGTGCTAGGGCCAGGGCGGCCAGGGAGTCTAATGCAAAGGTTTTCAATCAACTCCTAATGCGGATGCGTAATCATCAATTAAGATAACATTAGCTGGGAAATTTATGGTCCTGCCTACCTTCCTCGTTAGAGTCAGTAGCTGCCTCCTGAGCGAAGTCGGGCTCTTGTTGTTGGTCCTCTGGCTCTGGGTGCAGCTCTTCCTCGGGCTCCTCCGCGACGGGTTGGTTCGGCGGTGGTTCTTCGTTCGCAGAATCTATATGCATGACATGATGCAATTGGAGCATGTATTAGTGCAATGCAAGAAATCAAGGGTTATGGAATAGTATTATGTATTTTCGTGATAAAGCTTGTTTAACTTTAAGAAATCGTACAAGCCATCACCTAAGATAGCTTAGCTTGTCACATAAAACAACGTGGGGGTGTGTGACTGAATAGCATCGATTTATGCGGAAAGACCGGTGTCTACTATCATCTAGAACTCTTTTTCATGATTCACTATATGCTTAACTACTAGGCAAGGGTAAAATAGCAAATATACAGCAAGCATTGAAGCTATCAAATTCTTATACTAAGCTTAGCAATGTTGCTGCCCCAAATTCAGAAGTTTTGACTTTTGTTTAACCCACATTTTCTATTTATTGAATTTAAACATGCATGAATTTATCAATTTCAAAACACTAACTATTCTTGACATGCATGTTACCCCATTTTAACAGTAAGCTCTTTATACTACAGGGAGCACAAATAAAATGTGTAAAACCATTTAGAGCATAACTTCTATATACTATTATTTCCTCATTTATTTCTATGCTAAAATCACATGTAGGGGCAAAATGGTAATTAACAGTGAACATTTGAGCTACCAAAATTTATACAGAGCCTACACAGAATAATAAGGCCTCTGCCCAAATTTCACAATTTTTGGAGTTCATTTTACCCATATTTCCTATTTATCAAGGTTTTTCATGCTTGCACAAAAACAGGGGCAAAACTGTCTTTTCCTATTCAACCATCATATTTCCTAGACAGATCTATTCAAAAGGATTCTAATGCAACCGATTTGATATTTTTCTGATTTTTATTGAATTTTCTAGGATTTTTCAAAGGTTTCTGTCGAAATAATCAATTTAAAATGAAAATCAACAGAACCAGGGGCTAGATTGTGATTATTTCGGAACCCCAGGGGCTAGTACGCAAGATTTACAAGACTCAGCGTACAGCGCGGTGGATTAAAATGAAAAACCCTGATACCGCGGGGTCGGATCTGCAAATACGCCGTCTTCTTCCTCCCGTCGTCTTGTTCCTCGCGACGGGAGGGACGGCGACGGTGGCGCGCGGCCAATCCGGCCCTGCGGGGCACGGAGGCTCACCGCGAAGTGTTGGGGAGAGAGAGAGGAGGACGGGGAACCTTATCCACTACCTCAAACGGCGGGGGAGACCGCGGGGAGGGACGGCGACGAGCGCTCCTGGCCGGCGGGGTCCGGCGGTGCAATACGCCGGGGTGGAGGGGTCTCGGGCGACGCGGTCTAGGCGGGAAGGTGGAGTCGAGGGCGGCGAAGCTCGGCGCGGTGATGGTTGAGCTCGGGAGAGGGCAGGAGTGGCCGGGGGCGAGCTCGCGCGAGCTCCGTCAATGGCGGACGGCGTGAGGTCGAACGGGAAAAGAGACGGAGAGGCCGAGCGCGTGAAGGAGGGTTCGGGAAAAAGGGGTCGGCCTCGCCCTCGCCTTGGTGGCGCGCCGTGCGCGCTGTCCGCGCGCGGCAGCGGCGCGTGGCCGCGGCGGCCGGGGAGGCCGGCGCGTGGCCACGGCGCTCAGCGGCCGGCGCCGCGTGGGCGTGCCCGGGCGGGGAGAGAAGAGGGAGGTGCGCGGGTGAGCTAGGTCCATGGACCGGTGAGGCTGACAGGTGGGGCCAAGGACGGGGATGAAGATCAGGGTGCATGGACCGGGTGCATGGAGCGAGGGAGCCGGTGGAATGCGCTGGCGCGGGCGGCCCGACGGATGGGTCCCACCTGGCATAGAGACGGAAAAAGAAAAGAAATTCCGAAAAAGGAAAAATCCCTTTGACCAGCTGATTAGGTTTCTGATTTTCGCAAATTTGACCAATTTACGCGCCGAATTTGAAAAGGGCCCAATTGAATGAAATGTTGTACCCTTTGAGATATAAAACTTTGTAAAAAGCACCAAATTCAAATTCTGGCTCTAAGTTTGATTTAAATTGAATTTAACTGTCAGCCCTCAGTTTGGACTGAGAACTATTCTCCTTAGATAATTCAAATGTCCTATTTCTAGCCATTTTCTCCCAAAAGTCTTTTTGACAAAGTTGTTCAAGATTTCATAACCTAAAACTTCCCCAGTTGTACCTTTGCATGAAAAGGACTCTTGGTTATAGAAAAATGAAGAATTCTAAATAAGCCAGATTTGGAGTATGTTTGTTGGGTAACACCAAAAGTCCCTTTGCACTTAGTTAAGCCCATTTTCCATCCAAGCTCTAATTGACAAAGTTGTTTACCACCTTAAGACCTACAAGTTTGGTATAAGAAGTTCTACCTAAATTTCCCTAGGATTTAAGTTATGCTCACATTTATAGCATCATTTTTGCGAAACTGAATGCATTACTTAGCTATTTTCTCCATGTTTACTCAAATGCACATTAGTATGATATGAAATGATGCTTATGAGAAATAATTAAACAAAGTATGCACTTGATAATGCTCGGGAGATGCCTAGGGCATCACAGGGTCGACCTTGATGGAAGACCTAGCCCTTGTTTTCGACAGACTGCGCACAACGCGCACGAAGCTGAACCCCGAGAAATGCGTCTTTGGCGTCTCGGCTGGTAAACTGTTGGGTTTCCTAGTGTCACATCGGGGCATTGAGGCAAACCCAACCAAGATCAGGGCAATCGAGGCTATGCGGCCGCCGGCCTGCATCAAGGACCTCCAGAAACTCACCGGGTCCTTGGCAGCCCTCAGCCGATTTATCTCAAAGCTAGCCGAGAGAGCCCTGCCCTTCTTCAAGCTTGTGAGGAAGTCCGGACCATTCATATGGACCGAAGAGGCTGAACAAGCCTTCCAGGAGTTGAAGCAGCATCTCACCACTCTGCCCATTTTAGCGGCGCCAGAGCCTGGTGAGACCCTGTTTCTCTACCTCGCGGCGACATCCGAGGTGGTAAGCATGGTCCTGGTCGCTGAGCGACCAGTGCATTCCCACGAGGGAGACACCGGGGTCTCCCAAGTGGAAGGTGGTGGTCCGCCCACCACAGAAGCTGCAACTGGCCCCGGTACTGGAGGTCCGGCTGACACACTGCCCTGCCAAGGCGGTGAGCCACCAAAAACAGGAGGGCAAGCCGCCCAGGGGGCCAGCCTGGCAGAGGTAGGTGGCCTCGGACCTACCACTAAGGTCCGGACCACCCAGAAGCCAGTATATTACGTCAGTGAGGTCCTTTATGGGGCAAAGGCCAGATATCTGGAAGCTCACAAGTTCGCCTACGCGTTACTTATTGCTTCCAGAAAGTTACGCCATTATTTCCAGGCGCATAAGGTTGTCGTGGTGACCTCTTACCCGCTAAGAGCGATCCTGCACAATTCCAACGCCACTGGGAATATTGCCAAATGGGCAGCGGAGCTGGCAGAGTTCCAGCTCGACTTCCAGCCCCGCAGCGCTACCAAGAGCCAGGTCCTGGCCGACTTCATCGCAGAGTAGACTCCCACCACCACGGAATCTGGAGGTCCGCAAGCCGAGGCGGGACCTTCACGGCCAGGCAGGACCATCCGGGTTTTTACCAAGCCACACTGGACTCTCTTCTTCGACGGGTCCGCCCGCGAAAAAGGGTCCGGAGCAGGCGTGGTCCTCATGGACCCGAATGGGGATCAGGTAAAGTACATAGTACGCTTCGAATTCAAAGCCACTAACAATATGGCGGAATACGAAGGCTTGATCTTCGGGCTCATGGTCGCCCAGTCACTAGGAATCAAGCAGCTCCTAGTTAAGGGGGATTCCCAGTTAGTAATCAGACAGGTCCAGGGGGAGTGCTGCTGCAATAACCCCCAGCTCGCAGCATACCTCATGCGAGTAAGGGAGCTCGAGAAGGACTTCGAGGTCCTGGAACTGTAGCACGTTCCCAGGAACCTCAACTCAGTGGCAGATGACCTCTCTGCGAGGGCATCAACTCGGGGCCCAGTGCCCGAGGGCGTCTTTGAAAGACAGCTACTGAGACCAACCGCCCAGCCAGCCGAACTGGGCGAAGGGGGCAGAACTAGCACCTCGAAGCTAGCAGTCCCGGTGGTCCTCCATCTCTGGAGTCCACCAAGGATCGTGTGGACTGATGACCCCGGCATGTCATCAGGGGCACATCCAATGGCTCAGGGCAGTCCCGATGCACGGATCTCCGAGATCCGGGAACCCCTGAAGGACAAAATCCTTCCCGAAGAACGTGTGTCTGCTGAGCGCATAGTGCGATTGGCTAAACGCTACACGCTAGTAGAAGGGGATCTCTACAGGCGTGGCGCCAATGGCATCCTCATGCGATGCATAACCCGGGAGGAGGGCCGCGATTTACTTGCGGAGATCCATGTAGGCGAGTGCGGGAATCATTCGGGGTCCCGTACGCTGGTCGGTAAAGCCTTTCGGCATGGCTTTTACTGGCCGACAGCGCTCCAGGATGCAGCTGAGCTAGTAAGGTCCTGCAAGGCGTGTCAGTTCCACGCAAAGCAGATACACACACCGGCTCAGTCTCTGCAGATGATTCCACCCTCTTGGCCCTTCGCGGTATGGGGTGTGGACATCCTGGGACCTTTCCCTAGAGCTGTCGGTGGGTACCGGTACCTCTACGTCGCCATTGACAAATTCACAAAATGGCCTGAGGTAACCCCAGTAGTGAGCATCACCCAAGGAACTGCAACAGCTTTCCTTAAGTCCATTGTGTGCCGGTTCGGCGTCCCCAGCCGTATCATAACGGACAACGGGACCCAGTTCAGGAGCCAGGTCTTCCAGGGCTACTGCGACGGCGTTGGCATCCATTTATGCTTCGCGTCTGTAGCACATCCTAGGAGCAATGGACAGGTCAAAAGAGCTAACGCGGAAATCCTCAGGGGGCTCAAAACCCGCACCTTCAACTGCTTGGAAAAGCACGGTGCGAAATGGGTTGATGAGCTCCCCTGCGTGCTATGGGGGAACCAGACCACACCCAGCCGAGCAACCGGGGAAACCCCATTCTTCCTGGTATACGGGGCCGAAGCGTGCCTCCCACCAGAAATACTCTTGGGCTCCCCACGGGTCCAAGCTTTTGATGAATCTCTGCAGGAACAGGCTAGGCGCGACGACGTCGACCTCGTCGAGGAGCAAAGATGGCAGGCTGCAATCCAGAACGCACGGTACAACCAAACGCTCAAACGCTACCATGAGCGAACCGTGCGGGGCAGGGTACTCCAACCTGGAGACCTGGTCCTGAGGCGCATCTTGAACCGAGAAGGGCGCAACAAACTCTCCCCCAGCTGGGAAGGGCCCTTCAAGGTGACAGAAGTTAGTCGCCCCGGTTGCGTTCGCCTCGCCACGGAGGAAGGAATCCCGCTGCCGAACCCATGGAATATAGAACACCTCCGTAAGTTTTATCCTTAGGCAAGAAATTCAGGGCAACCCTCCTTCTTTTATAAGCTAGATAGGCCCACCATGTGGACCAGAGCGGTAAAGGCCCGCCCTTGTAATCCCGACCTCTGGCTGACATCACATGAAACCCTGTATCGCTTGATAAAAAGAAAGAGTTTTGCCCTGAAATCTTTGTCTCCGCTATTTCTCTAATGTTTACTCAGCTGCCACCTGTTTCATTTTTTCTAACCCCTGCGTGGAATCCTACTCTTGCCTAAAAACTCCTCGGAACCGGCAGGGCTTAGCGGCTCGAGCGTGAAACGGTTAGCTCAGAAGCTAAGAAGGAGGTCCGGAATACTGGGTGCCAGGTCCAGAGAAAAGGGGCTCGCCTTGGTAGCCCGGAGCTGTCAGCTGCTTAGCCTGGTCTCATACCCCCAGTATCAGGAACAACGCGTTCAGTGCTCCGGACCACTCCCTAGGCTACTGGCACACCCCCTAACCTCGGCGGCAAGGTCCGGTTGCGACTCCAAGGACTTCGAGGCAGCACAGTTGACCTTTGTTTCACTAAGAGAGGTCCGAACGGCTGCAGGACTGGACCGGAGCTAAGATGTTTGAACTAGGGATGGTCCAGGGCTGTGTCGCAGTTTTGCCTGGTTCCGTACCCTAAACTCACACACCCTGCTATCCCACGAACAGACATCTTGGCCCCTGGTCCGGACGACAAATGGCCCGGACCTCGAATAGCTGAAAAGGTCAACTTGGAGCAGGTCCCGTGGGTACGACGCTGACGTTTGCCCTGAGTTACATGCAGGTCTGGCCTCTGACTCGGTGGTAGCCAGCCTCAAAACTTAGAGCCTACCTACCAAGGGGCTAGGGGGTCAGGTGACAGCACACCAGCATGCAACAGGGAGTAAATGGAGATAAGTCGCAGCTTCTATTCAGCTTAGTCCTTTCCATAGAAGAAATCTCTTTATATTACTTGTCCATACTGATATTTTGCATAGTCTTGTATAAAAAAAACAACAACAAAAGCTGCTGCCCTACGGCGCTGGGGGAGCTCCTGCCCCTGGTGCATCCGGCTCCTCATCCGCAGGGGCCCGTTGGAACCGGGCGGCAATGGCCTCCACCACCTCCTGCACGCTCTCCCGGGCGGCGGCCTCTGCCTCCTCCACCGGGCCAGCGATGACCGGGTCCAAGGAGATGGCGGGGTCGTGGCTCCGGAAGCAGACCAGGAGGTGCTCCGCCACGGCGCGGCATAGCTCGCGGCCCTCGGCTTCAAGGCGCTCCCCGAGCGTGGAGTCCAGGCGCCGGAGCTGCTCCACAGCAGAGTCGAGGACAGGGAGGGCGTCCGTAATGGTGGACGGCGGCTTTGTCACCTGGATCGGACTCAGTCCAAGCGGCACCAGAGCCGAGCTCGCCTCCCCGGCCCAGTCGGCGATGCGTTGGAGGCCGGCGCGCATCTGCTCCCGATCCTCCGCCACCGCCTGCTGGGCAGCATCCTGCTTCAGCTGCTCCAGGGCAGCCCGCTCGACCAGCAATTGCTTCTCCTGGTCCGCGAGCTCTGCCTCCCTAGACTTCACCCAATCCTCTCGGATCTTGAGCGTAGCAGCCTGGCGGACGGCGGATTCTTTGAGGGTCTTGGCCGCCGCCTCGCGCTGGGCAACAGAGTCCTCGCGGGCCTTAACCGCTGCCTCGCGCTCGACAAGCCCCGACTTCACCTGGTCGAGCCCCGCGCTAATGGCGGCCTGCCTCTCGGACACCTCCACCAGCTCTAGCCGGCGCTGCTCCACGCCTTTCTGCGCAGATTCCAGCTTGGCTCGGTCGAGCTTCAGCTGCGCCTCGCCCACCTCAACCCGCTTTTCTCGGACCCCGACCGCGCGCTCTCGGTTGACGAGCCTTTGCAGGTCCTTATGATAGGCCGCACGGTCGGCGTCGAGCTCTATGCGGGCGGTGGAAAGCTCCACGCAGGCCCGGGTGTGCTGAGCGGTGGCGGCTTCGATCCGCTCTCCCAGACGGGCCTGCCAGCTGTCCAGGCGTTCACGCTCCCGCTGCAGCCGCGCCCATTCCAGCCGGAACGCCTCCTGGGCGTCGTCCAGGGCCTGGTGCGTTCGATGCAGCACGCGGGGGAGAGAAACTCCACCTGGCTGGGGCAGGAGCGGCCTACCCAGAACCTCCTCCAGTTCCCCCTCAGCAGGGGGCGGGGACCTGGAACCGGTCATCCGGGCGTCGGACGAGGAAGGCTCTGAGGGCCGCGCATCAGAAGCCCCCCTCGGCACAGGTCCTTGGGCCGCGACGCCTCCCGGCATCGGACCACCTGGTACCTGTGACTGCGCGTCCGAGACCGCCCTCCCGGCAGGCTCTCGGGGCGCAGCCTCGGCCCCCGTGGCACCCCCTGGCGTCGGACCACCCGGGACCTGGGGCTGGGCAGACGGGGCCGCCCCTGGTGCAGGCCCCTCGGTCGGGGTCCAGGCCCGCGAGGCATCCCCCGCCGTTGGACCACCAGGAGCGCTCTTCTCCGCCGTGTTCGTGGGGCTGCCGGAGCCGCTGGGGGGAAAAGCACCGACCGGGCGAGTCGACCTAAACAGAACACAAGACGGGAGATTGAGAAGCCTGAGAAAGCTAGCCACGACACGGCGAAGTGTTCGAGGCTAATCGAAAGGGCTTACCTCGGGATATGCGCCGTCCAGCGGCCACGAAGGCCGGAACCCCGCCGTGGCTGCTGGCCCATGGCCTGCGGTGCCGGTCGCTGCTGCTGCTGCTGGCCCGAGGCCGGCGGTGCCGTTGGAGCCCGCCGCTGCTGGTCCGGCATCGGAGGTGGTGCCCGTTGCTGCGGTTGCTACTGGTCCGGGTGCGGCGGTGTTGGAACTCGCCTCCTTTGCCCAGAGGAGCTTCCTTCCGCCGAGGTCCGCTGGCGCTTCTGGTCGGGCTCCGAGACAAAGGTCCCGTCGCCGCGAACCAGCCTTCACCGCGTCTCCTCGCCGCCCGCCGGCGGAATAACGGGGGACGCTGCCACCGGCCTCTTGCCCTTGTCGGCGGGAGTAGTGCCTCTGGCACTAGAACCCCCAACCGGGGCGTCGTCAATATGGACCCCTCGGTTGAGGTCGCCCCTAAGCTGCCGCGCCGCAAGGCCGCCGTCGTCGAGCGTGGGCATCACCCGGAGCACCGCCGTCCGCAAGGCCTGGTCGCAACAGAGCGGCACGATGGCGGATGGCAGGCGCAGCTGCTCGAGGGAGAAGCTTTCGTCCGTGACGCACTGCACCCACTCCTCGAGCAGGAGCTGCGACAGATCGTGGTCTTCGCCGCGCACCACCCGACTGCAGTCGTTGGGGCCGGTGTAGCTCCACGCCAGCCTTGGCCGCATCCGCAGGGGGGCGAGCCTCCGCTTGAGGAAGTCCGCGAGAATGTGCATCGAGGTCAGCCCGCTGTTGACGAGCTCGGTGATCCTGGCCAGCACGGGGGAGAACTCGGGTGGCAGATCCGTTGAAGCACCCCACTCCGGGAGGGATGCGTCGGGACTGCTATCATGGAGAGCCAGCCGGTCATTCGGCTCCGCCCTGACGATCACCCAGTCGTTGCGCCAGTGCTCCCACTTGGCGCTGGCGAAGGTGGGGAGGTAGGTCGACCTTTCCCCGGACCCCTTCAGCAGGAAGTAGTAGCGACCAATCTCGGTCGAGCTCCTCCCAGAACACCTCACCGAGAAGAAGTGGCGGAAGAGCGTCATGTAGGGAGGAACCCCCATGAACATCTCGCAAAAGTGGGCAAAGATTGCCGCATGGAGGATGGAGTGGGGGGTAAGATGCTGGAGCTGCAGCCCATGCGCCTCCAACAGCAGCATGAAGAAAGAAAAAATTGGCACCCCCAGGCCGCAGTAGAGGTAGGCAACAAAGAGGACAAACTCCCCCGGCTGCAGGTTGCGATGGGGAAGGGAGCCCGCGCGAACGCCGTCGCGGCGCTCCGCATCCGTCCAGCCGAGCAGGCGGCGCACGCGGTTGAGGTTCTCCTCGGACTGCCGGGAAGGTTGGTGGCCGGAACCCATCGTTGCGAAATCCGGCGGTGGGAGGAGAAGAAGGAGTGCACCGCCGGCGAGGAGCGAGAACTCTACTGCGAGGGAGACGAAGCGCGGCGGCGGATGCGTGGGATGCAAAGGCAAATGGCTGGGTGTGCTTGACCAATGGTCAAGGACCCTATTTGGCGGTCGCTCCCAATCCTCCGCGAGCCGCGGGCCTAAGGCGTACGCGCGCACGGACGCACCCGCGGACCCCCAGGTCTATGACAGCAGGGGCCCGGGGACGCAGATCACGACAGGCGGGTAAATTAGCGAGTGGAGCTGGGAGGCGAACCGGCGGCCACCCGCGGACGCACGCCTCGGCGCGACGCGTGGGGCCCCTGCCTCTCAGCTTTACGCGCAGCTGCCCACGTAACCATCTGCCCCCGCCTTAATTGCAGAAAGAAAAGGAGGCGAACCGCCGCTGCGGTTCCCGACGTGGGCGTGCCCCCTCGTTCCCCGAGAGATTCCTACGGTCAGGCGCTCCCAGATCGTGGGGGCCTGTTGGGCCAACTCGCGGGGTCGGGCGAGCCAAGTCTCGGCCGAGGATCAAGTGGTTGGCCCTGCCCAACTACGTGCTTAACAGCCAGGGGCCGGAAACCACACATGGCTCATGGAGGCCTGAGTAATAAGCGCTGATGGGCTCACCTCAGGTTCGAAAATTCACCAGAGGTGAGCCCAGGGGCCACTGTCGGTACCCAGCTAACCGGGTACCCGCTTATACTAGGCAAAGTCTAGTAAACAGTCCTTAGTAAGGCTCCACGCAGCCTGACAAGCTGGGTTTATTCCCTTGGGCAGCACAAGGGCTGGCTTGCCTATACTCGGCAGGGTCTTCAATATCGGCAAGTGTCGCAGTAAAGGAAGGGCCCAAGGCCACGTACAGGCGGATCTGGCCTACCCCTTATAAGAACTGGGCCGCGCGCTCGGCCCACAGGGGAGATCCCGGACCTCCTTCGGCGAGGGCCGAGCCTCCCCCAACCGCGCGAGATGTCCCTCAAGGGAAGGCCAGGTCCGGACCACTCGGAGGTCCGGAGCGGCCAAGTCCGAAGCGGCCAGGTCCGGACCGCTCGGAGGTCCGGAGCTAGCGCACTCGGGGGGTGGAACCGTAAGCTACCACGTACACCTACCCCCGGTGCGGGATGGTCCGGGGCCGCCACGTGCCCACAGGACGCGCGGCGGAGTCTTCGGCCAGGGGCCTCGCCCGCCTGCTGCATTAATTGCGGGCGGGCGAGCGTGCCCCATTGCCCGCTGACACCGCCGCTGTCAGACGAGCATGCCCCGTTGCCCGCTGACACCGCCGCTGTCAGACGGGCGTGCCCCGTTACCCGCTGACGGACGGGCGTGCCCTGACACCCGCTGACACCCCGCGGGCAGGCGACGGCGACTAAGCAAAGGGGCGCGCCTTACCGAGGCGCGACGGCAGTGACAGGGCATACAGTCAACTTCCCCGCCGGACGTTGGGGTTTAAACCGAATAAACAAGTACGTTGTGCTCATCATGAGCTGCGCCACACGCGGCGGGCGCGCTCAGCCTAGTACTGGGTAGCAGCACTGTAGCACCGCTTTGAGCCCTCCGTAATGTCACGTCGGCACGCCGCCTGCCTCCTCTGCCACTGAAGCCCTCCGCCGGGTTCAGCGGCTGATGGAACAGGACGGCATAAACCAGGACGACGTGGCGCACTTTCCGGGCCACGCCGGGCCGCGTCAGTTGTGCAGGTACAAGACGTGGGAGTCAACAGTTGCCGCTACGAGGAGCACGCGACATGACAACAGAGAGTCCGCTGGAGAGACCTGACCTTCGCCAGAAGGAGCGTAGGGTACCAAGTCAGCGCAGGATAGAGCTGTAGCATAGAGGAAGTAGGACGGGACCACCTGTCGGGGCTCGGCCACCATGTGCATGCCCCCCTTGGGCTATAAAAGGGGAGGCATACGAGACTCTCAGGGGAAGAAGGAAAAGACACGAACACAGACACAAGCACAAACTCACAATCACCTCCGTCTTTTCCAACAGACAGCAATACAAGAAAACACACCCACAGTGGACGTAGGGTATTACGCTCCGGCGGCCCGAACCACTCTAAATCCTCGTGTCCCCATCGTGCCACCATTGAAATAGCTAATAACGATCGTTCCCCCTAACTACTCTTAGTACTTAGGATTCGGGCGGGTGCATTCCGCCACCCGACCGGAGCACACACGCTCCGACAAATACAATCAGCCACAAACAGAACGTAGAGTATTACGCTTTCCGCGGTCCGAACCTGTATAAATCGTGTATTCTTGTCTCTTGTCGCGTTACACGCGAACCATCGAGCTACGATCAATCTCGCTTACCACAAAAAGCACTACATGATATATCCCGTGGTACACTGCCGGTATTAAATCCTGACAGTTGGTGCGCCAGGTAGGGAGAGGCGACACGGATAACTAAGCTAGCTCTATGGCCATTATCTTTAGCAACAAGTTCAAATCCTAAGACGGAGTAGATCCAATTTGCAACTCGGTATCGCTCGGCTTCGAGGAACTGCTCGAGGTTACGGTCCGACCGGCTCTTGGGAGGGAGCCAGCGTCCAATGCCAACTCAGAATCAGAGTAGACAGAAGCAAATCTAGATCCAATCTGATAGTACAGGCCTACGTAATCGTATTCGTATCAGGGACCAGAATCCGGCAAGAAATCATGGTGTCTTGGTGATACACGTGGATCAAGAAGGAAAAGGAAACCAACCAAGACAATTAAAACAGAGGATAAGATCAGTGTGCAAGAATAAAATAGCGGAGTCGGAGTCCGGCTCGAAATTCTGGTATGACTCGATCGTGCAGCAGCAGTATTTTATTTGGAGTCCGTTCTTTAATCATGTCTCAGAAAAAGAAGAAATCCACCTACAGTACAACGGTGGCGATGCATCAGTCAACTTAAGGCAAAAAGTCCATCACGGTTCTCGTCTTTGCGCGGGGATCAAGAACCACTCGTGTGTTCACGTCCTATATGCTGAATGCTCATATTCTCGAGTGACAATCTAGACTAAGCAACCGCGATCAGCTAAGTTGCTCTTAATTTATGCATTTAATTATACTGCTTATTTTTTCATCCATCCGACTGGCTCAGTCTCGATATTATTTATATTCAACAAACGGTACTACTCGAATTTGTTTATTTAATTATTATTTTAGAAAAATATTTTCTATCGGCATAAATATTCGCAAGCGTGCCAACGCGGCATGTCTATGCCATCATTGACTATCTCTAAATTCTGCTATATGAGGCGGAGGCAATTAGTCATTATCTGTCTATAATGAGTCTTCCAATCTAAGTGGTCTGCTATTATTGCTTATATTATTTCTTAATCATCCGGGCTGTGGATCAAATAATTATTTATGGATCACCCGGGGCATTGAATCACTCGGATTATCTACATTATTTCTGAATCACCGGATTATTCTTGGATCACTCGGGCTATGGATTATTCGTATTACTTCTGGATCGCTCGAGCGTTGGATCTCTCGAATTATTTCTAGCCACTCAAACCGTGCTTTATGCACCTCACGTTTCTGTCGCATCTCGTGTTTCTCTGAGTCGAATATTTTCTGTTGCATCTCGTGTTTCGCTGAGTCGAATCGTTTCCGTCGCATCTCGTGTTTCGCTGAGTCGAATTGTTTCTGTCGCATCTCATGCTTTGACAAAGTCTTAATGTTCTCTGGCAAGATCTGTACATGGAATCACAGAGTAACTCCAGACCCTTCATACGGGGCAATCAGTCTGGTCTACCGGTGTTACATGCCTTTGTGTCCTCATAAAAAGATGCAATCTGGCCCTCCTTACGGGGCAATCAGCCTAGGTCGTAGACCGACAGCTGGTGTTACATGCCTTCGCTGGCCCTCTTTACGAGGCAATCAGCCTAGGTCGTAGACCGACAGCCGGTGTTACATGCCTTCGCGTTCTCATTTAAGGGATACCTCTTGCCCTCCGTACGGGGCAGTCGATCTAGCCCACCGACACTCTGTACCTTCGCTATACTCGGAATTCAAACATGGAGTTCACTTTGTGGTGTACTATCAACTCGGGAGTTCACTTCGTGATTCACTATCGACATGGGGGACGCCCCACTGTTTCGTCGGCTCGGGGGTTGTTGTCCGCCTCGCCGACTCACTACTTCGTCGACTCGGGGGTTGGGCTGTTGCCCGACTCGCCGACTCACTGCTTCGTCAGCTCGGGGGCTGCACTGCCACGCGCCTCGCCGACTCGCTGCTTCGTCGACTCGGGGAGCTGGGCTGCTGTCCGCCTCGCCGACTCACTGCTTCGTGAGCTCGGGGGCTGCGTTGCCGCGCTCCTCGCTGACTCGCTACTTCGTCGACTCGGAGGGGTTTGGCTGTTGTCCGCCTCGCCGACTCACTCCTTCGTCAGCTCAGGGGCTGCGCTGCCGTGCGTCCTTGCTGACTCGCTGCTTCGTCGACTCGGGGGGGCTGGGCTGTTGTCCGCCTCGCCGACTCACTACTTCATCGACTCAGGGGCTGAGCTGTTGTCTGTCTCGCCGACTCGCTGCTTCGTCAGCTTGGGAGGCTACGCCACTGTACTCGTCGACTCGGGAGGCTACGTCCACCGTACTCGTTGACTCAGGAGGCTATGTCACCGTCCCCGCTCCACCAAAATCACTCGGAGGAATAAGTTATTTGACCCTCAACCTGATTATGCTAATCAGCTTGAGGCTCGGGGGCTGCATAGAGGATACCATCAAAATTTTTTACTCGGAAGACTGCAAGACAAGACATTCAGAAAGCGGATTTTTTGGATCTTCGAGCTAATTATTACTCAGGTTAACTCGAAGCTCAAAGGCTACCCCATGAGGTGCACCTGGTCGGTGCAACCCATTAACAGTTTAACTCGAAGAAGTTGCAGATTTTATTTGGATCTTCAAGCCGATTGTTGCTCAAGTCGACTTGAAGCTCGGGGGGCTTGTGGGGGATAGACATCCCCTGGGTCCTCATGAAGCGTATTCTCTACGTGGGCTGTCGGAAGGCCCAATCCAAGAGCTGCTCGACTGACTCAGGCCCGTGGGGCCAAACAACTTGGCGCGCAAGATAATGACTCGACGTGTACGAGGAAGATCTAAGAAGAATCCTAGTAGAACTAGAACCGACTTGTAACCCAAGGCATGCCGGACTATATAAGGCGGTCTAGGGACCCCTCCCAAAGACATCTCTCTTAACCTCAGCCAGATCCTACAATCTCTTAGCCCTTATACATACTCAAAGCAATACAATCAGCCACAAACAGGACGTAGGGTATTACGCATCTTGCGGCCCGAACCTGTATAAATCGTGTATTCTTGTCTCTTGCCGCGTTACACGCGAACCATCGAGCTACGGTCGATCTCGCCAGCCACAAAAAGCACTGCATGATATATCCCGCGGTGCACTACCAGTACTAAACCCCGACAGCTGGCGCGCCAGGTAGGGGGAGGCGACATCGACAACATCGCTAGCTCCATGGCCATCATCATCAACATATCGATTTTCGGTGAGATCGTTCACAACGGCGGAGAAGCAGGCTGTTTCAATATAGTTTGAGTCGACGCAGGTCCAATCTCAACATGGCAACACGGATTTGTTTGACTCTCTCTATGATAACGGCAATGTACCACTCGGAATCCAAGTCCAAGTCGAAATCAAGATCCGATTCTGTCCCATATGATCGATTTGATAGTCGAAGCGCCAAATCAACAAAAAAGAAAAAGATTGGATCGAATTCAATGACGGCGGCTGACCAACATGCAGAGCCGCATCAGTCACGTCAAGCTGTAACCCAATGATCTCTACGTACTGCAAGGCGAGTTCTTCCAGAAATAATGGCGGTATCTGTTCCTGTGCCACGATGGTCATCACGCGAAGGCCACGTGTCGCCGTGAAGTCAAAATCAGGTTATTTATTTCCGTGGATTAAAAGTGCTGCTGCATTATATGGTGCTATCACGAGTATCTGCAAGAATTCGATAGGCTGCTTGGCACGTGCCCCGATAAACTCCAGAAGTTCGGTTGCTATCTATGTTTCGTCCGTGATCGTATAGACAACTCAACGATCTACTTCTCGTGTGACCGAAGGCTTCGGCAGATTGTTTATCTTAGCATTGGCCACATGGAGATCGTCAATCCCAAGTTTATCAAGACAATCTTCAGTCAATCTACAGTCGAGAATACAAGCTACTGAATATATGTTCTATCTGCGAGATCCAATCTGGATCAGACTCAAGGATATAGTGTGCGCATATGGGACCAGTTTGAGCAATCTGCATGGGAATTTCATCTCAACACGTCAATCAAGGAAAAGTCCTACACTTACATGACAATTATTTTGGGATGACGTCTCTTCTTTGCTCTAATGCACCAGTGCCTGGTGCCACCGCTCAAGGCCTGCTCGTTACGAATCAATCCGGCAAATCAGATGCCGAATCTGCTTCCAACAGCTAAGTAATCATTATATTTACATTATGCATTTAATTATGCAAATTGTTTTCCGTCTATTCGACCATTTCGTTCGGTCACTCCGATCAATATTATTTATGTTTGAATATTCTCTCCACAAACAAATACTATTTGGATTGTTCTCTGTTATTATTTCAGGAAAATATTTCATCTCGGCATAAATATTCGCAACGTGCTCAAGCAGCATATCTGTTCTATCATTGACTATCGCTAATTTCCGCTATGTGAGGCGAAGCGCAATGAGTCATCGGCTATCTGCAGTGAGTCCTCCAATCTAAGTGGTCAGCTATTATTGCTCATATTATTTCTTAATTACTCGGGCTGTGGATCTATTAAATCGTCTCTTAATTATCCGGCTATTGGATCAATTGAATTATTTCTGGAATATCCTGAGTTTTTGGATTACTTGGATTTTTATGGATCACTCGGATTATCTGCATTATTTCTGGATCACCGGATTATTCTTCGATCACTCGGGCTATTGATATATTCGTATTATTTTTGGATTACTCGGGCTATGGATTATTCGTATTATTTCTGGATCACTCCAGCATTGAATCTCTTGAATTATTTCTAGTTACTCAAATCGTGCTTTACGTACCTCTCTTTTCCTGTCGCATCCCGTATTTCGCCGAGTTAATTCTTTTCATGTTCCATCTTGTGTTTCGCTGAGTCTGTTCTTTTCTGTCGCAGTCTCAGTGTTTCACCGAGACAACTCTTTCTGTCGAATCTCGTGTTTCACCGAGCTAAATATTTTTTGTCGCATCTCGTGCTTTGACAAGTCTCAGTATTTTCCGGCAAAATCGGTGCGTGCAACGACAGGGTAACTCTAGACCCTACATACGGGGCAATCGGTCTGACCCACCGGTGTTACGTGCCTTCGCGTCCTCATAAAAAGGGTGCAATCTGACCCTCCTTACGGGGCAATCAGCCTAGGTCGTAGACCGACAGCTGGTGTTACAGTGCCTTCGCGTCTTCATTTAAGGGATAACTCTTGCCCTTCGTACAGGGCAGTTGGTCTGCCCCACCGACACTCAATGCCTTCGCTATACTCGAAATTCGAACAGGGAATTCACTTTATGATTTACTATCAACTCAGGAGTTCACCTCATGATGCACTATCGATATGGGGGGCACCCCACTGCTTCATCGATTCTGGGGGCTGGGCTGTCATCCGCCTCGCCGATTCGCTGCATCGTCGACTCGGGGGCTGTGCTGTTGCCCGCCTTGCTGACTCACTGCTTTGTCAACTCGGGGAGCTGGGCTATTGTCCGCCTCGCCAACTCACTACTTCGTCCGCTCGGGGGCTGTGCCGCCGCACGCCTTGCCGACTCACTACTTCGTCGATTCGAGGGGCTGGGCTATCGTCCGTCTCGCCGACTCACTCCTTCGTCGACTCGAGGGGCTGGGCTGTCGTCCGCCTCGCTGACACACTGCTTCGTCAGTTCGGGGACTGTGCTGTCGCACGCCTTGCCGACTCACCACTTCGTCGATTCGGGGGGCTGGGCTGTCGTCTGCCTCGCCGACTCACTCCTTCGTCGACTCAGGGGCTGGGCTGTTGTCCACCTCGCCGACTCACTCCTTCGTCGACTCGGGGGCTGGGTTGTTGTCCACCTCGCCGACTCACTTCTTCATCGACTCGGAGGCTGTACCGCCGCACGCCTCGCCAACTCACTACTTCGCCGGCTCACTCCTTCGTCGACTCGGGGGCTGTGCCACCGCACGCCTCGCTGACTCACTACTTCGCCGACTCGGGAGGCTACGCTACCGTAATCGCTACTTCGTTGACTTGGGAGGCTACGCCACTGTACTCGCCGACTCGGGAGGCTACGCCACCATACTCGTTGACTCAGAAGGCTATGTCACCATCTCCGCTCCACCAAGATCACTCAGAGGAATAAGTTGCTTGATCCTCAACCTGATTATGCTAATCAGCTTGAGGCTCGGGGGCTGCATGGAGGATACCATCAGAAAATTTTCGAAGACTACAAGACAAGACATTCAGAAAGCAGATTTTTTGGATCTTCGAGCTAATTGCTACTGAAGTTAACTCGAAGCTCAGGGGTTACCCATGGGGTGCACCTAGTCGGTGCAACCCACGAACAGTTTAACTCGGAAGAAGTTGCAGATTTTATTTGGACCTTCAAGCTGATTGTTTCTCAAGTCAACTCGAAGCTCGGGGGTTTGTGGGGAATAGATATTCCCTGGGTCCTCATGAAACGTATTCTCTACGTGGGCTGTTGGAGGGCCCAATTCGGGAGCCGACCGACTGACTTGGCGCACAAGACAAGGACTATTTATCTTTTGTAATCTAAACTGTCTAAGAGACATAGAAGAAAACCGACTTGTAACCCAATCCACGCCGGATTATATAAGGCGAGCTAGGGACCCCTCCCGAACTGACTCATAGAACTCTCTCTCGACCTCAGCCAGATCCTACAATCTCTCAGCCCTCATACATACTCAAAGCAATACAATCAGCCACAAACAGGACATAGGGTATTACGTTTTCCGTGGCCCGAACCTGTATAAATCGTGTGTTCTTGTCTCTTGTCGCGTTACACGCGAACCATTGAGCTACAGTCGATCTCGCCTACCACAAAAATCACTACGTGATACATCCCGTGGTGCACTGTCCGGTACTAAATCCCGACAATGTTGAAAATGCATGTGCGGTAATAATCCCAAGGAGGCATTTGCCTTTTATGCCCTAAGGAGTAACTGAAAACTAGAGAAATTTAGCTTTTAAGAAAAACCAAACTCTCTTCAGTGAAAACAGAATTCTAATTCTACACATAGGCCTTGTTTGATACTTTGATTTGAAAGGGATTGAAGAAGATTAAATCCTTTGTTGCAAGTCAAAATCCCTTTTAGTCTCTTATAATCACATCTAATCCTCTTGGTGAAGGATACTAAGCACTAACCAAAGAAGCCCTTAGGTACATAGAAAATGTAAGCGACAGTTGGTTGTTGGCCTTGTGTCATACTTGAGTCGCACAAGAATTATTATACGTGTAACCTTTATGAAGATTTAAGATACAACTTGCTATGCTTCGTCATACTTACAACCAAAAAAACATATGCTAAAGTTTGGGCACACATGAACATGATGGCCATATTGGTCGTTGGTTGTTGAACACCTTTATATGTGAGTCTTGGTACTATTAGGAAAATCAAGAGTAAGCTATCTCACGTCCTTCGATGTACGACGTAACACATTCACTAAAGTTGCTTCGCATCCCACGCATGAGTAGAAACTTACCATAGCAGTTGGTTGTCGGTCCTAACGTAGTTAAGTCGTTGTATAAGAAACCGTAAACGTGACATTGGTGAAACTTAGTATAATTAAATTAAGCTATGAAATAACTTATATACGAGCGAATACATCTGCTCATGCTCCATGGATCAACATGAACAAAAGAAGAAGAAAGTAACCCATACATCCATATTGTGCACTCTCTATGTTCATAATTCACAGCTAGACATACTAGGATGGGAAAGCATTCAAGATTGATGCGGCGTATAAGCTCCTTGGGGCTGGCACGCATCCCCTGATGGCTCTCCAAGGATTAATGTATAGGCGTGCACTAACATAGGCTGCGTACGGAAGGGATCAGATTTTGGGATCTAGAATTCAAAAGCCGCTGCAACTAAAAAGCTAGATTCCATGAGTTAGGAGAAGTGATTGTTTGGCAGCCCAACCCAAAATCTGGTGGAAGGTTGGAAAAATCAAGGGCAAATGACGAAATTAACCTCATGGACAGAAGAGGGAGTTGGCAAAGCGATGGACTTTATGGTAATTTTACAGCCACAATCTAGTCGAAAGCTGGGTTCCTACCGACTGTGGATTCCACAGTCCCCGCGGCTGGATTTTGCATTAATCTAGTAGATGCTGAAGGGTTGTAGGGTTCACAATCAAAATTCTAAAATTTACTTCTTTCGTCTCAATTCATACGTCGTTTGATTTTTTTGACACCAAGTTTGACTTATTCGTCTTGTTCAAAAAATTTTCATAATCATCATTTATTTTTCATTGTGATTTAGTTTGGCATATAATATACTTTAACAATAACTTGAATTTTCTTATATTTTCGTAAATGTTTTAAATAAAATGAGCCGATTAAATTTGGTGTCAACAAAGACAAACGACTTGTAAATTGAGACAGACGGAGTAGATCGCAAAATCTACTGGCATCCATACAGCCCGTAGTAGGTGCGTTGCAGCACTGTTGTGAAATAAAAAGAACCATGCGTTGACTTTTATTTGGCTCCAAGCAGCCGCGGCGGCTAGCCTAAAAAACCAGGGGCGCGCTCTAGGGTCTAGGCTGCCGGCTGCGGCCTGCGTGGGCTGGAGGCTTGCTGGCTGGCTGGTGGGGACGGGGGGTTGCTTGAGCGAGCCGGCCGAAAGAAATTAGGCCACGAGGACCACGACGACCGCAGGAGCAGGAGCAGGAGCAGGAGCACGACGCCTTGCTGGCGCATCCGTGATCTGTCTGTCTGGCCTCTCGATGGTTGGATGGATGGATGATCTGCGTGACACCCGCACCAACGCGAGGTTGCAGCATAAACGCCGGCAGTTCCAAGAAGCGCACGCACCAACGCCGCCCTGCCCCTGCGAGCTCTGTTCTGTTCTGCTGCGGTCTTCTTTCGATTCAGTCGATGCATGCCTCCGATCCGATCCAATGGCGAAATCGCTTGCTGCCCCTGTGGTCCGTCCAACTGCCCTGGCCAAGGCGTCGGTAATTAAATGATTTCCACCGAACGGTTTGTTCTGAGTTGTAGTATTTTTTTTAAAGCTTCCACCACATATGTCAAAATTATACTCACTCCGGCCAAAATTTTAAAGGGTTTTGATCTCGTTTCCTTCATCCATGTGAATATTGATGAATTAGGACAGATATAAAGACATATAAAAAAAATGCCGTACTCCCTCCCATCATTAATATATGATGTTTTAGTGTAATTTGAATTAAAAACGTCGTATATTAAAATCCAGAAGGAGTACATTTAATTTGGAACGGAGGGAGTGCTAAAATATGGATTTATATTTTGATGGATATTGTCGAAAAAACACACCAACATCTGCGATGTTAAATCAATTGCATTGAATTCAGCATTAAACATTTTTTGGTACTGTTCTACTCATTTGCCATTGTAGATATTAGTAAGCGTTTTTTTCGAAAAGCTTGATAAAATTAGGGATATAAGCGGGATAGCTAGTAGCGGCAAATAATTTTTCTAGCAGACATCTTCGTCCGCTTACATACATCCCTAGATAAAATTTAGAGAATGTTGACTTAGCTTATTATAGGACGAAGTTGAAGTCGTTAGTAATTTGTAACACATGGAGTAAGAGCCGTGAGAAACGATCCAAGTGTCCCTAATTAAATTTGTTAATCAACCATGCATGTGGCTTAACGAAGCAAGTGATGAGCCTACCTGGCAATAAGCCACCAGATCCCTTTTTGGATCTGTTCTGTTTTTTTTTTCCTAATAAGATGTACTGTATTGGAGATAGACGACATCTGATGAATCTGGTTAGCATTGCATGCCGCATGCTGCTAGCTAATCAGATCCTGGGCAGAGCGTGATGCGATGGCGTCACGTGCGCTGGGCCGGCCCATACGTGAGTGATTCTGATCCAGACCCAAGCTGTCTGTGTATCCTTTTTTTTTCCGTTTCGCTTCCCCAGAGAATAAAAAAACAAGGGGAAGGGGGTGACAATATACAGGCGCAGCAGCTTGGTACAAGCTTTTCCTTCGCATATGCAGCCACAGAGTCTGGCTCCAATGCTCCATCATATCAACTCAATCGTCGTCGTCAGGATTTATTTCAAGGGGCCAGGTCCATACAGGAGCAGACACGCATGTGATCCATGCTTAGCTCGAGTGCTTACATAGTGGATCGATGCAGAAGCCACTAGAATTACCACACCCAGTTACGCACAAGACTGTGCTGTGCCCATGAAATTTGCATGCCAAGAATATACCACCGTGTACGGGTGAGATTGGAGCTGGTGTGCATGGCACAGCAGGTGAGGTGACAGCGTGGCTGCATGCACGTGTTATATAGAATCGCACGTACGTGATGCGAAACAGCTGCGTTGCCTCCACCCCACTCCACCAGGCGCAGATGCTACCGATCGTATCGTTATACCGTACTTGGCAGTACTACTGCATGCATGGTACCAGTACTACGGTCGTCGGTACTTACCGCTCCTGCCCGGCCGGTAGCATGCCTGCGTGCATTGAGCTTTAAACTGACACGATCGAGATCCGCGTGCCGCCGTGTGCCCGTCGGCGCGATCCCACACACTGCGCGAATGCGCGCGCGCGAGGCTCACGAGCGAGGATGCCCGGAGCTGAGACGTTGAATGCATGCAGCCAATGCAAGCCCAGCTATCGATTAACAGAAGATGCCATGGTTCAGAGGTTTGCAAGTATGCATGGCGGCCGGATCATACTTTGGCCAGAGTTGAATCTTCGTCCTTGGAAATAAAAGATAGAGTGATAGTAGAGCGGAGATGGTGGTGGGTAATAAGGCTTCAATTCCCTGTAGCCGCGCTTATCACAAAGCTAGCGCCTAATAATACACTAATACAGCTCTTATCATAATATACTTGCTAGAGCTTAACCGTAAACGATGACAGAATTTTGATCTCTTCATTGAACAGTTGGTTAGTGTGCATTCATGAGATCGACTGAATAAATATTTTCTATTTTGAACCCATCGCCCATTTTTCAGATCAAGAGAAATTTATTCTGGCCTAAGATTTGCACACAACAAATTCCTATCACAAATGTAAAAACAAATAAGGCAAAACAGGGAAGGCACCTGCCATGCGCCCATGCCAGTTCAGTTGTCACTCGTTGGGTCGTTTTACGTCGTGGTGAAGAAGCGATAGATACATTGATCATCCAAGTAAGGCTCCGTTTGGATCCTCTGGATAAATTTTAGCTTCTGGTCACTTCGAAATATTTGGACGTCAGTTAGAAATATTAAATATAGTTTAATTGTAAAACTAACTACACAGACTGAGGACTAAACGACAAGACGAATTTATTAAGTCCTAATTAATCCTATGATTAGCAAATGTGATGCTACAGTAACCATTTGCTAATCATAGATTAATTAGATTTAATAAATTCGTCTCGCCGTTTAAGTCTTCAACCGTGTAATTAGTTTTCTAATTAAATCATATTTAATACTTTTAACTGACACCAAAACATCCGATGTGACGTGAATTAAATTTTAGCCACCAGATCCAAACACCCCTTAAGCACTCTAGACAGAGTTGACCTGCAAATAGTATATACACCCTTTACATGGCTCAGTATTAATTGTGGATAATCTGGCGCCCCGCTTGGTCACCTACGCTCTATGCTAGCTCGACACACGTGCTAGGGAAGGGTTGTAGCTTGCACGAAAGCGTCGTGCAACTGAGAGCAACTCCGATGTATGTTCCAAAGAGGTGCTACTACCGAGAGAGAAAGAGAAAAGAGAGGTGATATACATTGGAGAGGGTGTGCTAGATTATAATCTTCAAGTACCTGTTACTTATCTTTGCACCTGATGCTAAGAATAAAAATGTTATATTCTTACCATCTCACTTTCTCTCCATTCTACTATCTATGCTATTGATTAGGAGAGCTTGAGTATTTTATCAAGTGTGGATCTCTCTATAGCATAGGAATATGAGATTATACATTGGAGCATATTTTTTTTAGCCTAGCACAGTCATGACATGTCAATCCTTTGCACTTCACACCAAACTATACGTTGGACTTGCCCTGCAAGGAAGGGGAAGACAATTCTCTACGTGCGCTGCTTGCTGCTTCTCTTTTGGAAGATGGAGAGAGGGGGGAAGTTGAAGAAAACTGTGCACTTCATTCCAGCTTGCCTGCATTCTGAAGCGGTGTAGAACCTTCTCCTCCGCGGTGAAATTGGACGAACCTTCTAAAAGTATGGCGGCCGAACGGAAGGGAAGTCAGATGTGTGTGTAGCTGCTTCTTTATTTGGGAAAAAAATTATGAGAAAACTGTCCGCTTGATTCCTATGTACATATATCCACTTTGTGATTCCTATGTACTGTAAATGGCTTGTCCAGCTTTTGTTCGTCTGCTCCAGTCTTCCAGATACGGAGTAGTACGAATGAAGCCACTTGTTTGGAATTATCCTGTACGATTTCCCCCTCCGATTCAAACCATTTTTCTTGTCGACAATAGCTGGTCTGGTCTGGTCCACAAAATATTTAGCCCGTCTGACCGATGTGTGCGTAAGTAACTAAAGAAGGGCAAAGTGTCAAATTGGAGATGAGTACAGGTGTACGATGATGAGAACATGACCATCAAACATATGACCAAGGTCCCAACAAAAGATAAACTCACAAACCCAATTGATGTTAGAGTCCAATTCAATCTCGAAGCCGGTTCGGACTGCAGGAGCAAAGTCTCACGAAAACGGACGTCCAAGCCACATACGGGCTCCGTTTGAGACGTTCTACATATGGATGAAAAGCTAAGAAAATAAGCTTTCAAAACCAACTGGTCTCACGTCAAAATTCGCTAGAAGTCGACGGGAATCATCGAAACAACATGACCTCCAGAATCTGTCAGGGCGCTGCGACGTCTATTTTTTGGCCCGCTGGCTTTGTACGCCCTAGGGTTAGTCGGCCACACCCTTGGCCGCCCCCAGCCCTCTCTCTCATATATATTTGATAGCCGTCATTAGTTTAGGTTTGGGATTTGCTTAGATTACTCTGTCGTTGAGCTAGTTTCGCCGTTTGAGAACTATTCTGGTTTGTGAGTCTCCAACCTTGTGAGTTTAATCATTCATCTGCAAGTTTAGTTGCAATCTTTCTTGTTCTTGCTGATCATGTTCTGGATTCACTGGCAGGAATTAGCCTTCGCTGGTAAGGTCAACCGGGCAGCGCACGGTTGATAACCAGAGGACGCGTGGTGCTGCGATTGCAGGGGCTTGATCGTGCCGATCGGTAGCCAGATCGTGAGTGCCTCGTGCCGCCAAATCAATAGTTATCTCCACCTGACGGAAGATCGGGATCACCCTTCCCCTTCATACGATTCACTGGTTGAGGCCTCCTTTGAAACACAAGATTTTCAAAAAGAATCATGTAGGAATTTCACATAAAACAGTTTAATTTCACTGGAAAAAACGTAGGAATAGGAAAAATTTCCTCCATTCCAAAGGGGTCATGAAACAGAAAGAATTCTCCGTGATGTTCTTTTGTTCGATTCCAAAATGTTTTCCACATGTGTACACGGCTGATGTAGTTTGAAAATGCATGTGCGGTAGTAATGAGAAGGAGGCAACTGCCTTTTGTGACCTAAAGGTGAATGTCATGGTGGAGTAACTGAAAGCTAGAGACTCTAGTTTTTTTTTTTAAAATCAAACTCCATTTTGGTAAAAAAAAAATCTTATTCTGACACTTAGGCCTTGCTCGATTTGGAACATATTGCTAGAGGGCGAAGGAGAGTAAGTCCCTTGCAAATTAAAATGCCTTGCAGCCTCTTCCAACCATATCCAATCCTCTTTGCGAAGGATGCTAAGCTAACTGAATGAGCCCTTGAATACATACAAAACGAACTGATGGCTGTATCGGTTGGCCTTGTGTCATACTTGACTCGTGCAAGAATTATCATATGTCGACCCCTTCTGGAAATTTAAGACACTACTTGATATGCATCTGCATACTTACAACCAAAAAACCTATGCTAAAGTTGCTTGGGGCACACGTGTACATGATGACCATATTGGTGGTTGTTGATCGCCTTTATACATAAGCCGCGGTACTAGTAGTAAGTAAACTGTGGGAAAGCTACGAATGTAGCACCCGTCATCCAATGTGAGTATAACCAAACATATTTACTGAAGCTACTTTGTCCCACGCATGAATAGAAACGGACTGTAGCGATTGGTTGTCGATCCCATCGCATTTGAGGATTACCTATGATACAACTTGTCTGTGCACGAACACATCTGCTCATGTTGCGTGGATCAACATGAACATAAGGAAAAGAATAGAAAAGCTAAACCATACATCCATATCACTTGATCCGTTCATAATTCACAGCTACTTGTATTAGGTTGGGAAAAAGCATTCCAAATTGGTAGGCCTATAAGCTCTTGTATATAGATTTGTTTTGGGGCTAGACGTTATGCATGTGTCGCTCCAAGGGTTAGAGCTTGTTTGTTTCGCAAGGGCCAGACGCGATGTGCACGGTTGACGGATAAGAAAACGACATGTGCGAGGCGAATTGAATTCTTCTTTGTTTCGATAAAGCTATTTATATATACCCCTAAATATGAATTATGGGGGGAGGGAATATTAGTTTATTGGCTGCGGTGGTGGCTGAGTAGTGAGAGGAGGCGAGAACCATCGTAGGTGTACCACCGTTTTGAAATAAACACCGTAGTTGTAGCACTGTCGTGAAATAAAGAGCCCCATCAGCTGATCAGCCTGCAGCTTGGATATACTAGTTGACTTGCTTTGTTGGCTCCAACCTCCAAGCGTCCAAGTCTCCAAGCAGCCGCCGCGGCCTGCGTGTTGGAAGGCTGGTCTGCTGGAGCGAGTCCAGTCCACCACGAGGGGCACGACGACCGCACGAGCACTTGCCTCCTGACGAGGTGACGCCGACGCCTTTGCTGCTTATCGGATTATCTCCGACCAATTAACCAAATACGTGGTATATCTACTGTTTTAACTTTTTTTTTATCCTACAGTGTATACGCAATCTGTCGAAGAAAACCTCCGTGGCATATTATACGCTGCTAGCTAAAAAATCATCAGGCCGGAGCGCGATGCGATGGCGGCGTCACGTGCGCCGGGCCGGCTGCCCCGTACGTGAGTGATTCTGATCCAGACCCTGAGCTGTCCTGTCTGTGTTTTTTTCGATTATCTTCCACTAAACATTAAATACGGGGGTTAGTACAAAATACATGCACAGATTGGTATTGACGTGCGCAGGCTGATGCGGTTAGTAGTAGTAGGTAGTATTCCGTAGCAGTATTGTTTTTCAATACTGTGGTATAATTTGGTTGTGACATAAATACCATAGTTTTCAAATACTCCATTTAAATTGTGGTATTTTTTGAAACCACGGTCTGTTTGCTTGTAAAGTATTGACACGTGAGCACACTCCCCAAGGCAAGCGGCGCTAGAGGCAAGCCACTGCAGGCGACGGCGCCGGCTGCGGAGGAGGTGCTGCCGGCGGGGGGAAGGGCGCGGGGCCAGCACAGGCGACGTGGCCGGCCGCGGAGGAGGCGCCAGCGGCAGGAGGGGTGGGGCCAGCCAGTGGCGGAGCCAGGATTTACTCAAGCCCTGGGCCGAGTTGTGGAGGTGTGACAAAAGCACGACGAAAAACAAACATAGTTCAAAATATACATGACAACATAATGTAAAGATAGATAACATATGAGAAGCGACGTTGTGAAAAATATCTTTATTATTATTCATCAATTGTTCCAAGAATTAATTTATATATAGTTGCAAGTTTTAAACATCTACCCAATAACCTAAACCTCGTGATTTAGCATCTAGTCTGGGATGGCTTAATAGTAGCATGTATTTTTGTGAAATCTTTACGAAATTTATCCCATGACAATGCTCACGTAGCATTGCCCTTATTTTACATCACCGATCAGAGTGTGAAAAAAATTAAAAGAGGTCCTATTAATGCAGATATTGATCCTGTTAGGCATTCTTCTGTAATAATCATTAAACACCAATTGAACTCCCTAGAATGCACCTTGACAACAGATGAGTACTTAGAACAATGGAATAGCATCCGGAAAGAACACACGCACCTACTACAAAAGACCTTGTTATATACTAATACAAAGTACACAAGTTTGTTTTGATTTATTAGCGGCAAGACGATAATCATTCATTAGTAAAATATGGGTCAAACAACAAACATAACAGACAGCAACGGATGCAAACAAAAGTAGTCGGAATAGGACGGACTACTCACTAGAACTGATGTGCCGCGCCGGTTGCCTAGCCGCCTCTGGCTGCCGGAATCTGGCCGGCTGGCCGCCTCCCTCTTGGGCCAGAAAGTCAGAGGCCAGGACCTGCAGAGTGAAATCGATTGAAGAGTGAGTCAGAGGCCACGAGATGCCGCCGCACTACGCCAAACGCCTAGCAGGCTAGCACGCGTGCTGCGGTCTGCAGGTGTCGCTGCACCAGGCGCCAGCTGCCCCGCCGCGCCGCTGCCCGTGGGCCGTGGCCTAGCTGGCTAGCCGCCAGCCGCCAGCTGCCAGCCGCCGACGCGCCGTTGCGCTAGTGCGCGTGCCGCCGGTGCCGCCGCTCGCGGTTGCGGGAGGAGCCAGGTACGACCGGGGCTTGGCCGCTGCTCGCCGGACACTGGGCTTGGGAGGACTGGAGGACGCGCAGGGAGGCAGGGGTGAACTCGCGGCGGTTGGCGTCGGTGGAACTGCGGAGCGACGGAGCCGAGACGAGGACGAGGGAGGTGTGTGGCGAGTCCTGGCTGGGCTCCGCGAAATACAAGGGTGCCTTAGGTGTTACGTGGGCCACGCCCTGGGCTATGGCCCGGGTGGCCTGAGGCCTGTCTCCGCCCCTGGGGCCAGCTGTGGAGGTGGGACTGGCGGCGGGAAGGTGCCGGGACGGCAGCGGGCGACGGGGCCGGCCGCGGAGGAGGCGCTGGCAGTAGGAGGGCGCGGTGCCGTCGGCCAGCAGCGGAGGCGGCTCTAGGGGTGGGAGGTGTGGGCCGAGAGGGCGTCGGACTGTAGCAGGCGATGGAGCCGGCTACGGAGGAGGCACCGGCGGTGAGAGGGCGCGGCGCCGTCGACCGTCCGCGGAGGCAGGGCAGGGGGGAAGGCGCGGCGCCGTCGGCCGTCCACAAAGGCGGGGCTGGCAGTGGGAGCATTACCGGTGCAGGGAGCGGGGCTGACGATGGGGAGCGGGGCGAGCGCAGGGAGCAGGGTTGGCGACTGGAGGCGAGGGCGGCACGACGGAGCGTCGGCCGTCCATGAAGGCGGGGCTGGCAGTGGGAGCGTGACCGGTGCAGAGAGCAGGGCCGACGATGGGGAGCGGGGCGAGCGCAGGGAGCAGGGTTGGCGATTGGAGGCGAGGGCGGCACGATAGAGCGGGACCACCGGCGGAAACGGAGACCGCCAGACCGGCGCTGGGGAGAGGGCTCGGCGGCAAGAGCGAGGATAAAGCACGGGGGAGCGGGCTCGGCGGCGAAAGCGGGGATTGGCATGGGCGACAGAGGATTTGAGAGAGGCCGAGCCAAAAACTTTGGTCTATACTAAAATTTTCAATATTCCAAAATTACTATGGTACGTGAAAATCATAGTTACGAAAACCGAGTTTTTCGGTTGACCGCATTTTTTCCAAATACCTCTGCCATTCCACACAGCCCTTTTATTTTCCTTGCATGCAGCCATATGCAGGTGCAGTATAACAAAAACCAGCCTTATAATTTTTGTGCACATGCCATCTAGCCCATGCATAGTCGTAGCACCAATGGCAGTGGACGGTGTGGTGAATGGCCCCGTGACCGTGAGGTGACAGCGTGGCCTGCACGTGGAATGTGTGAATCGACTGGATGCGAAGCAGATACATGGCCTCCAGCGCATGCAGATGCTACTGATCGTATCGTATGCTACTGAGCGCATGCAGATGAACATAGGGCAGCGGTTTCTGCTGCACTCAGCACTTGACCGTGCCCGGCTGGTTGCATCAGACTGGCTCCTACGACGTGGACAAATACGCTGATACAGTACCGTAGCGTTATTATAGAAAAAATGACGGAATGATGGTGGTTAGAACCGTGATAGATAAGAGAGGATGTCCATCGCACTGAAAAGGGTTTTAACGTGCCCTCGTGAACTGACACGAGATTTGTGTGCCTGTCGACGCGATTTCAGCCACTGCACGAAGAATGCGCGCAAGGTTCACGAGGGGTCGAGGGCTGCGACATACGGGGACTCCCATATGACCAGCTCCGCTCTCGGCCAGGCATGGGAACCGGATCACTTGTTCACTCATATGCAAATCCACAGGCGCCCATCAGAAGGAACCACCGTTGACTGCAGCCCAGCCCAGCCAGCTATTGATTAAGGCTTTGGCACAGCTTGTTGGGCTCCGGCTCCATAACTTTTTTTTTTCACGAACGGGCGAAAGCGTGTCTTTGTAGTAAAAAGATATTAAATTACAGGTACAGAGCGTAAAATGCGGCTTACGAATCATGGTAAAAGAAATACAAAGAAAAAAACACCCAACTCACTAGCGCCAACCAACGCCAACTCAAGACACCCAAAGCCACTGCATGTCTAAGAGTGAAGCCATGGGGAGAGAAGAAAGAGGATGACGCCTTCAACAAGGGAAACGACGCTAGAAACACCGTCATCATCGATACAAAACTTTCGCTTAAAGAGGGTAAGGGCTACACCGATGACACCTCCAATAAAGGAAACTACGTCAAAGACGAAGTGGTTATCAACACCGAATCAGAGCCGGCGGTATAGCTCTCGCTCGAATCACCCTAGCCTTGATCCCAACTTCTTAACACACACAAAGACCGCAGCGGCAACAACAATGCCTCCACATCAACTCTGCCTCAACAACATTCCCAGCGAGAAGAAGAAGACCACAACGGCCACACCAAGGCCGACTGCCTTGCACACAGGGGGTAGAGCTTCCACCCAGGAAGTGGGGAGCTAAGATCGACCATGGCACCAACAACAGGGAGCATAAGCTCAACCCAAGACAGCAACAAGACGACACAGGAGCAAGGAGGTCCGAGGGCGCGGCGGCGACGCCCGCGGCCAGTACGTGGGGGGCAGGACGCGGCGACGACGGCTGGAACCGACGCCTGGCCCAGGCGGCGCGCCGCAACGGCAGCAGGCCCGCGTGAGGAGACGTGGACCCGACCAGGCGCGGCAGCTGGGGGCTGGTCCGGCACCGAAACCAGTGACGGTGGAACCCGACGGCGCGATGCATTGGCGGCGGCTGGCATCTGGAGGCTCGACACAGAGGCACGACATCCCTGCCCGGCCCACACGGTCTCCACCCACCAGACGTGTAGATCCGGCACAAAGGCCTCCAGATCTGGCTTCCGCTAGCCTGGACAACGCCGGAGCTTCTCCAACCGGCATGGAGGGCACAGGCGCAGGGGTGGGAGAAGGGGAGAAGGGAGGGAGGAGGCAGCGTGAACGCCAAGGGCACTGCTTCGGGGGGCGGCGGCCGACGAGCTCGCAGGGGTGAGGGAAGGGGAGAAGGGAGGGATGAGGCAGCGTGAACGCCAAGGGCACTGCTCCGGGGGCGGGGGCGGGCGAGCTAGGTCACCCCTGAGTCGCCCAGAGGGTACGACGTGGGGTTGGGGGTGGAAGGTCGACCCGGCTCCATAACTGTGTAGCAGCACTGTAGCGCAAGGAGCCGGAGGCGGTGAAGCCCACTTGGAGAGAAGAAAAGGAGCTCACGTGAACAATGTATGTACAATAGACCGACAATGTTCCATCAACCGGGGCCGGAGCCGCTTGGAGCTGTACCAAACTCCCCTAAGTACTATTATAGCCAATACTGAATATTGTTTGTTGGAAACAAAAGGTAGGGTGACAGTGTCATGGAGTGGGCTTGGATGCATTAGCTGAGCGGCCAGTTGGACACAGGCATGGGCTAGAAGCAGGCTTTCAGCCCAAGTGAACGCGATGGTTGTTGGCTACAACGGAATATGCGGCAGGAGGGAGAGGGTATCGAACAAGAAAACCAGATGTCCAAGAACTTCCTCTGCTCGCTCTCGCTGTCTACCTCTGATTCTTGCTTCTCTCGGTCTAGTTTCCATTCAATTCTCCTTGTACTGTACTAAATACTCTTTGTAATTGTGATCCTGAGGTCTAGGAACGCAACAGATAGTGAGATGTTTTTTGTGGCGCTAGCGCTTCCCTGTAGCCGCGCTCTTATCACAAAGCTACCGCCTAATAATATAGGAGTACTCCTATACAACTCTTGTCATAATAGTATTTACTTAGGGCCTGACACTGTGATGGGTGATATTCATTGAACACTTGCTTGCTTGTTGTGTGCATCCATGAGATGGACTGAGGCTCTGTTTGGTTTGGCGTAGCTGACCAAACGAAGATTGACTTTAATCTAAAATTGTGTCCACCGCTTGTTGGTTCGTGTCCAAAATTGGTCATCGACCATTTTGCTAGTGTAGGATTTTGGCTTGGCCAACTTAAAATTTGCTTGGCTATCTAGGGCCAGACGGAGAGGCAAGCGACAGGGATTGACGGGCAAGCCGCCCAGCGCAGAGAATTTGGATTTAAAACTAGCTCCGTTCCGTGCCGTGCCGTGCCGGCGTTTTCGCCCAACAAATGAACAATAGCCAGTACGTAAGTTATTCAAGCTCGTCTTTCCAATCCGGCCTGATTATTGGAAAGCCGTTTGCTTTACAACAACAACCTACCATCGTTCGTCAATGGCACAGACTTTCATTTCAGGCACAGGCAGGCAGTGCTCTGGAAATGCAAACTCCGAAGTGTTGTTTGGTTCAATTTATGCAGCGTTAACGGGAGTGGGGGTGAGATACCGGCGTGATCTGATACGTGGTAATCGTCGCCGGATTATGTTTGGTAAACGGCGCGCCAGCCGGAAGCCGTCGGAACACCTCGCCAAAGCCTGCGCGAGACGAAAGGGAGGAACGCGATCGGATAACGCCGCAAACGGGCGGTATCGCCGATGGGAAAGGAGCGGAACAGATACCCGCGTGAAACACTAACGTGATTGTCGAACCAAACGGCGAGCAAGGTCATTCGTTACCGCTTTATTAACGGATGAAAATGCACGAACCAAACACCCCAAGCATTTTCTTTCTCAGCAGGGATGGTGCCAGCGACACATCACATACATTCTGACAAAGAAGAAATAGCACAAAGTCTTTAATCAATCATTTAATTTCAGCAAGCTGGGATGAGGTGGGACTGGTAGGTTCGGGGCCGGGCTCCAGGCAATTAACTCTGTTTCTACCAATGGCATCGCCAGCACTTGAAAAGATTGCAAACACGTAGGAGTACTGTACAGCACACCTGATCCTTCTCATTCCCAAGAGGGCATAGGAAGATGCAAGAAGAATCCATGATTTCCATGCTGATTTAATTTCCAGCGAGCTAGTATAGTCCAATGCAAGAACACACGCACCAACGTACGAAACGTCGGCCTTTCCAAGAAGCGCACGCACCAACGCCGCCCTGCCTCTGCGTCTTGCGAGGCTGCGAGCTCTGTTCTGCTGCTGCTGCTGCGGTATTCTTTCGATGGCAGTCGATGCCTCCGAGCCAATGGCGAAATCGCTGCTGCCTGTGGTCCGCAATATAAGTTACTGATACTAATAATAATGCAATCAGTTAACGAAGCAAGTGATGAACCTACTGACTGGTCGCTATGCATAAACCACCAGCGTTTGGTTTGGCAATACCTTGAATCTGTTGTTTTTCTACTTATTTATAATAACGACATCTGAATCTGGTTTCGCACCGTATATAGCTGGAGTGGACATGCGCGTGATGCGATGCGATGGCGTCACGTGAGTGATCCTGATCCAGACCCAGAGTTGTCCGTGTTTTTTCGTTTTTGGCTTTCCCAGACCCAGATAATAAACAACGGGCCATTGACATGTGCAGCAGCTGCTAGAAGCTTGACAGAGTCGTGGCTCCATCAACTCGATCGTCATCAGGAACGTACGTACCATGTCTCCTGCAAAACACTGTGATTGTACGTGATGCAAGTTGGAGTTTAAAATAAAATGTGTGATATAAATAATGTCTGGTGACTTTACACTTGGAAATGTTTAGCATATCAGCGCGTATTATGACTACGTTTGGTTCGACCTGGATACTCAAAATCTCATAGCCTCGTATTGAAATTTGGATTCTGTGCCCAATAGAGCAATCTCAAAACTCCAAGGCAGGGTGGCTGATATTAGGAGGAGATAGTGTGTGGATTCTCATTATCATTTGTTGGAAAACCAGACGCAACCTGTATTTGTTCTCGACGAATTATGACTGGATGCACAAGCCACTATGATTACCATAGAAAAGCTACACATAAGAGGTTGTCCATGAAATTCGCCATTGGAAATAAAAGATAAGAGTGATAGTAGAGCGAGATGGTGGTGGGCAAGGCTTCAATTCCCTATTGCCGCGTTTGTCACAAATACTTACTAGGGCTAGCTTAACCGTAATCCATGATAGAATGTTGACCTTCCTTGAACAGTTGCTTCGTGTGCATTCATGCGATGGACTGATGAATATTTTCTGTTCTGAACCCATCACCCCATGTGTGAGAGAATTTCTTGTAGAAATAAGGCAAAAGAACAGGGAAGGCACTGCCAGCATGTCAGTTGTCACTAGCTCGTTGGGTCCGAAGTAGGTGGTGGAGAAGCGATACAGTGATCATCCAAGTGAGCACTCTAGATCTAGACTGACGAGTTGACCTGCAAAATGGTGTAGAGCTAACGACGACATACGACCTCTAATGCTGCGGAGGGTACGGTAGTAGCTTGCACGAAAGCACAAAAATGCAACTGAACGGAAGGGGAAGTCGATTTTGTGCGCATGGAAGATGGAGAGAACCAAGGGGAAACTTGAAGAAGAAAGCTGTCCCCTTCATTCCAGCTTGCGTTGTGCAGCTTTTATTCATCTGTTCTAGATACGAAACCATAATCGGTTAAAACTAACACAGGAGGACGTATTAAGAGGGATTGAAAGCTCTCAATGTACGTATATGGATTATTGTTAGAGGGGTTTTTAAGGGTATATTTAGATGAGACCCAGCTGACCAAACTAAGATTTGGCTTTGCTCTAAATTTTCATCTACTGTTCGATTCGTGGCCAAAACTTTGGCCGTCAACTATTTTGCGCGTGTAGGATGATTTTGGCCTGGCCAAACTTTTTGACCGTCTAGTCGCAGCCCACCGCAAGTAGTGCATCCGAGTAGGCTCACTACATTCGAGTTGTAGTGTTCGAACTATCTTGTGGTGGTGGTGGTGGTGGTACTATACAAAATTTTAGGAGAATGTACGTGGCTACGACCGTACGAGTCCACGTGCACAATCCATCACGCGCCCAGAAAGATAGGACAATCGACGTCCATACTAGTACTGTATTTGTTTGTTGACTACTGTCGTTGTACTTGAGTTGTGCAGAACGAAACCATCGTTGCGTTGATATATCAGTGTTGAGTGAACCATCAGCCTGCAGTTCGTTGGTGGATGAACCGGTACGGTGACCAAATATCGGTCGGTTGTTGGTCACCGTTGTGCTTGCATGCGTTGTACTGGAAGAATAATTATCTTGTGGTATGCATGCGAGTCCACGTGCTGATGAAGACGTGCTTCAGCAGGTGCACCATCCAGCAGTACCAACGTGGCAACGTCCATTTGAACATGTGCTCCGTCGCCTGTATGCAGTTTGTAGTAGCACCACCAAGCAGCCGCGGCGGCTAGCCGAGAAAACCTGCGGCGCGGTGGAGTTGAAGGCCGCTTGCTGTGTGCCTAGGGTACGTTTAGTTTAGGGCCAAAGGTGGTCAAACTAAATTTAGACCATAGTTTGACCGTAATTGATCTTGTACTAAATTTTTATCTAAAGATCACTATTTTTTAATTACATAGCTTGATTTGGTCTGAATAAATTATATAAATGAAAATTTTGTTGTTTGATCAAATTTTAATTCAGAGTCAAATGCGACCAAATTGTGGTCAGAATTTGGTCCGGCCACTCAGTACCCTCAGCAAACAGGGGGAGCCCAACTGGATCGTCGTGGCTATGGTGTTCAATATAAGGATGTGTTCACAAAGGAAAAACGAACATTGAGATATAATAGGCCTTAGCAGCGTTATTCTAACGGTTGTCAACTCTTACAATCAATCATTTGAAGAGTTCATCTTTGAGTAAAATTACGTAGGAAGATGAATGCACTTGATGAAGACGAACAGTGACAGGCTTACAAATAATGGCCGGTGCGTGGCAACGCTGCGCAGGGTTTTCTAGTAATTTATTATACATGTAAAATTTACTGTGCATGTAGAACAATTCATATTGCGTTGTGCAACAAGTCATATTGCACATATAACAATTTATTATTAGCGTGGAACAATTTATATTGTGATAGAACATTATTTTGTACATAAATAATTTATTATAAAAAACAATACATTATATATAATATATATGTGTCAAAGTATAGTTATCCCGTAGGTGAAACTTTATTTTGTGCATAAATAATTAATTTTATTCGAATCTCGTACGATGGAACATTTTGGCACATGGAACCACCTATTTTGTTCAAATCAGTCGAAACAATATAAATAGAAGATATAGGTGGAACAAATTATTTGGGTTTGTTTAAATTTGGCCCAAAGGCTCGTTGTGGAGAACATACAAAACGTTTCAGCGATGTGAGATATAAGTGATGCGATCGACGGACGGATGAGCTAAGCCTCAACATTACAACAATGTTTTGATGCCAAAGTCACCTAAGATATGGCGTCTATTTTGAGGTTATTTTCACCATCCAATTATCTATACTTTAAACTTCTCTCTCTTTATAGTACCGCACAATACAAAACAGTGTTTTGGCGTCTATTTTATACCTCTCAGTGAGTGATCGCCTAAGCATGGGCGGGCAAGGTTCCAAAGTTGCGGCAGGGGAAGTTACCGGATAATCCAAACAGCCCTTCAATTCAATCCTTTTCCAATGGCAATTCGCTTCCACCGGCCGCGGCACGCAGACGCACATGCAGCGGGGGAACATGCCTATCCCTTGCAGCGGAAGGAAGGCACCTTCTGTTTCTTCTTCTTCTGCTATTTCTGTTTTTAAAACCCTGTGACGACGAAACAGCAAGGAATGGGATGCTTGCATGTTTGGTTGACGGCTAATCCCATGTGACTGACAGGAACCGTGGATAAAAGATGTATGATAGATGGTCTGTTGGACTCAGTTTAAATCCGCTTGGATGTAAAGTATAGTTGCCTACTGCTAAACGACCCATCGAATAGTTTAGGCTCTGTTTGTTTTCGCTTTTGTGGGTCTCACTTATCTAGAAAGCAAGTTTTTTATAGAATCCGTTCATAGAAGAATCTACTGCGTGAAAAATCGAGATGTTTGGACATTTGATTAACTCCTCCGGTCCCCCCTCTCCTATCCTCTTCCTCGTCGGGCAACCTCCCCACGTCGCGCCTCCTCTGCCTGCCTCTGGCCGCCACCTCCCTTGCCGGTCCCCGGCGCCTCTCCTCCCCGCTCAAGCCGGCGCCGCGGCCGCCACTCCCCGCTCGAGCCGGCACCGCCTCCTCTCCTCTCCGCTCACAAGAGAAGCAAACTATTTGGGTGGGCTTTTCGATTCTCCACACCATAATCCGCTTATAAACGGATCCAAACATCCCTTTAGTTCATCCATGCTACACTGTCATAAAATGCACAGCAGAGTTGCAAAACAGTACAGGAAAAGGCAGGAGCAGAGAGATGCAAGGGGGTGACGGGAGAAGAGATACCGCCCTGGAACACATAGTACATTTTTTTCGTTCGTTCGTTTGTTTGTTCGACTGATCAGATACAAAACCACCCCAAACACACAACTTGACGCCCTCAACCAATCTGAATTACATTTGATCAAATTCCCTTTTTTACCTACAACCTTCGCCCAAAATGCCCAAACAAAAATTCCAAATCAGGGAGGTGGAAGGAGCAGCAGCCAGCGGCTAGCAGAGGATGCAAGAAGAATGAACAAACCAAATCAATGGAGCTCTCTTTACATCAGATTTTACACCCCCCCCAAAGAATGCACACCCAAAAAAAGCAAAGCACCAATCCTAGCAACAACACCTCGTTGTCATGGACGACAGGCAGCCAGGCCACCCCCACTACAGCGACCGGGTGGAACGGACGGACGGTCTCCTTATCACGAGGGCGCGGCGGTCCCCTGCTCGCTGGCGATCAGGTCCTTGTCGTCGGGCGCCGGGGACTCGGCGTTCTTCAGGCTCTGCTGGTGGTAGATTTGCCTCAGCCTCTCGATCTCCTTCTTCAGAGCCTCCTGATGAGCTGCAGCAGCAGAGATAGACAGAGTTGAGACAGCGTCAGAGCGAGGGCACTGGGGACACCACACCATCGTCATCAATGGCGGCTCTGCATGCATGTGCATGCAGCTGTGCATCGCCAAATTGAATTTCTGATGGATGGTGACCCGCAGGAATTGAATCGGCAGGCAGGCAATGGCGGTCACCATCTTTGAAGATCTTGTCCTGCGCGAGCGCGGCGATTCGCTGCTTGAGGTGGCTGTTCCCCAGCGTCAGCAGCGAGCGCTGGTGGTCGAGGAACGCGACGCGCGGGGACAAGGCCGACACCTCCGTCTGCGCATGGCATGGGGTCAGAGCTCGGCGGCTGCGTTCTGCTACTACTACGCGGTAGTGTAGACGCACGCACCTGAAGTGACGTGACGCTGCGCTCCAGCTCCGAGATGTACTGCAGCTTGCGCACGCGCGACCGCTGCGCCGACTGCCGGTTCGCCAGGATCCTGCGAGTTGTTTTTTTTTTTTTTTTGAAGCAAGCAAAGGTTGGTGATGGTTGGAGAATTCCGCAATGAAAGGTTGCGCATTGCCGCCAGAATTGAGCGCAAGAAACTGGAGTGGTAAAAAAAAACCACCTCTTGACGCGCTTGGGATCGACAGCGGCGGCGGAGGCCGGCTGGCCCGGTGCAGCTGCTGCGGCGTCCCCGTGGCACTTGCTCTGCGCCTCCTCGGCCTCGCCCCTGTCCGTCTTCTCGTCGTTGATGCTGTTGTGGTCGGAGGGCGACGAGGAGCTCGCGACGGGCGCAGGCGCGGCCTGCTGGTGCGGCGGCTGCGGCGCGAGGTCGTCGGAGAACATGGAGAGGAGCTGGTCGTCGTCGAGGCGGTCGAAGTCGTGCGCCCCGACGGCGGCATTGGCGTCGTCGGGGCCGGGCTCGAGGAACGCGACGGAGTCGCTGACGGAGCGGCGGTGCGCGCCGCGCTTGGCGGCCGAGAAGTCGAGGAACTCGTCGACCCAGGACGGCTGCTGCTGCTGGTGGTGGTGGTGGTGGTGCGGGAGCGGCGGCACGGGCGCGGCGAGGAACGTGCCCACAGGAGGGGCTGCGCTGCGGGTGGTGGTGGTGGTGGTGCGGGTGCCCGTGCCCGCCCCCGAAGTCCGGCCACGCAGGCGCCATGGCGGGGATCTTGGGCGGCAGCTGCGCCATGGCCGGGACCCCGCGCCGAGCCGCGCGTTGGTTCGAGGAATCAACGCAAGCCCGCGGGAACGATGGCGCAACGCCGAAACCTCCCCCCAGCGGCCAGCGCACGAGGGGCGCGCCCCGAGCGGCGGCAATGTAAGGGCGACGGGCGCGGTGCCGGCCAGGGATTGCGCGCGCGGCTCGGGTTCCTTTTTTTAGGCTCGCGTTTCTTTTCTTTTTTGTTGCTGCCTTCCTTGCCGGTGCGCGCCGTGCCGCCGCTGCCGCGCGAGATTGGCGGATGGGTGCGCGGATGGACACTGGAATTGGGGAGGGTTTCCGCGCTAAATTGGGCAATGCCACGGCGGGGAATTGATGATAGGGACGAGCAGGGAGGATTGAGCTGAGCAGAGGCGCAAAGCAGATAGAGAAAGAGAGAAATAGAGTGAGGGAGTGGGGAGCTAGGTCACATGCATCTGCATGACAAGAGGATCGGAGGGAGGGAGAGAGACAGCTAGCACCAGCTGGGGAAGAGAAGAGGGAGGCGGGAAGGGGACTCGCGAGCTTGGTCGGTGGACCTCCTTTCCACTGACACGTGGGGTCGGTGGGTGCACGGCAGCGGCTGGCTCGATCTTAACGGCCGCGCCCAAAAGTCGCCGGGGGGCGGTTAAATTAATCGGCGGGACCGCCGCCACGTGCTGACGTGACCCCGAGGGTTTCTGGTGGGCCGCCGCCTCCTCTTGGCAATCATATACGGAGCAGTAGTGCAAAGTAGCAGTACTCGAGGATCTGATTGGACGAAGGATAAAGTTGGTAGGATCAAATTTTGGTACCATGTTTGAATTTTAAGAAATTTGGTTAAATAGTAAATTTTTTGTTCTTATGTTTTATTTAACACCGAAATAAGGCCTACAAACAAAAAAAATTATCATTTGACTAAATATTTTTTTTAAATTCAAACATGATCAAACTTAGCCAAAGTTTGGCCTGGCCAACTTTGGCATTGATCCAATCAGACCCCGAGTAACTACATGACCCATTTATTTCCTTCTCGTTGTCACCGTACGGGCCTCTGGCTATGGTTTGACTGATCAGTTTGTTTGGAGTAAAATGCGCGGTCTTTAAATTTGGCAGCCAGACATCCAGATCTCTACACTTGGAAAACTATACCACCTGAGTTCCTAAAGTCCGTTTGGATGTCATTCAGATTCCAAAACCACCAATCCACTCCTTGATTATGCATTGGACATGGTTTTCCTAATTAAGAACCCCAAATTTGGGTCCTTAAAGTTGGTTTGAGTGTTGCTCGGGTCTCAAATCCACAAATCCACATGTTTGACTTTGTGTTGACCATAGTCTTTATTAGTAGGGTTCACTAGTCAGATCCATATTTTTCTTTGACTATGACATGTGAGGCCCATTCGTGAGTAAAATATTTTTCTAATTTTTAGTTCATCGCTAATGTCTCATGCTTCCATTCGGCAATTGTGAGTAGGAGCGAGCGGCGCCAATGAGGAGACGGTCGGCGACGAGCAGCAAGCAATGAGCCAAGAGTACGAAGACAACGACAATGGTGACTGGCAAACATCAAACGGGATTGAGCAGCAAGGCATATGATACTAGAAGTGCCAACGATGCCGGCACAAGTGATGATGGAAGAGGAGGACCGTTGATGGGAGAGAGAACGTGGTGGTGGTGATAATAATAATAATAATAATAACAACAACAACAACAACAATAATAAATTATTATTTAATTTGCCAATAGATTCCACTTGTCATAAATGAGAAAAAAAGAAGAGATATTGCGCCTAGCTCCAAAACTACTTTTGGCGGGAGCGGAAGGTAGTTTTAGAACACATATGACACGACATCTAAGTGTAGAGACCAAAATTCCTAGTTTTCTGTGATTTAGTTGACACACGGTGCCAAGTTCAAGTACGGCGCGTGCATTTTACTCATTTCCTTGCGTCGTTTGCTTCCTACCTCTCTCTCTCTCTCTCTCTCTCTCTCTCAATTAGTCTCAAAGAAGAAGGGAAGAAAAAACAGCAACAAGCTACCAGGTCGTTGTTTTTACCGTGGGACGGCGTCGCTGCTGCTGCTGCTGCAAGTTACTATGCCTTAATCCGGCTTAAGACAAGCCAGGCAATTAGCCCCTCCAGGCTCTACTTGATGTACGTTTCCATGAGATAGATGGTGATCGAAGTACGCGTGCATGGTCTGTACCTATGAATCACCAGCAAGGTAGTGAAAAGGCTTCAATTCGTTCTACCTACCAAGAGACATGGGTAAACTCTCGAGTGTTGACGACGCACACTGTTCTCAGTCACTGTTGGTTGCTTGATCTTCTCCTTCCCCAATCCCCACTGAACACCGATCGAGCCACAGTACCGATCGATGTGGCGGACAGAGTAATTCGTTTGGTTTTATCCCTGTATAGTACTAGTACGTGCTGGCGCGCGCGCGTCGTAGTCGTACGTGTAGAGATGTCAATATATATGTGCAGTGTGTGCCGCTTCGTGCTTTAGGATTGAGAGAAAGCCAGCAGGCCACGCATGGCCATGGCAGTCTCGTCGTCCCTAGTCCCTAACTCCCTACGTCCGGAGAGCTAGCGCTGCTGAGCGGGAGAGCGCATATATTGTTCCGTATGTATGCATTTGCATTGCATGTGCCGTTAGTTCTTTGCGTGGGTGCACACTGCACACGCATACTACATATCCTGCCTGCCTCCCTGCGGATCTCGCGCTTCTCCATCGATCCTCCCCTGTTGCATCAATTGGTTTTGGTCCCCGCCGCTAGCGCCAGGCCATGATCCACCTCTCCACCACATACATGTGCATCACACATGCATGCTTCTGCTATATATGCTCCCTTTGCTTTCTTCCTCCTCTTCCTGATCGATCTCCTTTTTTCATGTTATAAATACACATGTGCTCCCGATCGATCATCGATGGATGTCCTGCGTGCTAGTGCTAGCGGCGCACCTTTCCCATTACGCCCCGCCTTTCGTGATCACGGATTGCCGGCCTTTTTCGTTTCAATGGCAGGCCGGCGGGCGCGGCCGCACCGGGGCTATAGCTGGCTGCCGCACGCAGAATTAACTGTGCTGCTGCGGCATACTACCACGCCATATCATATGCAGCATGATATGCAGCATGCATTCATGAATCCACCCAGCATCTATATGTCGATCAGCTTGCATATATCCGGCACCGGCAGGCCGGGCCTTCGATCCGCCGGATCCGATCGATCGGGGCGTCCGATCCATGCATGCGTGCATCCGATCCGTGTGGACGTACTACTATGCTAGCCGTGTGCATGGGCGTCATCATATATCAGCTTCTCCAGCTAGCGTGTCGTCTCCCTGCATGCAGCTCCGATCCGCATTTGATCGATGCTCTCTCGCTCCGATCCCTTACGTGCTACCTGCAGTTGATTATCGCTCATGCAGGCCCCTAGCCGGCTAGCCGCGTGCGTGCATGTGTGATTGGCGCCACGCGCGCGCATGCATGCGTCGTTGATGGCGAAGCAAGCAGGGTCCGCGGCGACACGTACGGCAATGATACTACTACATACTGCACGCATGGCGCCATGAGCGAGCAATTGGTGGGTCGGACGTGCGACCCTGCATGCGCTAGCTGCATCATCACTACCGGTGTGATACGTGTGAGTGATGATCGATCATGATCAGGGATATGATCAAGGTTTTTGGGATCAGTCGGTTTTGATTATGAAGAGAGAGAAAAGGATCAGACGAGAAAGCGATCACAGCTAGCGTCCATCGGGTCATATATTCCATGGGGCGCGCACCCCTGGCTCCTCCCATCCCACGTGCCGCCACTAGACCTAGATCTGGGTATGGGTCACCCGATCCAAACAACCTGACCCAACCCGTCTGAAAAAACCCGATCCGAGCAACACGGCGGGAGGACGTGAGCCGTATTTTTTGACCCGCAACAATCGACAGGCCGGGCGCGGGTGTTGATTTTTGATCCAAAACCCGACCTAACCTAGAAAAAACCGGACCCGACGTGTCCGGAGAACGTGCACGGGTCAACCCGATCCGACCCGGCGATAGGCGCAGATCGGGCACGGGCCATCATACACGACCAATTATCCGACCTCAATTTGACCCGAACTCAACTTAGACTCGACGTTTGATCAGGTCTAGCTGCCACCGACTGGCCATGATCGCAGTACCGGCCGGAACCATCCGTCCCTCCCGGCCGCGGCTCCCGCGCTCAGCAGGGAGAGGAGGAGGAGGAGCCAGGGGCGTGGCCCGTGGCCAGGGAGCCGGGCAGCGGAAGGGGCACCGGTGCACGTGCCAGTTGGCGCCGATCGAGAGACCGGCCTCTCATTCTCATGGGAACCGAGACGGCCATCATGCTGCACCAGCGCAGTCACCTACCGAAAACACCCCGTTCGATCGGCACGAACTTACGCACATGTACAGGCGGCACAGCACACTGCATGCATGCAGCTACTCCTAGCACCCATGCAGCACGTACGGCCTGCTGTCAGATCGATCATTTCCACGCTAGGGAAAACGCTCGCCCCCCCCCCCCCCCCTCTCTAATTGGGCATCTTTATTTATTTAGTTTTGTCGGCAGTAAGAAAATTCATTTTCCGTCGGTTAAAACTTAGCCATGAGATTTTCATTGGTTAAAACTAGGGCGTCGTTGAATTGGTAGCAATGCATATCATGCCGAGGGAGGTTACGCAGTTGACGTACGTACTTGAGAGCCCATATAGAAAATCACAAAACGCAACGCCATGTGGATCTACGTACGCACTCCTCATCAGTTAACGACCGAGGACCGAAAATGAACTTGCCTCGGTGTACTCGGTGGGTGATTCGATGACCTCGCACGTTGCTTACTTGCTTGGCACAGACCACGTACGCACGCAAAGAAGGGCACACGCACGCACAGTTGATGTTGCATGTGCCCGAGATGACGATTAGGGGGGCCGGCCGGCCGAGCGGGGAGGATGGTCACATGGAGCTCCGCCACCGATGGACGACATGGACTCGATCCATTGATGACGAGGCCACTGCATGCACGTAACGGGCCAGGCCAGCGCGCGACACCGTACCGCAGCACGAGGAGAGCCCCACTCCGTACGGGCGGCGGGCCTCGATCTGTTCCTGCAGGCTGCAGCCCTGGGCCCTGGCCGGCTGTCCACTCCAGCCCCGCCGCCGGCCACCGGACCCGGGGTGTGTCAGTGTGTGCGTTGCCGACCCCTATAGCTATAGCTAGCCGGCTAGCTTAGCCCTGGCATCTCATTTTCAGCCCTCACCTACCCCTCGTCCCAGCGAAGCAAAAGCAACCATGCTCATGCACGTGCCGACATGCGCACGGCACGGCGCGCTACTACGACGAGATCAGATCACTAGTAGTGCGGCAGAGGTAGTAAAACGGCTAGGGCTCTCGCTGAGCCTCTGACTGCATCCATCCATCCACCGGACGTCCTCGGACCAGTCGTCTGACAGGAAACCATATCATGCATGCATGCACAGTAACGACGACATCGATCGTACATACTGAGTACAACCACTAATCAATATTGCAATGTCTCTATCTTTGTCAGCAAGACGCTGCGCTAGTTACTCACTTATTTATTACTGTACCACGCATATGGCCATCTTCTAGGTCTCGTCTCAAGGACCAAGATCGACAAGCTAAAACTTAAGGCTTGACGTTAAAGTTTTCCAATACACTACGGCCACGACAAGTTAATTAATCGATCGTCCCTTAAGAATACCCACCGTGAATAATGAACCACTGAACGAACTGCGGGGGCTCGATGCAAAATGCACTGTGCCTGCCTCGATTGATCGATTCGATCGATAAATCGACAAGGACCGGCCGGATGCCAGGCAGGCATACATGCGCCTATCAATTTGGCTCAGCTTTTGCCGTGCAACCACGGACACCAAATGATAAGGACGATGTGCGCATATGCATGGAAAATCGATCACCCATTTTAAGTGACGCGTACGTCGTCGCGTCATGGGCCCTTTAACGTGTCCCTTCCATCGATTGATAGATGTATGGAGACGTACCCGCGCTCACACCAATTATTCAATTAACATCAGCTAGCGATTGCTAGTGCTACTAGATTAGCCATGACTAGGCAGCCCCTGCTCTATCACGGTTTAGGGACTTCAATGAGCATGAAACGGTGGGTAAATTTAGGGACAACGACAAATCATAGTTGCCTTTTTTTCTGATCTCTCGCATTTATTATTTTTTCTCAACACGGTGCGGTGCGCTCATAAAAGGTATGCTTTTATTTAGATTAGATACTGCTTTGATCCACAAATGTATGACATAATTGATTCTTTTCATAATTTTAATCCAATAATATAAACTAAGATAATTATAATTTTTAATAGGATGAATGATCATTTTTTTTTTGAAAAAATTCAAGTATAAGTACAACTGAGACAAAATTGAAAAAACATCGAATATATCGCCTAATGGGCTTCGTCAAAGGCCTGCGCGGTAAGGCAACTGGGCCGTGCGTTTTCTCGCTGCCCAGTGCCCACCGCGTGGCCGCCGGCGCTGTGTCGCCGTTCCGTTCCTTGCCCCATTCTCCACCCGCGCCTTCCCAGGCATCAGAGTGCGGCCATGTCCAGGTTCTGGAAACCGGGATCGGAGAAGCCGAGCACCTTGCTCGTCGACGACGAAGAGGGCGGCGTCGTCTTCCTCCCCTCCACAAGCTCCGCATCCTCCTCCGGGTGCGCACCGGAAACCCTAAACCCCCTCTTCAACCGCGCTCACTCGCTGCTTGGTGTTTCAAAATCTGATACGGGGTGCTGCGCTGCTGTTTAATTTGGTTTCGTTTGGCTTAGGTTTGGGTACGCGAGCTTGGAGAGGCAGAGGCAGCGTCTGCCGGTGTACAAGTACCGCAGGGCCATCCTCTATCTGGTGGAGCGGCACGCCACCACCATCGTCGTCGGCGAGACCGGCAGTGGCAAGTCCACGCAGATTCCTCAGGTGCGTTTATGAGTGCTTACAGGGGCTTCATCGTATCTCTTAGTTCCGTGAGAAATGGGTAAGGCTTTGCGTGCTGCTCTCTGTCAATACGCATTTGGTCGAACAGCTGGTGCGTGCTTTTGGGTTCCCCTAGCAACTAGCAGGCATTCATTTTGTGTTGTAGTCATGAGAATTTTTTGAGGGTGCCTTAAGGTAGTGCGGTACGAGGGTATGCCTAATTGATGTGCAATATATTTGTCATAATTCTGTTTGGATTCCACCAAATATCTTGTGTGTGAGTTTGGCATGTGCATGTGCTGCTGTTGTAGTGTCTTTGTTGTGTAATTTGTATATAGAACAACATCGAAGTTAGATCGACAACTGTACATGAATACTAGCGTACAACCTTCAAGATGCATTATGGCCTAAAAAGGTGTAAAATACGACTAGAGGATAAAAAATGAGCAAGCAAGAGTAGCAAGACAGAGAAAAACTCTGAAGCGTATATGCTTCTCAAAACATCAGCCTGCATTTAATTTAATTTTCTGGTTACGTTTCATTTCCAACTTCATTGTGTTTTGATCAGTACCTCAAGGAAGCTGGTTGGGCTGATGGTGGTCGACTTATAGGATGTACTCAGCCCAGACGATTGGCTGTGCAGGTATCAAGCCGAGAGCTTTTAATCTTCATTTAGCTGTGCTTGTGAGAACAATTCTATTAAAAACTAGGCCCTTTTATTTGTTCATCTGAATATCTGATGAGGATATGTGGAATGTTATTGTTTTAGGTTACACAAAGCATTCTGTTTTGATCTTATATGATGTCAGATGGCTAATACTTCCAATTGTGATGTACACTTGTACAGCTGTACATGGAACCTAGTGTGATACTTCCATTAAATACATCTGCTGAGCATGAAATATTCTGACCAGGTTGAGCATGCTCTTATTCTGCAATTACTAATCAAACTATATGTTCTGGATAAATATTTAGTATTGAATGCATGAAACTTTTATTTTTACTCAATTTTGATTATTTCCCCTCGAACATTATTTATTGAACAATATTTTAACATTTGATTATATCCTGGTTATTTTTGTTGATAAGTTGTATCCTAGTAAATTAGTGTCTGCGGAAGAAATACTCTATGTAAGTATGTAACAGTTCAGCATTGGGAAGTACTATGCTGAAAACATATTCATGCGGTCCTAGTTTTCTTAGATCCCATTCTAGAGCACTCAGTGGGTAGAATATTATGGTTAACTTGCTGATGGATGCTAACTATACGTTTAACTAGTGTGACGCACTGTTATGATGTTGTCTTATAGTATTTATTTCTATTATGGCCTGCAGATGTTTCTCCTTATTTTTGCTTCTTATCATTGCCTTTTTCAACTCATCTTAGTAATTTGAACAGACGGTTGCATCAAGAGTAGCTGAAGAAGCAGGTGTGAAACTTGGAGAAGAAGTTGGTTATACAATCCGATTCGAAGATCAAACAAATCCAGTATGATCAAGTTTACTCCTTACACTGGTTTGCTTTATATGAATGAGGCAATATTAAAAACATTAACATGTCTACTGTTTCCATTTATTGATTTAAGTACAAAATTGGGTATCAAATACGGATACTTGATTTTGTCACTTTTCTAGTCCTATCAATCTGCTTATGGCCCACCTGGTTTCTCAGGGTATGACCATGATAAAATTTCTCACAGACGGGGTATTGATTAGAGAAATGATGGAAGATCCTCTTCTTACCAGATATAGGTATGCCCATAAGCTTGAAGCACAAATAGCTTACCTATCTTTGTCGTGATTGCTCAACCTTATTTGATCCAATTGTACAAGTGGCTTTCTTTGATTCCCCAAGTATATAGTATTGGCTGGTTCATAATGGAGTAAAGGTCTGTTTTATTGGGAGAAAATCCATTAAAAAATATCTAACTTGTTGACTTGGAGTGTTCCATAGCCATTCCCTTTATTCACATGGTTTTCTGCTCTATTAGTGTAATTATGGTGGACGAAGCTCATGAAAGATCCATCTCAACTGACATGTTGCTCGGACTCTTGAAAAAGGTTAGCATCTCTTTAATACTCCCTCCAATCATTTATGTATGACATTGGGACAAAGTAAATTAGTAGAAAATGGGTTGGCTAGGCTGTCCGAAACGTCATACAGAAACGTCCGGAGGTAGTATCAGAATTGGCTTTCTCTTAGATGTCCTTGTGTGTGAATAATATTTTAATTTGCTGCAATGCCTTTATCTTTACATGGACGAATCAGATTCAACGTCGGAGACCCTGAGTTGCGGCTGATTATTTCCTCTGCAACAATTGAAGCAAGATCAATGTCAACCTTCTTCAACATTAGGTGTGTCCCTAACTCCCTATCAAGAAGTTTCATTTCTTCCCAACCGCATGTTGTTGATTTTTGCCTATAAGCTTGCCAAGTAAAACAAGGCATTACATCTGGCTATCCAAGTCATTGAAATTTGTAAGGTTGTTCTCAGTAACTGCAATGGTACTAGGCTACACTCAAGTCTTGGTAACTAGGATACATGGCATGAATGATAAATCTAAGCATACTGGTATAGGTAGCAATCGCATGCAACATGTCTTCGGTCACTGTTTGACTTTTAATGAATAATGTAAAAGTCTATCCAAGGTGAATGCACCAGGAATCCTATATATCAACTGAATCCAATTGTTAGCCCTGATGCATGCAATGGTACTGCTACCTGGTGTTCAAACATCATTTACGTCCTTCATATGGACTGCTGACTCCATTTCTGCTAACAAGTTAGTGTGATTCTGATCTTTGTATTTTATTTCACACACAGGCGGAAGAATTCCTCACTTGGGTCTTCTGATCATTTGCCCAGCCCAGAACCTGCTATACTTTCTGTTGAAGTATGTTCTCCTTTTGGGCTGAGATACGCTCTGGAGAATGCCATAATCCCATTTATTGATAAAGACATAATTTGAGTGTACAGGGTAAAGGATACACTGTGGAGATTCATTGTGTTGAAGAACCGGTCTCAGACTACTTACAGGCTGCTGTGAATACTGTACTCCTTATTCATGAAAAGGTTATTCATTTCTTGATGTTTAACGAAAATTAGATGTAATTTGGGCTATTATAGTATTATTTGTGATACTTCTGGTGATTTGCAACTTCAGCGTCCTTGATTCTTAGATTTGATTTAATTTGCTTAATATCTTATTTACTTCTATTAGGCTGTTTTCCAACTTAGTAAAACAAGCATCAAGCTTATTTAGATAATATTTCAGATCTTAGATGAAGCTCTGAAGCTAACATACACTTTTCCAGTTCTTATAAAAAAAACTTTCCCTGTGATTTGTATGAGCTGCCACTACTATATTGACCTGTAGAAGTATTATGTGCAATCACATGGTCGTTTTTTAAGCATTGGCACTCAAATCATAATTTGACGGCTACAGAGAATATGCATTCCTTTAACAAAGTTCAGATATATAAACATAAAATAAAACATTGCTTGTGATTAAGAGATAACTTGTTGAAATATTTTTGGATGAAGCAATTTGTAAAAAAGAAACGAAAAACTGTGGTCTTATCCTTGTAATTAACATCTGTATAACTTGTCGAACATAATAAGTATGGCCAGCCAGCTCATCAGCTGCGAGGTTATGATGTCAGGCAATGTAGTTAATGAAACTCTTAAGTGATGCCATCATATTTCAGATAAACAGGCACGGTTTCCTGATTCCTTTCAGGCTTTCACAGTGTTTTAGTTTCCAAATTATATATGGAGCTGATGTGCTTTATTCCATCTTATAGCCCTGATAGCTCTCTGACTCATCGAATAACATTGCATCATCTTCACTTATGGATTTTTCTGCAGGAACCACCAGGGGATATCTTGGTATTCCTAACTGGTCAGGATGATATAGACGCTGCTGTGAAGTTGCTGAATGAAGAGATTCAGCACCTTGGAAGACACTATTTTGGTAATTTCTTCTCTCCGCATCCTAGAAAATAGTGAACTAAACTAGCTAATACTACTAATTGTGTCCAGACTCCAGAGGATGATAATCTGGAAGTGAATGTGCGAGTTACATGCTTGCGCACAAGGGACTGTTATTGCAGTTGGTAAGAGGGAGGCACTGCTGTGCCAGACCTTTCTCTTGCCAGCTACCTACCACATGGTTTGGACATGATTTCAGAATTCTGCGTACATAGGAAGGGGTTGAGAACAAGAGAGAAGGAATTTAGATACCAGCCTTTCTACTCCTTGATTATTAAGGAAATATAGGTCAGACTCAGACTCAGAAATAACAAACGAGGCTAACAAACTGGATCTTTAGGAACTAACCGCTAACAAGACAGCTAATATGACCATGAAGCATGTCACCAAACTTTTCATGCCATACAACTCCTGCACAGCCTATTCAGGAAATACATGCCCTGTTCCATGTCCAGTCCAAGTCAGACACTGGCATTTGAGTCCCACGTGGATCTGGGGCATGTCTACTTGTCATTCTGCCCGGTTGTAAATTTCGGCTTCTTATGCATTCAGATTGCTTCAATTTTCAGACTTGCTGATTTTGCCCTTATACTCTGGCCTTCCGCGGGGAGATCAAGTAAGCAATCCACATTAGTGTTAGATTGATAGTAACAAATTATGTTACAATTGGCGCCACAACATCTCCAAGTTGACCATGTGTGTTGCTCTTTGGCTTTGTAGGATCTCATTTTCGCTCCTACTTCAAAAGGGAAAAGGAAAGTTGTGTTATCAACTAACATTGCTGAGACGTCATTGACTCTGGAGGTACTGCATGGTTAAGCTAATGAATACCATGTTGATTGTAAATATGTTATTGATTCTGCGGGTGTTTTGCAGGGTGTGGTGTATGTTGTTGATAGTGGATTTTCCAAGCAGAAATGTTATAATCCGGTACTTTACATTTCTGTTTTCTATGGCAAATAGTTAACCATTTGTTGTCAACTTGACTTAGCTAGGATCAACCGAAGACTCTCAAAGGGTAAAACACCTCTCAATCAGACATAAAGTCATGTAGAAAAAAATGCTATTTATCACAAACCTTTTGGGTTTTTCATTCTCGTGATTCTCCTACACCTCTTTTTAACATAGATTTGATCGGACAATTAAAACTCTTGTGTTTTTGAGTTTTTGTCTTTTTCTTATCTGCATCTCTTATGGTATTGGGTTTGTCTTTTTCTTATGTCATGACACTGCATCTCTTCTTTGCTTAGATTTCTGACATCGAGAGTTTAGTTGTTGCACCCATATCCAAGGCATCTGCGAGACAACGAACAGGCAGAGCTGGCAGGGTGCAACCTGGGAAGTGCTTTAGGTAGGTCAAACAGTTTTTATTATTGAAGTATTATATTCCCTTTTTTATATGATAGAAGCCATGATGTTAATTTATGGTTCTTTTCCGATGGCAATCATATGCTGGCATAATTTCACTGTAATTGATTATGGACACATTTTTCATTATAAAACATTGAAGTTATATTAAGTATACTCAGAACAGATCTAGTGTGTCACATTTTTCTCCTTGGAGTTCAATTTATCACTTTCTTTGTACATTTTTAACTTCATTAGGTCATATCTCCTGCAGACTCTATACAGAGGAATATTATCTTAATGAAATGCAGTCAGAAGGAATCCCAGAAATGCAAAGGTCCAATCTGGTCTCTTGCATAATACAGGTATCCCGGTTTGTCTGTTTCCTAATTCTTTTAGTTATATTATTATTATATAAATGCAAAGTGCATCCTACCTGTCATTACTCATGTGATCATATGTGGATCTAAGAAAAGACATGAATTATATATAGTATTGTTCCATTTCTTTTGGTATAAATGCAATACTATTCTATTACACAAAGATTATGCTTGGACCTCCTGCATGTAACCAAGAAAATTCAAATAAAAATGTAGGGACACCATGGAGAACCAGTTACAATTTGTTTGGAAAGTTTGGAACACTTTGGATTGAAGCATATGTTCTAGATTAAATTGTTTCACGTGTTCAGGCATTTATGATAGAACCTGTCGTTGGATTCTTTTGCATAGGAGATAAGATAATAGCAATTAATATTGTTAAGCATATATCTAATTTGGTCCATATATCCATGACCTGCACTCTCTTTTATGTGTGCCTAGCCTAATACTGAATGAAGTGGTTGGCTTTGCAAATAATTCCCTTTCTGAAGTTCACAAATATAATGCATTGTTGATCTACTTCCATGATGGCAGTTAAAAGCCCTAGGCATAGACAACATTCTGGGCTTTGATTGGCCAGCTTCTCCATCTCCAGAGGCAATGATTCGGGCTCTTGAAGTTCTATTCTCCCTTGGAATCCTTGACGAAGATGCCAAATTAACAGTGCCTGTAGGCTTCCAGGTTGCTGAGATCCCTCTGGTATGTGCTGCTTAATACTCCGTACTTCTCCTGCTGATAAGTACCTGTTTGTTTGCCCCACAACTTATATGAACACCATACTGCCCTTGGGCCACAAGCTAGCTTACACTTCCTCCAGACTTAAAAGCATGGCGTTTCATACAAGGAAAACAATTTGTTTGCTTCTTGTATTCTTGTGTTGCTTGTCCGAATGTCAGGTTTTCTTGACTGGAGGATAATATAAGCTAGGAGGCAAACAAACATGTCCGAACTCGATGTTCATTGAAAATTTCTGAACCTTCTACAAGACTATAGCATGCTTATGGAATAGTTGCTGTGCCAAGGTATGGTTGCTGTAGTACCCTGCTAATCCTGCCACAGCAACTTTGTCAAATCGGCTCATTCTTGGGTTTGTTTTTAGTGAGTTTAGGCGCCTCCACGGCTCCACCAACTAGTACCATTTGTGAACTCTAATATTTTAGTTTCAGAATTACTTGTGTATTTCTAGATAAAGGCACATGCCACAAAAGTCCTGCAAGGAAAACCTGAAAAAATTAAATTGTGCCATTAAGGGTCAAAGTTTTTACCTGACAGTCCCCTCCTAGGAAATTCAACTGTATTTAATGGTTACTGTAGTAGCATGGGATTTTTTTTCTTCAACGTACAAGATATTCAGAGTTCAGAACGTTATTGTCTCTCACAGAATAATTTATTAAGCATGATATAACGATTTTGTGTTATCTGAAACCTTTTAGTTGGAATGAAAGATTTCAAAGGAAAAAGAAAGAGCTATATTAAAATTAAGGTAATTCTTGACTGCTGAATTGCAAACAAAGATGATGAATAAAACATTTTTTGAAAAAAAAAACAGGGACATGCATTGTTCCTGCAATTACTATTTCGGCATAATACCTTTTAGATTGTTGCTCAGATATTTTTGAATTCCAGTTAATGCTAAACTCTATTAACAGAAACAGGGACATGCTTTACTTTGTGGCGGAGCTTTTGGAACAATTGTTGTTGTATACTATTTTTTTCCCTGATTGCACTTGCAATATTTTATCCTTCACATCTGGTATAACATGCTGAACCTGGCTGAAAGCCTGAAACTTAAGCTTCTCTATTGGAAATTTATGTGTTTTGACACTTGCTTTTTTGTATGCTCTTTTATTCTTATGATTGGCCTGAACATTTTCTGCCCCAGTTAGCATATCAATATGCACAGTAACATATTAATTTCTTGCAGGATCCCATGATTTCGAAAATGATCTTGTCAGCAAATGATTTTGGATGCTCTGATGAGATATTGACCATAGCATCATTTCTATCTGTCCAAGTTAGAATTCGTACCTCAGAAACTCCTTCCTTTCTTGTTTTTTTATTCTTCCATTGGTTCTGAAACATATTGGTTATACAGTCTGTGTGGGTTTCTGTGCGGGGAGTGAAAAAGGAATTTGATGAAGCCAAGCTTCGATTTGCCGCTGCTGAGGTTTGCTGAATCTACTTGCAGCATTTCTATTGTTTACTTGGCAACTCTAATACCACTGAACTGTGAATATTGACACTTATGTTGGTGCTTACTCCTTAGTGAGGTCAAGTGCCATGGGACACCATTGATCACAGTAAAGGAATGTTGCATCATAAAAATATTTCCGTCACTAATTCACCCTGTTCCTGATTGCATTTCTAAATTAGAGAGGTGCCTTTTTTTAATACTGTGGAACTTGGATTTCACATTAGCATAATTGCCAGTGTGTATCTATGTTCTAGAGTACTTTCCCACATGCATGTTATCAGAAATATATGCTCTGTGTATTTGCTCTTGACTGATCAATTATATTTTCTTAGGCTTTTAATGTATGTTGTATCACAGGGAGATCATGTAACATTCCTGAATATCTACAGAGGATTTCACCAGTCTGGGAAATCTAGTCAATGGTGTTACAAAAACTTTTTGAATTACCAAGCATTGGTACGTATTCACGACATGAGGTTATCGTCCTTTTATATTAGGAATATCCAAATGTGCGCACACGTTTCATTACATCTTTTTCTCATTACCACAGAAGAAGGTTATCGACATTAGGGGGCAGCTTCTCAGGATAGTGAAGGGTTTTGGAATGCCACTGAAATCATGTGACAAAGATATGCAGGTACAGACTTTGAACTTTGAAGTTCGATCTGGTTTTGGCAGCTTTATTTTGTGCATGTTAGGGACCGATTCCTCTCACCCAGACACCCAGCACCACCTTGCTCCCCTGCAGCCAGTCTTCCTTTGACTGCTGAGGTCATCCTCACACCCTAAGGGCAGTGTTTGTATCAATGAGGAAATTTCCACACACCCGGTTGGCCCCAGGCTCTGATCTATGCAAATAGCCACACGACACATTCAGAGGATATATGTATATATTGGTGTCATGCCTAATGCAATCATCATTTGAACTTTTTTTGTATTATCATTTTTATGTGCATACTTTTTCACTGTTTTGCTCATCTGAAGTGCTTTAAATCGTGCCCTAATGGATTATTTATGAGCTATTGAAAGTTCTCATGTGCTTACTGTGTTGCTGTCTCGATATTCTGCAGGCAGTTAGAAAGGCCATTATTGCCGGTTCATTTGCTAATGCATGCCATCTGGAGGTACTTTTTCCATATGTTGCATTATCGAGGAGATTGGATGGTCGTTTATATATCTAATTTGTACCGAGAGTTTGGTTTCTCAATGCCCACAAACATTTAATATGATCTGGGCCTTTAAATTTGTATTGGTGTCACCAAACTGGTGGCAACTTGTCAGTCTAATTGGGAAAACATCTCAAAGGAGATTAGGTCAATCTAGACAAGCCTAATGATTGGGAATAAACTTACTGGTCCGCTTGGCTAACCTATCTCAATGTTTAACCAATAACCATACATTTCTCTGATTTCCTTGCCCCGCACCCTATTGCTGTCTTATGTTTGTGATTCTTTTTCTTACATGTTTAATGCTGTAAATATGGGTTAACACATTTTCCAGTTAGTATTTCACCTTCTTGGTTGCTTACTTGCTTACCATAAAAAGGGCGCACCCATGGTGAAAGCTCCCACCCAAGGTGGGTTCATGAAAGGGAATTTTCAGGCAGCCTTGCTTATTTTGCAAGGAGTTTGATTCGGAATTCGGATTGAGCCTCTTTGGTTGCTTACCGTTTGCCTGGATAAAAAAAAAAGAAACATTTCTATTTGTACCTAATACCTTGGAAGTTTCATGTTTACCTTCACGATAGATACCTTGGAAGTTTCATGTTTACCCTCACGATATTCATATATGCTGGTTTTGATGTGTGTAGTGTCGAGAATTTGGAAGGTTCATCTACTATTTATTCTGCCACCAAAATTATCTGTCTGTAGCAGTTTGCAAAACATATGAATTATATTTGAGTTCTTCTGTAGTTGGCATGCGATCTGTGCTCCATTTAGCCCAGAGTAGTTACTGTCAATCAGCATGCAGCTAAGTAGCTCACATTTAATTCTCAGCGACCTAATGGCTTTCTCTGCTATATAGGAATACAGCCAAAATGGAATGTATAAAACGATTAGGACATCACAAGAAGTTTACATTCACCCATCTTCAGTTCTCTTTAGGTGAGCTCAGTGAAGTTTTCTTATGTTTAATAAACATTTTTTTTTCAATATATACCTTTCATGACATCATCATCATCACGTTTTAGGGTTAATCCAAAATGGGTTGTCTACCAGTCCTCTTGTTTCAACTGACAAGCACTATATGCGGAATGTTATTGCCATTGAACCGTCATGGCTTACAGAAGCTGCACCACATTTTTATCAGTTCCGAACACCCAATCCAGATCTCCACTAACTTCACTGTGGTAATTTCTTTTGGCTACTGATTCAACTATTTTGTTTCCTTTAAAAAAAAAAACTATGCTGTGAAGTTTTAGCGACTCAATGGCAACACTAAAGGTGTTAACACCCTTTTTCTTTTCCCAGTTGGCTTCTCTGCTCAGTTGATACGGAATCACCCCTTTTAGTCAGCTGGGTACTGTTATGTATATCAGTGGCTTGCTTGTATTGCTAAAAGCAGGTGCTTGGATTGTAATCAATCAGGGACCCATGGTGCATTATGCGACAAATTATTTGTTTGACTATTGGCTGATCTGTCTCTTTGCATTGATTTATTGGGCAGTACTATACTTTCTTTTTTCTTTAGAGAACTTTGCTTTCTTATCAGCACAATTTTGCGAATGAAAAGTACTGCCCATATTTGTATATGCTTAACACTTGTGGCGTTATTCCTATTATAGTAATTGGTTGAGGCAAAACATGCCTTGTTAGAATTATTCCTTTTTGTTTGTCCTGATGGACAACCAAAATCATGGGAGTGAGCAAATGAGCTTCTACTACTTGAATTAGTCCAAATTTTGTTCGAATCAGAGAGTGCAGTTTATTGGACTATGAGGTGACTACCTATTTGCCCTCAATGAGCTAGCTTGTATTTAGTATATCTTTCAGACGGCAATCCCCTTAATTTCTTCAGCAATGATAGAAAGCAACTGCAGCAGAGAGCTGTCAATTAGATGAGCACTCTCTTTCATTTTGAAGAGATGGCACTTTGGTGAATTCATCCGTAAGTTTACCAGCTTCTGGGAGATGGTGAGAAAGGTAATATGTTCATCTGGCAGTCAAGGTTCAACTCTCGCTAGTATATCGCCGGGAAGGAAGAGGGAATTCTGGTATAGGCTGCGAGTACGCTATTGGGCCGCTAGCTGTTGTTATTCTAGTATTTGCCGTTAGATGCTGATAGTCAAGAAAAATCTTTGGAGAGAAGATTTGAGTGCAAAATGAAACCAGGCCAGTATTAAATAGGAATGAGTGTAAAATTAATCAGTCCAGGATTGAATAGGTAATGGCTGGCTGTAGCTCCTGGGAATGGAATAACCGAATAAGGGCGAGAAGTTCAGAAGGCATATTATAGCGAAGTCTTCCTTCGGTTTACATATTCCTGTCATCTACTTTCAATCTCCATGCTGATTTGTAGCCAGAAGTTTCTGACTATATCCATCCTGTTCCTGTCCATGTCGATGCATCCCAGCCTTCTCGTTTTTTTAGTATAGTATAAGCAAATGGCCAAGTGGTAACTGAAAGGGAAATGAAGAGGCCCATAGGGTTCCATCTAATACCTCCCTTTAAACAAACAACTGGGTATTCATCTTTTTGTAAGCTTGTTTTGACAAGTGGGGAATCCGACACACTCCCTATCAGGCGATTGCCTTGTCTTGTGCATGAGGTAAAGAACAAGTTAGATTTGCTACTAGTAGATCCTAAAAAGAAAAACCGAAGAGTCGGCAGTCCGCATAGCATCCAATGCTCTTGCGATAAAATAGTACTGCTATGTTCTTGCACTGAGTTTTTACGGATTAGCTCCCCTTTCGGCGTTCAGAGATGCGAGCTGTACTGCTATGCAGAGTACAGAATGATGCGATGTATGTATGCATCAAGAATGATGCGCAGTGAAGGTGCCTGCCCCATGAATCCGAGAACATGCATGCCATATTGCCATCTATCGCCGTCCTTCCCACAGGCCACATCACACGCCGCGGCGTTCCCGCGTGCGCCCAGTGTGGCGTTGGCGCGAGTCGCGGCGCGGAAGACGCGCGTGAAGAAACCGGGCGTGTGGCTTGGCTGGCGATTTTGCAGGTAAGGTGGCCATGCTTCCTTCCACATATGGCATGCCATTCTTTATTCGCGCAGCGCAACGCGGCCACTCCGCGGATGCAACAATACCGACAGTGGCTTCTGCTTCGAAAGCCCGTGGTCCCTTGTTTTATTTATCTTTGTCAGGGAGAGAGGGAAGCACATCATCAGTGACCGATCGACTCCGGCTTAGTGGATCCGTTGTGAAGATCTGGAAAGGCGGTCAAGACGGTCCATTGTACTGGCGGTGGCAGAAAGCGACGGGGGGGTGTTTCTAGCGGATTAGTTAAGCTAACGATGCTGATCGTCAAAACGTGGTTGCGTGGGTCAGTGTTAAGGCCTCGTCGGCACAGCTCCAGGGGTTTCGGCTTCTCTGCGCCGGTCTGTTTATGCACTGTTCATCGGCTTCTTTCTCTCGCCAAAATGCATCGTGGCTTTTGGTCAGTTGGTGCTGCATCGGCTGCGAAATTTTAACAAGAAGAGGAGTCCGCTAAATCGAAACGCTTAGAAACCGACTGACGACGTGAGATTGGATCTGTGACTAAACAAAGCAGACTACAGTAGCTTGGATCGATCACCGACTCCTGGATCAGTCAATCATTTCACACCCCCATCATAAAATATAAGGCTTTTCTCATCTGGTGTAAGTGCACGTTCCATACTGTGGAGGATGGTAGCTTGATGGCCTATATTAATCGTGGCACAAGATAAGATCTCAGAAGATGCAAGGCCCCCGAATTTAAAAAAGGAAAGGAAAAAAAAACTCCGGCAGGCAGTGCTTCTCTGGGCATGTGCATAGCAGCATGTTTTACGGTGGGACAAGGCCCTAGAGCCTAGGGCAGAAGCTGGAAGAACGGCCCATGGAGCGGGGGTGGGCCCTCCTCCGATGCTGATAGGCGAGTGGGCCCGGCCACTTGGCATGCAGCGCAAAGTGGGCGCACCGCGTACCACTCGGCACGGCTGCACCGTTGGCCGGTAGTCGCAGCGGATAGATGGGATCACGCACCACGACAGCAGCAGCGACGTCTCCGGCTGGGCCCGCGGCGTGCCCGTCGTCTGCCACGGGTGTCGGCGACCGGCCGGGCCGCGCGCTCTGGTGTCACGGGCAGACGACGGAGGCGTCGTCGCTGTCGCCTCGCCGCTCGCTCGATTTCTTTCTCTCTCACGCGTGTCAGTGTGTGTTGACACATCGCGCGCGAGTTGGTGGCCTGCACGATTTCACTTGTTCTCCATCCGATCCGATGGACAGCGGGCGACTGGGGGTGCATTATAATACTATAAATGAGTAACTAGCAACTAAAATAATCTTACTTCCATATCACAGAGAGCGCCACTCTGTCATTTAGGAAATGCCACACATACTCCTCGTCTATTCATTGCATTTGGCAATGGCAACTGTAGCTGATACTACAGTAGCGGCGCCGAGTCGTTTGGCTCGCCAGTCTCTCTCTGACGCACCTACATATCCAGGGATTAAAAACCCCGTAATAATAACCAAAGTACACGGGCACGCCACGTAAAGAATGTTATTACGCGCCGCGTCCGCTTCGTGATCCCACACCACCCCGACCGATCCAATCCAACAGTGGAAATTTTTCAAAAAATAAAAAAAGGCATTAAACGCGACGGCCGCAGAAGATCCCGCAGGCCCCGGCCGTATAAAGCTACGCGCACCGGCCCCTCGCACCAATCGAAGCCGGAGAGAGGGAGGAAGAGGAAGCCCAGCTGGTTGCCTGGTTCGCCGCCGCCGCGCGGCAGCATAAGCAATGGCCACTCGCCGGCAGCACCGCCGCGCCTTCCCGCTGGTCCCGCTCCTGCTCTCCCTCCTGGCCGCCGCCGCCTACGGCCGCCTCATCTCCGACGGCTCCCCGTCCGCGCCCCTCGTCTCGGTGATCCGCCTCTCGTCGTCGGGGCCGGCCCAGGAGAAGTGCGAGCAGTCGTACGGCTTCCTCCCCTGCACCACCACCGTGCTCGGCAACCTCTTCCTCGCCCTCGTCTACGGGTTCCTCATGTTCAAGGCCGCCACGTACCTGTCGTCCGGGAGCGAGCTGCTGCTCGAGATCATGGGGCCCGGCCTCGTCGGCGGCCTCCTCCTCCCCATCCTCGGCGCCCTCCCCGACGCGCTCCTCGTCCTAGGTTCTCCCTCCCTCCCTCTCCCCTACTCTTCCCTTGCCTCCCCTCCCCTAGATGGCTAGGTCATTTCACTTTGTGCGCTTTGCTTTGATGAATTGCCAAGCATTCCGTTTCCTGCTCCGTCTCTCCTAGTTCACGGTTCGCTAGAGGATCGGAACAGAAGGTCGGTTTCCACAAATAAAACTTTGCTTGGGCCTCACCCCGGTGAGCCTTCAGGGTATAAAACCATCGCTTAATTAATTACTCTCGGGATTAGCACGGCTAGAGTTCTCTATTATCTGTTTCCTTCTGATCCGTACTCTCCAGCTGTCTAGTTTGGTTTGTTATTACTGGGTCAGAGCATAAGCTTTTGGTTATCATTATGGTTACGAAGCCTTTGGTTGTTCTAGGACTAAAGCTTGATCCAATGTTTGATGTTCAGTCTGTTGTGCTCTGCCTTTTTTCCCTTCTGAAATTCCGTTTGTGAGCTGCCATTTCTAAATCAATGCCTTTTGAGCTTTCCTGCCTTTCCCTTTCACTTTTGTTATCCTCTCTTGCATAATTGACTTTTCAATTATTTGTGAGCGAGCTGCGTTGGATTTGTTTCTAAATTATTTTCGACAATTCTTAGTATGAACAAGCTTATTACCATTCACACAGCAAGCCTTACAAGTTTTTACCAGATCATAGGCCTCCTGTGCTGTGAAATCTCGAGTGTTGTTGTGTGTGCTACAGTGGGATGCACACTATGATGTTATCATTAGTTTAGTGGGGTTGCCAAATGTACTGTATAAATCTTGGTTCGATGAGATGAGATGCGATCTGCTGCATACCGCAGCGTACCGATGTGATATGGCCCTACAGGGACTTAGATCGCGGATTCCACCAACGGCCAACCACATCGCATCACGTGATTATTCTGATCTGGACACCACAGTAACCTACAAACTCGTTTGATTTGTTCTCATCCCACTGTCCTACCAAAACGGTTTGCTACTCCTGCAGGCACTTCTAAAAAAATCCATTTCAGTAGGTGAGGTCGCTGTGATTGTGAATTCAGTGTTCTTGTTTCTTTGGTTTACAGGCCAGAGCACGGATTGCTTTGACAATATGATGTAAAATTCAATCTTGTTAGCAAATGACCAAGCTTATACCCCTTTGTCCATATGGCAAAAGCCTAAAAATCATGTAGCTGGTTCGTTTTACTGGACAGTGAATATTCAGCTCTGTGGCATTGTTTTGATCTGTTTAATGTTTTACCTAGAAAAAGCCTAATTCTGGCCCGTTTGATCATGTCACAGTATCTGGACTCTCCGGGAGTAAAGAGACGGCACAAAGTCAGGTCCTCATCGGAATGGGGCTGCTTGCTGGTTCCACCGTCTTCCTCCTCACCCTGCTTTGGGGAACATGTGTCGTTGTTGGCAAGTGTGATCTTGGGCCAAACGGTGAGGCAGTTGATGTAACGAACACCAAGGGCTTCAGCTTGACTGGTATGTTGCTTTGTCTTATGTAAAGTGTCGATGATGGAGACTCTCTGATTGTTGGTTATTCCTATAATTCGGAAGTAGGATAGTATTTAAAAACTGGGCAGAATTACTGTGATAATCACTACCAGGCAGTCCTGAGCTTTTGTCTTTAGTTTTACTGACTGTTAAATTGGCTGGCAGCCACTGGCATTACGACCGATGTGCAGACCAGCTACGCAGCACGCATCATGGGGCTATCTATTATCCCCTTCATCATCGCTCAATTCCCCAAGATGTTGAAGACCCACCACGGGCAGCATCTAGCTGTGTTGCTAGCCCTTATCGTCTCATTTTTGCTCGTCCTTGCCTACTGCCTGTATCAGGTAAATGGATCAGATTCATTTAGCTTATTGGGACAATGACAAGATTGACAGCTCCAGATTCTAAGTAGAACTTTGACAGTGAAATTGGATCCTCCATCTTGCATCAGGTTTTCCAGCCTTGGATCCAGAGGAGGAAGCTTGCATATGCGAAGCACAAGCACGTGATCTCCGGGATATTGAAGCACGCCCAGATGCAGTCACTTGGTCGTCTTCTCAACGATGATGGCACACCCAACGAAGACGTCATCAGAAAGTGCGATGCTCTGAACATCCAGTTGGTTCTTGGTACAGCAGAACACTCATGGAAATGTCACTAAGCTTGTCTTGTGTTGACATGCAGGCTGTTCCACAAGATCGACATGGACAAGAGCAGCACCCTGTCCCGGGCCGAGCTGCATGCGCTCATCGTCGGGATCAACTTCGAGGAGGTCGACTTCGACAGGGCGGACGCCGTCGACAAGGTCATGGACGACTTTGACACGTCCCGCAACGAGTTCGTGGAGGAGGAGGAGTTCGTGCAGGGGATGAAGAAATGGCTCGACGAGGCCAAGCGCAGCGTTCCCGTGGGTGGTGCCTTCTCCGGCAAGTTCATCAACGACTACCACGCGGTAATCTGCTCGCCCTGGAGCGTCCAGTAGCCCAAGGAATTATGCACGGCAGGCAGAACACTTACGCCAGCGGAAATGTGGAATGAACTTGTGCAGAGGACGAGGCAGGAGCACGACCAGCTGATCGACAGGTCTGATGAGGCGGTGGAGAGCGTGGAGAACCCTGGTTGGTGCATCGCCAAGGCCGTGGGGCTCCTGCTCCTGGGCGCCGTCATCGCCGCCGCCTTCGCGGACCCGCTCGTGGATGCCGTCCAGAACTTCTCCAACGCCACGCATATCCCTTCCTTCTTCATCTCGTTCATCGCCCTCCCTCTGGCGACCAACTCCAGCGAGGCTGTCTCCGCAATCATCTTCGCCAGCAGGAAGAAGCAGAGGACCTGCTCCCTCACCTTCTCCGAGGTGTGTTGCCGTTCGTTCATCGTCAACTCCCGAGCTTGCTGCACTATTGGCAACGAACATTTGATGACGCTTCTTTGATTCACAGGTGTATGGCGGCGTGACGATGAACAATACGCTGTGCCTCGGCGTGTTCCTGGCGCTCATCTATTTCAGGAACCTGACGTGGGACTTCTCGTCGGAGGTGCTCATCATCCTGGTGGTCTGCGTTGTCATGGCCCTCTTCACCAGCTTCCGGACCACGTTCCCCCTATGGACCTGTCTCGTCGCCTACACGCTCTACCCGCTCTCGCTGGTCATCGTGTACATCCTCGACTACGTCTTCGGCTGGTCATAGGCTCATTGGCTCCTGAAGCAAACGCCTGGTTTTCGGTGGCCGCCGGTGCTTCCGTTTGATCTCCTTGTTATTTTGACTCCTGTGATTATGTTGATGTAATCATGCTCTGCTTTCTGTCCCCTTGTGTATCCAAGCCACGTATTTCATCACTCGTAATCTTAACAACAGCAGCATTCTTGAGCTCCACACTCCAGTGACGCTTCAAATCAAGGTCATCAAAAATCGCAAATGCTAAATTGGATTAGAGGTTCCTAGATCGTCAATAGAACCATAACTACTGGAACCATAAAATCGAAGACAAATTGCTGATCATCTTTTTTTTACCACCATAACTTGTGCAGCCATGTCAGTGCATAGACACTTGCTATAGACGGTGCTTCACATCGAGATGGTTTCACAAAAGTGAAAGTCTAATTTTTGCAACCATCATAATCAAAGGGAAACAGGGAAGCTCTTGGGTGACAGTTGCTCAGGAACTAGCAAGCAGTCGAGCCTTGAAGCATGCAGATTGGAATATTGATGGACGCAAACAAGCACAAATTTCCAATTTTTTTTGTCAAAGAAAGAAAGTTCAATGTACATCAATGTAGAAGCGTCAGCTTCGCAACGAGCACTTCTTTTGAGAATGCCCAAGAAGATGGCATCAACCACACAAGACGAACTGTTCCAGTGGCTCATGGCTGGGAGTAGGTTTCCTGGTCTGACGGAAAACAGCACAACCATGGCATGACATCTTGAGCTTGCAGCATTTCATTCACCTTGGCATCAAATTCTGCAGCCATGAGAGCATAAACAGCACTCCAGAAAAGGTTAGGCACTTTAGGATTCTTGAATTGATCACGAAAAGTCTCACTCACGTATCTCAAGCAAAGTCCATGAAAAGCAGTGGGGAAGTTGAATTCAACCGCGCTTCAACCACTTGCTGTTCCCTCTCGTATAAACGGTATAGTATTGTCAAGACAGCATCTTATCTGTGTTGAATCCAAGCACGTTCTTCAATTTCTGATATAAACACCAAATGATAGGGAACATCATGTCCTCAGCATCAACAGCTGAAGCAGATAGCAATGTCCCAAGATACTTTCCCTTCAGGCAAGCCTTGCCAATTTCCAGAAGTGGCCTTCACCCATTTTAAAAACCATAAATGGATGCACGAAATGAGACAAACAGACGCTGGAAGGCATTCCCTGGTCCGGTCCCTCTATATTTTGCAACACTACAGTATTCGTCTTCGCAATCTGCTTACAGTATGCAGGAAGAAGCCGGTATCCATCTTCAAGTGATCCACCAACGGCAGCCATGCTTCTCTCCTTTCCACTCCATGCCTGCAATCCTTTGGCTTAATCTGTGGGTTACCCCTAAGCCATGCATCAACAGACCTAGACACCCAACCAACGGTAGCCTTAGGGATGAAAGCCATAACTGAAAACTCCGTTTACCGGGCTCGTTTTCGAGGTTTTACTGCGATTTTAGGTGAAATGGAAACGATAACGGTAACCGAAAAAACGGAAACGATAACAGTAAAAATTACGAAACGAAAACGAAAACGATTTTTCCTCTTTCCGATCGTTTCCGAGTTTTGCCGTATTTTTGCGGTAATTACCGTTGATATTATACCGTTTTTAGCAGTTTAGTCTAAGCGTCTATGTGCAAGACAAGACCATCAATCATCATCCATCATACGCACTTCTACTGCCTCTCTTTAGCCTAGATTTTGTTTAGTTTGCCATCTAATATGAGCATATTGGAATGGTGAATCAATAATTATATTTGTAAATTTGAATTGTTTAATTAGCTTGGGTCTTGTACTATTAGATTTAGTTTGTAATATGTGGTTATTTTTGTTAGTTTGTGCAATATTTGTAATTTAGCATGACGTTGAGTTAAAATGAAACAATTATATTTATCTTACGAACTTAATTTTTTAAACTTATATATGGTATTCACTAATCGTTTTTCAAATTATAAATTATCGATTCCCGACCAATATCGAGCTATTCCCGATCGGATAGTTTCGTTATCGAAGTTTCCGTAATACCGGTACCATACTCGTTTCCGGCAATATTGTTTTCACTTCCGTTTCCGAAAAAAAAATATGAAACTAAAAACAATTTAGGCTTTTTCTGATCGTTTCTGACCGTTTTCTTAGGCTGCTGGCGATGAAGGTTCCGAACACCCTCAAATTTGTGATCCCCATGCGAAGTCTGGAAAGTAGGAGTTGGCACACAGTGAAGTCCAAGGGCAGCCTTGTTTTGAGCACTTTGTAATGAAGCGGCCCCGATCAGATTTCACGACACGGAGCTCATAGGGCATAGCAATAGCCATGTCCTTGACAGCCCTCCGATATGTGCCGTCTGCAAACTCATGAAAAGGGCTTGCTCGCCTGGTATAAGGCTCTGCTCTGGCTGAACAAAAATGTGGTCATCTTCCATCAATAAGCAGACCGACTTGCTGAAGAAAATCTGTTCTCGGAATCATAGAAAGCTTTCAAACAACTTGATAACAACAAAGGCGAATTTTCCCTCTAGTTGCAGAAACACTGACCTGCACAGCATTAGCAAAAGTAGTTTGTCATAAAATCAACAGAAGATGATTTCATTCCATACACAGACAAGGGTTCATGGCTACTGATAATTCATGCACAGTACAAACACTAGATTATTCGCCTGTCTCTGCAATTGGTTTCTAGATCAGTTCAGGCAATAGTGTAGAAACTATATCTATATTGCAACTCATCAATGCCCTCTTCCCAGTGTTTCAGTCAGTAACATCATCAGTTTGCTAATGTATATGGGGGCAAAGCCAACTGAAATTAGAAGTTAAAAAAGGTCCCTAACTAAATCCTCACATCTCTAGGAAACCCCAACATGCCCCCCGCATGAGCAGTTACAGTTCACATGCACAATGTTTTCATAATTCCCTGAGGCCCCGTTTGGGTCTAATTAGAATTTCATTACAATAACTACTTGTTCCCTACTAATATGAGAAGAGAAAAGAGAATTCGAGAGCCTTAGGTGGAGAAAGGAAAATAAGGAATTTCATTATACAATTCTAAATAATTCACCGGTAGAAGAGAATAATCGCTTTCTTTAGAATTATACATACGTGGAATCATGGATTCCAATCCATATGCATCGTTGGCTCAACTATTTAGTCGTATTTCAATTTTCCTAAATTCTTAGGAGCCAAACTGAGAGTACTTCTTTCTATACGATAAACGCGTAGGGATGAGTTCAAGTTCTGTTAAAACAAATCTACTTCAATATATTTTCTTATCCTTTGGTAATATACATTGTATGCTGACGATATATTTGACTACACTGGCACAGTGGACAACTGAACATGACATGCCATATACTGTACATACCAAAATATGCAGAAGAGTACAGCATGAGGAAGACTGAGTAGAAGAGAGAGGAAACGGATCACTCCTAGGTAGTTGGGAGTGGTTCCCCTCGGTGGAAGGAAGCTCGGGGAATGAGCTCCGGCGGAGGGGTCGAATATTACAGTTTTGTGATAAAAGTGTAAAATTCCAAGTCAAATTTCTTTACCTCGACAAAATTGTTAAAAAATGACATCAACATTATATTATGTATATTATACCATCAAATTAGTTCAATATCAGCGAAGACAGAGAAAGTGTTTTGAAAGTATAACTATTCGGCATCGTAGATGTTAATATATTTCCCAAAAAAACTTAACTAATGGTCCAAAGATTGACCTAAAACAAAACCAAAGTGAACTATAATTTGAAACCACTATAGATTTATTTTCCGCGCGCTTAATTAAACATTTAAAATTTATACTATGCCATTATACAACATGGTTTAAAATAACCTAGAAAGTTGTATTTAAAAGATCCAACTATTTCATTGTAACTAATAATTTAACATGATAATCTAAATTTAATCTAAACTGCTCACATATGCCATTCTAATAGCTAATATACATATGGCTATTATTTAAAAAATAATATTCCATCAAATCACCAACATCTATTATTATAAAAAAGGAAAATATAAAATATATGTAAACGTTTATATAACTCAAATTAAATATTGATGTACCACCGTGAAGGCCAAGTATACATGCATGTGCGAGCGATAATACATATTCTATAGCTTGGTAATTATAAAAAAAATATTTAACAAATCGAAACATTATAAAATATCTTTTTTGTCAAGCATCGAATCAAACATATTTTGAAGACAGATGGTCACACAGAGGTGTGTAATGCAAAGGGAGAAAACTAGCCGAACATAGGTGGTTAAACATGTATATTAATTCTCTAGTTTATCATAACCAACAAAGAATGTGGAACGCTAATGGTATTCTCTTAGCAAGTGAACACATATGGGGGGGGGGGGGCGGCGGGGGGAGTAGCTCAAGGATAAGTATGTCTATCAGTCGTAGTCACTCGATGTATTAAAAAACTTCATACATATACTTACTACTCTAACCCATGAAGGAGTATAGGTTGATGGACTAGTTATAAATAATGATGATTAGAGTCTATTGAATTGATGGACGGATATTTGATTTTTAGAGATATTCTTAAAGCTTAAATTTTTCTCAAAGCATATTTTATATCCAATTGGAATAGTAAGATATGATTAAAATAAAATATTTTGTAAAAGTTTAATCAAAGAGGTACAGTGAGAGGAGATGATGTGTGATGCCATCGCAGTATTGCATGTTACGCTACATCCAGAAGAAAATATCGGAAAGGAAGAGCAAGACATGTACAAGCACCTCCGCTGCATCTCTTGGTCCTCACCTACTATCTCTGCATATTTGGATCACCACGATGCTTACTAGACCTATACAGGAAAGACCCATCCTGCACAAGTGCACATGCGGGGGCGACTATTTGGCGAACGCTCGCCGGGGACGAATCGCGCGAGCAATGGACCCCCACGCGCGCCTGGTTCCCGCGTCCGCCTAGTCCCCTCGCGCCAACAGCAAAAATTGCAAAAATAAGTGATATGGGAGAATTTGAACCCCCAACCACTTGATTGGCAGGCTTAGGCTACCTTTGCCGACCACAGTAGTTCTCTTCCATTTGTAGTTAAAGTGTAGTTACATATTTTAATAAAACCATCATGACCATAACTTTTGGTATAATTTTAGATAAAAATTTATGTAAGCATAAATTACTATTATGGAAGTATAGCTTATTAGGATAATTTTATGTAAGCATAACTTTATCACGATAATTTTATATAAGCATAACTTTATCACGATAACTTTATCGAAGCATAACTTTATTATGATAAATTTATAAATTATGATAACTTTATCATAATAATTTTATACTATCATAAATTATGTTAGCATATTTTTACCACAGATTTATGATTAAAAAACTTACATTCTAAAGTTGTTATAATGAGCATAAATTATGTTAACATAAAAATATGTTAGCATAATTTTATGTCATACATTTACGATAAATTATATTAGCATAAATTATATTAGAATAAAATTATGGTACGTCATACAGTTACGATAAATTATGTCAGCATAAATTATCACATCATAAACTTACATCATAAACGTTATGATCATTATATTATAAAGAAAAAAAGAGAAAAGGAAAAAAAGAAAAAAAAACATCCCGCGTCTCACCTGGGTGGTTGTCTGAGTGGGAGAGGGCAGTGGCCAGCCAGCCGGGCGCCCCGCGCCCTCACCTGGGCTCACCGAACGTGCGGGAGGGAACCGCTCGCTCACATTGCGTGCACATGCTCTCCTTTCCTTACCGAACCCTGTCCAGCACTGCACCATCTATTCATCCGGTACCTTTCCGTTGAAGTGCCTCCTGCATCTGGCACGAGCCTATCGGGTCCATGCGTAAATGCTCCGTGCTTCCATCATGCACCACCGACTCTGTCTGCCTCGAACGAGCAGAGCATGCCCAGGTAACCTTCACCCGATGTTTATTTGCAAGTGAAAACATCTTGAAAACGCAAATTTCGATACATCATCATGCATGTTTGTTCCAGGTTACAGACTGAACACACCACTGCGATCATTTTTTTCCCTCCTCCCCAACCACAACCACAAGGTGGTGTTTTCATTGCAGATCTGAATGCCATGTAATGTTTATCCACGAAGAAGAAAGAACAGAGGGATGAGAGTCCATTGCTGATGAGCTTTTTCTTTCATAGCTTCAGCTCCAGGTCGACACCCTCGGACACGTCGGCCTTGGTCTCGCTCAGTGGTCTCTCGCAGCGAACGGGACTGTCCGGCATGAGGTTGTGGATGAACGGCGGCGGCGACGACATGGCTGGAAGAACGCTCCCCTGCTGCTAGAAGAAAAAAAAGGTCACCGGTCAAAAAGGGTTTTATCCCATGAGAATGCCACCGGAGATTTCAGCACGAGATGGCAACAGAACTTGCCTGAGGATGCGTGACGCCGAAGTCGCAGAACTCCGGGAGGTGGATCAGATGAGGCTGCTTCACGAGGGGCACAGGCTGTGCGTTCGAGGTGAGGTAGGCGGGCTCTCCGGTGCAGCCCTTCTCCTTGCTGCCCTTGCAGTGAGCGAACTCTGACGCCCAGTCTGAATAGTTCGTGTTGGTGCTGCGCAATGCAACAGAGATTGGACAAAGTTCAGATCACGAAGTATACCACTCCTAGTGTATGAATTAGCCCTGCGAGATTCACCTGAAATAATTAGTTGCTCTGAACTCGTATCTGCTGAGGTCAGGGCAGACATCAGGCAGCCCGGGCTGTCTCGTCGTCCTGGCGGCGAATGGCGCCTTGCCCGTCGTCCGGAACGCGGCCGCGCTGGTCATGCCCTCGAACATGAAGGGCCAGGACCTATCCACGCCGGCCGCCTCAGCCTACACTCTGGCCAGCCCACACTTAGCAACAATCCCAACGAAAGGTACTGTTTTTACTGCAATTCTGAACCCTCGACGAAAGCAAGCGTACCATGTCGTCGTCGGCCGGCGCCGGCGCTGCCGCGCTGCTCCTGGTACCGCTGCTGTACATTTGGTTTGAAGGGGGCTCCGTTGGGTGGCTCGACGACGCCGTCAGAGACAGGCCCGTGCTCACCTGCACGCGCACACACACACACACACACAGTCGAAGGTATGCATGAACGTTCGTCTGCATGGGCCGGGCGCGTCTGAAGAAGAAGAAGAAGAAGAAGAAGAAGAAGAAGAGGCGGCACTGGCACGTACCGCAGGAAGTGGAGGCTGCGGGCACGGGCTTCTCTTGTAGGGAAGCTTCATGGGGTCGGCCGGGTCCCAGAGCACCGGCGGGAAGCCGCAGTGCACGGCGGCGGCGGCGTCCGCGACGGGCCTCGGCAGGGCGCTCAGCGCGAGCGGCGGCTGCGGAGGAGGAGGCGGGTGGTGCATCGGGAGGAGCTGGCCGAGTAATCCGCCGCCGCCGAGGGCGTGCGAGTGCGAGTGCGCGTGCGCGGCCCCCGACATGGCGGCGGCGCCCTCCATCTTCTTCTGCTCCTCGATCCGGAGCTTCTCGAGCTGTGCGACGCCGAGTCCGCGCTGCGGGATCTTCTTGGCCTTGTTCTTCTTGGACGCCCGCGCGACGCCCACGCCGGCGTACCTCGGCAGCGGCTGCTGGTTGTGGTGGTGGCTGCCGCTGCTCTGCTCGTGCACCATCTCTTTGCATATAACGAATCGGCCGGAGGCGGCGAGAGTCCCTCCTTGGAGGTGGTGGTGGTTCGTGGACGATCCTCCGTCCATCACAGAAGGACGAGGAGGGAAGGACGCGGCGAACAAATGCGGGCCGGTACGCGCGGCGGGGTTCCCAGCCACATGAACATGAACTCAGGATCAGGACAGAGAGATACCCTCTACGAGATGAACAACGGGAAATGCATCGGACAGAGGGCCGGGAGGGCGGAGACGATCGAGAACAAGAACACCGCCACCCGATGACCCGTGAGGGACAGCTCACAGATGAACTCAGAACGAACGCGATTCGATTCGATCGGCAGCAGCTGAGCTGGGGGATGGAACCGAACCGATGGATGATTCCCTGCAGCCTGCAGGTGGCACGCACGAGGTTTGGCAGGAGAGAGGATCAGAGGAGGAGGAGGTATCAATGCGATGCGAGGCAGGCGCGGTCCTTGCAGGCTACCAAATGGAGGAGGGGGCGTGCGGCTCAGCCTCAGCGGAGCGCATGAGCGGCGGTATTTATAGGTGGGTGGGAGTGGGGGGAGCTAGCTGATGAGCCGATCCGGGAGGAGCGCGATTGGCCGAGCAGCTGCTGGTCCGGGAGGCTCGGCAGCGGGGGATCTAGAGCGAGAACAGGGGCCGCTGGCCGCAGGGGACGAGTGGATCGAATCTTGTTCGTCTCCGTCGTCCCGGCCGGCTAATCCGCCGCCCTGATCCTCGCTCCACTATGCTCCCGGTTCTCTCCCTCTCGAATCACACGCTCGCTAGCTGTCTCCTCCGAGGTTGCCGGGGATCGGAGAAGCAGCTGCCGCCCATGATCCCCGGAGGAGCGGCCGCAAAGCATGCGGGATTGGCTGGACTCCACTTGCCCTTGGAAACTGTCACTCTGCATGACGGGCATGCACCACCAATCAGTAAACGCGATGGGTCTCTGCGCTACTCTCGAGCCCAGTCAACTTATCTAGGAGTATTTTTTTCCTAGCATTAAAAAATCGCGTCCACTTTGTACAAGGGTACAGTACACTTCTACCTGTGGCCTTGGTAGGCCCCGACCTTTTTGTTTGTGTTCTGTACAGTTTTCTTTCCCCACAACTGATGCTAAAATTGCAACGAGCCTAGCTAGTGCATTTTTTTTTTTGAACTGTGGCGATTGGCGAAACAGTTTTTACAGCAACTTCTTTTTTTCACAGGAGGAGGGGGCTCTTTGTAGGCAAGCACAAATGAGGAACCCAACTTGCCGGCCATGACCCACATGATGCCCTTGGATTGGAGCACGGTTGTCCTCAAACTAGAAAAACAAGACGAAGGCACAGCACAGCACAAGGGTCTGCCTTGAAAGCGGATGACTTGGAATCCAACGGACAGAACGGCCAATTGCGCATCAGCATAACAACTCCCACATGCGCTGCCTTCCTCATTTCTCTAGAATAGTACTACTACTATTCATGGTATTGTTGACTTTTAAACAGAGCGTTAATAGTCTATTTTTTTCTGTTCTTCTATATATAAAGAGATAGTTAATTTTAAAGAATTTTTATCGCAAACTTTTCTACCCACCTATGATTTAGGCCCTTGGATCTAATCTAATTTAATCATCCAACGATGAAATTATATTGGTCCACATGGCCCACCTTGTTGTTGTGGCGGAATTCAGCGTTCCTGCCAACGAAATCAGTCCACGCACCCCTCCGCGTCCTGTTTTTTATCCACCAAAAATATTACCCACCCTTATACAACTCGCACATCTTGGACAAGCAAAATACTCCGTACAAAACTCATACACAAGCCCAATAGCTTCATTGATTTGGATCCATAATGGCCCGATAATAAACATATAATGACCTGAAGCAATAAAACTGCACGATACTAAGCATGTATGCATCGAATTAAAACGTATAATACCATATACTACCATAAAAACTCTAGATGTGTCTGCTTAAAACCTCTTGTCGTGGACATCACAGCACATAGTTGTTAAAACGAGAAATCAGGATCAATTGTCCAGACTCTCAGATCTGAGAGGAGGTTTGGAAAAAAAACAAAAAGAGAGATGAAGTAAAAAAGACAAAAGAATGAGGGGGACCCAGCCCAAGAGAGAGGAACTGAGGAAGGCAGAGGGAGTGAAGCTGTCAACAGTGGTGCAAAGAGGTGGATGGGCGAGGAGGCGACAGATTAGGCTGCGACGGTGGTAGATCCGACCTCGACGTCGACTCAGCCCTGCGGTGGCCCGGATCTAGCACGGAGGAGGAGGAGGAGGAGCGAGGAGGCGACAGATTAGGCTGCGACGGTGGCAGATCTGACCTCGACGTCGACTCAGCCTAGCGACGGCCCGGATCCAGCACGGAGAAGGAGGAGTGACGGGGTGGGATGAGGAACGGGTGTCGCTGCGGCTGGGTCCAACGAGTCTCATGACTTCGTCGCCGCCACGGTCGAGATAGAGCTTAAAAGGAGTGGTGAGAATTAGGGTGAGGTGTGGTGAATTACAGTCATCGAATGATGGTCATCCATCTGATCCAACGGCATGAGCGCTCCGGCATCGGGCCACCCAAAGCTCCTCTGTTGACTTGGGCCACAATTTGGCCCATACCCTGAGTCTGACAATGCAATAATGAGTTACCTTTACACGTCTACAAAATTGATTTAAAAAAAAGGTTTTTATTCCTTCACCTTGGATAACTTTTTATAACATGTGCGCCGTATGGGACAACTAAATTTTAAATAAAGTTTGTTTCTTGTTCAAGATTTTTCTATAAAATATGTTAATTTTTTTGCTACATCCGCGCATTTCTTTTGTTGGGAGGAAAGAAACGATGTTGTGGGGAAAGGTAGATCTTTCTCAGTGTCAATATCACGAGGGCAGGGCTAGATGGTATCGAAAGCAATAAAAAAGAAAAGGAAGAGGTGAGCAGCAGCAACCATGGTATGCTGCCTCAGAGAGAATAGCGAGCGGTGAAATGTGAGAGGAGGGGAGAGGGAACCATGAAAGGCAATGTCGAGTGCTCGGTGAGAAGGGCTCAACCCTAACGCTACCACGCTACTGGTTGGGTCAAACACCTATAGCACCATTAATTTATTCAACTATTTTTTCTATCTAGTTATTAAGCTCAATAAGCATTAGTTTGTTGACAGCAAATTAAATGCATGTCATATGTATGATCTTCACCTGTAGCACCACACGGGCATTATTGCACAAAGAAACACACACTTGCAGCACGTGTGTCTACAGCATATATGTAAACATCTATAATTAGTGAATTAAATAAAAAAACAACATATTAATTGTCAATTGAGAGCTATTTAAATACCGGGTGATTGATTGGACGTGTATTTTAGAAAATAAACAAAAACTCATGCCCTTTTTTTGCTAACTTAGTCCATTTTATAATAATTGACTTAAAGGAAAAATTAGACCTGCAACTATTTTTGAAACAAAGATAATAAATACTATACCTAATTTTCTTTTAGCGCAATCCTTTTTTTGTCACGTGTGGGACGCACGTGTATTTTTACTAGTAAAAAAAGAAGAAGAAGAACTATATTTTTTTGCAAGGAAAAGGAGAAGTATATAAGTATTATATCCTGTACTTTTTAAAATAATTGACATTACATGTTTCACCATTTCTCATATTCGAATTTTTGGCATAAATAAATGAACAAAAAAAATAGTATAAGCTATGCTTAACGGTGTCAATTTTTTTAGAAGAATAACGGTGTCAAACATTAGTCTCAGTACTTGGAGAGGAGACTTATTTTGGAGTTTTTTTATTATCCTCGGTAGGCACGCAACAGATAGTAAATATTAGAGATTCTCACAATAATTACTCTCTACATCTACATCTGACTTACACACTTGTCCATCTAGACAACATAGTTAGTACGGAGTACTCCCTCCGTCCATAAATGATCTACATATTTAGCAGAGAAAAAGTATCCAGAAATGATCTGCGTATTTGCACAACAACTTATTAATGCACCTCCTTGTATTTAGCCATTGTGTGCATGTCTCTATGCATATAGATGCTATTGGTTGCATGCAACTCTATGCATTTAATAAAATTTTTTATGATACATGTTTAATAAAAATATAAATATGTGCTCATTTTATCTTAGTTTTAGTGTCATCCGCAAAATACGAAGATCATCGGATGGAGTAGATGCCAATGGCAATCAGACGTTGCAACGAGGAGCGTACATCAGCTGAAAACTAGAGGCCAGCACGCGCAAACGTCGGGCGCATGTACCGATGAAAGGAAGCACCTAACCCAACCCGGCCGGTCCCCCAGGCCTGCCAGCCAGCGGCCGAAACAGATGATCGCACATTTGCACGCAGATCGACTCGATCGGCGATGTCGATCCTCCGCTGATTACGACGCGCGCGCTCCCATCCCATGATCGCTTCCGCTTCGGGGCATCCCGCTGGGATCGGCAACCCCACGCGGCCCCTTTCTGCCTGCCCCTCTCTTCCAGCGGGCCGATCCAGTCCAGCGCGACCGGCCGCGACCACCACCCACGTTTCCAATGCAAGCAGCAGCGAGCGATCGGTGCAGGACATGCAACTAGCTAGCGGATCCTGGTGGAGTGGATCGAATCCCCCGGCCGTTCCCTGCACGAGGTCCATGTGAGCGACCTACCTCGATCGATTCTCGTGGCCGGCCGGCCGCCCGGCATGCAGCAGGTCATGGCAATAAAACTGGGGCACGCCACGGCACGACCGACGGGGACGCCTGGGCGGCAATGGCAGCAATGGCCGCGTGCCGTCTTGCGGGGGCACTACTGGAGAGAGAGAGAGCGATCCGTTCCCTGGATTCGTTCCGGTTCGAAACCAAGCTAACGATAGAAGAATCGGTCCTGAAAATATGGTACTCCTAAAGAAGTTTTAGTTCGGGTTAGTTGGTGTTTTCTTTAGTCACACTAATCTAGACTAAGGCCCTATCAACCGAAACTAAAATTTTCTAGGCATTGGCAATAAAAGAAAATCATTATCTATGTAGCTAGATGTGCCAGTGAATTGTAGTGGTTGAATAGATCTCGCGTGATGCTGTTGGTTTTGAGTTCGAGTCCCGCTTTTGTACGAACTATCGGTATCCAATTTCTATAACTGGGACTAAAATCTGAAAACATTAATCCTATTTTTACAGTACAGGTTAGGAATTTGGGACCTATGCTTGTTCTCCTTGCAGTGGGGGCTCCGTTCTCTGAATCCGGCCGGCGAGCGAGGCAGCCCAGTGGGCGGCACGGCACCAGTGGCCGGGACAGTGGGCTAGCTCTCGATCGTTCTTGAGGGCTACTAATCGATCTCGCGAGTCGCGACAACACCGTACCTCGTCGTCGTAGGATTAGGATCGATCTGGACAGTGTTCTTTTTTCTTGCTCGATCGATCGATCGAGTTGGGTACGCCGTGTGCCTGCATGGTGCATGAATTTGCTTATTGGGACACCGGCCGGATGGCGTGTACCTGGACTGCTGGACATGACATAATGGGGTTGTGTTTCCGGCAGGGCTCCGTGGCTAGTGGCTTAAAGTGCACACTCTGTGTGTGTGTGTCTGGCAGCGGCGGGGACGGTTGGTCCAACTGATCCAAGTAGTGCTTGGAGTGGAGAGACGGTGTGGGAGAGGCTGACATGTAGGCTTCGCACAGCATTGGATCCACACGGAACAGCATGGCCTGCCATGCAAGGTTAACGGCTTGAGTTTCTACTCGTTAGGATCTGAATGCCAAAAAAAACTTTAAAGATCCGAAATTAAGATTTACTAAGTTTGGAGATCCTACTTGGCACCCCTAGCTAATTTTAAGGAATCGCTAGTGCATTTCACTCAAGAGAATCTGAATAGGGATGAAGGAGCTCAGCTCAGCTCAGCTCAGCGCACGCGGCTTCTTTTCCTTGGACGAAGCTGTGTCGCTTTTCCTAAAGACAAACCGCTAAACCATTACCTAGGATTAAGTCCTGTTAAAAATAACCATTCAATTTTTTCAGATGCTTATGTAAGGGAATTTTTCACGTCGGGTAAGAACTTTTGGTCCGCGGCGCTGTCCGGTGAATTTATCAGGGTCGGGTGGGGTTTCCGTGTTAATTGAGTCAAGAAAAAGGACTGCGCTAACGCCTGCGCGCGCGGGATTTGGGGCTCCCACACGCGCACCCTCCCCCACTCGCCATGTGTCCCTGACCACCACTGTTCATCTTCTCCACCCTGCCCGCGCGTCTTGTCGCCCCCGCTCCACCCTCCTACCGCCTCCTCCCTCCCACGTTAACCTAGCTTCGCCCGAGTGGCTACACCGGGCTCCCTCGCCGCCACTGCCTCCCCCAGCTCCGGCGGCGTCCTCGCTGCCTCCGCTGCCGCCCTCCACACCGCCGCTAGCTAATTCGGCTTTGCCAGAGTGGCACCGCCCATTACGCCCCCACCACCAGCCCTCTGTTGACGCAAGATATTGACTAAATTTATGCTCTATTTTTACATAATTTTATGCCTTTTCAGAAGTTAATCTTATGATTTAGTCTTGTTTTGCTAACAAATAACCCCGTTTTCGAGAATGCTCTTTATTTTTGCACATTATTAAATATTGCAAAAAATGAGAAATAATTGCAATAATTGAGAAGACTACTCGTTGATGGATCAATGCTATAAGTCCAAGGAGGTGAGATGATTAATAGAAGAAGAGCAATTAAAGCCGAAAAGAAGGTCCAAGCCCATTATGGAGAAGGTTCCAGAGACTAAGGATTGCTGGAGTACGAAGAATACGAAGATAAGGAAGGTTTACCAAGAGTCCAATCCAAACTCCAATTAAATCTCGAGATATTCTCGGATTCCAGGATAGCAGCACCTTGTGGGCCCAATTCGGAGACATTAACGATATCAAATGAAGAAAGTTTGAATACCAAAGTTGTAGATCTCTTCGAGCTCTACGATTTAGAGTCCGAGTTTGCCTTATTTGAACCTCAGATGAGAGAGTTATGGTCGAAATACTAATTGCTGCAGAATATGGAAAGCTAATTTCGGGAAGGACTAGGACAATGACTTCATCTCCAAGCAAGGAAGTATATGGACGACTGGGACTCTTTTGGAAAACTTGTATATACATAGAAATAGGTGTTTTAGTTGTCTTAGGACTCTTAGAACCGACCTATTACATTTCATGTATAGATGACTCTCCGGAGTATAAATATATGCCCTCCCTAGAGGGAGAGACATCCAATTCCATCGAATTCATTGTAAACCAGAGCTCCAAAGTTAGGGTTTAGGGTCCATCTTCGCAAGACTCATCGAGAAGGAGATCTCGGCGAAAGGAGGCAGCGAGAGGAGGCAGGAACGGAGGGGGTCGGCCGACCTACCCCCAGGGTCGGCCGACCACCCCTGTTCCCGGGGAGTCTCGAGGTCGTCTTCAAGTATGTTGGTCGTCTCGCCGAATTCGACAACTATACGCTTCAAGTTCATGATGTATCTCGAGTAACTCTCTGTTCTTCTTGTTTTACTACGATAAACCTTGAGTTCGATCAATGAAATAGTCTATTTGCTATGAGTTCTTTGTTTATACATGATTTATGATCCATATCTTTGCAATGCTTCATCTCTACATGTGATCCGGCCGGATTGATTAATCCACATGTCTTTTAGTAGATCCTTTTATTTTAATTAGTTGATTGAATCTGCTCATGCTTAGATATGGTTTAGGCTTGTTAGTTCGTTGATTACTCTGACTTATGTGACAAGTGGTTAGAGGAAAAGGTACTATCAAGTTTATGACATTCTTGATCATGTTTATTCTATGTTTCACGTTAGATCCATGCTCAGGGTAGTTCATAGTTTATAAGAAGTTTGTCCCATATCCCTTGCTAATCCCTTAGCCGTATTAGCTTCATTATCGATCTTGCTTTGATCCTATCAAGCTTTTGTTCTTGATTCAGTATATGCTATAGTCTAGTTTTATATCCAGTTTATGTTATAGTTAGTTTTATACCTAGTTTATAGTTAGAATATCTTTTATCATCCTTTAGTTTAGTTTAGATATAGATTAGTCAGTAATTACTCTCTTTTATCTTTAGTTTATTAGATTTATTAGAGCTAGTTAGTAATTGATTAATCCTTGATTAATAGTAGTTTAAACCTAGTTTTCCACAGATTGACAAAACCCTTGATACTCATCTCGGAGAAAGGCTACACCGATACTGTCGCTTGCAGTATAAGGTTTGGCGTGCTTAAATGCCGTCAACACCCTCCTCGACCGGCTCAGCTACCCCACAACCGCCACCACCGCCGGTCTAGCCGCCGCCCTGAAGCTCCCCTTTACAGCCGGAGGCAAAAAAAAACCCACCTTGGAACCCCAAATCCCTAACCCTGAAACCCTAATCTCCAACTTGGAATCCCAAATGCAAGAGGAGGAGGAGGAGGAGAGGAGGAGGAAACCTACCTCGATGCTGGCCACCGGAGCATGAGCCGCCGCCCGCCAGCTGCTCGCTGTCGCCCGCGGGGAGGAGTTGAGCGTGATGGAGGAAGAGGGCGAGCGGGATGCAGCCGACGGGAGGAAGATGGGTGGCCGAGGAGATATCGAGCGGTGGAGACTCGCTGTCGGCCGTGGGATGTCAATCGGGCGGTGGGCAAGGTGTGCGGGAAAAAAAAATGGAATAGCTCAGCAACTACGGCGTTGCGTTAGTGTAACATAATATGCCCATGCATATAATGCTAGTAAGCTGAGACAGCACGTACGTACAGAAAATTAAAGCAAGATCACGGTGATGTATGTATGCTAGCGTACGTGCGTACTAGCGCGCATCGGTTGAGATCTTGCCGGGATCTCAGCACAAACACACCCCGTTTGGTTTGAGCCTATACTGTACCGTACCGCACGTCCTTGTCCACACACGCATGACACATGCCATGGCAATTACCGACCGAGAGGAGGATTGATGAGCACATCCTGCATACACATGTCATGTGTACTCCGATCCGATCCAGTAACAAGGAAAGGCCTGTCGCTCGTCGATCGTTTCGATCAATAGTAGGATGCAAGCAAAGCTAATACTCCGTATGTAGTAAGTTTGTACTGGTTCGTCAGGGTGGGTCGGTCTCGGTCTCACGTCACGTCGCAGTGGATCGGAGTAGTCCGGCTAGTAGCTAGGAAAGGAAAGGGTGGCTCCATCTTTCTGGAGCTGGCAGCTAGCAGCGCTCGATGGATGCATCGGATCGACGTCATCCCGGCCGGCCGTATGCATGCATGCATCTACTCCTACATGGATGGATGGATGGATCTAGATCTAGGTAGCAACCATGCATATCTTCCTCGTGCGTACGTGACGTCCACGTCGATCCACCTCGATGACAAATGCAAGACCTACTACCCTCGCCGCGGCCGTAAGAGGGAAAGATCACGCACGGCGCCGGCATGATCTTCGATCCTAGGCAGCTAGGTCGGTAGTAGCCGCTAGACCATGCAAGCATGCATGGCCCATCCTAGATCGACCCGAGATCCTCGATCGATCGATCAGCGCTACCTACCTGAAGCTGAAGGAACCTAGCTACCGAACCAATCCATCGTCGGATCGGACGGCGGGGATCGGATGCATCATCACGTACACGCATATGCTCCATGCTCCCCGCGCCGGCCGGCAACTCGATCGCGTCGCGTGGGGGCGTGGGCGGTGCCGTATAGCGTGCGTGGGGGCGATGATTTAGCCGGCCGGTGGGTTAATTATATAGTTAGGGCGAGCGAGGGAGGGAGGGAGGGAGGGAGGGAGAGGTGGGTGGTGCACGCATGCAGGGCGTACACTGTGCTGTGCTGTGCTAGGAGGAGGATGGGACAAGTAAGGACCATCACTCGGAAAGCTGGGCGGACCACGAGCTCGATCAGTTTGCATTGAGAGAGCTCTGCCATGTTTGGTCAGTAACTTTGGCTCTGGCGGCACAACATTAGGTTCTTTTTTTGTTTTGTTTTTTGACTTCACTTCACTTTACCATCTGGCAGCACCTGTGTGTGCTAGCTCAACGCAACGCAAAGGATTTGCCTTTGAGGCAAGTAACGTAGGTAGATGCGGTCTTTATTTTGCCGCGCGAGCGAGCTCTTAGCTTCTCTTGTGTTCACGGCACTTGCTCACGCACGTTTGTTGGGGTTGGTGGTCCTCCCGGCCGGCCCGCCACCTTTCACTCCACTACCCGGCCTGAATGGCAACTGGCCTGGCCTGTGCACATGCTGTCACTGTGTGCCCAGTACGTACCGGCAACTGGGAAAGCGACCCGGCCTCCTGCACTCCTGCTCCTGCTCCAGCCGTTGGGCTCGACGTCCACGGTCCATGACCTGGCGGGTTCTCGGCCCAGCAGCGAATCGCCCGTGCTGGGCCTCTGTAGGCAGACGGCATGGCCCATTTACTCTTGTGGGAAACGAAACCTCCTGCTCGTGCCCTTGTCGTGTACGTATAACAGGTCCGGAACGAACGACGAGTGCGATAGACGACACATATCTGTACTGCTCCTAGGCCGAGAGCCTGTGGATCACATCGACTTGGTGCCGTGGCGCGGCAACACATGGATCGGCTAGTGCCTAGGACTAGCTTATCTACTACCATATCCGTCCGTTCCTCCTCCTTTCCTTATGATAAGGTCGGTCATCACATGGTTGGTTCCATTCGCCAACAACAGATGGATGAGATGAGCGATCGTCGCTACCGAACAAAAATGCTGTGGTTTCAACAAGATTATTTCTGGATTGCTACATCTGTGTACGTTGGTGCTCTACTAGTCACACCGCCTTCAGCTACAGACTGGTACGGTGGCCCTGAGATATATATATCTATATGCCTCTGATACGTGGACATCGGGATGGTGGAGGGAAATCCCATTTCTTCGGGCAAGAGGCAACGCAGGCCGGATCGTGCTGCCATCAATTCAAAGACACACGGCCACTTATCCACACTGGAAAGAAAAAAACGAACACTACAGAGCACGATCCACAAGGCAGCGACCCACCGAATAGGGGACCGGCAGCGCTGGACTGGAATCTCCCACTGCGGCAAGCGATGCAAAGGCAAAAAAAACGGCTTTTCTTTTTCCAAGCTTGCGAGCACACGCTGCGAGCGCCAGCCACCTCTGAGGAAACAGCTAGCGTCTCGTCAGGCCCCGTTTTTGGATCAGATCAGATCAGATCAGGCAGACAGAAACTCCGATGACAGATGGTTGCCCTGCAGGCAAAATAAAAAATGCTTCATTTGATCAGCGAAACAACCACCAGGCTAATAAGGAGCTAGTAGTATTATACTGGTTGGCTTATTCCCAAGCTATATACCGCAGCAACTGATAATTAAAATGCTGTGCTGTGAGGATCTAATTAAACATGGCTCAATCCACAACGCATCTCGCACTCTGGACGTTTCTTGGTGCAGTGAGATATGTGGATATCGATCGATCGATACGCCAGTACGCCACCCGATCGACAGCGACACCTGCCCGCCGGGTTGATTAAATTCCTTTCTCGACAGCCTCCCATGGATGCATGCTTCAGAACCAGAACCGGAGGCCAATTGCCAGTCGTCATCGTTCAGCATCAGCACTGGAATTCAACGTATGATCAGGACATCGATCAGGTCGATGTTGCATGCAGAATACTGCTCAGAGCAGTTCGTTTTAGGGTTGCCTATATGATATCCATCCATCCATCCATATATATGCTCAATTGACCATATACTCCCTGTTTCGGTAGCAGTAGTTTGTGCTATCTGTAGACTCTAGCTGATGAGGATACGATGTACTTAGCTGATTGCCCGTGCTACATTCAGTGGATAGGGTGTAGAACAGTGAACAGATCTAGCACCAAACATTATACCATCTCAGGACGCTTCAGGCATGAGTTTGCTCGCTTGAGGCGTTAACTGAATGTCTGAATCCACCCATCAGTCCAGCAAGACTGTAGCGCACTATAGGTTTCCTTAATTGCCATAAACTGCTCGATCGATTGGTTCTCTTATGATTGACTTGGTTGGTCTGCTTTTTTTCGCACTTGCCTTATGAATCGTATGATATGGTCATGGTCAAGGATCTCTCTTCTACACCAAATTAAAGGCTGTTGTTCACTTTTACCCTTTTCTTCAACAAAAAAAAAAGATGAGGAGAAAGAGACCCATAACATCTACCGTACGGTGTGTGCTCCTAGGTACAGTACGACGCAGCGTCCATGTCTTGAACTCATGATTGGTCGCTATATCTGGTGACGCGAGATAGATAGGATCACAAACCTACGGATTACTGTATTATCAATACAGTACGGTGGCAAAAAAAAAAAAAAAAGCGAGAGAGCTAAAGTTGGGGTTTCCAAGATCCAACACAATCATGTCCATCCATATATAGTTAATCAGGACGTACAAGTTGCATATATAAATCCTGCAGGATCGCCACCGTGCTCACTCAGCCTCACAAAGTTTAGAACCCGCACAAATGGGAGCGAAACAGTACACGTACACACGATAACGTTTCAGTTTCACAAGGAACAAGAGCGAGGCCCACGCTGTTGGGAACAAACCTAGGCAGCAGGCAGCAGGCAGGGGAGGGAGGAGAGGAGGATACGGATCCGTGCCCCATCCCCACACGACGAATTGAACGAAGCGGCCATACACCTCTCCCCCCTAGCTGCTCGATCACCTCTCAAGTTGCATGCACCGCTCGATGTCGATCGGCTTTGCAATTTTGCATGGTTGGTCCCAAAAGGTAGCCAGCCACACACTTGCAAAGGAAAGGAAGGCAAACATGGAAACTGCCGGTGACGGTGCACCTCAACGCTCCAACAGAAAGGGCCCTACCTACTTACCTGGCAAGGTACCTGTAGCTGGGCCCCCTGAGTTTTTTGTTGGGCGGGCCTACGTCATGGACGCACGCGCCTGACCTAGTACCGGTAGTAGACGTCCGACGACACACAGAACCCGGAAAATTAAAGGCAGCACAAGTGCACTAGAAGCATCTCTAGCCCATGTCACGTTCGTATATTTAGACTCTAATTAGAAATATTAAGTATGGTCTAATTATAAAACTAATTACAGACGAGAACTAAACGGCGAGATAAGTTTATTAAGCCTAATTAATCGGATGGTTACTGTGGCATCGCATTTGCTAATCATAGATTAATTACGCTTAACAAATTCATCTCGCTGTTTAGTCCTCGTCTGTGTAATTGGTTTTATAATTATATTATATTTAATACGTTTAACTAGCGTCCAAACATCCGATGTGATATGGGCTAAAATTTAACCGGTGCATCCAAACATCCCCTAAGTTTACAGTAATTTGGCCCTGCCCGGCGTCGCCCGCCGCAGCGCAAGAACAAGAACGAAGAAGATGTATGGAACAACAAGTCTGGGTGGGGTTTATCGTCATCCAGTTGGCTTGGCTTGGCTCTGATGTTTGATGGATGGCCGCATGCTGGCCTCAACCCGAGTCCATGGATGCCGCGCGCGCGCGGCGGCGGCGGCAAGCAACAGCGCTCGCTCGCGTTGCGTCCGCACGCAAAGCACCCCGGGCGGGGCCGGCCGTCGGGGGAATCAATGCAAATATATGCAATGCAAGGAACCCCACGCGGAGACGATGCAAGAGCGCCGCGCCGCGTGCGGATCGAGCTGCCTCCACCACCACCCGAGATGCTGCAGCCAAAGCCCGTCCGTGCAAGCTTGGGATATGTTCACGTGCATGCATGCACGGGCGGTGGAATTGGAAGGAAAAAGCCGTGTTCCTACGTTATAGGAGAATGTAATGAGCGTCAAATAAAGTCCGGCCAAGTTGACGGAGGGGGAAGGAGCGCCGATACGCGATCACTGACAGCTGGAAGAGTCGGGCCACGCGGCCACGCCCACGACAGTGAAAAACCAGCGAACGGAACGGAGCGAAACCCCACCACCACCAGTGTGGCAACGAGTGGAGTGGTGTGAAAAAGCGTCGGACCATAGTCTCTACGACGCGACAGCCATATCAGATCTCGCTGCTTTTGGCTGCTGACGGCAAATCGGCGTTCCAAGGAAATGAAGCCGGCCGGCGGCCTGAAAATAAATAAAGGCGATGTCTCGCCTCGCTCGCTCGCTGTAGTAGTCACCGTCGGAATCGGCAGATGGATGCATGCAGGCAGGAAGGGCAGGGGGAGCGGCGGAGGAGGGCCGTCGTCGACCGGGCCGAGTGCGCAAGAAACGAATAGTTTCTCAACGACGATGGGATGGGATGCCAAGGGAATATATGAAGAAAAGCCGCCCGTGTGCGTGTGGCGTCCGCGCCCGGTTCCGTTTTGCCTCCCGCGGCAAACAAAGAATCCATGGGGCCATCGGCCGGGGACCAAGAGCTCTGAGGCAGGCCAGCCCAGCCCCCGGCCGTCCGTCCGAGTCAATCGTCGACGAGCACGGAAGAAGCACGCGGTTTCGCACCTTACCGGGCGAGGCGGCGTCTGCTGTTGGTGCCTCCCCCGGCTGCCAGACGCGCACCCCCCAACGACGCCATGAACGGCTGCATGCCGCGCGCGCGGACACCGAGACGTACGTACGAGAGGTGGCGCGGAACCGTGCAACGTACGGAGCCGCTGGTTCGTTCGTGGCCGGCCGCGGCGGCGGGAACGGGACAAAAACTAGGCTGTGGGCTTGTGGCACGTACTCTGGCACGCACATCGCCACCCCCACGCACGCCCGCCCGCAGTGTAACACAGCTAGTAGAGTAGATCGCTTGCTTGTTCGTTCGTGTCCGTCCATTCGTTCGCCCAATCGAACAAAACTCCAAACAGCTCAGCTCTGCTCCGTTGCAACACACTGGAGTAATAGCAGCTGACGTCATAGGCGTGTAGTAGTGTATCGATCGCTCGATCTACGGCACAGCTTGGCAAGCAAATGAACCAATAAAATCTACAATTTATCAATAATACGTCTATAGTACTCATATATTTAATAAAGCCTCTGTATGATCCCTACGTACTAGCATTCTAGTGTACGACTGCTGCAATCTAGCTGTAAGCTGCTGCTGGCCTGCTCTTCTCCGATCACCAGCTTCACACCTCAAGAAACTCTCGCCGCATTACACGGGCGGCAGCGCGTGCGCCGGCGCCGGCGGACAGGCCGCCTCGGGCTGCAGCAGCGCCTTCTTGGCGGCCGCAGGCCCGACGACGGCGGCGCGGCAGACGGGGCAGGTGGAGTGCTTGAGCAGCCAGGCGTCGACGCAGCCGGCGTGGAACTCGTGCCCGCACTTGGGCAGCCGCCGCACCGTCTCGCCGGGCTCCGCCTGCCCCAGGCACACGGGGCAGTCTGCCGGAGCCGGCGCCGGCGCCGGCCCCGGCCCCTCCGCGGCGACCGCGAACGTCGGCAGCGCGGCGATCGCGTCCGCGCTCATGCCTTGGTGCTCCTCGCCCGCAGGCGCGCCGAGCTGGCTCTGGACGCTGCGGCGGCGGGAGCAGAGGTACCAGATGGCGAGGTAGAGCAGGAAGGTGAGGATGCCGATGGCGAAGGAGAGCCCCATGAAGAGCAGCCTGGCGCGGGTGCTGTAGCGCGACGTGTCCGACGAGAAGAGCCACGAGCTCGGCGCGCCCATGCTCATCTTCTGCTTGTAGTACTAGTGTATATGGCACGTACGCGCGACGCGCGTTGTGGTCTGGACTCTGTCCGTCCGATAGGACGACGACTTGCGGAGTTGCGGGACGGGACCCTGCCTCGTTGCCTTGGCTCTGGCTGCCGCCTCGGCGCCGGAAGCTGCGGCCGGCCGGCCGGAGAGACTCGACGGTTGGAGAATGGGATGGAAATCGCCGTGCAGTGCAGGTGCACGAATCCGTGGGCGGCGGCGGTGTGCTCGATCGCTCTGGCCTGTCTGGGGGGTTGGTCTTGGCTGCTTGCTTTGTTTACTGATGAAGACGAAGAGTTTGCTGGGGCCAAGGGGCGCCGCCGAGCGCCGATTTATAAAGCCGCGGGTGGGGTCCGATCTGTTTCTTGAACCTGGCCCTTGCCGTGCACGACGTCAGACATGAGGGAGGGAGGTCGCCAGATATTTCATTCGCTTCAGGAGAGAAAGGACCGGACGACGCGGCGGTGCAAAGCCCAGCAGAAGCCAGGTGTGAATCCTCGGCGTGTCAACTCTCGGTGCTGCCCCTTTGGTTCTTCTTCTTCTAAAGCAAAAGCAGAAGCCCCGTCCCTACTCTTTGAGTCTCCTTTTCACACCAATCATCTTTCCTTGCGTTCCACTGACCACTATACATAACGCTCGAACTAACGCCATCTGTTGGGGGTCATTTGTGTGTGCAACTTCCTTGGACCGTTCCTTCCTTGTTCAATCTGCCTAGTATATCATTAGCGGGGCGGCCCGTACATGGTGTGCGTTCTCTACTAGCCTTGTTCACTCCGTCAGTATATATATATTATAGGGATTAGTGGAGTCTAGTGCGTCGTCGCCATGTTTACCTCACCTCAAATCAAAAAAGGCATTCTGCGCTGCCACCTGGCCTGGAGCTGCGGTGCGTGCGCTCTTGTGCAAGAGTGAGATTTCATCAACGGTGGTTTTCTAGCTATCGATCGATCACGATGAGATGACGCACAGGAGGTTTATTATTAGTTAATCTAGGACTGGGACTTGGACTTGGGGTCATGAGCCAATGATTATATATAGGCGCATTATATATAGTGCAGGATTATGTTTTTTAGAATTATTTTGTGTAGGATTACGTTATCGTGCGCTGCGCCACTAGCCCGTCGGCCTGCCGCCGTGTTCGGGTGCACAAAGTCAGTACATGCCCTCTTTCTCTCTCCCCCCCTTTCTGTTCTTTTCTTCCTTTTACCAGCCCACAGAATTAGTAGTAAAGATGTACTACAGATTAAATTCGGCACCGAATCTCTGCAGCCACATTGTACTAGTGGAGATGGAGGGTGGTCTCCAGGCCTCCATGAGCTGTGCTGTGCTAGCACTGTACTGTACGACAGTACGAGGATGATATGTGGGATTGAAAAAAAAACTAGTAGAACAAAGCAACGGCGTACAACGTGTCCCCACCAGCGCAGCGTCTATTCCAGCTGTCCTTGCATGGTGTGCGTAGAGGACCACGAAGAAAAGAGAACAGAACTGTTGCGTGTCATGGTTGGTGCAGTACGTACTACTACTACTACGTACTTGCCTCTGTAGCGATGCGCTTTTAACAATCATGTGCCGATGCGCGTCGAGCAAAACGGACACTGACCGTTGAGTTGCGTTGGTACCAGTGGCAGCACCTATTGAGACACGCGACACGTACCCATCCGTGTCTGACTCTGTGAATGTTGACTACTTGGAAGGTGAAAACCGGAACATCATGCAGATCGTCCATCCATCGATGCAAATGCATTGCATTGCAGCCGGCTTCGCACAGTTTGGCAGGTTGCATTGCCGCGTGTGCGGACGAGGAAGCGAGGCGACAGCTAGATGTTGGTGTGGTCGATCGTCTTCCCTTCGCTACCTCGGCGCGGTGGGCATGTGGCGCGTGTCATGAGCTTGCTTTATGTGAGTGACAGATACTAGGTGTCAGGTGTGTCGTCTTCAGACATTTTCTGCGTGCGTTCAGTTCAGGTTCAGTTTGCGCCCACAGCAGAGAGGGAGAGGCAGAAGAAGAAAAATAAAAGGCTCAGAGTATTCTTTTTCCCTCTTGACGCTAGTTTCAAATATTCAGATGCTAGCTGCACCAACAGTCCAATAATGAAATCTGACCTCAACCACGGGAGAAAAAGAAAAGGCAAAAAGGGCCCAGATTACTGCTCCAAAATTCCCTCTCCATCGATCCGCTAACGTGAACCACAAACAAACCAACCTATAGGGCTGGCCGGTATCACAATCGCGACCAGCAGCAAAAAAAAAAAAAAAGGTGCTCTCGCCCCAGGCCATCTTTACGTACTGCGACCCTGCTTTGTTTGCTGCCTTTTTCCGTTTCCTGCTGGCTGGAGAAAAACGATGGGTTCAGGGGCGCATGCACCGTCGGCGCGGCCCCCAGTTTTAGCAGGAGCCCACTACCTCGGTGGCTCGGTCGACGGAGCTACCGGGTTCGTTGGAGTGCGGCGGCGGGCTAGCGATCGATCTCGGATCACGTCACGCCAGGAACCGCACCGCACGACGTGCTGCCTGCCATTGATGGCGCAAGCTGCTCCTCTGCTCCGCTGTCCTTGTCCTGTTGTGCAGGCCAGGCAAAGCACTGAAATTTTTTTATTTTTATATTTATTTAAATCGTTTTTTGCAAAAATAAATGGGCGATTCAAAAATTTGTAAATATAGATCTATACCGCCGGACCACTCGGCGGTATATAAAAACCGACAGACCACTCGGCTGTATTTAAAAATCGCCGGACCAACTGGCGTTTTTTAGAAACCGCCAGACCAGGAGGCTATAAGTTGCCAATGCGGCAGACGCTGCCACCGGTGGGCCCCGCGGACAAAAAATGCCGTGTCCGGCGGCGTTTTTTAAAAACTCGCCGGATTGGCCGGCGATATTTAAAAACCGCCGGAGGGATCGGCGGTTTTTTAAAAAACGCCGGCGGGGACGGCGGTTTAAGGCCCATATACCCCGCCGCCCCCTTCTCTCTCCTTCTTTTCTTTCTTTCTTCATCTTCCCCGGCGCCTTCCGCCGGCCGGCGCCATTGGAGCCCCGTGCCGCCACGCGCCAGAGCAGAGGGGAGAGGAGGAGAGGGGCGCGGCGCGCCACCCAGGAGGGAGAGGGCGCCACCAGGAGGGAGAGAGGGAGAGTAGATGAGGCCAAGGTTGCAGGTAAATCTTCTTTGAAACATATATTTGTTTAGCATTTTAGGTATCATTAGTAGTATTCTATGATATTAGTAGTAGTTTAGATACTATTATTAATAGTTTAGGTAACAGTAGTGGTATTTTATATAATATTAGCACTAGTTTGAATTATCGTTAGCGCATTTAGTCTCGTTTCATGTAATACTCATACTATTTTAGTTGACATTAGCACATTTACCAGTTTTAGATTTAGATAGAATATTCAATCATTACGATATATGGAAAATTTAGTGTTATATAGAAATGTGGTCACATATGTGCTAAGTACTGTCTTGGTTGTCGCATTTGTAGTCAAGCATGTCACAGAAAACATATTTTCAGATATATTTTGGTGAAGGGGAGATACGTTACGGTCAGTTCGGGGTAGATTTGAGTGGGTTTCGGTCAGTGACAAAAGGGCTGGACAAAGCAATTGAGAGGCCATTCCGTTCAGTGTATAACTGGTTCATGAAGTGTTTTAAGTTGGATTATGATGAATGTCAATTGAGCATCTCAGGAGTAACAACTAGGAGTTCATCGCATGTTTATTATGAATTAGTGCAAATAGAAAGCATTGTCGTATGGAGGAGGTTTGTTGATGTTAGCTTACGTCATGGGTTACCTCTGGTTCTTTTTGTGCAAGCATACGAGAAGGTGAATGCTGAACCAGAAAGCTCACGGGACTGTGATGAGGCCACAACAGTTGAACAAGTGGTGGACAATAATGTGAATCAGGTTAACGAGGTGGGCGTGGATAAAGATGAGCAAGGTGAAGCAAGTGAAAGCATACGGGAACCAAGGGGTGAAGTAGATGAGGGTGAAGAAATTGTATGTTTGGTTGAACAGATGCAGCGGGAGGATGCCGAGGCCAATGTCCCTGTTGATGAAGATTCAGATAATCAAGATGAAATATTGAACCAGGTTCCAAGTCAATGGGTTAACTATGATCACTCAGAACTGTTAGTGAATGAAGGTGAAACGGTGCCATGGGAATATAGTGAGAATGAAGTATCTGTGGGAGCTATTTACCATAGCAATATAGAGCTGAAAGAGGCCGTGCAAAGATGGTCAGCGAAGTGCCTGAAGAAAGAGTTCAGAGTTCAAAAGAGCAGTCCACAAATCTATGATGTGAAGTGCATACGAGATGATTGTCCTTTTAGGGTCCATGCATTCTTGGGAAAGTATGATATTTTATGTACCGTTTGAAGAACTGAACATCATACATGCATCTTTGAAGAGCTTGAGAGTCATCATCGTAACTTGACAGCTGATTTTGTGGCTCAATATATGTACTTGAAGATAGTAAATAATCCTGGATATGAGCTGAAGGCAATAATCAATAGCATAGAGTATGACTTTCAGTACAAAATAAGTTACAACAAAGCTTATAGGGCAAAACAGAAGGCGTTGAAAATGAGATGGGGTACGTATGAAGCATCGTACCACAACCTGTCACGTGTGCTGAACACACTATGTGACCGGAATCCCGGTAGTTAATTTGAGATTAAGCACTATAATTTGCCTCAGGATCGGACAAAGCGTGTTCTTCAGCGTGCTTTCTTTGCTTTGGGGGCATGTATCAATGCATTCCAGTATTGTCGCCCAGTGATATGCATCGACGGGACCTTCCTAACAGGGAGGTACGAGGGCACAATTCTGACTGCAATTGCGGCAGATGGAAACAGTCAGGTGCTCTCACTGGCTTTTGTGTTTGTTGAGAGTTAGAATGGGGACAGTTGGTACTTGTTTTTAGAGCGGATCAAGTCATGTATTGTTCAGGATCGGCGAGATGTGTGTGTGATTCATGATCGCCATGGAGGCATTATGCAAGCGGTGCAAGATTTACAGGAAGGATCTGTACAACGTCAAAGAACACCAAAGTGGGTCGATCTGAAGAGTCGGTGGTGCATGAGACACATGTGAGCTAACTTTCAGAAGCAGTTCAAGAACAAGAAACTAACAAAACTTTTTAAGAGGTTGTGTAGCCAGAATCAAGAAAGGAATTTCAATGTTTTGTGGAAAAAGCTTGATGAGCTCACAAAGAAGAAGGCTACGGAACTAAGTACTAGAGGTGTGAATTTAGAAGATGATGATCCAATTGCAATGGAAAATGTGGGCCTTGATGGTCCTAATGTGCGGCAGAGGTCTGGTCGTTCGATCAAGTCATTTTCGGAGTGGATTGAGCATGAGTCAAAGGAGAAGTGGTCTTTGTTGCATGATGAAGGAGGTGCACGTTATGGTATTTGTAGCGGAACCGCCGATTTAATCCGGGCTAAGCACATCTGCCACCTCTGGCTTGTAATGTGATTAGGCCAAACTAAACCCGGTCGTCCGTCGAGAGTCATTTGACCCCCAATAATACCATTTCCCAGAGAAACCGACATCATGCACATCTGACCCACGATGGAGCCACAACAAATACATCATCACAGGCAGTTGAATAGCATAATAATAGACTTAGTTACAAACCAGTTTCAAATAAAGTACAAGTCCAACGTAGAGTTATAAAGTAGCAAGTTCAAAAGTTTCTCGCAGCGGAATGATAAGTTCAGAAGTCACCATGATATCACAAAAGATTTGCCTTAGAAGTAACAACATCGAATCCACCGATGTTGCCCTTGTGTCACTCATGCCGATTCATCCTAAGTGGAGGCATGCACCACCTCCGACACAGGTGCAACCCATGAACTCCATACCTGCGCTCAAAATGTGGGGGCAAACCCTGAGTACTAATTACTCAGTAGGTCTTAATGGATTTGACTTACGGCTGACGCGAAGCTGCTTACTAGCAAATGGATCCTTAGCCATTGTTTTTAAACAGTGTCGTGTATAACTTAAGTAAACAAGTTTTCATCATTTATATAACCACCAACATAATAGTAAATTGCAGTAAGGTAAACAGTTCAATTCAAACATGTGATATTCAAAAATCATGAGTATTAGATACAGAGTGTTTAAGTAGTTACTACGTTGCCCGACAGTGATATTGGCATTCCCACACCTGGTAGGCATCAGCGATTCGAATCGATTTTTAATTTCCGGGAATAACTATCATGCCAGGGGTATATGCTTACTAGCCATCGCGTTCCCATATATAGCCCCAATCTTAACCTGTGTCGTCCCAAGTTTGATTCACTCCCACCTAGCCCCTGGGTTGTTGTGATGCCTCCGGCATCTCAGAGGCCCTAATTCATATTTGACTTAAGGTAATGGTTTCTTATAACTGAATCATGTTTAGAGATGGAAAGAACTAAGGTGGAGAAATCACAAGTCGAAAATTTTCTACTCAAATGAACAAAACCTCACGTTGTTTAAAACCCTTGTCGTTCATGCATTTCGAACTCTTGTGATCGGAGAAATCCTAGTCTATTTGCACTATATTCCACTACTCGTTAACTACTTGCTCCAAAACTTTGCAAATCAAGGAACCTCATTTACAATGGGATTCAAGCGCCCTAAGCTCTTATATCACATCGGACTTCCTTTTCATTCACCATAACCTTGTATTCATTATGACTCTGTAAGTGGAATGATTGAGCCACTCTTGTTGTGATGTCTCCTTAGGCAGTCTTGGATGCCTCGACGGGACCTGGAGTCCTATGTGTACGGCCGTCACATGGTTGTGTTACTAGGTTCGCGCTGGCATTAGGACATGCGAAGGCGTGACATCGCTTCAATCGTGGAACATTCATAATCGGTTTTTATCTTTAATTGATCTCGCTACTCTTGATTCGTGGGGATGATCGATTTCATTTTCACTACCCTGTATATATCATTTCATTGCCTTGTTTCACCTTGCCTTTCTTGAGTGTGGGAGTAGCCAATCTCCACCCACTGCTTATCCACACATTTTCATTGTTTCTGTGGAAGTGATCAGTCTCATTTCCACCATCTCATCACAATTTTCCATTGCCTTGTTTCACCTTGCCTTCTTGACCAGTGGGGATGATCCGTCTCAACCCTATGACTTGTTCGTATTAATTCATATCCATGTTTGATCTTGCCTCCGAGGATTGGTGGGAACAGTCAACTTCGTTCTCACTAACTCCGTCGATATTTTCTATCCATTCGTTGAACCTTATTCCCCGAAGGTGTACTTTACGAACATCCTCCACACTAGCTTTTGTCCTCAGCTAGTGCTCATGTCATATCGTCATTTCCCTATGAGTGGTTTTCTTCCTCTTAGAAGGGAGCTTACTAGCATTTTGTTTCGCTAATAAGAACACATCACCTTGTTTAGGCGAATACGGCCTATCTTCTCCCTCTTGTGCCTTTCTTGTCCCGATGAGTAAAATGTGCTACGTTTCACCACATCCTACTCCTTGAAGATATGCTGACTTGAAATTCTATATGTGGACACAGTCCCTATCAAATAAAAGGAATGTGTCTCTCAACAACGCGTCCGATGATACTCCTTTCAATTAAAAGACCCTGCCTTATTCAATTTCCGACTGTTTACACTTTGCTTTCATTATTTGGATAAATCAGGTACTTACCATGTTTCAAATATTGGTATCAAAGTCAGGAAATGACTTCATTCCTTTGCTTCAATCACAGGCACTTGCTCACTGACCACATTCTCTTCATGGTTTGTTCATTCGCTCTCATATAGGGCACGACTTGCCGAGTACCTTAGAGAGACCACTCGAGCCTAAATTAGAGGATGCTCTGTGACTACTTGTGTAAAATAGGTACTAACCATTCACAAGCTAGTTGACAAAGCTAACAGTTAAAGATTTGGATGCTTCTATGTGAATTTGAAAAGACACGAATCCACAATGCCCATACCCTTTGTAATACACGCTAGGTTATACCGCCGTACCTCATCCAAATCTCGGGACGAGATTTCTTTAAGGGGGGTGGGTTGTGATGCCTCCGGCATCTCAGAGGCCCTAATTCATATTTGACTTAAGGTAATGGTTTCTTATAACTGAATCATGTTTAGAGATGGAAAGAACTAAGGTGGAGAAATCACAAGTCGAAAATTTTCTACTCAAATGAACAAAACCTCACGTTGTTTAGGTGTTTAGTCCAAAAACCAAAGGATTTCATAAGAAACCCCAAGTACAAAAGTTTTAGTTCTTGTTATATATAGATCAAATTTCCTTCTGGTACAAGTTAAAAATGTTGAATTGGAAGCTTCAAAAGGCCAAGTCAAATCAGGTCAAACTTAGTCCACACTTAAACTCCCAAATCTGCATTTCAGCCTTTCCCCAAACTTCGTTCTGAAATTACTTTTGTTTTCACTATAGAACTTCAAAATCTACCTGACTAGGAAATGAAATTAAACTTATAAGCTTTCAAATGAACCTAATATCAAAGTTATTGGACTCCGTTTGATACTTCAAAGGTTTGAAACAAAAAGGACCATACATAAATTGAAGTTGGAGTTTCGCAAAACCCCTGAGTACACTTGTGACTATAGTTCAAAATATAATGTGATTTGGACCAAACTCTCTATAACAAACTTGTATACAATTTTATGTGGATCAACTTTGGTATTGAGTGTGGTAACATGCACAAAGGTTTAAGTGGAGTTTTGAGTCGATTAATAAAAAAACAGAAATCTGCCTAAACTTGATCGGTAAGGCAAATTCAAATTTCAATGGAACAAAAGTTCCTATCATGCAAAACATCATATATGAAAGTTGTAGATAATTAAAAACTACACAACATTGGTATAATACTCTTTCTCTGAAAATGAGCATAAAATAGACTTTAGGAATTTCTAAGTTTGCGTTAAACCTTGGTCAAACTGGAGTCAGCAGGTTAAATTCAAATTTATTCATAGTTAAACTTGGAATCAGGGATTAGTTATTTTAACAAAGTTGTAGATCTCAAAAGGTACAACATTTCATTCAATTGGGTCCTTTTCAAATTCGGCTCCTACGTTGGTCAAATTGGCAAAATTCAGAAACTTAGTTAGCTGGTCAAACCTCCTTCTTTCCATTTTCAAGAAATTCCCTTTTTCTCTGTCTCAATGACAAGCGGGCCCCACCTGTCGGGTCGCCTGCGCCGGTACTCGGGTGGGTCCCACAGCTCCACGTTTCCCGCACCCGGTCCATAGGCCATCTTCATTTTATTTCGCCCCGGTCCCACCTGTCAGCGTCCCACGGTCTACGGACCGCGTCCACCGCGCGTCGCTTTCTTCCTCCTCTCCTCCCGCTCGCCCACGCGGCACCGGCCCTGGCCGCCATGGCCACGCGCCGCCCTGGCCGCCCTGCCACGCCCGGCCTGCTTTGCCTACTTCCTCCGCGCGCGCCCGTGAAATGGAAACGCCGGCTCCCCAGCTCCGCGCCCACTTCCTTGCCTCTCCTACGCCTGCACCAGCCCGCCCCGCGCCTCCCAATCCGCGCCGCCATTGGAGCAACCGAGCTCTGGTCGAGCTCGGGCCGTCTCCCCTGCTCGCCCGCACGCCTGTAGGCCACCACCGCCGGACGCGCCTCGGCCTCGCGCACCCAGAGCACTAGGTGGCATCGCCGTTCCCCTCTCCGTCCGGTAGATCGGGCCGCGACCACCGAACTCCGTACGCCGTCGCCACCTACCGTTCAAGCAGCGTTCCCGAGCTGCTGCGACCTCCCCGCACGACGCCTCCTTGGGGAAAAGCTTCCCCGGTGTTGGGAACACGTCCCTAGGGTGGCGCGGCTCCAAGTCAGGCACCCTACACGCCGGCCCTCGCACGGGCATGCCCCACGCTGCGCGCCTATGTGCTTTTGTCCAGAGGAAGAAGGAAGAAGAAGGTGAAATAGCTAATAACCCCCTGAGGTTTTGTTTATTTCCGTTCAAGTCCAATGCGCTGTTCACTCAGTCTAGGATTACTTACATGCAGGCCCCTGGAGACTACGATTAATTCTGGTTTAGTCCTCGCCAGTTGATTTTCTATTTAAATGCATTCTTTTAAGCAGCAAACTTTGAAAATTCGTAATAAATCAAATAAAAATCAGAAAAATACAAACTTTGTTGCAGTGTACTCCTATTAAGTAGATCTACAGAATGGGTATGATGGTTGGGTATGAAAAGACCTTTTTGCCCCTGTTAATGTGCATGCATGAAAGACCTTAATAAATAGGAAATGTGGGAAAAATGAGCTTCAAAAATTATGAAATTTGGGCAGAGACCTTATTAACATGTGTAGGCTCTGTATAAATTTTAGTAGCCCTAGCATTGATTGTTTAATTACTATTTTGCCCTTGTCTTGTATTAAGCATATATTAATTTAGGAAAAGGTTGCTATGGAGAAAAATGCTCCAGGTGACTTTAGGGGCTTGATATGAGCTCTAGGTTATGAACATGGCTCACTGCTAGAGTAGGAGGTGGTGCATGTAAGGTTTTGACTCTAATTTGAAAATGGTAGAAATAATGCAAATTTACGTAAATAATAGAAAATGTGAGACTAGTATATCCAATAAAAACCACCACAGTTACCATAGTAATCTTAATGACTAAATAACTATTGCATATTTGATCGGCTCACATCACCATGTTAGCTTTATGATTGACAACTTGATTTTTGTATATGTGTTCTTGTGAGATTGCACATACACGATTGCTTCGGGTCCACAAAAGTAATATTAATGCTAGTGCCAGTCGGGATGTTTTGATTGAGCTAGTAATCCATTACATGCGTAACTAGATGTTTGCCTCATATTTTTGCTTAATCAGTTGTATGCTTGATAATCGTGCATCTCATTCACTATGTCATGCATAGCATTCATATAGCGACGCTTATTGCAGATACGTGATTGAGAAGCAAGTGTGAGGAACTACTTCGAGCAACTGTGGTCCAAAAGGTCAAGTAAGCCCCAGACACGACCTGGAGAGCCCATCAGTCGTGTTTGGAAGGAGGAGTTGTCCAAGTGATCAAGGGGTTGCTTGGGGCAAAGCCTCACAACCCGGCAAACTAACCTAGTTTAGTTTGTTGGCTTGATAAGAATAAGCAAAGGTAGGCAGGACCATGATTTCTCCCAGCTAATATGATGATTGATTGTTTCATTACGCATCCGCATTAGGAGTTGATTGAAAACAATTGCATTAGATCTCCTGGCCGCCCTTGCCCTAGCACCTATATATAGAGTTCGTAGGACGAGTTGCCTAGGCTCTGCTAGGTGCGAGCAGACACGAGTGAAAGGAGTCACTCGTCACGTAAGTGATTTCAAAGGTTACAAAACTTTTACTATTGAGAAAGTAATACTATGCTCATGATTTAAATGGAGACCGGGCGGAGAATAATTTTATTATGTGGTGTGCGTTTGGCTCCGCCCGAGTCGCATAAGGCCCGTCCGCTGTTCGCCTGCTGTTCGGCATAACATTGCTAGAGTGCTTATCTGGGATATGGGACCAGAAAAGTCTTTCCTGGGCTCGTCCGAAGCACAGAGACACGTTCCTACCCGCTGGTTGAGAGGAAGGTGGCCCGGGGGAGCTTGGTACTCATGACGGGGAGACCGAGATGTCGGCAGGCTCGTCATGGGGGCACAACCCGGGGGCTAGGCGGGAGTGAATCGAACTTGGGACGAGGCAGGTTAAGATTGGGGCTATATGTGGGAACGCGATGGCCAGTAAGCATATACCCCTGGCATGATAGTTATTCCCGGGAATTAAAAATCGATTCGAATCGCTGATGCCCACCAGGTGTGGGAATGCTGATAATGCACACGGGCAGCGTAGTAACTACTTGGATATATTATATCTGTTACTCATGTTTTCAAATACTACATGTTTGTATTGTATTGCTTACATTTCTGCAAGTTATTATTATGGGGTTATATGCAAAAGATGAATCTTGATACTCTATATTGATATATCATTGTTTAAAATCAATGGCTAAGGATCCACATGCTAGTAAGCAAGCTTTGCGTCAGCCGTAAGACAATCCATTAAGTCCTACTGAGTAATTAGTATTCAGGGTTTGCCCCCACCTTTTGAGAACAGGTACCGGCAACATCTGGACCACTGCTTGGGGAAGGGTAGTACCGGTGGGCTCGGTGCTGCTCGCCTCGATCAACGATGCGTGAAGGCTAGTAAAGTATTTCGTTCCGCTGTGAGATGTTTTCAAATTCGCTTCCGCTATCTGATTCAAACTTGCCTTTCGTATGGTAATATGTTGAAACTTATATTATTATTTCAAATCGGTTTGTAAAACAAGTTTATATATGCTATATTCAACTGCCTGAGATGATGTACCTGTTGTGGCTCCACTATGAGCTGGATGTGTATGATGTCGGTTCCTCCGGGAAAAAGGTAATATCGGGAGTCGAATGACTCTCGACGGACGACCGGGTTTAGTTCGGTCTAATCGCACTGCAAGCCAGAGGTGGCAGGTGTGCTTAGTCCGGATTAAATCAGCGGTTCCGCCACAGTTGTGCCCCCATGACGAGCCTGCCAACATCTCGGTCTCCCCGCCATGAGTACCAAGCTCCCCCGGGCCACCTTCCTCTCAACCAGTGGGTAGGAACGTGTCTCTGTGCTTCGGACGAGCCTAGGAAAGACTTTACCGGTCCCATTCTCCGGTTAAGCACTCTAGCAATGTTATGCCGAACAACAGGCGAACAGCAGACGGGCCTTAAACGACTCAGACGGAGCCAAATGATACAACAACGCACACGACCAAATAAAATTATTCTCCGTCCGGTCTTCATTTAAATCATGAGCATAATAATAACTTTCATAACAGTAAGATTTCTGAAAAAAAAAATTGAAATCACCTACGCGACGAGTGACTCCTTTCACTCGTGTCTACTCGCACCTAGCAATTCTAGGCAACTCGTCCTGCGAAATCTAGGTATATGTGCTAGGGCCAGGGCGACCAAGGAGTCTAATGCAAGGGTTTTCAATCAACTCCTAATGCGGATGCGTAATCAAACAATCAATTATTACGTTCGCTGGGAGAAATCATGGTCCTGCCTACCTTCCTCACTAGGGTCAATAGCTGCCTCCTGAGCGAAGTCGGGCCCCTGTTGCTGGTCTTCCGGCTCTTGGTGCAGCTCCTCCTCGGGCTCCTCTACGATCGGTTGGTCCGGCGGGTGTCCTTCGCTCGCGGGATCTATATGCACGACATAGTGCAATTGGGGCATGTATTAGTGCAATGCTTGCTTCATGATGCGAGTACGATGCAAGGAATCATGATTTATGGAATAAAGTTATGCATTTTTGTAATGAAACTTGTTTAGTACTACGAAATCGTACAAGCCATCACCTACGATAACTTAGCTTATCACACATAACAACGTGAGGGTGTGTGACGAGGTAGTATCGATTCATTCGAAGCGACCGAAGTTTACTTAAACACCTATTTTCCACCTAGCTAGCTTAGCATTCCTACCAAGCATTTCTAAAATAGTAGCGAAGACCTATATTGCATTCCAAATCAGTGGCTAAGACTTAAATACTCCTATGTTTCAAAATATGATCCATTGTGGCATTTATTAAATATACTAGTCTCATATTTCCTATTATTTATTTAAATAAGCATTATGTCTACCATTTTCAAAACAGGGTCAAACCTTACATGCACAGCCTCAAATTTTCAGCGGTGAGCTACTTACATCATCTAGAACCCAAATAAATACCACAAAGCTCCCTGTAGCTTATTTTTATATAGAACCCTTTTCTTTTGCTAATTATATGCTTAATTACTAGGCAAGGGTAAAACAGTAAATAAACAGTAAGCATTTGGGCTATCAAATTTTATACTAAGCCTAGGTTTGCTAGCAAAGCCTCTGCCCAAATTTCAGAATTTTTGACCCTCATTTAAACCACATTTCCTATTTATTAAGTTAAACATGCATGGATTTATTATTTTCAAAACACCAATTATACTTGACATGCACAGTACCCCATTTAAACAGTGAGCTATTTATACCACAAGGAGCACATTTAAAATGTGTAAAACCATTTAGATCACAATTTTTATATGGTTATCATTTCCACATTTATTTTTATGCTAAAATCACATGCAGGAGCAAAACAGTAATTAAAAAGTGAACACTTGAGCTACCAAAAATCACAGTGAGCCTATATACCCTAAAAACATTGCTGTCCAAGTTTGACAATTTTTGGAGACCATTTAGTCCACATTTCCCATTTATATTGATTTATCAAGCATGCATAATATCAGGGGCAAAAAGCTCTTTTCCTGCCCAACTATCACACCCAACATATAGATCTATTTACAAGGATTACAATGCAACTTAGTTTGCTATTTTTGGATTTTTCTATGATTTACTACGATTTTCTAAAGTTTACTGCTGATTTTTAAATGAATAAAAAGTAAAATCGTAGATCCAGGGACTTCTTCGTGATTAACCTTAGATCCGAGGGGCTACAACGCGAGATCTACAAGACTCATACAGCAGTGCGGTGGACCGGCTTGCAAAAACAGAAAACACCAAGGGCTAGACCGCGAAACTCGCCGTCTCTTTCCTCCCTCTTCTTCTTCCTCGTGCCGGGAGGGGAAGGACCGGCGGCGCGCGGCCGGAACGGCCGGGCAGAGCCCGGAGCCTCGCCGCGGATGGTCGGGGAGAGAGAGGGGGATGCGAGGATGCTTACCCCCTACCTCAATCGACGGGAGAGACAATGGGGAGGGCCGGCGACGGGAGCTCTCGGTCGGCGGGGTTCGGCGGTGCAATACGCCGCGGTGGAGGGGTCTCGAGCGACGAGGTCTAGACGGGGCGGTGGAGTCGAGGGCGACGGAGCTCGGCGTGGTGGTGGTTGGGCTCGGGAGAGGATGGAGGCGGCCAGGAGCGAGCTCGACCTAGCTCCGGCAATGGTGGGCGGGGAGGAGAAATGAAGAAACGAGCGTGCGGGCGAAGGGAGGAAAGAGCGCAGAGAGGGAAGCGCTCTCCACTTAGAACCACAGCCGGGGAGGGAGAGAGAGGCTCGATCCGTGGCCGGGGTGCGCCGGCCGTACGCTGGCGGCCACGCGGCGGCCAAAACCTGAGGGGAGCAGGGGCCACCCGTCAGTGACTCAGAGGAAGCACAATTAATGGTGTGTTTTCTCCCTCTCTGAAAACTGCGTTTTTGGCCCATTTAGAAGCCGATTCTGGAGATATGCCCATTGGATGAAATGTTCAAATCTTTGAGCTCTACAACTTTTTCAAAAGCACCAAGTTCAAATTATGGGTCTAAATATGATTTAAATTCTAATTTATCTAGCAGCCCTAAATTTGGACAGAGAACTGTTTTCCTTAGAAAATTCAAATGTCCTATTTCTAGCCATTTTCTCTCAAAAGCCTTCTTGACAATGTTGTTCACAATTTCATGGCCTACAACTTTCTCAATTGGACCTTTGCATGAAAAAGATTATAGGTTATAGAAAAATGAAGGATTCTAAACATTTTAGATTTGGAGTGTGTTTGTTGGGTGACACCAAAGGACCCTTTACACTAAGTTAAGTCCATTTTCCATCCAAGCTCCAATTGACAAAGTTGTTCACCACATCATGTCCTACAGGTTTGGTATAAAAAGTTTCACCTAAAACTCCATAGGATTCAAGTTATGCTCACATTTATAGCGTCATTCATGCAAAACTGAGTGCATCACTTAGCTATTCCCATCGTGCTTGTCCATATGAATCAATTGCACACTAACATGAGATGAGATGATGCTTATGAGAGGTAATTAAATAAAGGATGCACATGATAATGCTCTGGAGATACCCAGGGCATCACAGTATTATGACTACGAACCTTGCCGAGGTGTACAATTGGGTGTTACGTGGAAGCAGAAGCATGCCACTTGTTGGGATTGTAGAATTTTACATATACCGTACAACACAATACTTTCGAAACCCATGTTGGGTCATCGTCTCATCACCCTACCTACCACCACGACGTCTTGGCTGCAGGGACGTCACGGATTCGTTCCGTTGAGTGGGGTAAGTGGCATTCACATAAATGCAGCAGACTCGTCATGTCTGTTACAATGTTATTTTACAATTTTAATCAATGCGATTGAATTGCAGTATATAAACCTGGCACGACCCCTGACGATAGCTACGGAGCCGCCCACGCTCCACACAGTCCACCAGGCGCAGCAGAGCGGATGGCGCAGTCCTTGTTTACGTCGCCGCCGCCACATGATGAGATTGGTTACTCACAGCTACAGGACGCGCCACCTCACGAAACTCAGCAGTCACAGGAGCCGCCAGCGCACGATGCAGTCCCTGGCTGACGTACTCGACAGGCACCCGACCCCTTTAGTCACGGGTCACGGCATACTTGGGCTGCCCAGAGAGCTGCACGCAGGAGTAAGAGAGGTCGTAGCTAGATCATAGTTCAAGAGTTGACTTGCATTAGTTCAGTGTACTTTCGTCGGCATGTATTTTATGACTTTCACCTTTGCAGTAGGCCGTGACAACACGTAGGCAATCGTTTCAGTTACAGATGCCTCCGTAGCCTTTTCAGTTCGACGTGACAGCGCATCACGTAGCCTTTTCAGTTACAGGTACATGCGTAGCCTTTTCAGTTCGATGTGACAACACCTATATAGCCTTTTCAGTTTAACGTGACAGCGAAAGACGTAGCCTTTTCAGCTACAGGTACATTCGTAGCCTTTTTAGTTCGACGTGACAACACCTATGTAGCATTTTCAGTTCGACGTGATAGCACCTGCGTAGCCTTTTCAGTACCATTTTCAGTTTGACCTGACAACTTTTTCGTTTTCAGAAGACCACTTAACCCCCATCTCGACTAAAAAAACACGGCACACCTTCAAAGAACACACACAACACACTACCAGAGCGAGAGAGCAATGGCCGAACCAGGAGGAAGGGGTCGTGGCCGCGGCCGAGGCCGAGGAGGGAGGGGTGGAGGACGTCGTAGCCACCACTTCCTCTGGGGAGGTCCTCAAGGCCCAGACATGTTTCCACATCCACTGGAGGACTTTCCGCTAGAAGGACAAGACGCCTTTGTTGGCGAACGCAAGCTTAGGCCTTACGATGATCGCACGGAGGTGTGGCCTAAGTGCCGTTGTGGTGAGTATTGTGTCGTGCAGGTGTTCGATGAGTTCATCGATGGAGGTCGTCGCTTCTATAGATGCCCTTTTGACTATGTGTGTGCTCAAACTCGCTCTCTACACTTTCTTCTGACATAACTCAAATTATTTCTAAAAAGAGATATATATGCTTGCAGGATTCCACTGACACGGCATGCCGCTTCACCAAGTGGGTAGATCCTCTACACCATGCCTACGTCGAAGACTATATCAACCACCTGAAGGCCAAGATCCACGACCTTGAGTGTTGCGTAACTCTCTGGAAGACGAGGCTGACGCTAACGCAATGGTGGTTGGACTCGAAGATGATCCCCTGTGCCCTGACCCCTTCTGCAAATGCCCATACCACCCGCGGCAACGTATGCCCCCCAAGTCTCCACCATCCGGAGGTTACGGCTACTGTGATCTCGGAGGCCCATCGCAGCACTATCCGAACCAATTCGCTTAGACGAACTTGCTACTATTATTACATTTCTAGGATTTCAAATTACCTAAGGCAAGTCAATTGTGTAGCGTGAGTTACGCGCTACAACGACAAGGCATCGTAAGTTTGTCCAACTTTATTTATGTCGTTAATCCACGCTGTCAACATTGAAAATTATGTATCCGAGTTTAATCTATGTTGCGTTTTAACTTCTGCATCAATTGTTCATGCCGTACTCAATGTAACGCTGGGATTTCAATTTAATGTAACGTGCACTCTCATAATTTGTTTTTGTCTGTCGTCCATAGTAAGAAAAAGAAAACAAATATTTTATGTCATAAAATAAAGAAATACAAATTTACCGGTACAAATTACAATAGTTTCCATGCCCACATTAAAATAGTTTTGTAATTGCCATTTTGCTTGTACGTATACTCGTATTGGTTATTTAACAAATTACCATGCTCTTGTTTTTTTAAAATGCACATGGAGCAAAATAACGCCGGATGGGCCGGCATTATTTAAAAAACGCCGGATGGGCCGGCATTATTTAAAAAACGCCAAAAGGATTAAATACCGCCAGGCATTATTTAAAAAACGCCAAAATGATTTAAATACCGCCATGGGGAATTAAAAAACGCCGGCCCATTCGGCGTTTTTTAAATATCGCCGGATAGTCTGGCGTTTTTAATTTTTCGCCGCTCCAGCCGGCGGTTTGATGACAGCGGTTCAAATCCGGTGGCAGATAGGATGCCACGTCATTAAACCTCCGGATAGGGCGGCGTTGTTTAAATACCGCCGGATGGTCCGGCGGTATTGGTATATATTTGCAATTTTTTGAATCGTCAATTTATTTCTGAAAAAAATAAATTAAATAAATATAAAAATAAAAAAAATTCCAAAGCACTCACCTCAGACGTCCAGTCCAGCTCCCCCACTTGAAGGTGGGCTTCGCTACTTTGGGCCTATCGGTCATAATTGCGCTCGAGGCCCACTAGCTTATTAATGGGCTGGGAGTTTACCAGCTTCAAGAGCAGTGCATAGTGAGCAGAGCAGTAGACCCATAGGTAAGTGACGTGGTATATAGCTGTCAGTTGTATCATGGTCTTTTCCTTCTTCGCATCGCTGTACGTAAAAATCCACCAATCTCATTTTGCGCGACAAAGGTACAGAGATCACAGCGTAGAATTGAATAGCTTGCGCTTGTGAAGAATCACTCGCAACAAGCGAGAGCACGTACAGTGTACTCTCTCGATGGATGCTGGGCTGGAACCAAACGACGTACGGCTATTTGAACCCCATCCCAACCCAAATCGGGCGAGCAGATCATCAGCGGCACGTGGCCCGGCACACGGGGCACGTCGGGCGCAGGCGCAGCCAGGCGTCGACGCACGGCGCGTGGAACGCGTGCGTGCAGCGCGGGAGCGCCCGCGCCGTCTGGCCGTCCCCCACGGCGCCCAGGCACACCGCGCACTCCGCCGCGGCCCCGCGGCTGACGAAGCAGGGCAGCCGCGCGATGGCGGCGTCGTCGAGGCCCGTCGGCGGCGAGGCGGCGCCGCTCCGCGCCCGTGAGACAACCGCCGCCGACGCAGGGAGAGGGAGGTCGCCGTCGTCGACGACGCTCAGGGTGGCGAGCAGGCGGTTGGCGTAGAGCACCGCCGCGTAGCGCAGGAGGACGACGAGGGCGGCGAGCTCGAGGGCCACGCTGACGCTGCCGTCCGAGCCGGCGGCCGGCGGCGGCATTGCGCGCGGTGGCGGCCGGCGTTGAATAATGTTGGTCTCTCTTCAACTGGCCAAGGAGCGGCGCTGGTGCAAGCAAGCAGATCCTGCGCGCATGCTTAGATTGCTATGGCTGCTAGGTAGTATCGTGCTTTTGAACTAGCGGCAGGGCAGCGGTTTCCCCCGGTTCAGCAAGCGCCGCCCGCATGCAGTGGGTTTGGAGTCTCTGCTCCGCGGCAGCCCGCAGAATCGTAGGTAAACGAGGTCGCCGACTCGCCGTGCATCCTGCCAGCGGAATCTTTTACGTAAAATTTTGCACGATGTCTACAACGAACACCGTCCCGTTCGCTAGATTGACTCTGCATGTAGGCACCACTGACACTGCCACCTGGCTGCCTTCGCTGCTGACACAATGATAGGGCCATAGGGTAATTAGTAGTCTACATATAGCACCATTAATTAACCCCGAATCTATAAAAAACAGGCGGGGTCGTAGGAATATGTTGTATTGTCGCTAGATTGTTAATCCGCCAGTGCTAGACATAAACATCAAATTTCAAAGCCTAGGTTCATCATGCGACTTTAATCGAGTTTCTCGTTCAGGGAGCTCAAGCCTACAGCAATTTTTTGTTCATTGGATGGTAAGAGATGCAAAGAGGGGTCCTATTCATAGTTTCACGAATAATAATCCATCTTAAATCGATACCACGAAGTTACATCGTACCAACGCCTATAAAACTAACATCTTCATTATAGTACACAAGAGCAAGCGCTCTTGCCAAAGTGGTGGCTATATACCCAGAAACTGTCGCAGTATCGCCTTTTGCCAACGTACGTACCGCCGCGCCAGTCCTCCCTACGTCCCTGTGGCACCGGCCGGTTGACCAAAGCCGATCACGGGCATGCTCGGTGCTCGCGTCCCTGGTCTCCGGCTCTCCGCCTGCGCGCCCCCGTCCTGTACTGTACCGCACTGTACTGTGACGGCCAACGTGTTGTCTCCCGCCCCGAGCAACGGCGCCGGAGCTGACGCCCGCACCTCGGCTCGGCACACGGGGCACGTGGTCCTGGAGCGCAACCACGCGTCGACGCACTCGACGTGGAAGACGTGGCCGCAGCTGGGGAGCGCGCGGACCATCGCGCCGTCCGCGAGCTCCGACAGGCACACCGCGCACTCCGCCGACGTGACCCGCGAGCTGGAGCCCTTCTTCCCGTCGCCGCCGCTGCCGCCGTCGGGCTTGCGGCTGTGGTACACGGTGACCGGCAGCGCGGCGAGCGCGGACGCGTCGAGCCCTCGGCGGACGCTTGCGCCCAAGGAGTCGAAGGAGCGGCGGACGCCCACGGCCAGGCCGCCGCTGCCGCGCGGCACGAACTGGCACAGGCAGAAGCGAAGGAAGCCGAGGACGATGGTGAGGACGGCGAGGATGGCGATGGCCGCGAGCAGGACGCGGGCGCTGAGGCTCAAGGCCCGCTGCTGGCGCGGCGTGAGCGGACCCGCGGAGCCGCCATCATCGTACAGCGGTGGAGCGCTCCACGGGACCGAGGAGGGGCTTGACATGGATGAGCACGTGTGTTTATTCTCTACTCTCTCCTATCTCCGAGTACTAATAAGTACAGTAATCAAGTTGTTGGCAGGATAGATGCACACGTAAGTAATAGCCTGATTAGAGCGTAGCATACGTTACTGCTTGTAGTGATCAGGTCAACGCCGGCACTGGTGTCAGAAAGAAAATATGTTAGATAGTTGCTTAATTGCGTTGGATGGATGACTGACCACATAACGACTTCATGCGATGCGAGAAGCCAATGGACCAAAGAAATAAGCAAGATGCTGCTTTTCTAATAATGCATCTTGTGTGGTGTGTTCACGCAACAAGTTTAAGACCCTATTTGGGTCGGTGCAAGGTAAGTTAACCACTCTTTAAGTGCTGCTTTGCTTTCGTGAAACAAATAATTTGTACTACTAGCAAATTTAAACCATTACACTAAGTGGAGCATAATAACCTTGCTGTTTGGAACTTTTGTAGTTTTGTTCGTCATATTATATAGGAGAAATTTTACCCGCACTTGTGATTGACGATAGCCGTCAACTGGTCAAGATCTAATGGCTAAAAAATAGAAAGAAAACTTTTGATGTGGGCTGAAACTATTAGCAGGGAAGGTCAAGCTAGTAATTTTATAGAGAGCTAGCGAGGTCCCGCGTGGCGAGTTACGCACCGCCCGGGGACCCTTGCGCGGCGAGCGTGTAGCCATGGCGCGCTCTGATCCAATTTGCTCCCGCCTCCCGCCAACGGGGCACGGCCTAGTTCAAGGATCTCATCCAGGTCAAGGACCATCAGTTCATGGCGAGCGTGTATCTGGCAGCGTCGGGCTTGTTGGAGAGCAACGCACTTGGCACTTGCAGTTCCTGGGGAAATCCATCTCCATGTCCAGCATGGCGATCCGATGGCTGTCCTCGGGCCACCACATGAACAGGCGCAAGGATCCATCCCTGCGGCATCTCATTTCTCGAATGCGGACAGCAAGGCCTGCCGCCGGGAAGACAATCTCCGTAGCGTTAGGAACTGATGATATTTGGTTCAGTTCGACGACGAGGAATAAAATATATACAATTACTGATCTACCCGCACTTAATTTGTTCAGATGTACTCTAATTAATTTGATGTTTACCGGTGTCTAATCCAAACCAACGATCCAGATTATCTTAGAGCGGAGGAACCAAAAGTTCCGCTCAAGCACTGTAACAAATCTCTATATATAGAACCAATAATTTGTAGTGCTGAACATCTTAATCATGATGCCGGAAGAATTATTTTTCTATAGACTAAAACATTCATGCCCTATCACCTGGAAAAAAAAAAAAACAGCCCCCCGAACATCTTTATTTTATTGGAACGCACCTAATAAGTCCCTAAGCCTCAGATTCAGAAACAATGGTCAACTTCAGAAATCGTATTGTAATAAAAAAATCACTATTGGATTCCTTATGGTCTCACGTGATGAGATAAATCAATGAATTGCATTGTGCTAACCTAATGTTGGGCAGGGAGACCGCCAAGGGGAGAAAAGTGATCAGGAGGACTACATTATCAGTACTCGAATATTCAGAGCAGTCACAAGTGCGGCAAGATCTGTTCTACATTTCTATGCAACCAATTATTTGTGTCGGTCAGCGCAGGCCTTTTGCTATAATTTCAATTGATACCTCACACAAAATTTGATAAACAGTAAGACTGGCGTTTTTTTTGGGGGGGGGGGGGGGGGGGGGGGATTAGACCCTGTATATCATTGCATCAAAAACTTCTATACACCAAGGGAGGTCAACATAGATATCAAAGGACTCAACACCCATGGCATGCCATGATATAAAGGCCAGCTCCATATTCACTAACACAGTAGTACAGTACAGTCATTTGCCCAGGGATCACCACTACTTGATAGACTATACTGAACATTGAGGGTCAAAAATACTCGTTTCGCTCGAGCACGGTGCCAAAAAACACATTGCTGAACCTTATTAGCTCTGCTCACTGCACTTTTCAGAGGGTCTGATCTTCACACTGATGATAGCTTTCCATGCTTTGGACTTTGGAGCAACTTGCTTTGCACAGTGCATCTTTGCTTGTTCAATTTCATCCTCTAAAGCTAGTACTACTACTGAACTCTTTGAGGCCCAATCACAACCATTTCAGAACTGCCCAGTTCTGCGCACTAAGCCACTAGAAGACTCTGAATAAAACAACCCGGCAGTGCCTCTGTTTCTTTTGAAGTTTTGATCCAGGAATTGCAGCTCAAACACTCTACAGTACACCCCTGCTGAACAGTGAAAAGTAAGATTGTGTCGCCCGACATGTTCACGGATCAGTTTGTGATGCCCTTCACATGCACTGCAACTGCAAGTCTGCATGAAAAATAACCAAGGGAAATTATGGAAGTAGTTTCCCAACCCAGGTTACGAAACGTCATCAACATCAAAGCTCAGTCCGAAGGTGGTATACCGTATACGACATATCGCATCAATCGTGACCACAAATTAAAGCAACTCGCTTTCGTTCATAGGATACGAGGAATAGAAACCAGCACAAATTAAAGTTGATCATATGTACCTACTCTAGCTAGCTAGGCCTACTAAGGTATCAATATCATGTACGTACAAGAAAAAAGGTATAGTACCTACTCCAGCAGTGCATAATCTAACTTTAATTACATGTATTATTGATTCCTAACTGCATGCCGTGGAAATTAAAAGCAGCTGTGGCCAATGTCGCCTTTGCCAACCTACTACCCTGCTGCGGCACCGGCCGGTTGACCACCACCACCAGAGGCGCCGCCGCCCTGTACGGTGACGACCAACGTGCCCCCGGCACCGAACAGCGCCGGAGGCGGAGCCGAGGCCGTCCGCGCGTCGCCCGCCCGCTTGGTCCGCACGTCGGCCCGGCACACGGGCCACGTGGTCCTGGAGCGCAGCCACGCGTCGACGCACTCGACGTGGAACACGTGGCCGCAGCTGGGCAGCGCGCGGACCTTGTCGCCGTCCGCGAGCTCCGACAGGCACACGGCGCAGTCGGTGGCCGGCCCCGGTGCGGAGGTCGAGCCCGCCGGCCCGTCGGCGTAGCGGCGGTACGCGGTGACGGGCAGCGCGGCGAGCGCGGACGCGTCGAGGCCGCGGCGGCTCCTGCTGCTGAAGGAGCGGCGGACGCCCGCGGCCAGGCCGCCGCCGCCGCCGCGGCCGGCGCGCGCCACGAGCTGGTACAGCAGCAGGCGGACGAGGACGAAGAGGACGGTGAGGATGGCGAGGATGACGACGGCCGTGAGCAGCACGCGGCCGCTGAAGCTGTAGTCGTGCTGCTGCGGCTGCCGCCGCCGCGTGAACGGGAACGGAGCACTCCCGCCGCCGCCGCCGCTGTAGTACTCCGGCGCGGCCGCGGGGGGGCTCGACATGGCTGGGCACCGCACGGCCGACTACAGGAATCGAAGTTGTTCTTGGCAGGATAGGTGCAGGGCTAAGTAGGAGCTAGGGTGTTTGGATTGCAGGATACGTTCCTGGTGATCGATCAGGTCAACGCCGGCGCCGTGTTGGACGGATGCAGACTGATGACAAATAGTAGCTTGTGGGATGTGGAGAGTTGCAACGCAGCGACCGTTTGCTCGTTGCTTGGCCTTGGCGCGCGAGAATGGTCGCCTGCAGCTGCAAGTCCTGGATGAAACACTAACAGCTAGCAGCGATCGGGAAAAATTACAGGGGAATTGAGGGCCCAGAAGTTTCTGGGACCATGAGAGTCGACTCAACCAGGGTATTTTGCTTGTGCTGACTTGCAATTGCCAGCCAAGAGGGCTGAACTAGCCTCGGCAAAACAAAGGAACGATGCAATGCCTGCCATGGAAAACGCGTAGGCGCAATGTCGCGGGAAATCGAACCATCTGAACACGGGGCACTGGCGAAAGATGCTCGCTCGCGTGACGTCGCCCTTGCTGATGCCGTGTAAGCTTACAGAAAAACCTGGCTTCATCAGCGTCGCTGTTCTCACCGAACCCTTGTTGGCTTCGTCAGCGCTCGGGCTCCCTAGCTCCGATTCTCAGGCCTGTTTGGAACAAAGGGGTGTAAAATAGAGGAGAGAGAAGAAACATAGTAAAGATATAGATGATTGGTAGAAAACATGGGAATGAAAAAACATTGGAATAACATAAGTAGGGGTGTTTAGAACATAGGAACACCAAACATGGAATTTTGAGGACATGAGGTGTGATAAACAATTATTTTATCATTTCATAGATCTGTGGTTACAAAGTCACATTCTAATTAGAAAATAAACATATGTGATTATTTGGTCGAGAATGTGCTATAATAACGCCGGCCGCTGGCTAGCCACGGGCCCACAGACTTCTTCTTTAGCATTATCTCAACTTAACAAAGCCATGGTCACTTGGTTAGCGTTATCCACAAGCCCTGCTGCAGTCTAATCCAACTGGTCTCTCACTCCCTCTGTGCATCGGGCGAGCGAGCGAGGCTTTGCCTCGGTCTTCCGCGAAACATGACCACCGGATGTTTCACTTCGTGCGTTTTTCAGAGGATGGCAACCCTTTCCTATGGAAACAACTGTTTCTTCATTTCAAAGGCTACGTGAGGTCATCAAAGTATAGGATGAGACTTCCTATGAAATTCCCATGAAAATCCTCTATTCTAAGGTCCCGTTCCAATCGGCATTCCAAAAAAGACGGCTCGGATGTCGTAAAATAATGTGCTGTAGAGATTATCCATGCCACGCCGCACAAAGGAACGGTGCCAAACGGCCTGGTAGTTTATAGGTTAACTATTCTCACGCCACTTCTCTTCCAGTTCCGGCTAGGCGGAGGGAAACCACCCGCCGACCAGCAGGTTTTCCCGTATGATTTTTTTTTTTTTAGCACAAGGTTTTCCCGTATGATTTCCCTCTAGTTCCCGGGTCAAGAAAGAATTTTTTTATTTTTATATATTTTTATTTATTTTTTGCAGAAATAAATAGAGGATTCAAAAAATTGCAAATCTATACCAATACCGCCGGACCATCCGGCGGTAATTAAAAAACGCCGTCCTATCCGGCGGTTTAATGACGTGGCATCCTGTCTGCCACCGGATTTGAACCCCTGTCATCAAACCGCCGGCTGGAGCGGCGAAATATAAAAATCACCAGACCACCCGGCGATATTTAAAAAACGCCGAATGGGCCGGCGTTTTTTAATTCCCCATGGCGGTATTTAGGTCCTGTTGGCGTTTTTTAAATAATGGCTTGCGGTATTTAATCCTTTTGGCGTTTTTTAAATAATGCCGGCCCATCCGGCGATTTTTAAATAATGCCGGCCCATCCGGCATTATTTTGCTCCATGTGCATTTTTAAAAAACAAGAGCATGGTAATTTGTTAAATAACCAATATGAGTATACGTACAAGCAAAATGGCAATTACAAAACTATTTGAATGTGGGCATGGAAACTATGGTAATTAGTACCGATAAATTTGTATTTCTTTATTTTATGACGTAAAATATTTGTTTTCTTTTTCTTACTATGGACGACAGACAAAAACAAATTATGAGAGTACACGTTACATTAAATTGAAATCACAGCGTTACATTGAGTACGACATGAACAATTGATGCAGAAGTTAAAACGCAACATAGATTGAAATCGGATACATAATTCTCAATGTTGACAGCGTAGATTAACGACATAAATAGAGTTGGACACACTTGCGATGCCTTGTCGTTGTAGCGCGTAACTCGCGCTGCACAATTGACTTGCCTTAGTTAATTTGAAATGCTAGAAACGTAAAAATAGTAGCAAGTTCGTCTAAGCGAATTGGTTCGGATAATGCTGCGATGGGCCTCCGAGATCATAGTAGCCGTAACCTCCGAATGGTGGAGACTTGGGGGGCATACGCTGCCGCGGGTGGTACGTGCATTTGCAGAAGGGGTCAGGGCACAGGGGATCATCTTCGAGTCCAACTACTATCGCGTTAGCGTCAGCCTCGTTTTACAGAGAGTTGACGCGACACTCAAGGTCGTGGATCTTGGTCTTCAGATGGTTGATATAGTTTTCGACGTAGGCATGGTGTGGAGGATCTACCCACTTGGTGAAGCGGCATGCCGTGTCAGTGGAATCCTGCAATCATATATATCTCTTTTTAGAAACAATTTGAGTTATGTCAGAACAAAGTGTAGAGAGCGAGTTTAAGCACACACATAGCCAAAAGGGCATCTGTAGAAGCGACGACCTCCATCGATGAACTCATCGAACACCTGCACGACACAATACTCACCACGTACTCGTCGGTCGCACCACAGAAAGCCCATCGTCGGGCCGTCTACGTCGTCGCGTATATACGCGTCGTACGGGCTGTGCACGACCGCGGGCCGACCTATCTGAAACCTCTCGTGGGCCCAAAGCTACAGAAGTAGCGGGCATCCCCCGAAGATGGGCTCCGCTGACGAACTCTTCAAACAACTCATGCACAGTCCGCGGTACGTCGCAGCTAGGACAGCGGACCCCCAGCTGAACTGCGGGATCGACTCTAGTGGGCTGTCGGCGACGTAACGCACGAAGGGCAGGAGGTTCTTGGGCACAAAGTTGCCCGCAGAGCTGCAGAACATCACCCAACCCATCAACCACAGCACGTACGCCTCCAAATGCCGCGCAACCTCGTACTCTGTGGCACCTATTCGAATGTTGCCGGCCTGTAAATAGTTGCACATAAGTAAGAACCATATAATTTTTAACTATGCCGGTTGCGGTCGAATCTACTCACCCTGAACTGAAGAATCCACCACTTGGGCGGTCCGCCCGTGTACGTCGGTGGAAACTCCCTGTAGGGATGTGCGTTGCCGATACGCTCGACGGCACCGAACCGAGCGAGCAAGTCCTCACGCCAGCCGGGGCCGACATCCGTGGGGCCCATGGCATCGCCCCTCAACGGCAACCCAAGCAGGTACGACACGTCCTGCAAAGTAGGCGCCATCTCGCCCACGGTGAGGTGCAAAGTGTGTGTCTCCGGTCTCCACCTATCCACCATTGAAACAAGGAGAGAGAAGTCATAGCTGAAACGCGGTCCGTCTCCCTCGACCATGCGAGCAAGTGGGAGCAGACCTGAAGCGCGCAGCCTAAAAAAACGATGAGCATAGCATTGTATAAATTTGAAAGAGATTGAATATATCTGAACAAGAGAATGAAGCACGTAAAGCGAACCTCGGTAGCCAACGAGGGTCCAACGCCATCGTCTCCATCGGAACACGTGCGCGAAACTGTCCAAGGGAGCTCCCCAATACCGCACTGAAGTACGACCGGTGCTTCTTGTCCGTCGCTGCATCGAGTAGGTCGGGGGTCACGTAACCCTGTGCGGCATTCATCCTAAAAAAAGATTGATATCGTTAGTCCACATTATAAACCAAGTATAAAATAACTAATACATTAACAAAAGACTGCATGGAATTCAAAATAACATCACATAACAATAACATAACATTGCATATCATAGCATCGAATTCAAAATAATAACAAACTAAATGGCATAGTCACATAATATTATTACAATCCATGATAGCAAATCCACATACACAGAATTCCAACTAATACAAGAGTAACGTAGCAGAGAAAGGTTCCAAACATTATGTTATTACAATCCATGACAGTAACTAAAAATCATTAAATGACTTCATTTGTTCCTCCACGATCGCGTCGAGCGTGACTCGATGATCCTGGCTCAGGTATGTTCGACACGGTTCCTTGAGGTGTATTAGTGCATTTTTTGTAGTTGTGCCCGAACTCATTGCATCTCGAGCATATGACAATTCTTGGCCCAGCTTCGGCGTCATCCATGTTGTTACGAATGCGACGAGTCTTGCGTCGCCCTATCTGTTATTTCATGTCAGGGTGAGGATTGGGTATGAAATCAGGAGCACCCTCTGCAATACTAGTGAAAGTCCCCGCAATGGCGAAACCATATATCTCAGAAGTCCAGGTGTGATAGATTGCATCCTTCAGGTAATAGGGGGACACAAACATACGAGCGTTCAAACCTCCAGCTTCCTGACATGCAGCTATGACATGTGTACACGGCCTGTGGTATAACCTCGGCTTGTGGCTGGTACAAACACAATGGTTATTGTACAGGACACATTCTTGCACGTGCCTCTCATGATTGCCTCCTCTTCGGCCTTTGTCCCGACAAATGATCTCAAATCGATGCTCAGCGACACCCATGTTCCTGACACGATGTCCTGCGGCTTTTTTGTTTGCTTTGGCCATATACTCAAAGAATTTCTGCCCATATACGAGGCGGTGGTCTATAAACACATTCTTTGCTGCTGGATGACGTTCCCGAAAGTATTGTGTTGTACGGTATATGTAAAATTCCACAATCCCGACAAGTGGCATGCTTCTGCTTCCACGTAACACCCAATTATACACCTCGGCAAGGTTCGTAGTCATAATACCATAACGTGCCCCTCCTTCATCATGCAACAAAGACCACTTCTCCTTTGGCTCATGCTCAATCCACTCCGAGAATTACTTAATTGAACGACCAGGCCTCCGTCGCACATTAGGACCATCAAGGCCCACATTTTCCATTGCAATTGGCTCATCATCTTCTAAATTCGCACCTCTAGTACTTACTTCCGTAGCCTTCTTCTTTGTGACTTCATCAAGTTTTTTCCACAAAACATTGAATTTCCTTTCTTGATTCTGACTATACAACCTCTTAAAAAGTTTTGTTAGTTTCTTGTTCTTGAACTGCTTCTGAAAGTTAGCTCCCATGTGTCTCATGCACCACCGACTCTTCAGTTCGACCCACTTTGCTATTCTTTGACGTTGTACACATCCTTCCTGTAAATCTTGCACCGCTTGCATAATGCCTCCATGGCGATCATGAATCACACACACATCTCGTCGATCCTGAACAATACATGCCTTGATCCGCTCTAAAAACCAGTACCAACTGTCCCCATTCTCACTCTCAACGAATGCAAAAGCCAGTGGGAGCACCTGATTGTTTCCATCTGCCGCAATTGCAGTCAGAATTATGCCCTTGTACCTCCCTGTTAGGAAGGTCCCGTCGATGCATATCACTGGGCGACAATACTGGAATGCATTGATACATGCCCCCAAAGCAAAGAAAGCACGCTGAAGAACACGCTTTGTCCGGTCCTGAGGCAAATTATAGTGCTTAATCTCAAAGTAACTACCCGGATTCCGGTTACATAGTGTGTTCAGCACACGTGGCAGGTTATGGTACGATGCTTCATACGTACCCCATCTCATTTCCAACGCCTTCTGTTTTGCCCTATAAGCTTTGCTGTAACTTATTTTGTACTGAAAGTCATCCTCTATGCTATTGATTATTGCTGTCGGCTCATATCCAGGATTATTTACTATCTTTGAGTACATATGTTGAGCCACAAAATCAGCTGTCAACTTACGGTGATGACTCTCAAGCTCTTCAAGGATGCATGTATGATGTTCAATTTTTGAAACGGTCCAGAAAATATCATACTTTCCCAAGAAAGCATGGACCCTTAAAGGACAATCATCTCGTATGCACTTCACATCATAGACTTGTGGACTGCTCTTTTGAACTCTGAACTCTTTCTTCAGGCACTTAGCCGATCATCTTTGCACGGCCTCTTTCAGCTCTATCTTGCCATGGTAAATAGCTCCCACAGATACTTCATTCTCACTATATTCCCATGGAACCATTTCACCTTCATTTACTAGCAGTTCTGAGTGATCAAAGTTGGTCCATTGACTTGGAACCTGGTTCAATATTTCATCTTCACTATCTGAATCTTCATCAACAGGGACATTGGCCTCGGCATCCTCCCGCTGCATCTGTTCAACCAAACCTACAATTTCTTCACCATCATCTACCTCACCCCTTGGTTCCCGTACTGTTTCATTTGGTTCACCTTGCTCACCTATATCAACGCCCACCTCGTTAACCTGATTCACATTATTTTCCACCACTTCTTCTACTGTTGTGGCCTCATCAAAGCCCCGTGAGCTTTCTGGTTCAGCATTCACCTTCTCGTATGCTTGCACAAAAAGAACCAGAGGTAACCCATGACGCAAGCTAACATCAACAAACCTCCTCCATACGGCAGTGCTTTCTATTTGCACTAATTCATAATAAACAGGAGATGAACTCCTAGTTGTTACTGCTGAGATGCTCAATTGACATTCATCATAATCCAACTTAAAACACTTCATGAACCAGTTATACACTGAACTAAATGGCCTCTCAATTGCTTTGTCCAACCCTTTTGTCACTGACCGAAACCCACTCAAATCTACCCCGAACTGACCGTAACGTATCTCTCCTTCACCAAAATATATCTGAAAATATGTTTTCTGTGACATACCTGACCACAAATGCGACAACCAAGACAGTACTTAGCACATATGTAACCACATTTCTATATAACACTAAATTTTTCATATATTATAATGATTGAATATTCTATCTAAATCTAAAACTGGTAAATGTGCTAATGTCAACTAAAATAGTATGAGTATTACATAAAACGAGACTAAATCCGCTAATGATAATTCAAACTAGTGTTGTTACCTAATCTATTAATATTGTATCTAAACTACTACTAATATCAAAGAATACTACTAATGATATTTAAAATGCTAAAAAAATTCATGTTTTAAAGAAAATTTACCTGCAACCTTGGCCTCCTCTACTCTCCCTCTCTCTCTCTCCCTCTCTCTCCCTCTCTCCCTCCTGGGCGGCGCGCCGGCCGCGCCCTCTCCCTCTCCCTCTCCTCCTCTCCCCTCCGCGCCCTCTCCCTCTCCTCCTCTCCCCTCTGTTCAGGAGCGCGACGGCAGGAGCTTGCGCGGGCGGCGCGGGCGGCGGACAGCGGCGAGGAAGAAGAAGGAAGAAAGAAAAAAGAAAGAGGCGACAGGCAGGTGTATGGGCCTAAAACCGCCGTCCCCGCCGGCGGTTTTTAAACACCGCCGCCCAATCTGCCGTTTTTTGGTCCGCGGGCCCACCGGTCGCAGCGCCTGCCGCACTGCCAACCTGTTCTAGCGGTATTTAAAAAACGCCGGTTGGTCCGGCGGTTTTTAAATACCGCCGATTGGACTGGCGGTTTTTATATACCGCCAAGTGGTCCGGCGGTATAGGTCTATATTTGCAAATTTTTGAATCGCCCATTTATTTTTGCAAAAAACGATTTAAATAAATATAAAAATAAAAAAATTTCGGTCAAGAAAGGCCGATTGGCCCATATCCAGGTCTACAGGGAAGACAAGGGCCCAAGCAAGGACAAAGCCTGCGAAGTTGCCCTCATGGGCCTCCGCTCGCTAACCTTTGAGCCATTTTTCCCCTTAGACTCCTTTCTACAAATTAATCTGCCTGGAGAATCTGACCCACTTGGCACGTCGAAATAGAAAATACTCAAGTGCTGATCCCTCGTGCATTATCTACCCCTGTTTCTTACAGGAAAAGCATCTCTAGTAGAACGTACCGTCTCCAGCAGAACACACGTATAGGAATGAGTATACGGTGGATGCATAAAAATACCCACCCTGCTGGAGAGAAAAGTGAACGACCACATACAAAAATGCCATTTATTAGACCCCCACTGTTCCTGTGATGGCATCACCAGTCCTCGTATGTGCCCACAGCCCCACGCGCACAAGGGACAGCAACGTCTCCAGAAGGAAAAGTCACACACGCACTGCCACACAGAATAGACACCGATTAGGACAGATCGCTTGGCAGCAAGCATCGCTAGTCGCCTAATCCAATCATACGCTGCGCCGTCTTCCTGATCAAGCTTCAAAAGCTTTCATGGGGTCCTTGGGGTCGATATCGTGGTACAGAGGGAGATCAGATGGGAGCCTCTCCTGGCTGAAGCCGATGCTCGCCAGCGTCTTCACCACCTCGTCGAACAGAATCCTGTTCCCTGTCGGGGTGAAGTGGAGCCCGTCACTGCATCGTGGTGTAACAAAAACGTTATCCGTTGCTTTGAATTTGCAAACATACACTTATTCAGTTAGTGGGAGGTAATTTGTGAGAATTGCATAAATAAATTCATTAGTAACTATAGGCACACTTAAAAAAAAGGAAACACGGTACTCAGTACAAAAACACTAGAGCCTAAAGACATTCGACCGAGAGATCGAAAAGTAGTATGTACTGGCCAGTCATCTGTGTAATGGATACATAACATTACTCTACAGGAAAATCGAGTGAAGTAGATTTAGTAAGTTTCCATCTCCGGATTTATAAACAGTGTATAATAAAAAGTAAAAACAAAGTCTTAGTGGCCTTACCGTCTTCGCAAACAGTGGTACAAAAAAACATACATAAACCACACCCCTCCCCCTCCGTAGCATATGGAAATATCCAGTGCACAATGCTGATGATTGATGAGGCAAGAAATGCAAACAGTTTAAAAAATAGACACACACAAAGGGAAACTGTGTTTTCTATCTATCCGAACCGAAGATGCAGGATTTTGTTTCATACAGGAGCTCTAGAAAAACAAGATCATGTGGTTGAAAAATAAAAGCAGAGACATGATACATCATTATCTTATATCCACTTGCAAAACAAACACTTATCCAGGTGCGTAATATTACTTGATCCTGCTTCTATCTATTTGAGCCCGCGGTGCTTCAACAAAAGTACTAGGACAAATAATGTGCACAACAGAAAATCATGTTCAAGGACCTTCGGTCTATCCTCTTTTTTAACGAATGGATGCACACAACCAAAATATGACATCCTCATAGATATTTCATATTTTCTGGATATGGGGTAGTGATTCCCTTGAATTAGTACATGTCGAAAAGCTTTTACATACAACTAAACCACTTCATCCGATTTGCTATTCTAGAACCTGTAAAGTAGGCAGCTGATAACACAAAAGAAGGGTAGAAAAATATGGAGTAACTAGTTATTATTTAGTCTATCTTGACCCCACATTGCTTACAGGGGAAATTGAAATAGATGCTTACCTTAATGCAGATGTCTGCCAATCTGGGAATTCCTGCATCTTTGTCCAAATGTCTATAACTGGATGACCCAATTCTTTGGCAACAGTTAGGCATGCTTGTGCATAAGAACCAGCAGCCTCATTGGTTCTTTCTGGTCGTCGTGAAGGGTCATCATCTCCATAAATGTCTCTGCATAAGGGGAAAGGGATAATAAGAGTGGCTGATGGGATCTACTCAACTGCGCATTTTGCACTGGATGCTTGAAGGATTCTTTAGATCTGATACCGATATAAATAGTGATCTGCTCTGCCCAAAGAGTCATGACTTATCTATGGTTGCCGATAGACTCTCCTCACAGAGCTAGGCACAATAGCTCAGAGTGGAGCTATTTCTTTACCGGATTCTTGCAGGTCCATAAATGGGTGGTATCGTGATGAGTAGCAGTAGCAGTATCGTTCCAAATGCTGAGTGCTTTCTGTTCTGGGGACTAAAACTAGCAGTCTCCTAAACTGCGGATGTGGAGTGTAGTGTCATACTTGTTGCAACCCCATGACCGAATGCAGGAACAGCATATATGCATCGCAACCCCACCGAGAAAAAGGAAAACAAAATGGGAATCAGCACAGGAAAGGCAGCCGGTGGCTTGATTTCTCTATGATCGACCACTGGATTCCTCTCAGAAAGCTAATATCAACACACACAAACAAACAAACAAACAGAGAGCCGGATTTATTTGCTTACCTGATTCTCGCTGGTTCATAAATCGGTGGGGGAGTGATGAGTATGATAGCGGTGGAGGGCCATTGCTCCTGCCATCGAGTAACCAAACAGCGCGCGCATCAGCGAAGAAGAACCCAACATACCCGAACCAGAGAATCACGCAGCTTCACCTTGAAGTAGGCGCAGATGGCGCGGAGGTTGGCCTGGTACTCGTGGAGCGGCACGTTCTGGTGCGCCTGCACGCGGTCAGGCAGCGAGGCGTCGTTGGCGCCGAAGAAGACGGTGAGGGCCGCCGGGTCCGCGCCCGCCGCAGGCCGCGCCCTCCATGGCCCGCGGCAGCACCTTGAGCGCCCAGCGCGTGTTGTAGCCGCTGAACCCGCGCAGCACCACGTCCGCCTGGTCCCGCAGTCCCGGGGCGGGGAGGAGACCCAGAAGATACGGTCAGTTGAAGTTGAAGGTGGCAGCCGATCACGGCGTCCGGCGCGCGCGCGCGTAGCGTACCTGGCGGGCGAAGCGGTCGGTGAGCGCGGCCCCCCACCCGCCGGATTGGAAGGACTGCTCGGTGATGGAGTCGCCGAAAAGCACCAGCCGCGGCCGCATGTTGGTTGGATTGCCCGGATCGGGGAATCCGCCGCCGCTGGACCGACTCCGTCCGAGATCCGAGAGTGCGAGCTTTTGGAGGCGGACTGGGAGGCGCTGGCGCTGTGGCGTTCTGATCTATGGCGCACCGACGAGCATATTCCGGAATCGTGATTCGGCACTGTTGAAGCCCTGCTACGGTGGCTGCCTGGCTGCTATTCAGCAGAGGTCCTCTGTAAATAGAAAATGATACTGCAGCTGCACAGAGTGGTTCGAATGTAAACAATGCAAAACAGTAATCCAACTTTTAGATCTTAAATCTTTTTTTAAAATATATTGCCCTTTTGGTGTTCACAGCTAGCGATATTTAAAAAATCTATCAAGTTCCTTTATCCTTCTTTTGGTTTCATAATTTTAATTGAAATGCGTGGATGCTTTATAGATAAATGCATGGAGAACGGCACGTAAGTGAGCATCAATAAAATTTCAAATAATTACATTAGGTTTCGTAGATCGATTTGTTGTTAACCTATTTTCCTCTTCTCCACCAAAATTAGAGTTTAAGGGTAGATATGCCCTAGAGGTAGTGCAAGGCTAGCTAAAGGGCAAACACCCGTTTGGATGGTTGTATTTGAGCTAGGAATTAGAAAATTGTCATTTGCCATGCCAATTTAGTTGTTTGGTTGTCTCTAGAATTCATAATTAGAAATGCTTCCTACAGATATTCACTCCACCTGCACCCTATTGCCCTCAATTCGGAGCTGCACCCCTCGATTTTGCTTTGAACTCATGTGTCTCAATTCATTTTTGCAATTTTCACACGCCATCCAAACACTGCATTGGATTGGATTGAGAAGCCATTTCAATTTCCACGAGGGCTTAGTATTAGAGCCCTTTTAATTTCATGGCCTTAACATCAACATCAAAATAGAGTCGAGCTAGTGCAAGCCTAAAGGGTAGAGCAATGGCGACATCGATGAGGACATGAGGTACGAGGGCAAGACGGCAAACTAATGTTCAACAATTGCAGATGCACTGTAACAACACTGTAGATAGAGCGGAGTTTGAATTAAAGGTGGGAATAGAATGTTTGATGATGATAGCCTACCAAGATAGAATTATCACACCAATTTCAACTAAGAAAACACACATCTTGAGCAAGAAGCAACCTTATCACGTCATTTGGTACAACAAATGTGAGAACTTGTTGAGCGAAAACGGTCTATTATTAATATTCAGTTAGTTACAAACTCTTGTGGTAAATAAAAACAATATAACTATGGGTTATGAAGCCATGCCAATTTCGGTGCATTTTATTGCACGATTAGTTATACATACTTGGTGGTTCTAGGGGTGGTAAAGGACCTTTAAATTTTGCCTAGACATTTTACGGATCGGACCCAAAACAAACCAGATCATTTTTCTATTAATTTTAACTAAAAATCATCAATGACTCATTTGGACTGTGAAGAAACACTTAGATCACGACCCGCTACCACCTCTAGGTGATCCGTAACCATTTCAATAATTTTTGACATGGCTGACTATCAATATATAAAAAGCTATAGAAATTTGTTCGCCAAAGCTTGGTTGATTTATTTTCAAAGAAAAATGTGGGGAATATTTCTACACCTGAATGATATATAGAGTTGGTTATTAAAATTCGTCCATTTTGAAGGTAGAAGGGCCTTTTTTTGTAACGCAGAAATTCCATAATAATTATGCAAAAATTTTACAGAAAATATTTTAATTTTATAGAAAAAAACTCAGAAATACTGCGTTCCGGGCCAAACCTGTACTACGTACAAGATTCAAATCAGATGAAATTCTGCTAGCGTCTGGGCGTCTGGCAAAGCCGACAGACGAACGAAGAAGAAGGGGAAAAAAAATTGGGTCATCTGATCATCTCCCCCTGGCCTTGCACAGTCGCAGGCAGCTGCCAGCGCTGCCCCCACCACCACACCACCAAGCCCCCTCCCCGAACCCCCTCCCTATTTCGGCTCCTCCGCCCAAATCCCCAAATCGCCGCCTCCGATCTGCCGCCGTCCTCGATCCGCCGCAGCCGTTGACCAGCCCAGAATGGCCTCCGGGCCACCCTCGCCGTCCGGCAAACCGTACTCCCGCAAATCTCATGCCAGCTCCAAGGCCCCCAGCGTCCCCACCTTGGACGCCCGCAACAATGGCCAGCTCCTCCCCACCGTCACCTTCTCGCTGCCCCACACCCCCGCGTCCCGCCGGGAGCTCCGCCGCCGCCTCTCCGCCGAGCTCGCCCAGGTGCGCGCCGTCTACAAGCGCCTGAACTCCCTCCCAGCCCCCGCCCCCTCCTCCGCGCTCTCCGCCACCGACCCCTCCACCCCGCTGCCGCCGCACCCGCCGGCGTCCAAGCACAAGTCCAAGAAGGGCGGGGGAGCCCCGCACCCGCAGCCGCACCTCTCGGCGGAGGCGCGGAAAAAGCTCTACGCGCCCGTCTTCAAGAGCTGCGCCACGCTGCTCTCCAGGCTGATGAAGCACAAGCACGGCTGGGTGTTCAACAAGCCGGTAGATGCAAGTGCGCTCGGACTGCACGACTACCATACCATCATCACCAAGCCCATGGACCTGGGCACAGTCAAGTCAAAGCTAGCGGCCGGACAGTACAAGTCCCCACGGGAGTTCGCCGGGGATGTGCGTCTGACGTTCCAGAACGCCATGACGTACAACCCCAAGGGACAGGACGTGCACTTCATGGCCGAGCAGCTGCTGAACATGTTTGAGGAGAAGTGGCCGGAGATTGAGGCTGAGGTAGCGCAGCTGTCGCCGCAGCCTCCGACACCATCCTCAGCTGCGCCCAGGAAGCCGAAGGAGATAGATAATTCCAGAGCATTAGAGAGGTCGGATTCGACAGTCCACGCGGCTGGGATGGAGGCTACACCAAAGACACACACCGGCAGACCCCCAGTTTTGAAGAAGCCCAAGGCGAGGGAGCCTAATAAGAGGGATATGACATTCTGGGAGAAGCAGCGGCTTAGCAATAACCTCCAGGATTTGCCTCCGGAGAAGCTAGACAATGTTGTTCAGATCATAAAGAAGAGGAACTTATCACTAAGCCAGCATGACGATGAGATCGAGGTTGATATTGATAGCTTTGATGTTGAAACATTATGGGAGCTTGATAGATTTGTGACAAACTATAAGAAGAGTATAACTAAGAATAAGCGGAAGGCTGAGCTTTCTGCGGTGAGGCCGGATGAAGCTGATCCTGACCAAGAGATGGAGAAGATAGAACATGTGAGGCAGGATGAGGCAGATCAGGATCAAATTCCTGCAGTACAAGACCCGGTATGATTTTGTTTGCTAGTATTGTTGCCATCATTAAATTCGAGGGTATATTGTCCGTATGATTCTTATTCTTGCCGTTCTGTTACAGATTCCAGAACCAGAAGCAGTTCATGTTGAACCACCCAAGGAAAACGCAGCAGGTAGCCAAGACGTGTCTAAAAAGCAGTCTTGTAACTGACTAACTGTCTTTTTCTGTTGGAGAAAAGAACAAATGTATCATAATAATCATGCTTGTAATGTAACGATCACTTATGCTTATATTCTACTTTTATTATCACTGTGGAAGAACCAACTAAGTATACTCAACTACAGATGACAACGAGAGATATGTGGGTGAATCATCACCTGCTCATTTGGAAGATCAGAAGGGAGAGACTGCTGGTAGATCAAGTAGTTCTGGAAGCTCCAGCAGTGACTCGGGCTCATCCTCTAGTGGTAAATGTTGTCTTATTTTGGAAATATTATAACAGGAAAATATGTATTGCCTTTATAAAGGTTTGATTTGGAAGTATTTCGAGTAGTAGAGAACACATGAATTTACCTTGTGAAGTATGTGCAGATACGGACTCTGACAGCTCATCAGCCGATGGCTCTGATGCTGCACAGTCACCGAGAACGTAGCATCTATAGGTCAGTTATATTCTACATTATTGCAGCAATCATTTGCATTTATGCTCAATAACTTTGTTAAATCCTTCAATGAAGTACCAAGTGCGTAGAGAAAATCCGTGCCCCTTATGAAACTACCTTAATTAGTTAGTTGCTTTTTCTAGAAACCTTTTGGACCAATATTTCTTGTCTGACTTATAGAGGCTGGTTGATAATCTCACTTGAGCAAACCAGAATTCATGTATCCAGGCTATCTATAGTACTTTGGTCACTCGTCAAACTTAAAATATTTTATTTTATTTTTCTATCTGCATAAGTTTATTTTGAAAAGGAATTCAGCACATCAATCTGATATTTTATGCCTCGGTATAGTTGATGTTCTGTTTATATATAGCAAAAAAAATGCGAATTATTGGCTTCATCTTATAGTTCTTTGTATGGGACAAAGATAAGAAATAAATTTGTAGGTTGGTGGTGCACTGGCGCCATTATTGGGCGTTATATCAGGAGTACATGAAAGAGTACCTTCCCTTATGGAATTGTAAGTAAAATCAATTAATGCTTAATTGCTCAATCTGCAGCATTGATCTACTGAATAAAAGTAACTATGGTTGTAGTTTATATTCGGTGAGTCACCGACCACCTTCACATGATTTGAGTCAGACGACGCTTTTGCTTCTGTGATCTTAAAATTGCGCACAGTAGTAATTAATTTCCCCAACTTTAAAGAAAGTATGCCTGTTGGTTACAGAGACATCTTTTTGGATAGGCATTAGAGATATTCCCTAGATATACTGTAAATGGTTGACAAAGTGTTCACATAAATGACATATCATAGTTATCTATGTTTTTTCCTTGCATATAGTACAAAACAGTGGTTATTGGGTGTCAAGTGCTTGTCTTCTTGCACATTTAGTGTCACATACTCATACTTTATAATTCATACTTCTTTACTTAATTACGCCTGGAAGCTTTATTTTGAACCAGGCATATGAACTTCGCCATATTCCAAGTATAGGATTGTTCTTCTGTAGTTTAGATTCTAAACTGTATCTGTATAGTTTGTTTTCCTTTTGACATCTTTTCTTTGTTTTGTAGTGAGTACTGAGCACTATAGCTCTAGGTTGGTTTTTGGTATTGATGTTTCTCCGCATATATTTGACTCTAGTCTCATCTAAGCACCAAATTAATCTAAAATATTCTTAGTAGGAATTAATATAGCCTGGATTTGTACCCTCGGAATCTGTGTAACAGAGCGATCATTGTATAGGCTGTTGTTTTTTAGTAGTCTGGGCTGGTTGTTTCTTGTTCCAACTCTAACTATATTTGAAAAACTGAGGGAGGTATTCAATCCATAGATGATTGAAGCTTACCTGCTACTTGCCTCTTCCTTTTTTTTTTGGATTTCCAGTAAAGAAGTAATATATTTGCTTGGTATCCTTTCCCATCATCTGCCTACATATGGGCATGCTGTGTCATTTCCAACTTTTTAGGGCCCAATCACAAGCAATAAACTAATGGTCAGCACTAGAGCTCCCTAAGGCCGGCACACTGTTCATGCCTGGCCCTGGGTGGTTTTGTTAAGTTAGAGATTAGATTAGATCATATTGATTTGCTAGCTATTTCCTTAGTTCTAGATTAGTTCCTTAAGGGTCAAGTCTCCTTGTCTATATAAGGATGGTTATATATCTTTTATTAAGCAAGAAATAGATCAAGAGTTCCTATCTCCCTCGCCATCCCTGCCCTTTTGGGTTCATGCCCGTCTAAAGTATGCCCATGACATGCTGGTCTAGCCCATTGAAAATATTTTTGGCCTTGGCAGAAAGTTTTCCAGTTCAGAAAACAAAAGATTCTAGAGTTATGTTGTAGATAATTTGGAAACATAACTTTACCTGAACATGTTATTATGTTCAAATTCCACACTTAGTAGTCAAAATGTATCATAAAGGCGAAGTTGTAAGCATTGTAATATACCTGATTTGCTCCTCTTTATTCTTGTACCTACCCTTTTCTTTTCTTGAGTTTAGAGATGTACTTCGGAGTACTTGATTGTCTTATTATTCTGTACCCCCCCCACCCCCCCATGTTAGAGGCTTATACCGTCTTATTAGTCTGTCATTTTTCACCTATCTTATGAGGCTGACACCCTAGCTCCTCCAGGGCATTTTGTGAATTAGAACGGGTGCAGGAATTTTATTTGTCGACTAGTTTGTTATGCACATATGGGATGGAGATTTGAAGCCAAATGTTCTCTAGATTGCTTGATTTGATACTTTCTGTACTCCTTTTTTGGTCATTTGTTGTGATTATTTCAGGTAGTTTTTATTACCCAGTGAGGTTGTTCGATTGTTTCACAACTCATTTAGGTAAAAGTTTGTTTCTTGCAAACCAGGAGTGAGTTAAGCTTAAGCAAATGATGGTATGGTATGCAGATGCTTCCAGTGTACCTGCTTCTGAAATAGACGTGTTTTAACTTGTGACCCATACCATCAATAGTAGGACATAAACTGACTAACTTCTGGAGAAATTGATTTCATGATGGCAGAATCACGAATCTGACTTTGTCTGATTTCCTTCTATGCAGATGTCAGGTGCAAGACTGGAAATGCGATAACTCCTTAGTTTACCAAAGATTGTAGCGTGAAATTGCGGGCGAGATTGTTGTAAATTTTGGTTATGTAGGAACTCTAACCAGTGCCATGCTGTGTTAAGTCGTTTTGGTCTCAAAGTGGATGCCCGAGATATCACGGGCACCAATTCATCAGTGTCACTATTTGTAGTCATGTAGTTAATGTAGACTTGCTGCGTTTACCTAGTCATCGATCTGGAAGTTACCTCACATTGGATAGGAAGGGACCTGCAAACTGGGGCAATTAAACAAGCGGTGAGGTGAAGACCAGGAACCTGGAGGCCTCGCCCTGTTGTAAGATTGTACAATTGTTATAGTTGTGTAGTTTATTTTGGTGTTTGCATTATTAGCATTGATCTCATTTTTTTTCCCCTGGCTCTCCTCCGCTACTGCCTCTTCTCATTTTTCTGCTCGTGTTTGAGGTTCTTACTGTAGTCTGGAGTCCATCTCAGTACTACAGTACGTGACAGGTACAAGGAAACAAGGCAGAATACAAATGCTTGTGGGCTTGAAGCAAGTTACATTGTTGGCTTGCTCCAGTGCATCGCCGGCAACCTTGCAACTTGTGGAAGTGGAAGCCAAGCCGAGCATCTGTTCATATCACAAGTCCACAATTCACGTTTAGTGGCGGCGAAACTGAGCGCTTGCCAGTTTGAATGGTGATCTATCTTGTACTACTATTTCTAGGAGAGTAGTATTGCAAGCAAGAAGTCGATTTCTCACGTCTAAGTATGCCGTAATGGCATACGTATTTCCCATGAAAATTAGTAGGAATCGCATAATTTCAACTGAAATCCACCCAAGCAGGGCACAGTGCTTCGTCTATCGCAGAGAGAAGATTTTGGCGTGTGTTCCGCGGCGTCTTGGGTCCCGGCTCCGCTCCCATCGGTTCGAGCTCGGAAACAAACGACTCCAGCCAAATGCTCCCGCTCCGCCGCCTGCCCGCGCTCCCACTGCCACGCGGTCCCGCGCCCCGCCGCCTGCTATCGGCTGCCGCATCCGCCGCCGCCTCCGCCTCCGCCTCGCCGCTCCCATGGCCGGGCCTCCACGCCTGGCGCCGGGCGCCGCCGAGCGACCTGCGCACGTGGGGCCCGGATGGTCCCTGCGCCTCCGACGCCGACGAGCCGGCCACGCCCGAAGCCGGCGCCGGCGCCGGCGCGGGCTCGTCGCTGGCGGAGATGGGGGCGCTCGTGCTGTCCACCGCCGACCCCCTCGCCAAGGCGGGGCTCACCCACGCCGCCTTCTGCCGGTGGGCCGCCGGTCTCCCCGTCGGCGAGGCCGCGGCCCCCGACCACCCCGCCAGGCCTGACAAGCCCGTCGTGGTGATTCCTCCCCGCGATCGTGCAACCCCGGTTCTCTTGGTCCAGGCATTTCGTCGAGCAGGAGCCATGAGGTGATTGGGTTTGCTGCCTTTTGCTCCTCGTGTTCAGGTGACGCAGAAGGAGATCACCACGCACAAGGAGATGGGGGTGCCGCTCAACGCGTACATGCTCCACAACCTGGCGCACGTCGAGCTCAACGCCATCGACCTCGCCTGGGACACCGTCGTGCGGTTCGCGCCCCTCAGGGACACACTGGGTGACGGCTTCTTCGCCGATTTCGCGCGTGTGGCCGACGACGAGAGCCGCCACTTTCGGTGGTACTCGCAGCGGCTCGCCGAGCTTGGGTTCAGGTGAGTCGCGCAAAAAATGCAGCACCAGCTACTTCTTCGATGCCGTTGTATGAATGCTTGTATTTATGTATTAACTATCTCACTTAGTCACATTGCTCTAAACATGTCATTGTATTTTTGTGTACAGTTATGGTGACATGCCTGTTCACAACCTTCTGTGGAGGGAGTGTGCAAAGTCCTCAAGTGATGTTTCTGCACGATTGGCAGTGATTCCTATGGTCCAGGTGCCACATCACTATTGCTTCCTTCTGTGTTTGTACATAGTATATTTTTGTAGTTGATAATATAGCTTAGTAGTCCCCACCTAGTAGGTGTAGGGTCCATGATCTAGGTGAGAATGCTTGCTAAAGAACTTTACTTGGTTACAATTGACCGGTATGTTGATTATTAGAACCTTGATAGGAAGCCAGAGGCCTTGATGCTGGACCAAGATTAGTCCAAAGGTTATATGGTTTTGGGGATCATCGATCTGCAGACATTGTGGCAAGGGTAGCGGAGGAAGAGCTTGCACATGTTTCTGTAGGTTTGTATTGGTTTCTGAAAGTATGCGAAATGATGGGTCGCGAACCTGGTGATACATTTAAAGGTTCCGTCCGTTTCCTAATTGTCTAGAGTGCTGTATATGCTTTATACAAAATCATGTTGGCTCATGGAATGTTCACTTCAACCTTACAGACTTGATAAAGGAGTATGACGTTGTATTAAAGGGTCCATTCAACTATCCTGGCTCGTGATGAAGCTGGTATACCCCGAGACTGGTAAGTTCTGAATTCTGACTAGCACCATAAATCTACAAGAATTGCATCTATAATAGATCAATTTTCATTATTTCAGGTATGACGAGAAATCCAAACAGGAAGCCGCACAAAAACTTTCAGAGGTGAGAGACTGATTATCTCTTTATGCTGATGCTTCGCAAGGAACCTGAACTTGCAACATGTTCTTGGCAGGTTCATGATAGACTAGCTTGTATTGTTGAGATGGAGAAAGAGAATGCAAGTGCCACTTGATGTACATGAGAGACTGGGTAGGTACTCATAATCATATTTAAATTAATATTCTTGAACCCTGAAAAACTACTGGAATATCTCATTAGCTGTACCTGTCATTCATATATTTTTGAGTTACGACTTGCAAGTGATATATTTTTAGTTTCAGTCTTTCAGATAGATAAACTTGGTTATATACATTATTCTGTTGTTTTCAATAGATAAAGAAGCTTTGTGCATAAGGTAGACTGGCAGTGCCCCTTACTGGACCCAAGCCACTTGTTTCATTCTTAGATAATTCTTGTGAAAATATGTTTTCATTGTCTTGTTGTGATGAGAAAGAGAACTTGAATGGTTAGGTCTGGTTAATGAATAATAGGCAACTCAGTAGCTAAACTGCCATTTTTGGTTTATTTTTCGCAGCAACTGTTATAAAACGCCATTTAATTATACCCCCTTTTTATTTACCTTTTTTCTAGTAAAAAGCATTGTATTCCATCTTTCCAACACAAGATGTCTAGAGTTAACAATCTAGTGTTAGCGGCTGGGGGATCTTTTATGCCCCAAATACTTTCTTGTCGAAGCTGTCAAATCCCCCCTTCAAGCATTGTAGACATGACCAGCTGGCGCCACACGCCAGTGACCCAGTTTTTGTTTTTTTGCTTTCTTGATTTGACCCAGTTTGATTTAGACCAGCCTCCAAATTTGTTGATGTTCCATAAATCATAAGGGGCCCCTTGAGGTTTGTTTCTTCTGTAGGTTGTATCCTGCTCCGATTTGAATGATAAAGAGGACTCTCCCTTCTTTTAGCATTGCCTTTATAGCTGGAAGAATTTTCAGTAAAGTCTCCATAGTCTTTGTACAGCTGGGAGTACCATTTGTAGGTCGCTAGCCTAAACAGTACATTTGGGCACGGCAGCATCGGGTGGCCTTTTGTCTTTGTACTCTATGCCCCCAAACATAAGGGATTAGAAGTTTCTCCTAAATTAAACTGTACTAGATTTGATTGAGTTTATAGAAAAAAGCAATAATATATCCACTGATCCACAATATCAAATGGGTATAGCTAGATTCATTATAAAATACATTTCCATAGTTCTTAGATATGTTAATTGTTCATACTCTTCTTTATGAATCAAAACTTAATCTCTTATATTCCAGGGCTGAGGGAGTAGTTTGCAGTAAACTTGCCTCTGTCCGGATGGACGCAATCATGCAAATCCAGCTTGCAGTTTTTATCCCATCCCCAAGGCATATGTAAATAGCGTGTCGTGATGTCGTCACAGCATGCTACACAATCCGTCAGCGGAGGCTTGCAAGCAAAGATATCTGGTCTGCTATTGAGTGTCGATCTCCGTCTTAACTCCATGTAACTGTACTCCACGGGCAGCAGATGAGGAGTCATGTGTACTTACCATCACAATTGCTGCTGTCACTCGGAACCAGGTTTTTAGGAATGCCGGATTACCTTTGCAAGATGGAAGATCATGATTGATTGAAGTCGTTGGAAGAAATTCTTGTAGACTGGAAATGTCCAGTCTGCTGCTGGCTCAGTGGGATGAGAAAGCGTGTCGATGCAAACTCTTCAATGCCTGTGCTGAATCTGGATGAGCATACGCAGGCACACGTACACTGCTGGCCCAGATGCTTACCTATATTATATATAAACCGAGATCCCGTGTCGTCGTCATCGTGTCCAAGCTCCTTACCCATCTCGATTGCACGTACGCGTCAAAAGGAAGGTTGGTGGTAGTAGTCGTAGCAATATACTTTTCTGCTGCCAGTGTTGATTGTGAAATCATGTAGCTGGGAATCTGGGATGATCGTCACTCACGGGGGTGTGTGTGTGGAATTCAACGAGTACTCCTACGTGGGAGGCAGCCAGTGGCGGCGGCGAGCGAAACCGCCACGGCCGGCCCTCCCTTCGCCTCGCCTTCCAACCTGCACCTCTTCCACGTACATTCCACATGGCACGTGTCGCCTGGCCGCGGCCGGCGTCACCAGGGGTTCACGTATGCCGCAGCCGCTGGCAGACTGAACCGCTAGCTCCAGCAGGCAGGCAGACACGATACCATACCTCCCGTGACGTGATTGGGCGCATCGATCTGGCCTGCGTAATAACCGGTTTTTTTTTTATTAATCCTCTCGCCATCGCGGCCGCCCATCCGCGACGGCTGCATTGCCATCCGGCCCCGGCTGCACTCTCGCGGCTTCTCCTCTCTCGGGTAGTCAGGACGATGGAGAAAGCGTGTTGAGCTTCTCCTCCTTTCTCCGCAGTCAGGACTCAGGACCGGGGCTAGGCACGGAACGCCGGCCGGACGGCCTTCATATACGTGCCTCTCGCGCGTTCTCGGGTTTACCGGCACCTGCCCAGCTTGCAACCAACGCACGCGGCGTCGATTGGCTGGTTCGTCCGCTGAGGGAGGGATGGGAGGGAAGGATGTGCTGCTGCTGCGACTGCGAGTGCCGGCCGCTGGGGTGGCTCCTCGGCCTGCCCTTCGCGCTCCTCGCCGTCATCGTCTCCTTCGTCGGCGCCATCATCTGGATCATCGGGTTCGAGCGCCGCGCCGCGCCGCGTGCCTCCTTAATTTCTTCTTTCCGAATTCTTGTTCCCCTCCCTCCTTCGCTGATTCTGATGCTGCCCGTGTTCCTTCGCTGCAGGCTGCCCATCTCGTGCATTTGCCCCTGCTGCCTGTGCGTGACGGTGCTGCTGGAGGTGGCGGTGGAGCTCGTCAAGGCGCCGCTCCATGTCATGACCTGGTTCACCTCCAAGATACCTTGCTGATCCACTTCACTCCAAGAAGAGAGTTGGTGGCGGCGGCGGCGGGGCCTCGGCTTTGCGCCTGCGTCGCCTCTGCTCTGTCCTGTCCATCCGCAGATACCGCTGTATAGTCAGTCACTCGGCTCATTCGTCCTGCTTAGTGTTCTTCGATTGATTGATTTCAGACAGAGGTGTTCCGTGTTCGTAGCAACACCAGTAGGCTATCTCTACTTGTTCTTCAGTGCGTGTGCGTGCTTCGTATTCGGTCATTTCGGTGCTTGCCAGTCTCGCCCTCTGTGCAATCGCTGCTTTGCGCCTCCCGATCACTACTGCTCAACGGTTGACCTGCGCGTGTTCCTCAGGAAATCCGCATGAATAATAATCCATCGGAAATAGTCTCCTGCGGCGGGCGCCGGCGGCGGCAGGTCGCCTGCTGGGGTGGGGTGGCTGTCTCTCTCTGTCGGGACTATTGCAATTGCAGCTGCTCCGTGCTGGGACAAAATGGCTCAACTACCCCGCGTCAGCGTGTGCTGTGGCCTTTCTTCCTTCTCCTGACTCTGGTCAGGCCCGCGCGTACTTGCGCTCCGAGACGGTCCATGGTCAATGGCGCCGCGCCCCCTCGCATCGCACGCTTCTTTCTTGGCGGCTTTGCGTTGCCAAGGGCCACAAGATGGAGAAATCTCTGCCTCTGCAACTGAGGTCGGGTTGTCAGGATACGCGCTGCCTTCCTGCTCTGCCGCGACGTTATGCGGTTTCTTTAGATCAAGGAACGCAATCCGGGCTCTTCACTCGAACATGAGCGATACAAGCACATAGAGGCTAACACAGTAGGCCGACAGCACCTCCACAAAGATGGTTATGCAGCTAGCAGCGCTTTAACCCGTTTCATCATACTTCCTCTGATGCTGTCGCGCAGTCTGCATGTGCCGAGGCACATTGCTCAGCTCTCGAGTCTATTTGCAAGTCACGATTCTCGAACACACGGAATAGAACAAGAAAGCATGAGTAAAACGCACATGCAATTGAAATTATAAAAAAAAAAGCTATTAACATATGAAACACAAAATGTGTGTTTGGATACTACAACATAAATAAAAACTTAAAAAGAATATAGGAATCGCAAAGTACAAAGGGAAAAAAAATGAGATTGGACCTCATCATATTTCTTTCTCTAACATCGCTACGTAAGAGGACATTTCATTGGAATTGATATGGTTCAATTCTTTATTCTAAAGACTCTTCTAGGACAAATTTTCAATAAGAATTGAATACTCGAAAAGAAAATTCATTTTTTCTTTCCTCAATTCCAAAAGCAACCCTTACTTTTCCTCTGTTCTAAAATGGGCCTAACATCACACGATACACGGAAATGTTATGGCAGATCGTACCCGGCTTTTCAGTTTCCACAGCAACAACATTTCTAGCAATTCAGGCTCGACCTTTTTGGTTGCCCTTTAGTCTATTGTACTCCAATTCACTGACTGCCTTCCATTGTAGGTTCAACCTCGAACCCACAATTTTGATCTTGGTTTCCTTTTAGTCTATTTTGCGTAAAAGTGGTTGCAACTTACAAGCCCAACAAGAGTGATCTTGTAGCACGGAATACTAATGTGGTTGCTGCTGTTTTTAGACGCGCACGGCCAGTAAGCACGCCTAAAGGTCTAGTCTCTGGTGCTATTTCCTTGTAATGTACTATAGTGTAGGTTGGACAAAAAATTCAGTTCTTGGTCATTCAGTTTTTTGTACCAGTTAGTCATATCTCTTCCTTAAAGAGTTTGGACACTTGCGCTAGTACTTTATACATATTTGGCACCCCTAGGAGTATTCTTTCTAAAAAGCAAAGCCAATAATACGATGGTGTTTTTAATTGCCAAGACTTTTTTAACCACAGGTGTGATCCTCTACTATGAATTGGTGACCAATGATTTGCATGTGAAGCTTTATGAACAATGAGTTGGAAAACTGGTGACGCCAATAGCACTTGGATGCCAAGTAGACAGATCGACCTCGAGACCTTGATATGTGAATTGTAGTTCCGGGGAATCCCTATGATTCCTCTTGCATTCTACTTTTCCAGTGGTTCTTGACAAAACGAGGGGTGAAAAAGGACAAAGATATCGATAGCCAGACCGAAAAAGGACCATCTCCAGCAGGTTGTCTATCCTAGTATCCACATTGTCTATCATTGTTCCCATTTTGTTTACACTTACGTTAGTGCTACAGTGATAGACATGCTTTTTTAGGTCCGTTGGAGACAGCAGCGTTAGATGATAGAATGTCTTGGTACGACAAATACTAGGAGGAGCATCAGCAGTCTGATCGAAACGCACATGCATGATGTGACGGTGGCTGCTCAGTGCTCATTCATGCATGAGAGTTGTGACTCCTGAGGAACCGTTCAAAGACGACAACGACACCTCTCAACTCAATCGACGGCCAAAGTGACGATGCTCGCAGGCAGCCTGACGCTAGCTAAATGGACGCGTTTGTTCGCTCTGCTCTGCGTCGTTGCAACCAAGCAGAGGGCCAGTGCAGGTGCAGCCGCGTATCTCTATCTGACCAGCAATGCTGAGGACGGCGTTGTTCATCGTCTCCCTGCTCTCCGTTCGCAGAGCTACAACGCGATCTACAGCTTCGGGGACTGCATCTCCGACACCTCTGCTCGGCTCCGGTGGCTGCCCGTCGTGGCTCAGCACCGGGCACCCACCCACCCTACGGCAACACCCACTTCTGCCGCGTCATCCTCGATTTCCTCTCGGTGCGCGTGCTTGATTATCATATATATAAACTTCTGCTGGATCGCAGCTAATAATAGTACATACTGATCGACGACACGATCGAGAAACTAGCCAACACGGAGTGCTCGGGTGACATTATATTGATTGATGTGGTGCATGCCCGTGCGCGCGCAGCTGAACACTTCGGCTTGCCGCTGCTCCCGCCGTCCATGGCGGCCGGCGGCGACTTCAAGAAGGGCGCGAACATACCGGCGCCACCGCCATGGACTTGGAGTTCTTCAGGAAGCACGGCCTCGAGAAAAGCGTCTGGGCAGCAGCTCATGCCCTCCGTCTGCGGCAGCGGTGAGTGACGGTCGATCGGTGTGTAGAGATTACCTTCATATTTTTTGGAAAAGAACGTACGCTTCATTTCTGCAAAAATCATGTGAAGACCTCAAATTAGATGGACTACTAATGGCATAAAGTGCTAGTGTAGAGGAAACTAAAAGTTTGTTTGAGGCAAAAAAAAATGAGAGGAAAGTATATCTGGGCCTTAAGTGATCCACCAGGGCTTGAAACACAAGCCCAGGAGAACCCAATCAAGCCCAGGCGTCCCCCGTGTCGTGTTGGATCTCCGTCAGCCCGTCGGTTGCTATTGGTTTTCTTCGCTAATTCGGTTGCTGCGCAAATAAATCCATCTAGTACTCTGTACTCCTCGGGAAATCTGTCCATCCTACGTCGCGAGTTGGCCGATCGAGAGCCGAGATGGCCGCCGCCGGGCGCTTCCTGTTCCGGAAACTCTCCTCCCAGATGATGTCTAGGTCGACGACGACAGCGTCGGCTTATTCCGCGACGGCCGGCGGCGAGCCTCTCATCCGCTATGCTTGGGAAGGCGGCACTAGACACCTCCGTAATTAACCTCTGCAGCGCTGCTTCTGCACATCGTGGTCGTGGTCGTGGTCGTGGTACGGCGGCCCCCAACCACCTCCATGGGGGCCTTCTCCCCCCAGCAACCGCCTTGATGATCGAAGCCGGCGTCTGCGAACCCTCTTCGAGTGCAGCGGCGGACTTTTTCATCCAGTCCGTCGCCCGCCAATGGCGGCACCGCTGCTCTGGAACCAAAACAGCTGCCAGCAGCCGGTGCAGATGAATGCTGGGGAGCTAGATCTGAAGCCACCGCTGTAGCTACATTTGAAGCTAGATCGGCAGAATGTAAGGCAGAGATGGAAGAGTAGATGACTAAGCAGATGGTGGAGGATGCTGCGTTCGTGAGAGGCCTAAGGATATTCCTAGCCTTTTTGTTTATTTGCATAGTTGATGATGATTTCTTCTCCACGTCGTCGGGCGGCGGATCCTCGCAAGGCGAGGACGCTGTTTGCTGCCAAAGCAGTGCTGATGAAACTGCCCGAGTCCATGCCGATATACATAGTACTAACGTAAATGTCAGTCAGGAGCTTTGCTTTTCAATTAAAAAAAAAATGAATTGACTCAGTTTTTTTTTAGGCCGCAAGGCAATGAGTCAGGCATGTGGATTCAAATTAAACTGGCAAGGAAACCATCGATGGTCAGTAGTCAGCATGAACTCAATTTATTGTTGATCGGTTTATGATTTGTTAGTTGTGGTCAGTAGTCAGCATAAACTCGAAAGGATATGATTTGATCAAGCACCATGCATCGAATTTGATCTTAGTGGTTACTGCTGGATATATATATATATATGAGGATTAGTGGCCTGCTGAATGGATGCGTCAACACACCTCCACAGAAGGACCGGCCCACTATGTGTTGTCTAATGTTTATTCTGATTGAACCAGGCCATCTGGTCCAGAATTTAATCTGCTCCAAGTTTGTTTGATCTTCCATGAATTTCCTAGGCACCTCCCTTTATTTATGCTGCATCTAATCAAGATACTTTTGAGCTAGCCGTGTATGATGTGATGAACGTAGAATCGTCATTATCTTCAATCCACCTTATTGTAATTAATATTTTATACAACAACTTAGTTATTTACATGTCATATATCAACGGCTTGCTGTTTAAAACCGACCAATTCAGTTGTCGCATCAGAAAGAAATATTACTGACCGTACCACCTGTGATATTCAGCGCCACCACAATAAAGTATTCCAAAAACAAAAAAAAATTGGAAAAAAAAATGGTAGGCGAATGGTAAACAGTCGATCCTGAGTTCCTGACCAGTAACCCGGTGATATTTTCTACTGCCGGCGCTGGTTAGTGTTGGTAAGGGTCATTATCGAGTGGTTTTTGTGAACCCTCTCCTGGATGCAGCGCCGGTCGATGCTGGAGCAACCTACCTACCTGCTACACATGGACTAATCGTCTTCAAATCCTCGAGGACGACTTCAACTAAATTGCCTATTTGGAAGTTTCACGAGAGGTCGCCTGCCCAAGTGACCGAAATTCATCTATCCTGCTACTATGACTAATACTACACGTCTGTGGAAATTAGCAGCATGCGGCTGCGATGTTCGGTACGAAACCGGCTGCCAGAACACACATGGAGCAACAGGCCAAAACACAGAGAACGCATATCGCAGGAAATCCAAGAACAAAGTAGGTAGGGCCCTCGGTCCCGAGAACGCAACAGCACAGCGGTGACAGATCGAGTTGATGCTTTGCCTTTGCGGTTGTCGTTGCAGGCTTTGCAACAAGCACGGCCTTTGATTTCTCTCCGGATCCTCCTCCTGACAGGCAGACAGGCTGACAGCGACAGGCGGAGAAGCAGTAGCATAGCATTGGCACTGCACCGCGCGGGCGGCATCCAATCCCATGGATCGAAGCTTCGCCTTCATCGAGTTTCTTTTTGTTTTGGAAGAATCTTTCCGAAGAATCTTTCCCGGTTCCCTTTTGTCCTCTCCTCTCGGCTCGCTCACGCTCCCTCAAAGTTCATTGCACGGACCTCGACGTCGACCTCCAATCAAGAGCAGAGCAGAGCACCCGTGCGGTGCGGCCGCCAAGGCCAATCCCGTGCTGCGACCTTCTGCGAGAATGCAATGCAATGCTGCCCACACAGGTTATAAAAACCACACGATTTAATTTGATTAATTACTGACCGGTCAGCTTCATCTTTTTCGTTCCAGCAGCAGCAGCAGGCCCGGTTCCTCATTAACATAATAATAGTAGGCAGAGGAGTGTGCAAGAAGGCGCCATCGCATACGACTGTTTCGTCCGCATCTGCGCAAGTAAACGGCACACGCAACCCAACCCGCAATTGAACAGTCGCTGAAGTCGATTCCTCAACGACGACGCACAGGCCACAGGACACAGCTGGGTTGCTGGACGGCCGGCCTCGCCGATCGATCGGCCGGTGTGATCAGTGCTCGAGTGAGTGCACAGCGCGCGGCAGCTGCAATCATGGGAGTTATTTTAAGGGCAGGGAAACACTACTCGATCGAGAGGCCAGACGACGAAGCAGACGACGAGGTCGATCGTCACTGACTCACTGGCCTGTCTGGAGTCTGGAGTCTGCACACGCTACCACCACCACCACCTATATATTCGATATATATAAGTAGTATGTACAATACATATATACACACACACAGTGTGTATCGATCGCTGTCGTCCTTGTGAACATACACCCGGTTACAGTACCTACCGTGGCGCAAGGGCGGGGCAGGTCGACGTCGCTCGATCGATCGTTGGCAACCACCGCCACTGATTGAAGCCGAGCTGCGCTGCAAGTAGAGGCAGCTAATGATCCGGTTTTAACACGTACACGTGCATGCTGATCGATGCATGCGACAGAACAGATGGGCTGCTGAGCTCGACGCATCTATATCTCATCTGTAGCTGCCTGCCATGGCGTGGCATCATATGCATGCATCCGGCAACAATCAGTCCTGTGAAACTAGAGCTAGCTGTACTTGTGGTATCTCTGGAGTGCGTGGAGCCGTACTACAGGCGTTCGTTCTAGAGGTCGACTCGCATGCAGCTCGTGAACATGGTGTGCCCCCCGCCGGCAGGGACGGAACTACGCTATACTGCTATAGAGAGCAGAACCGGGGCGTGCCTACCTCTAACCTACCTACGCACGCATGGATGGCCAGCTTCAGCACTCACCGCTTAGATGGATGGATCGCCATGAACGAGAGGCCGAGGTAGCTGCTTGATCAGTACATTTTTTGACGAAAAAAATCCAATCAATATATCTGTCACTGAATTCCTGACGAGGCTTCTGATGCTTAATAAGTGTAGGACGTTATAAAATTCAGGGCGCACCCTAAACGGCTAAACCAACCACCGCCATGTCAATTGTCATTTATGATAACCAGGTCTGGTATTCAACGTCTTGGTAGGTATTGTATCACCACTGGCTCTACCGCATCTAGCACGACGTACGTGTGTATATACAATTCGCGCCTCCACATGGCCTGCATGCCACTCCTTCCAAGCTGTGTCCGGCCGGCGCTAGCTGAGAATGTTGAGACGGCAGCGAAACGCAGGGGATAGAATATTAATTCCATGCATGAGGTAATCCAACTGCATGCAGGTCCGCCCGGGTCAATGCAGCAACCATGCATCTCTCTCTATTCTCTGCCATGGCGTCCATGCATGATCCACTGGGCGCACGCATCGATCGATCGATCCCTGTTTCCTACCATATGGCCAGCTCGGAGGGAGCCGTGACGCCTAGGAGCCGTCGTCGTCATCGGTGACAGCAACGGCGCAACCACCACCACCACCACCACCACCCATGAGGCCATGAACTAATGAACAGTACGTACGTTGATTGTTGAAGGATCAAACGTGGGCGCAGACTTGGGATTGTTCCATCAGCCGCCTCGCTTCGCTAGCCCCACTCGCTTCGTATTCGTACGCGTACTATACCTATACCCAGTACAGGTCTCCTCATCTCCTACGGGCTGGGCTGAGAGCGAATTGACTTTGCCAACTTGGGGACGGCATCTCGGCACGTCCGTGTCCGGAGCATGGGCCACCCGGATGCCGCGCACAACAAAGTACACCCCACTGAGATCTTCCCGTCACCCATCAGCTATACGGACGACTAAAGCGGATGTTGCGATGCAAAATGACAGCTTTTTTCTCCTGGCCAGGGAAAATGCAGGAAAATCGCCCATTGTTTACCAGGAATTTTCACACTTCCAACAACCGAAATTTCTCACCCAGTCCAATAATTCCACGCATCCCTTCTTCTCCAACTCCGGCCGACAGGGTTAAGATTCGGGATGGGGGGGTTAGGGTTCGGGGTTTCAAGGTAGGGTGTTATCTGTGATCTCCAGCCTTAGAGGGGTGGCTAGGGAGGCCGGTGGCCCGATGGTAGCCGCTAGCCGCGGGTGGCGGCGGTCGGGCCGGTGCCATCAGCGGCGGGGGCGTCTTCTCCGCCTCATCACGCCGCCTGGCTCGGTTAGCTAGCGGTGGACGGTGGCGGAGGCGGCGGGACGCCGCCTGATCCGAGCCGTCGCTGGAGGCGGGGGCGTCGATTCGCTACCCCGGTGAAGCCGAGTTAGCAAGGATGGGCGGAGCTAGCAGATCTGGTGGTGGGAGCCGTCGGAGACGCGGTAGGAGGGCGGGGAGGGGGCATCCCGTTGACGGCACGAGGAGGAGGTGACGAGGCGGCGGCAACAAGGCGGACTAAGGGAGGAGGCGGACAGGGGGAGGTAGCGAAGCGGTGGGTGGGTTAGGGTTGAGGCAGGTTAATTCTGGCCATTGGATCACGATCGGGTGGCTGAAAAATCGAGTGACGGGGAGGATAAAAACAATCGATTGACTACTAGACAGACCTCTGGCCAATGGAACAATGTAGGCAAGGGAAGTCGGCAAAACGGATCCGTAACTTCGGAAAAAATGATTGGCTCTGAGGGTTGGGTTCGTCGGCTTTCAGTGGATTGCTCGAGCTGCTCCCGCGGCGAGAGCGGGCCACCGCGTGCTTGCCAGGGGACGGACCGGGAACGGCCCTCTCAGGGGCCTTCCTCGGACGTCAAACAACCGACTCAGAACCGGTAAGGAAAGGGGAATCCAATTGCTTAATTAAGACAAAGCATTGCGATGGTCCCCACGGATACCTACGCAATGTGATTTCTGCTCAGTGTTCTGAATGTCAAAGTGAAGAAATTCAACCAAACGCGGATAAACGGCGGGAATAACTATGACTCTTTCTTAAGGTAGCCAAATGTCTCGTCATTTAGCTTGTGACGCGCAATGGATTAACGAGATTCCGGACTGACAATGCATGCATGCGAATGGAGGGAAGACATCTCTGACACACACCAACCGTTGGAAGTTTCAGGTCAGCTCTGAATTCTGATGTGAGGCCGGTCAGCTCTGCTGCCTCTGCTTCTCTACTAGGAGAGAGCTGGAGAAGAGACGAGACAATAATTCGCTGCATGTTGCTGCTCCTCGACTCGATCGGCAGCCGGTAGCTCGGCCGGTACAATAGATTCCTCCAGCTCCATTCCACCCATGCATATTTTTTGTTAACTTAAGTACGTAGTAGTACAGCACGATGGAGGATTAAATTACCAAGCGGGCCACGTTTCATCGAGAGAGGGATGAATTGACCTGGCTCCTCATCTATCAAGCTCTGCTCAACAACTACGCCGCCGTCGCGGTCATGCATGCCTCATGGCTGCTGACTGCTGACAATGAATAATTCATTCAATTAAGCAGCCCGGCCTCCGTGGCTTTGCATTGCAAAGACCTGATCAACCCGGCCACAAAGCCATTTGCAACTAGTACTCTTTTATTTTTCTCGATCTCCAATCAGGACATGCGAAGCAAACCCCTCGTCTCCCCATCGCTAGCCAGCTCTATTTATTTCTTAACCACACGCCCTACCTAGGCCCCGGCCGGCGACCAGCTCTTCGGTGGGCACGAGGATTATTTAAACGTGCGACGAGCTAGCGAGCACCGAGAGCAGGCAACAAACTCGCGCCGGCCGGCACAGCTACTTCTGAGCACGGGGATCGCGTCGTCATGGCGCGCGGCGTCGGGCTGCCGGTGCGCTTCGTGGTTGTCGCGCTTCTCGCCGCGGCGGCCTCGGCGGCGCGGGAGTACGCGGCCGTCTTCAACTTCGGCGACTCGCTGGTGGACGCGGGCAACCTGGTGGTGGACGGCATCCCGGACCACCTGGCGACGGCGCGGCTGCCGTACGGCATGACCTACTTCGGCTACCCCACGGGGCGCTGCTCCGACGGCCGCCTCGTCATCGACTTCATCGGTACGGACGCTAAGCATACCGTTGACCATGCTTGCTGCCTCTGATCGACCCAACGATGATGATCACTCGCTAACAACTGATGATGGATCATCGGTCTCGACTGGCATGCAGCGCAGGAGCTGGGCCTGCCGCTGCTTCCTCCTTCCAAGGCGAAGAACGCGACGTTCCACCGCGGCGCCAACTTCGCCATCACGGGCGCCACGTCGCTGGACACGCCCTTCTTCGTGGAGCGCGGCCTGGGCCGCACCGTCTGGAACTCCGGCTCCCTCCACACCCAGATCAAGTGGTTCCAGGAGATGAAGCCCAAGCTCTGCAGCTCGCCGCAAGGTCAGCCGTCGACCGTCTGTCGTCCATTATAATTATTATTACTCTCCGATCGACTCTGTCCGATCAGCACCAATTGACCTTCTGCTGACACCACCACCACAACACTACAAACAGAGTGCCGTGAGTTTTTCCGGCGGTCGCTGTTCGTGGTGGGCGAGTTCGGCGGCAACGACTACAACTCGCCGCTGTTCGCGTTCCGCCCGCTGTCCGAGGCGCACGACTTCATCCCGCACGTGGTGCGCTCCATCGGCGAGGGCGTGGAGAAGCTGATCGCGGAGGGGGCCGCGGAGCTGGTGGTCCCCGGCGTGCTCCCCATCGGCTGCTTCCCCGTGTACCTCTCCATCTTCCGCAAGCAGCCGGAGGGCTACGGGCCCCGATCCGGGTGCGTCAAGGACCTCAACACGCTCTCCTGGGCGCACAACGCCGCGCTGCAGCGCGAGATCGAGCGGCTCCGGGCGAGGCACCCCGGCGTGCGCATCGTCTACGCCGACTACTACACCCCCGCCATCCAGTTCGTACTCCACTCCGAGAAATACGGTGAGTCTCCGATGACGACGGCCGCCATGGCTGGCTGCTGCTGCTCCTTCTGATCGATACCGTGATACGGTGGTTCATTTCCCGGCCGGGGGCGGCCGGCGGCCTGCGTGTTGCGCGCGGCTTGCGAGTTCGGTAGTTGGGTTCGTTACGGCAACGTGCGTGGACGACGGCCGGCCGCTGGCACGTAGGGCCCGCCTGTGTCCGCGTCAGCTTTCTTTTCGGTTTCCTTCCATAATTGTTTGTTTGGTTTGTTTTTTTTTTTTAAAAAACAAGGGGAGCACGACTTTCGCTGAGAGAGATATACTCCGTACGCAGTAGAATAGGAAGGAATAGAGGGTTGTGATGAAGGCAAATTAATTAGCTAGTAGCCAGTAGTTGTGGCGAGCGATTAAATTAGAGTAAGCAAACAGCTCAGCGCGAAAGCAACGGCGATGCAAACGACAGCATATATATGGGGGCGTATGCATATAGTTTGATCCGGTCACGCACGCATACAGCAAGTAGATGGAAAAAAAAAGTAATGGGTGTGATAGCGAATAATCGGCTAATTGCGCACAGAAGAATAATCAGCAATTAGCAGCCAGCGACACGGGCGTGTTTATTTGGGCTCATCCGCTGGCGCTGGCTCTGGTCAGATTATTGGTTTCCATTTCCTGGTGGACGACGGACGGCGGCCCGTCCCGTCGCCCGTGAAAAACTCAAAAATCAACGGGGGTCGGGTGACGCATATATCTGCGTTCCTGGGCGAGCAGCAACCAGCAAGCAATCGCAAGGGAAGGGAGGTGGTTGGGGGTCCAAACCAAATTGTTGTCTGCTTTGCTTTGAGTGACTGCAGGCGAGAGGTTTCCTCATCGGTTAAGCAAGCTGACGACTGCGAACGAATAGGCAAACACGCCGGCCGGGTCGGCTTGGCGTTTCTGGAAGGGTTCGACCGAGCTGGGCGCTGGCGACGTGGCCTCGCGATGCGTTCGTTCAGACCGAGTCCAGCGGTTTGGATAAAAGATGAGATACGGTACAAAACGATACTACAGCAACACTGTTCACATAGTTAGAGAGATAGTTGAAACAGCAAATTAGATGTGTTTTTATCCTAGTTGCTGGCTTGGCTTGACACGCCTAACTAAAACCTGACGATCGACATACGTATTAGCTTGGCAATCGCTAGCTGGACGAATGGATCGTCGATTATTATATATGATTAACCCTACTGTAGCTTCCTTGCAGTGCAGTGCTGTTGGGGATCGGAGTAGTACGTCAATTGTTTTGTGGTCGTTGCCACATGGCAAGACCCGGCCCTGTATGTATGCATGCACTACTGTAGGGCGGACCGCGGACTCGTCACCCTAATAAAAGTCCAATGATGATAATGCTAACACGTTTAGTTAGTTGAGCGACGACGTCCATGTGATCGATGTGCGAGCCTTATTGGACGGACGACCTTCTCACGTAGTAGTACGGTTCACTTCGTTTATACAATATATACTGACAGCTGACAATCAAGTAGCTACAACTTGTCTTCTTGGGTACGTACTAGTACGGGGGAAGGCAAGTAACAGTAGTGCGTACCAATCTGATGAAGCGCACAGGCCAGATTAAAACAAACGGCGATTATTAGTCTAGGGTCAACTGTACCCTTTGTAGTACTCGTACTCCATCCTCGATCTACATCCACAGGAGGGGGGAGATTCAAAAACAGCCGCGCGCGATAATTACGATCGGTAGACCGCTGAGCACCTTTTCGTGGAAGACACTGAATGAACAACGTTCTGTTTTCTGAAACGACGACTGTATGCGAGTCGCATACAACTAAGCAGTGCCGTGGCTTGGATAGCGCGCGTCGCCCACCCGGGCCTGACAAGACGGACGGAGCAGGCTGTGCATTAGTAGTGCCGGCCGGTCTGTGTGCAATATGTTTGTGCATTGTCGTGTCGTCGTCGTCGTGCCAACTGTGCCGAAGAACCGCCAAATATTCAGTCCACGCAAGTAGTAGCATGCATGACACAAGCTGTGATCCGCGCAATCCGGCCGGCAATTCGAACTGGGATCAATCAATCGCACAAAAAGATTCCAGTTCAACGGCGACCCGAACCCATATGGCATGGCGCAAATTAAACTAATACGCTCCACACATTCGTAATCTTATCCGCGCACCGACACACATGCATGCACCCAGACCATGACACTGGCATGTATGGCGGTCTCTCACAGTTTCGATCTTTCTGCATTTCCACAGGGATGCTGAAGCAGACGCCGCGGGCGTGCTGCGGAGCGCCGGGCGTGGGGGTGTTCAACTTCAACCTGACGTCCAAGTGCGGCGAGCCGGGCGCCTACGCGTGCGACGACCCCTCAAACCACTGGAGCTGGGACGGCATCCACCTCACCGAGGCCGCCTACGGCCACATCGCCAAGGGATGGCTCTACGGGCCCTTCGCCGACCCGCCCATCCTCGGCACCAAGCACCTCGGCTAGCATGGCGTCGCGCGCACTGGCGCCGTGGTCTATCCATCGTCCAGCGCCGTCCGTCCGCCCGGCCGGCCGGCCGAGTACAGCACACGGGACATCACCACACCTGCACTCTGCAGATTCATTGATGTAGAGAGAGAGAGAAAAGAGGGGGGAAAAAAACACAAAAGCGAGCGAACGACAAGGCCAAATAAACCTGCCCTCTGTTCAGATTAATTGGTTTATATGTAGATTGTGTTGTTTTGGTGAGGGATACACCTAGCTACTTTGGACTTTGGTGCCCGCTGATTTCTTTTCTTGTTTCCTGTTGGTATATTAATTCCTGTACGTACTAGCGTACCTGTACGGTTTCTAGTGAAGAAAATTGAGCAGGGAGGAGATTAGGGGACATTTTGATGCCTGCTCGTCTTGTTTACTGGATTAAAGTGGTCCTCTACTATTATTGTTAAAAAAACATGGGCAATACGCTCGCCACAAGATCAGATTCGTAGGCCTCCTTGGCTGGGCTCAAACCATGCCCGTTTATGTTTGGGCCTGCTTGTAGACCGGGGCTTCAAATAGCTGTCTGTGACCTACCATTTTAGTCTGGGCTTAAATCATGCTCGCGTTTGATCTCTTAGCGATCGTTGCACTACGCTGCTAGGTGACGGGCTGACCTTTTTCCTCCTCTCGTTCACCTGGGCCAAGAGGTGGGTTACGTCGACTAAAATAATGTGTTCCTACTAGCGCATGCATTTTGTGCTTGTTTGTTTTGGTTAATCTAAAGGAATTAATCTGTTTCTAGCGTCTTATCGCTTGAGTAATTTTAACTCTGAGCTTAGAAACACCTAAATTCGGCACATCAGCTATCAATGTTTACCATTCCACTTTGGCCCCACGTATTGGTTTTGGATTTTTGGTGGTTTTCATATGGATCCCTCGTGACAGGGTTGACATGGCATACTATTTTTAAATTAAATAATAAAAAATTCAAACACCTCCATAATTTTAGGAAAAATATTAGAGATGTTTAGAACATGAGGGATCCCATCAAAATAACCAGAGCTCATAAGGCAGGTTCTGGAAGCTTCAAATAAAATACTTATTAAATGATAAAATAGGTATTTCTGGCACACTCACATTTCTTCTACAACTCAATTTCTAAAAAAACGGATAATGAATTGGTTTCTCGACATTGATGATATGGTGTATATATGGATTTATATAGAAATTTCCTAAAGCCATCTACATCTTTTGTATTGATTGAAACTTTTATTTGAAGTTTCTAGAACTTATTTCTTCATATTTAGTTGTTCTTTAGGATTCCATGTGTCCTAAAACATCTCCATGTTTTTTTTATTTCATATAATATGATAGGTTGTTTAGCCATATTCACATCAAATTGCTAGTAGACATTCAATATAAACTGCTATAAATTTTGCATGTCTCTACGTAAGTCGTAACAAAATATAAAGTTTTGTTTTATCTACATCAATCAATACTAATAATTTGATCCAATGTCTTTACATAAGTTAATAAAAATGCATAAGTTGCTTCGTGCCCATTCACAACTTTCTACTAGACATACAAGACAAATTGTTGTCCCATCCCTAGCTAAAATACACCATAAGTTGCTACATGCTTTGTTCATAGTTAAGTTACAATGATTCATATAAAATAAGTTGATTGTTGCATAAATGACTTCAAGGAATAGAATAGGGTAATGAGCCTCGAGGTAGCATATAATCAGTTTTATGAATGGCATCATCACTACATGGCGGGAGAGGGGAGAACTCACGACGTGCTATCTTCACACGTCCTAGTTGTTACGTCGGCACATAGCATTGCTTTTTGAGAGGTGCTCCAACTGCCCTGAAATCTAAGAGATTTTGAGTTTGTCGTAAGCCAAATGGTCCTAACTTTGACCTAGTTTATTGTACCTCTGTTTACAAATGTATAAGGTTGCTATTTTTTAAAAAAAACTTCAATAATTATCTTATTCAAAAAAAATTATTCAAAATGTACAAACATAACTCATACTTAAACTATGTTTAGTGATAAAACAAATCACGACAAAATAATTGATAGCTTTTTTAATAAGACAAATGGTTAAAGTTTTAGAGAAAAGTCAACCGCGATATACATTTGTGAATGGAAGGAGTATGGAGTAGAAGTGGTAGTAGTAGTTGCTGCAGCAGCAACAACAACCACAACAACAACAACAACAATAATTGTGATATAATTAGATCGATTATACAACAGTGTTGGCCTAAACGTTAAACGATAAATAGTCGGTCATCTACTGTTTAGCCATTATTCGGTGCTAAACGGCCAATTAAACGGTGTAAACGGCCAATTAAACAGAAACGGTAAGCCATTGTTTAGCGTTTAAACGGTGTTTAAACGAGCTAAACGGCCGTTTAGGCGAACAGTGTTATACAATATATTTTTTTGACTTGCTTCCGTGATGTGGTAACAAATGTCAATACTTTTCTTTTTTTTTCTATAGAGTTTTCTCTATAGAAAACGAATGGAAGACCGCAGACAATGTGGGGCGGAGTGGAGGCAGGCAGACGGGTGAGGTGGGTAGGGTTTTGGGTGGCTATGCGTGAGCCGTCGGATGGGGCGACGTGCATGGATGCATGTGGGCTGTCAGATTTCGGGTGATGGAAGGCTTTCCATCACCCGGTAGCCAGATATACAGACTCTTATTTTTTCTACAGAGTTAGTTAAATTTATAAATGTTTGACTTAGACAAACTACTCATAATCTAACTTATTCCACACGGGGGAGTACAACACTGTACAACAATTAATGTATTTGGTCAAGAGAAATGGAGAAACGATGCCTCGCAAAAAAGGGGGGGAAATCCTGCTAGTGCTTCCCTTCACCGGCTGACCTTGAAGCAGCACAACACATCACATCACAGAAAGTCCGCGCGCGCACGGTGCAGTGAAGACTAATCTATCTGTTTGTGTGTTATACATACTTACATATACGCCACATGCATGCGGTGTCCAGCGTATCTATCTCGGACAACCTGGCTCCCTGCTACCATGACGTCGAAGCTGCCCTGCGCACTCTTGGTTCTCCTCCTCGCATCCACGTTGACCGCCAACTCTTCCCTCCTCCCCGTCCGCCGCCGGTATGACTCCATCTTCAGCTTCGGCGACTCCTACGCCGACACCGGCAACGCCATGATCTTCTTCGTCGCGCGCTCTCTCGTCGACCCGGCCGCAGGGCCTCCCTACGGCATGACCTTCTTCGGCCACCCCACGGGCCGCTACTCCAACGGGCGCCTCATCATCGACTTCATCGGTACGTATTCGATCAGGATCAGCCGTCAAATCAATTGGTGCTTCCATTTTGTACTCATGGATCGCCTGACAATTAATGGCGCTCGCTCGTTCTCCTCGTCGACCTGCAGCTGAAAAACTGGGTGTTCCGCTCGTGCCGCCGTTCCTGACGTACAACGGCAGCTTCCGGCAAGGAGCCAACTTCGCGGTCGCCGGAGCCACGGCCCACGACGCCAGTTTCTTCAGCTTTCTCCCCAGCATGGTCAGGCCGTACGTCTTCAACGCGAGCACGAGCGTGCAGCTGCAGTGGTTCGACTCGCTGAAGCCGTCGCTCTGCAGCAGCGGCAACCCTGACGACGACCAAGGCCGTAACGACGATAACGCTGGTAGTAGGAGCACTTCAGGCTGCAAGGCCTTCTTCCACAAGTCGCTCTTCGTGATGGGAGAGTTCGGGGTTAACGACTACAGCTTCTCCCTTTTCGGCAAGAACCTGTCGCAGATCAAGTCCTTCGTCCCAGACGTGGTGGAAATCATCTCCACAGCAACTGAGGTACGTAGTAATTAGCTAGCCGAGATGTGATCTCGTACAGTCGTACGTGTGTTATACTAGCTTCCGTACATGCTGAGTGCTACGTACGACCTATAACAATTACAGTACTTCTCTGCCTGTCTTGTCAGACAGTGATCAAGAATACTGGGGCGAAGACGGTGGTCGTCCCCGGGATCCCGCCGATGGGATGCTCGCCGCCCAACCTAGCCATGTTTCCCAGCGCCGATCCGGCAGGCTATGACCCTCGGACCGGCTGCTTGAAGCAGCTCAACGACCTGGCCATCTACCACAACTCGCTGCTGCAGGAGGCCATCGACGACGTCCAGACCAAGCACAGAAATGTCAATGTCATCTACGCCGATTTCTTTACTCCAATCATGCAGATCGTTGAGTGCCCAGAAAAGCTAGGTCAGTATGTGTCTCCGTGTTGTCTCGTCACATTGCCATCTTACTACTAGTGTACTAATAACTAATTAAGTCCCAGTTGCATGTAGAGACATGCTGCGTTGCTTCTTGGAATATTCAGAGACTAACTGTTACAGAAACTGAGCCTGTTGAATACGTAATTGTTGCAGGTTTTACGAGAGATATTCTGACCTGTTGTTGCGGCGGAGGTGGCAAGTACAACTTCAACATCAGCGCCGGCTGCGGCATGCCAGGCTCGACGGTGTGCCAGGATCCATCAGCCTACTTGTACTGGGATGGTGGCCACTTCACGGAGGCAGCCTACCGTTACATCGCCAAGGGCTGGCTGAACAGCATAAACGGTTGGGATGTCTAAGAGGAGGGTGTTTGATCTAGGAACTAAACTTTCCGTATCATATCGGATGTTCGTACGCTAGTCGGAGGTATTAAACATAGTTTAATTTAAAAACTAATTACATAGATGAGGACTAAACGACGAGACGAATTTATTAAACCCAATTAATGCATAATTAGCGACTAGTTACTGTAGCATCACATTTGCTAATCATGGATTAATTAGGCTTCATAAATCCATCTCGCCGTTTAGTCCTCATCTGTGTAATTAGTTTTATAATTAGACTATATTTAATACTTCTAACTAGCGTCCAAACATCCGATGTGATGGGGACTAAAAATTTAGTCCGGTATCCAAACACCCCCTAATACTAGGCTATCATGCAGTTGTGAAAGGAGTTGCACTGCAATCAAACAATGGGGTTTGTTACTTTGTTTAAATAATTCGCCCACCCTTATATACACACTTCATGAAAGAACGAAGAACAATACAACTACAAACACATACGGTATAGAGTAAAATGCGTGGGCGGTTCCTCGACGTTGGGAGCGTATGTCATTTAAGTCTCGAACTTAGAAAACCAGAAATCCGTGTCCCTAAACTTGGTTAGGATATCATCTAGATCCCAAAACCGCTCTTTAAAACTCTTTCCTCTCTTCGGGTGCTGGCATGGCATCCTAACATAGAATCTGGGTACTAAACTTGTCTGAAGGTATTATTCGAGTCCCTAAATTTGGCAAGGGTGTCATCTAGGCTTTAAATCGCTCTCCATCAATACTTCTCTAACCATTGTCAGGAGGAGTGCTATCGGTGGAGGATGGCGGTGAGAGGGATGACAGCATAAGGATGCCGGCGAGAGGATGGTCAACACTCCTCTGGCATTCCTCTCGATAACAATGGAGGATGGAGGTGGAAGGAGTATTGACATGCATGGTTGAACTTTGCGGACGAAATCCTTCTGGGTTTCGGTGTTTTTATCCTAGTCTGGTACGAGAAGACTATTTTGCCCCGAGTTTTGAAATTTTTATCCTTAAATTAAAAAGTTCATAGAAACTTTTTCGCGAGGATTTGGTGCTTTTCGACCGAAAAGATTGTTTTGGCCATGTAAAAGTGAAATGTTTCGGGATCTAGATGACACCCTAGCCAAGTTTAGGGACCTAGATTATATGTCAGCGTGAGCGAAGCGGTTTTGGGACCTAGATGATACTCTAGCCAAGTTTAGGGATCTAGATTCTAGTTTTCTAAGTTTGGGGACCCAAGTGACATACACTACCAACTTCGAAGACTGCTCGTGCATTTTACTCTATATTGCAATGGATAACAGTTAAGTGTTTGAATACGAATTCAGGCTGTGATGCTTGTCAAACTCTTACACTATTTATTTCTTTAAAATCAAGATATCGTACACTGCCCTTTTTTTTCATTTTGGCCAATCTCTATAACATAGTGCATGATAGTTATTGGTATATTGCGACAATAGCTATTTTTCCGTTGCATCATTTTTTACTCTGAAAAAAAGGTTAAGACTCGTGTCCACCAGAATTTATTTCTTTAAAGTGAGATTCTTATATACCCGTGAAAATTCAAATGAATAAAAAAATATCACTTGGAAAGGTAATGTACCCATATAAGGAAAAATATTCCCTGCGAGATAAATTCATAGCGATTCAAAACCATATATAGGCTAAAAACCACCCAAGGTTTTCTTTTGCCCGGCCTAATGTATAACATATTGCTACGCACAACTATCCAAGTGGATCGTGTGATCTATTAATAGGCGAATCAATTACAACAGAGTACATCGGGTGGATTCGAATTACTAGAACCTCATCACCTACATTAATAGCAAATGTGATGCTACAGTAATCATTCGTTAATCATGGATTAATTAGGCTTAATAATTTCGTCTCACCGTTTACTCCTCGTCCATGTAATTAGATTTATAATTAAACCATATTTAATACTTCTAACTAGCATCCAAACATCCAATGTGACATGAGCAAAATTTTAGCCCCTGGATCCAAAGACCCCTAACTAATGGGTTGTCACAGTGATCATGAGGTGCCAACATTTCTAGATGTGTAAAGCACTCAGTGGTAGCCGTTACAAGGAACATTACAATGAGATTACATGTTGCCTGGTTTTCTAACACCTAATTCTATATACCCGTTCCAGAAAAGGGTACTAACCAATGCCACAAACCATAAAAAAAAAAGTTGCTGACTTGTGCAGCGTCCTCTTGCCTGTACCAGATGAAGATATATATGAGCCTATGGTCACCCTCACCCCTAAGGTAGGATCTCTTGTTTTGTGCTAATGGCATAAAACCGTTTACCTAGAGTTCCATATTTTGAGTTGAAAATTTTTGCTCAAGCTTTGCTCTTGAAAGGTAGAGGTCTAGCTAGAGGAAGAAAATAGTAGGAGAAATTCCCTGAGCGACAATTGAAGGGAGAGAATATAAATTGTATGCTATATTTAGCATCTTATGAATGCAGAGAATATTAATTATGGTATAGCCCAAAATTTGATACAATTTTATTTTCTGAAGGTAAATATTGATTATAGAGATCAATAGATGCCAAAAATGCTTTATTTAGTGCTACATTTAGCATTGACACAAACAGCAACGCAGTCAATGACGATCGATTCTGGGCAAAGTATTCCCCATAAAAAGCTCAGATCCCAAATCGGAACCATACTACTGCTACTGCTAGGATTCTTTTCGTTCTTGAGAGGTATAGTAGAAGGCGACAGCTCTGTTCCTTCAGGATGGACAGAATAATGAAGCACGTAACAATTTTTTGCCTGCAAACGTCTGTGATACTCTCCAGCTTCTTCTCCTATTCGCTGCAACAAAGCCAATACAACTCGATTTTTAGCTTCGGCGACTCCTACACTGACACCGGCAACAAAGTCATCCTCTCCGGGCCGGCGACAACTGATCTATGGATCAACAGACCGCCGTATGGGATGACCTTCTTCGGGCATCCCAGCGGACGCCTCTCTGACGGGAGATTGATCATAGATTTCATTGGTACGTACGTACGTATGTCTCTTCTCAAAGTTTGTACACGTATGTTTGGCTGTTGTTTGCTTCAACTAACGTCGGCGATTGCCGGCATGTTTGGTCGGTGTACAATGCACTGGATCAGCCGAGGCACTGGGGCTACCTCTCCTTCCGCCCTCTTTGGCGAGGAACCAAAGCTTCCAGCAAGGCGCAAACTTCGCGGTGGCCGGCGCCACGGCGCTGAAACCGACGAGCCCAGCATTCTACGCGCAGGACGGCGGCGGCGTAAAGCTTCCTCCGAACAACATCTCCCTCGGCGACGAGCTGGGGTGGTTCGACGCCATGAAACCCTCGCTCTGCAGCTCACCCCAAGGTACCGCATAGACCGTAGACGCCACGCGCGCGAGGCATGGTAGTTGCTCATGTTATTTCTGACTGACAAGTAGTGACAAGGCACGTACTACGTGACATTGCATTACTACATACGGCTGGTCTGTTTAGCATGCAAGGAGTATTTCGCCAAGGCGCTGTTCGTGGTGGGGGAGCTGGGTTGGAACGACTACGGCGTCATGCTGGTCGGCGGCAAAAGCGTCGCTGAAGTGCAGCCTTACGTGCCCCGAATCGTCGAAACAATTTCTGCAGCCACTGAGGTAACCTGCAAGTACTGCGATATGGATCTCGACAACACAATATGCCCTTACAAATTTAAAACCACCTCCATTACGTTCATTCAGAAACTGATCAACGAGGGCGCCACGGCGATCGTCGTGTCCGGGATATCGCCGATGGGCTGCGCGCCGGGAAACCTGGTGTTTCTGGCGAGCCAGAACGCGGCCGACTACGAGCCGGACACCGGGTGCCTGAAGGATCTGAACCTGCTGTCCCAGGACCACAACTCGCAGCTGAGCCAGGCTCTGACGACGCTGGGCGGCAAGTACCCCGGCGTGCGGGTCACCTACGCCGACCTGTACACGCCCGTCATCGGCTTCGCGGCGTCGCCGGGGCGATACGGGTTCGACGGCGCGGACGGCGCGCTCAGAGCCTGCTGCGGCGGCGGCGGCGGCAAGTACAACTTCAACCTGAGCGCCGCGTGCGGGATGCCGGGCGTCGGCGTGTGTGCGCGGCCGTCGGCGTACGTCAACTGGGACGGCGTCCACCTCACGGAGGCGGCGTACCACCGCGTCGCCGATGGCTGGCTCAGGGGCCCCTACGCCCACCCGCCCATACTCAGCAGCACGGCCTAGCTAGCGATACGATCGATGCCCCGGCCTGTCGAAATCTACTAGTGTCACTGAATCACTGATTAGTTAGGTCTTTTCGGCCGGGAGCAGCCACGGAAATAAAACTGCAAAATTTGCGTCTGGTTTTCTGAGTATGCATTCAAGGGAACATTTATTTCTCAAATCAAGTTTTTCATTTTGATTTCTCTCTTTTCTTCATTCTATCTTATTACTTTTATTTTCCCCTCAGCATGTAGCATTTTTTGTCTTGTTACCTTTGTCTGTTGTATGGCTGTCCCCTACTGTCATACATCATTTATTCATTGTGTTTGTCTAATAACTAGTTTTTTTTACCCTAGGACTTTAATATTATATTTCTTATGACATTTAATGATTACCTCGATAAGATGGAATTTTTTCGTAGAACGATTTTCTCATCAAACTAGATACTTTTCTCGTGGCCATGGGTCAATTTCTTCTTTAATGTGGAATCTTTTATAGCGAAGTTTGAACAATTTCCTCCTAAATCTATAATATTTCCTCGTAATCCTAGTATTTTTTTTCTCAATTTTCTCGTTTCCAATGCTGGAACAATATTTTTTCTAGAGCTGCAACATTCCGTTGAATGTGGAACAATTTCACTTTAGACTCGAACATTTCTCGTGAAGTTGAACAATTTTTCATAAACCTACAATCTTCTTCTTCCGAATCCAATCATTTTTTTTTGTAAAGTTGAATTCGTTTCCACAACGACTACGCGGCCATGCTGCTCGCCGGCAAAAGCGTTGACCAGGCACGGTCTCACGTGTGCCTCAAGTCGTGGCAACCATCTGTGCTGCCACGGAGGTACTGCGCACGTAAAACGAACGCATCCACCGTACCATCCGCGCGACGGGTTCGACGGGGCCCTGAGGTGCTGCTGCAACGGCGACGGCGGCGGCGGCAGAAGCAGCTACAAGGTGAACCACTCCGCGTCCGCCATGTGCGGCGTTAGCGCATGCGCGCCGACCCGTCGGCCTGCGTCCACCTCACCGAGGCGGCCAACCGCCGCGTCGCCCGCCCGCCCATACTCGACATCTGATCTGATCGACAGCGGGCGTGTTCTGAACTAGGCTAGGCAGTCTAATTACGGAGGAGTATAGTATGTTCCATGGTACAGTACGAAGAGCCTAGAGTGAGCCCTGCCTGCTGACCGATATTTTCCGTGCATCAGATTTTGTACTGTACCAAAGATTTTGGTTAAAAAAAACGGAAAAAAAAAAGTTTGCTCGAGCGTTAAACTGGGCCGTGGTAAAGCACACCGTATCTTCAGGGCGGCCATCGCATCGGCCTCGGGCATCTTTGCGACCTGCTACTGTGGCGACTGAACTTGTCCTCACCTCACCCCATAAACTGCTGGGCCCTACTAGCGTGGGGAAGAGGGCCCGGCCCAGAGATAGATTATTGGAAAGCTGCGCATCCACGTGGACCCCTGCTGCATCATATCAGGCGGATAATGACAGGCAGCCCTGATTACCAGGAGTACCCCTTTTGCGCGGCAGCGGTGACGGCACGCCCAGGCAGCCTGATACTATACCCTCGAGTATAGTAGTACTACTAGTATTGGGAAAAAAAAATCGCCATCCTGTCGTCTCGTGACGCCTAGATCTTCAATTCGCTGCCTGTGACTGTGAGTGTGTGAGTGAGATCCTCGCTAAACGCCAACACGCAAAGACGGCGTCCAGCATGCATGGCTGATGGTTCCGGCGTCCAGCATGCACGACTGACTGCCAGTTGGAGCGTCACTGCGCTGCTGAATGCTCATAAATGAGCAGTGACAACCACCTACTGTACAGGTTTCCCGAGCGATCAACGGTGAACAGAAACAGCCGGCTCCGGCGCCGCCGGCCGCCGCTGTGGTCTCGTCGCCGTGGCCGGAATAATTGACTGCCCTGCCAGCTTTGCTTTGGGGCCGCGGCCCTGCCCTGCCGGAATCACGCAGGCACCACACGTGACGTGAGCTCAACCATCAACCATCATCCATCCATTCCGCACAGCCGAGCCGCTACGACGGGCACTGCACCACCATTTTACTGCAGCCCTGCACTGGAGGGACACGGGACGCTGGTGCCTCTCGGGCTCTCCGCTCTCTCCCCACCTCCGACTCCGGCGGCCTCGCTCAGATTTGCCCGCGGGCGCGGCATTTATCCCCCACCTACTATCTCAGGCAATCCGCCATTTATTACTGAGCCCATCGCCCGTCGCCCATCGGATCTCTACGCCGCCACCACCTCCCTCCCTACCGTGCTGCTGCTACTATACCCTGCTCATGCTCTGGCTTGGAGCTGGACTGTGGTAGCAGCTACCAGCCTACCAGTGGCAGCGCCGCACTCCTGTCTCACTCTCGCGAGCTATCCCATTTTCCATCAGCGCCAGCCACTTCCGCGTCATGGCGGCGGCCCACGGCGAGAGGCTGGCGGCCGCGCTCGCCGCCGTCCTGCTCTGCTGCTGCTCGCTCGCGCGGCTGGCCCAATGCGGCGGCGGCCCGCAGAACTACACCGCCATGTTCAGCTTCGGCGACTCGCTCACCGACACCGGCAACCTGCTCGTGTCCAGCCCGCTCTCCAACCACATCGTCGGCCGCTACCCCTACGGCATCACCTACTTCCACCGCCCCACCGGCCGCTGCTCCGACGGCCGCCTCGTCGTCGACTTCCTAGGTGCGTGCGTGCGCACCTCTCCCTCCGTGGCGTTTCTTTGTGCTCGCCTTCGCCTCTGACGCGCGCGGGCTCTCCTCTCACCCATACTTGTACGTGCAGCGCAAGCGTTCGGCCTGCCGCTGCTCCCGCCGTACCTGCAGTCCGAAGGGAAGGACCTCCGCCAGGGCGTCAACTTCGCCGTCGGCGGCGCCACCGCCATGGATCCGCCCTTCTTCCAGGAGATCGGCGCGTCCGACAAGCTCTGGACCAACCTGTCGCTCAGCGTCCAGCTCGGGTGGTTCGAGAAGCTCAAGCCATCGCTCTGCACCTCGCCCAAAAGTCTCTTCTATTCCCACATTGCTGCCTATCGTTTTTTTTTTTCTTTTGTTGCATTTGGGATTCTTTCTCTTCTCCAATGCAATCGATTTTCTTTTCTAAAGGGAAAAAAAAAGAAAAAGAACTGCTCAACTGCATATATCCACTGACTGATGGGTTGCAAATCCCTGCTCTGAAAAAAAAAAATGCAAGCAGAGTGCAAGGAGTACTTGAGCAAGTCGCTGTTCCTCGTCGGGGAGATCGGGGGGAACGACTACAACTACGCCTTGTTCAAGGGCAAGACCCTGGACGACGCCAAAACTTACGTTCCCACCGTCGCCGGCGCGGTTACCGATGCCACGGAGGTAGGTGATTTTTTTTTCTTTTTGAGAGAATCCAGCCTCTCTGCTCTCTCTGTTAATCTTAATCTGATGCTCCCCCCATTGTTTATTTATTTGTTTCTTTCTCCAATTGGCACTAAACAAACTAAACGGGCACGACCACGAATCCCACGATGCAACAGAGGCTGATCAAGGCCGGCGCGACGCACCTTGTGGTGCCGGGGAACCTGCCCATGGGCTGCTCGTCGGCGTACCTGACCCTGCACCCCGGCCGGAACAGCAGCGACTACGACGCCGTCGGCTGCCTCAAGACGTACAACGACTTCGCGCAGCACCACAACGCGGTGCTCCAGCAGAAGCTGCAGGCTCTCCGGGCCAGGTACCCGCAGGCCAGGATCATGTACGCCGACTACTACGGCGCCGCCATGTCCTTCGCCAAGAACCCCAAGCACTTCGGTGAGTCTGTCTGATCCAGTAGCGGGCTGGTACATAGATCTGACGACGTCCATCTGTTCATCTATCGCCATAAACTCGGTCATCAGCAAGACCCCGACTGATGATGACAGTCACACGGAATGATCGGGTAGCAGCGGATGGATGGCCCGCCACGGTCTGGCATCCAAATGGGGTGCGAATTGTAGGGCGCTTTCAGATCAGAAAGGGTTGGGGGATCTGAGAGAAAGGGGATCCCGTGTCCTGCTTATTGCTTGCTTTTGCTACACTGAAAGGACAAATGGTCCTTTTAGTTCAGTCATCTGCAGTCCCTAACACATGGATTGCTGCACTAAATAGAGATCACGGATCTTTCTTTCACAAGGAGTGCTAGTATAATAACTGCTAATGAAAGCGAAAGCCTTTCCTTTTTGACTGTCGATGTAGGCAGTGATCCTTGGATCCTGGTAAAAAATCTGGGCATCTTCCATCTGGTAAAAATTCAGAAATGTCGCTGTTTGAGGTTCTAGGAATCTACTGGCATTTCAGAAATGTAGATCAGCTGATGAGCATTTCATTTGGCACACAAACACCAGCAGATTGATTTGAAGTTCCCTTAGCTAGATGCCACTGTCAGTTCTTCTATCAAACCTCTCTTTTTGCTAGAGAGAGAGAGAGAGAGAGAGAGAGAGGAAATACTGTCTCTATATGCTGACGAGTTGGGTAGCAGCTCGACTGTCAATATCATGATCTGTCACATAGGGGAAACGGAAACGGTGTCGCAAGAGTAACTGTCAACTGTTCGTAGACCTGAGTACTTGACCTCTAATAGTATAACTTCCATTGATATGATGTGTCTCTCGGTGCACTCATGACTGTCACTGATGGCGGTCCTCTGAAACTGCTCTTCTCTGCAGGGTTCACGCAGGGTCCCCTGCGTACGTGCTGCGGCGGCGGCGGGCCGTACAACTTCAACCCGAAGGCGAGCTGCGGCGTGCGCGGCTCCAGCGTGTGCACGGACCCGTCGGCGTACGCCAACTGGGACGGCGTGCACCTCACGGAGGCCGCCTACCACGCCATCGCCGACAGCATCCTCAACGGCCCCTACACCAGCCCCAGGCTCCTCTGAATCTGCAGATCGTCCCACTCCCAGTCCCAGCCCCAAGGCAAAGCAGCACCTGTGGCTGCTGTGCTGACTCGCCTCGCGTGCATCGATCGGATCGGCACATCATCATCTGTAGTGATCTAGCTTGGTGTGGTGGTAGCTAAGCGCGCTACTGTAGTACTGTACGTACTAGGGTGACAGTTCAGCTGGTCCTGCAAGGGCAACTCGTAAACAGAGGAACGGCGGACTTCAGTGTCTGTTAACTTCGATGTGCGGTGTGTCGCTTTGATGGTGTTTGTGTCGTGTGGTGCTCGAGTTCGATCGCCATCAGGTGAATGCATGATGTGAACATGCTAAGTTGCTAGCACACCAGGCACGATTGAGAGATGCACTTTGTGTATTCATCACCAATGTGAAAATGTGATTACGCAAATGTGCTTTCATAATCTTGATGGCTGAGAAACACCTCTCCAATTAATATTGCAGTAGCAACAAACAACTCTAAGTATACAAGTTTCAAGACTCGATAAACCATTAGACATCCTGGGTTTCGGTAGTTGTTTTTTTTTTTCATGTTATCACCTACCGGGTTGCGGCCTTGTGATCTGTACTTTGTAAGTGCTCTTCTTCTTTAATGAAACGGCAGAACACCTGCCTCACTCTTGCTCAAAAAAACCATTAGATAACCATAATATTTTATACTTTCCACCATTATTTGTACTAGGTAGTCTGTCACCTACTAACAGCCCTTGTACTTTTAGAACCGCATTTCCATTGTCATTTCCATTGTCATGACGTGAATAAAAAGAACCTCAAACTATCCAAATGGACTAATTTTTTCAGCTCTGAACTCCGGAACCAGACATTGAGCACCTTGAAATATAAGAAACAAGAACATTCAGCTAGTTTTCAAAGATGGTTTTCCATTTTTAGAAATAACAATAACTATTTCATCTCTAAAACTTATAATCAATTAAATTCGAATTAGAAGAAAAATATGAAACTCATTTCACATTTTTTCTAAAAATATAGTCTATCTATTAGTTCTATTTGGGGGGGGGGGGAGGGAGTGTATTTGGAATTTATTTGTTCAGATTTTTCTCATGTTTTATTTGGAGAAATAAAAATTTTTCTCATGTTTTATTTGGAGAAATAAAACTATAGATGTAGGAATATAAGAATTCAAAATAACTCCAAATAGATCATCATAGAAAAAACTGGTACAAGTTTCTTATTTTTAAAATTCAAAATGAAATAATAACAGATATTTAGAGACTAAATTAGATTTTATTATTTAAAAATATATAAAATGCCTTCTAAATCAGCTAAATCTCCAAGTTTTTCTAGTGTTTTTTAATAGTTCAAGGTGCTCACTGTCCGGTTTCGTAGTTCAAGGGTGAAAATCAGACAATCTGAATAGTAGAAGGTTGGAAAATGGCTTCTCGACGAATGGTCTATCTTACAATCTTGAATTATCATGGTCTTCTGATTTTCAACCCTGAATACGAACCGGGTAGTTAGGGACTGAACTAACCAAACCAAACAAAACACCCCTTCGCCTTGTTGACAACGATGTTAAAGGGTGGTTTTATATTTTCAAAAAATAATAAAATCTTGTTTGATATGTAAAAAAACATAATTAGTTAATTTTGTATAAGAAAAATATGAAACAAGTACCATTTTTTTCTTAAATATAATATATATGTGATCTATTTGAATCTATTTTGAAATTATTTATTCCTACACATATTTTTTATTGCTCTAAATATAATATTAGAAATAGCAATAGGAACAAATGAGCTCTAACAAACTCCAAATAGAGCACCAATACATATATTATATTGTATAGAATATTTGCTACATGTTTTACATTTTCTGATTTAAAATAAACTAATAATGATTTTGTTTAGAGATTAAACAAGGGTTTATTATTTTAAAAATAGAAAATGGCAATCAAAACCGCTTTCATGAACATAACCAGGGAGGGAGTGTTTCAGCAGGTTTGGTTAGTTCATAGGCTTTAGGTATCTGGTTTCGCAATTCAATATTAAAAATCAGATAATCATGGTAGGTTCGAGATTGTTAAATTGACTTTTTTCCTATTATATATGGCTTGTGATTTACAGGAGTTGGATGGTTGGACTTTTGTCATCCATAGTAAAGCGTGGGCATAGACATAAATAGTTAATAGCTATGTTTAAACTGTCATTTCCACTCGTGATCAGAATCAACTAGGATGTCTGAACTTTCTTATTACATGATAGTTACAGGCTGATGATGAAATTATCTTAGTCAGGATGGTGCGTTACTGAACAAGATCTACAACTTAGCCATCGTCAAGCCCCTCCACTCCCAAGCTTCAGTGCACGCTTGGGGTCAGGACGTCAAAGTCTCAAGATTCATGATTCGTGTGAGGTTCGTGCCAGATTAATCTGTTGTGACATGTCTACATTATTGCAGATAGATAGGCAGTTGCCAAGCTAATTACTAATCTGGCTGGCTCTCCCTCTCCATCATTCCCTCTTCCTTCAATATATCTCACAGTGCTAGAGCTACTGGCTGCAATGCTGCTTGTTCAATCCCTCCCCTTGCATCGATCGATCTGACGAACTGATCGATGGATCCCAACCGACCCAGAACAAAACTAATTAAATGGCTGCATCTGCATACATGCGGCAGCTAATTAATCAGAAACTACAATCTGAGCTCCAAGTCGAGGTCCTCCGCGCTGGACCCGTCGTCGCTGGCGCTTCTGATCCAGCAGTCCTGGTGCTGCTGCGGCATCGCCTGCCGCTGCCTGTCCAGCTGCCCCAGCCTCTGGCCCGACGAATCCCTGAGGTCGTGCGCGAACAGCGACGGCGGCGGCGGGCTGCCGCCGTCGTAGCGGTGCGCGTCCACGATGCCCCACTCCGTCGTCTTGTCCTCCAAGGAGCAGCCGCCGCTCTGGAAACGAAAGGGAAACATGTCAGATCGATGAGATGAGACGACGACGACGACGCACCATACCGGGCCACCGTCCGGCGGGCCAGTGCATGCAGATTCATGCAGGCACAGGACGAACAAACGGCATTAATTTGTTTCTGGACGACAGGAGATGGATACATACCATGAGACGATATGGCGGCTGAAGAAATGAGGAGGCGCCGGGCGGAGAAGCGACGGCTGGGGTTGCTGGAGCGGCACCGCCGAACGGCGTCCTGGCGGCGGCGTAGTAATCCTGCTGGCCGGCGCCCCCGGCGGCGGAGCGGTAGGCGGCCATCATCTGGTTGTGGAGTCGGATCTTCTCGAGCTGCGCGACGCCGAGCCCGCGCTGCGGCTGCTTGGCGACCGCCTTACCGTGGCCCGCCGCCTGCTGCTGCCTCTTGCCGCCGCCGCGCCTCCCCGCCGCTGCCGCCGCCCGCCTGCTCTCCACGCACATCTCGTCGGCGAAGCTGCTGCTGCTGCTGCTCCCCGTCAACATCTATATATTGACGGCACGGCTGCTATGATCTAGGCGTATCATTCAACGGCTAGCTAGGTAGAGGCAATTAAGGTCAGCGACGGCCGGCGTATATATAGGCGATCGAATCGCCATCGTCGCACCGCATGGTAGGTCAGGGATCGGACGCGAGCTGCTAGCTGTATGGGACGGGATCCGCCAGAATCCGAAGAAAGATTGAGGGCGATCTGGCTCCCGGTTTTCTATACATGCGATGCCATTGCCACCGGTCGCCGGCTTCCAAGAAGGATCGGATCGGCGACAACTGGTACGCTGCTCCTTTAAAGAATGGGATCGCCAGCGCGCCGCTCGAGCAGCCAGCGCGCCACCTGGCGCGTGAGCCCGCATGTCAGCGACTGCCGTCGCCTCTGACATCTCCGGCAAGTGGGTGTTTGATACGGGGCCATGCATCCCGTGTCGTGATCGCGAATACCCATAAATTAAGCACCCCACGCATGTCGCGCGCCTTGCAATTTGCACGCATCGCATGCATCAGCGACACGGTCATATATCCTCTGGATGAATCATGGATCCGTCGATCCACCACGCACGCATCTCACAGTATTATAAGCAACTAGTATCATACTGATTGCTGGCGAATCACGTTCTAGGGTTGCAAAATATCGAAGCTTGCAAAACACAATATATGCCTCATCAGTCATTACCTTTACAGAATTTTTTGTAACAAGAAAAGCTGGCAGTGGTGTTTAGGAAACAGCACACAACACCATTGTATTCATAGAACACCCCTAGAAGCATTAAATGTGTTGACAAACAACACTCTATTTCTCCCTCTTGTACTTTTATTTGACATTTTTTTAATATAGCAAGAGACCAGTTCCCCCATGCTATCATGCAAGCCACACTGCCCTTCAGTTTTGTGCCCCACTTGTTTATTCTAGAAAAACTTTGTCCTACCTAAAGAGATCATAAATATATGCCTTTTTAATTCAATTAAATTATAAACGATATATATTTATGGAAGAAGACAGTACATACAAACATTAAATAAAAATATATAAATAGATATATGTGGTGATATTTTAGATGAGGTTAATAAGCGCCCGCACAGTGTGTGTGTGTGTGTGTTTAAAGCTTAAACTGAACAAGAGGGGCACCCAAAAAAATGAATGGTAGCGTGGATGCCATGCATGATAGCAAAGAGTAATTTGGTCCCTTTATATATTGAAAAGGTGACCAAATACAAATACAAGAGGGAAAAAATAGAAGGAGAGTGCTGAGTCTAACCATTTCGGACGTTGTTCGCTGGGCACCACTCCAAAAGTTTTGGAGTGCCAGTTTTATTATTTTTTCACGTGGGACCCACAAAAAAATAAAAGAAGCAATAGAGAAAACACTGCCCAGCTGTATGGTCAACAGAGTAGAAGAGACTTTTTAGTACATTGCATTTGTTTATTCACTCATCATTTGGCTCCGGGCGCTTGCACACGCTCCGGTCCTCGAAATTCTAGCTCTCTTTTTTTTGGACCTCATATGGCCGGTGCTCTTCCATCTCTTATTCTCATTCAAGTAAGCAGAGCAGAATATTTACAGAAAGCCCAAGGCAGCCTAGCACAACAGAAAAGCCTAACACACGGCTGTGCACCGAACGGAAGGACACCAAAGGTCTAGTTTGGCTAATATTGGATTGAGAGGGATTAAGTGCGTTGAAAGGGATTATAGTGTGTTTAAATCGACAAGAGATCAAAATCCTCCTCGATCCATTCCAATTCACTCACATCACCCTCAATATGAGATTATCCAAACTAGACCTAAGGTGTAATATCCAACACTCCTGTTCGGACGACAGATGTCGATAGATTTACACATATGAGCTATTCGAAATATAAATGAAACTATAACACACACTGACAATACATTCGTAGAAAAAAATACATGAATCTATTTGAAATTAAGAAAAACTATAATTTAATTATGGGGGAAGGGCCATATTTTCTTGGGTTGAAATGTTGTGCTATATTCGTCCTCCAGCTGATATCTGCTGAATATATGAGAACACAAGGTGCCTCGGCTGTGTTTAGACCGAGTGAGGCAATTGGGATCTGTCTGGCCTCCCCAGGGAGCAATTATTCTATTTCTATCTGCTGTCCGTTGTGTTGATTTTTCGGTATGACGAGCCATGAGAAGAATCGGCATGTAGTCTGAAATGGAGACTACTACGGTCCGCATGCAGTAGATTTATTTCCGTCATCCTGTTTATCACTGAACAACTTGTTTTGAAGTGCGGCAAGAGATTAGCCGAGTTCGTCGCACGAGACACCCCATGCGGGCTGCCTCTTCCAAGCTTGATGAAACCAACCAAGCGATCAGACAAGTGCAGGATTCTTCCCACGGCAGCAGATACAACTACAACGACACAACGTCTCGGCGGCCTTCCCGCGGTGACCTGGGACGGCACTAACCCACCTCCAGAGCCGGAGCCGCCGGCGATACTCACCCTCACCTCGGGGTCTTGCGCATTAACTGATATATTCCTCTAGTTGGAAAAAAAAAGGAATAACGCCCACCGTACCGTACGTGCGCATGCATGCACACGCAACAACTCGGTGCCACCTAGCTACAAATGCACTTTCCATGGATTGGGAAAAGCTTTTGAATAGTAGAACTGCACACTTTTTTTTTAAAGTGCACACTTTGTGTTGTGGGACGAGGGAGTAGCTAGATGATATAGGAGAGAAACAGTATGCGTATATATGCAGTGTTCAATGGCTCTTCTTATTCGGGGCACACCTCGGTCTTGTGATACTCGCCCTCGGTCTTCTGTGCATGGAGGACTAAATTGGCAACTTCCATTTTTATGGGATTTGATGGGAATAAAGAGTTTCCACTAATTTTCCATCAAATTTTTATGGAAACGGAGGTTGTTAAACTAGCCCTAAGTGATTCCACTATAATTAATTATTGGTTTCAACTTGGAAAAAAATGAATAACGTACGTACGCATGCATGCATGGATTCATGCACACGCAACAAGTCGGCGCGACCTACAAACGACGCACTTTCTATATAGTATGGGAAGGCTTTTCCATAGTAGAAGTGTAGAACTCTACACTTTCTTTTTTTTTTTTATAAAAAAAGTGCACACTTTGTGTTGTGGGACGAGGGAGTAGCTAGATGATATAGGAGAGAAATAGTATGCGTATGCAGTGTTCAATGGCTCTTCTTATTCTAGGCTGGTTTAATTTACTGGTCGGGCTTAACGTTCTGTTGTAATTTTTCTTCTTCTTCTTCTTCCCTCTCTTAACGAAATGAGTGCCTACCAAATCATTGATGTACCTAGTCATTTATGAAAACGGCAATGGGACACGATGGTACAATATCAAAGTCAAGGCATCTTACCTGCAGAAAATGGAGGAACTTCCAAAACAGTAGCGGAACCACTGTGTGCTTATCGTTCATTCACGTCATATATACTTCATACAATGGTGACCAAATTAAAGTGCGTGCCCTCCCCCCCCTCCCCCCCCCCCCCAAGATCTAGAGTCGTATATATATAAACCTGTAATGCCCAGCGTGATATGCATGCGTGCTCACCAGTTCTGAACACGTACCGGGGTGACCGGCACCATGAGGGTTTCCATCACCGTCGTGCTCCTCCTCCTGCTCCATGGCGCCGCGAACGCCGCCGCCGTCGACCTCCCCCAGCCCAAGCTCTTCCCGGCCATAATAAGCTTCGGCGACTCGTACGCCGACACGGGCAACTTCAAGATCCTGGCCCCCGTCAGTCCCTACAGCAACCTCCCCTTCGGCGAGACCTTCTTCGGCCGCCCCACCGGCCGCGCGAGCAACGGCCGCCTCGTCTTCGACTTCCTCGGTACGTATATCTGCATATATACTACAGTATCGCGCAGCTCGGGGACCGTCGACGCAGCAGCAACAGCAGTGATCTGACGACGGCCTGTAATTCGTTCATGCGTTGCGCACCCATGCATGCAGCAAATAAATCGGGTTTGCCCTTCCTGCCGCCGTCTTTGGCCACGGGCCAAGATTTCAGCGAGGGCGTAAATTTCGCGGTCATTGGGGCGACGGCCCTGCCCCTGACCTTCTTCCAGGAGCGGAACATCGCCCCCGTGCAAGTGCCTCCGCTCAACACCTCCCTCGCCGACCAGCTCGAGTGGTTCGAGCAGCTCAAGCCTTCGCTCTGCAACGACACCGCCGCCGCCGCCGCCGCGCGTGGAGATGGTGGAGGATGCGAGGACTACTTTGCCAAGTCTCTCTTCGTCGTGGGAGAGCTCGGAGGGAACGACTACAACTTCATCCTGTTTGCCAACAGGACCCCGGAGGAAACCAAAGCCTTCGTTCCAGCCGTCGTCCAGACCATCGGTGCCGGCGTCGAGGTACGTAGTAATACGATCGACGGCAGCTAGCAGCTCGTGGTCACCTGCTGCTGCGTGCTCGATCTGATGGCCACGAGTTTTAGCTCATCACATGTATATATGATATCTCTCATGTGTGTGACCAACGATCAACGATGGACCGACCAATGCAAATTGCAGAGGCTGATCCAGCAGCACGGCGCCAGGCGCATCGTGGTGCCCGGGAACGTCCCGATGGGCTGCCTGCCGCTCCTCCTGGAGGTGTTCGCGAGCCCGAACGCGTCGGACTACGACAGCTACGGGTGCCTGGCGAGGATCAACGCCCTGGCGCGCTACCACAACGCGCAGCTCCGGGCCCAGGTCCAGGCGCTCCGGCGCAAGTACCCGCGCGCCGCCATCTCCTTCGCCGACTACTACCAGCCCGTCCACGCGTTCCTCACGGCACCCTTCGTCTTCGGTGCGTGAGTCGAGTCCACGCCGGAGCCGGCCGCGCCGCCGTGCATGCCCTACGCGGACCTATCTTGTTTGCTAACCATGCATATTATTATTGTTGCCCGCAGGATTCGACGGGAACAGGACGCTGGTGGCGTGCTGCGGCGGCGGCGGCAGGTACAACGTCAACGGCTCGGCGTTCTGCGGCCTCCCCGGCGCGACGGCGTGCGCCGACCCGTCCAGGGCGGTGAATTGGGACGGCGTCCACCAAACTGAGGCCACGTACGAGTACATCGCCAAGTCGTGGCTGATCGGCCCGTCCGCGGAGCCGCCGATACTCACTCTTGCGGCGCATTGACGACCCAACTAGATATACGCTGCTTGGTCTGGACGACTTGGAAGGAATAACGTAACGGACCCTTGCTCCACATGCATGTGTGCCCGTACGTGCCATGCCACTGTTGCCCGTTGGTGTACGTACGAGTGGATTGCGTGCAGCCGAGAGGGCATTGCAAACTACTAATTGCCCTTTCTATTTTTTCTTCTTCTTCTTCTTCTTTTCTTACGAAAACAGTGCAAAATACTACGAGCACAGACCTTGGACCATGGCCTTTGTTTCCAACTTGTGCTGACTAAATAAAATAAATAAAGCATTGTCCTTTCATGATTTCAGGGGCGGCTCTGACCTTATTATGACTCGACTGTCATCTTAGCAGCCCCTTGCCAGGATGCCAGTAGCCTTACGCGAGTTGCAACTGGCAAGTCCCAAGGCAAGGGAAGGCAAGGTGCGCTCTCATTGGCATATGGCACACACGGCACGTACGTACAAGCACAAGTGGTCTATAGAATTTGCCAACCCAATAGGTAACTGAGCTTAGAACAATCTATTGTGGTTATTATAAATTCAATTAATAATCAGATTTTGGTCTTAACGAGTCAAAATATCAGTTACGGCATGATCAGTGCCAGAACACGCGGAGGAAGACCCGTTTATCATGTAGTAGGATCATGTTACTGCTCTTTCACTATGTTACATACAAAGTTATTTTATTCCCTTCAGGTCTTCAATCACAAGCATCTACTGTCTTTGAATAACCAAGCAATAAGCATGCTCTTTCACTTTATTACATACAAAGTTATTTTATTCCCTTCAGGTCCTCAATCATAAGCATCTACTGTCTTTGAATAACCAAGCAATAAGCAATAATCAGCTGTTTTTTTTTTGTTTTTTGACAAGCCCCATAAGCTGCTTGGCCGGCTGCCTGCCGCTGTTGCGGCTACACGGGTGAAAAGTGAAGCACTAGCAGCCCACCGTCTGAACACGTCCAATGGTTTGAACTCATCTATCATTTGCTCTCCCTAGATTCTTGTATAAACACTTCTGCAACTATTGCCTGGCTACTTAAAATTTATGCTAAACACTGTATCACTCGGATAATTTGTCGGGAGCATTGGCCGGTTTGTTCCATGCAGGTTTTTCTAGTTAATCAATCAGAAGGAGAACGACAGGCAGTAGTCCAGTTCTACCTGTGCTAGTGCACCGACGTGTCTGCAGCATGACGTGGGGCGGTTCACCGACGACATATTCTCGAAGCCGGTACACGTACACGGCGGCTCGAGCCGACCCGCTGGACACGTGGACGTACACGTACACGTACACGTAGGGTCTGGCACCCAGCGCCTTTATTTACATATATGCTTATAAAACGATCGCACAAATCCTATCCACACCCATACCGTCGTGAGCAATTCGGTCGAGGTGCGTAGGTTGCGATGCAGGGCGGGAGGAGCGCGAGCGCGGTGGAGGCCGCGAAGGAGGCAGCGGCGAACGTGGGCGCGTCGGCGTGGTCCGGCAAGGAGAAGGCCAAGGCCGTGGTGCAGGAGAAGGCGGCCAAGGCGAGGGCGCACGACCCGGCGGAGAAGGCGGCCGCGGACGCCAGGATGCAGGAGCGCGTCCGCGAGGTGGAGGCCGCGAAGCAGGACGCAAAACGCGGCCGCCAAGGAGCGTGCCACCGCGGCCGAGCACCACCCGACGCCGCTCGGGGCGCCGGTGGTTGCTACGGAGGCGGGCCCAGCAGCAGCGAAGCAAGGGCCAGGCGCCGCCGCCCCACATCGTCACGCTGGGTTCGCCGGGAACGGCGGCGGTGTCCCAGTTCAACAGGCGAGCGGCACGGCCGGTGGCCGCTCCACCTGATGAAGCAAACAGAGAGTGCCCCAGTTCGATTGTGTGCTTGTGAGTTGTGGCTGTGGAGATTGTCTCGCAAGTTCTATTTACATATGCTCGACGTGGTCGGGGCCGGCTCAGTGTTTCGGAAGGCCATAGCGCAAACTGAGAACATAGGCCTAAACGCTATGTATTATATACTAGCAATTGTTCCGCCCCTTGCTACGGGGCAACATTATATGAATGACAAAATAATCATACTGTAATCTCATCTACAAAATTAAATATTTTTCTACCAAATATTTTTTACTTCCTCTGATTTTTTATTTGACTTTTTTAATTGAAAAGTGAAATAGGTGGCGGCAAATATTAGCGAATGAAGGTAAAATAATCAGAGAAAGCATAACAATATTTGGTAGAAAAAACATTTTGTGGGTGAGATAATGGTATACATTATTTGCCGTTCATATAATGCCACCCCTAACAACGCACAGTAACGTCCCTAGTGACATACAGAAGGCCATTGACGCAATAGCAGGTCATGCTTTTCAAGTCTATACATAAACGTAATGGTAATCTGTGATAAAATAACATGTTGAAAATGGATATACACCGTACAACATAACGGAATTTTATCAAATACTCCATCCTTTCTAAATTGCAAGGGGTTCTAGCCCTCTTTTTATTTATTCACACACACATAGAATAATGAATGAATCTACTGAATGGCTACAATTTGGAACGGAGAGAGCAACAAAATATAATATATCTTTATTTGTACATATAGAGAGGAAAACAGCTAGCGAAAAACAAATGCTATTGGGCTGACTTCTCCTTTCCCATGGACTCATCAACTTTGCCTAAGAATTTCATGGCTGAGACGTGCACTGCCATCATCATTGCTGGCTGAGCCTACTCTTATTTCTTCTGCTCTCTAGAGCAATTTTATAAGCACTGACAACCTGATCAATATCATGCAATCTGTCATTTTCTACTACTGAACCTACATCCACACCTATCGTGTAAAGCAGGTGACTAATTTCTGAAGAGGATACATAGCTAAAGAGGTTAAAAAAAGCAGGGTATTGCCCTCCTGGGCCCTGGCTCTATGTTTGTACATGGAAAATTAAAGCTAGTGGGATAAAAGTGTATAGTGTACCTGATTTCAACTATACACATGCACATGTAAATTCCAGATATATGGTAGAAACCTAGATTGAGAATTCTTGGGAACTATAATATCCTCATTTTTCATGTGCATTTTCTTTGATCAACACTGGTTGCATCCTAGGCATTGTCCAGACATAGGCCTTGCAGTAGCAGATCTAGATCAAGATAAAGTATTCAAGTTACAGACATCTATATGTTTGATTGGAAACACATCCTAGGTTAATAAGACGCCACATAAAAGTAAGAAAAAAAATCATCAAACAATTTGTTGTTATCTATTATCATACAAATTGAAAGGAACATTAACATGTCAAGCGGTTATTAGGTAAGAAAAAATGTTTTGATGAAACCAACAATGTGATGTGTTTTAGTTGGCTAGATGATGAACTACCCATAGAAATTGACATTCAGAGAAGGTCAGACCATTTACTGTCCATTTGTTAAATGATACGTGTTAGTTTATAGTGGGCCTTGACTCTGGTTTATAACTCTAGATCAATCTCAAGTAGGAACACTGAGAGGAGACAATGTGTTGGATTCAGTTACGGGAGAAACTCATAAGTATGACAAAGTCTGCTAAATCTAGTGAGTTGGTCTCAACATTTGATTCAAAATTAACCTATTACACTGTGGACTCCACACCAACATTCAGATTGCAAACCATCACACCAAGCAGAGTATTTGACCGTGGCCTACAAGGCCATCTCCATCAAACTACTTGGAGGAGGAAGCATGCTAGAGATTAGTTAGATACCTATGTTGCATTCAAACCAACCAAAGTAAGAGCAAATTAGGAGCTACATACCAAAATTGTTTCACCCTCGCGCATGAGCACAGGCTGGTGAAGGGGCCTTCGGCAATGGAGAGCATGTTCAACTTGAGGTCGACCTTCACAGAGGGGCATCGACGTAGAGGACGGACATGCGCTTATCTCTGTTGTACGCTGACTCAATGATCTGTAGACCAACTGTACTTGGGATTGTTGCCAATTTTGTATAATATCCATTGGCTTCCATAGACTGTATGTAAGGAATATTGTCAGCCGATGTACTATTTGAGACTTCGAGTGATCACACAAAAGAGACAGACATGGTTGCTGCTATGAATTGGTATGCATCAAACACAAGAGGTTGATGAACAACATAAAAGTTCTGAACCAAAGATCCAGGACACCAGATTTAACTGCACCATCTCTAAAAATAAAAGTCAACGCATAAAGTTTCAGGTTAGTAACATCTAACATATCATCATGTCCATAGAGAAAGTAATGTTGACAATCTCCTCAATCCTATGGTATACAAGCATGCAACGAATAATTATTCAGTATTAAAAAATATGTCACCAAACTCAACCAGTTGATAGTAAGTAACACATATATTCAGAAACATGACATCACCAAACTCAGAGTAGGTATCTTTTTGTTGTGCTATATATGGTGGTGGATTCATTGTTGTAAAACTAAAACACAAACTCAATCAGTAAACCAACCTATCTGTGTTCAGTGATGTTGTATCCTTACCAATTCCGACCAAAACAGGAGGTCACCTATCAGACGTGAATATAAGAAATGAGTACCTTGCTGTATCAACTTGTACCTCCAATTGTCATGGATCGGATAACAATTGGTAACATATAGTCAGGTTCCCAGAAAGAAGGAAACATGTTCCATTATTAAAAAGTGTAAGCTAAATTCACTCGTAAAGAATGAGCTCAACACAGTTTGTATGTAGCGAACTTACAAAAAAAAAAAAAGAAATATACTAAAATTTTAGCTCTTAACGACCCCTTATAAGACCCCCTGTGTATTATTTATCAATATGGGAAATTAACTACTCCATACAAAATTGCATCTCTAGCTGCATAACTGAAAACAAAATCAAATCATTAACTACAAATGAATGCCATTTGAGGGTATTTTCCCCTACCAGCCCATTACAACATCTCTCAGCAATCAGAAGTCGAAATCGTAGCCACTCCGAGGTACTGCTAGTAGTTACTGGTTTACAGAACAGGTCAACAGGCAGGCTCGGCTATAAGCCAAATATGCCAATCAAATCGCACCGATTTATCATAAATCCAATGTAAAGAAGCAGCGTGGCATTTGTTGCGTAGCCAGCCAGTGAATCTGAAGCTGGAAGATCGTTTGCGCTCGAAATGGCAAGGCGAGGGCGGTGGGAGGGAAGATCTAAGAGGGAAGGAGGTTACCTCTAGCCGGACCTGCGAAGAAGTCGAGGGCACCGCTGGGGCCACAAAGGTCGGGGGTGTTGCGGCGGCTCTGGCGACGTGAGGCACCCCGGATCCAGGAGGCGGCGCGTTGAGGACGGGCTTCCCCGCAGTTAGACGGTCTCGCTCCTCTCCGATTCAATAGGGCGGGGCGAGGATGGCCGCCGCCGCGGCCCGCTGGTTCCTCTGCCGCTGCCTCCACCGGACCCCGCCTTCCTCCGTCGGATCCGCCCCGCCTCCCGCTGGCCATGGAGGTGGCGTCGAGCATGCAGGATGGCCGCCGCAGAGGCCCACGGGCTTCTTTGCCTCCGCATCCTCCGTCCTCGTCCTCATCCTCGGCTCCCTCCGCGAGCTTTGGAGGAGGCCGCGGCTGTGGATGTCGCCACCCGTCCGCCACCTGCGTCGACGGCCGCCAGATCCAAAGGCAGGCGGAGGAGGATGAGGGCGGACCGCGGGGCGATGGAACCATACGAAGTTTTAAGGGGTAGAGATGCATGGTATATCTGAGTGTGTACTTGTATTTGCAAAGTAATAATGATTTAACTTTCAATGACGCAATCTTAGTTTGAGACGTTGGATGAAATTCATGAACAATGACAACCGGAAGGCTGAAAGGACAGGATAAGAAAACTAAGTACCAAAGGGTCACCGAGAGAATTTAATCCTCCAGCGTCTAAAGAAAGGAAGTGGTTCGGCGGCGACACATGAAGAGAAGGCAACGATAACCCAGCCGCATACACAAGGCGCCGCCGAATAGATTCACAGGATTTTTTTTTTTTTCAAAGTGTGCTGGGATAGCAAAAGGGGATCAACGCTTTCCATTCTCTTCTCTTCGTTGTCGCAAAACTCAGTACTGGCCGATAAGGTTGCAGACCTGATCAGATGTCAGCCCATCATTAAGCACCGAACTAATTCGTGGGCCTCTCAATAAAAGAATGCCAACCGTGGGCTAATTGTCCTATTCCCGCGCGCTTGGATTCGGCCCGTCTTCATGGCCATCGTCGGCTGCCCTAAACGAAGGGTTGACCATGACCACCAGACTCGCCCATCGACGTCCCGGACCATCCGTTGCATTTCGTCCGGTACTCGGCGCCACGTTTTCCTCCCGAGTACCGTATGCAATACGTTGAAAAGTTCTACATCGAGCGGCGATGAGTTGAAGACGCACTGAATTCCTCATGAACAATTTATTTACATAATTAACTGACGAATAAAATCATCGCATGGATAATGGATTATCAAAATACTAGTGGCACGCACCATAATTCCGATTTGCAGTATATTATCGGCTCCAGCTTGCGTAACCCTTCCAGCTGATCTCCACGAAAACGACAAGGTCAACGCATCCGCTTGCTCAATGGCCACAGCATAGTACAGTATTCTCCAAGTTGCATGTTTACTGCCGTCAGCAGGCCGGCGAGCGGTTCGCTATTTGGAGCGCCGAGGCGGTTGTGATAAGTGCCAGCTTGTAATCGTCTCGTTACCGCCATCTCTCTCCTTCTCTCCTCTAACTCCACAGCGCCATGAGGAGCTCCACCGCCGCCGCCGCCGCCGTGCTCCTCCTCGTCGGGTGCCTGCTCCGCGGCTCGGACGCCGGCAGCAAGCCCTTCTTCGCCTCCATATTCAGCTTCGGCAACTCCTACGCCGACACCGGCAACTTCGTCAGGCTGGCTGCGCCGGTCATCCCCGTCATCCCTTTCAACAACCTCCCCTACGGCGAGACCTTCTTCGGCCGCCCCACCGGCCGGGCGAGCAACGGCCGCATCATCCTCGACTTCATCGGTACGTCGTAGTACACTCTGCCTACACGCTGCCAACTAACGTCAGTCGGTACGTGCGTGGATCTTCGACTCTGCATGGATGCATGCAGCTGAAGCCTTTGGTCTGCCGTTCGTGCCGCCGTCCCTGGACCAGACGCAGAACTTCAGCAGCGGCGCCAACTTCGCCGTCGTCGGGGCGACGGCGCTGGACCTGTCCTACTTCCTGGAGCGCAACATCACCTCCGTTCCCCCGTTCAACACCTCCCTCAGCGTCCAGATCGGGTGGTTCGAGCAGCTCAAGCCCTCACTCTGCAACGCCACCGCCGCCGCCGGCAATGAAGGAGGCGTTGACTACTGCTTGGACAAGTCCCTGTTCGTCATGGGAGAGTTTGGAGGCAACGACTACGTCTTCCTCCTCGCGGCCAACAAGACCGTGGAGGAGACGAAAACCTACGTCCCAGACGTCGTCAAGGCCATCGCCGCCGGTGTCGAGGTACCTAAGACCAGGGTGACTGGGCATGAACAACACGATCGTCAAGTTTGTTTGTTTTTTTTTTTTAGTGTCTGAACGAACGTGCATGCAGAGGCTGATCATGCTCGGCGCCAAGCGCATCGTCGTGCCGGGGAACCTGCCGACGGGCTGCACCCCCATCATCCTGACGCTGTACGCGAGCCCCGACAAGTCCGACTACGACAGGTACGGGTGCCTCGACAAGTTCAACGGCCTGGCGCGCTACCACAACGGCCTCCTCCGGCGCGAGGTGCAGGCGCTCCGGACCAAGTACCCGGGCACCAAGATCGCCTCCGCCGACTACTACCAGCCCGTCGTCGACTTCCTCCGGCAACCATCCAAATTCGGTGAGATCTCCGGAAGTCGTCGGGATCATATATATACCATATCACTATCATCATCAGTGCAGGATCATTCGCGTCGTTGAAATAACTGGCTGAAAACGAACGCAAGCTGAAGTAAACGTACTAATAAAGCCGCCGGCCGGGGTGTGATTGTGTGATGAACGATATATGGCGCAGGGTTCAACGGCGCGACGGCGCTGGCGGCGTGCTGCGGCGGCGGCGGCGGCGGCAGGTACAACTACAACGCCACGGCGGCGTGCGGCCTCCCCGGCGCCACGGCCTGCGCGGACCCGTCCAAGGCGGTGAACTGGGACGGCATCCACCTCAGCGAGTCGGCGTACGACGACATCGCCGGCGCGTGGCTGCGCGGCCCCCACGCGCAGCCGCCCATACTGAGCCTCGCGCATTGACATGCATGTTTGCTTCACGGTTTGGTATATCGCGTCAGCCCAGCCGTGATGGAGGCCTTGCCTCTGACCGGGCCTGTGTTGCGTACAGGCGTACTACAGCCCGGAGCAAGTTGCGATTTTTCTCCTACTCTTTGTGGTGTTTGACTTTGACCGGTGTGTGTTTGTTTCTTTACTGCTGCTCCATATTCATACTATACTATGGTTCTAAACAAGAGAGAGAGAGAGAAAATAAAATAGAAATGTGGACTTTTCAATGTTTGGACTGAACTGAAATGTTACAAGATATGATAGGCCTTCTACGGGCCAGAAAAGTCAACGAGCCCAAAAAATTGAATGGTTTTATTTTGCTCCGAGAATTTTCAGGACACCGACTTGTATGTTCCCCTGTACATGAGCGCATCAGTTTAGCCCATATATTGTCACAATTGGCCCAAAATTTGTGCAGGTGACAACCCCATCGTCGATCCTATTTGTTGAGCCATGCATGCATGATGCCTTCTTCTTCAACTTTCGCGCAAAGACCAAAAAAAAAAAAAAAAAAGATGGCGGCGCTTTCCGATCCGCGGATCCGTTTCCGTTTCGACATAGTAAGCCAAGCACAAGGCAATAAATATACGGCCGCCGGCACCTCTTCGTCCTCATCAACGAACCGCAAATCACGTACTAGTGTACTGCCGCCTCGCACACGCACTCTCGCACAGCACCACTCGTAGTTAGGTACGATACCTTTCAGATCCATGGAGTTCGTCGCTCCAATGGATGATCTGCCACCAGCTGGGGCTGCTGGGACGGCGGCGGAGTCGTCGCCTGCTGAGTTGGCGCTCTCGACGACGACGACGGACGATCCTGAGCTGGAAGAGGTGAAACGGAAGTATCTGCCCCGGATGCTGGAGCTGGAGGCCGCCGGCGTGGACTGGAGGGAGCGGACGAGGAAGGTGGTGCGGGTGTCGGAGGAGGACTGCAAGCAGGCCATGGCGATCACGCCGTGGCCGCCCGAGATCCCCGCCCACCTCCTCGACGAGAACCACTACGACTACGTGTCCGATGATCCCGTGATACGCCAGGGGATGCGCAAGGTCCAGGCGCAGCGCCTCGAGGGGCTCAAGATCCTTCACAAGGAGTGGACGCGCGTCCGCCAGGACTACGCCGCCAAGGGTTACGCCGAGATGACCGTGGACGTCGACAGGCTTGGCACTCAGTTCATCGTGCCCATGTAAGAAGACGTACTAGTAGCTAGCTACTGCATGCGTTTAGGGAGAATTTGATTTGATTAGCCATCGATGTGTCAATGCATATGCCTCAACTATATTATTTTGCACAGTAGTACTGTGCGTCTTTTCCTAGCCCAAATCTTAGAAAGTGAATGACCGGAGCAGAGTAGGTTAATTAATGTCACTGATACTGTCTATTTATTATTATCTATCTAAGTGTACTGGTCACCATTATTGTTCATTACCGGTGCAAGTTCATCATCTTGTTTTTCGACTGCATTATATTGAAGAAGGTCGATGGTGTCTATATCACCCGCTGAGATGCCATGTCTTGGAGATGGAACGTCCAGTGACTGGTTTGCGCGCGTTGGCGCTCCGTGAACGCAGTGAAGCAAGCAGCTTACATATGCCCACGCGACAAAGACCGGAAGAACACGATCAAACAAATTGAGGTGGGAGAACAACAGGCCCTCGCTGCGCATGAGGAAAAAAAATCACTGCATGCAGTCGTGAACTGCTACAAGTACGAAATGCAGTGCCTGCAGCTCGTGATCAAGCTCGGCGTCAAGCGCATCGTCGTGCCGGGGAACCTGCCGACGGGCTGCATTCCCATCATGCTGTGACGCTGTACGCGAGCCCCAACAAGTCAGACTACGACAAGTACGCGTGCCTCGACGAAATTCAACGGCCTGGCGCGCTACCACAACGAGCTCCTCCGATCCGGCGCGAGATCCGGCCGGGGGCTTCGGAACAAGTACCCGGGCACCAAGATCACCTCCGCCGACTACTTCCGTCCCGTCGTCAAGTAATTCCTTCAGAAACCGGCCAGATTCGGTGAGTTCTCACATGCTCCCATATATATGCATCGGACTATCGGAGGATAGACCGGTGCAGGATTCGCGTCGTCGTTCGAAACCAATGCAAGCTGGGTGCGGTGAACGATGGTGCAGGGTTCAACGGCGGCACGGCGCTGGTGGCGTGCTGCGGGGCGGGCGGCAGGTACAACTACAACGCCACGGCGGCGTGCGGCTTCCCCGGTGCGACGGCCTGTGCGGACCCGTCCAAGGCGGTGAACTGGGACGGCATCCACCTCACCGAGTCGGCATACGCCGACATCGCCGGCGCATGGCTGCACGGCCCCTACGCGCAACCACCCATACTGCGCCTCGCGCATTGACATGCTTTGTTCGGTATATCGTCTGCCGTGCGCGATGCAGTAGTTGGACTTGGACCATGTTTGTCATCAGTGCGTGTATTATGCATTTATATGCTTATGCATGCGTGCTATGGCTCTGACTGCCTGGTGCGCGTTTCACGCAGATTGGGAGATCTTATCTCTCTCTGCTGCGTTTGACCAATGTGTTTCTTCTTCTGCCCTCCATCTAAAAACTAAATTGTGGCCTTTTCTCTCCATCTTAGGAGATGCTTGTTGCGAACGGCAGGGTTGTAAACTGAAAGTGAATGGTGCTCCATCTCTTCTAAATTATAGATAATTTTTTCTACCATAAACTTTCACCAATCGTATTATTCAGAAAAATTATAAAGATACAAAAATTCAAGTTATACTTAAAATATATTATATGGTAAATTAAATCACAGTGATAGAAAAATAAGAATTGCAATTTTTTAATAAGATCAGTGGTCAAAGTTGAAATCCAAAAGACTAAAAAATCTACAATTTGGAACAAAAAGAGTAGTATTTAGGAGAAAACATTCTATCATCACCTTGAATTATGCCGGAGTCTAGAGAATCCCCATGAACCGCAAACAGGATATTATCACCCTTCGAGTATCAAAACTGTGCAAATTAATCCCTGGCCAATCTGAAAAGTGATTTATCACTAACATGGCGTTGACATGTCAATAGTTTGATATGTGGCGCGCTGACGTCTAAGTGACGTGGCAAATTACTCAACAAATAAGAAGAAAGATATAGTGGTACCCACATAGGAGTCTCTTACTCGGTTAATTCAGCATCGATAACAATACTACTTCGGCTACGCATAAACAAAAGCTTACGATCATCAGCCAAAAGGGGCTAGCGAGAGACACATTGAAGAATCAAATCATCCCAAAATTCAATATTGCCAGGTGATCGCAAGCTAAGGTGAGAAGACAACGTAAACACCTTGCCTCCGCTGACACGCTTTGACTCGAGGGGCTCACCCACACCTTCGGCAACTATGACTTCACTGATAGTGGCTCTGACAACCTCATCTCCTCCTACGACGCGCTTCGGCTCGAGCGACATGCCGACACCTTCGGCGTCCTGACTTCACCTCCGCTGACACGCTTCAGCTCAAGGGGCTCACCCACACCTTAGGCGACCATGACTTCACCGAGAGTGATTCGAGCAACACGCCGACACGCTTCGGCTCGAGGGGCTCGCCCACAATTTCAGCGACTACAACTTTGCCAAGAAGCGGCTTCATTGGCCACTTCACCCCCACCAGCATGCTGCGGCTTGAGGGGCTCGCCGATAACTTTGGCATAAGCTAGATCGGATCATCTACTTCGATTACAATGACTAAATTGACTACGACACTGTTATCTCAGGAATCGATAGGCTATCCCATCAGCCGATTCGATGGTGATCCTAGATCAGCTAGGATTTGGCAGCAATAGGCATCTACTGCAAACTATGATCGAGTGTGAAGACCCACAAGTTCAAGGCGAGAAATCAAGCCCTAAAAAGCAAAGCCAAGAGGAGCTGAAGTGAAGGAGGAAGGAAGCAATGAATCAGATCAGAGAAGTGGAACCAAGCAGCAAAGTTTTTACCCCACATCATTATCGGTGACTCTCTCTCGGTGTTAAAAGTGGCAAAGGGCCCTTAGATTGTACACTTCTCATATGTATAGACCGTATAGGCGTATGTGATCTTTTCTCGATTTCCCTTTTTTCCCCACAGGGTTTCTAGGTGGAGTTTTTAGCGAGACGCACGTACGGGTGCGGTAGTGAGGGACATTTCTCACTACCGAAGTCTTTGCATGAGCTAAGCCTTTTCCACGACTTAGCTACTTCGCCTTGTTGGCAAGGACTTATTTGTAAAAACTAGGGACCTACTTATAATATTTGGAAACGTTAATGGAACACGCAAAAATGACCACCTCCCCCACTATATAAGCAGCTCTAGGTCTAGGGAAAGGGGATGACTCTTGCAACACTTCCCCCTCCCGAAGGGTCCTTCTCTGTGTTGGACTTCGGCAATAATAGTAGTATATTGCAACATTGTTGTAACATTACCCAAAACTAACTTAATAGTACTTTGTTTGAATAAAATTGAATTGTACCTCCTAATCCAATATGAATTGAGCTTTCACAATGTTATCTCTACTGCTACCCTATTTCTGAGTTAGGAGCAAGTAGTGCAGACATGCCATCGGCATTGGTGCTGAAGTTTTTCACTTGACAAAGATGATTCCTAGTTAGCGATTGTTTTTTTTTGTCAAACAAACCATGACATGATTTACCACAATTTAATCTCGAAGATCAAAGGCAACTATGTACCCCAAGTTGCATAGCTAGAGTAGCTGCAGTCTTCCTCAGTTCCTTCAACCTCACTACTTAGAGTATCAATTTGTCCATTGGTTTTTATGGTTTCCTCCATCAAAGATAAAGCCACTTTGTCCTTGTGACTTAGCTTGGACCCTGACCTCACAAGTCCAATGGCCTAAGAAGAGAGTAGATAATTCCACATTATCATGGTGAAATGAAGGGACTCATCTAATATGTCCAAGAGCTGAATAAGCAATCCTTGGTTGTAGTGGTCAATAGCCACTAACAGCTCATCCAATGTGGTGACGAATGTGAACCCCTGGAAGAATTTTCTCCCTATAGTTTTTGATCCATTCTTATACAAAGTGAGTAAAGAATTCAACTGATGCGATGATCAAAGATAGTTTGGAGGCCATAGACAGAAGAATTGATGAGAAAACAAGAGCCGGAAAGGTTCTGAAGCTTAAAGTAGTAGACCAAAGCTTGGGTAGTTGGGGTATTTGAGGCAGAAAAGAGCATTGGTAAGAAGGTGAAACAACATTGATGGCTTGAAAAGACCCTTCCCATACATACACAATCCATACATACACAATCCTATAAACAATGGAAGAGGGTTCAGTGACAAATCCTAAAACAGTTTTCAATATTCGACTCTTTAATCCCGCTAGTTGTCTAGATGATCTTGAAGGAGCGTAACGAAAGGTGTTTCATCAGTAGGTCAGGCGATGGCCATGGGTGGTCGTCTATAGGATTTTGGATGAAGCTGGGATTTGGCTAGTCCGCGGTAGTCTCTGATCTTGGTCTCCTGCTAGCAGGTGTAAACGTCGAGGTCACTAGCCATATTTGTAATATAGACCCTGAGCATTGTGTTCCTAGCCGATTAGCCTAGGCTTAACCGTGCTTTATAGTCCGCTTTATTCTCTTCCTCTTAATGAAAAACGTGCTTTGCACGTTGACGAAAAAAACTGTCACGCTTGGGACCCAACACCATCAGCTGAAGCTGCAAAGCCTCCACCATTCGTCGTCGCCTTGGCGTCGCACTCCCATGGTGGTAGGGATTTGGTCTTCTCTATGTACATGGGCTACCGGTCATCAAGGACACATCAGCATATAGACTTGGACACTGTTCATGGCAACGGCATCCGCGACCGTGATCGCACCATCATTCAGGGCAACCGAGACCGCACCACCATTCACGGAGACCGAGACTGCTCCTCCACTATTCACGCCAACTCAATAAAAGTCCACAAATTGTTGCACAACTCACAACCCAAGCACGATGAATTGATAAAGGCCCAACCCGGGATATGGGCTATATATATGATTCTAATAAACTTCTAATTCTAGAGTCAGCGGCTTTGAACCACGATGCAACATCCGGTGTTATTCATTGCTCAGTCTAGCTCACCACGATCTCGTTTGGCCTTGGTTGGGCTACCACGTCGATCACCTTGTCTTCAAGAGCACACTTAGGGTGTGATTGGTTGGCTGAATACAGCCCAACCAGGCCCATGGGATGCAGGTGGCCTTTGTTCATTTGCCTGGCCCTCCTACCGAGCCTATCCTTCGGCGTGCAAAAGCACGCAGCGAGCCTGGCTCTCGGGTAAAGGAAATTATTCTCGTTTCCACAGAGCCTGGCCAGCGCGATGCAAAACCGAGTGCGCGGGCGAGCACGGCGGGATGCGAAAGCCATGGCGGGAAAGCGCTAGGGTTACCGCCCCTTTCGCGCCACTCCACCTCCTATATATCCTCTCTACCACCATTGAAGGAGGCTTGTTCAACATCATCTCCTCACAGGTGAAGCTTTCTCCTCTTTCCTTTCTCATCTGTGTTCGCATCTTCTCATTGAGCATCCATGGATTCATGAATTAGTTCAATCTGTGACCTATCTTTGCTTGTTCTTTGTGTTTGTAGTGCTGATTCCTATCCTAATCCGAGCTGCAAGGCAAGTGCTTTTCCAGTCCCCATCTATTCCCCATGAATTTTTGAACCCTAACCCTAAGATGGATGCACTGTTGGCCACAAATCCCTAACGCTTTGACATCTGAAGAGCAGCACCCGCCCGGATCTGCAGTCTTTGGTCGATTCTAGTTGAAGAGGCAAGTACTTGTACCTTGAGTTCTCGATTAATGACTGTTCTCAATTTGGCCAAGGTTATAATCGATCTTTTTCCTTTGTAGGCTTGCAGATCCTGTTGTTCTCATTGTTCTTGATTTAGATCTTGCCGGCAGCCAGGCTGTCTCCACCTTTTGTTTCGGTATAAAATACCTCGACCCTTCCTCCTCACCCTATTCAGTGCATCTCTGAATATGTTGTGTGGAAAGCCACTGATTATCTTGATATGCATCTATGAATATGCCTGAATCAATGATGTTTGCACTGAAGAACTAAGCAAGAGCTCATGCCTATGACATATTTCATCTTGTTGTATGTTGACAATATGAGCTTGTTGTCTGTTGACATATTTTCTTTCTTTACCAATGCCAATGATGTTATGCTATATAGTCCTATTCTGTTCTTCTACTCTTTCAGATGTGGCTTTTTTGTTTTATTCTTGGTTGATGTTTGTGCCAATTAATGTATAATGGTTTCCTTGCATTCTATTTAGATGGTTCCAGAAGATAGGAGACGCATGTTGATTGTTCAGGCAAGCAAGCTCTACTCAGTGCTATGTACGCATTACTCTTGTCTAGGATTAGAGTTGAGCAAACCTCAAGGCCTCAGATCACATATGCCCCAATGAGAGTGCCATGGATGTTGAAAGGAAAAAGAATTTGAATAAAATTTACAACAGTAACTGTTGTGGAGTGTGTTAAGAAGAATGCCTTTCTTTTCATCTTTGCAACTTGCTTAGGGAAAGAAACTTGCTTAGGGGACAGCATCCATAGTTGTGTTGAAGAGCAAGTTGCAATGTTTCTTTATGTTGTGGGACATAACCAACGCTTTAGAGTTATCCACCAAACTTGGAGACGGTCAGTTGAGACAGTGAGCCGTTATTTCAAGGAGGTGTTGTACGCAATTGGTGAACTTAGGCAAGAAATGATTAAGGCTCCATCTTCTGATGAGATACCAATTAAAATTAGAAATAGTTCACTGGTGGTACCCATATTTCAAGGTAAATGAATGTATCCAAATTGATTAATGATGTATGCTTGGGTGCACATCACATAACAACCGTTGGGTCTCATATAGGACTGCATTGGGGCAATAGATGGAACTCATATCTATGCTAGAGTGCTAGCTGCCATGCAATCAGCATTTAGGGGCAGGAAGCACTACACCACCCAAAATGTCTTAACTGATGTTGAATTTGATCTAAAATTCACCTATGTGTTGGCTGGCTGGGAGGGTTCAGCACATGATGTTGTTATCCTTGCTGATGCTTTAGAGCTGAGACTGATGGGTTAAGGGTTCCACAAGGTAATAAACTGAACTAGGTGGTAAAATTGAATGCTTGATGTTAACAATAGAGCTAATGTATGTGTGTACTTGTTGTAGGAAAATTCTATCTAGTAGATGCTGGATATGCTTGCCATCCTGGATTCCTACCTCCTTACCGGGGCACTGGATACCATCTTAAGGAGTATGGTGGTAGGAACTACCCAACCAACCCAAGAGAGCTATTCAACTTGAGGCATTCAAGTTTGCGGGTGACCGTTGAGAGGGCATTTGGGGCTTTGAAAAATTGCTTTCGCATAATTGACAACAAACCCTTTCATTCCTTCAAGACACAAGTCAAGTTGGTTCTTGCTTGCTGCATCATACATAATTGGATACTTGGGCATGGGGTAGATGGAAGTTATACCAGTAGAGTCCACTTGGTTACCAAATACCAGTGGACCTAGTGGACATGGGGTCTCAATTGATGATAACTCTGCTTGGGCTGCAATTAGAGATGAGTGGGCTAATCACATGTGGGCCAACAGGGGTTACTCTCATATCTAGATGAATGTAGTAGGCTGTTCATCTCTCTATGTATGTTATGTTGCATTATGTATTGGCACCAGACATCAATTGATGACTCAATTCATCTAAACTGAGGCATTGATTAATTTCTTACCCTATTTTGAAAGCCATGATGATTGCATAATTGAATCTATGAGGCATTGGGCATTTGCTTTGCTGTTTGCTGCTTTGCAATTGAGGCTATGGATGAATTTTTCCACTTACATACCTAAACAAACTGAGGCTTTGGACTTATGCTATGATGATTATTCAATTATGACTTAAGGGCACATGCATTCACTTTGAAGCCCACATGCAGTGATGATTCACTCACACACACCATTGTATCTAAGTATTGAACCAGCAATCCTTTTCTTTCCTTTCCATCTAAGCCTCCTTTTCTTTCAGTTCTAAGTATGGGCTATATGCTTGGGTATTAGGAAATGGCTGAAGAGAACTTTCATGTGGTGGCTAATTCGGGTGACGAAAGTAGCACCAATTGTAGGGCAGCAGGTTAGGCAGGCTATGCGGTGGACAAATGCCATGTCCTCCTTTGTCCTCCTGCCACATGTGTGAGCTCATCACTAGTGGTGTGAGGACTGACAAGGGTTTTTAAGGAGATCCACCTCAATCAGGTGGCAAAGGCTGTCCATGAGTTCACTGGCCAAGATGTTCAAGTGGCACCCAGGTGTACAACCACTTGAGTAAGTAGAGGCGGCAGTGGGTTAGGGTGACAAAGCTTAGAGAACTCAGTGGTGCTTTGTGGGAATGAAGACAACTTCATGATAACTCTTGAGGAAGAGCATTACAAGGGCCATATCAAGGTCATGTTCTAAATGGTTCATAAGCTTTTCTCTTTGCTTTATCTAACTAGCACCTACCATTGCTATCCTGACTTGTGTTGACATTGAACCTAGGCACATCCCAAGTATGCTGACTTCTTGAACAACCCATAGAGAACTACCAGCATATGCAGATCATCTTTGGCAATGGACTAGCAACTTGCAAGTGGGCCATGTGATCAAATAAGCCATTAGGTTCACCTTCTGACTTTATTGACCGTTCACTTATGAGTGAGGGAATCAAGATTGGTCTGAAAACAGATAAGGTTGAGTCAGACAAGCATCAGGAAGCTAGGGGCTGGTGCTTCTGGTGGGTCTAGAGTAGGACAGAAGAGGAAGAGAACCATTCTGGGTGAGGAGGACAGAATGGTGTTAACTGGGATGGCATATGATGTCAACAATGTTGCAGATGCTATTCGTGAGACAAAGGGGCTATTATGTTCATGCCAGGGTTCACTGAGGAAGCTCTGATGGTTGCCTACAGCCATCTGCTTGACAACAAGGCCAAGGGAATTGCATTTGTTGGGATGACTGAGCCTCACAGAGTGCTTTGGCTGAGAACCTTCTTGGCTAAACACTACTATGTTCAGTAAAGTATCTGTGTTCATTGAGGTTGATCCATCTTTTGTGCACCAGGACCTGTGGCCTCCCTCTTCTCATCCTGATGATATGGTGATGGCCTCTGCCCAGACTCCAGCTGTCCTAGGTGCTTCAAGGGTGGTGAGGATGAGTGCCTCTTTAGTGAACTCTTTTGTGCACTGCCACTCATCCTAGCCTAGACCCTTCTTTTGTGCAGCTAATCTGGTAATTCCCCTACTTTTGTGCAGTTAACCTACTATCCTCATTCACTAACTATAGCTCACCATAGCTGGTAGTTAGTATTAGGATAGATAGTGTACACATACTGCTACTACATACTCTAGTCTAGTTAACTTTGCTGCCTTGGATCAACCTTTTGTATGATGGATATGCTATGGACAATCTGAGCATGTATTAGCACTTATGCTTTCATGTATTGTCACTTATGATTCAATGCATGAGCCTATATGATGGACACTTATATTCATATGTGTTTATATGGGCATGTGTCCAATTTATGTGCTGTACATTTTTTCTGAGCTTAAGTCCAAAGCCAATGATGCCATATTTGATACGTACTAGTAGTTGTTGCCTGACTTTGGTCTTGTGCTTTCATCTCGAACCTTTTGTGCAGTTCTGATCCTTTTTGAACTTTATTTGACAACATTATTTGTGCTTCACCTTCTATGCCGATGATGATTTGTCCTCCTTTGTGTGCTTGCCCAATTCTATTGGGAAGGTAGTGATGGTACTGTAGGTGGCAGTGCAACTACCCTCCCTTAGATTTGGGCAAGCATGCATAAGGAAGAAACTGAGGCAAAATACTTGTTTATGAGTGTCTTGCCATGATGTCTTACTTGTGAGGGTCCTGTCATGTGCATAAGAAGATTGGGAAGGTGGTATTGTTCCATGTATTCGAATAACCCACTGTCATTTTGATTTATATGCTATGCACATTGGTTCACTGAGGCAAAATATGTCTTCCTATTGTAGAAAGCAATGACATGGTATGTGGTGTTTTCTAGATGTCAAAAAGGAGTTTTTTCAAGTTGGAAAGAGTGCCATGATCAAGTGAATGGTTACTTCGGAGCATGCTACAAGAGCTACAGGATCACAAGAAGAAGCTTGTTGAAGCCTTTTGCCATGACCAGCATAAAACCCATGCCAAACTTGGTCATTCGAATCAGCTCAAGGATAACAGACTATGCTTCTCATTTAAAGACCTAATAATATTCGTCCAGGCTGTGATTATTTTGTTCTCAATTTGGCAAATCATGTAATCAGTTGTAACAATGTCACGTTACAATGCCTCATGAGAGGGAGGGAAAATGCTACCGGTGGTAACTTCACCATTCTATGCATTGGGTGACCAGAACACTTATACAGCTGAAACAACCAAACAGCATCTCTCTTTCTACGCTTTTGCATATGTGAAACCAAACAACATCTCCCCCAACCAGGCCACTGGTACACAGGCAACCAAACATAGCTTGTTTGCATCCACAGAGTATGGCCGGTTGGGGCCTGATTCCAAGATGCGAGCCAAGCTGCCCTAGGCAGTGAACCAATCAGGCCCTTAGTGATCAAGGCGTGTGATCCTTGCATCTTGCACTCTTTTTTTCTACTACCTCTACCTTATAAAATAAGGCGCACATGTATTTAGCATGGTCTTTAAAGCAAAAGTTTGAGCATCTATTTCTTTTAAAATATAGCATCAACAGATACCAAAATATTATAATCTTAAATTATTTTTAATACGAATCTAAATATATAACATGCATATAAATAAAATGTATGTTTTTTACTATATTGTGTTAGTCAAAGATCGTAAAGTTTGATTTTTCTAAATACATGCACGCCTTATTTTATGAGATGGAAGGGTATTTTGTTTCTTACAATGTTTATACACTAGTGCTAGAAAGTTGCTCAGTTGTTTCGTTAGTTGAAGATTCTGGTTTGTCAGTCCCCACGACCAGTATGAAACATCCGGTGATATGGATCATCCGAAGGAGAGGGAGACTTTGGAGTTTGGACGAGGTACGGTGGAGAGGAGATGCTCGGGCTGCTAGCCAAGGTGGAGGCTATGAAGGCCGCCGGCGGGAACTGGGGAGATGCTCAGCATACTTGCCGGGTCCGTCAAGAATCTCAAGGGCGTTCACGCGGATCGGAGTGGGCTCGCATCAGCGAGCAGTATCCTGCCCTGCGTTACGCCAAGATGATCCTAGCTAGCTAGAATGGAAGTCGACAATAAGCTTGGCATTGAATCGTTCGTGGCTCAGTGAGATATATGGCGTACACCACCGAGATGATATTGTTGGAATTCGATCGACAAAGCTTGGCACTGAAATCGTTCGTGAATCAGTGAGAAAGAAACACTGAGCTAGTACGTGAGGGGAAAAAAAAACCACTGTGCTAGTTCGTGAGTCGTTCGTGAATCAGTGAGAAACAAATCGCCAGTCAAACTTAGGAGAAAGAACCATGGGCTTTTCCTTTGGTATTCTTCTACTATATATGCTTTGGGGTTGAAAATCTTGTACCTCCGGTTCCTGTAACGAATCAATCTGCTATCTTTTCCTTTTGCTTATTGAGCTAGCATAGCATACGCCCAACCAGTACCAGCTTATGCTATATACTAGAGTAAAAAATGGCGCGGCGCGATCAGTAGAGTCCGGTGAGCGCGGCGTAGAAGAGGACGTTCCATGTGTCAGGGAGTCCGGCGACGCACCAGTGCGTGCAGTCGTCGGCGAAGACGCCGCCGTTGTACTTGGTGGGGTGGGCGTCCTTCCTGAGCTGCGAGAGGTAGGTGATGTCGAGGAGGTAGACGGGCTTGGCCATCCCGTCCAGCACGGCGCGCAGGATGGCCTGCTGCGGGATGGGGCCGCCGGGGTAGGGCGCCGTGCCGTTGAGCGGCTGCGTCTCCCCCATGCACGTCTTCCTGGGCGACGCGCCCCAGTCCTGGCCCCTGTAGTGGGAGGGCGAGATCCCCTGGAAGAAGACCTGGGTGTCGGTGTGGAGGAGGCTGGCGTCGACCCAGCTGGCCCAGGTGTGCAGCGCCCTGGTGAAGGCCTGCGTGCGGTCCATGTCCTTCACCACCGTGTTGCCCTCCTGGATGTAGTCCCAGCTGCATGGACGTCCAGGCGTCAGACAGCACCTGCAGCAGCGAGTGAAGAAACAATGGAGGACAGGCACACTCACGGCTGCGTGGGTCCGGTGCGCGGCCACCAGTGCCAGGTGTCGAAGACGAGCACGTCGGCGCCGAGCCAGTCGCGGGCCTGGTCGATGGTGTCGAGCCTGAGGACGCGCCCGCCGGGCTTGCCGTCGTCGACGAGGTCCACCAGGTAGTGCGTCAGGTAGTACACGATCGTCACGTTGTAGTCCTGCAAAGCAGCAGCCGATCCGCCGACCGCCATGCCATCAGGTTCAGCGAACAGTGCCCGGGAACAGAACATGGGGTGTCGGCCGTGCCTGCCGCCAGTGGCGATGCGCGTACGACGAGTAGGAGAGCCAAAAAAAAAAAAAAAAAAAGGACCACCGGACAAAGCAGCCGAGCTGGCCTCCAGCAAACGGCCAAGAGAGTACAGTGTCAGATCAATTTTTGTGGCCTCCAGCAATCTGGTACTAGAGTACACTGGCACACATAGAAACAGGGGGAGTAACGAGAAGGGGTAACTTTCAGATGAAACGAGACCGAACCGGACAGCTATGTACTTCACCATGTGCACCATGTCGTCGCTATGTCAAGCTGGATGGATCCCAATCCCAAGTAGCTCAGTTTGGCCATTTGCTCTGCATGTCTGCTCTGCTTCTCCCAATGTCTAGTTTCTAAAGTATTAGGTACTGGTAAATGCTAGTACTAGCATATATGCTGTTTTCGCATAGATAGCAACTACCGTACCAAACGAGGCCAAAACTAGAAAGACGCGATCCAGATACGGAGTTAGGGACACCGAGCGAGCAGCAATAATGTTGAAGATGGCAGGATTTCGCCGGACGCACGCACGAACGCACGCGCCGTTAACTAACCGCATACGTACTGGCAGTGGCAGGACTCCAGAAGCGAGGAGACGAGGTCGCGTCACGGGGACCCTCGCCTCGCCTTGTGTTGACTTGTTGTGCCGACAAGACATCAGGGGTCCGCCCGCGCACCAAGGGAATGAACCGAACCCCATGGCCATCCGCCGACGCCCCCCGGCCTCAACCTCAACCGACGGCAGCCCACCGCTCGTTGCATTGCTCTTCACGCCCCGCACTGAAAGATCACCTCATGATGCCCCGGCAGCTCCACCTCCACCCCCAAGTCCCCCAACCCAACCGCCGCCAACTTTGTACTTGTACCAGACCAGCACCAAAGATCATCATCTAGTAGTAACAGACTTAATTTGGAGCCCGTGACGTAGCGTACCTGGAATCGGGTGGTGGTGGAGGGGTCGATCTTCCCGGACGGCGGCTCCACGGTCGTCCGCGCGCCGGGCGCGGCGGCGTGCAGCAGGCAGAGCAGCGACTCGTACTGGTTGAGCGCGAGCGAGTCGCCCACGAACATCACCGTCTTGCCGCGCCACATGCGCAGCAGCGCGCGCCCGTCGAACCGCGGCTGCGCGCACGGCGGGTCGGGCTGCCACCGGTACCGGAGGTACGCCGTGTCGGGGCGGCCGAAGCGCGCGCACGCGAACTCGGCGCGGACGAAGGGGCAGCGCGCCGCGTCGTAGAGCGGGTACGACGCGTCCGCCACCCACCGCCCCGCGGCGAAGGCGTCGCAGCCCGCGCGCGGCGCCGGCGCCTGGTGCTGCTGACGCCGCCGCGCGCGCGAGGCGGTCACGGCCGCCGCCGTCGCAGCAGCGGCGCAGGCCACCAGCAGGAGCGCCGCCACCAGCGCCGCCGCCCACAGCCGCCGCTTCATGCCCCTGCACGCACCGGTGGTTTCAGCCGATCGGTCGGTCGAGAGTTTTGGCAATGGCGGCGAGCGGTCGACGCCGACGCGGTAGGGGAAGGTTTCGCGTGACGGGCCCGGGAGGAAGGAAGGGGGTGGTGGCTGCTGCTGCTGCTGGTCAGCTAGGCTGGTGTGCCTATGCTCCGTGCCCTGCCCTGCCGCGTGATACGGTTTCTCTCTGCCTCTGCTGTGCTGCTGCTGCTGCTTCTTTTAATGGTGGGTGGGCACTGGACAGGGGCGGCTACTGGCGTTGTGCCATGGATGGACGCACGGATGGGGGCGCATGCCAGCTCTCGTAGGTCCGGACCAGGACCAGGAGATGGCACGGCACGACGGTTGGGTGCCTCTGGCAGTCTGGCTGCTGCTACTGCTAGTAACTACAGTATAACACAGGGGCAGGGAGGAAGGCAGGGGATCCAGCCATCGTTGATTGATGGCTGGATTCGCTGCTGATTAGTACTGATCGATTGCATGCTTTCGGTGCATCCGTGGTCCGTGCATGCATGGTATGGTACTATGGTGTGAGCGAACCAACCGAAACCCAACGAACCTTGGGGGCTGGTCGTCGGACGACGGAGCCGCCGCGGGTTTGGCGCCCGGCCGCGCATCATGCACTCCTCCTCCTGCTGGAGCCGCCTTCTTCGTCGTCGGAGGCGTCGACGGGTCTTCCATGAACGACCAGAGCCGAGCTGCAGCTGCCTGACCGGTGAACGGAGGTGTGCTAGCTGGATGAGTAGGACTGATTGATTGATTGGAGCTCGGCGGCGTTCCGTTCTGTTTCGTTTCGTGTGGATGCAGGGGGCGCGCGGGTTCGGCGATAGAGCTGATTTGGACGCCGGACGGACGGGGACGTTTGTGCGAGGAAGCCTGACTGAGGCTACTAATCGGTTGCGCACTTGCACGATGATAGGTGTTGTCTACTGTCTATCTTGGCCTCTTGGGTGGGTGGGGGCCGGCAGGAACGTGATGGAGATGGCTAAGGTAGGACGACGGCGTGCAGAGAAGACGATGGCCTCTGCTCTGCGCTACCATTACTGAATACTGATGCGCCGCAAGATTACCAATCCTCCTCCTCCTCCTCTTGAGAACTGAGATCCTTTGCCTCTGCTGCGACGACAAGACCTGTCTGTCTGTCTAGGCTCTAGAGGCCGAAAGGGGGAAGGAAAGGAAGCCGGCCGCCGGAATGGAATGGAATGGTATAAAGGTAATAGACGATAACACGGCATAGAACAGGTGATTTGGCACTTGGCAGGCAGCCGGCCACCACACCACACCATTTCATTCCTTGCCTTTCCTGACGGGCCAAAGCAGGGATATTCCTTGCCTTTCTTTTTCTTCTGCCTTTCACTGCTCCATCGCGCCCTTTTCACGTTCCTCTTTCCTGCCTGCCTGCTATACATACTCGACTCGAGCATGCAGATGGTCCTTCTCTGCTGGAATGGTAGAGGAAATGGGAAAACAATGACATGGAGAGCATCAGCATCAGCCAGAAGAATAAAGAAAGCATGCATGTGACAGCTGATGGGGCATGCAAGAGAATCAGCAGCTTGCCTTTTAGTGCAGTGCAGTGCAGGACTAGATTGTGACGAGGGCACTAGTCTACTGACCGAGATCTGGTGAGGGGAGAGACAAACACCGGGAGGCACATGTTTGTTTGTCGCCGCGCCTGCTGCTGCTCATCGTCTCCGGATGTCCGGATCCAATCCAAGGAGTCGAGGCACTTGTAGTCAACAGCCTAGAGCCCTCCGAGTGGAAATGGATGGATGGAGATCAATCTGCAGCTAGCCTGCAGCGGAAGCTGGATCCATTGGTCCTCCCGCGCTCCCAGACAGACACCAAGCCAGATTGTTGAAGCACAGTTGACAGTGGTTGGTTCCTTCAATTCGTTGGTAGTAATTGCCTAATTGGTAGTACTAGTATGATCAGATACGATCCCCCCTTCCCATTATTTAGGCAGCCAACAAGCTGGCGGGGTCTAGCATCATATCAACCACTAGCCACAACGGGCGGGCGGGGTTGGCCTACATGCATTGCATGCAGCAGAGTTTCGTCATTCGTTAGCGGTTGTACGTCTGATTATTGCAGTAACGATTACGGTACTCCTCCTCCACTACTCGCACACACACAAAATAAAAAAATAAATTTGGTGGTGGCCGCCCGCCTGTGATCCATCGATGATCAACCGCAAAGTAATCATGACAGCGGCGTCGCGAGTTTATGGAGTAAGTGTTACGTACGGACAGACAGACGTACGCATGCATGTATGCGAGCTTTGCATTTTCTTGATTAATTGATGGATCGCTAATCAATCTGCGTCCAGCAGCGTACCATGTATACGCCATGTATAGACGAACGAGAAAGTCGCTCGATGTCTTTATGTCATGCCTGGCTTACAAACTCAACTCAGGCGTGCGGACGGACGGCCGGGCGCACTTAGTTAATTTGTGATGATATATTGAGGTTGATGAGATGCATGCTGCTGATGCCCACGCCTGCGATTAGTTTGGGTCCACCCAATGAGGCAATGAGGTACTAGAGCATACAGCCTACTAGAGAGATATCAGAACCTTCAGCTGGTTCATGCACTGCTACTGGTACTGGAGCTAGCACTGCTGCACTGCACATTTATCTCGTGACTGACCCACCCATCTATATAGCCGCAGCATGCATGCAAGAATAAGAGCCGTCAGCTTTCGACTAATAATTAAAGCAGCTACCCGTAAAGTTGACGCACGGCCTAATCGCACGCACAAGCTGACAAGCACAATATGTGGCTTTCGATCAATATCTCTTTGTTGGATCAAATACAATTAAAACTTGAGCTTCTGCGTGCATGGGGAATAAATGAGGAAAATGTTGGTTATACATACTGCACAGACACTGACGACGCCCACTGATTTGAATCCCGGGATGCAAATTTCTCTGCAGAAAATAATACGGGCCAATAGTAGGAGCTGCGAATTGTTCTGTAGTTGAAAGCTTGAGGAGATAAGCACCGTGTCATCCACATTCACACAATCATATCCACAAGAGCTGTAGGGTGCATGTTCTAGTTCTACGTACAAATGCCATTGAATTCTTGAACAGCCATAATTGGCATCTCACTATGCTGTTGCCGCGTTAGTGTTTTATCTACCCATAGTGTACTTGAACCAGGAAAAGTTTCTTGCATGTTGAACAGCACATAGGCAGTCTGTCAGTAGATTGGACCACACTTCCTTGCCACCAGTCAGCAGCTAGTACCAATGCAGATCGGTGCATTACTCTCCCCGCTTCTGAGATGGGTTCTTTCTTATCCTGCTGTGGGGTGGGGGTGAGGGTATCATGCAAGCTTTTCCTGGTTCAAGTGGGAAATCACACAACTTTTTCAACCAAGAATCAATCACACAAGTAACCCAAACTTGCATAGACTAATCACCCGGTAACAGGCGCCCCATCTTCTTTTTTGGCTTCTTGAAAACTACAGGCGCCGCGCCACACACGTACTATCTGGATGCTCGATCACTTGCACTGTTTCTTGCCTGCCACTGATCTGATCTTCCATGGATCTCGAGCATGGCAGCAAGAATCCCTCTGCACCGGCGGCGACGTCATCGTCAGGTTGGCCCTGAGTTCCTTTCAGCAAAATCTCCACAAATTAAGGATTCAATTCACACGTGGCTATAACACATGAACCTAACAACCTGTGAAGTCAGTCTAGTATGTGTTCATGGTTTGGACTGACATTGACATGGAACTGCGAAACAGTATCATGCGTGTAAGCGGAGTGCAATCTTACATTTAAATAAGAAATATTGTGTTGTATAAAAAATAACAAATTGTGGTTAATAGGAAATAGAGAAAACTGGGACAGTTCAGTTTAAGTATCTAGAAGCTGGCACCTTTTTTTTTTCCCATTTTTGGAGCCTGAAGCAAGCTGCCACCTTAATGCAAGTACAGAGAGCTCTTTATTTCTGCCATGTACTACTGCAAATCATATTCCTACAAGACGATCGAGAGAGGTGTACATGACATGTGTTTATATGTGTACGACTACCAGTATTGATGACACAATGTACAGAAAAAGCAGTTAGGATCGAGGCCTCTTTTTCTGAAAGGTGCAATGAAGCACACAGGTCATCAGTGGCCACTCACGCAGTTGGCCAGCAGCATATCAGGAATAGTGCTGGAAAGCCAGAGCTCGAGAGCCTCAATACGTTGAAGTGTGGGAGAAAGTGCAGCAAGTCACTCTGTCTTAGGTGTCCAGGACGTTTTCCGTTGGCGCTGGGAATTGGATGGCACCTATTCCTCCTCCTCAGCGTACCGAGCTTGCTTCATGGGCTCGGTTCGTTTTCTGGGAGCCAGCTTTATTTGGAAGGCCAAGGTGCCGCGGAAAGCGAAGTTCTTCGCTTGGCTTGCGGCACACGATCGGTGCTGGACGGCGGAGCGACGGCATAGACGTGGGTTGCAGGACAGCGACCGCTGTGCCCTCTGCGACCAGGAAACGGAATCGATTGATCACCTCTTGCTCCATTGCAGTTTCTCGAGGGAAGTTTGGTTCCAGGTGTTCAATCAGGTGGCCTGGGGTGCTCTTGCGCCGAGTTCTACCGATGCGCTAATGGATTGGTGGGCAAAAATCAGGAAGAGAGTAATCAAACACCGGCGACCAGGCTGCGACGCTCTTGTTCTCCTTGTGTTATGGATGATCTGGAAGGAGAGAAATGCGAGGGTCTTTGCCAGAGGAAGTTCGTCGCCGATCGAGGTCTTCTCAAAGCTGCTTGAGGAAGCCAAACTCTAGTACTTGGCCGGATTCAGAGCTTTCAACTCTGTGTTGCCATTGCTGCCCTCCTTTCACGAAGGCATTAGTGACGTCGCTGCTATTCCAGGGTCGCCGATAATTGATGTAATTTAAAACCGGTGTGATTCTAGTGGTGTGGAGGTGTGTTCGGTAAGCCATGGCTTTCCGGTCGTTGTTTTCCTGTTCCTTTATTTCCTTTTAATGAAATACGTACTGAAAGTCTTTCCGTGCGCTCGCTAAAAAAAGAGCCTCCAGTCCAGGGGATCCTGATCACTCAAACATCTATAGGTCTATTTGCAATATGGGATTTTTTTTATAAACTTAAATTGTTTTCTATGAAATTTCTATAAGATTCCTATGAAATTCGTGCCTTACCAAAGGGCACGTACATCTGGAAATACACACTTCAACATTACATAGTTGTACTCATAATTTCCCCTTGCCTTATTAACATACATAGAAAAAATGATGCATGCCCTACTACCCTGTGACAATGGGCAGGTAGCACAACACTGTTCGAGAAGCAGGGCACCTCCAACAGTGTGGAGAAGCAGGGCACCTGCTCGATTGCGCCAGCGCCGGTGGTGTTCAACCGTTCATGGCAGCCTGGGGCTGTGCTAGAGTGTTGCCCATGAGCATGAGGGGTGGCATGCCTCCTCCCCTCCTGCTGCTTAATTTATTTGGTCGAAGGTGACCAGTTATGAAATTTGCATAAGGTTTCCTTTGGAACACAAAATTCACAGAACGTAGAAATAGAAAAAACACAGAATTAGAATGCTCACGGCATTGAAATCCTACAGGAATTTATAACACATGAAAATTATGAAAATGCAAGACAAAAAAAGAAGGATTCAATCCTTTGTTCCAAAGACTCTCATAGAAAAGCTTTTCATAGGGATTGAATCCTCTAAAATTCCTTTTTTCCCCCTCCATTCCAAAGGAGGCCTAAATATATACCTTGATGGATTTTATTTTAAAGTTCACTAGCTTCAGAAAGAATTTACGACTTGCTTGATGCACATTGATTCAGCTAGGTTGCTTTGCTCTTGAAGAAACAATAACCGCACATTGATTCAGCTAGGTTGCTTTGCTCTTGAAGAAACAATAACCGATCAAGTAAAATATACGTACGTTTCGACCAGTGGACCTAAACCAGCCCGAAGGCAACAAAAGAGACATATTCCGGCAATAATAGCAAGAATAGTCAGATTAGAAGCTTTGTGTAAACATAATATAATATACGATATATCTCCACTAGTGCAAAGGCATAACATATTATTTATCTCATCACAAACAACTGTAGTAAGCAACAAACACTGTTAGTCGGCCTTATATTTGTCTTCTTCCAGTATTAAAACATATATCAATTTACTATTCTTTCATAACTCGTTTCATACATGCTCCAACATCCTACCTACCAGAAACACAGTGATGTAATTCCAAATTAAAGTATTGTTAAACAAATTAATAGCCATGATGGGACTTTACAAGGATTTCCAAACTAGTGCGTTAAAACTGAAATGACCTCAGCAAGCGTATTTATCAACATTTACCAAGGAGGCAAGGAAATGCTTATACAGCCTTCCCTTGGAGACCAATACATTCTTGCTCTGGATTGGCAATGAATACATAAGGAAGCCTAACACAAACACTTGAAAGAACCACAACCCAAAGCTGAGGCATATTTAGGCTACAGAGTACACTAAAAAGTGATACACAAAATGTTGTAGTTGCAAAAGACACATACGTGTATCAAACATAATAGTTTCAAAAAGCTAATGATTTGACATCTCTCAGGAGTTGTACACAACAGGGAAGAAGACAAAAATGTCATGGAACTCCATGCCTAGGTGATATGCTAGCGTGGTCTTCCCATTCTGTTCATGTCCATCAATTGTGTAAGAGTTACAGCACTCCACCTTTCTACTCCCTCTTGAAGTTGTGCATAGAGTAGTCGCTTCACAGAGTCTATGCAGATACTAACAGTGCCAAACTCATACACAGGCATGCCATTGTAGAACTTGCCAACTCTAGGCATAAATAGCAAACCTTGCTCCATTGCATATGCCTGTATAGACTCCTTGAAGCTCAAATCCGCCATAGCTGCCCCTGGCACCGCATGGTAAGCTTGCTGCGCTGCATCAAATTGCCGCTTCTCAGTTGCTCTCAAGTAGCCCACATTCTCCCTAGCCCCAGGCTGCACCACCTCCAGTCCTTCAGCAGCTTGATTCATCATGTCAAGACCAGCAGTTAGAAGCATCCGTATGCGCTCATTGGCAAGTAACTCTGGTGGGAAAAGGCCCTTCCAGCCCTTATACCAATTCATTATCTCATTGAAATCAGGATTTGGTGAGCACAACCAATGGTACAGGACCTGCTGCCACTTGCTGAAGAAATCAACTTCCAACATATGGACCATTAGGTGTACTGGGATTACTGACGCCCACAACATCACCCAGTTGAACTGATCGAGCTTCTGGTTTGCTGGGTTGATCTGAAACTCTTGCAGTGCCAATCTCAGTTTAGGAATGATATACCGCACAATCAGGTCTTCCCAGCTCGCCGAATCAAACACACCCTTCCACGGAGACAACACTGCATATGCTGAAGCATCATGAGCTTGCCATACGTGGAGGACAGTGCTCAGCTTGTATCGAATAGAATGGCACAAGGTCTCCATGTAATCCTTTAGCATTGGCAACCATGGGTGTACCCAGACATGGATTGGTATACTCTCCCTGCGAGGGTCCCAAGAATCCACAGCAGCCGAGAGCTTTGGCATGACGACATGATCTAGAATTGATCGAAGCAAAGCAGGAGGCAGCAACTTCTTATTATCCCACAACTCAAGAAAGTTGAGCATTGGTTCAGGTTCCCTAGCCTCCCATGAATTGGTTCCTGATATCCTCACGGCCGGTAGGATGACTTCACTAACAAGCTGCACATACGGTGTCATTGATGCAGGACCACCTGAGAAGTCTAATGGTTGGCCCCCCTGCAGCAGGTCCTTCCACTTTTTCATGACCTCTAACCCAAACTTCGGATCCTGCAGGGGCTGCCACCCCTGGAAGACTCGGATTAGCAAGGGATGAGCATATCGGCAAGCAATCCATGCAATGTTGCAAATCTTGAACTCCTCCTCAAACTGCACCTTCAAGCCATGGAATGTCTGAAGCAACCCATCCAGAGTGAGCCTGCCGGCAGTATCATCGACGCGGACCTGCTCTAGTGTCTCTGCAATTCTCTCCATCACCTGCAACTGGCGTTGCTGCAAGGCCTCCTGCTTAGCCACCTTTTCCTTCTCCCGCACCAAGCTAGCTACCTTCTCCTGCTCCCGCCGCAGCTGGCCATCCAACCTCACAATATCAGCCCTAGCCTCATCAACAAGCAGGCGCACATTGTACTGCAGCTCCGGCATGGGCACATCATTGGCCTCCATCCCTTGCTCCTCGTTGAGCCCCTTCAAGTCCGTCAGCACCCGCGCCTGTGGCCCTCGCATGTCAATCACCTTCTGGACAAGCGCAGGCTGCTCCTCCTGTTCCTGCTCGGCACGCTGCGCAAGGAGCTCGTTCTTCGTCAAGACTGGAGCCTTCTTGGTGCTAGCCTTCTTGGACCATCGCTTCTCCTTCTTGGCCGATGTGGGCGGAGGCGGCGGGGCCGGCAGGTTCTCCTTAGCCGACATGGGCTTGGGCTCCTTGAACCCCTCGACGCTCCCGAGGCCAGCGTTCTTGGGTCGCAGAGTGGTCTCCACCGGCGCCGTGATCCCCTGCTGGTTCTTGCCAAGGCCCATGCCCTTCTTGTACCCCATCATGGCCATCATCTTGGCCACCTTGGAGTTTGCCTGCAGGCTCCCTGGCGCCGCCGCCGGCTCCCCCGCGCCCACGCCGGCCGCCTGGCGCCGGCGCGCCGCCATCTCCCGCTCCCGCTCCTTCTCCTCCTGCCTCGCGCGGGCGCCCTCTCTGATCTTGCCGAACATCACCGGCAGCATCTCGGTGTCCCCCTCGTCGTCCTCCTCTACCTCCGCCGCCTCCTCATTACCAGCAGCGGAGGAGGCGCGCCCGAGCCCCGGCCTCTGCTCAGGCTCGGCCTCGGGCTCCTGGGTGGGCATGAAGTTGCCGGTGGAGACGAACTGGACGGGCTTGGTGAGGTCGGGCTCCCCGCCGCCGTCCCTCCGGCGCTTCCGGCGGCGGGAGCCGTCGTCGTCCTCCGAGTCGTAGTCGGAGTCGCCCTCCGCGAAGACCCCGTAGATGGCGTCGTCGCGGGTCTGCGGCGCCCGCTCCCGCCGGCTCCGGTAATAGAATTCGCCGTCGCGGCCGAACCTCCCGCCCTCGAAGTCCCCCTCCATGTCGAACCGGTCCATCCCCTCCGCCTCCTCCGCCATCACGCCCGCCCTGCGCTAGGGTTAGGGTTACCTCCCCGATTTCTATTTTGGTGGATTTGTTTTTTTGGCTTCGTCGGAAGAGGGAAAGAAGATGAGATGCAGCGCTCTTCTCCGGTTCGGTCCCAGGTGAGGTCGGTGCCAAGACGAACGACCTTGGCCTACGTGCCAAGATCCCAGCCGTCAATTCTCCCTCCAGGCGCCCGGCCGCTCGATCGACTCCACCGAAAACGGGCAAACCAGCTTGCTTACGTGTTCTGCCTGGGCACACGTACCCACTTTGGCGCGCTCGCTCTACCTCCGGGTTCGCTTTATAGCCCTCCCTGTGCAAGCCAAGCTGTTGCCTCGACCGCTTTATAGGTCCTGGCGGCGCCTCCACCGCCGGTTCCCTCGACGCGCAGCGCGGCGAGGCCGGCCACGATCTGCGCGTAGAAGCCGCGGATCCACGCCTCCCGCTCCACCTCCGTATCCTGCAGTGCTAGCAGCACATGCTCCATCGTCGCCGCCGGCCCTGACGCACGCGCTGTGCCACCGCACCCCCCTCGCGCTCCTCTTCTGCCGCCGCAGCCGTGGGCTGAGCCGTAACGGCTGGAGACGCAACGGGGGCCGAGGCCGCCGCTCGGCGGGGCTTCATCGTCTGAACTGCCGCGCTGGACATGGCTCCGGCGGCGGCGACGGTGGGCGAGCAACTAAAGTGAGTACCCCCTTCCAATCGGTTTGGCTTGCTTCCCAATTAGCGCAGACCTGTTCCGCCCTCAATTTTCCTCTCAGGCTGTGATTGCAGACCATGCAAATGCAGGTATCCAAAACATGCAGCAAGCGATATTTGCATCGGAAGGGTTCGATGGAAGGCTTGAATCATCTCAATTTAGAATTTTAAACTTACAATATATTTGTTCCCAAAACAAAGCTTTTAATTTTGAATTAGGCTGAATAAATGGTGTCTAATTGTAGAGCTTGGAAAAATATTTAGTCTTAAAATAGAGCTTCTTTCATCTAAAAAGCCTAAGCTTTTTAAGACCTAAATAGCACAAGCATGTGCTCCATCCACCAGTAATTGTTAATGTCGAAATTTAGCAAAATAAATACGGCTGTGTCAGGGTAATAGATTATCCATTAATTACACATGCTTATTGTTAAAGTTAATGCCGTAGCCTTCAACCTATTCCACAGTTTCCCATATAAAATATATTGAAGAGATGCCATGCTACTACTTATTTGTTCCGTGCGACTTTGTCAAGCTCTCAGCAATTATAGTGAGAACGGAATATACAACATCCAAGCAATGATGGAAGCAACTAATCCAATGAACCATGAGTTGACGGTTCAACAAAGACCACGACAACAATACTGTTCAGACAATGTAAAAACGCATGTGCAAGACCGAGATATATGTACTTTTATTGTGGCATTTTTATTGAATTTACATGGCTGCTCTCATGTTCTGAGTATTAAGGACTTTAGAACAACACTAGGCAATGGTATCCAGCATTCCAGCCTAACACACATTGCTGTCCTATAGAGGAATCCAAGTAAGGCCACTGCTTGAAACTTGTCCGGATATAAAATGAATATGCTCTGCATTTTATTTTCTTGCCTTTTTTATCGCCCTTGTTCATGAACATGAGTGGTTTGATCAACACATAGAGAAGTGAATTTTCATCTCTTCCTCGGGGCTTGCCAAGTTCTGAAAAATAGAGTGAATTGTTTGCTGCTAATATCTGTGAAAGTTGGTGTTTTGTTTGGATAATATTAACTTGTATCAACACACATAGAAGAAGTGAATTTTCATCTCTACCTAGGGGCTTGCCAAGTTCTGAAAAATAGAGTGAATTGCTTGCTGCTAATATCTGTGAAAGTTGGTGCTTTGTTTGGATAATATTAACTTGTAGACATTATTTATAGGAGCAAAATATATGTTAGATTGGTAAACTTAACCCTCAAAGAAAAATGTAGCATATTGGCATTCAGCGTACCCCGTTGATATCTTTTACCAGTAACGCTAGGTGTAGTTTCTGTGCTCATGGGATTGTCTCCTATTTTTCAGAGACAAATTCAGTTTCGATATTAAGTTCAGTTCATGAGCATATTAACTATTAAGAGACATCATTGATTTCAGGTCCAATTAATCCAATGAACATAAATGGATCAAAGGCAGGCTTCTCTTTCTACAATGCACATAAATCATCCAAGGAAAAAATCGCTCAACCAAGCCGGATAACCACCATAATTAAAAAGACCTCAGGATATTAGAGCACTGACTACAGACATCATCTGATGATAGAAAAATATGCTAGATCAATATTTGTTAGAAAACTTAGTTAAAAACTAACTCTAAATAACCAAAACCACTATAGATATCGTTCCAAGTGCTCAAAAAGTATTGAGATTGTTTGTGTTCCTTCCGTGATTTTTGGGTTATCAGCTTATGCACAAGGAAAATAATTTACCGTTCTAAATACTTCAGCGGAGCGAGGGGAAAGAGAGACGGGAGTGGGGGCACTCTGCCTGCAAGGCCTCAGCAGGCGTGGTGCTGGCAGACTGATGGCTATGGTGTATTTTCTCTACTCGTTCTCCATGTGCTTTATCTGATACACAGTTGTGGCCAGAGCAACGTGAATAATAACTGCGTCTACAGCTACCTTGGAAACCACCGCTTGCTCTTCACCTTCTAAGAAAGAATCAATTGACCTGCCATTTAGATTGCTCTGTTCCTGTACCCATGCCTAGCAGCTACTACACAGCTAATCTAATAGTCTCACGCTTCTAATTGCTTTGTTTTTCCCCTCCTGTCCCCTAATAGTCCATATCCGTTGTGTTGATTGCTTGTCCATGTCCTCTTGGTCTGGCAACACTAGCAACTGCTATGGTACCATCTGGAGTTGAGAGTTGGGACTAATCGTGAAAAGAGTGGAGATGGACTGGAGAGAGCTCAGAATTTGAAATATGCTATTTTTGACAAAACCAGAACACTACTCCAAGGAAAGGCTACTGAAATGTTAACTGAAACATCAATGTTGAGCTCTGTTTTGCAATTGCTCCATTCTTTCAGAAGGATTTGATTACATATATGTCAATCATTGGAATCTCCTATGTCAACAGTTTCGAATTGCTTTGTTCGAGCCATAATTATCTTATAGTAGGAAAATTGTACTGTACATTATAAGTCACATATATTATTTTCCATTATCTGAATGTTCTTTTGTTGATCGGTTTAGCAAATATCCTGCCAGTTTAATAATTTTACTTTTGCCAACATCTGAAGAGAGACAATAGGACAAGGTGATACACTTTCTCTGTCCCTCTTTTGTTGTCGATAATAGTTTGAGATTCAGTACTTAGCAGCTTTCTATTATTGTTATGGTCTTATGGATAATTAACTTCTCTTCAAGATTTCCATGTGTTTTGTTGTGTGCAGGTGATAATTGTTAGGAGTGGAAATGGCAGCTCCTCTATTCCATAGGGCCCAAAGGTCAATTGTACACTTGGTAACATTTACAAAGAGACCCCTACACTCTAGGGTAAATACACAACTAATGTATAACACTATATACACTAACACCCCCCCTCCTCAAACTCATGGTGGATCAACAACACTGAGTTTGGAGAGAAGAAAACTATGCTGAGCTCGAGTATGGGCCTTGGTAAGCAAATCTGCAAGTTGTAGCTCCGAAGGCACGTACTGGAGAGAAACCACACGATCCTGAACTGCTGACCGTATGTAGAAGCAGTCAATGACAATGTGTTTGGTGAGCTGATGCTTCACCGGATCCTGAGCAATGCTTATGGCACCAGTACCGTCACAATGCACAGGCGTAGAAGAAGGGACGGCAACCCTAAAGTCAGCCAACAGCCACCGAAGCCAAGTCACCTCAGCCGTGACACAAGCCAAGGCACGCCGCTCAGCCTCAGCACTAGAGCGAGCAACAACAGTCTGCTTTTTGGTCTTCCATGAAATCAAGGAGGACCTAAGGAGGACACAATAGGCAGAGAGGGACTTGAAATCTGAAGGATCGGTACCCCAAGTCGCATCAGAGTAAGCTTAGAGCTAAAGAGAGCTGGAGGTAAAAAAAGAATAGGCATCGATCAATGGTACCTCGAAGATACCGAAGGATATGAAGAATGTAACCATAGTGGATGCTGGTGGGAGCTGACATGAACTGACTCAGGATGTGGACGGCATAGGAGATATCAGGACGAGTGATGCCAAGGTAGACAAGACTGCCAACAAGATGGCGATAGCGAGTAGGATCCTTAAGAGGAACACCATCTGTGGCACGAAGACGAAGGTGGAGATCCATGGGAGTGTCCATGGAGCGCTGATCAGTGAGACCAGCACGGTCAAGGATGTCCTGAATGTATTTTCTTTGGGAGAGATAATAGCCATCAGGTGTGGAGCTGATCTCAATCCCAAGAAAATAGCTAAGGAAGCCCAAGTTAGGCATGTGGAACTGCTCATTGAGACGTGCCTTGACAAAGGCAATGTACTCAAGATCATCACCTGTGATCAACATATCATCAACATAGAGAAGAATAAGGATGCGACCTCGAGGTGAAGTGTGGACAAAGAGAGCAGGATCATGCTGACTAGCAACAAACCCAGCAGCGGTGACAACAAAGATGAAGCGCTCAAACTAGGCACGAGGAGCCTGCTTGAGGCCATAAAGAGAACGACGGAGCCGACACACATGACCATCAGGAACAGTATAACCAAGAGGAGGTTGCATGTAGACCTCCTCATGCAGCTCACCATGAAGAAAGGCATTTTTGACATCAAGCTGCGAGATGGCCCATCGGCGAATAGAGGCAACAGCCACAAGAGTGTGAACGGTGGTGCGATAGGCAACAGGAGCAAAGGTCTCCTCATAGTCACGCCCATACTCCTGCTGAAACCCACGTGCAACAAGTCATGCCTTATAGCGCTCAATGGAACCATCAGAATGAGTCTTAATCTTATAGACCCACTTGCACGTGATAGGAGTAGTGGAAGATGGGAGGGGAACAATATCCCAAGTACCAGTGCGCTCAAGAGCAGCAATCTCCTCAACCATAGCAAATTGCCACTCGGAATGTGAAAGCGCATCACGATAGGAGGTAGGCTCAAAGAGAACAGAAGCGGAAAAACAAAGACGATCAGGATGATAGAGCGTACTCCGATCACGAAGATCATATCGTGGAGGAGGCACACCAACAGTGGATGGAGAAGGACCAGGTGGTGGCGGAGGACGCGAGTGTCAAGTGTAGTGAAAGAGAATGGGAGGACGTGACGGAGGTGATGGAGGTGGAGGTGGAGGTGGAGGTGATGGAGGTGGTGAAGATGACGGGGATGGAGGTAGTGGAGGTGGAGATGGAGGAAGTGTAGGTGGAGGTGGTGAAGGTGACAGAGGTGGAATAGATGGAATAGGCGAGAATGGCGGAGACAAGGTGGTGGAGGGTGGACCATCTATACTGAGAAAGTCAACAAACTCAGAGGAATGAGTGGAAGAAAAGGACGAATCAGTAGCTAAGAATGGGCGAGACTCATCAAAGGTGACATCTCGAGAGACTCGAATGCGACGAGCGACAGGATCCCAACAACGATAGCCCTTGCGCTCAGAGTCGTAGCCAAGGAAGACACGCTGCACAGATTGTGCAGTGAGTTTCGTCCTCTCACGTGGCTAAAGAAGAACAAAGGCAATACAACCAAAAGCACGAAGATGACTATACTAGGGTGGTCGACCAGAAAGACGCTCAAGAGGAGTGTCACCATGAAGAGCTGTGGAAGGCTGAATGTTCACAAGGTAAACAGCTGTAGAGACTGCTTCAGCCCAAAACTGAGGTGGAACTGAGGAGGACAACAACAACGCACGAGCAGTCTCAAGAAGGTGACGGTGTTTGCGCTCAACAACACCGTTTTGAGCATGAGTACCGGTGGAAGAATACTAAGGAAGGGTACCCTGCTCAGAGAGAAACTGACGAAGAGAGCGAGACAAATACTCTCCTGCAGAGTCAGCTCAAAAAACACGAATAGGAGTCAAACTGGGTGCGAACCATAGTAGCAAAAGCCTGATATGCAGTGAGCACCTAAGCTCTAGAATCCAAGAAGTATACCCATGTGAAACGAGAGAAATCATCAATAAAGATCACATAATAACGATGTCCTCCTTTCGAAACAAAGGGAGCAGGGCCCCATACATCAGAGTGAACAAGATCAAAAGGTCGAGTAGATATAGTCTGACTATTAGGATATGGAAGCTATAGCTGCTTGCCAAGCTTACAACCCATACAAGTGAGGGAGGTATCACCAAAAACCTTCCCAAGAACACCACTACTGACTAGAGATGACAAACGGGACCCACACATGTGAACTAAACGATGGTGCCACTGAGCGAAGCTGACTGAGGTGGTGGTGGCAAAAGCTGTGGCATCATCGGTGGAGGAAGACCGGCAATGAGTAGAAGCTGAAGGAAGACAAAGCCAGTCAAGCTCCCAAAGACGAGGAGGATCACGGAGCCGGCGGCCAGTACCAACCAAAGTCCCCATACAACGATCCTGAACAGAGCAAGAGTCAGACTCAAGAATGATACGACAATCATAATCAGTGATCTGGCTAGCTGACAACAACTGCAAATTAAGATCAGGGACATGAGAAATGGAAGGAACATGAAACTGAGGAGTGTGAAGTGTGCCATGACTAAGAACGTGATGTGAAGTACCATCGGCAGTGTTGACAAATAGAGAAGCCGATGACAGACTCAAGGAGCAAAGATGAGTAGAATGAGGTGTCATATGAAAAGAAGCTCCAGAGTCCAGAATCCAAGGCAGAGTACCTGACTGAGACGACGGGGGCCCTGGCTATGACACATGAGTAGCAACTGAGGAGACCCCTGAGGGAGCGGATGGAGCAGTGTAAAGACGCTCCATGCGCCGAGTCAAGTCGAGTGCCCAAGCAGGAGGCGATTGGTGTGAAGCAGGAGCACTACTCGAGGCACCACCCTTGCGACGTGGAGGTCGCTTCTTGCACTGCTTGATGTTGTGAGTTCGCGCCTTGCAGTAGTTGCAATAGAGAGCGGCAGCAGTGCTCGTCTGAGCAGTATATCCAACAGCCGGTGCAGAAACCGAGGTAGCTGCCGGAGCCGCTGGAGGAAGTGTGGCAGCCGGAGCAGCCAAAACGGTAGAGGGCGACGAAAGCACACCCTAAAGACGGATCTCCTCAGCCCGAACCAAGGTGACTGCCTCTACCTATGAAGGTAGAGGGGAACGGGCTAGCAACTATGCCCGAAGCTGCTCAAACTCCGGACACAGGCGTCGTAGGAACTCGTGAAGCCACAGAACACCCTCGTGCTCCTGACGAAGGCCACAACAGGAGCAATTGCGGCAGTAAGCAGGCTCCAAGGAGTCAAGCTGACGCCACACATCAGCCAGCTGGCGATAGAAGTGGTCGACAGAGGAGTCCTGCTGACGAAGAGAGCTAGCGAGCTCCAGAGTGGATGTGAGCAGGGCATAGCTGCGTGGCTGATAGAGAACCTGCGCACGCTCCCACATCGCCTGAGTGGACGGTAGACCGGTGAGATCCATAGCAAACTCAACCTTCATGTTAGCAAGGAGGATCTGTTTCGCATGGGCCTCCTCAGCACGTCAATCCTCATAATCTCCCATCTCGTCCACATACTACTCGACTGCCTGTAGGTAGGCATCCATAGCCTCAGCAGTGGGAGGAGCAACATCCTCTCCAGCAGCAGGCTCCACAGGACGATCCGAAACAACCGGACGCGGGGAAGAACAAGTAAGATGGCCCCATAGCCGCTGGCTCTCCAGACAGACCTCAAGCATCGTCGACCACTCGGCACAGTAGGAGCAGATCAAGGAGCAGCAGCCATGTTGAGGAGCACGCAGGCGAGGGGAGGAGCACGCAGGCGAGGGAAGGAGACGGCGCGGGCGCGCTCGGGTGCGCGCAGATGCAGGGATGGCGCCTAGAGGCGCGAGCCGGCGGCCGGCGGCGGCAGGGGAGCTGGAGGAGGAGGGATGAAACCCTAGCTCTGTACCATGTTAGAAGGAGTGGAAATGGCAGCTCCTCTGTTCTATAGGGCCCAAAGGGCAATTGTACACTTAGTAACATTTACAAAAAGACCCCTACAGTCTAGGGTAAATACACAACTAATGTATAACACTATATACACTAACAATAATAATATGATCATTCTACGGTATGCCCTTGCAGTAATACTGCAAGCAAGACGTTGCAAGTTGCTAAAAAAATTGATCAAAGACTCTATCAGAACTAATGGACCCAAGAGTGCCTCAGTTTAGTTACTTTAAAATGATTTGGTTATAGCTATACAATCTAATCGTATGAAACTTTGAACTCGTGTTCAGTTTGCCACTAAGCCTCAGTATCTTATGTATGATGAATAGACCAATGGTCACAGCAACCGACATCTCAACGAATTTTAGCACAAATATTGATTACTTTTTAACATTTGTCTATTTCTTACATATAGCAATAATAATGCACTTCCACAAATAAACTGACCAACCATCTTACCGGTTGCGCGGCAACGCCGCGCTGGGTTTCTAGTTGTCTTAACGAAAACCATTTCACATTCAGCACATTTACATAATCTTCGACAATCAATTTGAAACACAAGTTATAGACATACACCAACAGTACAGACTATACACATAACACAACACGCCATAGAAGCACTCAGTTTATTCCATCTGCTAAGTGTTTATGTAGGAACTTGAGAGGTTTCTAAGGGTCATCCTACTCAGTGGGGTAGGAAGGCTCCATGGCCAGGCCACACATGCCTCTCTTGTCCGAAATATCCTTCTCCATCCTTAGGTAGCCATTCTCACCCCACGTCGTGCCCCACGAGTTCTTCATCAGCCAATACTTGGTGCCATCACCGGTCTTTCCATAACCGATAGCCGCAATCCCATGGTCCAAGTCAGTACCACAAGAGCCGGTCTTGACACCGCCGGAGTAGAACTGAAACGTCATGTCTCCGCCGTCCACCGCCACCGACACAGGCTGGCTCGCCACCGCCTTCATCAACGAAGCCTCGTCGTTCGCCGGCACATCCTCGTAGCCCTTAATGCTTGCGGCGCTGCTCGATCTGCTCTTGCACTTGCCGTCTTCGGCTGTGTAAGGGTAGCCGGCCTCCGTTGTTAGCCCGCCGTTCTTGATGATGAACTTGAAGGCGTCGTCCATCAGACCACCCTCACAGCCCTGGTCCTCGCCATGGACGTCGCAGTCCACCAGCTCTTGCTCCGAGAGGGAGACGAGCTTCCCGGTGCTGATCTTCACGATACCTTCGGTGGCAGCCACAGCCGAGAACGCCCAGCAGCAGCCTGCAATTGATTCATGTTTCAACATTATGTCATCAGACACCGGTTTCATGGAACTATGGAAGTAATGTTCGGAATATACAGACATACAGTGCTTGTGTACCACACTACCATCATCATTCCTACTGAATGTACATACCGCACTGGCCTTGATCCTTGATGGGAGTGACGGCACCCTTGGTCCTCCAGTCGACGGCCGCCGGAAGCGCATCGACACTAACGTTCGCATACCTGAAACCAGTAGGGGCCTTCACAGGGCTAGGTTTGAAGCCCTTGTTAGTCTTGGTAGCCCTGAACTCGTCGTTGGTGAGGTCGGCGAACTGGTTCACCCCGAGCCAGAACTTGCGGCTCCCTTCAGCGTTGAATGCCTCGATGAACTTGACATTGGCCTTGAACACCTCGAACCGTTGGGCCTTCTCGGTGGCGTGCTTGTAGACACGGTTGTACTGTGCCATCCACTGCTCATGCCTCGATGCCATGGCCGCATCGTCGTCGTTCAGGTCACGAGCAGCCAAGGCAGCACTGCAGAAGAAGGCGCACCCGAGGATTGCCAAGATCAATGCCTTGGGTATGGCCATAATGGCTCTGGTCTGTCAACAGGCTGCTGCGCTGCTGCTGCTATGTGCTATGCCTTTTGTGTTGGTGATTTGAATTTGGAAATGGGTGGCCATGGTATATATAGCTACGGGCATTTGTTTTTGTAAGTATATATGAAGATACGGTGCTTGTGGGTTGTGTTGTGTGGAAAGGGACAGGCCCGTGGCCGTGAAGTACGTGTGCCTGCAACATGGTATAAAATACTTGTGCTCCAGACGTGCGTTTGAAGCTCTGCTGAGAATGACAGTTGTTTATAAGCCTAGCGATTAGTAAAGATTGGATTATAAGCGCCACATCTGAAAATAGATGGGAATATGGCGATTGTGATTGCGACGCAATACCAATGTATCGACAGACTAGACTAGTATTCTACGGAGATCTTTGCACTAACATTATAATAATGCTCCCGGTATGCTAATTCGGAATTCATGCTGTGTGAACGAGGTTTAAAATAGCTTCAGCCATGCTCTGTACGCCTCTATAGGCGTCGTCTAAACTTAAGATAGACCATTTGTTATTAATTTAAAAATAGTATTGTTGGTATTGATATAGGAGTAAGTATCTGGATTCTTATATGCATTACAAATAGATTACCAGGTAACATGTATAATTATATCAATAGATTATTAACATTAGCATTTTGACTATTTTCACTGAAAGGCAACAAAGACATTGGAAGTTAAACTATCAAGCAGTTCTCTCTGTTGTAATAGTATGGATTACTTAACTGAACTTTGCTTTACACATCATAGTTTTGGATTTCTAAATTTTGGCTCTTTTCTGATTGTAACTACTTACGGATAGTGCAACCTATTATTGGTTGTTGGATTGATTTAAATGTAGTCAATAGATCAATTTCGTAAGGACAAAATGGTATGTGTAAAGAAATATGGTTTTATCAAATATTTAAAGCAGCTTTTCCGTTAATTCATTGTACTAATAAGAAAACATTACCAGTATGTATATGTTTGCTTCATTTCAGTACATTTAATTCTTGAGCAAAGAGAGGGGACTTTATCCTTGTCTGGAAGTATTAACCTTCATCTCGTTACCACTGATTGTGTCAATATACTTCTTTGTAGAGGAGTATTTCATGCATTGGGCCTTCAGTGTCCAACTGTCCACGGTCGAATATGAACACCTCAGAACATCGTATATCTCCCCAATCAATTGACAGATGAGTAATTAAGAATGCTTCAAGACTCAGGTGAGCTGGTGAGGAGGGAAAAATGAGGAGCAAATCTGAAAATGCAATGGCCCAAACATAAATGGGAATAAAAATAACATCGTTGGTTGTCACTTGTCAGCTTCGTTAGCAAGGTTGAGCACCACTCTAATCTCCACTCTTGCATATTCCAGTAACATGTAGAACCAAAATGTCACTGCACACCAAGTTAGCAATTTTAACATGTTTGAGGCACTGAATTTGAAATACTAGGTTGTTCAGATGAACTGCATTTAGCATTAGCACAGAAAAGCACCAATAATTGTTCCTTGAGCTATTATGACTACTTTTGAATAAAGGCTGAGCATATTTTCCCACCAAAAGTACAGAAACAAACAAGGTAGAAGCTTGTTGCACCTTAATCGGACTTAATTGAGAACACTGCAAACTAAAGCTATTCTAGGAAATTGAGACTTCAAACTTAACTTGCTGTTGTGATGTCAGGTAGATAGATCATCTGACTGCTAAAAACAGAGATCGCTAGTTCACTACCAAACTGAACAACTAACAGAGCTCGACAGATCATGGAAATCGGATTATTAAATATCTTTAATCTACCAATTATGATAAATATATTTATAGGCAATCTTCTTATGGTGTGGTTTGATGCTTAATCCAGAAAGCAAGAACAGATGATCTGCAGTTGGTGTTTCAGACCAGCCTGACGAGGAAGCAGAGCAAGCACCTCTTCTGGTTCAGTGGCCTTAAGTGCGAGTTCTGAAAATCTGCCAACCGTTAGACTTGACCAGATGGTGATAAAAAGAAGCACTTGTTTGCACATCTTTTAATCCTACAGCTAACACTGATATAGAATTGATATACAAGTTTGTGCGCATACAGAAAAAAAGGCATCCGAAAATCTATCGCATTATAGGAGCTCATGTAACTATGTACTGTAACACTTAGCAGTGCTTGATATTTTCTGAAGTTGGCCACAGAGAGGGAGGAAGCAAGCTCCTATTGTAGGTGGCGGACTGGGCTCCCCATGGGAAGGGCCCTAGAGCTCAGGGGGGTGGGCTCTCCACGACCTTGAGTCGGCTCCTGGCCACCAATGTTGCGCCCGGCAGGGCGTAGGGTGAGGCACTGAGGCGGGGGCTGGAGCAGGAGCAAGCGGCAGCGTGGCGTGGGAGGCGGATGTGAAAAGGGCGGGGCAGTAGGGTGGATGTAGCACCTCGCCGTGGTGGTCGTCTCTTCCGGTGGTAAAGAGACGGGAGATGAGGCCTTGCCGGTGGTGGAGTCGATCTCGGTGGAGAATCGGCGACCGTGCGCTCGACGCGGCGGCGGAGGTTGATGGCGAAGAGCTTGCGCACTGACACCACAAAGCGCACCGCGCCGACCTCGCGCTCGCGGTAGAGGTCGGCGTAGCGGCGCAGGTGCTTGTGCCGCGCGAGGAGCCACCCGAGCAGCACGACCAGCGTGGTGCCCCGCCGGCGGCCCCGGCGCCGCCGCCGAGTGGCGAGGTCGCCGCGGAGTCCTGCGGCGGCGGGTCCTACTCGATGAAGGGGTCGGATTCGGGCGGTAGAAGGTTGAAAGGCACGGGCTGCCCGGGGTGGGAGGCTGGCCGGGCCCCGGAATAGCGGCGGGAAGGAGATGGATCAGCAGGCCGCTGGAACGCGGCGCGCCGGTGCCCCGCTGCCACGACGGCCGCAGCGAGGAGGAGGGCGGAGGAGGCCGCCGACATGGCCGCTGCGGGGCGGTGGCGCTGGCGCGGCGTGAAGTGGTGGCGGACGGAAGTGGCGGGCGGCGGCGAAGAGAGCGAGACGACGCTCGGGTATGGTGGTGGGCTGCGAAGGTTGCCGATGGATCCGGTTTTTTCGAAGCGGATACATACCCGAACCAATCCACATCAGACGGTTGATATTTTTTGCTCGCTGGATCCTGTGGCCAAGAGGTTAACAGGCGACGTGGCTTTATTGGTTGCCCGTGGTTTGGTTTCGGATTCGTATGGTAGAGGTGTTGGACTAGATCACACGAATTGGTTGAATTCAATTCGAATTCTAGAGAAAAAGAGAACGACTCAGCGTTTCTAACTTTCTATGTATGTGTTTTTCGAATTTTAAGCTTCCCTTTTCCATAGGAGGTGAATTCCAAATATTTCAGAAAATATATCCATAGTGGATGTCAAGTTATGCAAACCAAAATATCAGAAATCCAGTGGTAAAGCCATATGTGAATAGAAGGTTATAATGAAGAAAGCAAGGTGCACTTTGCTAGGAACGAAGAGGTTCACAGCAGTTTTTTTTAGACAAATACAAATCAGCCTGATGGTCTTGCTTCCTCGTTCATAAAATACAATCAGCAGCAGCTCATATGAACTATCCAACGGCAACCTCAGCTGCTATAATCAGGCAATCCGGTGCAGTACGCATGCTCCCAGTACGCCGCTCCCCAAGTAGTCGCCCCTGGATGCTCTGTGCTCACCATGGTGCTCCCAGTGTACGCGGCACCAGGAGACGCAACTGGCACCAGCTGGTAATCAGGATGCCCAACAACGCCTCCCGTTGGTCCAGTTGCCATGTAGTTCGCCCCACCGTGAGTTTGCCTCGCAGCGCCAGTGTCCATCCCCAGCAAGTGCACACCTGTGCCAACACTGCCTCCATGGTGCCTCCAATGTTGGCTGTGGGGAAACCATGCCGGGCCTGGGCTCAGTTGCTGAAGTTCCAGACCTGTGTGGTACCTGATCCCAGGGATCATGGCAGAATCTCCGTATGCCATGCCTCCCATAGCCTGCACACCATACATATACATTTGGCTGACGCTGTACACATTCTCAGATGGTTCAGAACCCCCTCTTGCCATGGTTGCTGTACTGAGATCTGGGAAGTTGCCCGTGTCGGATATCAATAGGCCTTCAGCAGCATCCCACATCCATCCTGGAGCGATGTTGCCATCCAACATGTTGTTCTGAGGAACAGGGATGGGTCCAGGCAACATATGAGAAGTAGGCAGAGCTACTGTCGCCTGTGTCATACCATTGATGTCCATGTGGCTGCTTGTCGCATAGTTAATCCACATGTTACCTTGGCCGCCAACATGGTATGTCCTTTGACCCTGACTAATGCGATGTTCTCCCCAAGTATAGCCAGGCAGGGAAACTGTCACAGTAGGCTGTGAACAGTTCACAGTAGCAACATGGGTGTTCGACTCAAGTTGCTTCTCTACTTCATCTAACTGGTCAGACAACTCCTGCATGATTTTTACCACAAGAGAGGCGGCTTCCTGTTCTGTAAGGTTTGGTCCTACTGAAGCTGATCCATTTGTGGTTACTTGGTCCAGAGAAGCGCAGCTCCTCCCAAGATGCCTGCTAGGTTTCTTATCCTCCTGGTTCTCAGGTTCTGTTTCAGACTCAGGTTTTGCTGTAGTGGATGTATCGACTGACTCTTTATCACCACTCGTAGTTTCCACTTTGGATGTTGATGAATTATCATAAGGTGTCGCATGCTTCTCTCCTGGTAGCATTTTCCTCAGATCCTGCAGGTGTAACTCTTTGAATGCAGGCTTATGGACATGCCACTCCGTGTCACTTGTGTTTTCGGCCAGCACATTCTGCGAACCAATGTTTTGATTCCCAGATGGCTGAGTGGGAGCAGGTACCACCATGCGCTTCAGCCCACCAGCCTCAGACTGTTCTTCATTGATTGGCTCTTTAACTTGTGTGCACATGATAATGCCACTCCCATGGGGATCCTCAGCATGCTGTACACCATGCACACTCTTTCCTTGTTGCTTTGTCTGCTTAGGAATTGCATGGCTACTTATTGTATCATCATGCACTTCCTCTGTAACTGTTTTCTCCTCCTGATTCACAGATGAAAGTGAAGCATCCCCAAGCATTATGCTCCCCACAGTAAAACCTCTAAAAGAAGTTGCCCTCAAAGGGATTATAGAACTGTTGATAACGACACCTGATTTATGGGTTTTATGCACACGTGAGGCTTCTGTTACTGTGTTATCAGTACCAAACACACATGATGACACAGGTCTACTCTTCTTGCTTTGGGTTGAGAGGTCCACATGAGGTTTAACTTCACCGTTTCGTGCATCCACATGAGTCCCAGCAACAATCGTAATATTTTCTGTGCTTTCACATATATTTGACCTCTCCCTTAGAATTCTCTCCTGTGAACAAACTTGCCTTTGCCTATTTTCCAGCTGCAAATGCTTTGGAGCACTGTTCTCATGTGACTGTGACGCACTGTTGGAAATATGTTCTGTCGTTTTGCTGTCGTTCTTCTTTGATGAGGGCATGACATCATGAATCAAAGAGCCACTGTTGACACCTGCACATCCTGATCCTCGAGTGTAACCCCTTGAAATTCTTCCCAGTGAGTCAACTTGCCCCCTCTTATCCTCCATCTGCAGACGCATTGAAGCACTGCTGTTCTGTGACCGTGACGCACCTTTCTGGTCAATGTGTTCAATCATGTTGATGCCAGTGTCCTTGGGTGAAGAAATGGCATCATGAATCAAAGGACCACTGTTAGCACCTTCAGTGTCTGATGCTGGAGTGGAGCCCCTTGAAATATTCTCCTGTTTATGAACTTGACTTTCACTATCCTCCATCTGCAAATGCTTTCGAACACTGCTGTCATGTGACTCTGCTGCACCTTTCTGGGTAATGTGTTGCAGCATGTCAATTTCAGTTTTCTTGGCTGAAGCCTTTACAATGTTAACACCTGCAGTGTCTGAAGCTAGAGTGGGGCTGATAGGAACTGCAGTATTCTTGATGTCATTTGCTCTCAGAGGAGCATTAAGATTCTCAGCATAGATAGTACAGCATGTGTCTGATATTGAAGTATCATGACTAGTAGTTCCAATATGTCCAGCACTTTGTTTAGGAGCAATTTTGGCTGTTTCTAGTGGCACAACATTTGACTTCTGATTCTGTATAATTGAAATTCTGTTCAGTTCTTCCAGTTTTGCATTAGTCTTCTGCTGTTGAATTTTGTCCCTCTCCTCTTTATCTAGCTTTGCATGTTGGGCAGTTAACTCTCTTCTTGAAAGCTGAATGGACAAAAATAAACATAGTTAACAGTAATACATACAAGATTCATGGAGATGAGACACGTCATTAGCCCATTTCATACTGCTGCTTCCCCAATTTTTACATTTCACTTGTATACACGCACAACATTCTTTGGATACTCTTTTCAGAAATCTGACAGCATTGGCAGTCGAGTACTACCACATAACAAAAGGAATGCACCTAAATAGGATGTGTGGAAGAATCACAATGTATAGGAAAAGATGCAAACGTGTGCAACTTTTAGAGGACATGTATCAAATCTTAAAAGTTGCATAGATAAATTTATAGAGTAGAAGCATTACTGGAAGCAACATGACATAATCCTAGCATTTCAATGTGAACTGGTCTCATAATAATAAAACAGTTCAGTGACCATGAAATGTGGCAGGAAAACAACAATTGCAAGTCAAGTACATGACAGTTTAATTGACAAGGGCAGAAAATAACATGGCGCCATGCAATGTGACAAGTTGTGTACCTGAATTGCCCTGTTCAAGTTTTCCACTTTTGCAACAGAATTTACCTTTTGTTGAATTTCCCCCCTCATCTCTTCCTGTCGTCACTTTGCATTTTGAGCAGACCACTCTCTTCTTGAATGCTGAACACATCAAATAAACAAAAGTTTAAACAACAAATACTAATATTTATCGGCATAGGAAAGTTAATTAGCCCTTTTGCACTGTTGCATGCTCACTCTTAACAATTCATTGCCAAATTCTTGGGTAGTATTAAGAAATCTGGAAGGCAATTGAAATAGAATGATATAAATAGTAGAATCACACAGTATTACAGTATAGGACGAGGGATCAAATTGTGAATGATATGAATTTATGTTACCATGGAATAGATGAATTTATAAGGACAAGGCCATTCCTATGAGCAACCAAAAGATCTCTTTATATTTAAGTACCATGGCATCTCAACTAAGCTGGTCTCATTGCAATAAAACATTTGAGTGACTTGATAATGTTCTAGGAAAACACGTGTTCCAGATCATGCATGATATGTCATTTTACTTGGCACTGATGGAAAGATGCATACCATCATGCAAAACCGCAATCCATACCTTAATATCATATTCAGAAGGGCTAATCATACTATCAGTAGCTCTCACATACACCGGCTGAGAAGTATTTGCAGAAAATGATTGATCTGGGTGAGTATTTGTAATACCAACTGAAAAAGAGTCTGCAGGATGATCATGTAAAGATATGGTGAATGAAATATCCTCAGCAGAACTACCATGCCTACTTCTCGAAGCATTCCCTCTTCCATATACATCATAATCAACAGATTTACCAGGTGTATCATTTGACTCCTGACTCTGTAAAAATGGATGTCTGTTCAAGTCTTCATATTTTACAATAGATTTTGCCTTTTGTTGAATTGGTCCACTTTCTTCTCCCTGCAGTTTTGCATGTTGAGCAGAAAACACTCTCATTGAATTCTAAATACACCAAATAAACATAAGTTAACCAAAAATACTAAAACTTCGTGAACATAGGACACATAAGTAGCCCTTCTGCACTGTTGCTTGCTCACTTTTAACATTTCATTTATGCTATGTACAATTCTCAGGTGCTCTATTAATAAATCTGAAGGCAGTACAAGTAGAGTAACTAATATAGAAATGGACATGCCTAAATAGAGTGCATGCTCTAGAATCACACTGTATAGGACAACAGTGCATATTTTTAAGGATTGACATCAATCTTAAGATGGATATAAATATGCTTAGAGTAAAATCCGTTCATTCAAGCAGCAGAAACAACCTTTTATATGTTTGGATACTAACTACAGCATATCGAGCAATCTAGTCTCATACTAACAAAACAGTTCAGTGAGCTTGATAGTGTTAAAAAATATGTATTTCTGATCAAGTGCAACACATCATTACTTGATACTTGTGGAAAATTTATAGCTGTTGCATCATGCAAAATGGAATCATGTACCTGGATGTCATAATCATGAGAGTTTAGCATATCATTGGCAGTTCTCACATGCACCTGCTGCGAGCTGTTCTCAGCAAATGGTTGATCTTCATGGGTATTTGTCATAGTAACTGGCAAACAGTCAGCTGTAGATTGTTCTTCCCATCCACGCCCCCAAATATTAGATGAAGTGTTCATAGCAGAACTCCCATGCCTGTTTTGTGAAGTATTCACTACTCCAAATACATGATTATCAGCAGATGTACCTGGCTTTCCAACTTCACTGAATTCAATAGCATGCCCTTCTGACACATCAGTCATTACAAAATTAGCAGACACATTTAATGTGCCAATCATCATATTATCACTGATTTCAGGAGCAGAATTAGCCATGTCAAAAGCAGAAGTGATATCACCAGCGAAAGTGCCGAAGGGAACACCATTTGCTACATGATCTGATTTTACATCAATGCTATTTGGGTGTTCAACCTTGGATTCGCTGAACAAAGATATTTCTGACATCTTACCGGTACGAAGATTTCTAGCTTTGATGTTTAGACACTTTATTTTCTCTAACAATGCCACGTCCTTCTTGATGACAGGTTGCTTCTCATGTGCATCAGAATGGTTATCTTTGACCTTTCCAAGTATGAGATGAGGTAGGCTTAAGACGGAAGTATCACCTGGCACATGAGCAAAACAGGAATAGTTGTTTCTGGGTGATAACCACCATAGACTGGACCATGGCTCGCTTCTCCCCCCTGGTTTAGAAGGTACTGACCATTGTGAGTAGAAGATTGAACAGGGAAACTGCTAGGCGTGTCTGCAGGCTTGCACAGACCATATGATGCATCTACTCCATGACAAACTCCATCACTGTCAGGAGGGTGATCGGGAGGAGGATGCCAGCAATCAGTGCATGGAGGAGGCATACATATATCATGAGTTTGCATAGCATGGGGTTGAGCCTGTTGTGCTTCCCTAGGGAAGCTTGCCATAGAAACAGGATCACCTCCTGCCATACAAAATAACATATCAAGTCATATGCCCTTGGCAAAACAAATATATCTCATCATATGGAAAGTAATGTAAAATTGTTTCACAGCAAAATTGATATGACAGCCTCTGAGTAAGTATGAAATAATGGGAGAGAATTATTACCAGTTACCGGGACCTTTCTTTGTTCATCTAGTGCTTTGATAATAACAGAACTAAAAGTTGGCCACCCTTGAAAATTATGGCCTGCAAATGAAAATACACTAAGTGCAAAGAACATATATCGCAGATTTATTAAATAAATTTTATGGAACTGAATAGGCTTTTAGCACCACAAAAATAAGTTTAACTGGAAATACAGACTTATTGTTGGGCAGAACTATGATTTTAGACTGTGACAGTGTGACTGCAACATGATCAACGATAAACAGACACTAAGATAATATGGTGTTGAATGTAGCCACCTTGCTCACCCTTTGACTGATGGTTCTTGGAAACAAGTACTGGGAAATCATCTGCGCTCAGGGTAAACCTCTTTCCGTTTGATGTAGGCATCTGCATTTTCAAAATGAATTATTGTATCATAATGACTTTTATATGTATTCAGTTACCTGGCAACATGAATACAATACAGGGTGCATACCCTTTTGGCAGTAGTTCTTAATGGGCCTTTGAGAGCATCCAAGAAAGAAGTTTGAGAATGCGGAAATTGCCAGGTTCCTGATCTTAATTCTGTGCTTGGAGGATGACTTGCAGTACTTGTAGGATTATGTGATGTTCGACCCCAAGAAAGAGGTGAGTCAAGCATGTCACTTCCATCTGTCGACGTGCTTGAGCTTCCTCGAGAAGAAGGGCGGTCACCGATGTTGCCCAACGGATCAGAAACTCCACTGTTCTTGAACAATAGGAGCGGTGATGAACCCCATGCATTTGGTGCTGGAGGCATTCGCTTGTCACCAGATGGGAAAGCGTCCCTGCATCAATTCCGTGTTGCAACATCCCGTCAGATACCATAATATCACCACCAGGGAAACAGTTACAATTTGTATAAAGCTCGGTATTTACCCGGAAAGCACACACAAGACAAGAGATCATCATGGCTGTGTACTGTCAAGACTGCCGTTTCAACACTGAACCGAAACTATTTATTCAATACATGCATCAAAGTTCAAAGCTTACATGGCTATCCGGCAAAATCCAGACTAGGGGGAAACAGCTAGATAGCAACAACAAGGAAACTGACAGATTTCGTTTAAACCTGTAATAGCCAGAACATTACACACTAGGGAGGGATCCCATGACAGCGCATAGCATTATATAGATGATCGTTTCGAGTTTTGAAACTGAACCAGCATCGTTCATGCGTCTAAAGCATCATAGTTGCTTGACAAAACCCAGGCAGTTATTTCAATGGACAAAAAAACAATTGCTAAAGAGCGTACATATGTTTGGCCCAACTTTCTATTTTGCTATGAACAGTAGTGCAAACCTATTTGAGCAGCCAAGACCGATAAAGACCACTGCCACGATTTATTAACACATAAAGCATTGCCATGGAGATTGCCCACTCTGGAACAGAACCCCAGTGGGTGATATGCACAGTATTAACACCCAATGCGACTAAGAATCGAACGACATCTCCTAGATGATACTAATGATTTAGGCCGTGCAAGAAGGGTTGGCAGTGACAAGTTAGTGAGCCCCCACCTGCAGCGACACAGTCGATAAACCCTTGTAGTCGGAGAGCACCAGCTGAACCCAGTGGAAGCACAGAAGAGATAGGAATGGGAGGAAGAATGCGGAGGCGAAGCGGCTGGAACCTCTTGTCGGCGGCGAGCGCGCCCGCCGGTGCCGTGGCCATGGCTTCCTCGGGGTTCGGGGTCGTGCGCGGAAGGGAATCCAAGTTACAGGGACCAATGGTGGCGTGAGTCGGCGGTGGGGGTGGCCTGCCGGGACGGGAGCGGCGGAGACGACGAAGGAAAACTTGGCGGCGAGTAGGACCGGACCGGACGGGGGCCTGGCCTGGGTAGAAGGCCCAACTGCTGCTGGCCCGGACGGGGACGGGGACGGCGCTATTGCTCCGGAGTCCGGACGTCTCAGCCAGCCCGTTGATTGGTGGATCAGTCAGATAAATCGGTTACCAAACAGGTTTATTGGTTTGGTTTCCCTATCTATAGACTAGATTGAATCGGTCTGGGTGATAAAAAAATTCCAGACAGCGGAAAGTAGTACTAGCATAGACAGATATTTTTCTCATCGTTGGCATGCAACTGAAGCCAGCAAGAGAATCTGATTTGTTTTACTACATAACCTCAAGCCCTCATCAACTAGAATTTACAATTATAATTATATGCCGATGGATGTGCTACACACGCAACATCTCATATATATGTCTCGTAACTAGGGACAATCTTGTAAGTTACTCGAGGTTTCCCCAAAAAAAAAAAAAAAAAGCCATGAACCTTTGCATTTTACACGACCTCCCAACCATCCTCGAGATCATCCGATGATGAAAATGAAACCAGTTGGTATCCAAGATTCTCTGCGTCCTGTGATCCAGAAGGCATCGGCTCATGCGCATTCGCATGCTTCCTCTTTGACCAGCGGAGTTTCCTGGACAAGTTCGTCATAATCATTTTCTGCAAGGAGTGGGAGACATCAGTCATCGTATTCATTCAGAGACACTTGCATAGTAATTAAATATTGCTTCCTTAAATTGTCAAGCGCGTCTGGGAAATCAGTGTCGGAAAGAGTAACACTGAGCTAAAAGAAGGTCTAGTCCTAGCTAGATTTCCACAAAGCGAGCATTATGATGCAATTCACCGCCATAATTCATTTTTCCACTACCATGACAACACCAGCATATTTACTACTGGTACCTTAAATGATGGGTTTCTTCGTTCAGGGACTGCGAACACCTCAATTTTGTCATTTGCCATGTGCTCCTGACCATCCTTGAGGTCTATGTCCACAAACTTAACTGTGATATCGGTCAACGTACTTGGATCATCAGCACAGCTGGACTCATCGGTGCCTGAGTTATGTGAGATGCAAGTTCCTGTACAAGATCCAATATGAAGCATAGAAACATGACATTATTCACTGCGATGAGGAAAAATATCTAAGAAATGTTTAAACCATGATTTAATATATCAGAATCGATTAAAGGCACTAGCTACTATGTGAAGGAGTTGCTGTTCACGTAGCACGAGATCAGGGAGGTTAGTATATGTATTGTTAGGACTCTCATCTTATATAGAGTTTGTTAGTCAAGTTGGTAGACATATACCAGGTCACATGGTTGGAGTGAATCAAGCAATACAAAATCAATTTAACATAGTCTAGTCTATCCCCTAGCAGCCAACCGCCCAGCTATCCTACTGACAGCGTTTACTCCTACTATTCATTACACTAGTCAAGTAGTTTTAATTATTTTTCTTTTGTTTGTTGTTGAATGTATTTTTCCTTCAAAGTGCATTTATTTAAATAAAACGGGAGAGATAACAGAACTATATGTCATATCCCAAAGTGTACAGATACAAACCATTTGTGGTTGCTTCCACAGGGATGTTTGCGCTGTATGATATCATTTGCTCTTCAGAATTTGCACTAGAATCTTCTAGTTCTAGCAGCAGTGCATCAAAAAAATCAGTAGAGCTTACCAGGCTATCTGTGATAAGTCATCAGTATACGAAGGCAAGTCAGTAACATAAAAATAAATTTTGTGTTTTTGTCATTCTTATGCATAATACATAAAGAATCAAAGATAGGCCGGGGTTGTAGGCAACTTGCCTGAATGTCCAGAACAGTTAAGTCCAGCTTGCTCTGTCACTTGCTCTTTGGGCAATGCTTGAGGTACATAATCATCTCGGGATATGGCAGTGGAATCTGTCAGGGCATGTACATTGTTTTGGTCAAAATAAATGTAACAACAGAACAACATTTTTATGGCAGCCTGGCAGGCATATAATAATGGATTAAACAATCCAGTTATCTTTTAAGGCGTGCTTTTAATTTTTTTTAAGATTAAACAAGCCAGTAATCTTTTAAGGCGTGCTTTTAATTTTTTTAAGACCAAATAGTCAGTATGCTTATGTTTCCACCTAGGTATCTCAACACTCAAACATGCACATATGGAAGAAAATGGGCCTCAAGTAGGACCGTCATCTGGTTTATTAAAACATATAAATTTGTAGATCTCGCATAAAATTACTTTTCACCAATTAGGAAAAAATGCTGACATGTAAATTTAATTATCAAAGACTATGAAGTTGGTACGATTCACAATAGGTATGTAGTTATATGCATTTTTTGCGCTGAAACTCTTCGAAGTACAAAGGAGAGAGGCAACAGAAATATGTGTCAAATTTGAAAGGTAAAAACCTTGCACGGTTACACCAATAGGGTCATTTGCGTGTGACAAGATTTGCTCTTCATAATCTGCACTAGAATTTCCTGGTGGAAGTACCCCACAGTAAACAGAAGAATCTGCCAGGACACGAAGGCATGGTAAGTAGCATAAAAATTAATGGTGTGCCTTTATCACTCTTATGGATAAGAATAAGCTGAGGTTACAAGGAATTTGCCTGAATGTCCAGAACAGTGGAGTCCAACTTGTTCTGTCGCTTTCTCTGTTTCCAAAGCATGAGGTTCATGATCATCTTGGGGTATGGTGGCAAGCTCTGCTAGGCCAATTGCAAAATTTCCAATTAAACAAATATAAAGACAGATCAAAATACGGAAGGCAAGTGGATAATCGAACCAATAAACAAAATATCTGACTATAGAAATCAAGTGTAAACAAGTATTTTTTGAAAAAAAATATACAATTGTTGATGTTAAGAGACTGCGATGATCTTATGAGATAACACAAACCGTGTGGTCGTTGTGGTTTTATAGAGGTCTCTGGATTCCATAAAATCACTTCCTCAGAGCTGTCTGTAAGGACAGGGGAAAAGGAAAAACAGCATTAGTTGGGAAAGAAGACAAAGATCATTTGCTTTGCTATGACCTCCTTCAGATGAATACAAACCTGTACTTTTAGATGAAAATGATTCAGTTTCATGAGTGTCATTATCTACACAGCCATTGGAACTGTTCTCCACGGTAATGAGAGATGCAGGAGGAGTTGAGGCTTCTACATTTGGTCCAACTACCTCTGTTCCAACAGATGTTGGCGAAGATTCAGCAATGACATGGCTACTAGATTTATCCTCCTTTTCTGGCAGTTCATTATTAGTAAAGGGAGCATACAATATTGCATGGACATCTTCCATGAACTCAACAGCCTTGTCATGAGCCGAATCAAGATACTTGACCGGGAGCTGTCCAAAAATGGGGGAAGTTAGTTGCAAAGTATGTCTATGCTAGAATATCCAAATATACGAATAAACCAAAACAATCATGCTAAAACTCGAAGTTATGAGAAGGCACTACTATTACCTCCATGAACTTTTTCATATTTTCCTCAAATCCAGTCAAAACTGATGCCCATGTCAAATCCACCCATTTGTCTGAAGTCTATGTAACCTGAATCAATGTTTCTCGGCATTAGATTTTCCTTTGTTTGTGAACAAAAGGATGGAAATATCATGCTTTTTAGAGCACATTGAAAATTCAACATTAGGTACCACGAAATACTAGAGTATTCACATTGTTCTACTTTGAAGCATATATACATTCCACCAGGTTCTAGGATAAGCTTCTCGTAGCCAATCCAGACGTCTGATTCAGGGTCGGATCAGGAATCATATATTCATATGCGTACTTGATTTGCATTTGCATTAAACCATTTATACTGTCACAGAGTTGAAAAATGCTACAGTAGTTCATACCTACTCATCAGATCCTACATAAGTACAATCGAATAACAGATTCCTGGTCAGAGGAGAGACACAATGTGTTTGCCATAACACAGTGCAGTTCAGAGTCCTGTTTGTAAAGGCATGCAGTTCTTCCAGACCTGTTTGCAAGATTGAACTTGCAAATTATAATCACAATAGTACTGGACCTTCATCAGGTTAAGTTGTACTACAGTTCCTAGCTGGATTTATGCAAAGTGCGCTACTTTTATTCACACAACCAGCAACAAACAATTCTGCTCAGACAAAAGCTTCAAGAGACCTAAGACTGAACAGAGCAAAAGGGCTGCTTTTTCCCCAGTTATCACCAAACCTTTGGTAAATCATCTGGCAGATTACTTAAACGAACAAAGATTCCCAGTTCCCATCTCCAATCGACCCCCAGATAAATGAGTGAACTCGCATCCAAGTGCCCGACCAAACGAATCATCATCAAACCGAAGCATGCTCTTTGCAGAACCTCAGGACGAGAGCATCATACTGCCCTAAAATAAAAATAAAAAAGGAGCGGACCTTGGTGGAAGGCAAGAACAGATGAACCTAACCTCGCCGAATTAAACCATCACCAAAATCAAAAGACGAATAACCAATCCAACTAGAACAAAAGGCGCCACGGGCGAACAGCCTCCCGATCATCAGCAGCATACGCTATGTCGCTAATGGAACCAGATGAAGGGGTCGAAACTTAACCAGCTCCTGTCGCCGGCGGCCGGCGACGAGTGAGGTTCCGAAGTCGAGCGGAGCGGAGCACGCGTGGAGGTAGCGCCGTCCCGTCGCGCGTGCGTCCACGCGTCGCGAATCAGACTATCAAGAGTCCGGTAGGCACGCGCCCCCGTCGGCCAATTTATTTTGTGATAGGAACTAGAGGGGAGTAAAAAAGCGCGAATCTTGTGGAGCACGAACTCCTCCAGTCCCGACGACAGACGTTGTCGTCTTTATTTTCGCTGTTATTTTCCTTTTTTTCCTGCAAACATTTTATTTCTTCTTCTTGGTCGAAACAATGGTAGCCTGTTAGTTGTACTCCTATCAAGGAAAATACTGTAGGAAATCATCCTACAACTTTGTGACTAGCAATGTTTTTTTTTATTTTTTGTGGCTTTTTCTGAAAGCTAAGGTTGACGAAAATGACGAGTGCTTGACAGGATAGAAGGAATGCAAGTGCTTTTGGGCCCAGCAAAGAGACGCCCTCGCACACGATAAGCCTGGAACGGCACCATGCCTTTTCGGCCTTTGGCCCCTCGTTGACACCAGAGGACCAAATTTGCCTGGTTTCGTCCTTTTGTTTGGCCAAGATTTCGCTGGAGAAAACACACCCAGCAAGTCACATCAGGTCTTCCTCACTCATCAGCAATGACAAGTAGGTCATCCTCACTCATCAGCAATGCATCGCATTAAGAAATCCTATACATTATCGCGAAATAGAGCAACTGCTATCTGACACTGAGTGAACAATATATTCAAAGGGAAAAAAAAGACATTGGATCAAGCCACAGAAAGATTCACATGACGTGAAATTTCTCGCTCTTGTTCAAGCATTGTCTCAAACATACCCAGATAACCTGCCTGTGGCTTGCCAACAGCTATGGACCACAAACAGATCGACATGCGACTCACATGGCCATAATTTCTTACATTATTAGTAAGACGTGAGGAACAGCTAAAGAAACCTATGGCTCAACAGTAGTCACTTGCTGCCATTCCCCATCCACTGCTTCCATCCATAAGGTGACATTGTTGTTGCCATCAGATACCGCAAGTATATTCCCGGTTTGCGACCACGACAGCCTCCACACAGGGGTTCTGAAATCATACATCACTCGGCCTTCCCACTGCTCGCCTTCTTTCGCTGCTGTCCAGATAACAACCGTTCCATCTTGCGAGGCGCTGGCAATGGTGCACTTTGGAAGGCCCAGGTTTGGCGCCCACGCGACGTCTCTCACCCAGTCCCTGTGCATCTGTAGGGCGGGGAAACAGTCCATCCTCCAACTCCCGTTGTTGAGCTTCCACACCTTGGCCGTGTTGTCGCAGCCACCAGAAACGAGTTTCTGAACATACTCAAACTGGCCAGAAGGTCCTGCACTGATAAGAGCCCCCGGTGCCATCGCTGGAGACCAAGAAACTGAGGTCACACCCCCAGGATGTGCCTGATCGATGCGTGTTGTGTCCCAACCTCCATCGGAGCGAGCAGTGAAGACTGAAATGTTCCCATCCGATGAACCACAAGCCAAGCATAGACCCAGCTCATGAGGTGCCCATGCGATAGAATTCACAGAGGACTTGTGCTCAACGAAGGAGTGTGCCTGCGTCCATTCGTCAGGTTTGCTCCCTTCCTTCCAGATGATCACTTGGCCGTCATAGCTGCAGGACGCGAGCATGGAGCCAAACTTAGGATGAGCCCATGTGACTTGCCAAACTGGACCCTGGTGTCCACCCAAAGTTGCAAGCTGCTGGTGCGAGGTTCCACTTACGCCAAGGATCTTTACCGTGTTATCAGAGGAGGCCGTAGCAAGGCGCTTCCCATAGTAATCCATGGCAATATCATGCACGACATCTTGATGCCCAGTCTCAATCTTGTGGGGTGGCATTGTTCGAATGAAATGACTTCAACTTAACAATATGACAAACTTATTCTGTGCTGACCACTTCGGACTCCTATTTCATTAAAAAATAAGGGTGTGAGATCAAAGGCAAATCAAAGAATAATACAAGGTATGCCGCATGCACACTTAACTGAAAATTGAGACCAAGTTATACATCATGATATCATATGGAGTTGATAGTATGCCGTGTTGCAGTCACAACAATATTGATATATATAAGAACACTGATGATTTAATACAATGGCATCTTTGTACATATGGTTAATAATTGTTTGCAATCAGGCCAAATCCATCGTTAGTCACATTGCTTATAAGAGACAGGATGATTGAGGATACACCACTAAACAATAAATTTCATATAAATTCGCTTTGCCCAGCTCAGAATACAGGGCGATGCTATATCTATTGCGCATCAGGAAAATAACACAAAGACGTGTAAAATGCAGTGCATTTGGCATAATAACATCATTTTGCATTTTAGACATTTTGCAACCCTATGGAATTCCATTCCATTCATAATTAAGCTCTGAAATGGACAGAAAGACAGCTTAGAATAAACTTCAACAACTGACTGGGGCATCCTCAGTGGAAAAGCTGCAGAAACAGAGAGGTTGGACCAAAAATATATGCACATATGGTGCTACTAAGCTCACGAAAATAACGCAAGGAACTCAAACACAAGCTCACCTTGATGATATTAAAATGCCTAGAATAGATACAGCCATAGAAGGCTTGACAATCTCTTCTTTTCTTTTTTTGCGAAAGTGCGAAGACACGTGTGCCTTTCATTAAGAGGAAAGGCTTGACTATCTAATTCCATCTTTTTTTTACCCGTACAAACTAGCAAAAGCAAACCAGTGTCACAAGAACATTCCGCGTGAATCGACACAACACCAACCTAGCAGGCTAGCAGCATATGTTTGCAGCAGAAAATGTATCAAAATTGACCGACACCTAAATCCTTGTGTCCCGAACCGTGACACGAAAAAGAAAATCCTCCTTTCGTAACTACACCAAGTGATGGATCTGCGGAATCCTAAAGATGCCAAGCCAAAGGCGTCCTCCCTAAATCCGCCCCCTACGGGATACGGCACCATACCCCCTTAGGGTTCGTCGCGACGACCTAGGCCGGCCAGCCGGCCGTAGAGCTTGAACGACCAATCGGTCCCGCGCGGATCGAGAAGAAATCACAGGATACGGAGGAGGGGGTTGGAAAATTAATCGGAGAGCTCTCACCTTCCCGCGGACGGAGGGGACGAGAAGAAGCGAGACGGGCGGCGAGGAGCCGGCGTGCGACGTAGATGTGAGGATCGCTGCCGCGGCGGAGACTGGCGACGACGGCTTCCCGCTTCTCGGTGCGCCCTCCGTCTATATGGGCTTGCGGCCAAGCCCATCACATGCTCGTTCAGCTCCCGGGCTAGGCCCAGTTCTGCGTGGGACCCGGGAGCAGTTCTAGCCCGAATGGGCCCAAGAGGGCGTATGCAGCTTTGAAAAAAAAAAGTTTTATAAAACCACACACGTGTATTGTCCTGTAGCGCAGACGTACGTGCAAAACACTTGTAAGGAGCAATCGATAGGGCAATAGAAAAGATAAAAAATAATTAAAAGGAAGGAGACCCACTTGATTGACGTAATTTATTTTCAGTTAATTCAAAGTAACAGGTGGTATGATTACTTGAGGTGAGAAAATAAAAGATCAAATGGTGGAAACATTTTTCATTTATCGGTTTTGGACCCTTTTTAACATTTTCAACATGTTCAGTGGGGCCAACGTGATGGGTATACTAGCGCCATCGTAGGCAAAAAGGATTTTTCTAAGACTTATCTTTTACAGTGTAGAAAACTGATACGGATCCATTAATCCATTATAATTAGCATAAGAAACAACACATGATACTGTACATCGTGAATGGCATCCTCATTTTATATGACAATGGCACTGTATTTTTTAGATAACGTGATAGGAGCGATGCTTTGGGGTATCCAAGATGGATTCGTGTCATCATGGTTCCGGGGACAAGGAGAGCCACAAATTTAGCTCGCAGACTCGGACAGGGGTAGCAAAAGCGTACTACAGCTCCTACGATAGCACAACCGTGTAATCAGGTTCAGTTCAATACAGCCGTACAGGGCAGGGCAATGCGAAGAACAGTTTCCACGGGCGCGGGAGTGAGCTGTCAAGGTCGGCAGGACGAAGACATAGGTAGGAGGCAGGCAGCTCTACAGCAGCACCGGAACGAGGGCTCACTGATTGCGCGCCGCCCGTCCTCTCCATCTCTGACCCTTGGAGCGGCACGTGCGTATTTAAGGCGACCACCACCAGGGCGCTCCGCCGGCCAGGCCGCTCCCCACACCCCCGTCACCCCAGTGTCCACACCACCACGCACCGGCTTCGCAGACCTCGTCCGTCCCGGCCGCCGATCCGTCCGCCAATGGCGTCTGCTGCTCCCGTCAAGAAGGTAGCTTCTCTTCTCTGGCCTGCCTCTTGCCCCGCCCCGTACGTCCCGCGCCCGCGCGATGACAACACACGGCGCAGGTGCTGGTGCCGGTCGCCGCCGGCTCGGAGCCCGTGGAGGCGTCCGTCCCCATCGACGTCCTCCGCCGCGCGGGCGCCCACGTCACCGTCGCGGCCGCGGGCGCCGCCGGCGGCGGCCTGCTCGTCGAGGCCATGTACGGGGTCAAGGTCGACGCGGACGCCGACGTCGCCGACTGCGCCGACGCTTCCTACGACCTCGTCGTCCTCGCCGTAAGGAGGAGGAGGACAGCCCCGCCCGCCCGCTCTCGATTTCGCGTCTAGCTTAGCTCCGCGCCTCCGCGCTGATTCTTCGCTCCCCGGTTCACGGGGTGGGTGGTGGGTGCAGGGAGGGATACCCGGTGCCGAGAACCTCGGCGGCTGCGCCGCGCTGGAGAGCATCGTGAGGAGGCACGCGCTCAAGGGCGGCCTCTACGCCGCCATCTGCGCCGCGCCGCCGCTGGCCTTGGCGCGCTGGGGCCTGCTCAACAGGCGTCAAGGTGATCGCCGGCGCTGCCTCGGTTCCCGATCCTTCCCGTACGGGAATCAATAATGGGAAAAGAAAACGAAATCATGCTTGGCCGTGTGCCTGTGCAGGCAACCGCTCATCCGGCGTTCGTGGACAAGTTCCCGGCCGAGGTGACCGCCGTGGACGCGAACGTGGTGGTCGACGGCAAGGTCGTCACGGGCCGTGGCCCCGCGACGGCGACGGAGTTCGCCTTCGCTCTGGTGGAGCAGCTCTACGGGAAGGACAGGGTGGACCAGATTGCCAAACCCATGGTAACCCTGCTGCCAAACGAGGAGTTTAATTTCCTAGTAGTACTGTACTCTCGCATTTATCTCTTTTCCGGTACCAGCATCCAGGGAGACTTGAAGCTTCAAAATTCGTTCTCTCCACATAGATTTTTTTTTCTCTAAAAGAAAGATCGCATAGTATTTCCGACTTCAGAGCCAACACACGAGCCAATCGATGAAACGATTGCACGAGTCAACCCATTCCAGATTTTCCACTTTTTAAAGTGTCACATTAGCTTTTGATTGATTTTAACAGTGTACCCTAGGTTTTATATAGATGAAATTTTTTCTCCTCGCATAAAACTCTCTCTTCTATTCATAACTGCTTTGTCGTATTGTACCCACTATGCTAATGTGTCAGTAGCATTTGACTAAAAATGAAACTCAAATGGAACCCGACTACGAATGGCCTTAGTCCTCACCTTACGGAGTACATGGATATTACGAAGCACTACCATGAAAAAATGTCACTCTAGGATTTTCAGGTGCATTAATTTGGACTTTTTTGAGAGGTAAAATATTTTTATTAGCTGCCCGAGGAACCATACTGCTTCTAGTGCCGTTTTTTAAGTTCAATTTGAACCGAATGATTCCTCGAAACAAAAGGACACGAGTGGAGGCAAGAGGTGAAGAGGATATGAATGACAATGATTGGTCGGAATGAATCCTGATGGGATCTCGCTCGCAGCTAGCGGTTGAGTGCTGGAGCTGGAGCTGTGTCGGTACAAGTTCCCGTAGCTTTCATCATGCTGCTCCGCTGTGATGTTTATCCACAGAATCATGTTACTGAAAAGGATGCTTATCTGCAAACCCAACTCCACAAAATTTTCTTCATCCGATCCCTGTCGCATGACCATGAAATAATGACACAAAATCTTAACGTTAATGCACTTCAATTTGAGCCTGGTGGAGCGCATGAACCAAGTATGTTGTCGTACGTGTCTGTTCTTGTTTAGCTTGTCAGGTATGAGCCTGGGTACACCACTACACCATCAAGGAGCTCAACCCGGTTCAATGGCAGTGCAGCGGCACACCCAAGGTACCGGTACTTGCTCACTCGGCAAAGATGAAACCAGATCAGCGTCTCCTCTCCCATTGCTGTCCTGAGCTCAGACATGCTGAATTGAATCCGTGTGAAGCTAGTCTCCGAACATAATTGTGCATGTTCAGGTTCTGATCCCGCTGGCCAACGGGAGCGAGGAGATGGAGGTGATGACGATCATCGACGTGCTGCGCCGGGCCGAGGCGGACGTGGTGGTGGCGTCGGCCGAGGACGGCCTCGAGGTCGCCGCGCGCTACGGCACGAGGATCGTCGCCGACGTGACGCTGGACGCCGCGGGCCAGCAGTTCGACCTCATCATCGTGCCGGCAAGTCGCAAATAAGCTTCACTGCTGCTGCTGCCGAGCTGACGCATGCGTGTGCCGCTGACGAGGAACGAAACCATAACCATCCCTGTGTGTACGTGTGCGTGTTCTTTGCGTGGTGGGCAGGGCGGCATGCCCGGCGCGACGACGCTCGGCGGCAAGGAGGAGCTGGTGGGTCTGCTGAAGCGGCAGGCGGAGGCGAACAGGCCGTACGGCGCCATCTGCTCCGCGACGGCTCAGGTGCTGGAGCCGCACGGCCTCCTCAAGGTGCGTCGTGCACGTCGAGCAATCCTCGCTCTCACTGCACGTCCTGCAGCTAGCACGCCCTGGCCCAGCAGAGCAGAGGTTAGTACGAATGAATCGAACGGCGTGTTGCGTTGCAGGGCAAGAAGGCGACGACGTGCCCGTCGATGGCGGGCCTGCTGGCGGACCCCAGCGAGTGCGAGAACCGGGTGGTGGTGGACGGGAACCTGATCACGAGCAGGAGCCCCGGGACGGCAATGGAGTTCGCGCTGGCCGCCGTGGAGAAGCTGCTGGGGCCCGAGGCGGCGCGGGAGGTGGCGGAAGCCTTGCTCTTCGTCTGACCAGTGCCAGTGCCAGTGCCAGCCTGCCAGGTCCAGGACGCCAGGACGGCCGGCTTCGGCTCGGCTGGAGCTGGACCCGTGCCCGTGTGGCCGTGTCGTGTAATCCCGTTGGGTTCTTGAGAGGAGTTTGCGTGTAGCGTCTGATGGAGTACGATTATCTGTGCGACAGTCAGTCGGGCACGCACACGCCGGCCGGAGACTGCTACTGTAATAAAGTCGCCAGCTTTGCAATCCTTGGCCCTTCTAGAATGGCACGGTCGTTGCGTGCCTTGATGCGCACCAGAGAAAAGAGGAAACTTTGACATGTCAAGACTGAAAATCTGTCATTTCTTTTGAAAAAGAAGACTGAAAATCTGTCATGGAACACTCGATGGGGTAGAACAGCACGTTGCTTGTGGCGAAAATCGTGCCCCTAAACGAAGCAATTTTCAAATGCAAGGGTGCAGTCCGGAGAGGCGGGGCGGGGCGGTCAGCGTCTGGGCTACTGGCTGAGAGCGAAACGCAGCTGGATGAGAGCGCAAAACCCACTAGCCACGGGCACTGCACAGTCTGTGCCGGAAAACGACGGCGACGGCGAGTCGGCGCCCTATGAGTGATGACTCAGCTCGGCGACGAAGCAAGTCGCGGCCACGTAGTCCTCCCAGCTCCTGCGGCGGCACGCGGCAGCCGGCAACTACCAACTCAACTAGTACCCTGATCTCGCGGGAAGGAAGGGGAGAGGGAAGCTAAAGCGGTGGAACGTTCCGCGAGGCGAGGTAGAGAGAGACCCACCTCCCGGTCCCACACTTTCTAGCACCACCGCCCACCTTTCCGGTTCCGGCGAGCAAGGCAAGAATCCCGCCCCACCGCGAGGGTTTCGCTCGTGGTTCCGGATGGCCGCCGCGGCGTCATCGATGGCGAGGCGTGCCGCCGCCTCCGGCCGCCTGCTCCTCGCCCGCGCCTTCGCCTCGGGCGGCGGCGAGGCGGCCAAGCGGGTGCTGGTGCCGGTCGCCGCCGGCACGGAGCCGATCGAGGCGGCGGCCACCGCGGACGTCCTCAGCCGCGCCGGCGCGCGGGTCACCGTCGCCACCGCCGACCCGCCGCCGGGGGACGACGGCCTCGTCGTCCAGGCCGCCTACGGGGTCAGGCTCGTCGCCGACGGCCGCGTCGCCGACCTGGAGGGGCAGTCCTTCGACCTCATCGCCCTGCCGGTGCGTACGCGTCCCCCCTCCTTCGCTCGTCACTGTCGGGGACTCTCTGTCCCGTCTCTCCCGCCGGTCTCGCTCATCATTATCTCAGTCAGCGTCGGAGCAGCATTCTTATCTCTTCAAGTTCAAGCGCACACCTGAAAAAGCCCGAGTTACTGTGCCATTGCATTTGTTACTTCCTTGCGCCGGTGCATATCTGTTAAGAGGGTGGTGATGCGTGGACTCACCGTTTCATTCGAGCTGATTGGATGGTTAATTGATCGATTCGTTGCAGGGGGGGATGCCAGGATCAGTTAACCTTAGAGACTGCAAAGCACTAGAGAAGATGGTCAAGACCCACGCCGAGAATGGGGGCCTCTACGGGGCCATCTGCGCTGCGCCGGCGGTGACGCTGGCGTATTGGGGCATGCTCAAAGGCTTAAAGGTGGGCAGCAATGAGCGGCGCTCCGTGTGGTGGTTTTGCTAGCAAAGTATGCGCCGCGCTGACAGACAGGCTGACGTCTTGATGTGTTGTTGCAGGCAACCTGTTATCCGTCGTTCATGGAGAAGTTCGCTGCAGACGTCATCCCTGTGGACCTCGAGGGTAGTCGTCGATAGAAATGCGGTCACCAGCCAGGGCCCAGGAACAGCGATTGAGTTTGCTCTTGCTTTGGTTGAGAAGCTGTATGGCAAAGAGAAGATGGAGGAGGTTGCTGGGCCTTTGGTAAGCTACTGTACATGAATACAAGCCGTGGCACTCTTCTGTTTCCCTTTGATATGTCAAGGACGTGCAGATTCCAAATAGCTGATTTTATGCCTTGATAGTTATTGTTCATAAGGATGCTGAAATTTGCTAATCTACATCTATGATTATTTAATTTGGTAACAACTACGGTAGTGAGCTGTGGCACAAGTTACAGAGCTGGGTTTAAATTTGGCAATGGTGTACTGCACAATCAGTGCCCCCAACTCCCACCCCCTGCCCAACATCCCTCCTTTTTCCCCTATACATCCTGCTGCATGTTGTTCAGTTGTTGTTTTTTTCCCATTTGCAAATTTCATTACTCTGAAGTACTCCCATTACCTGATAATTGCGCGATTGTTATCCTTCAGTACGTACGCCCTCAACATGGAGCTGAATATACCATAGAAGAGCTTAATTCAATTGAATGGAAATGCAGTGGTACACCTCAGGTATGAAATGAAACCTAACTTCATTTGTTAACAAAGAAAAACATAATATCCATTGTCCATTCATTTAGCCTGCTTCATATTTTCTTCCTTTATGGAATTCTTGTGATTTATATCACTGCATCTGATAAGATTAACTATTGCAGCCTGCTTTGAAACATGCTCCCCATATTCTCCTGACAAGCTTGTTTCGGCTCACTTTAACAGTATAAAAATCTGATGTAAACGTGTTTCTAGTAATCACTTATTGCGTTATTGGTGATTAGTGAGTAACAGGAATGTGGTAAAACTTTTGCAACAATATGGGAGCCTTCCGTCCCTTTTGAGATGGAGATTCAAATACTTGTGGACGCGTTGTATAGGATAGTAATAGTATAAGTAAGAACAATGCTCTGTGAGCAAGTTTTTTGGGTAAAAAACTCATGACGGAAGCTGAGTTGATATACGTTGGCATGATGCTATTTATATTTTAGATACCTAATCGGGAGCTCTGCCTTAATTCCCTTCATTAAAAAAAGGATACTTTTACACAAGATTTCAAAGAGTAGGATCTAGGCTGCTGCCATTCCTAACCTTTTTGATATGGTGTTATTGCTTTCAAATTATGGTGTATTAACCTGGTTTTGTTTAATATTTGCTGATGTTTTTCCTTTTATATGTCTCCAGATTCTTGTGCCAGTGGCTAATGGTTCAGAGGAAATAGAAGCTTTCAATTTGATAGATGTCTTGCGCAGGGCAGGAGCAAATGTTACGGTTGCATCGGTGGAGGAAAAGTTACAAATTGTTACTCGTCGCCACAAGTTTAATGTAATAGCTGATATGACGTTGGATGAAGCCGCAGAAATGCAATTTGATTTGATTGTCATGCCGGTACATGGCTGTTGATTTATTTTTACTTGAACTGGGTATGACTCTTTAAGGGCCTCTCTATGACAGTAGTATCTTATATGCATACAGGGAGGTTTACAAGGTGCTCAGAAGTTTGCTAGTACAAAGAAACTCGTCGACTTGCTCAAAAAACAGGCAGAATCAAATAAACCATATGGTGCAATATGTGCCTCTCCAGCACATGTGCTTGAGCCGCATGGTCTACTGAAGGTACTCTCCTCTGCCCCAATGAACATGTGGACTTTTTAGCATTAGTCTTATCCTATATCCTCAGTTCAGTAACATGGAGATTAATACAGAAAGTTTGAAACAAAGAAAAGGATGTACAAAGAAATAACTGTGCATCATATTAACTTTGATGTACCTGTTTCAGCTGTAGCGCAAGAAGGCAACAACATTTCCACCTATGTCGCACTTGCTTACAGATCGAAGTGCATGCGACCATAGGGTTGTCGTCGATGGAAATCTTATCACCAGTAGAGCACCAGGGACAGCAACAGAGTTCGCACTAGCCATTGTTGAGAAACTGTTTGGTCGAGACAAAGCTGTCAGCATAGCAAAGGAGTTGATATTTATGTGAGATTGCACCACCATCTGGTGGTGTGAACAGTACAATCATGCGGATAAACATAGTAGAAACCTGTTACTGATGCTACTGTTTCTATGCCTGAACCAGTAAGAGCTGCTGAGCATTTCAATTGAATGACATACTAACATCGCACTGTAAACAGTGAGCCAAGAATGTTCATTGTGCATACCATAAGCAAAATGTTGTTGTGGGGTTCATTTAGTGCACAAAGTCAGAAGATCTGACTCGTTACTCGTAAACTTGTCCTGCCTGCTGAGCATATGGATTTGCACGAAGTTGAGAAGCTCTTTGGTCAATCAAGAGGAAGCACGTGACATCAGCAGCAGCAATCTAGTCTTCATGTTCTAGTAAACTGTACGTATATGATAACGATTTTATATTTACAATTCTTTTGTTTTTCTTGCTGCTATGTCACTATGTGCATGTTTGAGATGTAGCATTATGAATTATGATAGGGGGAAAACAAGCAACGAATATGTATAACAAATTTATTTTTTTTGAAAAGAACGGGCAGGAGAGGTGCCTGCTGTATTAAGAAAAAGAGCGCCAAGAAAGGCGAGAAGCACTGTAAAAAAAAAGAAAAGGCCAAGACCAAAAGCTCACAGAGCCGCTCACAACACACCCGCCTGCAAACAGGCACAGCCAGTTAGGAGCGAGAAAGAAATCTAGCTAAGGTTTTGGCGCCCGCAGCCACCCAAGAGGAAGCTTCACCCTTTATAGTCTGAAAAACCCGTAAACTGGAGGCCTCTCTATGGTCAAAAACCCTTGCATTCCTTTCCTTCGAGAGTTCCCATACTACAAGGATAATGAGGCTTCTTAATCCCTTCCTATCCCCTGCAGGAAGCTTTGCTAGAACCGTCCACCAGCCAAGTAAAGAGTCATGCTGCACCCAAGAGCTAGGACTGAGACCCTCAACTCCCACCCAGCACGAGACATCGGTCCAAATGCGTTTAACAAACCGGCAGTCAGTAAATAGATGCACTCCTGACTCCTGCACTGAGCGGCAAAGGGCACACACAGCGATGTGAGGCCACCCACGTCGCGCCAAACGGTCAGCCAGTCCAAATCCTATTTTGAATCGCTAGCCAGCCGAAGAATTTGCATTTTGGTGGAGCCCAATTCTTCCAAATGGTCCACTCAAAGTCAGTACGTACCGATCCGAAAAATTGCGCATCATAAGCTGACTTTGTTGAGTACTGTCGAGACTGTGTAAGCTTCCAAGAGGTAGTGTCGGGAGTGGCAGGATGCAATTGCACTCGGTTCACTTGAGACCATAGGCTACAGTACTCAGCCAAATGAGACCCCGAGAGGCTAGCACTTTGCAAATTCAGGTCCCTGATCCAGTTGGAATTACAAAGAGCATCTTGTACTCTTCTGTTCTTCCTTTCAGATATAAGGTAAATGAGTGGCGCCAAATCTCTTGGTCTGAGGCCCTGGAGCCAGGCGCTATCCCAGAAGGAGGTAGACCTTCCATCTCCCAATGTAATAGTTGTTGTTGCCGCAAAGAGCTGCTTATCCGCTGTTGAACAAGGCAGCTCTGCCCCTGACCAATGCCTTTCACGGAGTGTGGACTGCTGCCAAAGCCAACGTAAGCGCAGGGCTCGAGCAAAAAAATCCAGGTGCAAAATTCCAAGGCCACCCAAAGCTTCCGGCCGAGCTGAGCGGACCCAGTTCACTTTGCATTTCCCACCTGTGTGCCTTTCCATACCGGCCCAGAGAAATTGTCTTCGCTTGGAGTCGATGTATTCCAAAATATCGTGTGGAGGCTTGAGGGCGCAAAGCAGGTAGATCGCTTGGGAGGTAAGAACAGACTTGACAAGGGTGAGACGACCGGCGGTGGTCAAATTCCTACCATTCCAGTTGCTCAGCTTGCTGGAGATCTTGTCCACCAAAAATTGAAAATCCGTCTTCCTCAGCCTACCCGAGGTCAGAGGCATCCCCAGATATCTTACCGGAAAGGCCGCTCTTCTAGCCGGTAAATTTTGGAGCACTGGGGCTAAGTCAGTAGCACTGCAACGGATTGGAATTACTGAAGACTTGTGAAAATTAGTAACCAGCCCCAAAGCCTGACCAAACATGCTGAGCAGGTACACAAGAGCATCAACATCATCTTTCCTTGGCGCTATGAATAATGCTGCATCGTCCGCATAAAGCGAGATACGAAGACCCTGAGAGCGTCCCCGCAGCTTACTCAGCATTCCCCGATCAGTCGCCACTTGAAGGAGTTTTTGGAGCGGGTCTATCGCGATGACGAGGATCGCCTTGTCGCAACCCCCGTCCATGCCTTAGAGGAGGATTTGGTACCCCATTGATGAATACTCGCGAAGTGGAGGAAGAGAGGATTGCAGCAATCCAGTCCCGCCAGCGTGATGGAAAGCCAATGCGCTGCAGATATGTATAAGAAATCAAAGTTTGACTCTTGAAAGCATCATGTGTAGCTTATCCCTGTGAACTATCATTTCTGGACTTGGAACCTATTGCATCCTCCAGATTCCATAATTCTTAAGAAAAGCTTAGGCGGGTTATGATTGTCACTTTCACATCAGGAATATTAGTTTGTGGATGGAAATAACATATGCATAAAGGTACAGGAAAGTAGTGCCTTCCTCTTTTGTCCTCGATCGAGATCGATAAGTGACTAGATCCATGCAATACATGCCCGTCCCATACTCCCATTCCTATATCCTCAACCTCCAAGTGGTTGGAGGTTGTTTATCACACAATATGATATAATCCTCTGGTTGGTAGTACTTCTAACTGCATCTCAATTCCACTTTATATTTTGTTTAGCATCCCTCTCAGTCCCGGCGTAACTTCGGTTAGTAAAGATTTGTCTCTACTACCTTTCGTGAAAGGAAATGAACTAGTTTTTAAGGTATTTTTAGCACTGACTCTGCGGAGAGAGTAGATTATGAGAAAGGGAACAAAAGTAACTTTTGGAAGGATCATAGAAACTTCGTTATCTATATGTTTAATCATCACTTGTGTATTGTTGCTTTCCCATATCATGTTGTTGACAACTGACCAGAGAATAGTTTAAGTGTTAATGCTTGAGCATTCTGATGCAAAGGTTGTTACTGGCTCTTGCTACAGATTTTGCTGCTGTCGCAGCATATTTATTTCTGTTTTTTCTCAAAATTTTCATTATGAGGTGTTTTTCTTCTCTCCTCAAAATTCTCACGTTAGGGTATTTGATGTTAAAACTTACTCCCTCCATCCCAAATTATAAGGGGTTCTAAACCTCTCAACTAGATTTTTGTTCATTTCTCCAGTGAATAGTACGTTCAATATGTGTTTAGGTTCATCAACATCTTTTGAATATGGATAAATAAAAAAGTAGCACTAGAATCTTTACAATTTGAGACAGAAGGGAGTACTTAGGTTATAAAAAAATATATATTGTCACTGAAATCTTGCTAGAGAGAGTTATTAACGTACTGCAGGTCGTTAGTTGTAACTAAAAAAACCACTCCTTTGTGATGTCTCAGTGAAGAATAGGAGACACACTCTTACCAAGGACAGTGATGCTGAATTTATTAAATTGCACAACGCAAGGTTCTCCAAGCTCCAGGTGTTCAAGATTGTCCCTGGTTCATCATCGCTCCCCTTCCCCCTCCCGAGTAATTTGCTGTTGCTATCACCTTTGAGTTGTGTAGCCAATCAATTTTGCCTCCTCCTGGTAGAGAACATGCATCTATTGAATATTACAAGCAGCATCTAATTGTTCTTGTCACTGATACTGCATGAAAATCTAGAGGAGCACCTAACTAGACTCGCCAATTAAGAATTCTTCGTAGATGATGGCTGAATTTATCCCTTTTTTACGTTAAATATTGACATCCAATACTTAATATAGTTTCCTTGAGGACCACAGCTATATATTTCAGGGCAGAGTGGTGCATATCTGCTTAAAACTGCGTGATGTGTGCCGGTGCCAAATCATTTGGGGCTTTTGCTTTGCGATTTGTTTTTGACATTTCCTACCTTGTAAGGTTCATGCATGTCAACTTAAAAGAGTTGTCAACCATGCTGCTGTACTTATATATATAATTACACTTGTTGAGGGTTACAAGTCAAACAGAAAGAATGGGCCGGGAACATCTCTGTTAAATTATAACGCCAAGGACAGGTGTTGGCCTATAAAAGACTGGACTCGACCAAAAACAAACGTCATGTCACTCGATTATTTATAAGCTGGCGAAGACGACCTGAGATGTACAATTATATACGAAACGCTTGATACCATATAGGTTACATAGGGCCAAGAGGTTGGTTGAAATTGCACCGTCGAGTGCTGTGGTGGCATCAGAATAAAGGGGAAAGAAAATATGTAGGACAAACATATGCAATTGGTTGAACTACAGCTACGAGAGCAATATTTTATTTTGTGTTTCCGTTTAAAAATATTATCCAAAAAAGCATGCTCTCCAAAAAGTCCGGCAGAGACGTGGAAGAAAAATGCAGGAAATCCAGAGAAAGGTTTTGCACATCAACAGATGCATCTTATTGCACCCAAGTCACCACCTTGTCATGCTGATTTTATCATTTTGATGTAATCCAAGAAGGCATGAGACCTTTTCCTATGTAAGGGTGCGTTTGATGCACCCAACTAATCATCAGCTGGCTGCACGGCGGCGTGAGGCTGCGTGGCACTCCGGGGCACAAAATTCCTGATGCAAAATTTAGCCTTTTTCAGATATTAGGAAAATAATCATATACTCTTCTTGCATCTTGCGATGCACACAGCCCACACGGAGAACTGGGATGTTTTTTTTTTAAGAAGTCGGGAACAGGTGAGAAAATTTAGAACCTACTTGCGATCTGCGAAGGTGTCCATACGTCAGCACCTCCCAAACGGCTAGCCAGTAAATGCATCTACTGTCGTGCGTTTCCTGTTGCAATTACGGAAACAAAAGGTTTTCTTTTGCTACTACCAAATCGCTGTGCGTAATTGGCATCGGTTTTCAAACGTTGGTTACATCATCCATGGTGTTGTAGTGTACTCGAGTCCATGCACAAGTTGGGTTAGCTCATCAGTTCTGACGTTGGGTTATGAGGACCTAATGGCCAACACCAATTTGCATCGTTCTTCTTGTGCGCTACTGTCTGATTCAGAAGCGATGAATGAACCAAAAGATAGAAAAAAAGAGGTACGTATGAGCATCATGAAATTCTCGCGGCACTGTCTGGACGGGGAAAGAAAGCCAAACAAGTAAAGTGAAAGGACGGAGCCAAGCAAGCAAACCAAGACCAAGACCAGCAAGCAACATAGAAAATAGTGAGGCCTATGCAGAATGCAGCGGGCGAGTCCATATCCTCTGATGAGTACGTCAATCGCAGAGAAAAAAAAAACAGTCTCAAAATCAGACAAGAACCGCGCAGGATCAGGATACATATATTCTCCCTCGCTCTCAAGCCCTTTCGATCGCATCACAAGGAGAAGGAGAAGGAACCAGAGCTATTGCTAGTAGTGCTGGTCGTCCGTCCCACGTCTTCCTCCTCCACAGCTCAAATTCGCCTTATTAGCATCTCTCTCCTCGTCGCAGGGGACACACACAACACAGGTTCCTGCAAGCCACACCACAAAGCAGAGCACACCAATCACCAGCTGCAGCTGCATCTTGGTGCATGAGAAGGAAGATGGTCCCCCTTCACAAAGATGAAGCACTCCCTCCAGTAGCTAGATGCTCCGGGACGCGAGCTCACCGAGGCCATCAATGGATCCGCGCCGCGGCCTCACGCGAAGGCGGCTCGGCAGCAAGGCGGAGTCGGAGCAGAGGATGCTGCGGCGCGTGAGGCTCCCCTTCTGGTCCTGCCCCCCAAACCGGCCTCCAGGCACCTGACCAGCTGCTCTCGTGCTTCGTGTTTTTCCCTCATCTCCATATCTATCTCTCCTCCTCCGGCCTCTTCTCGTTCTCGGTGCTCTTCCTTCCCCACCAACGAGCTCCGACAGGCTGCGCCAGGATCCCCGCACGTGCCCTCCTGCTCTGCTTCTGGAACGACATACTCCTATATGGCTCTGCTTTTCGTGTGATCTCTCGTCGCCAGTCTACTATCTCTGTCCCCGGCGGCCGTGAGCCGGCGGCCTTGGGAGAAGGGCTCGTGTCTGGGCCGTGTTCTTGGGGGCGCACCGGGGAACCAGCCAACCAGGGCGTTGGTGCTGCTGCTGGCTGTGTTGCTCCTGGCTGTGTTTCCTTGTCGCAGCCTGCGGGTCCTTGGGAGACAGAGGGGAGGAGGTGCTGCTTGGACTTTGCTCCCTCTGAATCTGATCGTGCGTGCGTGCGTGTGAAAGGGCTGCTGTGTGGCACGTCGATCGTCCTTGGCACTTGCGACTGCAAGTTCTTGGATCCAAGCGCTAGCTGTCGTGTCCCTGGCCTGCCGAGTGCCGCCGATCCCTTGGAGGACGAAGCAAAGCAACAGCTCCTGCTCTCTCTCTCTCTCTCTCGCCTTGCCTTGTTGGGACTGCCAAGAGCCTTCATCTTTATATGCCTGCCGCCGCTGGCTCGTCTTCTCTTCTTCTCCCCCGTGCCCGTGGCGTGCCGTCAGTTTTCCAGCAACCTGCTCTCTGACACCTGCGGTCGGATCATACATGTGCTTGCTGCGGCCTGTGGATCATCCGCCGTCATTATGGAAGCCTTCCACGACGACATGAGCTCCTTCCCCTTCGCCAGTGACCCCGGGCTCTTCGACGGCTTCTACGGCGGCGGCCATGGACGGCTCGACGAGTGTGGACTTGGTGCTAGGCGGCCAGCTGGGAGCTTTGGACGGCGGAGCGGAGCGGGAGCTGGACGCTGCCGCCTCCGCGGAGGCGACGGCGACGGAACGGGGGACCGCCGGGCAGATAAGGCGGCGATGGCCCTCAAGAGCCACAGCGAGGCGGAGCGGCGGCGGAGGGAGAGGATCAACGCGCACCTCGCCACGCTCCGCACCATGGTGCCCTGCGCCGACAAGGTACGTGACTTGTTTGCCCCCTCTTCCCTCTTGCGGGACCTTGCGGCTAGTGCTCCGGACGACGACGCGGTGGCTGCCCGCGCCGGCGCTCGCTTGCCCTGTCCGGCCACCCCGCACGCACCTGTGCAGTGCAGCTGTGTCCGGGAAAGGCCTACTTGTATCCGGCCCACGGCCCAGTGTGAATTCACCATCGAACTAGCGTGTCAAATAGCCCAACCAAAGCCCAAGCATCATGCATGCAGATGGACAAGGCGGCGCTGCTGGCGGAGGTGATAACCCACGTCAAGAAGCTCAAGACCAACGCGGCGCGCATCAGGAACCACTGCGCCGTGCCGGCCGACGCGGACGACGTCGCCGTCGAGCTGGTCCGCCACGACGCCTCCGCCTCGTCGCCACTGCTGCCGCCCCCCGGCGGCACGGCCGGCCTCCTCGTCAAGGCGACGCTCAGCTGCGACGACGGCGCCGACCTCTTCGCGGACGTCAAGCTCGCGCTGCGCCCGCTGCGGCTCAAGGTCGTCGGCTCGGAGGTCACCACGCTGGGCGGCCGCGTCCGCTTCACCTTCCTCGTGTCGTCGCCGCCGCCGTGCGGGGGGCTCGGCCTCGGCCTCGGCGGCGACGTGGGCGCCGTCGTCGACTCCGTGCGCCACGCGCTCCAGTCCGTCCTCGACAAGGCCAGCTCCGCGCTCGAGTTCGCGCCGAGGGCGTCGCTTCTGAACAAGCGGCGGAGGGTCTCCACGTTCGAGTCCTCCAGCTCCTCTTCTTGACGGGTCGGATGGACGACACACACACACACATATATATATGGCGCTACTGAAGCGCCAGGAGTTAGGTTATCACGCGTGGACGATTATGTACTGATGATACTCCTTACAAATTAATTAATTACCTCACCTTCCACTCGCTCGCTAGATAATATGCAAGAAGTTGCACTACCGGCCCGTTTACGTGTTTTTGTAAGGACAGTTTGCGTTGATCCCCGCATCCTTGATTACTTTAATTTGGATTTGGAGAGGATCACTCCCACTGTAATTTATTAACTTTATTTACTGGCTACAACCCCTGCCCCCTGCAGCGCGCATTCGCACAGATGCAGATTCAGATTCCCTCTCTGCACGCATGTGCGCAAGTCACAAACTGGATAAGCATAATGCTGCCGCCCATGGTGCAGTAGAGTGCACAGCACAGCTAGTGCAAAATACAAAGGTCAGGCCGGGAGCCACTGGTGTTGCGTTCCTGCGGGCGGAAACGAAAGCGCACGTCCTTAATTGGGCCGCACAGGAATGGGCCCAGGCGCAAAAATCGAATTCGGCCCAATACAAGGATTGGGTGGGTGGGTGGGTGGGTGGTTTCCACTCCTATGCCTGAGCGGACGAGACGAATTAAGAAGGCACCTTTTGACCCCCAATCAGTCATCAGTCCAACTACTGGTTTGACGATCAGCATAGATAATCAATATTTGTGTTGATTTTGAAAAATCTGAATCTCTCAAACCTCGTCCGAGCACAGTTCCCAAGACGCAAGCAAGAGAGATTTTTTTTTTTTGAACGTCAAGCAAGAGAGATCCCCATATATCATTCCATGTGTTGCGACAGTCAAATCCACAGAGCAGATCGCGAATCTGCTCATGCATGGGGGGCGGGCCGGACGTTCCGTTCTAGGAATCTACTGGTACTCACTATATATACGTGTAGCAGTATCTTGTATCGTCAGTCGTGGCTCTCGCTGTTCACCTCTTGTGCGAGTGCGAGCGCTATTAGATTATTAAACTCGATCGGGTCGGGTGGATAGGATACTTACTGTTCCCGTACGTCTGAACTCTGAAGAAAAATGAGATTTATGCATCGGTCCAGGTCCCGTGCTTTAATTTAAACTGAGCTCAAAGCATGCAAGCTGCTACCTCTTGATCAGCTACTACAGTTCAGTGCTCACAACCTGCAGTTGCGTTATATTGACCCAGTGAGCTCTGATGAGATTTTTTTTTTTAAAAAAAAAAGAAGGCAAGACGATGTATATGTATTAAATGTACAGTATATATGTAGGGGCAGCAAATACTCTATATAACTAAATGTGACTTGCAGTAGTAGGGCATGCATAAAGACGAAGAGGGCATGCAGAGAGCAGTAACATGCGTGATATTTTGTGCTTGAGATCATCAGAACACATATGGATAGAATAGAAGTGCTAAAAGGTTAATTGAATACTAGCATAGCAATATCATATTATCATATCCTAGCGCGGCTGGAGTGGGAAGAAGGGAATGAGGAGTTGCGGACGGACTAGGTTCTTTTTATCAGATCCCCAGGATCTATCTATATCGGACTTAATGCACAGTGCAGGTGGGTTCGCTGCTGATCCCGACGAAGTAATTAATTAACGAGCATTAAACTATAGCTAATTTGCTAGTACTACTGATCTATCAGCAGAGTAATATATAATTAATCAACGCAAATATAAGTCCCCTCTGCTCCCCTGCATCATCAAGCATGATGTGGTATTGACGATCGGTCTCGATTAATAAGCAGGCACAGTCTGGCATGGCACGATGCAACCCACATGTGGCGAGCGACGATAGATCCCGGCCGTTGGCCCGCGTGATCGATTAATTGGAATTATATATATAGCAGATTGGATTCGATCTCTCCTGATGACGAGTGTGTACATCTATGAACGGCCTACCGTCTTCGTCTTAATAAGTAGCTTGCCTCTGCGTGCATTGTAACTGTATATTTATCCAGGTCTACGATCTTTCAAAAAGCACGTCCAAGTCTCTGAACTTATCCGGCATTTTCATCCACGTCCACGATCTTTCAAAATGCACATCCAAGTCTATTAACTAATTATACTGCTATGCCGCCATCCAAACAGTGGCATTTGGGCTTATTTCGCCTACGTGGACAAGCTACCGGGGCCAGCTATCTGCCGGGTCTCCATGCTGTCACTAGCCCCGCGTGCCGTCGCATCCGCCCAGAGCACCCCCGCTCGCCGCCGCCGCTAGGGCTAGAGCTTAGGGAAACGATGGAGAGGGCTGAGACCGTTGCGATGCGCACGCTAAAGGAAGGGGAGGAGCAGTGGAGGAGGTGGGACATGAGCTCTCTGAACTCCTAGTCATGGCGGATGGCATGCAATGTGGGGGTGAGCGAAGGAGGGCGAGCCGAGGAGGGGCGCGTTGGCATCGGCCGTACCGAGCGGTAGCGGCGCGGCGAGCTGAGCGCGGTTGCACCGGCCAAGCGCAATGCGACACACTGGTCATGTGGTGTCGGACAGGCGGCGACAGCCACACCAGCGACCTAGGGGACGAGCAAGCGTGGGCACATGGGGCCGGTGGCGGCATGTAGAGCAGATAACAGCCAGCTTGCTACGGTGGCATATCCACGTAGGCGAAATAAGCCCAGTTGCCAGCAGTTTGGATAGCAAGGATAGCAGTGGAATTAGTTGATGGATCTAGATGTGTATTTTAGAAGATCATGGATCTGAATGAAAATGCTTGATAAGTTCAGAGACATAGATGTGCGTTTTGTAAAATCATGGATCTAGATGGGAATGCGGGAGAAGTTTAAGGAACCGTCATGCATTTCACTCCGTATTTTAGTGGACAATCATACGTACGTACGTATTGCAAGTCCGGTGGCTACTCTACATGAGCATTCGTCTATTAATTCCTGCTGGCTGACAACTGGTTATATATACATAGTACATCTACAGCTCCGACGACAGTGAAGAAGACGATGGATCGATCGTCTATTCGTCTCATCAGGTCCATTTTCATGTATCTGTGCATTTGCTCCTGCTGGAATGCCCCTGTGCTGTGCAGAATAACCCCGTGATCTGATCCTGTGTGCCGTGTCCGTGTATGATCAGTAGTGATTGTGTGAGGCACCAGGACACCAGGTCGTCAGGAGGGTCCCTCCCAATAACGAACCATCCAGCTAAGAGCTCCCGGCCTCGGCAGTCCAGGCACGCACGCACGGCCGCGGCGCGCCTGATGGATCGCCTCGCCCCGGCCGGGCGGCCCCTGACCCTGATTCGTGGGTTCCTTCCTGACGCGGCAACCCATGCATGCAGGAGCTAGCCGAGGAGCAGGGACGGCTGAGCACAGTGCAGTGCTGGTGCTGAGGTGGTGCAGTGCAGTGCAGGCAGGCCCTGCAGGATTTGTTTGATTGTTCTGGCTGCTGGGTGCGCGTCCGAAGACGACTGAATGATATGGTATGGGGACGACGGACGATCGACGAGGCAGGCCGGCAGCCGGGCGGGCGGCGGTCCCGGCCGGGCCGCCGGAGAGCTAGGTAGGGACACAAACGCCGCGCGCGCGCTTCTGGCCTCCGGGCGGACCCTCTGCGGTAGATCGCCATCCGTAGAACACACTGATGGATCGGGCAATCGATCGAGGAGCAGGAGACGCCAACGAGGTGGCCGGCGGGGCTCCCACACAATTCCTGCTACAGCGTTAGTTTTGTATTATAGGCAGTCTGTTGAAGACACGATTTTCAATCAGAAATACTATACGTTAATCAATTGTTTTACTACTTCCAACAATCGATTTTTTTCAACTATCTAAGAATGTCACGGTATTTTTTCCGAACTCCGGCCGGTGAGGTTTTGGGTGAGGGTTAGGGTTCAGGGTTAGGGTGGGGGTTATCTGTGATTTTCAGTCTTAGAGGGGTGTCCAGAGAGGCTAGTGGCCTGGCGGTGGCAGTGGATCGAGGCAGGTGGGGCGGTGAGGCGGCAGCGCCACCGCGGGTGGCGGAGGAGGGCGGTTGAGCCGGTGCCAGCGGTGGGGACGTCTTCTCCGTTCGCTACCTCGGTGAAGCCGGTTTAGCGGTGCACAAAGGTTGTGAAGGGGGTGGGGACGCTGCCGGAACCAAGGTGTAGGAGGCATGCGGGGGCGACGGAGGTGCCCAAGCGTCGCTTTTCCACCTGGTTCGCGTTAGGCCATGGTCGAGGGCGGCAGACCCGGCTCCCGGCTGGCTGCAGGCAGGCAGGCAGATCATAGCTGACCATGAAAGTCCAGCTCCAGCATGCATATGGGCTCATGATTTGGCACGAGCTAGTGGGGGCAGCCGTGGGATGGGACCATGGGAGTCGCAAAAAGCGGCCGCGTGCGTGACGCAGGCTGACGCCACCCAAAAATATTCCCTCCCTCCCTCGGCCCGAGGACCGGTCTCGTCCGGACAGCATCATGCATGCATGTTTCAAGAAAAGCCAGGGAAGAAGAAGAGAATAGTCCCTCCTGCACTGCAGCCCAAAGGCACCACCGGCGGCATCAGCTGCGATCTGAGAATGGAAAGGATAGACGACAGGATGCGAGAGGCAGAGCAGATCGATCGAGAGAACAACGATGGCCAATTCAATTCAGTTCTCCAAGAATTCTCATCAGACTGATCAACTGCAGACGCTGGCGCGGCTGGATCATATACAGTATATGTGTTCTGTAGATAAACGCACGCAAGATAGCTCGAGTCTTTTCAGGACGGATCATATCGCCGTGGCTGACGGCATGCATATGCACGCAGGCGAGGCATGATCTGAATAAAGTCGATCGGTCTGAATTCCCGCGCAAGGGATCGGAGTGCCTGCATCGGCATCGCATGAGGGGTGATCGATAAACTATGAGGCGCCATCACATGCCGCGCGCCCTCTCGTACCATTCATTCACGTCCATCTTTAGTCCATCGTCAGCAACTACCCACACACCAGTTAGGGCTAGCTAGCTCTCAGTCAGAACACGTCCGATCGAGCCATATAGGACCTAATTAGTAGTATTATTATTAGCTTAAACAAACGCCCTCTACTGTACATGTATGTATATTGTCTAAACCGCCACCGTTTCGCTGTTGGGATCATCGATCCATCGATCGACAGAAAAGCACCTAGTAGTGCTCAGCTGCTACCTTTTTTGTTTAGTCTTGTGTGCCTACATAGCAAACTAAATTAGGTAGCTAATAACCAACCAGATAAAGCTGCTGGGGGCAAAGCCCGCGTGCATGTGAATCCTAGGCGCAAGTTGAGGCCGATGGCGCGCGCGGTGCATGCATGGCTCAAGGCTCATCATCAGTGGTGCTGCTCAAGTAGTGGTTCTTTAACACCGTGCAAGTTCGTCGGAACAAGTATACGCATACCTTGGACTTATATGCTATATAGATGAATAGCATTACCAACTTAAAATGGCCTAGTAAGGAGCATTATATTCACATGGACATTGTATGTGTTTTTCATTAGAAGAGATGCCACCGTGCATTTTTTTCCCTTTCCCCGTTAATTTTCTCGCTCCTGCCTAGGTATATACGTACCTTCTTTAATTTGCAAGAGTGGTGGGAGCTCCATCATCAGCGTTTCAGTTGCATCGATCAGCCTCGATCTGGAGAGGAAATAAAACGGTCGATTATTCCATTATATACCTTAGCTAGCTTGTTGAAATACGAGTGCCTAAGCTGAATCGGTGTAGCCTGCCTGACTGTGCTTCTAGGGGACACTCAACGAACTCTTAGATAGATCGAGGCCAGATAAAAAAGAAGAGTGGCGCACAAGTAAGAATCTGCATGTATTCATTGTGCGGTTGGAGTAGAATGTCGTTTACGATCATATTCATATCTCTAGTGTGAACGGATATCAAGCCTCCAGCTGGCGACCATTGATTAGGCACAAAAAATTCTAAAACAGGCAAGCGAAGCTGAGCGCTCTCTATATAAACACCAGTATTCCATACCAGTATCGTACTACTACATGTTTTCTCTTTTCATTCTGATGATGAGCTTGGACATTTGAAAATGATAAGAGTCGATTTGTTCAGAGATGTACTAGTAATGTCCTATAAGAAATTAAATTCCTCACCCTTATTACACAGACGACGCACTATTGCAATCGGTAGTGTCCACAGTGAATCTTCGAATATATAGGAGCATAGAGAAGAATATGCAAAGAGATATGGTGGTTGGAGCTTCGAACTCGAAAGAGAACAGGATGCTCGAAACCGTTCCTCCGTTTTTGTCAAAGTGTGCATGCTGATCGACAATCTGTTGGTGGATCATCGGATAATTTTTTTCTTCTAAAGTTGACCCGCCTGTTCGGGCAAAGGGATAGATGCAATGTGTTGACACAAGTACACAACACAACCAGCGGTACCGTACCTTCGAACAAACACAGAAAGATTGTTTTTTTTTTCCCGTTTTGGAAAGGGAAGGCAGCCGCTGATCGTGTGAAACCCAACAGAGCAACGCCGAAATTTTCCGTTAAGAGCTTGTTTGGTTAGGAAAAAATTCAAACGGATTGAAAGAAATTGGTTGGTATTTTAATCTGTAAAGGATTCAATTCCTCTCAAAACGATCCAATCCCTTTCAATTTCGGGAAAACGAACAAGGGCTAAGGAAGGAAGGCACCCGGCGCGGCTGCCGGACTTGCCGCGCCCTGTCGAAAAAAACGAATCCTTTGGCCTTTTCCTTCGGGGGAGAAGAGGCGAGGCGAGCGCGCCCGCGGGCCGGCCGTTGTTACGGTGTGTGTGTTACTGCCGCCGCCGCCGCCCACGCTCTGCGCTGCGCACGGCCGTCTCACTCCCATCCCAAATCTACCCCGCCCGCCCGCCCGCCCGCCTCACCTCGCCTCGCCTCGCCTCCCTAGCCAGCCGCCTCCATCATTCCTCCTCGCCTCCTTCACGAGATCCCCATCCCCATTCCCCTCCTCCCTCCTCCGCCCCCTACCCATGCCGCACTAGCGCGAGCGAGCACCCAGCGGCCAGCGCACCCGCACCCCCTTCCCCCAGCACCCGCGAGATCCCCCGACCCCAGGCGCTCGGCGGAATGTCCCACCGCCCGCCGGCGCCAATGCCGGACACCCTCTCCGACGCCTTCGCCGCCGCCGTGCTCCTCTCCTCCACCGACAAGCCCGACACGCTCCCGCCGGGCCGCCTCTCGCCAGTCTCTCCGCTCCCGCGCTCCTCCTCCCCCTCCTCCAAGCACCCCACCCCGAGCTCCTCCTCCGGCTCCTCAGGCTCCGTCTCCCTCTCCCGGGGCGCCGCCCTCAACCCCGCCTCCGGCCTCGCCTCCCGCAGGAGCCACTCCGGCGAGATCCCGCTCCCCTCCGACGCGCCCCCACGCGGGGCCGCGCGCCCGGGCCACCGCCGCACCGGCTCCGGGCCCCTCATCTTCACCTCCGGCGCCAGCGCATGCTCCAGCTCCGCCACCTCGCCGCTCACCAACGCGCTCCCCGCAGGCAACATCTGCCCCTCCGGACGCCTCGCCAAGCCGCTCCCGGCCTCCTCCGCCGCCACCCCGCCGCCCCCGCCCCCGCCGCGCGCCGCCCGGCACGACGTGCTCGGCTCCGGGACCGCCAACTACGGCCACGGGAGCATCGTCCGCTCGCGCGCCGGGCCCTTGTCGGCCACCGACGACGACGCACTGCTCAGGCGGGCACTGTCGGCCGCCGACCCCGAGGAGGTCAAGAGGGCCGGCAACGAGCAGTACAGGAAGGGCTGCTTCGAGGAGGCGCTGAGGCTCTACGACCGCGCGCTCGCGCTGTGCCCCGACAATGCCGCCTGCAGGGGCAACCGCGCCGCCGCGCTCATCGGCCTGCGCCGCCTCGGCGAGGCCGTCAAGGAGTGCGAGGAGGCGCTACGGATCGATCCGTCCTACGGCCGCGCGCACCACCGCCTCGCCTCCCTGCGCATAAGGTGATTGCATAGAAGGATGGATGAATTGCTTGCTTCCTTGCTTGCTTGGCAGATCGCTTCTCGGATCTGAGGCCAGCAACCTTCTTTTACAGCACGGGCGCGCTTTGCTTGCTCCGACGATCTCGGTCCCGGTCCCGGCTAAACAAGTGGCTTTGCCACGATAATGTGTCCTCAGTTCGAATCTAAACTTTGCTACTTTTAGTAGAGCTTACAAAACGGCCATGGGGTATGTTGGTTCAGTATTGGATGCTCCTGCCTTCTCATGGAACAGTATTTCCACCCATGATAGGCTCGCTCAATCTTCTTTTTGAGTACCCTACCCACCTCACTTAACTATGCCAGGCGTCCATGTGTGAACACTGCCTTTGTGTCGCTCTCCATTCCCTTCGTAGCTCGAAATTAGTTGCTTTTCTGGTTTCCAGAAAACCTGAAATGCTTGTTTGGTACAAAACCACAAATAGTAATGCTACACACGGTCAATGCAGTCCTATTTCCTAGTTCCTTTTGCCTTTCTTCCTTGTTCATTATACTTTGTGAGGTCGTTTCTTTCTTTTGTGCATTGATCCTTTGCATTGTTCTCACGAGTTGGATAAATAGATTCTTGAATCGATTTTTTTTTAATAAAAAAACCATTCTGATCTTACTGCACTGCAGGCTTGGACACATTGAAGATGCTCTGAAGCACCTGTCCCTTGCAACCCCACAGCCAGACCTCCTAGAGTTGCACAAATTGCAAACGGTGGAGAAGCACTTGGGGAGATGTCTGGATGCACGGAAGGCCAGGGACTGGAAGAGTGTGCTAAGGGAAAGTGATGCTGCTATTGTCGCTGGAGCCGACTCCTCTGCCCTGGTTAGATTCTACCTTTTGCCTGACTTGGTATTGCCTAGCTGTCTCTGAGTTAAAGGGCATGCACTTATCTGATTTATATTTTCAGCTCTTGGCTGCTAGAGCAGAGGCCCTTCTCTGGCTCAACCTACTCGACGAGGCTGATCTGGCTATCTCTAGTGCCTTCAAATTGGATTATTCATCTTCATGCTCCTCAGACACCAAATTTTGCGGATTCCTTTCCAACGCTTACCTCTTTTATGTACATGCCCAGGTTGACATGGCATCAGGAAGGTAATTCATCAACTTCACCTGTGTCCCACTATACACACACAAATAAGTTAACCGGCCAATGTGCTTCTATTCTTCCCACCTGAGTGAAGGGAAATACCAAGCTATCATGCATATGGAATTCTCTCCTTCCTTTTTATACATTTTCCTGTTGTAACAAACTGTAAGTCAAATAACACTTGGTTGCCTTTGAGCATATCTATGAGAGAGAACACAGAAGCTCGACAACCTTAGTAAAAAGTATTTTGACTAAGCAGTTTATTGGCTTATTGCAGGCTACCTGCTATAGCTTGATATCATATGACTTGACACTTGTGAACATTTTTCAGGTTTGATCATGCTGTCTCCTCCATAGATAAGGCCAGGATAATAGATCAAGGAAACACTGAGGTGGTAGCCATGCATAACAAAGTGAAATCTGTGGCTAGAGCACGATCTCTAGGGAACGAGCTCTTCAATTCTGGAAAATTTTCAGAAGCTTGCCTTGCTTATGGTGAAGGGCTCAAACAACACCCTGTGAATAAAGTCCTGTACTGCAATAGGGCAGCCTGTAGGTTCAAGCTTGGGCAGTGGGAGAAGTCAATTGAGGACTGTAATGAAGCTCTCAAGATTCAACCCAACTATACCAAGGCTCTGCTCAGGCGAGCAGCATCCTATGGCAAGGTAAGCATTTTTTTTTCTTAATCCTTTCCGTGTTTTTCCCCTTTTCCTGATTTAGAGTTTGGTATACTCACAAGCGACTTCATTTATTGCTGCTTTCGTGGTTAGATGGAGCGATGGGCGGAATCTGTGAAGGATTATGAGATACTCAGAAAGGAGCTTCCAGGTGACACGGAGGTTGCTGAAGCCTATTTCCACGCACAGGTTGCTCTCAAGTCTTCTCGTGGTGAGGAGGTATCCAACATGAAGTTTGGAGGAGAGGTTGAATCAATTACAGGAATAGAACAGTTCCAGATGGCTACATCTTTGCCAGGTTAGTCTTATAATCAGCATATTCATAATTTCATAATGTTGGTTCTTGTCTTTTTTTTTTGTGTGTGTGGATGCTGTGAGCAAGCTTCTTAGAACAAGTATCTTAAAATGTTAAAAGATCATTATGACCATATCTACATTTCCTATAACAAGTATCTGTTCCTTTGGTTCTGGTAGCCAACAAGAATGCCAACCTATCAGTTAATGACCTTCCATATAGAGAACATATCTGAATGATATCTCAGCCTTGCATTTGGTGCTGAACAGCTCACCCAACCAAATATTGCTAGAACCTAATCGAGCTGATCCACAAGTCTGAGTTTTGGCTAATCGTTGGCAGATGCAAAAGAAGGTCGTATAGCTAGTCATGATACTTCATAGTGAGCTCCTTATCCTTCCTGTTTGTATTGCAAAAGGAGCTGTAGCTATTGACCTAGAAGCGATGCAACTGGACCACACAAGCACTTCTTATCTTTCATTTATTTGATATGCTTTATTGGTTACTTGAAACCTACAGGTGTTTCAGTTGTCCATTTCATGACGCCTTCAAATCAGCAGTGCTGCAAGATTTCCCTGTTTGTGAACACACTGTGTACCAGATACCCATCTGTTAATTTCCTCAAGGTAACTAACATGGTAACATGGCCATCCACCTTATCATCCTATATCTACCGTGTATTAACATGGTGTTTTGGTCTTCACTTCAGGTGGATGTGAACGAGAATCCTGCTGTTGCGCGCGCTGAAAATGTGAGAACAATTCCAACATTCAAAATCTATAAAAATGGTATGAGAGTCAAAGAGATGATCTGCCCCAGCCAACAGCTGCTGGAATATTCAGTGAGGCATTATGGGATTTAGGCCATGAAGCCGATGATTTGATGTTTCCTTCCGTCTCCAGCTTCTCTGGAGCGAGCACAGGCTTAGCCGGAGCAAAACCAGTGAAGTTCATCTTGATGAGGGCAAGCATGAAAAGCGAAAAACGACTTTTCCCCGGCATTTTCTGCCCAACCCTCTTAGATTTCCACCCCATTTCTCCATTTGTTGATTACCTGCTCAATTTATTCTTTTAATATGTCTCGTCCGTACATCATTGTTGCAAAATTCCTTTAGAACAAAAGCACCATCTCCTGATTCATGTGAAGAACGACTGTACATTTTTACTTCCATGTTTACCAGACAACTAAGGAAAGAAAGGTATATATTGCATTTTTTTTACTCTCTAAATTCAGTTATGTAATATGGCAGTGTAGGCCCCCTTTGTCCTAACATTCGTACCTCGTGGAAACACTCATCCGCTCACCCTCCAAGCGGATTCACATACTAGTATGGAAGCGGAAGTAATTCTAAGTCCACTTTGCAACGGAGGAAAAATGAAGAATTTTATTTCTGTATGAAATATTCTTATGAGACGCTTTGGAATATATGAAATATTCTTATGAGACCTTTTGCAACATAAGATTGGATCCTATTAAATCCTTCCAAATTCCTATGGAATTGACTCTTTCATAGAGATTTTGGAGGAAAAATAAACGTGAGGTCCAATCTCAAGGTTTCTTCCTTTTGTGTCTCATGATTCTTATGTTTTTTCTACATAGTACTCAAACACATGTTTTTACAACGTTTCTGCGTTATATATTACCATAGGAATTCAGTTGCATTGGCATTTTAATCCGTTGTTTTTCCTATTCATGTGTTTTGAGAATCCTGGTCTACCGATAACGTAGTTTCATTGGATAATATTTGGATCATCAAATTTTGGAGGGATCTTGTTGGTGGAAATTTGTGGAGTTGAAATATACTCAATTCTAAAAAAAAATGAGACACATGCTTTGTGATGCAAACTTCGTAATCTTTGATATAATAACATGAAAAGTTTGTCCTAAAGATGGTTTTGCATCGGCATGAAGGATATATAGTATGTAAATTGTAAAAGGAATTAGCAATAAAAAGATGGTCTTAAAAGACCGATGTTGAGTGCAGTATTTGATATAGGGTATTAGATACATGCCATTATAAATATTTCTGTTTTGACATATACCATTACTATTCACAAAATTGTATAAATAGCATTAAATTGCACAACTCTTTGACGTGTACCTCCTCGGTGTTTTTTTGGACCAAATTGCCCTTGACGTCTTCTCCCTCCGTTCTCTTCCCTCTCTCATCTTCCTCGCTGCTGCAAACTCGCCGCTGCTGCCAGTTGCTATCAGCTATCAGGGTGGAGCAGCGGCCAGCTTGAGCGACGTGATGCGGGCACACCGAGGCGACGTATCTAATTAACCCTATGGTCATCAATGGTAGAAAATTGAACATCTTAAACGATGAACGTTCATGTAATAATAAATCCTATAGAATACTTAACTTGCAGAAACTTTAAAGGGAATCTAGCACGAGCTTCAACATTATGCGAAATTTAAAGTGTGAGCCTTGAATTTTCACGGACTCCTCCCCGTGAGCTGTGCCTGTGTTGACCGGTTAGTTCGTTCCTCTCTGCTCTCGCTACCGACACGTGGGCCCGGTATCCATGAGGCCGACATGTCGCCATCGACGCCTGGCGTGTTGAGACTGGATGCTTTGGCATCTCCTCTCGTCCAGATGGGCATGCGTTTCTGTCCCATCACCATCTCCATGCCCGTATGCGGACTTGCAGTCGTTTCTTGCAGATCCCGGAACAGTGCCGCACTTTTAGCTGTTCTATGATGCATCTCGAGTTCTCCCTACTCGCGTATACAATGGAACACATCATCCCAACAGAAAAAAGGCTTTATCCTGTCAATGGTTTTGGTAAAAGGAAAACAAAATTCTCGCTATTTGTTAGCGTCATGTATACTACTTCCAGTAATTTTCTTGAGAAAATTCCTAATTTTCCATTAGATTTTTTTTAAAAAAAAAATACTCTGCTTGTCTATGACTATGATAAGGTGGGCCCAGTCCAAACCCGTGACAAATAGGGTATGAGGGGTAGATACAAATAAGGAATTGTACAGTATGATCTCATCACGCAGCGGACATAAATAATCATGCACAATGCCCTTTTAGCCACATGTGCAGATTCCATCAGGAAGGATGGGTATTCCCACCAAATGGTTATGCTGTTGATCTTGTTCAAATCTTTTGTGATGTTTAAATACAAGAAACAATTGGTCTCTGCTCTGTGCATATCAGCCGTGAAATTCTAAAGTTGGGACTCATAAGTTACAGATTAAAATGCAGAAGGAGGTCAAAATCACAAACGGAGATTGCATATGGTTATGGTTATCCCAGAAGGCGTTCCACGTGGTGTGCCACAGATTTGGCAAGACTATCGGCTTCCACCTGCGTAGATGCCTCTGCATACACCCGTACCACATCTTCTGTACCAGATGGACGCACAAAGCATCGCCCGTGGGCGTAGTTGGCTGCAGCATCACAATTTGAATATCAAATACACTAACACAAAGCAAATTTAGACTTCAAATAGTGTGAAACATAACTGTTGTACCACATGATGTAATTAAGTTGGCACCTACCAGTCTCCATGTCTATCAATTCTTGCAAAGCAGTAGGTTGACTAACTTTTGTCTCCGCATTTGTTGTGACAATTGCACTTCGATCCACAACTTTCACCTGAAAAAGAGTAACAAAGTTATATGAACACTTGGTTGTCCCTTTGTCTCAGTCAAAGTGCCTTCCATGAGAGGTGAGTAGTTGAATTAAGAGAACAGCGAAATATTTCTTCAGACGACTTAAAAGAAAATAGGAATTTCAGTCAATAATTTACCTTCAGCTGTCTGCTGGGCAAATCACTATATAGTCCGCACCAATTCTGAAATGACCATCCCTTGTACTGCAAAATAGCCTCCACTAAAAGCAAACCACTCAGAGCATCACCTACTGCCTGATTGATCAGACGACTTGCTGTCAACAATCTCATTACAGCATGATATCGTGCTGAACCTGGGAAGGGCATTAAGATGAACCACATCAAACAAAATGCTAAGAGGGAGAATAATCAGAAAAGACAAATGATAAGATCTTACCAGTGTCTGCATTAGAGGAGAGTTCATCCCCTAATGCCTCTAGTTGAGAGATGAAATTCTCCGAGAATACCACCGTCCCATGTCCATTGGCTTCAAAATATATACCAATATCATACTCTAAAGCCTTTTTGTGCAAATATTTCACTCCTGTAGGAGTGAATACCACTTCAAGGCCAAGGCTCTTGAGAAATCGTGTCGATGCCCCATTTGCATAGGCTGTCTGAACTATGCCAAGCCTTGCAGGCAATGGTTTGTTTGGTTGATCACCATTGTTATTAATGAAATCGAGCTGCTCTCTGATAAATAGTGCAAACAGAGATAGTATCTTGTCACCGTCAACAAGATCAAACCTGCTGTCACTAGCTGAAGACACATGGAAGTAGACAAGTCGATCGGCATCACCATCCAAACTCGCACACCTGAAATGCTAGAAGAAAATGGTAAGAAGATGGAAAAATAATTATAGATAATTGCCACACATGAGCAACAACCAATCATCTCACCTGGCACCAACATCTTCAGGGCTAAACCCATGCGGAGTAACCCGTTCCTTTTGAACAAAGTCCGCACCGCACATGTGATTTAGTACCCCTTCTCCTTCCTTACCAGAGTTCCTCACAATGACATCTAGGTCTGAAAGCTCCGCCTTTATTTGTTCGAGCTTCGCCCCACCAATACCATTTGCTCCATCCACAATTAGTTTCTTGGTAAACCCATCCCCACCTTTACCTTTTGGCACTAATTCCAGCATACGCCTGATGAAATTCGATGTTAGAAACTCACCATAGAAGGTGCCAGTAGCTTGTGAGAGCCTAAAGCAGCAGGACAGTGGCTAGAAAAACAACCTGAACGAGTCGATAAGTTGCGTGAAATAATCTGATTCGGAAGCCTTGATGCCTTTGTTTTTGCTCCGGACCATCCAATGCAGTTGAGGGGTGGTCAAAATTCCCATATTGATTGCGTGTGCACCAACTATAGCATTTACCCCCTAGATTTTGAAGAACATCTCTTAGAAGAGCAATCCAATCATACAGAATCTTGAAGGAACGGATCGATATGGCATACCTGCAGCGCAGCATCCAGGAGGTACCCTCCTGTAGGTCTGGTATCCCTGCCAAGCAGCACTTGCGCTGTATCTTGGCCCCCCAATGGAATGTTCTCATCCTTCACAAACTGAAGCACCAGCTGCGGGGCGAAGAAACGGTGGTTTGCATCATTCACAAAGTGGTTTGGCTGTAATTTGTATTTTGATGCTCCCTCCAATTAAGCCTACTTTTGTTTGTTTTTTGGTTACTCCTTCCCAAAAGAAGTGCTAGTACAGCAATTATTTTCGCGGGTCTTGTTTCTCTGGAATGTATCCTGCATCCTATACCTACTAGCTAGTGGAACGAAGACGAGGACTGATCCCTTACGTGGAGGAGGGCGTCGGGGTCGGGGGCGTTGGCGAGGGCGTCGGCGAAGGGCTCCCAGTGCTGGGCCATCATGCCGCCGTCGGGGTCGGCGATCTTGACGCCGTTGTCGCCGACGGGGTTGTGAGAGGCGGTGATGACGATCCCGACGGCGGCGCCGGCGAGCTTGACGGAGCGGAGCGCGGCGAGGATGCCGGCGCGGCATACGGCGGGCGCCATGGTGGCGCCGTCGGCGCGGAAGCCCGCCGTGCCATAGGAGAACCTGCAGCCTGCGCCCCCGGCCCCATCTCATTCTGTGACCCGCGCGTATCCGTTGCGCTGGCGATGCAGCAGAGGGAAGCAGAACGTACCGCTTGGGAGAGGGAAGCGGGTCGCGACGGCGAGCAGGCGGCGGCGCTGCTCCTGCTCCTGCTCCTGATTGGTAGCCATGGCGGCGTCCTCCTCCTCCTGGTCGCCGTCGGCCGTTGGCTCGGATCTGACGCGATCCGAAGACCGCCGTGCGAAAAAGAAAAAAAAAAGAGCTCGACTACGGATTACAGAATACGAAGCGGTCTGCCAAGTGCCAATTCGTCCGAATCAGATCAGATTCAAATATTCAGTTCAGTTCAACCATCACGGATCGCACTACAATGAAGTCGCATTGCAGGTAGAGCTGGAATTCTGGATTCCTCACTCAGGTTTCAGGCCTCATGTGCTGCATGGACAAAGAAGATCTTCAGAAAGTTCAGACTCGCCGAGGAATATGCTCGCTTGGGAAACCCTTTCTCGAATTTCCGGTGAAGAGGAGGGTTTAGGTGCAAAAGAGGCATCACTGTCACAGTGTCACTGCACTCTTATATTAAGCGGTGGTCCTTGCTCACCTGGTGTGGTGTTCAGCTCCTCCTCCTTCCTATAACTTATACGCACGGACCAATCTTGTTACCCTCCGAGTACATGGAGAAGATGAAGTATGTGGTGGTGACCAGCGGCGTCGTGAGCGGGCTAGGGAATGGCGTCGCCGCTAGCAGCATCGGCGTTGTCCTCAAGGCCTGCGGTTTGCGAGTCACCTTCATCAAGATAGGCAAGTTCTTACATGTCTTCCTGAACACACCACCTACATCGATCGCTGCACTCAGATGTTACTGGAACCCACGAACTTATTTTCACCTCTTGAAATGGAACTAGGGATGGGATACCATGGTTCAAAAACGAAGATGTTGTGTACTTGCCCGAGTTACAATGCACTGTGATCTACTTTTCCTTTTCTACTTCGCTCAAGGAAATAAAATTTCCTACATGAGTTGTATTCTCAATTAAGAATTAAAACTTTTTTCTTCACATCCTTTCTTCAGAAAAAAACGAACTTCATTGTTTTGTAGGTTTACTTTACCAAGGAAAGTTTCTTGCACCATAGCCAACCTCTTTTCACAATTTGCACAGTTCATTTTCTTTATTATACTTGGTGTCTTTTTATTTCACATGCTTTTCTCTGTATTTTGATAGCATTTTCACTTTGTTCATGTTGCAGATCCATATTTAAATACAGATGCTAGAACGATGTCACCCTCCGAACGCGGAGAGGTCTTTGTTTTAGACGATGGCAGCGAGGTAAGAACAGTACAAACCTGTGGCTCCGTACTAGTTACATCAGGCTGGACAACTTGGTGTGGTGGCAATATAATTTTTGGATGAATGCTTTCGTGGGTCATGTTGATCCACAAAACTTCGATAAGAACGAGTGTTCCTGTCTTCCGGGCTAATAAACCACGGGGTTGCAGGTTGACATGGATCTTGGAAACTACGAGAGGTTCCTGGATGTTGAATTAACCGGAGACAACAAGATAACAACCGGCAAGATCTATAAGGCACTCATCCTGTCGTTTTCTCTAAAACCTGACAACGTGTGCAAACTTGTTATCCGTTTTCTCAGATGTGGTGTGTCCTTGACTACTTGTATGACACTTGCAGCATGTGATAGACAAGGAGAGAAGAGGCGATTATCTAGGGAAAACAGTACAGGTTTGTCAGTACAGTTCCTGCACTACCTATCAAAGTTGCTGAACTCTCAAATATACAAAGTGCTAAAGGAATTTGTTACACGTATTTGAAAATCTCCTAAGGTTGTACCTCACATAACGGATGCGATTCAAGAATGGATCGAGCGTGTCGCCTTGATGCCTGTTGATGGGAGAGAAGGACCACCTGATGTTTGTATTGTTGAGTTGGGAGGGACTACAGGTTTGGGGATTAAGATACGGTCTTTAGATGATCCACTTGTGGTGTTCATTTGAGAAAACGAAAATTTATCCTTAATGGTGCAGGAGATATTGAGTCAAGGCCATTTATCGAAGCTTTGAGCCAGTTTTCATACAGAGCTGGTAACATTTTCGGTGGTGCTTGGTGACTTGCCGATACTTGTTTGGGCTAATTGGCTACCTCTTATTTTCAGCGGATAATAATTTTTGTTTGTTACATGTCAGCCTTGTCCCTGTTATAGACATAGTTGGCGAACAGGTTGAATACAATCGACTTTTAAATTTATTACCGTTTTTCAGTATGGCTTGCTTTACTGAATATCAATGCTCTATCTGAAAAATGCAGAAAACAAAGCCAACCCAGTTTAGTGTTCAGAGCCTTCGAGAGCTTGGATTGACACCAAACCTTCTGGCTTGTCGTAGCGCCACAGTATATTGTTTTGTTTTTTGTTCATTTGTTTCAGTTAAACATTTACTGTGCATTGCAGCATCTAATATATCAACAATGATATGCAGCCTCTGAATAAAAATGTCAAACAGAAGCTATCACAGTTTTGTCATGTTCCGGTATGAGAATCTGAAGCTTCAGAATTTATATTTTGATTTCTTCTGTATTGATCAATCAAAGTGTTTGTTCAGGTTGAATGCATTGTTAGTCTAACCAATGTTCCAAATATTTGGCACGTCCCCTCGCTTCTAATAGTATGCTCTACCTTCCATATGCCTTGTAACAAATCTGATGAAATACTAATCTTCAGACATCCATTGCTGAGAAACTAATGTCCATTTCTGTTGTCAGGATCAGAAGGGTCATGAAGCTATTTTGGGAATTCTAGGACTATCACGGTTAGCTGTTTGAATTCTCTACTAGAACAAAACTCAGTTCCATCAACCGGTTTTGTTTCCTTTTTGTCCCCCTCTCCTAAGTTCACACAGTTCTCTTTCCTATTGGCATTGTACAGCTTAGCAATGGAACCTAAGTTGGATAAGTGGATTAACATAGCTAGAACAGGCGACCAATCGCATGCTCCTGTATGCTCCCATCCACTCAGTGGATTCCACTGCATCTTCCATATTTCGCAGTACTTCTGTAAATCTTGGGTTTACCACACCAATATATATCATGCTTCTCTGTCTATTTCACATTTGATTGGAGCACAAATTTATGCAGGTCAGAATAGCAGTAGTAGGGAAATACACCAATGTTTCCAATGCGTACCACTCCATCCTTGAGGTGAATGACGAGCTTGAGTGACTAGTCTGCATCAGTGTCTCTTTCACCTTATCTTTTTTTTTTTTGAACGGAATCTTTCACCTTATCTTAGACCATGCTTAGACTCATTGGTCTCTTCAGATACTGCATAAGTCATAACACCCTTGATAATGACGGAATCTAGTAATAATGTATTACGTCTAAGTCTCATGTCTCCACAAAAGCCACAATACATTTTTTTCCCAGGTAGAAGAACATCAGTATACATCGATCCAAGATACATTTATTTTTCTTTCAGGCTATGCTTCATGCATCGGTTGCGTGCCATAGAAGGCTTACTGTCGATTGGGTCCCAGCTTCTGACCTTGACGAAGAGACTGCAAATGAGGTTTCACAATGCTCTGCTATATTCTATCTTTCACCATCACTAGAGGTGCTGCAATGATCTAATCCTTATGCTTCTCTGAATAAGCTGTTGCAGTCGCCTGACCTCCACGAGAAGGCATGGAGCCTACTGAAGGTGACACTCGTGAGACTGCAAACTAAATGTCACGTAGCGCTGTACGTTCAGTGTAACAGAGTCTAATAAAGCACACTGATTTTCTCAGGGTGCAGATGGAGTCCTAGTTCCAGGAGGCTTTGGCGGTCACCAAGGAGTCACAGGCGAAATCCTTGCTGCAAAATATGCCAGGGAAAACAATGTTCCATACCTAGGGATATGCCTGGGGATGCATGTCGCTGTCATAGAGCTTGCGCGATCTGTTGTTGGCCTGAAGGACGCGAACAGCACAGAGTTTGATGCTGGCACGAGACATCCGTGTCTCATCGCAATGCCTGAGGTAACAGTAGTGGCAACGTTTCTGTGGAGTTGCATGCTTTCCGTGGTGCATTCGTGATGGATGTTGCTTTCTGAATGCATATGCAGGTGTGCTTGGGATCAAGGAGGACATACTTCAGAACAATGGACTGCAACTCTGCTAAACTGTAAGTGCCAAGGAACACGTCTTGTTGTTCAAATTAGTCCCTCTCTACTTCTCTGGTCTCTATGCTGTGACTGTGAGTATTTTTTGTGTGTGTGTTTTCTCTCAACACCTGAACAGCTATGGCAATGTAAAATACGTGGATGAACGCCATCGACATCGGTATGAGGTGAGATAACACGGCCACATCCACACATGACTGACATGATGCATGACTGGAACCAACTCCTGCTCCCATTCCGGAACCTGCCAATTTTCCAGGTGAATCCTGAAATGGTGGGCGAACTTGAGAGCGCGGGCGTCAAGTTTGTGGGCACGGATGAAACCGGACACAGAATGGAGGTACTGAAGCATCATACACGCGACGGTGATCAGTTGTTATGTTCGTAGCATATGGTGGCTGTCCGGAATAGAAGTCTCACTGCCATTCTGCAGGTACTGGAGCTGCCGTGGCACCCGTATTTCGTGGGCGTTCAGTTCCATCCGGAGCTCAAGTCGAGGCCGGGCAAACCCTCCCCACCGTTCACGGGTAAATAGCTGCATCAACCATCGATCGAACACGTACAGGAAGATCAAGTTAATAAGAATCCTGCTGGGTTTCAGGGCTGATAGCTGCTGCGTCGTCGGGGTTGCTGGACGACGGCAGCATGCTGCAGAGCCCCGCAGGCGGCGTTGAGAATGGCCATGGGAGCGGGCCTGTTCCCATCAAGGTCGTGTCCGGGTCAAGCGGGAGCGGCTACGCCAGCGGCGGTGGCCTCGACCTCGAGGAAGGCCTCCTGGGCGCGCACGTCTCAGGTGCAGCACTAGCACATTAGCGCCAGCAGCTGGCGTACTTCTGCTGCTGCTTCGTCTTCTTCGATCCTCTCGTCGTGCGAGCGGTTTGCTTGGACTTTGTTTTGCAGTGCAATGTTGCCATGTTGGGTGAGGCTCGGTAGTAACGAAATTATCATGTAGCAGCAGCATTGCAGGAATATGTGTTTGGTGGTTTCAAGTGTGCTTATCTACTGTATGTAACTGTCGTGACACAATTACCAGTCCCCTACTAAACTCTGAAACTCTAAAAGAACAGATCGTGCAAACTTTAAAAGTCATACTCCGTGGGAAGATCACCCATTTCTCTCTCTTTTATTTTAGAAGACAAACTGTGTCGTTTTGACTCATCCTGTTTCTCCACTGTTTTTTAATCTTTTGATGGATAACTTATTTTTTTATTTTTGTTTGGTTTCCTTTATTTTTTTACCTTTTATTTTTACCGTAGTTGGATATTTTTATTCCAACTATAGAGTATTCATCTTACGAAGGTCCAACATTTAATTTGTGGAGTAGAGTCTACGCATAAAAGAGCAAGTTTTCTGAAAACAATGTTTACCTAAGAAAACCAAGGTATGCCCTCACGATGACCCCACTGCGCAATTTGGAAAAGGTTGAAAAATGGTGAAAAGACCCAATACCCATAGATGAAAAATGTTTCATCTATTTTCTCTCTATTTTTTCATCTCATTTTGTACCCATACCCACCAGATACTTTGTCTTAGAATTAATGAGAAAGGAAGGATGTCAATCAAGCATCTTCTTCTTTTTCCTCATTCCTATAGCCTGACCGAACGTCTCATAACACATGCGTGCTGCACGTACGTCTACGCTAGTATTTTTTAAAGGTAGAAAATTTTCTTGTCAAGGTATAATATTATATTATTAGTTTGAACATAGAATATTTTTCTTACAAAGTTAGAAAGTTTCGGTCATTAAGGCAGAATATTTTTAATTTTCTTATAAATGCGGAATTTTATGTTTCTGGAGATAAAGATATTTTTTCTATGAAGATGGAAATATTTTTTTGATGCACATAGAACAATAAGGATATGAACCCTTTTCTAAATCTAAAATATTATTTTTTTACCAAAAATAAAATATGTCAATTTTAGAATATGGGGGCCAAACTAGTGATTTAGCCGAATAACAATTAGTTGACAAACTGAATAGGAAGGGGTGGGTGTGAGGAGGATTTTTGTCCACCCGAGTGGACTCTGACCACCCCTATACTTCTGCCCTAAAGTGTAAGTTGACTTGACTTTTCAATTTGATGTGATCATTTGTTTTATTTAACCATTTATATAAATATAGTTTATTTTGTTACATTTTTATTTTATCATAAATATTTTAAGTACGATTTATCCTTTTTAGTATTTACACCTTTTTTCCAAATAAGACCAATGGTTAAACGGTGTCTTCAAAAGTCAATAACGGTTTATATTTTAGAATGAAGAGAGTACAAAAGGGAAAAAAACAGTACAATGTAATAAAGTTAGAATTCCTAGTGTCTGATTTTGCTTTCTACGAAGCTGGACAGAAGCATTATCTCTAATGTCCTACTTTAAATTTATTGATTTTTAGATGCACGTTTAATATGGATGGAATGATCATAGAAAACTCGGAACAGATACACATCGATATTCCTAGCTAAGCAGCGTTAAGCCAAAAAAAGGGGCTTCGCTCGCTCCGTATCTAGGGCAGCAAGGAGAAAGATGGAGGGCTCCTTTGCAACACGAAACAAGCTGTGCTACAATAGTGTAAAATACTCCATCCATTCTAAATTACAAGTCATTTGACTTTATTGACCTAAGTTTGTCTCACTTGTCTTATTAAAATTCACAATTATTATATATTTTTTATGTTTTACTATGATTTACTTCATATAATATTTTTATGTATGATTTGAATTTTTACACATTTTGTATAATAGAACGAAATAGTCAATCTTGATGCCAACAAAGTCAAATGGTCTATAATTTAGAGCGTATGGAGTACTGTACAGGGAGCAGAGGTTCACCAAATTTAAAAGTGCCTACATTTAATTTTCTTTTTCCTTTTTTACCTTGTTCCATAGTAGTTGAGTGACACAAATAATCGAAATCATTTTTTATAAGGTCATACATACATAAATATTAAACCAATATTAGTGCAATGCAAAGAAACGCCAGAAAGATATAAAATACAACACAAGCCTAGCCCAATACATAACACAAAAATATTGTGTAGAAGTCAAGAGGCACAATGCATATGTGTTCGAAAGTTTTTGGTCTTAAAAACGGCACCACCGCCAATAGATGCACATATATAAACTAGCATCAACAATATCGAGGCAGAAGGAAGGGTGCCTTTAGTTCACAGAGCAAAAGGGTATGGAACCACAGGAGCTCCTAGACCAAATTTAGCGGATCATATATATGACCATTCATAGTATGAAATTAACATTGCAGCTATATTATAAACAGTGTGGAGTTTGAATATAGGCAATCGAATAAACGATTTACTGAACACCTCCATACAGGGGCGTATTAATGTATGTCAATAGCCTCGTAGAAAAAGAGATAGGCTCGACGGGATCTCATTGGTGATACACCTATGGACAATGGCTTGATTTGCATGTACGGCTGTTCACATCTTTGTGAGAAACCTCATTCTCTTAAAATTAGATCAAACAAGTACCGAAAGGAACCCATCGGTACTATACGGTATCAGACAGTACCACTATTTTCTTTTAATTTTCAAAGATTTTTATGCTATTTGTGGAATTAAAAAAATAAAAAATATGGGTACCGGTCCCACCATTTTTGGTACTGGATCCTACTATTTGGTACTGTCGGGTACCGGTACCGTGGTACCGCATATTTTTAAACCGTTAGATCTCTTCTGATGGACAGCTCATATTTTTTCCAGCCACCGTAAAAATTGTAACATAACAAAGCTATGATACAAAACGTGCTCGAAAATTTTGGTAAAAACACACACAACTGATATGTGTTTTTATATACGGTTTAAATGAAACTTTTACTAATACTACCTGTACCAAATTGTAATGGATTCTAGACATCTACCAAAATTATTCATTATTTCAAATATATGCGTTTAATGTGTGTCTAGATTTATTGACATTTATATGAATGTGGACACTGAAGAGATAAAAAAGGTTTAAAACCCTTAGAATTTGAGACTGAGACGGAGATAGCAGTAGTCATATGTGTTCATCGTATGCTGCTACAGAATATAGATATATTCCTTGATGTATATTTGACTATACATATAGTGGTTGAATTAAGCTTTGAGTATCTCTGACAGGAGAGAAATGGACATACCACATTAATAAAAAAACCAACAAATGAAGAGCCAAATGTTGGGAGCAACAAGGCCAGGCGCCCAGCTCGTAGAAAGCACAGTAGAAACTGAGGCAGGGCTTGTTTGATTGGACGTCGATTTTAACCATGTTAAATTTGATCATGTTTGAATTGATATTAAATTTTGACCAAACAATATTTTTTTCATCTAGTCCCGAACAAGCCATCAGATGAAAAAATTGTTGTTCGATCAAAATTTGATATCGATTTAAACATAATTAAATTTAATTAAAAATTGGTACGATAAAAATTGGTAGCTAACCAGCCAGGCCCGCAATGTCAAAACAAGCCCGGGCGGAAACTTAAACTGCACGCACGTCCCGTCCAAATCATCGTCGTCACAAACAACCCACAAACTAGTAAAAGAAGAAAAAACGTATTTTTCTCTGAACCGAAACCAACCCGACAGAGCCGCCTCCGAGATTGATTGATCATTGATCCGTTGGCGAGCAACAACCCCACCACCCGCAACCACAGCGACCTCCGCTCCTCGCCATCTCCGCGTCGCGGAATCCGTTTGCCATTTCCGAGGAGGAGGAGGAGGCGCGGTCGCCGTGGGAGGTGTCCTCCTGGATCTCGGATGGCGTCGGCCAAGTCGTCACGGTCGCGGCCCGCGGGCCACTCGGGGGTGTTCCCGGTGGGAAGCGCCGCGGCGGTGGGTAGCGGGGGAGGAGGCGGCGGCGACGGCGGGGTGCAGCTCGCCGACAAGCTCAAGATCTTCAAGACCGACAACTTCGATCCCGACGCCTACGTGCAATCCAAGTGCCAGACCATGAACGAGAAGGTGAGCCTGCCTTCCTGCTTCGATCCAGCCGCGTTGCGCGCTTTGTCATGGTGGTTTGGATCGCCCGGGTGGTGGAGAGGTCGCATTTTGTTGTTCCATTGTGGAGTCTCTATTGGATTGGGTGGATGTGATCTAGGGAGCAGTGACTGGTGTTGGAATGCAGGTGAATTACGCCACAGGGATGGTTCTGATCTCTGGGCGATTGGTGATGCCAAACACATGGTTTTGTCTATTGTGTGAAAATTGGAAAGCTGAGTATGATTCTTCAGGCTGCACCATAATGTGGTTATGTGTCGGGTTTTACTAGATATGAAATGCTACAGGTCCTCATTTAGAGGAGTACTCTTGAGTCTCCAATTTTCTGTGGACATGGAAATTTATGCCACTGCTTCCGGAAATAGTGCATTTTGGGTTTGGTATGGCTATTGTTACAGCAGTTTGAATCCACACATAATTAGATCACAGAAATTAAAGGGATCAGGATCATGTTAAATTGAAGGACTCGATGCTCTGTTTTTGTTTAGTGGAATAAATTGCTTCTTTGTTGACGTGTCCGGGGGGGCTGGGGTACAAAATGTTATTATGTTTTCTTTTGACCTCATCTGCAGCTTGACAGGCTACTACATTTCTTTTAGTTTTTTGAGTTTTGTGTCAACTTTCATGTTAACCTTTGAAAATGATGACTCGCAAAAAAAAAAAAACCTTTGAAAATGATGCAGATTGTATGCCATCTTGATTCCTCAGTAAGGATGGTACTTTGGTGTTTGTTTTATGTGGCAACTAGGATAACTTTCCTCCAGCCTAACGAAGATGCTGCATATGAAAAATCTATCTTTTGGATCTACAAGCATCCCTATTATAGGAGTCTGAGACTCTGAGTACTGTACTTCTCTTATTTCATTTCTATGAAAGCAGAAAGCCTGCTTATATTATTTGGTTTTGACATTTCACTAAAATTCCTATTTTTATCTGGTTTAATGTAACCACGGTATACTATCCGCAAATTTTTCTTACTAATTAACTAAAATGCTTTCATTTGGCTTTCAAGTTTGCACAGCGATTTAGTTCATGAGAACACTTTGCAATTACTTTATTTTTCACTGTCATCTTTTAAATCCATAATTTAAATGGGATTTAGAGTAATTCCTTTCCACGGATTTTTCATTGATTCAATGAAATACGCTCTCTAATGCCATTTGTTGAGGCACGATGATCGCATTGGCACTGGGCATTGTACTATCTTGGCATTTCTCAATTATGTTTGTTAAGGCATCGCCCCTTGTACTATCCCAGTCATCTGCATAATATTGTTGTTTTCTCTTCTATTGACATATTTGAAGTGTTAAATTCACCTAAACTATCAGTATGTTGTTAGAATGTGTGCACTAGACATAACTAAGAATGGAATTCAAATTCATTTCAGGAAATAAGACATTTGTGTTCCTATCTGCAAGACCTAAAGAAGGCTTCAGCTGAAGAGATGCGCAGAAGTGTTTACGCAAATTATGCTGCATTTATCAGGTCTGGCAGAACCTTCTGTGCAATATTTCTTTAAATGTGTTGTGTTGTCATCACCTTTGTCCAAGATATCGGCACCTTCTTTAATCATGATATACATGAACTCTCCCTCTTCATCACATGCGTTATACTGATATCTTTTCATTATCATTCATCACTTTCATGAGGCCCTTATTTTTCGCTTTTACAGCTCTTAACTATCATTGTGACGAATCCTGCCTACAGGAATAGCTATTACTTTTTTAGTAATTCAGTGCTACAGCAAATATTTTTCACCTACAGGAATGCTGCCTACGGGAATTCAATCTTAGTCCATTAGAAAAAAAAGCTTAAGCAGAGGCACTTGTCTACTTTCGTTGCTACATTGATAATATCTTTGTCCTCTCATTTATACTTTACCATCTGTGTATTTGGTTTTGCTTCTCTCAGAAGCAAAATGCCTTGACAATTTGAAAGAATCTTTCTTTTCTAGTATTACCATATCTGTTTTTATTGATTGAACGTTATGTCCATGCAATTTTATTTATTCATCCTGAACTTTTGTTCTTTATATTATCTAATTCATGACATGTGAAATCATAGTTTGCATTGTGGGACTTTTTTTTTTGCTCAACTAATTATTTTGTACTGATACCCTTGTTATCAGAACATCAAAGGAAATATCGGACCTTGAAGGGGAGCTGCTGTCAATTAGAAATCTGCTTAATACACAGGCAGCTTTAATTCACGGTTTGTCTGAAGGAGTTCAGATAGATTCATTGACTTCAGGCCCTGATGGTTCTGCAGAAGACGACATATCCAATGTTGAAGATCAGGAGCCTTCAGAAATACAGAAATGGTCTGCAGATTTCCCTGACATGCTTGATGTTTTGCTAGCTGAGCGAAGAGTGGATGAAGCACTGGATGCACTTGATGAAGCAGAACGAGTTGCTGTTGATGCCAAACGAAAACACACTCTAACTGCAGCTGAAGTTTCGGCTTTGAGAATATCTATCTCTGATAATCGTCAGAGGCTGGCAGATCAGCTTGCTGAAGCTGCTTGTCAGTCTTCCACTCGTGGTATTGAGCTTCGAGCTGCTGCTTCTGCCCTCAAAAGACTTGGTGACGGCCCCCGAGCTCACAGTCTCCTACTGAGTGCACATAATCAAAGGCTTCAATGCAATATGCAAACTATACATCCATCTAGCACTTCATATGGCGGGGCATACACTGCAGCACTTGCTCAACTAGTTTTTTCAGTCATAGCTCAAGCACTCAGTGACTCTGTGGATGTCTTTGGTGATGAGTCATGTTATGCGTCTGAACTGGTTACTTGGGCTACCAAGCAGGTTATGTCCTTCGCGCTCCTGGTAAAGAGGCATGTCTTGTCCTCTTGTGCAGCTGCTGGAGGCTTGAGGGCAGCTGCAGAATGTGTTCAGATATCACTTGGTCATTGTTCCTTGCTGGAAGCTCGTGGTCTGTCTGTTTCATCTGTTCTCCTGAAACAATTCAAGCCTAGTCTTGAGCAAGCATTAGATGCTAACTTGAGGAGAATTGAAGAGAGTACTGCTGCACTAGCTGCGGCTGATGACTGGATACTCACTTATCCTCCAACTGGTATTCGTCCATTGACTAGATCATCTGCTGCTAATTTGGCACTTCAGCCAAAGCTCTCTAACAGTGCACACCGTTTCAATTCAATGGTTCAGGTAATAGTAATATTTTATGGTTAAAGTACAAGAATGAATCTATCTGTTTGTTGTATCCAGAAACATGATACTATCCTTTATTCCTTTTAAAATCTTGTACCAGCACAGCTATGGCCCTGTTCTTTTTTGCTGTTCTCTGCTGCCCAACTTCTGCTGTAGGCTCTAGGGCCTTCTACCACCGTCCATTCGTTCAAATAGATGGCACGTGTCTGCGTGTGCTACTATTTGGCAGTAATATTCTGCTATGCTTATGCCGAAAGAAACACTACCTATATCATATTAATGGTACATGCGTATATTCATATAATGGACATGTCATAATGACATGTCTATGACCTAACATTTCTTCTGCCACTAAGTCAGGCTTTCTTTGTACCTTCATCTTTATTCTGTTCTTACCTGCACTATCTGCTGAACTTATGTTCTCATCAAAGATGCTATTTTCAGCAAGGATTACTTCAGTAAATCCACATCTGGACTGACCATCACATGACATATGGGCCTTGCCGTGTCCTTTTATGTATTTCAGATTAATTGTAGTGTGTTAACTAATACAGCAGGAGTGCAGTTACTAGAATAATGATTGATGATGCATACACAGCTGCATTGAATCACTAGTTTAATCCCGAAAGTTTTTGCTTAAGTTGCTTTTGCATGCAGGCAATATTCTACTATAAACTACTTCCATTGCATTCAAGCTTCTTCAGATGCGCTTATTAGCTCATATCTTGGCTCTATATTAAGTATATCTTCTTGTTATCTTGATTTTCAGGATTTCTTTGAGGATGTCGCACCACTACTTAGCTTGCAGTTAGGTGGTTCTACAATGGATGGGATCACACAAATTTTCAATTCATATGTCAACTTTCTTATAAGTGCTTTACCTGGTTCGATGGATGACGAAGCTAACTTAAATGGTTTAGGAAAGATTGTTAGAATGGCAGAGACTGAAGAACAGCAGTTAGCTTTATTAGCTAATGCATCCCTACTAGCTGAAGAGTTACTGCCTAGAGCAGCTATGAAGTTATCATCAATAAACCAGTCTAACATGGATGATTTGCGTAAAAGAGGAACAGATAAACAAAACCGTGTGCCTGAGCAACGTGAATGGAAAAGAAAACTACAAAGAATGGTGGACAGGTTGAGAGATAGTTTTTGCAGGCAGCATGCTCTTGAACTTATCTTTACAGATGAAGGTGATACACATCTGAGTGCAGAAATGTATATCAATATGGACAATACTGTAGAAGAACCAGAGTGGGTTCCATCTCCAATTTTTCAGGTACTTATAAGTTCGAATGTTTATTGTAACTGGCTAAATTTAACACTGGACCATGCACTTGTCGAAATGGCCTGTTTCGGTGTTGTGTTAATCCCAGAGCTTTTAGAATATTTCAGTTTTAACATACGTTATTAAACTTCTAATTGCCTTTCCAAAATAGTGCCTCAGTCTATGAGATGCCAACCTTGAGATCAATGTACATCTTTCCACACAATTGCTTAAAAAATCATGCTAAGACAGTTTTTTACAGCCCAAGGGTTAATATGATGCACCTCAAAATTTAAGGGCACAGACATCAGAAAAAAACAAAAAAAGCAACATAAACAGAAAAGCTGTCTTTGACAGCGCCAAAACCACCTGTGTCCATTCATGTGAAATCCAGTGAGTTGAGAGAGCTGAGAGTCTTACACACCAAAACCACCTGTGTCCATTCGTGTGAAATCCACTGAGTTGAGAGAGCTGAGAGTCTTATAATGTGTTGTTAAAAAGCTGCAACTTGCCAAAATGAGTTGTGTTTCTTTGCATGGGGCAAGCTTTTCATTGATAATATATAGGGTTTTCTCCTCATACGGCTCGAGAGGAGGATTCTAGATTTTCGATCCTAAGGTGAAAAGGAAGGGAACAGATACCCAATATGATTCTTATGAGGAATGTTTGGTAATTGGCCTCTATGCTCTTTTTTATTTCTTAGTTCTTTTCATCTTCATTGGATCTTTAAACAACAATCCAATAAACTAGAACTGAGTGGAAAAGGAGAGAGAAAACTAGTAAATTGGGGAGGATCTGGAATGTCATCTGGTGCTTCTTGCAGGAACTGTATGCAAAGTTGAACAGGATGGCAAGCATTGCTGCAGAAATGCTCATTGGTCGAGAAAGATTTGCTACTTTGCTAATGATGCGCCTTACTGAGACGGTCATACTGTGGCTCTCAGAGGACCAGGCCTTCTGGGAAGAGATTGAACAGGGACCAAAGCCTCTAGGCCCCCTCGGTCTGCAGCAGGTAACTTCCTTTCCTCCTTTTCTTTTCGTTAGTCAACTGTTTTTTTTTAATTCCATTTTTTTTGCAGTTCTACCTGGACATGCAATTTGTCATCATTTTTGGGCAAGGCCGTTTCCTCTCTAGACATGTACATCAAGTCATTTTGGATATCATCGATAGAGCAATGGCTGCATTTTCTGCCACCGGAATAAACCCCGATAGGTACAACACTCCTCATTTTTGCCCTTGTATTGGTTCAGAATTAAATGCCAATTTTTTTCATCTTCATACTTCACCCAGGAAAAAAAGTGTTTTTCCTTGTAATATAGTTTGGATTACACTAATTTTCCTTCGCCAAGAAAACTATAGCAAGGAGATGAATAAATTGGGGTTATATGTTCCTGTAGGGTGCCAAGCACAACTGGTAGCTTGGCTGCCAGTAGTAACCTAAACCAAATCGCCCTATCAGGAGAGACCTTCATGAATTATTCAAATAATTTTAGGAAAGAAAATATTGTATGAATCATTTTCTTAAAACTTGAGCTGACTGATACCAGCACAGCAGGCCATCTACATATGGAATTTATTCTTAGCTGCTGCACTTGAATACTAACAAGGCACCCTATTTACAATTAGTTTAGTCATACTTCCGGAAAGTCTTGTAAAGACTCCCTCCCATATTACTTGTGGCCGTCAGGGAGATTCGTGTAGCTAATACAGCTGGCTTTCTCTTGCCGATGAGGCTGTGAAGGAGATTATCACAGAAGTTGCTACCACCACAAACTTAACTTTCACCAATATTCTTGCTTCTGTGCAGTGTCCTTCCAGGCGATGATTGGTTCATGGATGTCGCTCAAGAAGTTGTCAGCATGATAAGTGGAAAGGGCAGAGCAGCCAATGGCGACAGGGAAATGAACAGCCCGACTGCCTCAGTATCAGCGCATTCCATTTCATCGTTCAAATCCCACGGCAGCTCCTAGTTTTGCAGGCTGGCACTTTCTGTAGGCAGGTCATTGTATATTAATCAATAGTATATTCTTTTTTCCCTATTCCTCCACGTCGTTTTTTTCCTGCTTATTTTGGTTCAAAAATTGTTGTCCTAGTGTTAGGATCGAGGGATAATTGTTTGACACAGTAGGGAAAGAAATCTCGAGTCATTTCTTTGTTTTAGAGAGCTGAGGCCTGCAACTGCAAGCGTGTCATGGCCATATCGCATGAGCTCTGCACCGGTCCGTATATCATTCTTTCATCAGTTTTTATTTGGCAGTTGGCACATCACGTTTCATTAATACAGGATTCTGCGCTTTGAGTAAATTGTGGCATGTATAACTGAGTTTGAGAATTATTCACTTTATTGTGCTGGCAAACACCACTGCAAAAATTTCAATGTGTTGGTACATCCAAACCAAACACTAATCCGAAAGTGTTGCCGGACTACAAGCAATTGATCATCGAGGCAGCTCCATTATCTGCAGAATGCAAGTGAGATTTCTGCGCCGGACAGACATGCTACCAACAATTGATCAACGCCCGCGCGCGCTCTCAACTTCACCCACCATTTCAGGATTCTTCACCTGGAAGGCTGGAATACGAGTTGGTTTCCAGGCATCATGTCATACGTGGATGTGGCCCGTGATGTCTCCCTCGTACCGAGGTCGATGCATGGCGCTCATCCACTTATTTTACATTGCGATAGCTGTTGACATAAAACACGCACAAGGAATGGAAAATCCTACTCAGTGTAGAGACTGCTAAAGAGGGCCTAATTGGAACAAGGCGTACGTGTTCCTTCTCGGTCTAGCAGTCCATTGTTGCAAAGAACGTCCCCTCCTTGATCCTACTATGCACACAACCTAAATCTTCGAGTCCCCAGGGTCAGACAGCAACATCACGAAAGCAACATCGAGAGCATGCAGGTCCATAGAACCGGTGCAGCTACTGTTACCTTCAGGCATTTCGATCAGACAGGGATGTCTCGTGCCGTCATCATCAAAAGTCTCCTGTTTTCGTCCACCAAGAAACAGACAGGGGCACTTGTTTGGTTTGAGGATTGAGTTGGTTCATCACCTTCTTGCTCCTCACTTTTTTCATTTGGTTTCTGGAATAGGAATGAGTTGATCCATCATCACCTCATTCTTCACAAACTAAATTAATACTAGGATGAGGTGTGTGTTCATTTCACCAAATTTTATGCAACGGGGTGATACATCATCAACCCGTTCTTTATGAATACATTAGGCAGCGACTTGAATCTCCAGGCATATGCCTTAGGTACGCACAATTATTTTTCTGGTATACTTGGTACTCCCTCCGTATTTAAATATAAGTCGCGGTTGATTTTTTTTTCAAAACTTCAATTGCTCGTCTTATTAAAAAAATTATAATTTGCTATTTATTTTATTGTGACTTGTTTAATCATTTTATAGAGTTTGAGCATGACTAAATTCTTATATGTTTACACCATTTTTTTTGAATAAGACGAATGGTAGAAGTTTTGAAAAAAATCAACGCCGACTTATATTTAAATACGGGGGAGTATATATTTTGCAGCAAGGATTTCGCCTCCAAATCCTCGGTGACCGAAGCCTCCTGAGTCCTGAGAAAATCCGTGTGCCTTCTTAGACACTGCTACACTGAACGTACATGGCTCCGTGATATTTACTGGAGTAGTTTGCAGTCTCTCGAGTGACGGCAACAGCACGTTCAGAGAAGCCAGCCGGAAGCGTAAGGATTAGATCATGACAACACCCTCTCCTCTTAGTGATGGTGAAAGCAAGAATATAGAAGAACTTGTGGGGCCTCATTTGCAGTCTCTTCGTCCAGCAGGTCGGAATGAAGCGGGGACCCAATCGACAGCAAGCCTTCTCCTCTAGCACGCAACCGATGCACGAAGTATATATAGCCTGAAAGAAAAAAAATAAAAATATACCAGCATATATAGCCTTTCATTGATGTACTGATATATATTCTTTTACCTGGAAAATTTCTATAATGATTTTTTCGAGACATGCATAAGATTCAGAAGTAATAAATAAATCGTCACTAGAGAATTGGTCAGTATCAAGGGTCCTATCCAGCATCTGAACTTGTGAAGAGACATGCATGCATGATGAGTCTAAGCATATACTATGTTCTAAGATAAGGTGATTGGGTGAAGGACTGAAGGAGACACCGCTGAAGAGACTAGTCACCCAAGAGATCCGTCATTCACCTCAAGGATGGACCGATGGAGTAATAGTACGCGTCGGAAGCATTGCTGTATTTTTTTTAAACTAGCGCTAGCTACATATTCTGACCGGCCTGCATAAATTTTGTATATATGTGTTCCAATCAAATGGGAAATAAAGAGAAAAGCATGACAGGAATTAAATTGGAAGCGCTACAGAATACGGAAGGTACAGTGCACGAGAGCATACAGCCATACAGGAGCATGCAATTGGGTATACGTTATTGCTATGTTCATCCACGCATGCATCCAACTTAGAGGTAGCTAAGTTCCGTAGTTATTAAGCTGCATGATGTAAATACACATGATGCAGATGCAAAGGAAATAAAACATATTGATAAAATTGAATTTTGTTCTAGTAGAAAATTGAAACAAGTAATTATTGTGGTACCACATTAGCGACAACAAAACTAGCGTCGACGCGTCGTGCTGCTGCTTCGTCTGCTTCTCACATTGTATGGTTTGCTTGGATTTGGATTAAAATGTTGAGTGGTACTACATCTAATCCAGAAATTAAAGAATGCAAATTGATTTGTTTTTGTCTTAAGTCGAATAATTTTAAATCGGACTTAATTTCTATAAAAAAGTATCAATAGTTAAGCGGTGGATAATAAGTATTATTCAGTTCATCATGAAACATATCGCCATATTATAAATAGTTGGTGCCACACAAATGTTGATATTAATCAGAACATACACGTACTGTATATATTACAACGTGTATCAATGTGTTGTAAATGACCCAAAATCCAACCCGTGGCTACATGAACCGTGCCCACGATAAAATTATTCTTTCATCAGCTAGCGACGAGCGCTTTGCATATATAATCAACTACTGGAAAACGGAATACTCCTGTCGGTGTAAATACCATCAGGGAAATGCGAATACCGAAAGGGAAATAGAAAAATTAGTTTCCTTGACGGTGCACCGAGGGAAAATACCGACATGGATAGAGCAACAGGGAAATGTGAATTTGCCCATCAATGCACCGTCATAAACAATTTCCCTGACGGTAATAACCGACAGGGAAACCAGGTGACGATAGGTTTAGAATGCCAGCCCTGTCGAAGTAGAACCGACAGGAAAACTAGTGTTCACTGTCAAGAAAATTGATTTCCCTGTCGGTTTCTTTACCGTCAGAATAAAACCATGTTTTCCTATCGGTTTCTTTACCACCGGAATTAAATCCCAGCCGACAGGGAAGCAAGTTTTGCATAGGCAGGCCGACTTGCATGAATATTCATTTCATAATTAAATATATAACACGATTTAAACAATATTTTCATTGCAGATAACAACAATTTCAAACTGAACCAGAACATACATTAATAAGATGTCCTAATGATTTGACTCACGATGTACATGCATAAGATGTCCAATGTATAGCTTTAAGATAATCAGTCATGTATCTCCTAGTCCTAAATTGGTACACGATCATTGTGCTCAATGTTTCTGTTGTACCCATGCCGTAGCTAACCATTTCCTTGCCATCCATGCTCTCGCCATCAATGTCCTTGATAACATGAGATGAACCAGTAGATAGCTACAAGAATGTACTAATTAGTTTCTTATGTCATGATAATCAATTGTATCTCCTAGGTATTTTAAAAAGAATGAGCATATCAAAACAATGAAAATGACAGCTCACATAAGTCTAGTCAATATCATAAAATTGTGATGTGGTCATTTCACACTATTCACTTAGTCCAAAACTTGACCCAGAAAAATATTGATAAATGGCTTAATATGCGTTGTACAGAACTACAGAAGTGAACAGGCGATGCACTAATGAAACACCCATTAATATATGGCAATAAGACATATTAGAAAAAGAGGACTCAGCCTATGTAATATGTAGCATAGTCTTAAAAAATTGCCTAACAGATACAACTCGAACTGTATTAAAAATGATGGAACAATTTTAGAAAAAGAGGAACAATCTTACCTCTGTGTGTATAGGACATAGCAACTGTGTCTGTACAGAATGAGAACAATAATTAAAAACTAGAAAAATAAAGCACCTACACTGAAGCTATACAGAATTGTAGATGTTGCTTCATTCCATCAGATATATCCACAATGTTAAGTCAGATATATCATGCTAAGTCATTATGATGATCTAAAATACGTAAACAAGTTACTGACAACAGAGAAGAGGATGCGGACATAAAAATCTTTGAGGGGGAGATCCTGCAAGACATCTAGGGACCCAGATGGTTTATTATCTTGCATCTGCCTGTGCAATAGCAGAACATGAAAGAGTAAGTACAAGGTAAGGGGCAAATAAAAGAAAAGAAAAATAGTTGCATGGCTAACATAAATGCATTGAGACCTGAAGTGAAAAACGAGTGGCACCAGAGCATTAACAAACATCAGCTTAAAGCAACCAGTAATAGAAGTTGCTTCACATTTTTTGGACACTTTTGAACTCACCATAATGGAAACCAACAAACTCGAGCCAACATGAATCAAAGCAAGCATGCCGTTCCTCTACCAACACAAAACTTTAGCACGGAATTCCTACCAAAACTAGAGTAGAGAAGGAATCAAAACCTGTCAGAAAATTTAGCAGCTGTGGAGTGGTCAAATGGAAGGGTTCATGGACCTGGTCCAAGAATGCTGACAGAGTTTGCATCTGTAACTTATGGAATGCTGTTCCTGCAAGACGAGGCAAACTCCATGAGAGTTAGAGGGGGGGGGGGGGGGGGGAACTCATATCACGGAGATATCAGAGAATCACAAAAACAATTGCTAATTGCAGTAAGACCGGGGCGAGGCCGACGAGGCGGCTGGGCCGGGCGGCGCTCCAGGTGGCGCAGCGGGAGGCGGCAGCCAGCCGGAGCGAGGCCGAGGTGGTGGCCGGACGCGGATCTGGTGGGCAAGGTCAAGGCGGAGGCCAGGCCGGCGGCGCTCCAGGTGGTGCGGTGGGGAGCCGAGGATGGCCGGGTCGGTGCGGCGCTCTAGGTGGGCGGTGGGGGAGCCACGGCCTGCTGGAGCGATGCCGAGGCAGCGGCTAGCCACGGATCTGGTGGGGCGACGCTCTGGGTGGCGCGGCGGGGAGCCGAGGCCGGCCGCGGCGGGACCGGCAGGCAGTCGGGCTATGGTCGAATGCTGCCAAGACGGCGACGGGCTTGAGAGGAGGAGGCAAGGGCGCCGGTGCAGATCCGGCCGCTGCCGGTGCAACGGGGCAGGAGGAGGAGACGGAGGCTGGCCGGTGAACGAGGAGAGGCTGGGAGAGAGGTCGGGCGGCAGGTGAAGAAGGAGAAGCGAGGAGACGGGAGTGGGCTAGGGTTCCAAGTTTTTTTGTCTCGTGGCGTGAGTCTGGGAGCCTGTCTGATTCAATCGGACTGGTTGACATGGTGGCGGGTGAAAGCGTTGGGCCGATGGTGGCCGAACTCAGCCCGAAAATGATGGGCTGGCTTTTATCTTTTCTTTTTATGTATTTAATTTCAATTTTATTATTTGGCGTATAAAAAATTAATACCTAGCAAAGCACAGATTAAAGGATATTTTAGAAATAGCCTAACAAATTTATGATATTTTGCGGAGGGGCAGCATATGTCCACGTAACATGCTCAAAAAGTTTAGACAAGAGACTCCACAAGGTGTTGGCGTTTCTTTCATACGACTTGCACTCGTTTGTGTGGTTTACGTGTGAAGTCCCCTCTAACAATCCAAGTTTTAACATGATCAATAGTTTACTTTATCCTTTTCATGTGGGAATTTTGGATTATCTTTTTATAGCATGTTTATTAGTCTAGATAACATATTTGTAATTTTTGGTCAACGCTGGAATATTTTATGAATCTAATTGCATTTTGGATGATTTAATGCAGAAACAATTAATAATATACGAATAGTCTCAAAAAATCATGATACTTAGTGGAGGGGCAACATATGTCCACTCAGCGTCCTCAAAAAAGTTTGAACAAAAAACTCCATAAGATGTTGGTGTTTATTTCATACGGCTTTTATTCGTTGTGAGGGTTACATGTGAAGTCACTCGAACCATCCATGTTTCAACATGATCAATAGTTCACTTAATCATTTTTATATGAGGAGTTGGGGTTATCTTTTTATAGCATGTATATTGGTCTAGGTAACTTATTTGCAATTTTTGGTCAACGCTGAAATATTTTATGAATTTAATTGCATTCTCGATGATTTATTGCACAAAAAATTAAATAATACACAAATAGCCTCAGAAATTCAAGATACTTGGTTGGAGGAGGTGCAATATATGTCCACTTAGCATACTAAACAAAGTTTGAATAAGAAACTACACAAGATGCGACGTTATTTCACTTAGGTTGGTACAATTTTCCGTGAGTTATGAACCCGACAGAAAAATGTAATTTTCCTATAAGTATAAGCCACCGATAGGGAAAATACATTTTTCCCTATTTTTCTGTCGGTTTCCGACAAAGTAAGCACTAATTTTCCTGTTGGGTTCTGAAAAAACCGTCAAAAAAAATTACACACCGACATGAGTATTCCGTTTCCAGCCGTGCATGTACATACGGAATGAAACAGTAGCTTGGTTCTCCTCTGGCCTGGCATCGATCGGTGTCCTGCCAAGAAGCTCGATCTTGTTTGTTTTGTTTCCCATACGGTCATACGGACCATAGCAACAGCCCAAAACCCTCTCGTGCTGGTATGTGGTGCTGCCGACCTACGTACGCACACGACACGTCGGCGCGCCTCGTACGTGTTCGTGTACATACGTGCGCAACATGTACGTATATACGTCTCGGGCTCTCGGCCACCTGCATCTGAATGCATGTACATACTCCTCGGGCCGGGCGTCGGCGTGCGTCGCGCAGCTAGCTGCTAGCGCAGGATCGCGGACTGATCAGGACTTGATCACTGCCGCAGGCTTTGCACAGGTGCAGAGCTGAGACGACCGACCGGGCGTGGTGACGTCGTTTCCACTATGCATGCCATGTACGGAGTAGTAGACATGTAGTGCAGTGAATTCAGGTTCTTCTGCTGCACTACAGTCGTCCAGGGGATCGGATATCTGGAGCCTCTGCTACTGCAACACTACCAATATACCACTAGCGCTAGTGCTAGCTGCATCCGCCTTGCGCGAACAATAATGCATGGCTCTGATCGATCGATTCACCGCGCCGCGTGCGTGTGCACCGTGGCCACCGCGCACATCTGCTGCCTACTGCACGCACGTTTTTTACTGTTGAGATTCTCTCATGCGACGCGACCCATATACATGCATGCAGGGATGCGCAAAACGTACATAAACAAACCATGAAATGCACACGCTATAGCTCGTACGTACTTGAATTATTATTATACCTCCTCCGTATTTAAATATAAGTCGCGATTGACTTTTTTTCTAAAACTTTGACCTTTTGTTTTATTCAAAAAAAATTATATTTTTTTATTTATTTTGTTGTGATTTGGTTTATCATTGTGGAGAGTTTGAGCATGACTAGTATTTTTATATGTTAACACAAATTTTTTAAATAAGACGAAGAGTCAAAGTTTTGGAAAAAAAATCAACGCGACTTATATTTAAATACGGAGGGAGTATTTGCTTGTCGGTCAGGTATGTAGGGATGCAGGCAGCCTCACATTGCGGAAATTTTCTGCAATGTCAACGAATAGGCTCGCTTGCATTATCTTGTCTTGGAGTTTAGACCTCCTTTGGAACGCAGGAACGAAAAAAACGCAGGAATAAAAAAACGCAGAAATAGGATATGGATGCATATGGAAAACCGAGGAATTGCGTTACAAATGTTGTTTGGATGAATCACACGAAAAACAAAGGAATCTACCTCAATCCTATGCAAGAGAGAAACAAAGAGATCGGAGTGGATTCTTTTTTCCTGTACTTTTCCTATGAAATCAAGGGGAAAAGAATTTTTCCTTCAATTTTCCTATGGTACATTCCTACGAACCAAAGGCTGCTATATGATCAGAATCCTTAGGAATCGAAATCCTATGTTTTTCCTTTGTTTCACCTCCATTCCAAAGGGGCCCTTACTCTAGAAGGTTTGCAAAGATATTTATGAAGTGGAGATCGAATAGTCTTGTTCATTCGATCTGACCATATATATCTGTGCTAGAGTGATTGAGCATTCGTGTTGTTGTCAGAGGGGAAAAGTTAATTTGATGTCCAGTCTTCACCCCTATGTTATTCCACTAATTCAAAAGAGATAGAGTTACTTAAGCTCGCGCACGCCCGTGTGTGTAAAAATATGTATGCCTAAACAAAAGCGACCGTGCATTCCTTTTTATCAGATTCTATCTAGAAGGAAACTTAGGGTTCGGTGTCAGAAGCTCGGAAGAGGGTTAACTCTCGTATTAATACCTAGCAAAGCACAAATTAAAGGATATTTTCCACTAGGAGCCTGAGCTCACACGGTTGTTGTGTTGTGCTACTTTGGCTTCTACTGGTTGGTGGTGGTATGATTTGTTCTTCTTTTAATTTCCACCGGGGAACACCGATCCTTTTACACACCAAGGTCCAACACCTCCGAACACCGTGCACACGCACACAAAGGGATTTCTCATATTGTTACCTGGTCTTGGTGCCAGTATTCATTGTTAAAGTAGATTGGGTAAGGATGGCATATATATGTGATGCGAATTGGTGAGCTAGTTGTGTTTGGAATAACTTGGGGGTAGAAGTGACACTCAAGTTTGTAGCCTCAAATGTCGCAAATGGCCTTTGGATCTGCCATTTTGGTGTATGAGTAGGGCTACTCATACCTCGAGATCGACCGGCTTGTGGGCGCTAGTTCATGTGTGTTTTTCTTGTTAGGTTTCTCTTTTAAGATCGACAGTGTGATCATCTCGCCGATGTATTAATCTGCCTGAAAGTTTAATAAAAACTTCCTTATTACATATAGAAAAACTTACTATATGGTAGGAGTGGCCTATGTATATGGTATGAGCTGAGCTAAAGACATGATCTGCGAAGCCACCGCAGAGGATTATATATTGACGGGAGGTCGATCGTCAAGTGGGGTGGGAATTGATTTTTACAGCGCCATGTCGATATCCTCCTATTCCTTCCTACTCCTAGTGTGTGTGTGTGGAGTTATTGTTACAGTAGTTACCCGTACGTCCCCAGGTGATTGAACGGCAGGGTTGGGTTGATGGAGGGTACGGCGGCGGGCCATGGAAGTCCGGCTGGCGGCCAATGGGAACTCGACAGCGAGGGGGCCTGACATGATGGGGGCTGAGAGCTAGTACGTGAGGGCGGGGTGACAAAAAGGACACCTAGCTACTGTGCTAGTAGGATTAGCTTTTATTAGCTTCTGCTCCTAGTACCTATCTATCGAGTATCCCCAGGCATCCACCAATCACATGTCTCGTCACTCACTACTCGATCGTGTACTCTCCTCTTTCTTTTCTACTTTATTTTTTTACTGCGCTTGATTCGTTACCACTGCTGCCACCCGTGCAGACTAGTCAGATTCCTCGTGTGTGTGCATTGTGAGATGTACTGTATCGATACGAGTGAGATTTGAAACATAGTAGACGTTGTAATAGACTGGCCAGGGAACTGAAGATGTGTGTGCACTTGCGGCATGTCGATCATGTGTGAGACTAGACTAGCAGGATCACTGACGCACAGAGTCACTCATTAGTCCAATGAAACAGTATCTGCCGTGGCTTTCCTAGACGAGCACGAGCTAGCAAACAGCAGAGCAGGCGCGGGCACCCACCCTCGTTCCCCAAACGCGCGCCGGCCCCGGGCTCCTCGATCTGCCGCCGTCCTCTCCTCGCCTCAGCCGCACATGGACGGACGCCGAGATTATTCCCACTCCACCACCACCACCTCCTCCTCCTCCACTCAGCGCCGTACCTGCTGTCCAATCGCAATCACCATTCACCACCGCCGCCCTCCACCCATCCCATCTGCTGCGTGTGCCGCCCCGCCCACACGCTACCCAGCTAGCAGCTTCCGCACGCCAGCTAGCCGGCGCGGCCTTGCCTATAAGTACTACTACTCCAGATCGAAGATCGAGCAAGCGCGCGGCGGAGCTGGTCATCTCATCTCGGTCCTAGCGCGCAGCACGTACTGCAGCAGGGACGACGACGACGCCGCCGACGCCAAGGAGGCGGAGGGCCACCGCCAGCAGGAGCAGCATGCAGCGCGGGGATCCGCTGGTGGTGGGGCGCGTGGTCGGCGACGTGGTCGACAGCTTCGTGCGCCGGGTGCCGCTGCGCGTCGTCTACGCCGCGAGGGAGGTCTCCAACGGCTGCGAGCTCAGGCCCTCCGCCGTCGCCGACCAGCCGCGCGTCAACGTCGGGGGGCCAGACATGCGCACCTTCTACACGCTCGTACGTATATACGCCGCCGCGCAGCATTACTAACTTGAGTAATTAAAAATCTCAACCCAATTACTAGTAGCTACTAATATTAATAATAAACTAGCTCTAATAATCCTGCAGGTGTTGGTGGATCCGGATGCGCCGAGCCCCAGCGATCCAAACCTCAGGGAGTACCTGCACTGGTAATATTAATATAGGCAGCTCATCGATCATCACTTCCCAGATATATACGCCGATGATTACCTCCATCCAATACGTGCTGATGGCCCAAATTAATAGCAATATGCATGCCGCAACACAATTAATTAGTAGCCCGCACCCGCACGTACATATACAAAGGCTCTCTCAGCTCCGATGATAGATAGATCCTGCTAGCTGGTCTGATGAGCATGCAAATGGGAGATCGAACCTTCGTTTCGTCCGTGCAGGAAGCCAGGACCTCGATCAGATCATGCAAATGATAGATCCTTTGTGCAGTGCAGACGATCGATGCTGCATTGCAGCATGGTCAAAGATCACACGCGCGCCATGTGATCTTATTGCTTGTCCTCCTTCCTTCCCCGGCCCGCGCGCGTCTCTTTCATGGAGCTAGACAGACGCACAGCTAGCACGTCCTGTGTCGTCGGGATCTTATCCCATATATATCCGCATCGTACGTCCCAGCGCTCTATCTAGGATAAATACACTCCTATATATATTGCACATGAGTCCACAGCCTCGTCTCTCAAACATACATTTAGCATTTAAATCATGCATTAACTTTGACTAATTTATTTCTAGAAAAGATATTGTAACAGTAACATCCATATAATACACTGCTGAAAGATATTTCATGCATGGTACATCCCACGAAACTAATTTATTGGTGCAGATCGTGCTGCATTTTTGTATACAATCGGTTAAACTTAAAAGAAATTATTGCACTTGGGGGACAGAACTAAAACATCTTACATTTCGGAACAAAGGGAGAGTATGCACGCTATTTTTTAGGGATACACACAACATATGTTGTGTTAGGCAAGGCATGATTAATTTGTTGATGACTAAATAGTATTCCCAGTTTATATCTAAGATAGAGGGATAGATGATGTACAATCATATATAAAACAGTGATCAACTACTCTCTTAAAATCACAATCTTGGTTTGCAATCCTACAGGGTACTATATATGGTCCTTGTCCTACATCATGCATGGAGCAAGGTTCTTATATTATGCTATTTATTATTACACCGGAGGCAGTCAAACTATGACAATAGGCGAAACTAGTATGTGTGCTGCGCTACTCCAAAATCCTAGCCATAATAAGTGGATCGGATGAACCTTTGATCTTGGTGGTGTAGCGTTTCACATTGCAGGAAAATAGTGATTTCCTGACAACTAACAATGTCATGCATGCTTTGGATTCTCAACAACTAGCTAGGGGTATGTTTCCATGCAAAGAATTTATGTCTATATTTGCATATCACAAATATTCATCGGGCGAGCGTTCTCCTTCATCATACTAACAACTCCTCAGTGACTTTGCAACAACTATTTAGCTAACCCTTTCGTCAATTGAGTGTGGATACAAAGAAATGCAGAATCCTCATATATCACATGAGCCATTGTGTTGATGTCAAAATTAAACACTATATATGCGTGATCTGCTAGCTAGAGCATTTGTTTATACAGTCATGCTGATTAATAGAATTTGATCTCTAACTAACAAATTATGATGTATACATATAAGCAAGGAAACATCTGCTATAAAGATGTAAAGGTATTAACTAATTACCTTGATGTCCTGTTCTACATGAAATGTCCGATTATTAGGAATGCTAGTTTATGCATTTTCGAAGATGTGGGCTGAACTATGGAAATGCATTGTATTACCACATAATATGTTGTCACCAACTGTATGTGTGATGATAAAATATGTTTGATCTAAATACCTTTTCTGTGTCGTCATGAACCAAACTTAATAGCATTTGATCTATAGCTAATTTTAAAATGTACCTGATGCTGCATTTGTTATAAACATTATCATAAAGTAACAACATTAACTCCTTGATCACATTGCAATATATGATGGGGTGGAAGTGTGGACTGTGGAGCACTCACTAGAGCGGGGTGTTGAATGATGGGCCCCAACAAAATTTCTCCATCGAGAAAAAGCTTGGCCTATACATCTCAAGTTCAACTCACAATCCTCTTTTCGCATAGCCAATCCCACATACGACCATAGCACAAGTACTGGCCTTAGCAATTACGTAAATAGGAACATCTCAAAGTGAAGTTGAAACATGGCCGGAAAGATCTAGGCAAAAGCCTAAAGTCATTGGAGAAATAATACCCTTTCATTGATCCCTATCGTTCCCAAAACAGGATCCTCTGGTTGGACAGATTTCAGCCCTCAATATTCGTTCGATGTGTTCTTCATGGAATTTCTATTTATATTGGAAATGTTGGGTTGTGTATTTTTGAAGGTTTGGACAAAATTGTGGAAGATATCGATGCATGTTATTGCCACACTCAAGCAACTCAAGCCACATATATAATAAGCGCCATGCATCCATGATACTATAATGGCCATAACATTTCTAGGAAAAAACAAAGTGAATCCATGATATGTAGATGGTCCCAGTGTCATTATTTTATCCCGCCCTTATGTTTTTTTTGAAACGTCAAATGCGAAAATTACGAGTAACCATTTGAGATTGTGCACAGATTTTTATTTTTTTCTAAAGAAAACATGTGTACATATAGATATCATAGAGAGACCATGAGCATAAACCATATTCAATAGGACATCCAAATGTAATATTGGTCTCTTAAATCAAAAGTAAAAAACAGAAGATCGAAGCCTATACAGACACTAATGTATATGTTGTTGTCACTATCAACTTTTAGTCCCAAATTTTACTGAATTTAGTGGTACTATGAAAGGATAAAGTGGTTCATTTTCGATATAGAAAATCCCAATAAGAACTAAAAGGAGCACAAGCAGTTAAGTAGATGCAGCAAAAGAGTTATATGTGCTGCATGCCAGGTGAAAAAAAAACTTTTATTGGTGAAACTGACATATAGCAATAATGATAATGGAGAAAAGATATAATTACTTATCTATATACTGACTAGAGGAGAATTTGTTAAAGAAATAGTTACATGGATTTTTTTCAGATGTTTTTTTTGGAGAAAAAAACTTTTATTGATCTTAGTAAATTACATCAAAATAATACAAAATACTAAGGTATCTTCCGGCCTCTACACAAACTGATGTTAAAAGGAGGTCTCATATTGCCATTATATCTAGCAGCTACACTTTTAGTTTATCATTTTTGCCATCCTGATCAGGAGGTCATGACCTAATTCTATCAATTGTGTCATAAATCTAGAGATAAACTGGTCGTTCTTTTAAAGTCTTGTCTTCTTATAGGGACGTTTTTTATTTTAACTTTTCATGATTTTTTGACTTGTAGATAATTAGCGATATTGAAAACGGAAACAAATTACAACACTTTACCAAATGCGTCTCACAGATGAAAGAGTGGAAATTTACAGTTTTGGAAAGTGAGATTTGGGACCATTAGGAAATATAAATTTTGAGTAACTTTTGCTTCAAGATTTGGAAAGTTTCCTTTTTTTTTCTTTTTTTAGAACATGTAAGTAAACTTGCAATGCACTAACATACTGTATTTGGTATGCATACCGATCTAATTAAAAGCTGGTAGATAACGCACAAATTAAGATACTTCGTGCATGCTTCCTTAGGTGTTGACACTACTGGCTAGTTTGATCTCTAATTAAGCGCTCTAGACGAAAAGGCAAAACTTCACCTAACGACGATAAAGATCACCTGATATACATGATTTATTTGAACGGTGGGTAGACGTCGATGAATATCATCTCTATTGCAACCTGCAAATGGATCTGCAGTTATGAAGCATCGTTGGTATTATGTTTTCAAGTACAGATTTCCTGGGGGACAGTGCACTTTCAAACAAATCAACTTGAACAGTTTAAATATCAACTTGACTTTGGTACCTAGATCTCGATCTAATAGTTTTTCTATATAAAGATATGCTAATATAAATAACCGAAATCACTTTGATCTTCTATATTGCAGGCTGGTCACTGATATCCCGGCGACGACAGGAGTTTCTTTTGGTATGTATGTACTACAGAAGAATTGAAGAACCACACTGCATACAACAGTAGATTCTCTGCGTTTTACCAACATGTATATGTACTCAGATCGATCGATTTGTTTATATATGTACCTGCTAATTTGAACATTCATGCATGCTTTGAGCCATACAGGGACCGAGATTGTGTGCTATGAGAGCCCACGGCCTGTGCTGGGAATCCACCGGCTGGTGTTTCTTCTCTTCGAACAGCTCGGCCGGCAGACAGTGTACGCACCAGGGTGGCGGCAGAACTTCAGCACCCGCGACTTCGCCGAGCTCTACAATCTGGGCCTGCCGGTCGCCGCCGTCTATTTCAATTGCCAAAGGGAGTCGGGAACTGGTGGGAGAAGGATGATGATAAATCGGAGTGAAACAAGATGATGGGTAATTGGTTGGGTTTTTATATTATATACACGTATTACTGCATGGAGCTAGAAAAAGGGACTGCTAAGATGGACTATATACTATTATCTACTAATAAGTTGATCCATATGCTAGCCCTTATTGTTTACATTTGGGAGGAGTATATTTTATAGTTCTAGCAGACTGGCCGCTGCCGCACGTTTGATAACTACTGCTACAAAGCAAGCAATATTATGCATCGGAGGTTCAGACTCATTAGTCAAGAACTCAAGAATACTGGCTCTCCCTCGGTGCCTCACATAATTAAGGAGTTGCCTATCTCCTTTATATATGTCACTATTGATCATGATAATCTGTATACCTACTATGCGTGCCAGCTGACTAGTTGAGCTGTCGATGAAGCCATGCAGAGAAACGCTACAGGTGGGCAGAATTATGCCACTGTTGATAACTGCAGCAGGGAAGCGACCTGCAAGTTAACTGTCCAAATTATGTGTACACTGACTATAGGTGCATCCTCTCGTGCGTTTTCATTAGCAACTTGATCAGTTAATGCTCGTTGACATGCCTCTTGAATGATACAAACTTTGGGGGTAGAAGAAAGTATAATTTGGTAGGATTTAAGAAAACAAAGTTGTTCATGATAAACTGAATGACTTGTCTGCGATGTCAACTTGAGAATATTCACAGGCACAGCACAACCCCATCGAACGCATAGATTGGAACAACTGAAGAACCCTAGGAGCATGCATGTAGGTTTTCAGATTCCTTTTGCGAAATAAAATATCAGGACCTAAGATGGCAAAGGTTTCTGAACAATAAACAAGGCAAATTTGTATTTTCCTGTGGAGTTTTGGTAACCTCTGAAAGACTGAAACTGGAATTTTGCCAGGTTCCCACTAACGAAAATATAATGGGTCTGCGTACGTAGCATATAGCACTGTAGCGTGCAGTGGTGAGAATTGTAGCCGCAGCTGCATACCTGCTAAACCAGGCTGTTCCGAACACATCCAATGCAATTACTGGACCCGTGTTCACACTTCCCACCCCTCTTCAATTTTTTTGAATTCAAATATTCAGTTTATACCAAGATGCTCCTAATATATATGAATTAAATTTCAGAATAAATTATGAACAGTAAGTAATCCGATACTCAATCTAGGTGTTTAAAATAGTTGTTGGTTGGTGGGACGGGATGAACGATTTCACTTTTCATGATGTTAGATTGGACGATATATGGGACGGAGTAGTCATCCTTCACCGGAAATGTTCCCCTGAGATGTGGGACGCTCTTGTCCTCGGCAAAGATAAAGGGATGGTGGCGTCCCTCGTTCACGGCGTTGGTCTCCATCTCTCCCTCTGCGCCTCTCGGTCCATATGGCCGGATCCACCATGGACCCCGCTGCTGGTCTGAAGCATCAGTCGTAATACAAGAATGAGCAAATGTTTCTCCATTTTTCTAAATTTTTTAGTCCAGCATATAGTCTAAGACAAACCTAGTAGATCACCTATATGACCGCCTATAATATAAAAATAATATTATAGCTAAACCGTAAACATAATGAAGTTTGAATATAGGCAATCTACTCGAGAGACAGCCTAAGAAAAACTGAAACTCATGTAAGGCGAGCAGAGACGTTGTGCCAGAAGCCCACAACCACCACAAAGTAAACATGTAACAGGGTAGACGTTCCGCCCAGATCAACCAACAACTCCATCGATAACAAGGTGGGTAGACAAATTGGTGTGAAGAAGACGGTCGATGCTTTTAAGATTATATGAAGTGTTTTTCCAAATGAAGAAAAATCAGCCGCGGCTTCCTATTTTTTTCTACTCCATGTTGTGATTAATTGCTCGTCTACTAGTTTCATGCATGTCTTTCTTTCAACTTAAAAAAGAAAACAGTTTCCACAGGTTATGTGAAAACACGAAGCCCTAAATTGGCTAAATAGTATTTTCTTCAAACAGATGTTAAAATTTCCAGTATATGTTTTTTTTCCAGAATTTAGAATCATACATGTAAGAGGTTGACCTAATTTCGGTTTTTTTTCCCCTGAACTAAGACATTGAATATGCTTAAATTAAACTCATAGTACCTCCTTGAAACAAAGAATCGGGTAAAAAACACCACTAAAACAAGAGGAAGTTTATATTCAGATAAGAGATCTGGTAAACACCAAGACCAAAAATATTTGAATCCGTTTTATGTACATTCGATATGTTCTCTGAGGTCTGAGTGCACATGGAAAGATGAGCTATCTACCCTGCAGCCCAAGTCGGCTAAGCCGTAGCATGCTACCAATTTTGACGATCCAACTCGAGGGCCTGTTGGATAACAGGTCTTGGCCCAAATACCCCCTGAAAAATGCAGTCTTGTAATAAATTATACATTTGAAGAGTTACCGCCCAAAACAGTCCAGCTTCAGCTCGTGGCACTGTGGCCGACCTTGGAAGGGGGCATACTTCTGACTTGGGTCAAATATGGAACGAAAACTGAGGAAAGACAAACAGGGGACAGCTACTGAAGCTATTACAACTATGAAGGGAATGGAGATGGCTCTTCAACAGAAATCTGGTCAGTGGACTTTAGCTCCCAGTTGCGTTGATTGCCATCTGTCGGATCAGACTTCGCAATGTACAGGGCCTTGTTGTGGAACTTGTGAAGAGTTTTCCGGTGACCGATGCTTACGTAAGTAATGCCTGCAGCCTCAATTTGACTGTATAGATGAGCCTGTGGCACAAAAACACTAGTTAGATTTGAAATTAAAGTATGTGCCAGCCTATATTAGTTATTTATCCACAGAAAGGGATGCCCTAGAACATCAATCCCTTCCTTTCCTTCTCCTCTAGTCCTCTGTATGGGACATTTGTGCAGGGGGTCATGAATCTAGGCCTAGAATGTTCTATGATTATTAAGCAAAACCAGTGTAGCAGCATAAAGAGAGTTTAGTTACCTCATTTGTTTCGTCAAGTGCGCTTGTTGACTCGTCCAGTAGGACCAAAGTGGGTTTGGCAAGCAACAACCGAGCAAATGCAAGACGTTGCTGCTCCCCCAGAGAAAGAACACTAGCCCAGTCATGCATAGAGTCCAAGCCATTAAAACGAGGCAATATATAATCCAACCTCACAACCTCAAGCACTTTGATCAGTTCAGCAGTTGTTGGCACCTCAGATTTGACACCAACTCCATTTGACGTGGAGACTTCAGACAGAAACGGAAGAGGATCTGCTATTCATGCACATTTCAGGAAACTGTTGCCATGAGCACTTATATACACATACATTAAATAGTTTTTTCCACCAACCACACTGCAATTTAAGTTGCTTTATTATTCAACACACAAATCCAACAACTAACAATTTTGAGCAACAAAAGAACAGCTACCTGTATGTTGAGCATCATTATCCGGTGAGCAATGAACTTGTTCGGTCCATGTAGGATACAGCAACTGTTGACGAAGTGTTCCCAAGACCATATATGGTCTTTGTGGGACAAAGAATATGCCGTTATCTCTTCTTTGCCTGGAACTTTGCAACAGTTTTTCACCGTCTAAATTCGTGTCAGATGGCTCATCAGAACTTGAATTTGATTTCTGAAGCTGTGTAGAACCTCTCACATGGTATATGACCTCCCCAGTACCACTAGTCCATAGGCCAGCCAAAGCACGTAACAGTGAGGTCTTCCCACTTCCACTAGGTCCCATCACCTAAAAGTGAAAATAAAGCATACTACTTCAGTGAAGTGTTGGAGCTGATATTATTTTGCCGAATGTACAAGTAGTTCAAGAAATGAAATACCAGTAGGTGGTCCTTGTCTTTTAGTTCCATAGTGAGTTCAGTAATAAGAATATTTCCACTTCTCGGTGTTAACAATGTCAAATTGCGTATCTCCAGAACAATGCATGAAGCAGACTGTGTTAGTGATCCATTAGAACTAAGAACAGAAGGATCGCTGCTCTTGAAAACAATGTTGATCCCATCAATGCTATCACGTTGAGATGATAGAGAAGACTCATTTCCATCCAACAGATCATCAAATTCACCTATTATGAAGAATTCAAAGTTACCCAAGTTATCAGAGAGAGGGAGGGAAGGAGGGAGTGGAGGAGACTGAAGTCACCTAGACGATCAATAACAGCTGAGAATGCACTAATTGACTGAAATTGGAAAACGATGAGAGAAAAATCACTAAGGATATGATTGAAAGCAGACACCGATTGGTTTATTACTCCAAACTCAATTTTCCCTGAGAAGTACATTGGAGCAACAACTGCAGCTGGCAGGATCTGAATTAAATATCGATAGCCATTGGTGAAAAACTCCAGATTCCGAGAAGCTATCAGCAATTCCTGAGAAACAAAGAAACATATTACATATGTGAACCGGATAAGTAATAATCTGCAGCGGAAATTTATGGTTCTATATAAAAATACAGAGCTGCTGCATAGTGGCAAGTTAAAAATAAAGTACATAAAGAGCCTGTTACTCTTGTACAAGAATTAGTTTTGAGATCTCAAACTTTTCTTAACATTTTAACACAGCAGTAATAACTAATAAAAGGTTATGACAGCATAGCAACACTGGAGTGTTACTATTAATGTGAAAATGTAACTATGCAACATAACATTCAGGGAAATCTTCGTTGTTAGCTGGTGCATGATTTTTTTTGTAGCTATAATGATATTTGATTGAATTAATTAGATTCATATCATTAATAAATTTCACAATTTGGAAATATGCTACTACAATTCGGGAAACTGTAATCATATCATTATGCACAAATTTTAGACTAAAATGCCCCTCCTAAGCACGGTAAAAAAGAACTCAACACGTCTAGGAGGAACTAGGTGGCATTGTAAATAAGAATAAATAGGCACCCAAATTCGAGTTGAAAATGAATCAAAACTAGGTGATAGGAGGTTTAGATGATGTACACCTCCCACCAACTGACCTAGGCTCAGTCCTCACCTGCCGCAATATCACTATTGTTAGCAGTCTGTTGGGATATCTTAGGATCAACTTGTATTTGATTACCACAAAAGAAAGATTAGAGCCCCAGATGAAGATGAAGTGTGATTTACATGACTATTAGATCTGACTGCAGAGAAAACCATGATATAGAACCACAATCAATCTGCTTTACCATTACCAAATGTTATTTGGCAAAAGAAAAAGGAAGATATTTCTGCCAACTCAGTGCTGTGAACATATTTGAACAACCCAAGTAAAATTACCATAATTGGTTCTAGAAAGACAAAGGAAGGATTGAAAACAAGCATGGCATGTTTCTTTATTCTGATTATGATCACTTTCTAAGCTTCATACTCTATTCCAGCTGCCATTAATGTGGCTACCATCACATAGTGATACCTAGCTCAGCAGTGATTTGTGACGGGTCGGAACTAAAAAATAAAGGAGAAACAAACAATAGTATACGGTGAAAGGGCAGTAATGCTTACACTTAAGTTTTCAAAAGCCCTCCTGAACCGATCCAACAAAAGTTGTAATTCATTTTCCTCACCACCATAAAAAGCAATTGATTCAGCATTTTCTCTAACACGGACAAGTCCATAGCGAAAATCGGCCTCTTTCTTCTCTTGCATGAAGTTCAAGCTGACCAAATTCTGTTGATCCAAGCATAACCAACTATTGATTGTTTAACAAATAAAAGAGTTTCATTTTACAGAGCTCTATGCAAGTTGTATACAAATAATTCACAGGTACCTACCTTACCAAGGAAGATACTGATAGCAGTGCCCCCAAGAGAGTAGACAACAAGAACAATGAATAATGGTGGATAAATTCCGTATAGGATGTTACTGAATGATATCAAGTCCACGGCAGCATTGAAAAGTGTGAGAGAGAATCCAAGCGCTGTTCCAGTGAACGCGCTAAGATCATCATTTATCCTTTGGTCTGGATTATCAATCATCGATTGAGATTGAATCTTGTAAAAAGTTCTGTTTTTAAAGTAACGCTTCATGTAATAACTTGTCATCCAGGATCGCCATCTCAAAGAAAGTGTTTCCCTTGCATAGTCTCTCAAGACAAAGAACTGCATAGAAAGAAATTTCGACGTACCAAGTTGAAAAACATGAACATCAAGTTTATCTGAACATAAATTGAAGAAACTAGAATAATAAACGAGGGGAGAGAGAGAAGGAAGTATTTTTGTCTATTAATAGGTACAAATACAAGGAGTAGAAATTGCCCATAAAAACCTGCTGAAAACCACGAATTCAGTGTGGAAATTAGACTGTTCAGTGCTATGGCTTCGGCTTGGAAGTAGTGTTAAAAGGAAGAGAAGTAGTGAAAAGACCATCAGCAAATTTTAGTGATGTCTTTGGGACATCTAGGCTGCATCTTTGGGACAGCCTAGGGAAGGAGGCAACTGGATTTTACAACAGAAGCCGAATTCTTATTAAGGATGCTTATCAGTTTACATGATAGAAATAGCTAATGGTACGATATAAATCACTGGTGTAAGGTGTTTATCGTAGAAAACTATGGTCATGTTGCCTTCCACATATTAGTACACTAGCGTTACAGAAAAGTAGAGAAACTTGGGAGAACAGAATATAGCGAAAGAACTATCTTTGGAAAGGAGTGCATGGAAATCAAATATGCCCTTTTTCTACTACCATTAATATTAATGCTACTATTATTACTACCTTTTTTTCATGCTGTCACCTGTGTCTTCTGTTGGGTTTCATCTCTAGCTACACCAACTTACTTGGGACAAAACACAGAAGCCTTTGTTGCTGTAGTTGCGCAGGTGTTACCAAAAAATAAATAAAATCCTTTTGGTCGCTGATAGGGAAATGGTATTTGCTTTAAACACAAAACATTACTAATATGCTAAGACTTCGCAACTAGTGTCAAGGCAGTACAAATAGTTGTAATAGGCTAACAGCATGAAGAGCAATACCTAAAAAAGAGCAGCAATATGCTCACCGGAATTCCTCCAGCAAAAGCACCCAGGTAGTAGAGCAATTGTGTGGTAAATTTTTCTTGATCCTTATCTTGCAAAAGAAAACACAAAACATGTATTAGCAAATAAAAGAAGCTATTGTATAACTACTTTCAATAGTACAGAATGAATCTTTAGACTTGTTTATGTAGCTAAAATATCTTTTTTCTTGCCTACTCCGTATATGAAGATCAATGAAATCTAATGAGGTAATTCTTTCGGGAACTTTAGCACTTCATGTGCTACAAGAAGAAATACCACCTCCCCTTATCCTAATCTTATCAAGTGTTCTGGCTATTGTGTGTTTGTGTATTTATTAAGGAAGTTACGAGATCATAACAATTTTAACAGAACACCAAGCCATACCAGCAAGGGCGTTGTAGAAGTCACGACCCAGGAAGTTAAATCCGACACTAATCCCTGTGGTTCCCAACGTGAGGGCAAACACAGCAGCAAGCCTGAGCCTTGCTTGGGTTTTATGCTCTGACCACCAGTAGGGGGCAGCAACTTTCCAAAATCTTGTAGCTAGTGTCTTGAGGTCTGAACCAGATCTCTACAAGTACCAGCATGTGGAGCCAAAAGGAAAAAGCACACATTCATCAGCAGACAGCAGTTAGCAAATAGTAAGACAACACAAGAGTCACCAGGGTTTGAGGAGTAACATAAGGGTTTGGTACAAATACAAATAGTGTGGGACCGTAATAGCCTCAGGGGGTAAAATAAAAGAAAGAGTATCTAGGATCGCTACACTACATGCGACTTCATGAAACGGAACAGAAGCTGACAGATGAAATCAAAACTTTGATAGCCCTTCCACAAAAGAATGATAACTAACCTAAGACATGCGCGCAGGCTAGAATTGCATTTAAAATAGGACAGTGTATCTCAAATGTTATAAAGTTTGACATTGATCCAACAAGGTTGAAGCACATTAAGACGTCATCACAGCAATTACACATCCAGATTTGAACTGAGCTTAATTGTGTACTACATGGTCACACCCCACACCTCCAGCCTCAGACCAGTCTACACAATTCCCACTGCGAAACCTACCAATGCAGCGGCACTCTAAAACCACAAGCGCAGTGGCATCACGAACCGAAACCTGGAGACACGGATTCTGAGCACTCCAGTCGTACGTACGTGCTCTAAAATCAAAGTGAGCTCTGCCCAAGCAAAGCGAGCACCGAGCAGATCATGCCCAAAAGGCAAAAGGGGGAGCATCACATCACCTTCTCCGGGGAGTCGGGGGCAGCGACCTCCCCGCCGCCGCCGGCAGCGGCCGGAGGCGGCGGCGCGGCCCTGCGCTGACCGCGCCGGCGCGTGCTGCCGGATGCCACGGCCGGAGGGTGCAGGAGTCCGAGGCGCCGCGCCGCTGAGGCGCGACCGAGGACGGGCGCGAGGCGGTGGGAGTGGGGTGGCCGCGGCAGCAGCGGCACTGGTAGCGGCGGCCGTTGCGGAGGCGCGGTGGACGGGAAGCACATGGGGGTAGGTAACCGCATCCCTTTCCCTTTCCCCCCTTGTCGTTCGGATGATGGTATGGTTTCTGGTGGATGGATTCTTCCGTGCCTTGCAGCGGAAGGCTCGCGCGCTCTTGCCGTGGGGGAGCAATGGCGCACGCCGCAGCGGAGGCGTGGGGGTGGGGCGGCCTCTGGGCTTTGGAGGGAATGGAGTAGGCTGGCGGCGGCGGAGGGGCCACGAGCTCAGCTGTGCCCGGTTGGGCTACGGCTACGGCCGTTTGATCTGGAGGCAGATGGGTCGCTGGCGTGTGGGTCCGCGACGGAACGGGGCCTCGTGTCGTGCCGGGGGCCACACGCAGCCTATCCATCCACCGACGCAACACAACAGGGATCCAGATTGGGGAACCATGCGGCCCAGTGTAGACAGAAAGCACGGATGCAGAGGTTCGTTTATGCACACCTACGCTCTCCTACCACACTGTAATTCAGTTTCGAACCTCTGAAAAAAAGTATTGCTCATCATAGGTATACCAGTTTTGACACTCTTGTTCTATTTAACTTTTTATAAAAATATGTAAAAAAAATCAAGTCATGCTTAAAGTATATTACTCCCTTAGTCCCATTTTATAGGTCATTTGTCTTTTTTACACCAACTTTAACTTAATCATCTTATTAAAATATTTCATAGTTATCATGTATTTTTATTATAATTTAGTTTAGTATATAATATACTTTAACCATGATTTGGAATTTTTTTCATGTTTTCGTAAAATTTTTCGATAAGACGAGTTAGCCAAACTTGGTGTAAAAAAAAACCAAACGACCTATAAATTAGGACGGTGGGGGGTATATGTAAACTAAATTGTAGTGAAAATAAATGATAAGTATGATTTTTTTAAATTATATGAGTTAGTTAAAATAGATGTCAAAAAAGTCAAACTACCTGTAATTTAGAACTGAGAACTATACATAGATAAATAATAGTATGATACAGTTGCAATTAATTATTAAATATGGGGTTCTATTTTTATTTTGGATCGGAGCCTCTAAGTTTAGTACACGCGGCTGTGTTCATTTTCCAAATGCAAAAGAACAAAAAAAAAAAAAAAACGCTAGTACGTGCTGAGTATGGGCGGGTGGGCGTAAGGGCCGGTGAGCCAGCCATCCGCGATGCGGCGGTTGGCCGCCTCGGTGAGATGCACGCCGTCCCAACTCACGTACGCCGACGGCGGGTCCAAGGCGCTGACGCCCGGCATGCCGCACAGCGCGGTGAGGTCGAAGTTGTACGGCCCGCCGCCGCCGCAGCAAGCCTTGAGGGCACTGCCGTCTGATTTCCCGTTGAACCCGTATCGGTCGGGAGACGTCAGGAAGTCGACGATGGGCGTGTAGAAGTCGGCGTAGGCGATCCTCGCGTCGGGGTGCCTGGCGTCGAGCCGCGCCAGAGCACGGCGGAGCTGCTGGTTGTGGTCCTTGGACAGCAGGTTCAGCTCCTTGAGGCAGCCCGTCGCCGGCTCGTGCTCCCCTCCGGTCTGGTTGGCGAAAAGTGCCAGGTTCCCCGGCGCGCACCCCAGCGGCGGGATCCCCGACACGACCACCGCCTTGGCGCCGTCGCTCACCAGTTTCTACGACACAAGGTAGTGGAGATCCAGCAGCGTTTTTTGGTTCAGTTTCTGCAAGCAAAGGTAGTGGAGCACTGGAGCTAGCGAGGAGAGGACGATATACGATCAATTACCTCAGTGGCGGCGCAGATCTTTCCGACGACCTCAGCCACGTGAGATCCAATCTCGTCGACACTCTTGTTGCCGGCGAGCAGCATGACGGCGTAGTCGTTCCAGCCGAGCTCGCCGATGACGAACAGCGCCTGCGCGAAGTACTCCTGGCATGCTATATACAGATTGCAGCAGCGCATGTACGTTTCAGATCCAGGAGTATGAGCATGCATCATGCGTGTACTCATGTAGCGTGCAGTGTCACGAGACTCACGACGACCACCAACCTTGGGGCGAGCTGCAGAGCGCGGGCTTGAGGGCGTCGAACCATCCTAGCTGGACGCTGAGGGAGATGTTGAACGGAGACACGGCTTTGAAGCCGTTGTCCACGAAGAACGCCCGCTCCAGCGCCGTGGCTCCGCCCACCGCGAAGTTGACGCCTTGCCGGAAGCTCTGGTTCGTCGTCGCCAGCGACGGCGGGAGGAGAGGGAGCCCCAGTGCTTCAGCTGCAGACGCGGACGACATTTCTTATTATTTGCACATCGATCAGGCTCATGCATCGCCGTTTTCCGATCAGGTCCTAGCATAGCAGCTTGCCGGAGAGGGAGCGAAACAGGACTTATACTATTAGACTTACCGATGAAATCGATGGCCAATCTCCCGTCGGAGGCGCGGCCCGTGGGATTCTTGAAGAAGGTCATCCCGTACGGCGGTTTCGCGATCCATACACCAGGTGTCGACGAGACGCCGTAGAGGATGACGAGGTTGCCGGTGTCGGTGTAGGAGTCGCCGAAGCTGAAGATGGAGGTGTAGTTGGACGGGATCGAAACGGACAAATTGAAGAGCAACATAAAGATTTGTAAGACGAAGAGAAGCATGGGCTTCATCTTGGCTTATTGGCTTTCTGAAGGAAATGTACGGTTTTTTTTTTTTTGGACAGGTTTCTGGTTTGTACTCGTATTTTCAAGATCGGGATCTGAGTCATTTGCTTCAACGTTGCTCCATGCATCAAGAGAATAATCTAAGCTGCATTTCTTAATCTGCAACATGCTTAAATCTTACAAAATCAGTACATGATTGCCTGTAAAGTCAACCAGCTATACGTTTTCATAATGTGCAACAATTACATGTTGTGTTAGAATTAATCTCGGGCGACTTCCTTGACTGAGAAAACTAGGGTCTTACAAAATTATTATTCACTACATGATTGCCTGTACAGTTTATCAATTACTCACTCTGTCCCAATTTATAAGCCGTTTGATTTTTTTACACTAAGTTTGACCCGTTCGTCTTATTCAAAAAATTTCATAATTGTCATTTATTTTCATTATAATTTAGTTTACCATATAATATAATTCAACTACAACTTGATTTTTTTTCATATTCTCGCAATTTTTTTGAATAAGACGAGCCGGTAAAACTTGGTGAAAAAAAGGTCAAACGACCTATAAATTGGGACGGGGGAGTATACGTCAACAAGTAATACACGTGTAGCTAGGCATACATAGGAAGGAAGAAAACTGAATCTAGGTGTAGTTATGGTCTTTGCCACCTGATGAATGTCTAGTTAAAACCGATTTATATTCGACTTTTAGCTATTTCTTTATAATTTTTAGATATAGTTAGAGTAATAAAAATGCAGGTATATATGGAGCTCCTCTGGAATACCCACAAATGCACATCACTTTAATATTTTTTTTCAAAGGCAAGTTTCGTGTATATTAATTTGCCAAATTCAGGTGTGCCTAGTACAAACAAATATATATCCAGGTTTAAGGTAGACAACCCTAAAAAGACCTGTGCTTACCATTGGACATTGGCAGATGAACTTATATGTTATAAAAAGAAAAAGAAAAACTGTGTAAGTATTTAGGAGGAAGAAAAAGACAGCACTAGCGGGAATTAACGTGACTACGACCATCACAGTTCGAGTTTGGTTCGAAGACTGTCATTATTCTTCACCACGAGTACAATAGTAGTATTGCTCATGACGCACGCCTTAATTCAATTCGTAGGAAATTAAATAATTCAGGTTACCCGTAACCCTTTACATATTGCTAATAGTGTTTGCAGTTGTTGATGGTGTTAAGCCAGCCACCGGCAATGTAGCGGTAGGCTGCCTCCGTGAAGTGGCCATCCCAATATAAATACGCTGATGGATCCCGGCACACCGTCGAGCCCGGCATGCCGCAGCCGGCGCTGATGTTGAAGTTGTACTTTCCGCCTCCACCGCAGCAAACACGCAGGATATCTCTCGTTAAACCTGCAGCAGCAGCAGCAGCACAGCACCAGCAGCAATAATTACGTATTCATCAACAGGCTCGCTTTCTGACATAACAATTAATTAGTCAGTCTCTGATTAATGTTCGAAGAAGCAACGGAGCATGTCTAGATCTCTGCATGCAACTAGTAATTAATTAGCTAGCTAGTAGTAAGATGGTGGTACTACGACGACGGAGACACATGCATACTGACCTAGCTTTTCTGGGGACTCGACGATCTGCATGATTGGAGTAAAGAAATCGGCGCAGATGACTCTGACATTTCTGCGCTTGGTTTCGACGTCGCCGATGGCCTCCTGCAGCAGCGAGTTGTGGTAGACGGAGAGATCGTTGAGCTGTTTGAGACAGCCAGTCCGAGGGTCGTAGCCCGCCGGATCGGCGCTGGGAAACATGGCTAGGTTCGGCGGCGAGCATCCTAGCGGCGGGATCCCGGAGACGACCACCGTCTTCGCCCCATGTTTGATCACTCTCTGACAAGATAATATATAACCACAGGTTGGTGACATGGATCCGGAGATCCATCGGCTGGTTATTATACCACTGCTGCCGCTGAGATGGTCTTTGGGCCATTTACCCTTGGCCGACCGTAAGACGTCGACTCGTGTCAGCGGTTTGGATGACGTCAGTGAGTCACCAATGTTGTGTGACAGAAACGTTGGGCTGATGGGTGACGAGTAGAATTGTTAGCAGGGGTGGAAACAAGCCCCGGGCCACCCGGACTATGGCCCAAAAATTTTTTTACCCCCTCCCCCATAAATTTTTGGCCCAACAGCAGAACAGCCCAAGTGCCCAACCCCGACAGCCACCAGCTCCATCCCTGCCCTAGCCGCCCCTCCCGCACCACTGCGCGTGCCGCCCTCGCCCGCCTGGCCCCGCGGCCCATGCCGCCGTCGCCGTCGCCCGCCTGGCCCTACGCCGCCGTCGGACCGTCGCCCTCGCCCCTCGCCCACCTGGCCCCGCACAGCCGTCGCCCTCGCCGGCCCCGCCTGGCCCCGCGCCGCCGTCACCATCACCCGCCCCGCTTGGCCCTGCGCCGCCGTCTCCCTCTCCCGCTTGGCCCTGCGACGCCGTCGGACCGTCGCCCTCGCCCCTCGCCCTCCTAGCCCCGCGCCGCCGTCGCCCCCGCCCCCCCTTCCGCGCCTCGCCGCCTCCAGTGCGTCCGCGGCTCCGCGCCGCACCGTCCGCGGCTCCGCGCCATCGCCAGGGCCCAGGCGCCTCCGCCTTCGGGGATCCCCGACCCGCCGTCCGCGCCTCCGCGTCCGCTCCGGCCCTCCTCGGCTCCCCGGACGCCGATCCCCGCCTGGCCGCCTCCTCGGCTCCCCGCAGTCCGCGCTTGGCGCCTCTGGCCCTCCGCGGCTATGCCCGTCCGCAGTCGTGGACCGCGGTGGAGCTCTGCCCCGACAGGCAGCGGGCCAGCCCCAGGCAGGGCCTCTGCGGCTCTGCCTCCGCCTGACTGCCTCACGCCCTCACCGCAATAAGCAAGGACTAAGGAGGTAGATTAACAGCAAATGGTGCTTATCAGCTTAGGTTGTGTAATACTGTATGTGAATTGTATGAATGTATGAATCTACGATGGATCCTGAGCAAATTTATTTGATTTATGGCTACAGATTAGAGGTAGACAATGGAAAGACATAGGACATTGACATTGAGATCTTTTTTGCTCCGGCGATAACACCTATCATTCCAGTAGAAGCACCAGAAAATGTCAACATAAATCTTCAACAATCAGTAGAAATAGGTGCTAGTATTGATACTCATATTGATGCCCCTATGGTTAATGCTCCTACCGTTGATGTCCCTACTGTTGATGCTCCTAGTGTTGATGCCCCTATTGTTGATGCCCCTACTGAAAATAATGTTGATACTCCTATTGAAACTCCTGCTACCAATGAAGAGTTAGGGTTTAATTCCTCAGAAATAGTTGCTGATCCTGGACTTAGAAAACTAATTGAGGAGTACGACATAAACATTAGAGATGCTGTTAGAAGAGAATATTTGATAAGGGGTCCATGTCAACCAATTGGTCATGTGTATCCAAAAAAGATACAAAGTGGTAGAAAAAGAAGCTTCGTTGAATCATGGTTCAAAAACCATGTTTGGTTAGAATATAGTGTTAGCAAAGATGCAACTTTCTATTTTTATTGTTACCTTTTTAAGCAACCAAGACCTAAAAATTATGGTGTTGATGCTTTCACAAACGAGAAAGTTTCTAATTGGAAGAATGCAAGACAAATATTTAGAGGGTATGTGGAAAAAGTGGACAGCTTGCATAATAAAGCTAGACATCATTGTGAGGATTTTAGGAATCAAAGGCAAAGTGTGGAACATGTGATGTCAACTATAACTGAACAAAATGAAGCGAAATATTTGGGTCGCCTCACTGTGATATTGGCTATTGTGAGATTTCTTTTATTGCAAGCTCTTGCATTTCGTGGCCATGATGAGTCTCGTATTTTTGCTAATAAGGGAAACTTTCTTGAATTGACTGATTGGTTGAAAATGAGAGATGAAAGTGTCAAAAACTTTCTTGACAATGCTCCTGGAAATAATTTACTTACTTCACCATATGTACAAAAAGATATATGTGAGGCTTGTGGTAAGCAGATAACTAAAGCCATCTTAGATGACATTGGAGATAAAAAATTCTCTATTCTCGTGGATGAGTCTCGTGATGCATCTATCAAAGAACAAATGGCTGTTGTTTTGAGATTAGTTATTGACTCTCCTTTACTCCTTTATGTATGAGGTCAGTTTTTTTTCTTTTTGATAATGGATAGCCATTTATTGTTGCTGTTTTTTGTTGTCTTAGGTATCTGAACAGCAAAGGGCATATGATTGAGAGATTTTTTGGTGTTGAACATGTTCCCGACACAATATCAGTGGCACTACAAACAGCTTTGGATGCTATGCTACTTAGTCATGGTTTATCTATACATAACATTCGAGGACAAAGGTACGATGGGGCATCAAATATGAGAGGTGAATTCCATGGGCTACAAAGATTGGTACTAGATGAAAATCCCTATGCATTCTATATACACTGCTTTGCACATCAGTTACAGTTAGTTATTTCACTTGCTAAGTATTGTTCTTCTGTCACGGATTTTTTCAACTATACCACTTTGATTCTTAACACTGTCAATGCATCTTCTAAGAGACATGGCCAATTGGCCCAAAAATACCATAATAATATAGTGAGAGGATTAGAAAATGATGAAATTTTTTTCTAGAAGAGGAAAAAACCAATCTTGCAAGACTTGGGGATACTCATTGGGGGTCACATCAGCCGTTTGCAACTCATGTGGCAAGCAATATTGGAGGTGTTAGAGAATATATGTGATGATGGCCCTACAACAGCCACAAAAACATGTGCAGCAGGTTTGTTAAAACAAATGGAAAGTTTTGAATTTGTGCTCATTATGCATTTTATGATAAAATTATTAGGTAAGACTAATGATTTGTCACAATGCTTGTAAAAGAAGGACACAAACATAGTCCGTGCTGTATCATTGATTGGGGTCACATTACAGAAGGTGAATGATCTTAGAAAACATGGTTGAGAAGGGATCTTTGAAGCTACAAAACAATTTTGTGTCAAGCATAACATCATAGTGCTAGATATGTTGGAAACAACTGTTGCTAGGGGTCGTTCGAGGGGCCGTGGAGGCCAGTTAGTAACTTACCAACATCAATTTCATCGTGAAATCTATAATGTGGTACTTGACCAGTTTATTGTGGAGTTAAATAATTGCTTTGGTGAAAGATCTACACATATGTTGCGATGCATGGCATGTCTTGATCCTAGGAATTCCTTTGCAAATTTTAACATAAATAAGTTAGTTGGCCTTGCCAGAATATATACCGCAGATTTTTCTCCATATAATTTGGTATGCTTGGAGGAACAGCTTGAGACATTTGTTGGTGAAGTGAGAGATGACTCTGAATGGTCAAGTTGTAATGACCTTGGTAGGATTGCAGAGCTGATGGTTAAGAGTGGAAAGCATGTGAATTTGGATTTAGTATATCGTCTTATTGAGTTAGTTTTGATATTGTCGATGGCAACTGCATCTGTGGAAAGGGTCTTTTCAGTTATGAATATCATCAAAACAGAGTTACGAAATAAGATGCCTGATGATCGGTTAAATCACCGTATGGTATGCTATACTGAGAGAGACATATTTACCAATATTGAAAATAAAAAAAATACTAAAGCACTATTAAGATATGAGAAATCTCAGGATTAGTCTACCTCGTTCCAGTGGTATTTACATTCTACAAAATCCTTGTTCTAATTTTTGTTTTACATTATCTTTGTTGGCCGTTTCAAGTATTTAAAATATGTTTTTTTCACTCTTGCGGTACGTTCTATCCCTGGACTTGCAACAATTGATGAAGAAGATATCGTCTCGTAATGATGGTTTTTGTATGTTCTCTGTCTTTTTATGTACTTGTAGAATTTTTTTTTTGCATGCTTTTGTTGTCAAGACTCGGCCCGAGGCTTGGATGAATCCTGGTTCCACCACTGATTGCTAGGTTTACTCTCACATCCGTAATTGATAGTGGGAGTGCACGGCATATAAAGCGGAGGTAGCCCTCACCAAATGGACTAGCTTTTTGGTCTGAGTTAGACCAACAAGTCTTATATGTCAGAGACTCTTTGATATGGATTTGTTGAGCCGCGGCTCGTGGACGCCAAGCGAGCAGAACCGAAATGTCGCTGTGCCACTCTAACAATCGGCGTGGAGGACGAACTGGATGTCGGGCGTGTAGTAGTCGGCGTAGACGATGCGCACGCCGTGGTGCCTGGCCCGGAGCTTTGAGATCTCGCGCTGCAGCGCGGCGTTGTGCGCCCAGGACAGCGTTTTGAGGTCCTTAATGCAGCCGATCCGGGGGCCGTAGTGCCGTACCCGTCCGGCGGATGGTCGCCGAACGAGGACACGTACAGCGGGAAGCAGCCGATGGGCATCGTGCCCGGCACCACCAGCTCCACCGCGCCCTCCGGATCAGCGCCTCGACGCCCCGGCCGATGGAGGCCACGACGTGCAGCACCAGGGCGTGCACCTTGGACAGAGGACGGAACGCGAACAGCGTCGACCCGTAGTCGTTGCCGCCGAACTCGCCCACGATGAACAGCGACCGCCGTGAAAGCTCACGGCACGCTTGCGCCGAGCTGCAGATTCGGGGCGTCATGTCCTAGAACCACTTGATCTGGGTGTGCAGGGAGCCCGATCTCCACATGCCTTTGTCCAGACCGCGTTCCTGGAAGAAGCTCAGGTCCAGCGCCGTCGCGCCCGTGATGGCGAAGTTGGCGCCGCGGTGGAACGTCGCGTTCTTCGTCTTGGACGGCGGCAGCAGCGGCCGACCCAGCTCCTGCGCTTCATGCATGTGTATCAATCCAAAGACCACCAGAACGTGCGGTTGGAGAACTGTTGCCTTTGCCCGCCCGGCCGATCACGGTGTCAGCTGCACGCGTACGTACCGATGAAGTCGACGACGACGCGGCCATCGGAGACGCGCCAGTGCGGTAGCCGAAGTAGGTCATGCCGTACGGCAGGCGCGCCGTCGCGAGGTAGTCTGGGATGCCGTCCACGCAGAGGTTGCCCGTGTCGGACAGCGAGTCCCTGAAGCTGAATATGGCCACGTGCTCCCGCGCCACGGTTCCGGCGGTGTCCCCACCACCTCTGCCGCCACCGCTAACAAGGCGAGATACAACGCTCCACCACCTCCCTCGTCCCTGCGCGGCACGGCCTCCGCCCTCCACCGCGGCCACCACTAACCGAGGTGGATCTATGCCCCCACCACTAGCACCGCCCGACCGCCGTCCTCTGCCACCGCCAGCTGGCGGCCTCCCTAGCCACCCTCTCTAAGACCGGAGATCACATGTAACCCCCCACCTCCGAAACCCCAAACCTTAACCATACCCCGAACCCTAATCTCGCCGGCTAGAGTCAAGGAAGAAGGGTGACATGGTGTTCTTGTATTTGTTGAAAAATTCGAGTTTTGGAAACCCCTAAAACACTCGATTGATCTTTAATTAGCTTTCAAAAAAAATAATGAGGCGGTGTAAGATCAGTGGGTGCTTGATGGCTCTGATGGTGTGCACAGTTAGACTTATTATGGGCAACCCGCTCCGCCCAAAAAAAAATCCGACTAGGTCCGACCCATGCAATAATAATAGTAACCATTTCGTCTAATTGTCTGATCCACTCTTCTCATGGTTTATTTCCTGAGCAATACGTGGTTAGAGGCTAGCGGCAGTGGTCTTGCTGCAGTTTTTTACGTCGGCCAAGTTTGTTACATGCCTTGGCCCGCGTGATGTATGGAATCTTGTGTTCATTTTAGTTCTATATTTTAATATAAACAGATTTATTTCTCTTCAGTCGTCTGATATCTGTCTATCTATTAGTCAAATTGTTTGGTGTGTGTTTTGTTAAATTACTACATATATATAAAAAATTACTATATATTTTTGCACTGTAATTTTTTGTATTGTATTATATATTTTTGATATGTGACTGATGGATTGCATTTCATCAGTCATTTATGTGGTAGTATAAAATATAATTGATATATTGAATTCCTTCGGTCATCGTAGAGAGCCGTTCGATTAAAATCAAATGATTGTAAAATGTGTCTGATGAAAAATTAAATATCAGTCACCAGACTAGAAATCACACCCTAATATAAATATGTGTAGTTCTCGTGCGAAATCGACGGAAAAAAGGCTTGCATGTTCGAATAGAGATCCTTGACACGCTGTGACGTAACTCATGCAGCTTCCATGGCGTCATTCCGTCAACGGTAAAGGGTGTGGGTGCACCCAGTGGTCTGGCGCCGGTCATAGCAGTGGCGCCATAGAGACTTGATCGTGGTCAGGGGCGGAAACGGCCCCGGACCACCCGGGCCATGGCCCAACAGCCCAACCCTGACACTCCAGTCCTCAGCTGCGTCCCTGCTTTATCTGCCCCTCCCGCACTGCACGCAGTCGCTAGCCCGTCGTCATCGCCCTCCTAGCCCCCCACCTCCGCACCCCGCCTTCTGCGCCTCGCCGCCTCCGGTGCGTCCGCACCTCTCCGCCGTTTGCGCCACTGCCAGGCACCTCCGCCTTTGCCTCCGGGGATCCCTGGCCCGCCGTCTACGCCTCCGCCTTGGCTTCGACATTCCTCTGCTCGCCGGACGCCGGTCCCGCCTCCCCGGCTAGCCGGCTCCCCGCCATTCGCGCTCGGCACCTCTGGCCCTCCGCGGCTGCGCCTTGCGCACCGTCCGCACCCGCGGCGGAGCTTTGCCCCGGCCCCAGGCAGGCAGGCAGGGCCTCTACCTCCGCCTGGCTCTGGCTGCCTGACTGTAATGTGAATTGTATGATGAATCACTGTTCTTCTTTGACAGCAAATTTTATTTGATTTATGGCTGCAGATTAGAGGTAGACAATAAAAACACATAGGACATTGACATTGAGATCCTTTTTTGCTCCGGCGATAACACTTGTTATTCCAGCAGAAGTACCATAAAATGTCAACATAAATCTTCAACAATCAATAGAAATATGTGCTATTGATACTCATATTAATGCCCCTGTGGTTGATGCTCCTACTGTTGATGTCCCTATTGTTGATGTTCTTACTTAATATGCTCCTATTGAAACTCTTGCTACCAATAAAGATTTAGGGTTTAATTTCTCAGAAATAGTTGCTGATCCTGAACTTAGAAAACCAATTGATGAGTACGACATAAATATTAGTGATGCTGTTAGAAGAGAATATTTGGTAACTGCATCTGTGGAAAGGGCATTTTTAGCTAAGAATATCGTCAAAACTGAGTTACAGAATAAGATGGCTGATGATTACCGTATGGTGTGCTATATTAAGAGAGACATATTTACCAACATTGAAGATGAAAAAATATTAAGGTACTATCAAGATATGAGAAATCGTAGGATTAATCTACCTCATTCCAGTGGTATTATATTCTACACAATCTTGTTCTAATTTTTGTTTTACATTATCTTTGTTTGCCGTTTCAAGTATTTAAAATATGTTTTTTTTCATTCTTCTAGTAGGTTTTACCTCTAGACTTGCAACAATTGATGAAGAAGATGCCGTCTCGCAATGATGGTTTTTTAATATTCTTTATCTTTGCATATACCTTTAGAACTTTTTTTGGCATGTTTTCGTTGTCAAAACTTGGCCTGCGGTTTGGATGAATCCTATTCCGCCGCTGATCGTGGTCCGTGCATGTACACGCAGGATGGTAAATAGCGCAGGTACTAGAATCAGACAAGTTACTAGTGCTACCCCGTACGTCTCAAAAAAGATGTAAATCTGGCTTCGAACCATTTTTGGAACCAAGGCAATATGTGCCAACTACGTGATATTTCCTATTATAGTCGTTGAAGATGATCAATTTACCATTAACGAACATCAAGTGTTAGGTAATGCTCATTTGTGCGATTTAATTCATTATTGGGGGTGTGGTCTAGGGAATCAAACCATCCCAAATAAAGGTGGGTGCATCGTGGGGAATTTTGGTAGAAATGTGGTCACGTGGGATGACCACGTTCCTCATCCAAGTAGTTATTAGGTATTGAGGAATGAGCGGTGAATCAACCCATTTTATTCCATAAACAAAATAAAAAATTAAAAAGTGAGAAGACGATGGACCAGTCCACTACACAACTCATTCCATTCCATTAGTCTTTGTGTTGGGGCATATTAATAGTACAACTTACTCTTGTTCAGCCCCCTTGTACGATTGCTAACACCCCTCTTTATCAGTACAATGCAGGTTCTTTGGGACTTCTTTGCCGAGAAGCTTGGCTAAAATGCCTTCTTTGAAACTAGCATGTAAAGAAGCTTGGTTATAAAGTTTTGCTTTGGTTATTGGTAATGTTTTCTTTGGAAGTAAAAGCAATATATAATTAGCCTTCAAAGAAGCTTGCTAAGCTTATTTTTTGTCAAAGCAACTGAGGTCTCTAATTCCTTCTATTCTATTTACCATGCTATGTATAAAGCTATGAGTGGTGTTCGTTCAGCATGAGGATTATAATTATCTGTGCCTACGTGTTCCCTTGTCATGGCTAGCTCATTAAAAGTATCTCTAAAAAAGGCTTCCATGTAATTAATTTTGTGATTTCGTGAAAACTACCGGCAGAGATATTTATATCTTTTTAAGATCTTGGAGTTCAACATAATCATTTTTAGGGAAAATTGGGATGCCTTAGAAAACTTCACTCATGCAAGCCTCGAGTCTTGATGCAAGTTTCAACGTGATTTATGAAATCTCTGAAAGGGACATATGTTCTCTCCGTCTCAAATTGTAAGGGATTTTAGTTCTCTTTTTATTCATCCACATTCATATAGATAGTGATGAATATAAACACATATTGAACATTTGTACATATAGAAATGAATGAATTAGTGGTGGCCTAAAACCCTTATAAATTGAGAGGTAGGGAGTATGACATTATAATTGCTCTTGAAGTACCTGTCATGTTAAAAAATATAAGTCAAACACTGTAGGAAGTGGGCGTTGTCTATCCTTCTCGATGTATATGGACACAATGTTTTTTCTCATGGCTTTTTTTTTCTGAAAAGTTTTGGTTCCTGTAGTAACACAGGACACAGAACTAGTGTATAAAGAATTATACAATGAAATACTGGACCGTCCATCCCTGGACTAGCTCCTGATCAGGCTCAGACCGGTGATAGCTCGGATCGTTTCAAGTAAAAAGCTTACAAACTGCTCTTTCAATTGGCAGGCTACACAACAAAATAGCGCACAATCAGGCCAAGAAAGCAAGACAAACACTGTCTTCCCATCCTACATTTAGATGTTCAAACTCTTTGCATGGGAATTGCCCGATCCTTGAAACTTTTCAGTCCCCAACCGTCTGATTGGGGACAGATTGTACTTCAGCTTGTTTCATGCTGTTAATCTAATATAGCTGACGTCCGTTATAAAAAAACTAGCTCCTGATCAGTTATGCCCATGTCAGCGCAGGAGAGCCCAGCTAAGCCTCCAACCTAGTACTTCACTGCAAAGATTTCCGCTCTAGTTCTCTCGACAGCTTCAGTACATGTATGTCAATCCTGCAACAAGAGACCACGATGATTTCATTATTACAACGGCAATGCTAGGCAAGTAATGCAAAGTGAAATTTCATTAACCTTCAGGTAGCCCAGTGCAGACTCACGACATTTGGCAAGCAAAAACATATAACCGCATGCATGGCAAATTCCTTGCAAAAACACATCGGTGGCTGTCCGCGGAATAAAGCACAAAGGAATTATATATCATTTGGATCGAAAAATTCAGTTATAGATGATCGCAAGCATGTCAATGGGCAACAGGCGTACCTCTTCCGGCTCAATCTTCACAGTTACGTCTTCCAGGCATTTCATCATCTTCTCAAAATCCTGAGAACGATAGGTGATAATATTTTTGAAACGACCATCTTTGAGCTTTATCGCTGTATCTTCAGCGAATATAGACAAATTACCCACAAGCCTCTAAGAGCGCCAAGAAACGAGAGGGCAGCTTCCATGTTGAACTTTCTGTAGTATGCGTCCTCAGCAACATTACAAAATATAGCTACATACGTCCTAACCATCTATAATTTAGAGAAAAAGTTTGTTATATTGCTCGCAAGGGCCGCTTAAAATGCCATGAACCTCACAGTAAATGTTTTTCCTGGTCCACCGTATGTTGACAAAATTGTATTGTGCCACCTCTTAACCTCGCAATATCCTATAACGTTTCAATGAAATGATGAGGCAAGCCATGAACACACAGAATATTTAAGGAAAAAGGACCATATTTACTTCCCCAAACAATCCAATTTTCCATATAACCTTCAAACGAAATCTTGGCTTAATTTACTACCCCAAGATTTCCAATAACAGAAACTTCACTTCTATTTGGTTTTAAAATGTGGTATTGTCAACTTGCCATCAATCCAAAGCGGCAGTTACTAAGATATATAAAGTTTTCTCGTAGTAGGCGCATGTCAATGAATCATCCCCTTCCTCCCTAGAAGCTGCTACTATTGAAACGCGGCAATCAGAAGCCTTCAGAGGGGCAGGGGACCAGAAAGCCCACAAGAGCTTATAGAGGAAGATACAGGAACACGAAATTAATAAAGGGGAGAAAAGAATGGACTTTTCTGTGATGCATGGAGATGAAGGGCAAGGTCACCTTGGGTAAAGATATAACATTAGGAAATACTAAATTCTGGTATTTTGCTCAATGGCAGAGTCCCATGGACGGACATTTGTTAGACATCAATCCATTGGCCTGACGCAAGAGCAATACCGTACACATGAGGATCCGATCAACAACATATGGGCAAGAGCTAGGCACAATGAGGATGACCGCAGCTGAGCAAATGGCTCAGCTCGTGAGGCTTTCGGATCTTATACAACACTACAACAGATTCAGCTAGTAGACACAATGGGATCATTTGGGGTTGGGGGTGGACTAAAAACGGTCCGTAATCGGTACACAGCAAAGTCTGCCGATCCGATCAAATTCCAAAGGTTCCTACAACGGCTTTGAAGCAAAAGTTATTTGGAGTGCACAAATTCATTTATTGGTTGTTGGTGCAAACAAAAGTCCTAACAGCGAGAACTGGCCCTGTAACCCTGATGTGTGCCCTCTGTGTGATCAACAGCGTTGCTAAGGAGGTTTGCGAACTAGTTAACGCATGGACAGAAGGCATCGTGAGATGAAGCCACTACTGGTGGACATTCTCAGCAATAGAAAATTGGGTGTTAAAAAAATGGACTGTCGCTGCTGAATAGATACTACTTGGAATTCGTGGAAGAAATGCAACCGGACAGTGCCGTGGTCATCAAGGAGGAGGGTATCCTCTGACGCATGTGGGGCCCCGTATGTCAGGGGATTAGATGTTGGAGGTTGATCTCGATCCGATCATAGGACCGGGCGGGATACGCGCTCTGATCGGGGGCGCACAACCCCATCCCTAGTTGTGGGCTCCCGGTCACACGCGCAACAATAAAAGGGGAGGGAGCTGGGCACGCGAAACAACGTTCGTCGGCTCTCCCACTCTCCCCACACGCCCACCGATCTAGGGTTTTGCACATAGTGACTGGATGGTGCCACTGCCGCCGCCGCCACTCCCTTCCTCGACCTCGATCTGCATCGACTCGATGGCCAGGGACGACGCCACCGCCGGGGATGTGGCCGCCCAAGACGAGCAGCACCGCCTCGAAGAGCAACGCCGCCAGGAGGAGGAGGTGCGGGCCGACGTTGAACGCCGCCGCGCTCAAGCTCTTCCAACTCTTGACGCCACCATCGAAAGGTATGCTCCTTTTCCCCTCTCCATCTCTTTCCCTAGGTCAAGATCCATTCAATTCAAGAACACTAGAACACACAAAGGGGTTTGGAACCGGATCCATTTCCATCAATGGCATCAAAGCTGGTCGGGTAACCCAAACCCTAGATCGAAATTAGAAAATAGAAAGGAGAAAGGGGCCGCTCGGAACCCTAACCCTAGATCAAGAAAGCCCTGCCCAAGATCCCACGTATGGGGAAGAAGACCTACCTGGCTCCAGCCGGGGGCAACCGCGGCCATCGTCGCCGCCGCCGTGTAGCCCCGGGCTCGCCCGGGAGTGCTGCGCGTGCCCTTTTGGCACCGCGGCGAGGCCGTTTCGACGGCGGCGCGCTCACCCGTGGAGAGCGCACTCGCCGGCCGGCCGCCCTCCTTCTCGCTCCATCGCGTGCTCGCCGGAGACCAGAGAAGAGTGGGAGAAAGAACAGAGAGGAGAGGCGGCGAGGAGAAGAGCATATGAGCTAGGGTTCGGGGGTCCGCCGAAATTTCAGCGCTTTATACCTCTCCCATACCACCGTCGACCGTCGGATCTGGCCAAACGGTTGAGATCGAGGCGGGGGGAGGCAGCTGCCATCGCGGGCCGGTTTCTCAGCCCAGGCCCAGGTGTTGATGTCTCTTGCGCGGGGCACCTGCGCACGCGCTGCGAGGCAGGTCGGGCCGGCTGGCTAGGCCGTTTTCGGTCGCGGCTAAGAATCAGAAAAGTCTATTTTCCCCCCTCGCACAGAAAATAGAAAAGGGAATTTAGAATTTCTAGAAATTCCTGTTATAAGTTTTTTTCTTTGAACAGCAGATTATAGAGAAATATTTATGATTATTGTTTCCGCTACGTAGATGTTTTGTGTGCATGATTAGTGTATATAATTAGTGACCAACGTTATTAATTATTAGTTTTATCGTGCACACATGTATATGTGAATTATGATACAGTATTTTCATGTTATTTGACCGACGTTATTTCCGTGATATGCCATGTTATAGATCTGAGATTATATGTTCAGATTTTTATCCAACGATGAATTTTAGAATATTTTTGAGCATGTTATTATTTTTGACCAATGTTGAATTTAATTGAGTTTTGTGGCATTTGATTGTAACTATCTAATCATTGAATGATTTTTTTCGAAGGTGCCATTGCTGCAAATGTCATGGCTCAGTTGGCAGCCATGGACAGACTAGATGGGACAAACTACTCCCTTTGGAGAGAAGATATTGAGACTTTGCTGGGTCTAAGAGAGTTGGACTATGCACTGACTAGTCCTAGACCCGTTCTTCCAGTTGTGGGAGAGCTAGATTATGAAAACAAGGTTATGAAATATGACCTAGAGAAAGCAAAGTGGGAGAAATCCAACAAAAAGTGCCTCTTGATACTGAAGTGTTCCGTAGTGGATGCTATTAAGGCTTCTATCCCAGAAAATGAGACTGCCAGAGGATACTTAGACAGATTGGCTGCACAGTTTGTGGGCTCCTCTAAGTCTTATGACAGTACCATCACCAAGCAAATCGTCAACATGAGATACGACGGATCTGGTGTGAGGGCCTATATTCAGAAAATGACATCCATGGTAGCAAAACTCAACAAGTATTTTGATGCACCTCTTCCAGATGAGTTTGTGGTTCACACCATTATGCAATGAGTAAAATCCATCTCCGGTCCCTAAACATGTCTTTGCATGTCAACTCGGTCCCTAAAGTTTTAAAGTGACCATCCCGGTCCCTAATCTTGTCTTTGTGTGTCAATTGGGTCTCTAAAGTCTCAAAGAGACCATCCCGATCCCTAAACTTGTCTAAGTGTGTCAAACCGATCCCTAAACTTGTCTTGGTGTCTCAACCTGGTCTCTAAACTTGTCTTGGTTTGTCAACTCGGCCCTGGTCCAAATGGTCACTTTGAGATTTTTAGGGACCGGGTTGACACACCGAGACAAGTTTAGGGACCGGAATTGTCACTTCGAGACTTTAGGGACCCGGTTGACATACCAAGACAAGTTTAGGGACCGAGATGGTCACTTTGAAACTTTAGGGACTGAATTAACACACCAAGACAAGTTTAGGGACCGGAGATAGATTTTACTCTTATGCAATCCTTGCCAAAGAAATATGAGACTTTTCACATGAACTACAACAACACAGTGAAAGATAAGTGGACCTTAGAGCAGCTCATGGCTCAATGTGTTCAAAAAAAGGAGAGGATCAAGTCCCACAAGAGTGATTCTGTCAACCTTGCTAATTTAAAGAAAAAGAATGTCAACTCCAAGCCAAGTTTCAAGAAGCCAGGCAACAGTGGATAAGGGGGGCAAAAGCCAGGCAACAGTGAACAAGGGGGGCAAGGCTCTTCCGGTAACAGTGAGTCCTCCAAGTTCACTAATGAAGATGGCACTAAGTCTTTCCCTGTGCCCATAGATACCTGTCTGCAATGCAAGAAGAAGGGGAATTACAAGAGAAACTGCCCTGCCTTCTTGAAATCTCTGATAAGGAAAGATAATGATCAAGTAACTTTTATAGATGAATCCCTGTATTTAGAATATTCGGTCAATACTTGGTGGATTGACTCTGGTACAACTGTGCATGTTGCAAATTCTTTGTAGGAATTCCGTACAAGGAGGGACCTTCCAAGGGGCCAAAGAAAGATTAGAGTGGCCAATGGGAAGGAAGTTGAAGTCAAAGCCATGGGAGATTTATATTTATCATTAGAAAATGGTTTTGTACTTAATTTGAGAGATGTTTTATTTGTTCCCTCCCTTAGTAGAAACTTAATTTCTGTTAAATGTTTAGATGATGATAACATTCACTATTATTTCAGAAACCATAGATGTTTGATTCGATTTGAGAATAAAGATGTGGGTCTCGCCATCCGACGAGACATGCTTTATTTGCTTTATCAATGTGATGTTGTGAATGCAATAGATGCACATGATTCAGAAATAGATACAAGTAAGATCAAGAAAAGAAAAAGAAGCGATTCTAGTGATGGAGGATCTTCGTCGAAATTATGGCACTGTCGCTTAGGCCACATTTTGAGGGGAGGATAGAATGCTTAGTAAAAGAGAATATTCTCCATCCCTTAGACTTTACAGATTTAGAACACTGTGTAGATTGCATTAATGGCAAATTTGCTAAGACAATTAAGAAAACAGTGAAGCATAACTCAAGAGTTTTAGAAATTATTCACACAGACATTTGTGGTCCTTTTCCTGTGACCACGGTGGACGGATATGATTCATTTATAATGTTCACCGATGATTATTCACGATACGGTTACATATACCCTATAAAAAGATCATAGGCTTTAGACAAATTCAAGATATTCAAATTAGAAGTAGAAAATCAGCTCGATTTAAAGATTAAAATAGTGAGATTCGACCGTGGGGGGAGTACTACGGTCGCCATACACAGTATGGTCAAGTTCTAGGGCCTTTTGCAAGGTTTCTGCAAGAAAATGGGATAGTAGCCCAGTATTCTACACCAGGTGAACCTTAGCAGAATGGAGTAGCAGAAAGAAGAAATCGCACTTTGATAGATATGGTGCGAAGCATGTTAAGCTATTCAATTCTGCATGTAGGTCTGTAGATGGAGGCGTTAAAAAACGCCATTCACATTCTTAACAGAGTACCTAGTAAGTCAGTGTCCAAACTCCGTATGAGCTATGGGCAGGAAGAAAACCCTCTCTAAACTATTTACATGTTTGGGGACGTCGAGCTGAAGCAAGGTTATTTAACCCTGCATAGGGAAAATTAGATGAAAGGACAGTGAGTTGCTATTTCATTGGCTACCCTGAGAGATCGAAGGGTTTTAGATTTTACTGTCCAGACAAACATACAAAGTTTACAGAAACTAGACATGCCATTTTTTTCTTGAAAAATGCCATGATAATGGGAGCATAGTACGTCGAGAATTTGATTTAGAGGAGAAAAAGGTGTATGCCCCAACTCCAATAATTGAAGAACCTTTTTTCTTGCTACCTTGTGTAGTGACACCTCCGGTTCAGAGAATCGTTGTTGCAACCCCTGCTGTAAATGATGAACCATCTGGCACAACTCAAAATGAAGAAGAAATTCCTGATACTTCGGCCCCAACGGTGCCTGAGCCTCAAGAAGAAGAACAAGAACAAATGATTATGCTTGGTGGCTCACCACCGTAGCAGCCCCAACAACAAGAAATAGAAAATGATGTTCCCATAAGAAAATCACAACGAGCACAAAAACCAGCAATCTCTAGTGATTATGAGGTATACATAATCTAAGATATGAACTTAGAAGAAGATCCTAACACTTTTGAGAAAGCTATGAAAAGTCCCCATTCGTCCAAGTGGCGTGCAGCCATGTAGGGCGAAATGAAATCAATGAATGCAAATAAAGTTTGGGACTTAGAAATTGTTCCTAAAGGAGCCAAGACAATAGGTTGTAAGTGGGTCTACAAAACTAAGCGTGACTCCAAAGAAAAGATAGAAAGGTACAAGGTTAGACTTGTAGCCAAAGGCTTCACTCAGAGAGAGGGGATCGATTACAACGAAACCTTCTCTTCAGTTTCCACAAAAGATTCATTCAGGATTATCATGGTCTTAGTAGCACACTTTGATTTAGAATTACATCAGATGGATGTTAAGACAGCTTTCTTTAATGGTGATCTGTTAGAAAGCGTTTACATGGCACAGCCGAAAGGTTTTGTCATAGAAGGAAAAGAAAACATGAGGTGCCTCTTAAAGAGATCCATTTATGATTTGAAACAAGTCTCCAGACAGTGATATCTCAAATTTGATGAAACTATTAGAAAATTTGGATTCGAAGAGAACAAGAAGAATAATTGCATTTATGCAAAGTTTAAAAGAAGAAAGTATATTTTCCTGGTTCTCTATGTAGATGACATCCTCCTAGCTAGCAGTGAGATGGCTTCGTTGCTAGATACAAAGAAATTCTTATCCTCAAATTTTGATATGAAAGATATGGGGGAAGCCTCATATGTTTTGGGGACAGAGATTCAGAGAGATAGAAGTAAAGACATACTAAGGCTGTCACAAAAGACATATACAGAGAATGTCCTGAAGAGATATGGAATGCATAGAAGCAATCCTAAGCCTGCTCCTATCACAGAGGGCGAAAAGTTTGAAACTTTCCAAAGTCCAAAGAATGATTATGAGCTTGAGCAGATGAAGTCAGTGCCATACGCTTCTGCTCTTGGAAGCATTATGTATGCACAAGTATGTACTCACCTTGACTTAGCATTAGCAACCAGGTTACTTGACAGATTGTAGTCAAATCCAGGAAAGGATCACTGGAAAGAGATTAAGAGAACTCTGCGATATATGCAGGGAACTAAAGGCCTCAAAATAGATACCCAAGAGATAGTAGGGTATTCAGATGCCGATCTAGCAGGGTGTAAAGACACCTTAAATTCCACATCAGGGTATGTGTTCTTGCTTGCTGGAGGAGCGATATCATGGAAGATTGCTAAGCAATTGGCGGTTACATCGTCGATAATGTACGCTGAATTCATAGCATGTTTTGAGGCAACTGGGCACGCAATGTGGCTAAAGAAGTTTGTTCCCGGTTTGAGGATCACAGACAGTATAGAGAGACCACTCAAGATATACTGCGACAATGTGCCAGCAGTATTTTACTCCTACAACAATAAATCAAGTGCTGCTCACAAGCACATTGAACTTAAGTATTATGTTGTTAAAGAGAAAGTCCAGGATCATACGATATAAGTTATACATAAGAGCATGAAAGAAATGATCGTGGATCCGCGTACAAAAGGCCTCTCGCCCGAAGTGTTTAGTAAACACGTTGCTGGCATGGGTTTAAGAGAGAGCCTCTGATTCTGGACAAAGGGGTCATTTAGAAACAACCTCTCCCCATAAGTATAATGTTTTGAAGCATAGAGATGCATAGTGGTCAGTGGACTTAGGGGGGTAGCTAACCTCCATATGGTTCATTGGTTATCTGTGTGTTTAACCGTGGAAATTCATGAGAAATAAGAGAAACAGAAAAGAAGTAGAACAATAAGAGAAATAGATACACCGAGATCAAAGGGGGAGAATGTTGGAGGTTGATCTTGACCCGATCAAAGGACCGGGCAGGATACGCGCCCTGATCGGGGGAGCCCAACCCCATCCCTAGTTGTGGGCCCCCGATCACACGCACAACAATAAAAAGGGAGGGAGCTGGGCACGCGAACCAACGTTTGCCGGCTCTCCCACTCTCCCCACACGCCCACCGATCTACGGTTTGCGCGGAGTGACTGGAAGGCGCCACTGCCGCCGCCGCCGCTCCCTTCCTCGACCTCGATCTACATCGACTCGATGGCCGAGGACAACGCCACTGCCGGGGACACTGCCGCGGTCGCCGCAGCCTCCGCGGCCACCCAAGACGAGCAGCGTCGCCTCGAAGAGCAACGCCGCCAGGAGGAGGAGGCGCGGGCCGACGCTGAACGCAGCCGTGCTCAAGCTCTCCCAACTCCCGATGCCGGCATCAAAGGTGTGCTCCTTTTCCGCTCTCCCTCTCTCTCCCTAGGTCAAGATCCATTCGATTCAAGAACACTAGAACACACACAGGGTTTTGGAGTCGAATCCATTTCCATCATTAGATTGTTAGGGTTTTGCTTGAGGAATTCTTTCTATTTTCCCAATGTAATTCACTTTTTGAGGCTCTTGACTTTATTTCTATACCTCAATCCAAAGGGCAGCGGTTGCTCTCATGGTATTCTGGGGAGAAAAAATTGGACAAAGATTTATGGAGAAACTAGATATCTAGATGTAAAATAAAGTGGCTGCTTTGGCCAAGAAAGACTTTGATCAACAACGTGTTTCTCCTTCTTCCTATTTTCCTTGTTCTAAAATGTTATAGCGGTAGTCGTGTTTGCTGCCACCCTTGGGTGGTGGCTGGTAGTGTTGTTTCTATGTGCTTTTTTCCTAATAAATTCTTGTTGCGGCAACTCTCTTGCCGCACAGTTCGAAAAAAAAAGATGTAAAATAGACTCAGTTACAACGTTCTAGCTAGGAAGAGCCACTTTAGGCCCTGTTTGGATACGCTTACAATCAGATTCTGGGCCATCCACCGCGAAAATCCCACCCAAATGCCTCGCTTTTCTCCTAAGCCCACTTACCATAGAATCCACCCCGCAGTACAAATCTTGATTTTCTCCTACGCAGCCCGTCGGCCTCCGCTCGCCCAACGCGAGTGATTTTCACCCGCCCGCCTCCGTTTCCACTGACTCGCCCGCTCCGTACGCCCGGCCACCGCCACTCCTCGTCCCCCCTCCCGCCTGCAAACGCCGCCGGGACGCCTCTAAGCTCCGCGTCGGCGCCTCCTCCCGCCGGTAGCTTGGCTCGCCCGCCCAGCACCTCGTCCTGGCGTCGCCTCCGCTCGCCCGCCGGCGTCGCGTGGTCTCCCTGCGCAGCCTCCCTGAGCGGCCGCCGCCGCCGCCAGTCCCTCCTCCTGCCGGCATAGCCTCCACCCACGGCGCGTCCTCCTCCGGCGGACGTCGCCTCCGCCCGCGGCGCGTCCTCCTCCCACGTCGTCACCTCCACCCGCGGCGCCTCCTCCCGCCGTAGCTCCCTCCCGCTAGCGCCTACACTCTCAGCTCCTCCCACTGGATAATCAAGATAGCCAAACACGTGGATTTTTTACACATCGGATTCTCTACGAAATGGTTTATGTGAAAAACCTGCTCTCCAGATAAGCGAGACCCACAAAATTAAAAACAAACAGGGCCTTACCATGACAAGTGAAGCCAGATCGAGAGCCTGGTCTGCGCTTTCACAAACCATTGATGCCACAAATTTTTTGCCTACACCCTATAACCACCAAACAGATAGGATAAGTTAAGAAATTGAAGAAAAAAAATAGTAGATAGCTTAATTTGTTTTCCAAAAGGTGTCTGATTTTACCCCGGTGGCAAGGGAAGAAGTCAACCTTCTAGAAATTCGTTCCTTCTCCATGATAAACATATCAGGAATCGTCTGAGTAGTCTCCCGCTGAATAAAAGTCATAGATATGGATACATTAGGGGGGCACAAAAACTGAACAACACGAAAGATTGTTAAACAAGGGGAAAACGTACAATTCCCATCTCCGCTTTAGCCGCTTGCACGTATTTGAGCATCTTATCCACCAATTCGCAGTTCCCTGAGGTCGCAGCCGGAAGAAACAGCAGGCAGCGAAAGTGTGGCACCCGGAAATAACAGTTCTTGTTTGCATTCGACGAAACGATCTATATTATCTTCACCTTATCGGAATCATGGTCCTCCGGCTCTGGCCCTGGCTTTGGGGAGGTTAGGATATCTCCAATGGTCTTCCTCGTCTTCATTCTTTAAATCTCACTCCACTCTGTGTGTCACATTATCTACGTTACAAAATAGTGCAAAAACAGTATCAGATTTCTCAAAAATAAGTAACACAGTTGGAGATAGCCTTATCGGCACGCTGCGCACAAACGCACAGTTGGAGCGAAACGGAGGCTCTTGCATCTTGAGCGACACAGACGGAGGAGGGCCTCGCCGTCCCAGTGGATGGATACGCCTGGCCCCATGAATCGGTCGTAGTGCCATGGCCGATGGTGGAGGCCGGGAGGCGCGAAGCGGAAGGGCGGCCATGTGTTGCGATAGGAGCGGGCCGGGTTTGTTATCGAGTTTGAGGAGGATGGTGCAATGTAGGGCAGGATTCCAAACAGTTTGCTCCGGCTGGGAAAAGGGGAAGAAAACGGTAGGCGTTCCATTCGGATGGGCTGGCTTGGCACTAGGCCTAGGCCCAAACTAGAAGGGAGGGGCAAGGCCATGTTTGGATGAGATACCAAGTATAGTGTTACAAAACTTTAGTTTTAGAACCAAGAAATACATAAAATATAGTTTAGAAAAAAAGGTTTTGAGTTGAGTTTTAGAAACTCTAAAAATGATATACCATGATTTTGAAAACTACAATTCTTGTTTTCTTCAAAGAAACCCCCTACTTTCTAAAAACTAAATACTTTGTAAAAACATTGGATTTTTCTAAACTCCATTCACCTCTTTGTCCTTTACGAGGGAATGTATGGTTAGCAGGTTGGGTTGGACCAATTAAAAGTATATGCCTTTCTTGCTTCATGTCTAATTTCATTTGGATAATCTTCAATTAGTTTGTGGTTTCCTAAAACACCAATGATATCAGATTGCTTGAATTCTACTCTAGGTCTCTTTGGTTGACTACTTGAATCTTTGCCCCTCGTTAGCGCTAGGTTCTAGAGTGCCACTAGCTTGAATGAATAATATGAGAGCAATGCTTAACATTTTGATTTCTTCACTAATAACAACATGCAATTAAATCATTAACCTGGTAATCAAATACTGCAATCCTAAAAGGATAAAACCATGCATGCTGTAAGTGCAACAAGTCTCCTTAGTGGTTTTGGTGTTTGAGTGACAATGCGATTAAAGGTCTAATATCTTTGTGAGATCTTTCAACAGGTTTCTACAGGTATATATTGTCAAATGTAATAAAATAAACAGAAATGTATTTGTCTATGAATAAGCATGAATCACTCATTTGTTGAGCAAGGCATTGATCATTCACGAGTGCATACCATGACATTGCCTAAGTGCAGGACATCACTAGTGTTGCTTTATTAATGCACTTTGAGACACTTGGCTTTCATATTGAGAAAAGTGACTTTAAATTGTATCTCTTCCATTTGGACGTCACTACCTTAATTGGATTTCTCATATGTAACAAGTGGGTGATCAGGAAGACACTATATTGCATATTAAAGCCAATAATGATCAAGACAAATTGAATAAATGGATAATGAGCAAATGTGCTCCATGTACCTATCGAAGAGGTTTTCTAAATTGAAGTCCAACTATCTCGCTCAAAGAGGATTTCTCACAAAGGAAGAAGCTCAGCTTCGCTATCTCTCTCTGTGGATATATTTCAAGACAGCATTTTTTTATCAAGACAAGACTCAAGTGGATTTCATCCAGATTTATATTTATCTTGAGCATAGGTATGCCGTACTATCAAGAGGGAAGCGAAGCTCGGAAGTATCTAGTCAACATGTGCTCACAGCTAGTTCAGAGAGTGTCGAGCCGAAACACTCCTCGTGAGTTGTTCTTGTGCTGAGGGTGGGTTCACCAGATTGTCCGGTAAGCCTCACCGGACTATCCGGTGAAGGCTGCGCCCAGAGCCGAGAGTGATCTCTCTGATCTTTTCCTTGTGCTTTCGTCTCCTAGTTAGGTGTATCTCTAATGGAGACAACACCTACGCCTTTGCTCATCTGTTGACCCAGACTCAGTGCTTTAGCCTCTGATCAGGGAACCCCTCATCGGACTATCCGGTGGGCTCTACCGGACTGTCCAGTATAGGGGGTTTGAGCTCCAACAGCTAGTCCGCCTCTACCGGACTGTCCGGTAGGGCACATCGGACTATCCGGTGATAGTCTGACATAGGCCAACGGCTAGTTTTGTGAGAGTGGGTATTTATACCCCCCACTCACCTCCAGTTGGGGCTGCTGCTTCCCTCCACGTCCATATTCATCCAGAGGCCCTTAGCAACACCTCCCAACACTCTCTTTGTGAGATTGAGCTCTATTTGTGAGATTCTTGAGTTGGGAGAGGAGTTGTGAGATTGTGTGAGCTACATTGTGAGCACCTAGTTTCTGAGCACAGTTGGCAAGTATTTCCGGAAAGCATTTTTGTTACTCTTGGAGGCTTCCTCCTAGACGGCGAGAGCGACCCGAAGGGCACCCGGCTTGTGGGTGCCACTTCTCTTGTAGGTGATTACCCCGCTCTTCGGAGCATTTGCAGTGAGCACCTTCATAGCCTTGGTGGTTGTGAAGGGGAGGCCGTGAGTTGAAATAGACTCAAGCTCTTGGTGGGCGCCTCAACGGGGACGTACGGACACTTGCGGCTGTGCCCGAACCTCGGGAATAAAATCCTTTGTTGTGTGTGCTGTGCCCCTGCTGGGAGGCCCAAGCTTTGTGCTTGTGGTTGTTTTATTTGCGTGCATTACTTTATTGCTTCCGCTACCATTATTATTCGTGTGCAAGTTCTCTTTGTGAGTGCAGGGACAAAGTGTTGCTGAGATCATCATCAACATACAAACACATTACACAGCTCCACATAGCTCGATAAGTATTTACTCTCATATTTACCTTAGGGGTTTTAGTTTCTGTGTGACACCGGACTATCCGGTTGTACCCACCGGACTATCCGGTGTGAGTGCTGACTGTGTGTTTTTAAGTGGTGTAAATTTTCAATTACGCCTATTCACCCCCTCTAGGCGACATCAAGGTCCTTTCAATTGGTATCAGAGCAAGGACTCACCGAAAAGCTTCACCGGCGTGAGTAAAGATGTCGACACCTAGTGAGGTAACTTGTGAGCCACTCATGCTTGATGGCTCTAACTATTATCAGTGGTCAACTCATGTACTTAATTTGCTTAGGACCAATGGTCCACTTGTGGAGCAAATTGTAGAAGCTAGCATATTGCCTTTTAACTATGAATGGGGCAACCTATCTCATGAGGAGACAATACGCTTGCAGTTCAATGCTCGAGTTGCTAATTATTTATTGAGCACTTTGAGTCCAGATACCTCTAAGTGGCTGTTCCATGAGTACAAGAGATTTGAGGATACCCATGAGATTTAGGCCACTCTCAAGAATGTTTTTGCATACAAAGCTCAAGAACAAGCAAACATATCAATATGGGACTCAGGAAAAGAAGAAATAAAACAATGTGAAAGCACAGAGGACAAGGAAGATCAAGAAATGCAGTTGGTGTTGCAGTCACTGCAGGCACCGGACTGTCCGGTATCAGACACCGGACTATCTGGTGTACCGGACTATCCGATACTTACTACCGGACAATCCGGCGGTGGCAGTGAAGCTGCACCAACCAGTGAAGAGCAGCGATGGAGACCAAGTGAAGAATCATGTTCACCCAAGTTTCACTCCATTTTTTCACACTCACATCAGTGCCTCATGGCCAAGGAAAGTGAAGAAAGTGAGGAAGAGATGAGTGGGAGTGATGAAGATGAAGATGAGATTACCGATGAAGATTTGGATATTGGTCACCTTAGCAAAAAGGACCAAATGAAAGCGATCAAACTGATGCAAATCAACACCAAGCAGAAGCAAAGTCTTGATAATCAAGAAGACTACTTGGTGAAGAAATTGGGTGAGCTAAAAAAGGCTCAAGAAGAAAAAGAAGAGCTCAAACTCAAGCTAAATAAGAAGGTAGAAGAAAGAAAAGAATTGCTAAATAGGATCAATGACAAGTGCTTGGAGCTTCAACAAGAAAAAGATGAGCTCCTAGATGAGAGTATGCAGCTCATTGATCAGCTAGCTTGGAGCGAAATAGCACACGAGGTATTTGTCACGTCGGTAAAATCCTATGAACCTCTCGTGCAAAATAATTCTTGCTCTTCAACTGATTCTATCACTGCTTGTGCTAACCCTTGCTGTTCAAAAGCAAGTAACCTTTGTGTTGAGCATGATTCTGTAGAATCTTGTGATGACTTCGTTGCAAGAGAAAATGAAAAGCTCAAGCAAGAGGTTAAAAAGTTAAAACAGGACTTGATTATGCTTAAAGGAAAGAGTTGTATGCAACCTTCTCAAGATAACCGTGATAACATGGTGAACAAGCTTGAGGAGGGTTCAAACCGTGTACAACTCTCAAACCCAACAAAAGTCAAGTCTCAAGTTCAGAGAAGCACAAGGCACAAGAGCAAGGTAAATCCAAAAGTAAAAAGAGTAAAGCTAATAGAAAGTGTTACTGGTGCAAAGAAAAAGGCCACAATGTTAAAGTTTGCCCAAGTCTTAAGTCCAACCTAGTGAGCAGCTCTGGCTCACCGGACTATCCGGAACAAGATACCGGACTATCCGATTCTTCCGGACTATCCAGTATTAGGGTGTCGGTAGATTAAGTGACCCAACTCTAGTATGGATATTTGATTGATACCTCCAAATCTCAGAGAGTTGTCAAGTTAGTCTTGAGCGCTTGGTGCTTCAAATATGATAGGAGGTATGAGTTAAATATGTCATCATCTATGATGTGATCCTCAATCTGTCTAACACTCTTTGTGGTATAATTCCTAAGGTTTGAGCTAGTGAAATATTGTGTCTTGTCATGAGTATGTCTCATGAGGCCTTAATGAGATTAGATGTTTGCTTGATACTCTAGCTAAGAGTGCCTTTCATGCCTTTGTAAGCTGAGTGTGGATCAAACGTGCTAATCATCTTAAACAAGGCATGGTAATTCACTAGTATAGCAAAAATGGGATTTTGAAAACATTTGTTGTTGAGATCTTTGTGATCAACCTGTCTTTATATGTGGTTATTGTTATCTGTGCGTGTTTGTACCTAACCATATACATTGAGACTCCTATGCTGAAATTCAAAATCACTTTCCAAACGAATTTATTCTAAAGCTTATCTCCTTCAACTAAATCATCTTTTAACCAAAAAGTTTTAACAAACTATGTTTTCAAAGACCCTCTCACCTTCTATGAGGTTTGTGTCCATTAAGAAGTCAGATTTAAAAAGGATATGGCACAAATTCTTAGATCTTCAGCCTCAGTCTAGCATAATCATTTGCACCGGACTGTTCGATGACCATACCGGACTGTCCGGTATCACTGGACTATCCGGCATGGTATACCGGACTATCCAGTTCACGCAGGTTTCACCCTCCACCCGCGGATCAAAGGGGTAACTTCTCATGTTTTACTCCTATCTTCCTCCAAACCGTTTTTCACCCCTTCGAACCGCCACCCTCGTTTGAGCAAAGATCTTTGGCGATTTGAGGAGTTATTCTTGTTCCTCCGTGGATTTGAGGAGTATTGGGTGGGGATTGGCCGCTGTTTCTTCGGAGTATCCGAGCCCATCGGCCTTTCCATAAATTTTGGCGTAGGAACTACTCTCCAAGGTACTTTGAACTCTTTTTGCCCGATCTCTTAGCTCGGTGCAATGCTTGTAGTTTCCCTTGGTAGAAGTGATCCTGCTTTGCATATCCATCGTGTCCTAGGAGATCAAAACCTTTCCATGGCTAGTTTGGGAGATCCACCAACCCTAGGTCACTAGGCGCTAGCGGACTATCCGGTGGACGACACCGGACTATCCGGATTTATCGGACTATCCGGTGTGATACACCGGACTGTCCGGTGATACCCAGAGGCCTTGCTAGATTTGTTCTATGAGCTCCCAAACTTGGTCCATATATTCCTTTGTGCCCTTGTGATATGTTCCTATCAGAAATTCATGATCGTTACCAGTTATCGTAATCAAATCATCTCCTTGCAATCCGAGACTAATCCGAGGTTCCAAATCCATATCTTTGCTTCTCAGGGTTGTAGATGGCTGATAAGCAACCCATCAAGCAGTACACCAGGGTTAAGAGGAAGGCGACTAAGCCTCACCCTCAGTCGAGCAGTGACACTTCTTCTCCCTTGGAGGACACCCATGCTGGTAGTTCTCAAGGGGGAAGATCTCTCAGGGTGAGGCAAGGACCTTTGCAGAACACTCCACGAGGACAGATGCACATTTCAGATGAGGCAGTGGCAGTGGAGACCTCCTCTGATGATGATACAGAGGATGAGACCTTTGTGGTCCAACCCAGACCCCATGGTAAGGGTCCAGCTCCTCCTAGCAGTGATGAGGAGGAGGAGAGAGATGTTGAGGCAGAGGAGGAGAGAGAGGCAGCACCCTCTGAGGCTGAGTATGCTAGGAAGATGTCCAAGCCCAGCAGGCCGCCTAACAAAAAAGTGGTAGATTACAAGAAAAAGGGGAAGCTCAGTGAGATCAGGGACAACAGGAGAAAGGATTTCAGGAAAGAGCCTAAGAGCTCTTATGACTGGAGGTTTCACACCAGGTTTCAGGAGGATTTCTATGAGTCAGTGATTCTCTCCAAGGAGCACCCCATCACACTTGATCAATGGATTGATTGGAAATACATGAAGGACAAGAAAGACGTCATATTTGATCAGGTGATTGCAGCATGTGAGAGGCAGAACATCCAAAAGATCATGAGCTTCAAGCATGATTGGAACAAGGAGATCGTCGCTCAGTTCTATGCCACAGTCTACTTTGATGACACAGATGCAGATCCTAGGAAGTGGGCTATGGCATGGATGACAGAGGGTGAGACTTATTCCATCTCCTATCTTGACTTCGCGTTTGTGCTTGGTTTGAACAATGTGGATCTAAACAGGCCTAAGGTTCACCTAGAGCAGTGTCTCCCTGACAGTGAGATGAAATTCATGTATCCTCCAAACAATCAAGGAAACTTTGGACACTCACAGGGTCTTTACTCGTTCTATGGATATCTGAACAGAATGTTCAGAAAGACCCTGGCTCCTCGTGTTGGTGATGCTACTAACATATCACATTATGCCAAGAATATGCTTGCTAGGATGAGGGAGAATGCATTGCCTTTCAGCGTGATCAACTTCATATGGGAGGAGATCAGAGCCATATCCTTTGACCCATATCGGAGTTGCGCATATGCTCCTTTCATCATGGAGGTGATTGACAAAGTGACCGGTACGGCATATATCTGTAACACTGAGTACCGGCCACTCTGTGTGAAGAAGGTGAAGCATCCGATTGTGCCAGCACCCTCACTTGCACCTTCAGGCTCAGACCCACCTCCGAGTCAGTCGGCCCCAGTGCCACAGCAGCAGAGGCAGTCACCTCAGAGAAAGAGAGATAGAGGACAGCACTTAGGCGAGAGGAGGAGCACCTCTCCAGTTGCTCAGGCTTTCAGAGCCATTATGGGAGCCCTCAAGTGCTTCAGGGCGAAGGACATAGCTGAGAAGAGAGAGATCCGTCGTCACCAGACCCTGACAGATAACAGGGTGAAGGGCATTCAGAGGCACCTCGGCATGCAGCCACCACCCTCACCTGAACGAGTGGTCGAGGATGAGCAGGAGACAGAGGTAGAGGAGGAGTTCCTAGTGGATCCCTTTGCAGGGTACTACACGGAGCAGGGTCAGACTAGTGGGTCATTAGTGCCTCCTCAGTTCAGCCAGCCTCCACAGTTCACTCAGGCACCTCCGGTTTCGGGATCCATGGATGCCATAGCTCAGTCCGCTGCTCAGTCACTTTTTGGGATCAGTGATGCCTTCTATGCTGGCTACTCAAGCTACTCCACCACCTTGGCCTCCTCGAGCTTTTAAGGATCTCTACCTTTCTCCATGGGTCAGGGTGGAGCCTTCTTTCAGAGCAGCAGCCAATTCCAGTTAGGACCTCAGGGTGGCAGCTCTAGTGGAGGATGGGATCAGGGCACTCAGTGAGCCCTTGAGGTACTCTTCTCCTCCCCTTTTGACCTTTTTGATGCTTAATGACAAAGGAGGAGAAGTACATTAAAGCTTTGTGGCCCTTTTTAGTGTTTTCAGAAGGAGCTCAGTGTAAGGGGAAGAATGGAGCAAGCAGGCCTGGTGCAGAGTCAGCAGATCCTTGGAGCCGCTTGCAGCATGTTTTATCTTATCATCTTCCTTCTCAACTGTATCATGTGTCAGTTCATGTGTTGAACTCCTAGGGTCATGTATTGGACACATTTTCGTATAATAATTTTAAAATCCTTTATCTTCCGTGTGATCTGTGTGAACTATATGTATATCTATGTCTAATTTATACTATTAGCTATGTGCTCGTCTTTGTGACTCGTTGTGGCTTCATGGTTTTGGTTTGGTATGGTGTAGACTGTCATCACCGGACTATCCGGTGAAGCCTGTCAGACTATCCGGTGAGTGGGCAGTAGCTGCACAACCAAGCATCCTAGTTGGTTTACTTTGTGTTTTTTTCCCTCTTCCTATGTGTTTTTGGAATGCTGAGATATAGGGGGAGCTCTCCTGGCACGAAATATGTGCTTTTGGGCATATATGGCTGAGATATAAGTGGTGTAAATTTTCAGTTACGCCTATTCACCCCCCTCTAGGCGACATCAAGGTCCTTTCAATTGGTATCAGAGCAAGGACTCACCGAAAAACTTCACCGCCGTGAGTAAAGATGTCGACACCAAGTGAGGTAACCTGTGAGCCACTCATGCTTGATGGCTTTAATGATGTACTGTAGCCTGAGCCTGTCCCAAAAAGCTCAGCCTATTGCTCATTGCATCACATCGAACTACCTACGACACAGTGTTGGGTTAATAAAAAAACGCTCTTCCTGTGTGGGTAATTTTAGAGGCATCAACTTGCTCTTGTGTGCCATCTCTCCGAGATCATGGAGCAACATTGTTGTTTTGCCTTAGATTCAAAAGCTTGGCACGTGTGGGATTTGTCTAGCCCATATAATGATGGCATGTTTTTTTCTGAGAGATTTTTGCGTGCCTTTTTGTTTTATGGAGAGGCATCGAGTTGAGGCTCCTTTCGACCTGTCACTTAGGCATGGCGACAGAGGCGGACCCAGGACAAAAATTGAGTTGGGGCACACTCATAGAGAGAATTGTCATATGTACAATAAAAAACTTGGATAATACACTATCTTACTATTACAAATTAGGGGCTTTTTTAGCCTCTACGTTAATCCTCACCAAGAAAAAAGATAAATCCTAGAAATTCTTACAAAAATCAGAAATATCCAACCATCAGTTCGCAGATTGGAATATCAATAGCCATTAGATCTGTTTTCTAAATAATTACATACATCTGCCATTATGAAAGGTTTGAGTTTAACTCTCCATGAAAACAAAATTTTCTTTTTGACAGATTTTTTCCTATTTCAATTTATTTTCTAAGTAACTATTCACCTCTGACATTATGAAAGATTTTGAGTTCAACTCTTAATGACAGCAAATTTCTTCTTTTTTTCAAAGATTTTTTCCATTTTCAAATGTACTCTCAATTTTTTTGTCAAATTTTTTCTCATTTACAAATTTACACTACTAAATGATCATGTAACTTTTTTTCGTAAAAATGCTAGAAACATTTTTATGAAACAAATAATTTATGCCTAATCTTGCTATTACTAATTAGAGACTCCTTTTAGGAACCTCTTATTAATCCTCACAGGATGCGCTAAATAAAAGATAAAATTATAGAAATTCTCACGTCAACCAGAAACATCCTATAATCGATCGCAGATTGAAATCTTAATAGGCATTAGATCTATTTTATATATAGTTAACATCCCGTGATCCATTAGAGCATGTATAATGGGGTGATTATAGAAGGTGCTTAGCAATAAAAACCGGTTTATTTTCTAGCACCTAGGTGCTTAAAGAGATGTATGAGATGCTTACTTAAGCATTGGTGCTTAATGAGTGCTAATGAGGTGGTTAGGACATATATAAGCATCTCCCTTGTATTGTAGGAATTAGCTTTATAGACGGTGCTTAGCATTTCTCTCTCTTTAAGCATCCTCTATAAGCAATGATGCATTGTACATACCCTTACGTAACTCTAATAATATATCTGTTTTATAGAAAAAAAAGGATAAATCCTAAAAATTCTCATAAAAATCAGAAATATCATGTCATTCCATCATGTAGCTCTAATAATAGTAGTCATTAAATCTATTATAGATTCTACAAAATTTATCCACCATGAACATTATGAAAGATAAAATAAAATAATCACCTAACTTTGTATAAAAATTGCCCATCATGCCATTATGAAATATGAATTAAATAATCTCTTAAATTTGCATAAAATTACCCAATATAACCATTATGAAATATGAATTAAAATAATCCCTTAAATTTGCATATAAATTACTCAACATGCCATTATAAAAGATGAATTAAAATAAGCATTGAATCTGCATATAAATTACCCAATATGCCATCATAAAATATAAATTAAAATAATTTCTAAATTTGCATATACATTTCCCACTAATGACATTACAAAAAATGAATGAAAACAATCAGTTCTAATATTATTACGGATTGAATCTATATCCCCTAAAACTCTAACCCGTGCGAGAGCACGGCTTGGATGGACTTAGCTATAGGTTAATTGTTAAGTACATATAACAGATCTTCTAAAAATGACTAATCATTAATTGCTACAATGCGTAATATATTGCTACTTGTTCGCTCAAAAGGAAAAATGGTAGATTTTTTTCATTTTGATTGATTCAGTACTGAAGAATTATAGGTTTTCTGCTATCTCGCTGCATGATAGTGCTGAGAAAAAGAATTGATAAATTTATCTCTATTATTTAGTTTGGGTACCGAAATACTTATTGTTTTCGACAATATTGAACTCTCTACGATAGCGAATTAGTGATGGATGTCATTTATTTTGTCTAATAATATCTTTACATTTCCTACATGCGAAATTTTTGGAACTGCCATCTATGATCACGTATTTCTGAGCATCTTATCCACCAATTCGCAGTTCCCCTGAGGTCGCAGCCTGAAGAAACAGCAGCCAGCGCCCAGCGAAAGTGTGGCTTCCAGGAAATAACAGTTCTTGTTTGCGTTCGACGAAACGATCTATATTATCTTCACCTTATCGGAATCATGGTCCTCCGGCTCCGGCTCCGGCTCCGGGGAGGTTATCGGCACGCTACGCACAGTTGGAGCGAAACAGAGGATCTTGCATCTTGAGCAACATAGACGGAGGAGGGCCTCGCCGTCCCAGTTCCCAGTGGATGGATACGCCTAGCCCCATGAATCGGTCGCAGTGCCACGGCCGATGGTGGAGGACGGGAGGCGTGGAGCGGAAGGGCGGCCATGTGTTGCGATGGGAGCGGGCCGGGCTTCGTTGTCGAGTTTGAGGAGGGTGATGCAGGGCAGGATTCCAAACAGTCCGCTCCGTTCGGATTGGCTGGCTTGGCACTAGGCCCAGGCCCAAACTAAAAGGAGAGGCAAGGCCATGTTTGGATGAGATACCAAGTTTAGTATTACAAAACGATAGTTTTAGAACCAAAAAATACATAAAATATAGTTTAGAAAAAAAAAGATGTTTAGAGTTGAGTTTTAGACACTCCAAAAATGATATACCATGATTTTGAAAATTGTAACTCTTGTTTGCTCCTAAGAAACCCCCCTACTTTCTAAAAACTAGATACTTTGTAAAAACATTGTATTTTTCTAAACTCCATTCACCACTTTGTCCTTTACGAGGGAATGTATGGTTAGCAGGTTGGGTTGGACCAATTAAAAGCATATGCCTTGCTTGTTTCATGTCTAATTTTATATGGATAATCTTCAATTGGTTTGCGGTTTCCTAGATCACCAATGATATTAGATTGTTATTTCCTGAATTCTACTCTAGGTCTCTTTGGTTGACTACTTAATTTTTGCCCCTCGTTAGCGCTAGGTTCTAGAGTGCCACTAGCTTGAATGAATGATATGAGAGCAATGTTTAACATTTCGATTTCTTCACTAATAACAACCTGCAATTAAATCAGTAACCTGGTAATCAAATACTGCAATCCTAAAAGGATAAAACCATGCATGCATCAAATTATCAGAACATGACTAATCACAAGAGTTAAAGAGGATTGCATTTATATTTATGCTCCCTCCGTCCCATAATACTGCAATTAGAAAGGATTGCACTATCGTGCTGCCGTGGGCCTCCTGCTTCAAGAAACTGGCCGGCGAGGGAAAGTGGAGATCGAGCACGTACGGGCGGTGGTAATCCAGCACTGATACCTAGCAGCCGGAGTGGTGGATCGAGCAAAGGAACAACCTTGGATTTGCATGGATGCAAAAACATGCTACCAGCATTAACAATGGTTCGGTGAAGTCATATACATATATGTGCATTTACTAACTTCTCAGTTTCCATAGGCTTCTAGTCCTACTTAGCTCTCTCTTTCTCTCTCTGCGTGCGTGCGTGATCAGTTATATTCAAAATTTAGCCAAGGTCTTTTATCGAGAAAATATGTTCAATGTGTGGCAACGAAGTAGCACACTCAGGAAGAGGAACTTGCTAGGATTACTCCACAATATGTTTTCTGGAATCAATACGAAACTATATAAATGACAACTTTTCGTCGGTTTATACATTTCGTAAGTTGCTGACTGACGGTTTTTTTTTCACGTAGTGAAGGCTGGCATAGATCTTGACTTTGACTCATCTAACGCATCACATATTGATGACCTATATTAATTAAAAAAATACAATGTGACCAAAAGATAAAAATAACATATACAGGGTGCGTCATCCGCCCCACAGATTGAACTTCTTAAACAAATCTTTCCTGGTCTTGGCGCGTCAAAAAGAATAGTTGAAGCACATCGGCAACCATAATAGTTGAACCAAGCTCAAAGTATAGCAAAGCAAAAGGGAGACGCACCACCAGTAGGTCCTCTCCATGTACGGGTGGCAACGGACTGACGGTGAGGAGGAGCGACTGAATGACCTGGGAAACAGAGGCCGAGGGAGCGAGCGAGGGCACACGTCTCCCTGCTGGCATGTAAGTTTTACTTATAAACAATAATAAAGTGGTTGGTTACACTGCTTGGTTCCTAGCAATCCGTTCTCCGCACATGTTTCCGGAATATCTAACCTCTATTTTCTAGCTCCTTTTCTAGATCATAGGACATCTCGGGATTTCCGCTCTAGTTGCCTCTCGACAGCTTCAGTACGTTAGTCCTGCAACAAGAGACCCAGGGTGGTATGTATTATCGTTATAGCAGCGGCAATGCTACGCAAGTCGTGCAAAAATACCTTCAGGTGGCTCAGTGCGGCCTCACGACAGTTCGCAAGCGAAGCAATATAAACTTTTGCAGAGAGAAGACCATCCAAAAGCATGTACACAATCTGTCAAAAAAAAAAGGGGGGGGTCAATACCTCTAATTGTCCCTGGAGAGTATATAGAAGTTACAATGCAGTGCACCAAGGAAATGCTAAATCATTTTAGACCGAGGATATCAATAGGAAACAGGTGTACCTGTAGTGGCTTCATCTTCACAATTGCATCTTCCCAGTATTTCACAGCCTTATCAAAATCCTGGGAATGTTTACCCATATGATAGACGATACTATTCTTGAAACGACCGTCTTTGAGCTTTGCCACTGTATCTTGAGCCAAGATATGAAAAATGGCCCCTAAGCCTCTAAGAGCAGCAATAAATGAGAGGGCGGTTTCCATATTGAACTTCATATGGTATGCATCCTCGGCAACATTACAAAATATACTGCATACGTCCTGACCATCTATATTTTAGAGGGAAAAAAAGCTTGTTATACATGTTCACAAGGGCTACTTAAAATGGCATGAACCTCATAGTGAGTGTTACCTGGTCCACTGTATGTTGAGAAAATTGCACAGTGCCACGTCTTATGATCGCAATATCCTAGATCATTTCAATACAATGACAAGTAACACCGAATAATTAAGAAAAATAGTCCATTTTACTTCCCCCAAAGAATCCAATTTATTCATCTAGCAATCACACAAAATCTTGGCTCAATTTACTACCTCAACCTTTCTGGTAACAGAAACCTTACCCCTTAGTGGTTTCGAATGTGTTGTCAACTTGGCATATATATTCAAAGCAGGAGTCGGTCAGCTACATAAAGTTTTTGCAAAGTAGCTTCATATGTCGAGGAAAGACTGTTTATCCCCTTCCTCCCTGTAAGTGACGCAGAGGAGACCAGCAGGTGGCCCGCACACACAATGCATGACTTCCTTGGAGAGAGAACTGCTGGCCTGCCCCGACCCACGCCCCCCAATTGAAACGCTGCAATCAGCAGCCTTTGTAGGGTGGCAAAGGAACAGAAAGTCCTCAGGTGCATACAGAGGAAGATGTAGGAACAAGGAACTGAATAAAGGGACGAAAATAGTAGACTCTTGTGTGATGGATGGAGATGTGCAAGGCCACCTTGGGTCAGAACTAATCCCATATTGAGACGCAGCTCTTGAAAATCAGTACTGCTACAACATTACGAAATGTTTAAACCATCAAATCCTGAAAGTATTTGGCTTAATGGCAGAGCACCATGGACATTTTGAGGCATCTATTCACTGTCCTGGCGGAAGAACAATACCATACATGAGGATCTAATCAACAGCAGGTGGGCAACAAGTGTAATGAGGATGACCACAGCTGACCAAATGGCCCAGCTAAGCTTGTAGTATACAAGTTCAGCTAGTAGATACACAATGAGATCCTTTGGGGACGGACTCACAGCATAAGTCTGCATGTCTGATCAAGTTCCAATGCATGGCTCCTACAGGCTACAATGGCTTTGATGCAAAGGCTGTTTGGAGTGCACGCACAGGAGGACACGAACCTTTTTTTCTTCTTGTTGGCTGTCAGTGGGTACAAAAGTCCTAACTGCAGGGTGAGAAATTGGCTCATAACCTATTGTGCCCTCTTTGTGATCAACAAGCAGAGATGGCCGTCCACATTACTTTGAATTGCTGCTCTGATAAGGAGGTTTTAGGCGTTTAGGAACTGGGTAGCCCAGGACAAAAGGTATCGTGTGATGGAGCTACTTCTGCTGGTTGTTCTCATCAATAGAAAATGGGATATGTCGGGGGATCAGATTGTTAGGATTTTACTTGAGGGTTTCTTTCCATTGTAATTTTTGGTCTGAGACTCCTGTGGTTTTATTTCTAAATGCAAAGAGCAACAGCCTAGCTCATGGTCTTTGGAAAAAAAAAAGATTGAACCAAGATTTGTTGACAAACTAGAATGTTTAGATGTAAAATATAGTTATTTAACAATAAAGAACGACAATGTTGTACAGGATGAGCCACTTTACCATGACACGTGAAGCGAGATCAAGAGCAGACTGTGCTCTCCTGCAAACTATTGATGCCCTAACACCTTCTTGCACATCCTATAACCACCAAACAAATAGGGTAAGTTACGAGATTATTGAAGGAATAGAATGACGTAGTAGCTTTGCACAATAGCTGAGAAGTTCTTATAATCAAATTAAGCCTTTTTGAGTCACAATTTGTGTCGCCGTTCGCATTTGCCAAAAGGAATAGGATCGAACTTACCGCAACGCCAGGGGAAGAAGATAACTTCACCATGTAGCTAGAAATTAGTTCCTTCTCGGTAACAAACATATCCGGAGTCTCTCGCTACAAGGAAAAAAAAATCCATAAACATGGATGCATCAGAAAAATAAATAAAATCAGACAACACGAAAGATTTGTAAACATTTGAGAGGAGAGGAAAAAAAAATACAATTCCCATCTCGGCTTGAGCCGCCTTTACGAAATTGAGCATCTCATCCACCAAGTGGCAGTTCTCCGAGGTCGTAGCCTGAAGGAACAGCAGCAACATTTTATATATAGGACAGTAATAAAGGTATCATGCGCTAGCAAATTAACTGGAAATTCCGAAGAGATGTTGCTAGTATGCTATTTTATTTACCTTGTCGTCGGGATCGTGGTTCTCCGGCTCAGGGAGGTTATCGGCACGCTTGTCACAATTGGCGCGAAACGGATGGCGCCGCGTGCGGGCTTGCATCCTGAGCGACGCGGACGAAGGGCCTCGCCGTCCCAGCGGATGGACACTGTGCCTGCAGGCCCCATGAATCAGCGGCGGGATATAATGGAGAGAAGGGGGAGGGCGGGAGGCGCGGAGCGGAAGCGCGGCCATGTTTGAGGAGGGTGACAACAGGGCAGCCTGAGTTCTTGGAGATAGTAGTAGATACAGCAAATCGCAAAGCTGGGCGCGGCCGGTATTTGAAGGTTTATAGGGTTCCGACTGGAGTCGGGGACGGCGAGAGCTCCTCTTGTTGGATTCCTGCCGTGCCCCGGCCCCCAAACAAGAGTCCGGTCCGGTCGGGAAAACGATATTTATACAAACACGACAAAAATGAAGATGCGTTCACAAACTGAGGAAAGATCGCAGCAAATGCCATAGCATTATTACAGATTATTAGGGGCAACATCTCCAAAGCAGTACCACCACCAAGCGACAACTTACTCCAAGAGCTGCAATGCTATGGTGGCCATGCACTCCTACAAACATTACCATAGACTAGACCAAAATGATCGACACACTCCCATTCTTCCCACTGAAACAAACAAGCAGTACGTAGCTAGTTGCTGTTGCTGGCGCCGGCATCAAACATGAAGTCGATGTCATCAACGACCCCTCTGTAGATCCGCTGCGCGATCACGCTGACCCCTCTCTGCATGATATGTCATCGTAGAAAGCAAAGTGTACTAATTAATAAAGATGGATTCGAGTAACTAAGAACCAAGTCATATATTGATCAGTGTGTTGTCGTGATTAATAAATGTGAGCATGTGTACGAGCTACCACCTCACTGTTGAACTCCATAGGCACGTCATGCAGTGTCCACGTACCACACGGCAACGGCGCCTGGAGAGTCGAAGAAACCAGCCGCCTCAGCACGTTAAGCGCGTCGGTAAGATCGGAAGCACGCTTCCAGGAGATAGACTTCTTCCTGAACTTCCCAATGCCGAACGCATTCCCGCAATAGTGTAGTCCCTGCAGCATACATGCAGATGCAGTGCGCAAGCGGGGCAAAAGATTTTGATTAATTAACACACTAAGGATTTTACAAGACAATCCAGAGATCCAGAAAAGCTAGCGACATCATCAAAAACTAAAAGAAGAAACAAGTATCGCATGCACGCGTACCTCAGAGACCTCAGTGTTGGGGGAAGCCCTGAGCCGGTTGGCGACATTCACCCAAAAGATCAAACGAGTCTTCAGCCAAACTTTCAAACACTGCCTTCTCGTGGGGCCCAGGGAGGTCCATGCACTCAGCCTCCAGAGGGAACATGTCACCCATCTGGACTGCAACCTTGAACATAGCCACCAACTCACACTGACAACAAAAATGAGATAGAAGAAGACCATCGTGAGCGAGCGAACAAACGAAACACAAAATATGTCAAATCGACATAAATAAATCCGGCCGGCCTTTTTCTTTTCTTTTCTTTTCTTTTCTTTTGATACACATACGTCTTCTTCCCCGGAGTCGCCGCCCGATCCAGTTCCAGCAGAAACCCACGCACTCTAGGATAATAGTTTGGTTCATTCTGACAATATACCAAGTCTAAAGATCTAAAGCGCAGTTGAAAAGGTCAGCCATATCTAATTCCTTAGTAACAAAAAGCATTCATTATTTTTGTTGTGGACGATGACAACAACAAATTTATTTTTCATCTAGAAAAAGCAAAGCATAGGAAATATGGCAGCGTAAGATGGTTAAAAAAACACAACTAATAAGCATTAGTAGATAGAAGGTTGCAATATTCTGTGCTTGGAGGAAAGTAGGAAACCCATATTCAGGTACTGTGGCAATATGCATTGGCTGATAACATGCTGGACCGTTGGTTAAGTGAAAAGAGTAATTCAGTTTCAAAGATGGTACTACATGGAGAATAACTCAAATTAAAGCACATATTGCAAAATTACATGGAAATGGTATCCATTCTTAATCACACGCTGGACAAAAAATAAAATTAACTAAAGATGCAATGTGTTAAGTTGAGATGGTACCTTATCACAAGTACACAACTTACTTCTGGTTAACCCCTCATAGCAGAGATAAATTAGTAGCTGAACAAATCAATGGCAAGTGGTCTTCTAAAAATTAGTAGCAGAAATATCAGACAAGTTATATGAATTAGATCAAGAGAAGACAATCCTAAATAAGAATGCAGTTACCTGAACCTGAAAACACAGTTTAATCTAAAAGTGTAGTTTACTGTTAGAAAGATCTATGCATGCATGTATGGCAACTATCAAAAAGAGTTCAACAATATTACGATTATAAGGGCAATTCAATATTCAATCAGTGCTAGAATAATACGAATCTACCAATGTTTCTTCATCTCCTCTGTTTGGGCAATCCGTTATTTTATCCTAGAAGAACATACAGAAAAAGCCTTGAATGCCATAATTACAATCAAGAATGGCCATAGAAGTGAACGCTTGTAGCGCGGTGGTCAGTCAGGAGTTCGACTCCTAGTTCACACCGGTGCCTGGGATTTTCCTGGGTTTTCTCCAGCCTCAAGCGCAGATGTCCCACAATGGTCAGAGTAACGTGCCCATCAACGCCCAGAGCTGCTTTGGATATCTCTCAGCTGCATGTGTGTTTCCTTAGATATAGGTCGTAGGTCTAGGGTGTGTGAGTTTAGCGGATTAGTGTGTGAGTTCAAATTCTACAATTTGTACTTCAGATTGAGGCATTCAAAAAAAAAAGAATGGTCATAGAAGCCTGTTGAACAGCTATAGGTATGTGCATGCTAACTTATTGTACAAAGTAACAACTACATAGAGTGCCAAGAAATGGACAACTCTGCCACTGTATTAAAGTAAATAGGGATAGCCAAGAAATAACTATATGCATATTTGATTTTTCCTTGGTTACTATAGTGGAGGGACAGAACTTTAGTTGGAGAGATTATGCGAGATATGATTAAAGTTATCTGCTATTACGACCTGCAAATGCCATCATGATAAATTAATTATTATTTTGATGATAAGTAACCTGATCTGTCACAATTCATTCCAAAAAAAAAAAAAAAGAGTCAAACAAAAGCCTGCTTGCATTTAAGTGTGGATGAGGAAGACTGGACCATGGGGGAGCAGAGTGGCAGATAATGAGATACAAATTCTCCATTATCAACATCAGAAATTGGAAGTCACGGCGGATCACCTACATGAAGCAAAACAATTGACGAATGGTCTACCTAATCAGAGGTGACGCTAATTCACGGTGGTGGCAGCGACAGAGGCACAGGCCTGGAGGGGAGCGGCGAGGTCAGTGAGTGGCCCAGCAGGCAGGTGCACATTGTGGCGGGGGCGCGAAGGGCAGCACGGGCACCGGCGGGAGACATAAGCGAGGAGGGGCATATGCTCATCATACTCGGTACTCCCAACAATCCACCGTTCAATTAAGGCAAACAACAAATAATGCAAGAGTTTCTTAATAAACATCGCCTCCGCATGAATGGGAACTGATGCAAAAGACACTAAAATCCTAAAGCTACTGCAAAACGTGGGACGGATCATGCACGGGTCCTCAGCAACAGGGACAGCACACAGGAAGACAGCAGGAATGGTGAGCAAAAATTACCTTGAATGATTAAGAAAATTCCTTGGTAGCTTTGGCACCTCCTGTATAGTGTATACTTACGGTGACCTCTCACTCCCTTGGCCGTGCTTTCTTCTTACCCTATAAAATACACACTGATTTGAACTAAGCATGGCCCTTGAGCTACATATGAAATGGTAAAAATGCAAGGCACCATGTTCAGAAAAAGAAGAAATTGCACCAAGATATACCAAGACCAAAAAGTTATATTACTTGATTGCATCCTTTCATGAACCAATCTCTATATTGTCACAAACAGGCAACCGGTATAGAAAATTCATTCTCAAAATGACGAAACCAGTCAAGTGGGGACGAAACTGCAATGCAAGTAACACGGTGGCAGGGGAGCACATACTCCTAGTTTGCGGCATCTGTGTCCTCCGGCTCTGACTACGGGGCTTCCTGCAACTTATGGCATGTTAACAATTCATCTCAGCATGAGATTGTCATAGAAAGCATTGACCATGTATGTGAGACAATGTATGTGGCTTTAGATAAATTGGCATTGCTAATTTTACAACTTTTGGTTCATAGTCATGCATACCGTGTCAAGTTGCCAATTAAGGATAGTAACTGTTAGTAATCAACACAGTAGTTTCCAAAGGAACCTATATGAATGGTATTGAGTTTGTTGCGTTAATCATTCAAACTAATGCTTAGCGTCTATCCGGTGAGTTAATCATTCAACCAAACTACAGAAGAAAAATCTAATCTAAATTCAGATTGCATCTCACCTGGTTTGTGGAGACGTCGATGTCGACAGTGGAGGGCGTCTATCCGGTGAGTTAATCTTTCTCTCTCTTGCTCGCAGATCTGGCGCGGCCAGTTTAAGTTTCGTTTCCCCGGGCCGGCCGGCAGAAAAAGTTTTCGGAAATATATGTATCATGCATCTATGGACAGGCATATATCTACCCTTTCCACGATCGATTGCACTGTGTGACGTTCAATCGAAGGGATGCATATTATTGTAACCATGATGCACTGTGTTTATCTCCGCCGTCTCTCTTTTTTTTTTTTCTTCTTCCGCATGCATAGTGTTCGACATTTTTGGGGAATACATGCATCTTCCCTATGATGGAGCATGCATGCATGAAGATCGATTGAGATAACCAGCCGGCGCGCGGCCTAATTAATTCTCGTTCGGGACTATATATCAAGTTTGTTTTTAACTCGATCGTGCTTTGCTCTTCTTGCATCTCCCTTCCGCATGCAGGCATGCAGCTGCACGATGGTATGCTGCATCCGGATTTGTACGTGCACATTTCGATTTCCTTTTTGTTTTTGTGGTCGTGTGGGTCTGCGCCCCACGCCCTCCTCCGTGCTCTGCTCTTCACGGTGCAGGAGTGGAGAGTACCGGCATCCCTTCACCACGCCGCCGCTGCATCTCGCCCTTCAATTCGCCGCAGTTTTCATGTCGAGTCGCGTAACCGTCTGGATCCACACACTTCGTTTTCCTTTGAGATTACAGGATATCATCATTTATTGTCTGAACAAAGCTCAAGCTATCAGTGGTGCCCCAGGAGCAGCAACCTCGCTGGACAGTTGACGCCACTTTGGTGCCCCGACCGATCAACCATTGTCGCCACTCTATATAGCCCCGATTGCTGGTTGTTTTTCCTTTGCATTCTTTTTTTTTTTTTTGGCACATGTACTAGGGCTGCTTGAGTTGTAGTTGTACTGTTTTTGGAGGAATCCTGAAACCAAGTGCATGATACGTCACATGTAAGCCTATCAAGATAGCATGAGGATTAGTGGTGCATGTCAAGTATATTATATCCATTTGATTAACATGATGAGCACTGTAATTTTGTTGGCTTTTTATAAAAAACCTTCGACACATCACGTGTCTCCCATAGCAACACACGGGCATACACCTAGTTGATGACCTATTAATTAAAAAATACATTGTGGCTAAAAGATAAAAATAACATATACAGGATGCGTCATTCATCACAGATCTTTCCTGATTGTGGCGCATAAAAAAAAGAATAGATGAAGCACATCGGCAACCAGAATAGTTGAACCACGGGTTAATTGGATGGAAGCCATTACAACTTCCGCGGTTTTGACAAACGTTATTACAATTCGAGAAATAGCAAGTAGGCCATTACAATTTCTGCGAAATTTGAGATACGCCATTTTAGAACTGTTTCGGACCAAATTGCCCTCTTCTTGTTCCTCTCTTCTCCCTTGGGCACCTCCTGTGCGCCGCCTGCAGGACGACGTCGCCAGCGTCGAGGGCCGCCACACAGCAGGCGCGGTGAGGGCGGGCGCACGCTGCTGCTGCGCGCGCTCCCCGCCCCGCGTGCACCCGACGCGCTCTCCACCTTCTACCCGCGCCTCATCTTCTCCAGCCCTGCCAGGCCCGCCGTCAGCGAGGTCTTTGTCGTCAGCAAGGACCAGGTCGCCGCGCTCCGGTGCCTCTCCGGCGGCACCAGCACCTTTTGCGCCGTCAGCACGCTCGTCTGGCAGTGCGCCTGCGTCGTGCGCCGCCTCCCGCCGGACTCCGAGGCGCGCCTCACCTTCCCAGGCAACGTGCGCCGCAGGATCAGCCCGCCGCTCCCGGACCGCTACTTCGGCAACGCGCTCATCGTGCTCAGCGCCGCGGGCCCCGCGTGGGACGTCACCGCGGCGGGGCTGGACGCCGTCGCCGGCCGCATCAGGGGCGCCATCCGCCACCTGCACGACGAGCTCGTGCGCTCCGCCATCGACTACTTCATGTTGGACGCCCTGGGCGACGGGGACAGGGTGCCCATGAATGGCGCCTTGGCCGAGTCCAACCGGCAGACCATCAGCTGGCTCAGCATGCCCATGTACGACGCCGACTTCGGCTGGGGAGGTCCGCTGCACATGTCGCGGAGGCATGGATGCAGTGGTGGCCGGCAGTGTCCAGCGCGCGGCCGGCGTTGACGCACACGGCCGGCGACTCGTGCACGTACGGCTGTAGGTCCAACACTCGCACAGGCGGCGGTGGCGGCGACACACGCGGTGGGCAATGGTCGGACGGATGACCGGTTCTTAGCAGGAGGCAGAAGAGGAGTGCAATTTCGTCCAGAAAGCGTACGTAATGGTATATCTCAAATTTCGCTGAAATTGTAATGGTCTACTTGCTATTTCTCGAATTATAACGGCGTTTGTCAAAACCACGGAAATTATAATGGCTTCTTTCCAATTAACCCTTGAACTGAAGCTCAAAGTATAGCAAAGCAAAAGAGAGATGCACCACCGGTAGGTCCTCTCCATGTACGGGTGGCAACGGACTGACGGTGAGGAGAAGCGACTGAACGCCCTGGGAAACAGAGGCAGAGGGAGCGAGCGAGTGCACACGTCTCCCTGCTGGCATGTAAGTTTACTTACTTATAAACAATAATAAAGTGGTTGGTTACACTGCTTGGTTCCTAGCAATCAGTTCTCCGCACATGTTTCCGGAATATCTAACCTCTATTTTCTAGCTCCTTTTCTAGATCATAGGACGACATCTCGGGATTTCCGCTCTAGTTGCCTCTCGACAGCTTCAGTACGTTAGTCCTGCAACAAGAGACCCAGGGTGGTATGTATTATCGTTATAGCAGCGGCAATGCTACGCAAGTCGTGCAAAAATACCTTCAGGTGGCTCAGTGCGGCCTCACGACAGTTCGCAAGCGAAGCAATATAAACTTTTGCAGAGAGAAGACCATCCAAAAGCATGTACACAATCTGTCAAAAAATAAAAGGGGGCGTCATACCACTAATTGTCCCTGGAGAGTATATAGAAGTTACAATGCAGTGCACCAATGCTAAATCATTTTAGACCGAGGATATCAATAGGAAACAGGTGTACCTGTAGTGGCTTCATCTTCACAATTGCATCTTCCCAGTATTTCACAGCCTTATCAAAATCCTGGGAATGTTTACCCATATGATAGACGATACTATTCTTGAAACGACGGTCTTTGAGCTTTGCCACTGTATCTTGAACCAAGATATGAAAAATGGCCCCTAAGCCTCTAAGAGCAGCAAGAAAAGAGAGGGCGGTTTCCATATTGAACTTCATATGGTATGCATCCTCGGCAACATTACAAAATATGGCCGCATACGTCCTGACCATCTATATTTTAGAGGGAAAAAAGCTTGTCATATATACAAAGGCTACTTAAAATGGCATGAACCTCATAGTGAATCTTACCCGGTCCACTGTATGTTGAGAAAATTGCACGGTGCCACGTCTTATGATCGCAATATCCTAGATCATTTCAATAAAATGACAAGCAACGCCAAATAATTAAGAAAAATAGTCCATTTCACTTCCCCCAAAGAATCCAATTTATTCATCTAGCAATCACACAAAATCTTGGCTCAATTTACTACCTCAACTTCTCCATAGGGTAGGAAGTGACGGCCTCCTTTGGTGTGCTGCAGGAGCATCTGGGTTACTAGAGCTCCTGAATAGGTCGCTGACCCCAGCTTGCTAGGTGCTGGTGGTCTTGGTCGTTTCTTTTGTTCTATTTCATCTATGTAAAACCTGGCTTGACTGTACTCGGGTTGGGTCACTTTGACCTCCCCCGCTGTTTTTTCTTCCTTAAATGAAATGACACGCGGCTCTCCTGCATCGTTCGAGAAAACCTCAACCTTTCCAATAACAGATGCGTCACCCCTTAGTGGTTTCGAATGCGTTGTCAACTTGACATCCATATCCAAAGCAGGAGTTGGTCAGCTACGTAAAGTTTTCGCAAAGTGGCTTCATATGTCAAGGGAAGATTGTTCATACCCTTCCTCCCTGTAAGTCACGTGCGGGAGACCAGCAGGTGGCCCACACACACGATGCATGACTTCCTTGGAGAGAGAACTGCTGGCTGGCCTTGGCCCCTGGCCTCCTATTGTAACGCTGCCATCAGCAGCCTTTCTAGGGGCAAAGGAACAGAAAGTCCTCAAGAGCTTACAGAGGAAGATGTAGGGACAAGGAACTGAATAAAGGGAAGGAAATAGTAGACTCTTCTGTGATGGATGGAGATGAAGTGCAAGGCCACCTTGGGTCAGAACTAATCCACCATGAGACCACATTGAGACGCAGCTCTTCAAAATCAGTACTGCTACAACATTACGAAATGTTTAAACCATCAATTTCTGCTACAACGGTACTGCTTCATGGCAGAGGCCCATGGACATTTTTGAGGCATCTATCCATTGTCCTGGCAAAAGAAACAATACCGTACATGAGGATCTAATCAACAACAGGTGGTCAAGAAGTCTAATGAGGATGACCACAGCCGAGCAAATGGCCCAGCTCGCGATGCTTTTAGTATACAAGTTCAGCTAGTAGATAACAATGAGATCCTTTGGGGATGGACTCACAGCATAAGTCTGCATATCTGATCAAGTTCCAGTTGCTCCTCCAGCGGCTTTGATATACAAAGGCTGTTTGGAGCGCACGAACAGGAGGGACACAAAAATTCTTTTCTTGTTGGCAGTTAGTGGGTACAAAAGTCCTAACTGCAGGCTGAGAAATTGGCTCATAGCCTAATGTGCCCTCTTTGTGATCAACAAGCAGAGATGGATGTCCACGTTACTTTCAATTGCTGCTTTGATAAGGAGGTTTAGGCGTTTGGGAACTGGGTAGCTCAGGACAAAAGGCATCGTGTGATGAAGCTACTTCTGATGGTTGTTTTCATCAATAGAAAATGGGATCTGTGGAAGAAATGCAACCAGAGAGTGCTGCAGTCGTTCCAGGTGTTCTAACACATCAAGGAAGATATGCCCTGAGAATATATGCATTCTTTCCATTTTTCTAATGTAATTTATTTTTCTTGTGGCTTTATTTCTAGATGCAAAGAGCAGCAGTCCTGCTCATGGTCTTTTGGGGGGGGGGGGGGGGGGGGGGGGCAATGAGCCAAGATTTATGGACAAACTAGATTGTTTAGATGTAAAATATAGTTATTTAGCGATAAAGAGCGACAATGTTATACAGGATGAGCCACTTTACCATGACATGTGAAGCGAGATCAAGAGCAGATTGTGCTCTTCTGCAAACTGTTAATGCCCTAACATCTTCTTGTGCATCCTATAGCCACCAAACAAATAGGGTAAGCTAAGAAAATATGAAAGGAATAAAATAATGTAGCCGTTTTGAAAACAGAATATGCCTCGAATTTGTAAGAGCTGAACTTAGCGATTTGATTTTTGAGTCACAATTTTGTGTTGCCGTTCACATTAGCCAAAATGTAATGGTATGGTATAAAAGGATCGAACTCACGGCAACGCCAGGGGGAGAAGATAACTTCAGCATGTAGCGAGAAATCCGTTCCTTCTCAGCAACGAACATATCCGGAGTCTCCCGCTGAAAGAAAAGGAAAACATAAACATGGATGCATCATCAGGAAAATAAAAGGCAGGCGACACGAAAGGTTTGTAATAAACGTTTGAAAGAGAGAAGAGAGAAAAGTTTACAATTCCCATCTCGGCTTGGGCCGCCCGTACGTAATTGAGCATCTCATCCACCAAGTGGAAGTTCTCAGAGGTGGCAGACTGTAGAAACAGCAGCTAATGTTTATACGACAAACAGTAAATGTATCATCTGGCTATTGTTCGGTTTGCATCCGAAAAATATTAAGATTTACCTTGTCGTCGGGATCTTGGTTCTCCGGCTCAGGGGGGTTATCAGCACGCTTGTCACAATTGGCGCGAAACGGATGGCGCCGCGTGAGGGCTTGCATCCTGAGCGACGCGGACGAAGGGCCTCGCCGTCCCAGCGGATGGACATGAATCGGCCGCGGGATATGGAGCGAAGAAGGGGGAGGGCGGCAGGTGCGGAGCCGAAGCGCGGCCATATATGTACAGGAAATCGTAATGCTGGGTCCGGTGTTTGGATGTCTAGGGTTCCGACGAAGTGGGCGACGGCGAGCTCCTCTTTGGATTCCTGCCTGCCCTCTGCCCCCAAACACAGAAGAGTCCCTTTCGGATTCATTCGAGACGGATGGCCGGCGCGGTGGGCTGGCTTGGCGCTAGGCCCAGGCCCAAACTGCAGCCTAGTGTCGGTTTGGGCTCAAAATGAATAAACTAGTACAGTAAATCACAGCGTAACATCAGCAGGCAGGCAGGCAGCGCAAACTTGGCATCTCGTAACGATAATAATAATAATAAAAGAATAAAAAAACAGGCAGCAAAATAAAATGGCGATGCGTTCACAGACTGAGGAAGGAAAGAGCGCAGCAGATAATAATATAATAGCAGCATTATTACAAAGGCAACATCGTCGAAAGCAGTAGTACCACCGCCCGCCATGTTTTTTTAAAGTATACTCCATAACAAGCGACAACTAATAACTCGAATAGCTGCATGCTGTGATGGGCATGCACTCCTACAGAGTATATATTACCACAGACCGACTAGTCCTCAGACCAAAACGATCGACGTACCACTTCCATTCTTCTTCCGACTGAAACAACGAAGATTGATTTGATACAAGTAGAGTAGCTTAGTTGGGGCCGCCGGCACGAAACATGAAGTCGATGTCATCAACGACCTCTCTGTAGATCCGCTGCGCGATTAGGCTGACCCCCCTCTGCATAATATATCATCGTAGAAAGCAAAGAGTACAAATTAATAAAGTAATTGAGAACCAAGTCATCGATCAATTTGTTATCGTGATTAATAAACTGCGTGTATATATGTATGCGAGCGAGCAATGAACGCGGTAGGGCTGGAGAAGAAGTTGTCCCGGCCCGCACCTCACTGTTGAACTCCATAGGCACGTCATGCGGTGTCCACGTACCACACGGCAACGGCGCCTGGAGAGCCGAGGAAACCAGCCGCCTCAGCACGTCAAGCGCGTCGGTAAGATCGGAAGCACGCTTCCAGGAGATAGACTTCTTCCTCATCTTCCCAATGCTGAACACATTCCCGCAATAGTGTAGTCCCTGCAGCATACATGCAGATGCAGGCGGGGCAAAAGATTTGATTGATTAACACACTAATCAAGGGTTTAACAAGACAATCCAGAAAAGCTAGCGAGATCAAAAAAAATAAAAGAAGAAGCAAGTATTCCATGCATGCGTACCTCATAGATCTCAGTGTTGGGGGAAGCCCTGAGCCGGTTGGCGACATTCACCCAAAGATCAAATGAGCCTTCAGCCAAACTTTGAAACACCACCTTCTCGTGGAGCCCAGGGAGGTCCATGCACTCAGGCTCCAGAGGGAACATGTCACCCATCTGGACTGCAGCCTTGAACATAGCCACCAACTCACACTGACAACAAAAATGAGATAGAAGAAGACCATCGTGAGCGAGCGAACAAACGAAACACAAAATATGTCAAATCGACATAAATAAATCCGGCCGGCCTTTTTCTTTTCTTTTCTTTTGATACACATACGTCTTCTTCCCCGGAGTCGCCGCCCGATCCAGTTCCAGCAGAAACCCACGCACTCTTGGAAACCGGGCCCTTTCAACGGTTAACAACAAAAGCGACATTATTATTATTATAACAACAAAAGAAGAAATAGTAGATTGCTTGATATACTAGAACGAAGAAACGAACAAGTTAACTCAAAACAAGTATACTACTGCTACTGCTATATAACTATAATAATGATGTGATCCGATCGATCGAGGGTGAAGCTCCAGAACAGCACGGAAGGGATGCCCATATTCCCGGAAAAAAATGTCCAACACAAGAACAACGCCGCCATGCGTCCAAGGCGGGATGCCCCTGCCGCAAGCGCCGGGCACAAAAAGAAGAAGAGAAAGGATATCGAAAACAAGAAAAACAGTGCCGCCCGGAGACCATCCCTCGTGCTGGCGGAAGATCGAGAGAAGAAGAGAAAAAAGAGACGCCGGAGATAAACACAAACTTGAACATTGCGACTACTCCTCCCGCGCGGTGCATGCCAGCAGAGCGCACTGCGCTGCGCCAGTAATCACTCCCGACCGAAGAGAAAGGACGAGGAGGAGAAAAGTTCCGCAGCGGCAAGAAACCAGAGAGACAGAGAACTAGCCGGCCGGCTATCTCACACTTGCATGCATCATGGTTACATTATATAAGCATCCCTTCGATTGAACGCCAGATCGACAGTGCAATCGAATCGAACGCCAGACATGTGTATTTCCGAAAACTTTTCTGCCGGCCCGGGAAACGAAACGTAAACTGGCCGCGCCAGATCTCCGAGAACAAGAAAGAAATTAAGAAGCAAGCAAGAAGAGAAGAGAAAAAAAATGGAGAGAAGCAGTACTACGCGAGAAACGATCTAGTATCTACCAAGTATCAAGAAGCCCACACGCGCAGACAAAAACCATACAGCAGCTAGGTCCAGAACCAAGGAAGCGAGAAGAAACAAATTAGAACGCCGGCCGGCCAGCTGAGGGATCGGAAGAGACGAGGGCACACACAAGAAGCTATCAACAACACAACTAACCTTAGAGGATGAGGAGGAGGGCAGAAGCAGCAGAGATGGTGCCCTCCGGCCAACGGCGGGAAGCACCACGATGCCGTGGCCGGCGGCAGGCAGCCTCCCGGTGCCGAAACGGCAAGGCCCGGTCCCGGTGGTGGCCCGGAGGACGGAGGAGGCGAGGAAAGCCATGAGAGTCTAGGCCTCTAGGGAGGGAGGAGCAGACGGGTGTGGGTGGGGGGGTGCGTCCTCGCGTGTTGTGCTGCCAGTGGTCTCACCATTTTATAGAGAGACGGGAACGGGAGGAGCTTGGCAGCCACAGGGACAGGGCTGGCTGGCTAGCTAGGCGACAGAAGAGAAAGTCCTTAATTAACCCCTCTCCCTCTGCTGCTCCAAAAGAAAAAAAAAAAAGAAAAAAAGGGAATTTGTTGGCGGTTGTTTCGAATCATTGCAAAAAATGGGTAAAGCCCGCCAATGGATGGTGTGTGATCGATCTGATCTTATCTAGAGGAGGAGCTGCGGCATAGTGCAGTGCAGCGCAGCGGGCCACGGCTCCTGGCAAGAACACTCTAGAACTCAACGGCGGTATCAGTTTCCATTTCATCACAGGGCATGCACGCTAGACTGCTCAAAGTGGTGCAGTGGTCGACGACGCATATATATTTTATATTTATATATAGGACTGTGCAGATTTACTGGTAGCAGATTGTTGAATCTTGGGATTGATTATTACATGTCTACATTTTTTATGACCATGGCCAAATCAGTTTTTAATGTCCACTTCTTGTTTGGCCATGATTTGATCATTGTACCCACCACGCACCGCCCTGCCTGCAACGCTGTTCTGGCCGTTGTGCTAAATTGTCACATAAAAGCGGCATGCATTCAAAACTGAGAGCCAATAATCCAACTATTCGCTAGTACCGTCTTCTTCTTCAAACCGAATAGTAAACCAAACTAACCTGCAGAATTCGAAGCAACAGCGTGGTTGGAGAGGCAGGCACCGGCCGGGGTCAGACGAGGACTTCTCACCTTAATCGTTGGGGCTAATTAATTACCTAATCTACCTTAAGTCATTACAAGTACTCACGGTGACCAATTAATCCACCATTAGCTATCGCCACCATGAAATTCCTACATGAATCTTTTGGTTTCAACATTGGGTAGGAGCACTGCCAGCGCGCGCGCACAAACACGCACACACAGAGAGAGAGAGAGAGAGAGAGAGGAGAGACCGACCGTAGTTGCCTCTGCTGCAGCCTGGTGCACCTGCACGCGGTCTGCTGGACGGACGGGGGCACAGCACAGCACAACCGTCTGGTCCTCTCGGACCCTTTCCCCCTCTTGTCGTTGCATGCACTGCGCTGCACCCGCCCTCAGGCCAGGGCAGGCAGAAGTGCCGATTCTTTTGAGATCGCTGGACGGAGAGGGGGAGTCGCTGCTAGAAATGATTTGACCTGAGATAATAGATTAGGAATTAAATTTTCAGTGTCTCTAGCACTTGGATGTACTGTAGTATAGAATGTTGCAACCTTGTAAAAATATATCTCTCTCGTATTAAGGGTAAATGCCTCAATTGCAAATTGTGGATGGACCTAGCTAATATAAACAAGCCAGCGTGCAGGATATATATGATGTGAAAAGTGAGGAATTTGGTTTTTAGAGCACTTTCCATCTTGCTTAATTCTTTCTTTTGGACCTGCAGGGCAAAGCTAATAAAAGGGAAAACAAAGCTGCAAAAAAAAAAAAATTAAAGCAGGATGGCAGTAGCAGGCTAGCAGAAAGCGGAGGAAGTACAAGTACTGCAGTAGTAGTGTACTAGCTCCTTTCCACGGCCCCGCCTGCTGCGGTGCCCCTCTCTCTCTCCGGTCTCCGCCTCCGCCTCCTGCTCCTGCGAGCGAGCGATTTCTTTTCATCATCATGGAACGGTCAGGTAGAATCGAGAAGAAGCGCCATCGCACGCGCATGCATCGCCGGCCTCTTGCCTGATGACGGACGGACCGACCCTCTCCCTGCACTGCTGCCCTCCACACGGACACGGACCGTTGCGTTGATCGGCTGCGCCATCCACATGCCATGCGTACAACCCCAACACCCCCCACCCCCCCAAATCTGATCTCCCTCTCGCCACGGCACCCGGCGAGATATTTTTGCAAATGCTTTTGATCCGACCCGAGACGGCATTAATTATTGCTTGCTTGGGCTCGCTTTGATTTTTGAAGCACTTGCCCTGCTGCTGCTTCTTCTGCACACACACACACGGTACTTCCCAGACAGTGCAGGGAGAGGGAGGGCAGAAGCGTGCGAGCCCCTGCCGGCAGGCAGGTTCAGTTCAATACTTTTGTCTCCTTCTTCAACCGTCCGGTCCGCGAGGTCTTCTTCTGGTTCATCATCAGCTGTGTGCTACGTACGTACGTCTATCGTTGTGGTCATTACATTAAATAAACCGTAATCATTAAGTACAGCTGCCTTAATCGTTAGTGTTTCCCATCTTCATCCTTTTTTTTTCCTTCTTCTTTTTGTCTTCTCACAAATTCTATTCACCTTAACTATCAATGGTCTTCTAAAAAAAATCATGTAAGAATTCTAAAAAAAAAACAAATCCAGCTTCGGCTCAATTTGAAACGTGTTCTTTTTTTTCCCCCTGAAACGGTACTGATCGTCATTTCATGAAACAAATAGCCTTATGTCGTGGTTGCTTTTTTCATTACACATGAAATCCTGAAAGAATATGAATCTCTCATTTTTAACCCAAGTCATTTTGTCGTGGCCCTGCATTTTACCTTCTTGTTTCACGTAACATTATGAAAGATTTATAAATGAATCCACTCTCTGAAACCTTTTTTTAAGAGACATACTCCCCCCCCCCCCTGATTTGTAATATATGACATGTTTACCTTTTTTTTTTACAAATTCGATTATTGGTTTTGTTTAGGTTGAATTCAGATAGATTCAAGAAACTGTTCAAAAAAATGAGACCCATCGCCCTCGCCCCGGGATTTGCACGGTGCAGTGCAAGCAAACCCTACAACCGCAAAAAGTTAAAAGGAAAAAAGATGCAGGGCACAGCAGCTTGCGTGCGAGTGGGAGAAATAGTATGGCAGTGCTGCGATCCATTTGGGAGGAGTTGCAGTAGCACAGGAGTAGTAGCGGCGCTTTGCATTGCACCATTGCCTTTGCATGCACATGCACACCAGGGTGCAGAGAGAGGCGGTTTCCAGCAGAGACAAGCTGCAGTACATCCATGGTCGTCCGACAAGACATAGCAGAGGCGGCAGAGACGCACGGAAGGCCAGTGCGAGTCTTTTCCTTTTCTTTGCGCGCAGGGCAGGGCGGCAGGCACGGATGTTCACGATGAGTGAAGGGTCGCATGTCACATCGTATGTTTATTTTGATGCTGGTTATAGAGACAAATTTATTAAATCTAATTAATTTTTGATTAATGAATGGTTATGGTAGCATTGCGTTGTTAATCATAAATTAATTAGACTTAATAAATTCGTTTCGGCTGTGTAATTTATTTTATATTAAATCATATTTAATACTTATAATTAGCGTCGAACCATCTGTAATCGAGATCCAAACAACCCATGGTCGGGGAGCCAGGAGCAGTACTCTCCATGTGGGAGGAGTTGCAGTAGGGCACGACGCGAGTAGTACCGCTTTGCTTGCATTGCATGCCCACTCATATACATGCACCAGGGTCCAGGGTGCAGAGGAAGGGCGGTTTGAGCACAACGTTCTGGCGGACACCAGGTTAACCATTCTGGTTGAAACTAAAATCCCGGTCTCCACCGGAAACGGAATTCCGAGCAGAATTTCACGAAATTTCGCAATTTCGGAACGGTAAGGCAAATCAAATTCAAAAACGGAATTTCATTTTTTTCGGGCGGAATTTCGGATTTTCCGACCGGAAAACCGGTGTTTCCGACCGAAAAATGTTGTTTTCTGACAAAATGTGATGTAAAACGGAGTGGAGGAGCCAAATGATGGTCTATATATGCTGCTACATACTCTAAAATCACAAAACGTTATTTGTCCTAGTGGTTATTAGATGTTGGTCTGCAAGACCTGAGATCGAATCTCATTTAAGGCTATTTATGCTGTTTTTTTACATACCTTATGTTGAAAGGACGGTTAAACAATCAAATATTTTATATAGATTTATTTAAATTTTGTGCATATCACATAAAATATATAAAAATTGAATCTATCACAATAGTATAAGATTATAGTTAAAATGCACATACCATAATAGAATTTTATAGGTGGCCAGGTGGGGTGGTGTTTTGTTGTTAACGGGTTTTAGGTGTTAATGGGTCCCAAACAAAATCGTAATTTAAAGCAAATCAACTTAGATTTGAATGAGTTCTATTGCTAATTTCTCAGAAAAACACCTAGTTTTTTATAGTATTTTTACATATTTTTTTATGAATGGATAAAGTTGAAACGGTTTTGAAATGTTAACGGGTTAAAGGGTTCTTAATGGGGCTGCAACCAAATTGCAAGTTTAACTAAGTAAATCACCTTGGATTTCAACGAGATCTAGCCCTAAAAGCTCACAAAAACATCTAGTTTTTTACATATTTTTCCAGTTTTTTTTACAAATTATTTTGAATTTTTTAAATTCAAAACGGAAAATGACGAAAAATAGTGAAATTTCTTTTCCCGGCTACTAGCGGAAACGGAAAATTTACCGGAAAACCGGCGGTTTTCCGACGGAAAGTTTTTCCCTGGGCGGACATGGCCCTTGTGGGCGATCGATACGATCCTGGCAAAGTGGAGTAGAAGTGCTACCTACTTGGAGTTCAAGTAGTAGAACCGATCAGAAAGGTACCTGCCTTCTTTTTTGAGTCCAGCTCTGATCAGTCTGTCGCTCGCTCCCTGCGACGAACCCCGCCCAGCAGAGACAAGACATTTTTGAAAATATTGCCCATGCATGCATGTTCACATGTGTGAGAATGGACTCTATATACTTGGTTGTATGGTATATTATGTACTCGGAGTAGTCGTAATGACTTGATGAACATGATCTGCTCGTTACGCGAATCGCCCCAGCTAGCCTCGGCCACGATTCGCCCGCCGCACGCAGTGGAAAGCGCAAACCCTGCAACTCCATTCCGTGCAGGAACAAACCGCTCCCGTCTTCCATTCCATTCCATTCCGTGTGGTGTACTGGTGTGGGCCTCCCCTTTATTTTTTATGTATGATGTTGTGCAGGACATGTTTGCTCCGTGAGCAGCACAGCAGTAGTGGAGTAGTACTACGACAGCAGAGGCGGGCGAGACACTTGTCCCGCGCTGGGGCTAGCATCCTAGCCCGTGTCTGCCTGCTCGTCCGCGAGATCAGAACGGACGCATCCATCAGCAGCGATGAGATTGATGCTTGGAACTTGGAAGGAAGGGTTGCTTGATGGTAGCATGAGATGGAGATCAAGGAGTGATGAATGCAAATCAGGGTCTAAACTCTCTCCCCTATCACATCGATGCTATTTAAAAGCATTAAATATGATTTAATTAAAAAACTGATTACGTGAACAAGGACTAAACGCGATATGAATTTATTAAACCTAATTAATACATAATCAACGACTAGTTACCGCAGCATCACATTTGCTAATCATGGATTAATTAGACTTAATAAATTCGTCTTGCCGTTTAGTCCTCGTCTGTGTAATTAGTTTTATAATTAGACAAACTAGTGTCCAAACATCCGATGTGAATTTAGTCCGGTATCCAAACACCCACTTAGAAAATCATTTCATACACAAATGGTCTAAATTTCATAATCAAAGTAAAAATAAAAATAACCTGGCAAATGGACCATACTAATAAAACTAGGGTGAACGCACAATTAATTAACGAGTGCTTCGGTGATTTTCGGACCCGCATGATTCTCAATCCAATTTCAGGGACCAAATTTCTAATTCCTACTTAAAAAAGAGTAAAATGTGTGGCGGTTCTCAAAGTGATAGTGTGTACCACTTAGATTCCCGAACTTAGAAAACCAGAAAATATGAGTCCTTAAGCTTGGTTGGGGTGTCATCAAAGGCCCCAAAAGGCCCCAAAGCAACTGTCTAAAACCGTCTTCTCCTCTCTAGGTGCTGACGTGGCATGATGACATAAAATCTGGATCCCTGATCTTGGCTAGAGGTGTCATTTGAATCACTAAACTTTGCTGAGGTGTCATCTGGTCTCAAAATCGCTCTCCGTCAATACGCCATCAGAGGGAGTGCTAGCGGTGGAGGATGACCTGCGTTATAGGGTCGGATTATATGGTTTTTTTGGTTCGGTACTTATAGCTACGTTCATGTATTTCACTCTTTTGTAATAAAAGAGTTGCCATATATGCATCAGGCTGGTCACAAAGTTGAAGGACCGATTACATGCAAGTACATGCGCCAGGTCACCAAGAGTAACATATTCGAGCGGCTGTGAGAGAAAAACAATTATTTGTTTGCTATATCAGTTTTTTTTTTCAACTAGCAATAAAAAAACATTAATTTTTCGTTGGCCAATGCGGCCGCAGCGCAGCAGTATAGACAGCGAAACGACAGGCCCCATATTTTCGAGCTTTTGGTGCAGGGACGACGCGCGAAACGAACCCACCATGGGTCTGGTAGATGGTGAATGTGAGCTTATTGCCCCTGTTTAATAATATACGTAATAGTACAACGGAGTTATTGTCACGAGTTCATAATCCAGAATTCCAGACCCGATGAAAGCAGGCGTACAGATATGCAACATTATTGCTACTATGTACGTGCAGAAATATAACAGAAAAATCAAACCAAAGTAGCTACCAACCAATTAATCTGAACAGAGGGAGTGCATGTATCGACGATCTCGAGTTGTCGACGCGCGCGGTGTGGTGTGCGGTGTGCTAGCCGAGGTGCTTGGTGGTGTCGAGGATTGGCGGGTCGGCGAATGGCCCGTAGAGCCAGCCCTTGGCGATGTGGCCGTAGGCGGCCTCGGTGAGGTGGACGCCGTCCCAGCTCCAGTGGTTGGATGGGTCGTCGCACGCGTAGGCGCCCGGCTGGCCGCACAGGGACGTCAGGTTGAGGTTGAACACCCCCACGCCCGGCGCTCCGCAGCACGCCCGCGGCGTCTGCTTCAGCATCCCTGCAAAGCACACATCACGTACGTCAGCTCGATCCATCGTTGTTGTTAACTATGTGCAGCAGCAGATGATAATAAGATTCTCAACGGGGGAGAGGGAGACCGTATTTGTCGGCGTGGAGGACGAACTGGATGGCGGGCGTGTAGTAGTCGGCGTAGACGATGCGCACGCCGGGGTGCAGCGCGGCGTTGTGCGCCCAGGAGAGCGTGTTGAGGTCCTTGACGCACCCGGTCCGGGGGCCGTACCCGTCCGGCGGATGCTCGCGGAACGCGGACAGGTACATCGGGAAGCAGCCGATGGGCATCGTGCCCGGCACCACCAGCTCCCCCGCGCCCTCCGGATCAGCGCCTCGACGCCCCGGCCGATGGAGGCCACGACGTGCAGCACCAGGGCGTGCACCTTGGACAGAGGACGGAACGCGAACAGCGTCGACCCGTAGTCGTTGCCGCCGAACTCGCCCACGATGAACAGCGACCGCCGTGAAAGCTCACGGCACGCTTGCGCCGAGCTGCAGATTCGGGGCGTCATGTCCTAGAACCACTTGATCTGGGTGTGCAGGGAGCCCGACCTCCACATGCCTTTGTCCAGACCGCGTTCCTGGAAGAAGCTCAGGTCCAGCGCCGTCGCGCCCGTGATGGCGAAGTTGGCGCCGCGGTGGAACGTCGCGTTCTTCGTCTTGGACGGCGGCAGCAGCGGCCGACCCAGCTCCTGCGCTTCATGCATGTGTATCAATCCAAAGACCACCAGAACGTACGGTTGGAGAACTGTTGCCTTTGCCCGCCCGGCCGATCACGGTGTCAGCTGCACGCGTACGTACCGATGAAGTCGACGACGACGCGGCCATCGGAGACGCGCCAGTGCGGTAGCCAAAGTAGGTCATGCCGTACGGCAGGCGCGCCGTCGCGAGGTAGTCCGGGATGCCGTCCACGCAGAGGTTGCGGACAGCGAGTCCCCGAAGCTGAATATGGCCACGTGCTCCCGCGCCACGGTTCCGGCGGTGTCCCCACCACCTCTGCCGCCACCGCTAACAAGGCGAGATACAACGCTCCACCACCTCCCTCGTCCCTGCGCGGCACGGCCTCCGCCCTCCACCGCGGCCACCACTAACCGAGGTGGATCTATGCCCCCACCACTAGCACCGCCCGACCGCCGTCCTCTGCCACCGCCAGCTGGCGGCCTCCCTAGCCACCCTCTCTAAGGCCGGAGATCACATGTAACTCCCCACCTCCGAAATCCCAAACCTTAACCATACCCCGAACCCTAACCTCGCCGGCTAGAGTCAAGGAAGAAGGGTGACATGGTGTTCTTGTATTTGTTGAAAAATTTGAGTTTTGGAAACCCCTAAAACACTTGATTGATCTTTAATTAGCTTTCAAAAAAAAATAATGAGGCGGTGTAAGATCAGTGGGTACTTGATGGCTCTGATGGTGTGCACAGTTAGACTTATTGTGGGCAACCCGCTCCGCCCAAAAAAAAATCCGACTAGGTCCGACCCGTGCAATAATAATAGTAACCATTTCGTCTAATTGTCTCATCCAGTCTTCTCATGGTTTATTTCCTGACCAATACGTGGTTAGAGTCTAGCGGCAGTGGTCTTGCTACAGTTTTTTATGTCGGCCAAGTTTGTTACATGCCTTGGCCCGCGGTGATGTATGGAATCTTGTGTTCATTTTAGTTCTATATTTTAATATAAACATATTTACTTCTCTTCAGCCGCCTGATATTTGTCTATCTATTAGTCAAATTGTTTGGTGTGTGTTTTGTTAAATTACTACATATATATAAAAAAATACTATATATTTTTGCACTGTAGTTTTTTGTATTGTGTTATATATTTTTGATATGTGACTGATGAATTGCATTTCATCAGTTACTTATGTGGTAGTATAAAATGTAATTGATATATTGAATTCCTTCGGTCATCGTAGAGAGCCGTTCGATGAAAATCAGATGGTTGTAAAATGTGTCTGATGAAAAATTAAATATCAATCACCAGACGAGAAAACACACCCTAATATAAATATGTGCAGTTCTCATGTGAAATCGATGGAAAAAAGGCTTGCATGTTCGAGTAGAGATCCTTGACACGTTGTGACGTAACTCATGCAGCTTCCATGGCGTCATTCCGTCAACGGTAAAGGGTGTGGGTGCACCCAGTGGTCTGGCGCCGGTCATAGCAGTGGCGCCATAGAGACTTGATCGTGGTCAGGGGCGGAAACGGCCCCGGACCACCCGGGCCATGGCCCAACAGCCCAACCCTGACACTCCAGTCCTCAGCTACGTCCCTGCTTTATCCGCCCCTCCCGCACTGCACGCAGTCGCTAGCCCGTCGTCATCGCCCTCTTGGCCCCCCACCACCGCGCCCCGCCTTCTGCGCCTCGCCGCCTCCGGTGCGTCCGCGCCTCTCCGCCGTTTGCGCCACCGCCAGGTGCCTCTGCCTCTGCCTCCGGGGATCCCTGGCCCGCCGTCTACGCCTCCGCCTTGGCTTCGACATTCCTCTGCTCGCCGGACGCCGGTCCCCGCCTCCTCGGCTAGCCGGCTCCCCGCCATCTGCGCTCGGCACCTCTGGCCCTCCGCGGCTGCGCCTTGCGCACCGTCCGCACCCGCGGCGGAGCTTTGCCCCGGCCCCAGGCAGGCAGGCAGGGCGTCTACCTCCGCTTGGCTCTGGCTGCCTGACTGTAATGTGAATTGTATGATGAATCCCTGTTCTTCTTTAACAGCAAATTTTATTTGATTTATGGCTGCAGATTAGAGGTAGACAATGAAAACACATAGGACATTGACATTGAGATCCTTTTTTCCTCCGGCGATAACACTTGTTATTCCAACAAAAGTACCATAAAATATCAACATAAATCTTCAACAATCAGTAGAAATATGTGCTAGTATTGATACTCATATTAATGCCCCTGTGGTTGATGCTCCTACTGTTGATGTCCCTATTGTTGATGTTCTTATTTAATATGCTCCTATTGAAACTCTTACTACCAATAAAGAGTTAGGGTTTAATTTCTCAGAAATAGTTGCTGATCCTGAACTTAGAAAACCAATTGAGGAATACGACATAAACATTAGTGATGCTGTTAAAAGAGAATATTTGGCAACTGTATCTGTGGAAAGGGCATTTTTAGCTAAGAATATCGTCAAAACCAAGTTACAGAATAAGATGGCTGATGATTGAGGTATGGTGTGCTATATTGAGAGAGACATATTTATCAATATTGAAGATGAAAAGATATTAAGGTACTATCGAGATATGAGAAATCATAGGATTAATCTACCTCATTCCAGTGGTATTATATTCTACACAATCTTGTTCTAATTTTTGTTTTACATTATCTTTGTTTGCCGTTTCAAATATTTAAAATATGTTTTTTTTTCATTTTTCTAGTAGGTTTTACCTTTAGACTTGCAACAATTGATGAAGAAGATGCCGCCTCGCAATGATGATTTTTATATATTCTCTATCTTTGCATGTACCTTTAGAACTTTTTTTAGTATGTTTTCGTTGTCAAAACTTGGCATGGGGTTTGGATGAATCCTATTCCGCCGCTGATCGTGGTCCGTGCATGTACACGCAGGATGGTAAATAGCGCAGGTTCTAGAATCAGATAAGTTACTAGTGCTACCCCGTATGTCTCAAAAAAGATGTAAATCTGGCTTCGAACCATTTTTGGAACCAAGGCAATATGTGCCAACTACGTGATATTTCCTATTATAGTCGTTGAAGATGATCAATTTACCATTAACGAACATCAAGTGTTAGGTAATGCTCATTTGTGCGATTTAATTCATTATTGGGGGTGTGGTCTAGGGAATCAAACCATCCCAAATAAAGGTGGGTGCATCGTGGGGAATTTTGGTAGAAATGTGGTCACGTGGGATGACCACGTTCCTCGTCCAAGTAGTTATTAGGTATTGAGGAATGAACGGTGAATTAACCCATTTTATTTCATAAACAAAATAAAAAATTAAAAAGTGAGAAGATGATGGACCAGTCCACTACACAACTCATTCCATTCCATTAGTCTTTGTGTTGGGGCCATATTAATAGTACAACTTACTCTTGTTCAACCCCCTTGTACGATTGCTAACACCCCTCTTTATCAGTACAATGCAGGTTCTTTGGGACTTCTTTGCCGAGAAGCTTGGCTAAAATGCCTTCTTTGAAACTAGCATGTAAAGAAGCTTGGTTATAAAGTTTTGCTTTGGTTATTGGTAATGTTTTCTTTGGAAGTAAAAGCAATATATAATTAGCCTTCAAAGAAGCTTGCTAAGCTTATTTTTTGTCAAAGCAACTGAGGTCTCTAATTCCTTCTATTCTATTTACCATGCTATGTATAAAGCTATGAGTGGTGTTCGTTCAGCATGAGGATTATAATTATCTGTGCCTACGTGTTCCCTTGTCATGGCTAGCTCATTAAAAGTATCTCTAAAAAAGGCTTCCATGTAATTAATTTTGTGATTTCGTGAAAACTACCGGCAGCGATATTTATATCTTTTTAAGATCTTGGAGTTCAACATAATCATTTTTAGGGAAAATTGGGATGCCTTAGAAAACTTCACTCATGCAAGCCTCGAGTCTTGATGCAAGTTTCAACGTGATTTATGAAATCTCAGAAGGGGACATATGTTCCCTCCGTCTCAAATCGTAAGGTATTTTAGTTCTCTTTTTATTTATCCACGTTCATATAGATATTGATAAATATAAACACATATTGAACATTCGTACATATAGAAATGAATGAATCTAGTGGTGGCCTAAAACCCTTATAAATTGAGAGGTAGGGAGTATTACATTATAATTGCTCTTGAAGTACCTGTCATGTTAGAAAATATAAGTCAAACACTGTAGGAAGTGGGCGTTGTCTATCCTTCTCGATGTATATGGACACAATGTTTTTTCTCATGGCTTTTTTTTTCTGAAAAGTTTTGGTTCCTGTAGTAACACAGGACACAGAACTAGTGTATAAAGAATTATACAATGAAATACTGGACCGTCCATCCCTGGACTAGCTCCTGATCAGGCTCAGACCGGTGATAGCTCGGATCGTTTCAAGTAAAAAGCTTACAAACTGCTCTTTCAATTGGCAGGCTACACAACAAAATAGCGCACAATCAGGCCAAGAAAGCAAGACAAACACTGTCTTCCCATCCTACATTTAGATGTTCAAACTCTTAGCATGGGAATTGCCCGATCCTTGAAACTTTTCAGTCCCCAACCGTCTGATTGGGGACAGATTGTACTTCAGCTTGTTTCATGCTGTTAATCTAATATAGCTGACGTCCGTTATAAAAAAACTAGCTCCTGATCAGTTATGCCCATGTCAGCGCAGGAGAGCCCAGCTAAGCCTCCAACCTAGTACTTCACTGCAAAGATTTCCGCTCTAGTTCTCTCGACAGCTTCAGTACATGTATGTCAATCCTGCAACAAGAGACCACGATGATTTCATTATTACAACGGCAATGCTAGGCAAGTAATGCAAAATGAAATTTCATTAACCTTCAGGTAGCCCAGTGCAGACTCACGACATTTGGCAAGCAAAAACATATAACCGCATGCATGGCAAATTCCTTGCAAAAACACATCGGTGGTTGTCCGCGGAATAAAGCACAAAGGAATTATATATCATTTGGATCGAAAAATTCAGTTATAGATGATCGCAAGCATGTCAATGGGCAACAGGCGTACCTCTTCCGGCTCAATCTTCACAGTTACGTCTTCCAGGCATTTCATCATCTTCTCAAAATCCTGAGAACGATAGGTGATAATATTTTTGAAACGACCATCTTTGAGCTTTATCGCTGTATCTTCAGCGAATATAGACAAATTGCCCACAAGCCTCTAAGAGCGCCAAGAAACGAGAGGGCAGCTTCCATGTTGAACTTTCTGTAGTATGCGTCCTCAGCAACATTACAAAATATAGCTACATACGTCCTAACCATCTATAATTTAGAGAAAAAGTTTGTTATATTGCTTGCAAGGGCCGCTTAAAATGCCATGAACCTCACAGTAAATGTTTTTCCTGATCCACCGTATGTTGACAAAATTGTATTGTGCCACCTCTTAACCTCGCAATATCCTATAACGTTTCAATGAAATGATGAGGCAAGTCATGAACACACAGAATATTTAAGGAAAAAGGACCATATTTACTTCCCCAAACAATCCAATTTTCCATATAACCTTCAAACGAAATCTTGGCTTAATTTATTACCCCAAGATTTCCAATAACAGAAACTTCACTTCTATTTGGTTTTAAAATGTGGTATTGTCAACTTGGCATCAATCCAAAGCGGCAGTTACTAAGATATATAAAGTTTTCTCGTAGTAGGCGCATGTCAATGAATCATCCCCTTCCTCCCTAGAAGCTGCTACTATTGAAACGCGGCAATCAGAAGCCTTCAGAGGGGCAGGGGACCAGAAAGCCCACAAGAGCTTATAGAGGAAGATACAGGAACACGAAATTAATAAAGGGGAGAAAAGAATGGACTTTTCTGTGATGCATGGAGATGAAGGGCAAGGTCACCTTGGGTAAAGATATAACATTAGGAAATACTAAATTCTGGTATTTTGCTCAATGGCAGAGTCCCATGGACGGACATTTGTTAGACATCAATCCATTGGCCTGACGCAAGAGCAATACCGTACACATGAGGATCCGATCAACAACATATGAGGCGCCTGCGCACACGCTGCGAGGCAGGTCGGGCCGGCTGGCTAGGCCGTTTTCGGTCGCGGCTAAGAATCAGAAAAGTCTATTTTTCCCCCTCGCATAGAAAATAGAAAAGGGAATTTAGAATTTCTAGAAATTCCTATTATAAGTTTTTTTCTTTGAATAGCAGATTACAGAGAAATATTTATGATTATTGTTTCTGCTACGTAGATGTTTTGTGTGCATGATTAGTGTATATAATTAGTGACCAACGTTATTAATTATTAGTTTTATCATGCACACTTGTATATGTGAATTATGATACAGTATTTTCATGTTATTTGACCGACGTTATTTCCGTGATATGCCATGTTATAGATCTGAGATTATATGTTCAGATTTTCATCCAACGATGAATTTTAGAATATTTTTGAGCATGTTATTATTTTTTACCAATGTTGAATTTAATTGAGTTTTGTGGCATTTGATTGTAACTATCTAATCATTGAATGATTTTTTTTTCGAAGGTGCCATTGCTGCAAATGTCATGGCTCAGTTGGCAGCCATGGACAGACTAGATGGGACAAACTACTCCCTTTGGAGAGAAGATATTGAGGCTTTGCTGGGTCTAAGAGAGTTGGACTATGCACTGACTAGTCCTAGACCCGTTCCTCCAGTTGTGGGAGAGCCAGATTATGAAAACAAGGTTATGAAATATGACCTAGAGAAAGCAAAGTGGGAGAAATCCAACAAAAAGTGCCTCTTGATACTGAAGTGTTCCGTAGTGGATGCTATTAAGGCTTCTATCCCAGAAAATGAGACTGACAGAGGATACTTAGACAGATTGGCTGCACAGTTTGTGGGCTCCTCTAAGTCTTATGACAGTACCATCACCATGCAAATCGTCAACATGAGATACGACGGATCTGGTGTGACGGCCTATATTCAGAAAATGACATCCATGGTAGCAAAACTCAACAAGTATTTTGATGCACCTCTTCCAAATGAGTTTGTGGTTCACACCATTATGCAATGAGTAAAATCCATCTCCGGTCCCTAAACTTATCTTTGTGTGTCAACCCGGTCCCTAAAGTTTCAAAGTGACCATCCCGGTCTCTAATCTTGTCTTTGTGTGTCAATTGGGTCTCTAAAGTCTCAAAGAGACCATTCCAATCCCTAAACTTGTCTGAGTGTGTCAAACCAATCCCTTAACTTGTCTTGGTGTCTCAACCCGGTCTCTAAACTTGTCTTGGTTTGTCAACTCGGCCCTGGTTCAAATGGTCACTTTGAGATTTTTAGGGACCGGGTTGACACACCGAGACAAGTTTAAGGATCGGAATTGTCACTTCGAGACTTTAGGGACCCAGTTGACACACCAAGACAAGTTTAGGGACCGAGATGGTCACTTTGAAACTTTAGGGACTGAATTAACACACAAATACAAGTTTAGGGACCAGAGATAGATTTTACTCTCACGCAATCTGTGGCGGAACCGCCCAGATTAACCCGGATTTAGTGCTTAATCACTAGATCCGGACTAACCTCGGTAGTCCCTCAGGATGTAGGTATCCTGACTTGGCCTTTCCATCCGGATCGAGTTTAAATTTTTGGGGTGACTCTCGAAGGAGTCCACAGGTTACAACATACACATCACATTTATTACATAAAGATAAAATATTACACATAGGGTTTGGTACTTATTATATTCCGGCCGATAAGTTCTTCAGCCATTTAAACAAAAGTAACGTAGTTCACACGTTTCTCTCCAACACACACACACCTTAAACTGCTTCAGTTGTAGCCAAGCGTAGTTCAGAAGAAAGTAGGATTCAGATAAGGGTCCTATTCAAACCACGGGTATTCCGCACCTGAAAAGAATAGGCAAGAAGCCTGAGTACTAATTACTCAGCAAGACTTACCCGACCTCTAGGTCGAAACCCGACTTCCTAGCTCAAAGCTGAGGTGGTTAGGTCAACTCACACTGCGGCAGGCCTAATAGTAAAATCCTTAGCTTTTATAATTTAGTTCACCCTTTTAGTTATTACCCGATCATGCTAAGTTATTCCTAGTCTACTAACTCACTAGCATCCAGGTGCCACCTAGCCGGAACCATCCTCACCGAACCCGGGTGTCAGTCCTTCGGCACCCGCCCAACCTCCTCCTTCCAGTTGGTCTCGTCTAGTTCCGCGCTTAGGTACAACAAGACGAAAGGCTTACCGGAGCCCGTTAAGGATGATAAGTGAATGAGGCGCGTTCGGCCCAACCAGGCCACACATCGGACGGCCTTATGCGACACAGGCAGGATCAGGGTCCATAGCAAAATAATCCTAACATGTAAAGTACAAAAGCGAAACTGATCCCGCCGCATGCCTGTCAAATTATTAACCTTCTACTTATTCTTAACCAGTAACTTGCTGAAAAAGAATTCCGTTCTAGGCCTATGCCACCTAAGCCATCTACTGAGCATAGGATTATATGCTGGATAATGGGTAGTCATGCTCTAGGGTTTCAATCAACACCTAACTCTAATGCACAAACATAACTCCGGTTTAATTAAAGGACTCCAAATAAAAGTGGGTAATGCACCGGGGCTTGCCTTGGGTCACTGGATCTGCCTCTGTTGGTGACTCGGAGTCTCCTCCTGGAGGTATGAAGGATGCTTCCATCATACCGGCTTCCGGATTTTCTGTTGCAACGGAAGACTCTTCAACTGGGAGTGGCGGGACCAACGTGCCTAGGATGATGACATGCAGGAGTTTTCAAAATATGAGGATGATCAACTTGTTGAAAAAGTAAAATGCACAAGTTTCTAAAGACAGAAAGAGATCGGAGTTAAACATCTGGATTTTTGGGCGTAACTCACTGTTCTAGGGTTCGAATAAATTTTATTCTATTTTTAAATATTTTTAAAAGCTTAAAGGAATTTTTTTAGTAATTTTTTAATAATTTGAAGGAATTTTAGAATTAATTCTATATTTTTAAGGCATTTTTATAATTTTTCTACATTTTAAAAAAAAGGCTACAATTTTTTTAAAATATATAGACTATAATTTACTTTCTTTTTAGAATTCCCCAAATTATTAATATGAATAAATAAATAATTTTTCTAATTAAAATAAACATATTACATTAAAGTAAAATAAATAAACAATTTAAATTTATAAGGAAAAATAAAAACAAAATTACTGTTGAAATTCGGCCCAGCCCACAAAAAGAAGAAAGCAAAACGTTCTAATTTCCCTCTCCAAAAATCGCCTGAGTTCTCCTTTTGGCCTGGCCCAGCCCGGAGTGGTCCGGCGGCCTGCTTCGCTAAGGCGCGGCCCAACCGACGCCTTTTGGCTCGGCCCAGCCGGTCGCGCGGACCGGCTGGCCGGCCTGCCCGGCGAGCGGCCCAGCTGGGCTGTCGGCAAAGCTGGCCGGCCTCGCCCGGCTCGCCTGACCGCCTGGCGCACGAGCGCGCGCTGTGCCGGCAGCGCCGGCGACCGTCCGGCGCGGCGGAGGCCGAGTGGCCTCGCCGGCGGTGGCCTCGGATGCGGCGCGAGCTCCTCTTTCTTTCCCTCCCCATTTCCCCTTCTTCCCCCTCCCTCTCCCTTCGCTGCGAGGTCGCCGCCCGCCGCGGCATGGCGCCCGCCGACGCAACGCTCCGGCGAGGTAGCCTTGCGGCGGCGGTGGTGCCCGCAACGACCTACCTTCTACCGCACGGGGTGCGCACAGTCGCGTCGCACCCGATGCACGTATCGGTGGGAACCCTAAAGGTTCCCACGCGCGGGGAACGCCGCGAGGACGCCGCGGTGGCCGCGGCACCATGCGGGGCTCCGAGCTCTGGCGAGCTCAGGCCGGCGCGCGGCGGGGCGCAGAGGGGGAGGAAGGAGCGAGGCGTGCTCACCGACGCGAAGCGTAGACCACGGCGGCGACGGTGGCGGAGGCGGTAGCGACGGCGCGGGCGGGGTGGCGAGCGCGCGAGTGCTCTGGCGAGCGCTGGCGCGGCCGATCGCGCCGGGGAGAAGACCCCCCCCCCCCGCGGTCCCACCTGTCAGCGCCGACTGACAGGGGGCGCGGGTGGCGAGTGAGCTGGCCGCCACGCGGGCCGCCGCCCCCGGCTGGGCTTCACCCAGCGGGCGCGTGGCCGCGGGCTGGCCAGCTGGCCTGCGAAGCTCCCCCCTTTTTCTTTTTTTTTTACTTTTACCCTTTTCATTTTTAACCCTAGATTTTGACCTTTTTCAACAGGGGCAAATACAAAAGTGAAAGGGCTTAATTTAAACTACCCTTTCACATTTTTTTTGCCCCTGGAAAACTCCAAATTTTTAAGAAGGCCTCAAATTCAAATTTGAATCAAATTTTGGAAAGGATAATTAGGGTAAATTGTGATGCACCTAAGTGTTTGAAAAGATACGGAGTATTACAGCCCGCCCCCCAAAGCGAGACAATGGCAATGAGCCTTACGACTCAGAGCGTCTGCAACCACATTGGCCTTTCCAGGATGATAATGGATTTCCAAATCATAATCCTTAATCAATTCCAACCAGCGGCGTTGCCGCATATTCAACTCACTCTGAGTAAAGATGTACTTTAAACTCTTATGATCTGTATAGATATGACAAGTGTTTCCTAGCAGATAGTGGCGCCAAATTTTTAAGGCATGAACCACCGCTGCTAGTTCTAGATCATGGGTGGGGTAGTTTTCTTCATGCTTCTTCAATTGACGGGATGCATAAGCTATGACGTTTCTTTCTTGCATTAACACACATCCCAATCCAATGCCCGAAGCTTCACAATATATTTCAAAAGGTTTGGTGACGTCCGGCTGGATTAATAACGGGGTAGAAGTAAGTAATTTCTTTAAGCTTTGGAAAGCCTGATCACACTCGGGTCCCCAAACAAACTTCACATTCTTCTGTAGCAACTTGGTCATTGGTTTGGCTATTCTGGAAAAGTCCTGAATGAAGCGACGATAATAGCCCACTAAACCGAGAAAACTTCTAACTTTAGTAACAGTGCTTGGGGTTTTCCAGTGTAAAACTTCTTCTATCTTCTCGGGGTCAACTTCTATCCCCTCGCCAGAAAGGATATGACCCAAAAAGGTGATTTTATTCAACCAAAAGGCACATTTGCTGAATTTGGCATATAGCTTATGTTCCCGCAGCCGGGATAATACCACATGCAAATGGTGTTCATGTTCTTCCTTGGACTTAGAGTAGATCAAAATGTCATCGATAAAGACCACTACAAACTTATCCAACTCCGGCATAAAAATGGAGTTCATCAGGTACATAAAATATGCCGGGGCATTGGTTAGCCCAAAGGACATTACCAGATACTCATAAAGACCATATCTGGTAGAGAAGGCATTTTTGGGTATATCTTCCTTTTTGACCGTAATTTGGTGATACCCTGATCTCAGATCGATCTTTGAGAAGATCTTGGCTCCTAATAACTGATCAAACAACACATCAATCCGGGGAAGGGGATATTTGTTCTTAATGGTCACCGCATTGAGGGCGCGGTAATCCACACACATTCTTAAAGATTTGTCCTTCTTTTTCTCTACAAAAAGAGCTAGGCAACCCCAAGAGGAGGTACTGGGACGGATAAAACCCTTTTTAAGAAGGTCTTCAAGCTGTATTTTCATTTTAGCCATATCTCGCGGAGCTATTTTATATGGTTTCCGGTAAATGGGAGTTGTGCCCAGAACTAGCTCTATGGAGAACTCAATTTCTCTATCTGGGGGTAGTCCTGGAAGATCTTCGGGAAACACATCTGGAAAATCCCGCACCACCGGGATAGCTGCTATTTCAGGACTGACAACTGTATTTACTACTGGCACCTCTTTTTCTATTCGGGAAAGCGACACTTGCACCAGGGTATTATCGGAAGAAATAACACGTATGGTGCGAGCAATGATATCCATAACGGCTTGATGAGCATTCATCCAGTTCATCCCCAGAATGACTGGTATGCCATGCCCTGGCAACACAATGGGTTGAATCTTGAAAAATTTTCCACCCAACTCCAATTGCAAATCCCTAACCACTTGGTTAGTTAGCAATTGTTGACCGGGAGCCGTGATACGGTATCCTTGTTTAACGGGGAATACAGAAAAACCCCGATGATATGCATATGCATGACTGATAAACGTATGTGATGCTCCTGTATCAAATAAAACTTGAGTAGGCAGATCATTGATTGGAAACGTACCAGTCATGACTGCTTCTCCTTCTGGCAATTCTTCCATCTGCATATAATGTACCTTGCCCACTTTTGGGGCAGGGCCCTTCTTCTTAAAGTTATTTTGAGGGTTCACACTGGAAGCTGGGGCAGATGGACGGAACCCTTGACCTTGACGAGGATATGGGCAGTTCTTTGCGAAATGGTTAGGCCGTCCACAATTATAACAGTTATAGCCCGGCATTGAAGTATGAGGAGCAGGAGGACCAAGAGCCAGAGGACGAGGGGGCGATGACTGTGGCCTCATCATCCATGGTCGTGGGGTTTGATTCGGCGGTGGAGCTGACCGAACCATCCACGAGGGGCGAGGAGTGGGAAAAGCATACATGGGTGGTTGATAAACCACCCGTGGCCGGCTGCTCGCTCCTTTAGTGGCTCTCTTACGTTTCTTTTCTTCTCCATACACCCAGAGTCTCTCTTCTAATTGGATAGCATCATTTACCATCTGATGGAAACTGGGGTAGGACATATTCATTTTTGCCCTCATATGAGGAGATAAGCCTCGTGAAAAGTACATTCTTTTTTATTCATCCCCAGTAATCAAAGCAGGAGCATATTGAGCTAGATGGTTAAAAGCTTGAAGATACTCCAGGACTATTTTACTACCTTGTTGCAGGCTCAAAAACTCATGCATTTTCATTTCTACAAGACCTTCAGGGATGTGATGGTCCTCGAAGGCCTTGCGAAAGTCTTGCCAAGTAATCTGTTGATTGGGGTGCATAGAAGCTTGATAGGTTGCCCACCAAGCTCCAGCGGGGCCTTGCAACTTCCGGGCAGTAAACATAACTTTTTGCTGATCTGAAAGATTTGGCAAGAGTTCAAATATACTCTCTATAGTCCACACCCAATGATTGGCATCCATTGGATCTGGTGCAGACTGAAAGACTGGTGGATGGAGAGCTTCAAAGTCTAGAAAAGTCACTCCAGCCTCTCGCCCACGGCGCGGGTTCTCTTGCATTAAGTGATGCTGAGCAAGCTGATTTTGAGCTAAGAGTTCAATTAAACGATCATGACGACTCAAAACATCAGCCATAGAAGGATGAGCTGGGGGTGGTGGAGGAAGTTCATCAGAATGATCGCCCGACATCTGTGGAGCATAGAAGTTGAGACGAATGTAAGCTTACCATCATGCTTACAGAGGAGAAGAGACAGGTACACAAGATCTACATTCCTTTATTGAAAAAACAAAGACACACAACCGTCTTTATAACTGTTTCAACCCACACTTAATTGATACTATTATACATCCATACAATCCCTACTAACTTATTCCAACAACACGCACACTGGCAACTATTTTACAAAAATTTACAGCTTCCAACGTCACAAATGCCAAACCCACTGCAATTCATCCTTCAAGCGCTGCTCTGGCCCATTGAATTTCCATCCGCATCAGAATCATACCCTATACCAGGAGCAGGGGCATGTGGTCCAACTGAACCGAAAACAACCCCGGAGGATCCCTGAGTAGCCCCTGACCCTTCAGGAACTAACTCCATGGGCTCCTCCTCAGAAGAACTCTCTTCTAACTCAGCTTGCAGCTGATTGTTTTGCAGCTGCAGTGCAATCACTTGCTCATTCAGGTCATCTATGATGGTGTGATCGAGCTCGATATGTGTGTTTTGATCCTGAATGGTCAAGTTAGCAGTGTGCAATTGATCCCTCAAGTCTCTCATGGTGCGTTGGTCCTCGTATTGACGAAGACCCAAACTAATGATCTCAGAGGTATCCCTATGCTGTTGTTCTAACATGTGCTCATTCTGTGCCCTTAATCCCAAGAAACCTTCTCGGATATTCTCATAGGTTTGGTGGCACTGATCATAAAGATCCGCCAACTGGGAAGTGTAGTGGACTTGCTCACGCATTTGGCGCCTTCGCAAGTCTCGTGCACTACGGTTCAGATTCCTAAACCTCCTTTCCCGCTCGGGCTGAGATCGGTCATTGGGAGGAAGAAACATAACTTCAGACCCTTCCAACTCACCCAGATGCCTTGTACAGAGCTCGGTTAGAGCCCTGTAAGCGGCATCAGAAAAAGCCTCTCCTGGAGTTATCCCACTACCCTCAACTTCCCACCTTTCCTCCTCCTCCGAAGATCTAGGGTGTAGAGGCATACGCACTCGCACCCTTGTCTCACCCATGAGACCTAACTCAGCATGACGAACAATGCAGCGGGGGCAACTATGATAACCTAACTCTTGAAGACGGTGGTGGAGAGTCATGGCTAAGGGACAGTTTTCTGGACACTCCTGGTGCCAACAACCCCTGGCATCCTCGTAAGGTACGAAAGTATGCGGCATCTGGACCAGAACAACAAAAACTTTTGTTGATAAATCATTTTGAATTGGTCTACCTTATTTTTAAAGACAGAAAAATAAATTTAATGCAATGATAATGCATGACATGTTTTAAGAACAGGTCTTTTAATGTTCTCTACACGCTCATTTTACGGAAAAGATTCTCTTAATTCATATTTTAAAATACACCCGTATACGGGGCTTACTTATATAAAGTAAAAATAGTTTTTATAGTAACCTACCCCTCAAACCTGGCTCTGATACCAGCTGTGGCGGAACCGCCCAGATTAACCCGGATTTAATGCTTAATCACCAGATCCGGACTAACCTCAGTAGTCCCTCAGGATGTAGGTATCCTGACTTGGCCTTCCCATCCGGATCGAGTTTAAATTTTTGGGGCGACTCTCGAAGGAGTCCACAGGTTACAACATACACATCACATTTATTACATAAAGATAAAATATTACACATAGGGTTTGGTACTTATTATATTCCGGCCGATAAGTTCTTCAGCCATTTAAACAAAAGTAACGTAGTTCACACGTTTCTCTCCAACACACACACACCTTAAACTGCTTCAGTTGCAGCCAAGCGTAGTTCAGAAGAAAGGAGAATTCACATAAGGGTCCCATTCAAACCACGGGTATTCCGCACCTGAAAAAGAATAGGCAAGAAGCCCGAGTACAAATTACTCAGCAAGACTTACCCGACCTCTAGGTCGAAACCCAACTTCCTAGCTCAAAGCTGAGGTGGTTAGGTCAACTCACACTGCGGCCGGCCTAATAGTAAAATCCTTAGCTTTTATAATTTAGTTCACCCTTTTAGTTATTACCCGATCATGCTAAGTTATTCCTAGTCTACTAACTCACTAGCATCCACCAAGACAAACATGTTGTCAAACATTCATCATTAACAAGATCAATTCTCTTACTACGATGTTGGTCGCGATCAGCCAGCTTACAACCGGCAAGCCACAGACGATTCGAATCGATTTTTCCACCTCTCGAGAGGGATACTCAGACACCCGTCATATGTGTATACACCGACCCCACATACGACAACCCAACATCCAGTGCCACCTAGTTGGAACCATCCTCACCGAACCCGGGTGTCAGTCCTTCGGCACCCGCCCAACCTCCTCCTTCCAGTTGGTCTCGTCTAGTTCCGCGCTTAGGTACAACAGGACGAAAGGCTTACTGGAGCCCGTTAAGGATGATAAGTGAATGAGGCGCGTTCGGCCCAACCAGGCCACACATCGGACGGCCTTATGCGACACAGGCAGGATCAGGGTCCATAGCAAAATAATCCTAACATGTAAAGTACAAAAGCGAAACTGATCCCGCCGCATGCCTGTCAAATTATTAACCTTCTACTTATTCTTAACCAGTAACTTGCTGAAAAAGAATTCCGTTCTAGGCCTATGCCACCTAAGCCATCTACTGAGCATAGGATTATATGCTGGATAATGGGTAGTCATGCTCTAGGGTTTCAATCAACACCTAACTCTAATGCACAAACATAACTCCGGTTTAATTAAAGGACTCAAAATAAAAGTGGGTAATGCACCGGGGCTTGCCTTGGGTCACTGGATCTGCCTCTGTTGGTGACTCGGAGTCTCCTCCTGGAGGTATGAAGGATGCTTCCATCGTACCGGCTTCCGGATTTTCTGTCGCAGTGGAAGACTCTTCAACTGGGAGTGGCGGGACCAACATGCCTAGGATGATGACATGCAGGAGTTTTTAAAATATGAGGATGATCAACTTGTTGAAAAAGTAAAATGCACAAGTTTCTAAAGACAGAAGGTGATCGGAGTTAGCTGTAATACTCCGTAATTTTCTAAACACTTAAGTGCATTTGCAATTTACCCTAATTTTTATCAAAATTTTGATTCAAAATTTAAATTTGAGGTCTTTCTAAAAATTTGGAGTTTTCCAGGGGCAAAAATATGAAAGGGTAGTTAAAATTAAGCCCTTCCACTTTTGTATTTGGACCCCTGTCAAAATATGTCAAAATCTAGGGTTAAAAATGAAAAGGGTAAAAGTAAAAAAAAAGAAAAAAAAAAGAAAAAGGGGCGCAGCCCCGCGGGCCCGCTGGGCGAAGCCCAGCCGGGGGCGGCGGCCTGCGTGGCGGCCAGCCCACCCGCCACCCGCGCCCCTGTCAGGCGGCGCTGACAGGTGGGGCCGCGGGGGCGGGGGTCTTCTCCCCCGCGCGAGCGCTCGCCAAAGCTAGCGCGCCCGCCACCCCGCCCGTGCCCGCACCCCGCACCGTCGCCGCCGTCTACGTCGCCGTCACCGCCGCGCCATCGTGTCGGTAAGCACACCCCACCTCGCTCCTTCCCTCTACGCCACGCCGGCCGCCGGCCCGAGCTCGTCAGAGCTCGGAGCTCGCATGGCGCCGCGCCACCGCGGCGTCGCCGGCGCGGTCCCGCTCACGGAAGCCCCTAGGGTCCCCGCCGGCACGCGCATCGGGTGCGCCGCGGCAGCGCGCACCCCGCACTGTAGAAGATAGACCCCTACGGGCTGCACCGCCGCTGCGAGGCTGCATCGCCGGCGCGTCGCGCCGTCGGGCGCCACGCCGCGGCAGAGCGGCAAACCCGCAGTGTACAGAAAAGGGGGGGGGGGAGAAGGGGAAAAACTGAGGGAAAGAGAGAGGAGCTCGCGCCGCGCCCGAGGCCACCGCCGGCGAGGCCTTCCGGCCTCCGCCGCGCCTGATGGTCGCCGGCGCTGCCGGCGCGGCGACGCGCAGAGCGCGTCGGGCGGCCGGGCGAGCCGGGCGAGGCCGGTCGGCTGGGCCGCCAGCCCAGCTGGGCCGCTCGCCTGGCAGGCCGGCCTGCCAGGCCGCGCAGCGGCCGAGCCGAGCCAAAAGGCCTCGGCGGGGCCACGCCTTAGCGCAGGCAGGCCGCCGGCCCACGTTGGGCCGGGCCAGGCCGAAGGGGAACCCGCGCGATTTTTGGAGGAGGAAATTAGAACTTTTTGATTTCTTCTTTTTATGGGCTGGCCGAATTTCAACACTATTTCTGTTTTTCTTTTTCCTAAAAATTTAATTTGTTTATCTATTTTACTTTAATGTAATATGATTATTTTAATTAGAAAAATTATTTATTAATGCATATAAATAATTGGTAATTGCAAAAAGAAAGTAAATTAGAGTTTATATATGTTTAAAAAAAATTTTAGCCTTTATTTAAAAATATCGAAAAATTCCTAAAGTACTTTAAAAATAGAAAACTAATTCAAAAATCCATTTTAATTATCCAAAAATTCCTAGAAAATTCATTTAAGCTTTAAAAATTGTCTAAAATTATTTAAATATCTGGTAATTCATTTAAAGCTTAGGACAGTATCTTTATTCAAAAAATATCCATGTTTAACTATAATCACACGTTTTCTTTAGACAAATGGTACTTTTTACTTTTCCAACAGGTTGATCATCCTCATTTTTTTAAAACTCCTGCATGTCATCACTTAGGCACGCTGATCCCACCGCTCCCAGTTGAAGAATCTTCCACTGCAACGGAAAATCCGGAAGTCGGTACAACCGAAGCATCCTTCACACCTACAGGGGAAGACTCCGAGTCACCGACAGAGGCCAACCCTGTGACTCAAGGCAAGCCCCGGTGCATTACCCAAATTTTCTTAATTCTTAATTAAATCAGAGTTATGCTTGTGCATTAGAGTTAGGAATTGAGTGAAACCCTAGAGCATGATGATTCATTACCCAGCATATAATCCTATGCTTAGTAGATACCTTAGGTGGCAAAAGACTAGGAAGGAAGTCTTTTATAGCAAGTTTTTGGTTGAGAATAAGAAGTTGGATAATAAATTGACAGGCATGCGGCAGGATCAGTTTCGCTTTCATACTTTACATGTTATGATTAATTGCTATGGACCCTGATCCTGCCTGTGTCGCATAAGGCTGTCTGATGTGTGGCCTGGTTGGGCCGAACGCGCCTCATTCACTTACCGTCCTTAGCGGGCTCCGGTAAGCCTTTCGTCCTGTTGTACCTAAGCGCGGAACTAGACGAGACCAACTGGAAGGAGGAGGTTGGGCGGGTGTCGAAGGATTGACACCCGGGTTCGGTGAGGATAGTTCCGGCTAGGTGGCACTGGATGTTGGGTTGTCGTATGTGGGGTCGGTGTACACACATACGACGAGTGTCTGAGTATCCCTCTCGAGAGGTGGAAAATCGATTCGAATCGTTTGTGGCTTGCCGGTTGTAAGCTGCCTGATCGCGACCAACATCGTAGTAAGAGAATTGATCTTATTAATGATGAATGTTTGATAACATGTTTGTTTGGGTGGATGCTGGTGGATTAGTGGAACAGGAATAACTTAGTTTGATCAGGTAATAACTAAAAGGGTGAACTTAAATTCTAAAGCTAAGGAATTACTATCAGGCCTGCTGCAGTGTGAGTTGACCCAACCACCCCGGCCTTGAGTTAGGAAGTGGGTTTCGACCCAGTGGTCGGGTAAGTCTTGCTGAGTAACTAGTACTCAGGCTTCTTGCCTATGCTTTTTCAGGTGCAGAATACACTTGGTTTGAGTGGGACCCTTATCTGAGTCCTCCTTTCTTCTGATCGAAGGTTGGCTACAATGAAAGAAGTTAAATATGTGCGTGAGTGGAAGGAACACGAGAAAAACGCTACTTTTGTTTAATGGCTGAGGAACTTATCAGCCGGAACTGTAATAAGTACCAAATTTATGTGTAATATTTTAAGTTATGTAATAAATGTGATGTGTATGCTGTAACCTGTGGACTCCTTCGAGAGTCGCCCCAAAATCAAGCTCGATCCGGATGGGAAGGCCAAGTCAGGATACTTACATCCTGAGGGACTACCGAGGTTAGTCCGGAACTAGTGATTAAGCACTAAGTCTGGGTTAATCTAGGCACTTCTGCCACATTAAACATTTGGATTTTTGGGCGTAACTGACTGTTCTAGGGTTCGAATAAATTTTATTCTATTTTTAAATATTTTTAAAAGCTTAAAAGAATTTTTTTAGGAATTTTTGAATAATTTGAAGGAATTTTAGAATTAATTCTATATTTTTAAGGCATTTTTATAATTTTTCTACATTTTTAAAAAAAGGCTACAATTTTTTTAAAATATATAGACTATAATTTACTTTCTTTTTAGAATTCCCCAAATTATTAATATGTATAAATAAATAATTTTTCTAATTAAAATAAACATATTACATTAAAGTAAAATAAATAAACAATCTAAATTTATAAGGAAAAATAAAAACAAAATTACTGTTGAAATTCGGCCCAGCCCACAAAAAGAAGAAAGCAAAACGTTCTAATTGCCCCCTCCAAAAATCGCCTGAGTTCTCCTTTCGGCCTGGCCCAGCCCGGAGTGGTCCGGCGGCCTGCTTCCCAAAGGCGCGGCCCAACCGACCCCTTTCGGCTCGGCCCAGCCGGTCGCGCGGATCGGCAGGCCGGCCTGCCCGGCGAGCGGCCCAGCTGGGCTGCCGGCCAAGCTGGCCGGCCTCGCCCGGCTCGCCTGACCGCCCGGCGCGCGAGCGCGCTGCGCCGGCAGCGCCGGCGACCATTCGGCGCGGCGGAGGCCGAGTGGCCTCGCCGGCGGTGGCCTCGGATGCGGCGCGAGCTCCTCTTTCTTTCCCTCCCCATTTCCCCTTCTTCCCCCTCCCTCTCCCTTCGCTGCGAGGTCGCCGCCCGCCGCGGCATGGCGCCCGCCGACGCAACGCTCCGACGAGGTAGCCTCGTGGCGGCGGTGGTGCCTGCAGCGACCTACCTTCTACCGCGCGGGGTGCGCGCAGTCGCGGCGCACCCGATGCACGCATCGGTGGGAACCCTAGAGGTTCCCATGCGCGGGGAACGCCGCGACGACGCCACGGTGGCCGCGGCGCCATGCGGGGCTCCGAGCTCTGGCAAGCTCGGGCCGGCGCGCAGCGGGGCGTAGAGGGGGAGGAAGGAGCGAGGCGTGCTCACCGACGCAGAGCGTAGACCACGGCGGCGACGGTGGCGGAGGCGGTAGCGACGGTGCGGGGTGCGGACGTGGGCGGGGTGGCGAGCGCTGGCGCGGCCGCTCGCGCGGAGGAGAAGACCCCGACCCCCCCCCCCCCGCGGTCCCACCTGTCAGCGCCGACTGACAGGGGGCGCGGGGTGCGGTTGGGCTGGCCGCCACGAGGGCCGCCGCCCTCGGATGGGCTTCGCCCAGCGGGCGCATGGCCGCGGGCTGGCCAGCTGGCCCGCGAAGCTCCCCCTTTTTTCTTTTTTTTAACTTTTACCCTTTTCATTTTTAACCCTAGATTTTGACCTTTTTCAACAGGGGTCCAAATACAAAAGTGAAAGAGCTTAATTTAAACTACCCTTTCACATGTTTTTTTGCCCCTGGAAAACTCCAAATTTTTTAAAAGGCCTCAAATTCAAAATTGAATCAAATTTTTGAAAGGATAATTAGGGTAAATTGTGATGCACCTAAGTGTTTGAAAAGATACGGAGTATTTCACAATCCTTGCCAACGAAATATGAGACTTTTCACTTGAACTACAACAACACAGTGAAATATAAGTGGACCTTAGAGCAGCTCATGCCTCAATGTGTTCAAAAAGAGGAGAGGATCAAGACCCACAAGAGTGATTCTCTCAACCTTGCTAATTTAAAGAAAAAGAATGTCAACTCCAAGCCGTGTTTCAAGAAGCCAGGCAACAGTGGACAAGGGGGGCAAAAGCCAGGCAATAGTGAACAAGGGGGGCAAGGCTCTTCCGATAACAGCGAGTCCTCCAAGTTCGCTAATAAAGATGGCACTAAGTCTTTCCCTGTGCCCATAGATACCTGTCTGCATTGCAAGAAGAAGGGGCATTACAAGAGAAACTGCCCTGCCTTCTTGAAATCTCTGATAAGGAAAGATAATGATCAAATAACTTTTATAGATGAATCCCTGTATTTAGAATATTTGGTCAATACTTGGTGGATTGACTCTGGTACAACTGTGCATGTTGCAAATTCTTTGTAGGAATTCCGTACAAGGAGGGACCTTCCAAGGGGCCAAAGAAAGATTAGAGTGGCCAATGGGAAGGAAGTTGAAGTCAAAGCCATGGGAGATTTATATTTATCATTAGAAAATGGTTTTGTACTTAATTTGAGAGATGTTTTATTTGTTCCCTCCCTTAGTAGAAACTTAATTTCTGTTAAATGTTTAGATGATGATAACATTCACTGTTATTTCAGAAACCATAGATGTTTGATTCGATTTGAGAATAAAGATGTGGGTCTCGCCATCCGACGAGACATGCTTTATTTGCTTTATCAATGTGATGTTGTGAATGCAATAGATGCACATGATTCAGAAATAGATACAAGTAAGATCAAGAAAAGAAAAAGAAGCGATTCTAGTGATGGAGAATCTTCGTCGAAATTATGGCACTGTCGCTTAGGCCACATTTTGAGGGGAGGATAGAATGCTTAGTAAAAGAGAATATTCTCCTACCTTAGACTTTACAGATTTAGAACACTGTATAGATTGCATTAATGGCAAATTTGCTAAGACAATTAAGAAAACAGCGAAGCATAACTCAAGAGTTTTAGAAATTATTCACACAGACATTTGTGGTCCTTTTCCTATGACCACGGTGGACGGATATGATTCATTTATAACGTTCACTGATGATTATTCATGATACGGTTACATATACCCTATAAAAAAAGATCATAGGATTTAGACAAATTCAAGATATTCAAATCAGAAGTAGAAAATCATCTCGATTTAAAGATTAAAATAGTGAGATTCGATCGTGGGGAGAGTACTACGGTCGCCATACACCGTATGGTCAAGTTCTAGGGCCTTTTGCAAGGTTTCTGCAAGAAAATAGGATAGTAGCCCAGTATTCAACACCAGGTGAACCTCAGCAGAATGGAGTAGCAGAAAGAAGAAATCGCACTTTGATAGATATGGTGCGAAGCATGTTAAGCTATTCAATTCTGCATGTAGGTCTGTAGATGGAGGCGTTAAAAAACGCCATTCACATTCTTAATAGAGTACCTAGTAAGTCAGTGTCCAAACTCCATATGAGCTATGGACAGGAAGAAAACCCTCTCTAAACTATTTACATGTTTGGGGACGTCGAGCTGAAGCAAGGTTATTTAACCCTGCACAGGGAAAATTAGATGGAAGGACAGTGAGTTGCTATTTCATTGGCTACCCTGAGAGATCGAAGGATTTTAGATTTTACTGTCCAGACAAACATACAAAGTTTGCAGAAACTAGACATGCCATTTTTTTCTTGAAAAATGCCATGATAATGGGAGCATAGTACGTCGAGAATTTGATTTAGAGGAGAAAAAGGTGTATGCCCCAACTCCAATAATTGAAGAACCTTTTTTCTTGCTACCTTGTGTAGTGACACCTCCGGTTCAGAGAACCGTTGTTGCAACCCCTGCTGTAAATGATGAACCATCTGGCACAATTCAAAATGAAGAAGAAACTCCTGATACTTCGGCCCCAACGGTGCCTGAGCCTCAAGAAGAACAACAAGAACAAATGATTATGCCTGGTGGTTCACCACCGTAGCAGCCCCAACAACAAGAAATAGAAAATGATGTTCCCATAAGAAAATCACGAGTACAAAAACCAGCAATCTCTAGTGATTTTGAGGTATACATAATCTAAGATATGAACTTAGAAGAAGATCCTAACACTTTTGAGAAAGCTATGAAAAGTCCCCATTCGTCCAAGTGGCGTGCAGCCATGTAGGATGAAATGAAATCAATGAATGCAAATAAAGTTTGGGACTTAGAAATTGTTCCTAAAGGAGCTAAGACAGTAGGCTGTAAGTAGGTCTACAAAACTAAGCGTGACTCCAAAGAAAAGATAGAAAGGTACAAGGTTAGACTTGTAGCCAAAGGCTTCACTCAGAGAGAGGGGATCGATTACAACGAAACCTTCTCTCCAGTTTCCACAAAAGATTCATTCAGGATTATCATGGTCTTAGTAGCACACTTCGATTTAGAATTATATCAGATGGATGTTAAGACAGCTTTCTTTAATGGTGATCTGTTAGAAAGCGTTTACATGGCACGGCCGAAAGGTTTTGTCATAGAAGGAAAAGAAAACATGAGGTGCCTCTTAAAGAGATCCATTTATGATTTGAAACAAGTCTCCAGACAGTGATATCTCAAGTTTGATGAAACTATTAGAAAATTTGGATTCGAAGAGAACAAGAAGAATATTTGCATTTATGCAAAGTTTAAAAGAAGAAAGTATATTTTCCTGGTTCTCTATGTAGATGACATCCTCCTAGCTAGCAGTGAGATGGCTTCGTTGCTAGATACAAAGAAATTCTTATCCTCAAATTTTGATATGAAAGATATGAGGGAAGCCTCATATGTTTTGGGGACAAAGATTCAGAGAGATAGAAGTAAAGACATACTAAGGCTGTCACAGAAGACATATATAGAGAATGTCCTGAAGAGATATGGAATGCATAGAAGCAATCCTAAGCCTGCTCCTATCACAGAGGGCGAAAAGTTTGAAACTTTCCAAAGTCCAAAGAATGATTATGAGCTTGAGCAGATGAAGTCAGTGCCATACGCTTCTGCTCTTGGAAGCATTATGTATGCACAAGTATGTACTCACCCTGACTTAGCATTAGCATCCAGGTTACTTGACAGATTGTAGTCAGATCCAGGAAAGGATCACTGGAAAGAGATTAAGAGAACTCTGCGATATATGCAGGGAACTAAAGGCCTCAAAACAGATACCCAAGAGATAGTAGGGTATTCAGATGCCGATCTAGCAGGGTGTAAAGACACCTTAAAGTCCACATCAGGGTATGCGTTCTTGCTTGCTGGAGGAGTGATATCATGGAAGATTGCTAAGCAATTGGTGGTTACATCGTCGATAATGTACGCTGAATTCATAGCATGTTTTGAGGCAACTGGGCACGCAATGTGGCTAAAGAAGTTTGTTCCCGGTTTGAGGATCACAGACAGTATAGAGAGACCACTCAAGATATACTACGACAATGAGCTAGCAGTATTTTACTCCTACAACAATAAATCAAGTGCTGCTCACAAGCACATTGAACTTAAGTATTATGTTGTTAAAGAGAAAGTCCAGGATCATACGATATAAGTTATACATAAGAGCATGAAAGAAATGATCGTGCATCCGCTTACAAAAGGCCTCTCGGCCGAAGTATTTAGTAAACACGTTGCTGGCATGGGTTTAAGAGAGAGCCTCTGATTCTGGACAAAGGGGTCATTTAGAAACAACCTCTCCCCATAAGTATAATGTTTTGAAGCAGAGAGATGCATAGTGGTCAGTGGACTCAGGGGAGTAGCTAACCTCCATATGGTTCATTGGTTATCTGTGTGTTTAACCATGGAAATTCATGAGAAATAAGAGAAACAGAAAAGAAGTAGAACAATAAGAGAAATAGATACACCGAGATCAAAGGGGGAGAATGTTGGAGGTTGATCTTGACCCGATCAAAGGACCGGGCAGGATACGCGCCCTGATCGGGGGCACCCAACCCCATCCCTAGTTGTGGGCCCCCGATCACACGCGCAACAATAAAAAGGGAGGGAGCTGGGCACGCGAACCAACGTTTGCCGGCTCTCCCACTCTCCCCACATGCCCACCGATCTACGGTTTTGCGCGGAGTGACTGGAAGGGGCCACTGCCGCCGCCGCTCCCTTCCTCGACCTTGATCTGCATCGACTCGATGGTCGAGGACAACGCCACTGCCGGGGACGCTGCCGCGGTCGCCGCAGCCTCCGCGGCCACCCAGGACGAGCAGCGTCGCCTCGAAGAGCAACGCCGCCAGGAGGAGGAGGCACGGGCCGACGCTGAACGCCGCCGTGCTCAAGCTCTCCCAACTCCCGATGCCGGCATCAAAGGTGTGCTCCTTTTCCCCTCTCCCTCTCTCTCCCTAGGTCAAGATCCATTCAATTCAAGAACACTAGAACACAAACAGGGTTTTGGAGTCGAATCCATTTCCATCATTAGATTGTTAGGGTTTCGCTTGAGGAATTCTTTCTATCTTCCCAATGTAATTCACTTTTTGAGGCTCTTGACTTTATTTCTATACCTCAATGCAAAGGGCAGCGGTTGATCTCATGGTATTCGGGGGAGAAAAAATTGGACAAAGATTTATGGAGAAACTAGATATCTAGATGTAAAATAAAGTGGCTGCTTTGGCCAAGAAAGACTTTGATCAACAACGTGTTTCTCCTTCTTCCTAGGTGTTTTTTCCTTGTTCTAAAATGTTATAGCGGTTGTCGTGTTCGCTGCCACCCTTGGGTGGTGGCTGGTAGTTTTGTTTCTATGTGCTTTTTTCCTAATAAATTCTTGTTGCGGCAACTCTCTCGCCGCACAGTTCGAAAAAAAGATGTAAAATAGACTCAGTTACAATGTTCTAGCTAGGAAGAGCCACTTTAGGCCATGTTTGGATACGCTTACAATCAAATTCTGGGCCATCCTCCGCAAAAATCCCACCCAAACGCCTCGCTTTTCTCCAAAGCCCACTTACCATAGAATCCACCCCGCAGTACAAATCTTGATTTTCTCCTGCGCAGCCAGTCGGCCTCCGCTCGCCCAATGCGAGTGATTTTCACCCGCCCGCCTCCGTTTCCTCTGACTCGCCCGCCTTGCACGACCGGCCACCGCCGCTCCTTGTCCCCCCTCCTGCCTGCACCTACCGCCGGGACGCCTCCAAGCTCCGCGTCGGCGCCTCCTCCCGTCGGTAGCTTGGCTCGCCCGCCCAGCACCTCGTCTTGGTGTCACCTCCACTCGCCCGCCGGCATCGCGTGGTCTCCCTGCGCAGGCTCCCTGAGCAGCCGCCGCCACCGCCAGTCCCTCCTCCCACCGGCATAGCCTCCACCCACAGTGCGTCCACCTCCGGCCGACGTCGCCTCCGCCCGCGGCGCGTCCTCCTCCCGCGTCGTCACCTCCACCCGCGGTGCCTCCTCCCGCCGCAGCTCCCTCCCGCTAGTGCCTCCGCTCTCAGCTCCTCCCACTGGATAATCAAGATAGCCAAACATGTGGATTTTTTACACATCGGATTCTCTACGAAGTGGTTTCTGTGAAAAACCTGCTCTCCAGATAAGCGACACCCACAAAATCAAAAACAAACAGGGCCTTACCATGACAAGTGAAGCCAGATCGAGAGCCTGGTCTGCGCTTTCACAAACCATTGATGCCACAAATTTTTCGCCTACACCCTATAACCACCAAACAGATAGGATAAGTTAAGAAATTGAAGAAAAAAATAGTACATAGCTTATTTTGTTTTCCAAAAGGTGTCTGATTTTACCCCGGTGGCAAGGGAAGAAGTCAACCTTCTAGAAATTCGTTCCTTCTCTCTGATAAACATATCAGGAATCGTCTGAGTAGTCTCCCGCTGAATAAAAGTCATAGATATGGATACATTAGGGGGGCTCAAAAACTGAACAACACGAAAGATTGTTAAACATTTAAGGGGAAAACGTACAATTCCCATCTCCGCTTTAGCCGCTTGCACGTATTTGAGCATCTTATCCACTAATTCGTAGTTCCCTGAGGTCGCAGCTGGAAGAAACAGCAGGCAGCGAAAGTGTGGCACCCGGAAATAACAGTTCTTGTTTGCATTCGATGAAACGATCTATATTATCTTCACCTTATCGGAATCATGGTCCTCCGGCTCCACCTTCGGCTTTGGGGAGGTTAGGATATCTCCAATGGTCTTCCTCGTCTTCATTCTTTAAATCTCACTCCACTCTGTGTGTCACATTATCTACATTACAAAATAGTGCCAAAATAGTATCAGATTCCTCAAAAATAAGTAACACAGTTGGAGATAGCCTTATCGGCATGCTGCGCACAAACGCATAGTTGGAGCGAAACGGAGGATCTTGCATCTTAAGCGACACAGACGGAGGAGGGCCTCGCCGTCCCAGTGGATGGATACGCCTGGCCCCATGAATCGGTCGTAGTGCCACGGCCGATGGTGGAGGCCGGGAGGCGCGAAGCGGAAGGGCGGCCATGTGTTGCGATGGGAGCGGGCTGGGTTCGTTATTGAGTTTGAGGAGGATGGTGCAATGCAGGGTAGGATTCCAAACAGTTTGCTATGGCTGGGAAAAGGGGAAGAAAATGGTAGGCGTTCCATTCGGATGGGCTGGCTTGGCACTAGGCCTAGGTCCAAACTAGAAGGGAGGGGCAAGGCCATGTTTGGATGAGATACCAAGTATAGTGTTACAAAACTTTAGTTTTAGAACCAAGAAATACATAAAATATAGTTTAGAAAAAAAAGGTTTTGAGTTGAGTTTTAGAAACTCTAAAAATGATATACCATGATTTTGAAAACTACAATTCTTGTTTTCTTCAAAGAAACCCCCTTCTTTCTAAAAACTAAATACTTTGTAAAAACATTGTATTTTTCTAAACTCCATTCACCACTTTGTCCTTTACGAGGGAATGTATGGTTAGCAGGTTGGGTTGGACCAATTAAAAGTATATGCCTTTCTTGCTTCATGTCTAATTTCATTTGGATAATCTTCAATTAGTTTGTGGTTTCCTAAAACACCAATGATATCAGATTGCTTGAATTCTACTGTAGGTCTCTTTGGTTGACTACTTGAATCTTTGCCCCTCGTTAGCGCTAGGTTCTAGAGTGCCACTAGCTTGAATGAATAATATGAGAGCAATGCTTAACATTTTGATTTCTTCACTAATAACAACCTACAATTAAATCATTAACCTGGTAATCAAATACTGCAATCCTAAAAGGATAAAACCATGCATCCTGTAAGTGTAACAAGGCTCCTTAGTGGTTTTGGTGTTTGAGTGACAATGCGATTAAAGGTCTAATATCTTTGTGAGATCTTTCGATAGGTTTCTACAGGTATATATTGTCAAATGTAATAAAATAAATAGAAATGTATTTGTCTATGAATAAGCATGAATCACTCATTTGTTGAGCGAGGCATTGATCATTCACGAGTGCATACCATGACATTGCCTAAGTGCAGGACATCACTAGTGTTGCTTTATTAATGCACGTTGAGACACTTGGCTTTCATATTGAGAAAAGTGACTTTAAATTGTATCTCTTCCATTTGGACGTTACTACCTTAATTGGATTTCTCATATATAACAAATGGCTGATCAGGAAGACACTCTATTGCATATTAAAGCCAATAATGATCAAGACAAATTGAAGAAATGGATAATGAGCAAATGTGCTCCATGTACCTATCGAAGAGGTTTTCTAAATTGAAGTCCAACTATCTCGCTCAAAGAGGATTGCTCACAAAGGAAGAAGCTCAGCTTCGCTATCTCTCTCTGTGGATATATTTCAAGACGGCATTTTTATCAAGACAAGACTCAAGTGGATTTCATCCAGATTTATATTTATCTTGAGCATAGGTATGTCGTACTATCAAGAGGGAAGCGGAGCTCGGAAGTATCTAGTCAACATGTGCTCACAGCTAGTTCAGAGAGTGTCGAGCCGAAACACTCCTCGTGAGTTATTCTTGTGCTGAGGGTGGGTTCACCGGATTGTCCGGTAAGCCTCACCGGACTATCCGGTGAAGGCTGCGCCCAGAGCCGAGAGTGATCTCTCTGATCTTTTCCTTGTGCTTTCGTCTCCTAGTTAGGTGTATCTCTAATGGAGATAACACCTACACCTTTGCTCATCTGTTGACCCTGGCTCAGTGCTTTAGCCTCTGATTAGGGAACTCCTCACCGGACTATCCGGTGGGCTCCACCGAACTGTTCGGTATAGGGCGTTTGAGCTCCAACGGCTAGTCCGCCTCTACCGGACTGTCCGGTAGGGCACACCGGACTGTCCGGTGATGGTCTGACACAGACCAATGGCTAGTTTTGTGAGGGTGGGTATTTATACCCCCCACTCACCTCCAGTTAGGGCTGCTGCTTCCCTCCACGTCCATATTCATCCAGAGGCCCTTAGCAACACCTCCCAACACTCTCTTTGTGAGTTTGAGCTCTATTTGTGAGATTCTTGAGTTGGGAGAGGAGTTGTGAGATTGTGTGAGCTACATTGTGAGCACCTAGTTTCTGAGCACAGTTGGCAAGCATTTTCGGAAAACGTTTTTGTTACTCTTGGAGGCTTCCTCCTAGACGGCGAGAGCGACCCGAAGGGCACCCGGCTTGTGGGTGCCACTTCTCTTGTAGGTGATTACCCCGCTCTTCGGAGCATTTGCAGTGAGCACCTTCATAGCCTTGGTGGTTGTGAAGGGGAGGCCGTGAGTTGAAATAGACTCAAGCTCTTGGTGGGCGCCTCAATGGGGATGTACGGACCCTTGCGGGTGTGTCCTAACCTCGGGAATAAAATCCTTTGTTGTGTGTGCTGTGCCCTTGCTGGGAGGCCCAAGCTTTGTGCTTGTGGTTGTTTTACTTGCGTGCATTACTTTATTGCTTCCGCTACCATTATTATTCATGTGCAAGTTCTCTTTGTGAGTGCAGGGATAAAGTATTGCTGAGATCATCATCAACATACAAACACATTACACAGCTCCACATAGCTCGATAAGTATTTACTCGCATATTTACCTTAGGGGTTTTAGTTTCTGTGTGACACCGGACTATCCGGTGTAGAGTACCAGACTATCCGGATATACCGGACTGTCCGGTTGTACCCACCGGACTATCCGGTGTGAGTGCTGACTGTGTGTTTTTAAGTGGTGTAAATTTTCAGTTACGCCTATTCACCCCCCTCTAGGCGACATCAAGGTCCTTTCAATTGGTATCAGAGCAAGGACTCACCGAAAAGCTTCACCGCCGTGAGTAAAGATGTCGACACCTAGTGAGGTAACTTGTGAGCCACTCATGCTTAATGGCTCTAACTATTATCAGTGGTCAACTCATGTACTTAGTTTGCTTAGGACCAATGGTCCACTTGTGGAGAAAATTGTAGAAGCTAGCATATTGCCTTCTAACTATGAATGGGGCAACTATCTCATGAGGAGACAATACGCTTGCAGTTTAATGCTCGAGTTGCTAATTATTTATTGAGCACTTTGAGTCCAGATACCTCTAAGTGGATGTTCCATGAGTACAAGAGATTTGAGGATACCCATGAGATTTGGGCCACTCTCAAGAATGTTTTTGCATACAAAGCTCAAGAACAAGCAAACATATCAATATGGGACTCAGGAAAAGAAGAAATAAAACAATGTGAAAGCACAGAGGACAAGGAAGATCAAGAAATGCAGTCGGTGTTGCAGTCACTGCAGGCACCGGACTATCCGGTATCAGACACCGGACTATCTGGTGTACCGGACTATCCGATACTTACTACCGGACAATCTGGCGGTGGCAGTGAAGCTGCACCAACCAGTGAAGAGCAGCGATGGAGACCAAGTGAAGAATCATGTTCACCCAAGTTTCACTCCATTTTTTCACACTCACATCAGTGCCTCATGGCCAAGGAAAGTGAAGAAACTGAGGAAGAGACGAGTGGGAGTGATGAAGATGAAGATGAGATTACCGATGAAGATTTGGATATTGGTCACCTCAGCAAAAAGGACCAAATGAAAGCGATCAAGCTGATGCAAATCATCACCAAGCAGAAGCAAAGTCTTGATAATCAAGAAGACTACTTGGTGAAGAAATTGGGTGAGCTAAAAGAGGCTCAAGAAGAAAAAGAAGAGCTCGAACTCAAGCTAAAGAAGAAGGTAGAAGAAAGAAAAGATTTGCTAAATAGGATCAATGACAAGTGCTTGGAGCTTCAACAAGAAAAAGATGAGCTCCTAGATGAGAGTATACAGCTCATTGATCAGCTAGCTTGGAGTGAAATAGCACACGAGGTATTTGTCACGTCGGTAAAATCCTATGAACCTCTCGTGCAAAATAATTCTTGTTCTTCAACTGATTCTATCATTGCTCGTGCTAACCCTTGCTGTTCAAAAGCAAGTAACCTTTGTGTTGAGCATAATTTTGTAGAATCTTGTGATGACTTCGTTGCAAGAGAAAATGAAAAGCTCAAGCAAGAGGTTAAAAAGTTAAAACAGGACTTGATTATGCTTAAAGGAAAGAGTTGTATGCAACCTTCTCAAGATAACCGTGATAACATGGTGAACAAGCTTGAGGAGGGTTCAAACCGTGTACAACACTCAAACCAAACAAAAGTCAAGTCTCAAGTTCAGAGAAGCACAAAGGCACAAGAGCAAGGTAAATCCAAAAGTAAAAAGAGTAAAGCTAATAGAAAGTGTTACTGGTGCAAAGAAAAAGGCCACAATGTTCAAGTTTGCCCAAGTCTTAAGTCCAACCTAGTGAGCAGCTCCGGCTCACCGGACTATCCGGAACAAGATACCGGACTATCTGATTCTTCTGGACTATCCAGTATTAGAGTGTCGGACTATCCAGTGAAGCCAGGGACAGCTCAAGCCACCAATTCCAAGGCAAGAAGACCTACCCAGTCTCACAACAAGGTTGGAAAGGAGGAAGTCCATGCAGTCAAGGCAGAAAATCAACCAAAGGGCTTCAGGCAAAGAATATGCTACAATTGCCGAAAAAAGGGGCATCTTGGTAAGGATTGCCCATATGGTAACTTTACTCATCCCAACCTTGTCAATAAGAAAACTAAAGTGACTTGTGTACCCAACGGCTGCAGTGGTGAGGCTAAGGTGATTTGTTCATCCAAGGCTCCCACCAAAGCTATTTGGATACCCAAGGTTTATTTGACTAACATTGATGAACCCAACAAGGTTTGGGTACCAAAACATACCTGAAGACCTATAGGTACCTACAAGATGCATTGAGGGCCTTGGCTATCTTGAGAAGCTAATCTCCAAGTATATCATTATCTCAAGATTCATTCTTCCCATCTCAAGCCAAGATATGAATTATGGAAATATCTTCATCCTCAATGACATCATGGGTAACGTGTGCTTAACTAGATCCTTGGTGGCTTGGACAAGACTCATACTTAATAACTTGAGCCTTGCCCAAATCAATCAAGTTCAAATTCCACTCCTATCCTATGATTGTGTTCTTGTGATACGTTGACGGCTCTCTTTGTGGAGCATGTGCATTAAAAGGTGCGGGAACATGGGTTGAAACTCATGAGAGGGAAAGGAAAATAAAACTTAAAAGAAATCAAAACTCTCAGTGGAATTCCTTAAAAGAAATCAAAACTCTCAGTGGAAATTTTCAGGGCTCATCGGCTGGACTCACCGGTCCAACCGGTCGGACAAAGGTAGCATCGGTGGAACCGGTTGAACCATCGGTTCAACTGGTCGGGCACATCTGTCTCTGTACCGAACTATCCGGTGGACGACACGGGACTGTCCGGCACAACCGGACTATCCGATGTAGAACACCGGACTGTCCGATATGGGTCAGCCAAGTCTATGTGACTAAATGAGGAAGATGTCGAGTGGACAAAATCTCTGGCATAATGCAAAATAAATTGAAGATGCTCCAAAATTGTAAAAACCCGGGCATATACCAAAGGTTGTTCCTCTCTTATATTTCTTATAAATGTATTAATCTCAAGGCCAAGGTATGTGTTTATTAGATGCATTGTAAGTGCCTCTAGGCCTTGTCACTCCTGTGTGGTTGTTGGTAGCTTGAGTGACCCAACTCTAGTATGGATATTTGATTGATACCTCCAAATCTCAGAGAGTTGTCAAGTTAGTCTTGAGCGCTTGGTGCTTCAAATATGTAGGAGGTATGAGTTAAATATGTCATCATCTATGATGTGATCCTCAATCTATATAACACTCTTTGTGGTATAATTCCTAAGGTTTGAGCTAGTGAAATATTGTGTCTTGTCATGAGTATGTCTCATGAGGCCTTAATGAGATTAGATGTTTGCTTGATACTCTAGCTAAGAGTGCCTTTCATGCCTTTGTAAGCTGAGTGTGGATCAAACGTGCTAATCATCTTAAACAAGGCATGGTAATTCACTAGAATAGCAAAAATGGGATTTTGAAAATATTTGTTGTTGAGATCTTTGTGATCAACCTGTCTTTATATGTGGTTATTGTTATCTGTGCGTGTTTGTACCTAACCACATACATTGAGACTCCTATGCTGAAATTCAAAATCACTTTCCAAACGAATTTATTCTAAAGCTTATCTCCTTCAACTAAATCATCTTTTAACCAAAAAGTTTTAACAAACTATGTTTTCAAAGACCCTCTCACCTTCTATGAGGTTTGTGTCCATTAAGAAGTCAGATTTAAAAAGGATATGGCACAAATTCTTAGATCTTCAGCCTCAGTCTAGCATAATCATTTGCACCGGACTGTCCGATGACCATACCGGACTGTCCGGTATCACCGGACTATTCGGCATGGTATAACGGACTATCCGGTTTACGCGGCTTTCACCCTCCACCCGCGGTTCAAAGGGGTAACTTCTCATGTTTTACTCCTATCTTCCTCCAAACCGTTTTCACCCCTTTGAACCGCCGCCCTCGTTTCAGCAAAGATCTTTGGCGATTTGAGGAGTTCTTCTCGTTCCTCCATGGATTTGAGGAGTATTTGGTGGGGATTGGCCGCAGTTTCTTCGGAGTATCCGATCCCACCGGCCTTTCCATAAATTTTGGCGTAGGAACTACTCTCCAAGGTACTTTGAACTCTTTTTGCCCGATCTCTTAGCTCGGTGCAATGCTTGTAGTTTCCCTTGGTAGAAGTAATCCTGCTTTGCATATCCATTGTGTCCTAGGAGATCAAAACCTTTCCATGGCTAGTTTGGGAGATCCACCAACCCTAGGTCACTGGGCGCTAGCGGACTATCCGATGGACGACACCGGACTATCCGGATTTACCGAACTATCCGGTGTGATACACCGGACTGTCCGGTGATACCCAGAGGCCTTGGGTTAGTTGGTCTTTGTGGCACTAGATTTGTTCTATGAGCTCCCAAACTTGGTACATATATTCCTTTGTGCCCTTGTGATATGTTCCTATCAGAAATTCATGATCGTTACCAGTTATCATAATCAAATCATCTCCTTGCAATCCGAGACTAATCCGAGGTTCCAAATCCATATCTTTGCTTCTCAAGGTTGTAGATGGCTGGTAAACAACCCATCAAGCAGTACACCAGGGTTAAGAGGAAGGCGACTAAGCCTCACCCTCAGTCGAGCAGTGACACTTCTTTTCCCTTGGAGGACACCCATGCTGGTAGTTCTCAAGGGGGAAAATCTCTCAGGGCGAGGCAAGGACCTTTGCAGGACACTCCACGAGGACAGATGCACATTTCAGATGAGGCAGTGGCAGTGGAGACCTCCTCTGATGATGATATAGAGGATGAGACCTTTGTGGTCCAACCTAGACCCCATGGTAAGGGTCCAGCTCCTCCTAGCAGTGATGATGAGGAGGAGGAGGAGAGAGATGTTGAGGCAGAGGAGGAGAGAGAGGCAGCACCCTCCGAGGCTGAGTAAGCTAGGAAGATGTCCAAGCCCAGCAGGCCGCCTAACAAAAAAGTGGTAGATTACAAGAAAAAGGGGAAGCTCAGTGAGATCAGGGATAACAGGAGAAAGGATTTCAAGAAAAAGCCCAAGAGCTCTTATGACTGGAGGTTTCACACCAGGTTTCAGGAGGATTTCTATGAGTCAGTGATTCTCTCTAAGGAGCACCCCATCACACTTGATCAATGGATTGATTGGAAATACATGAAGGACAAGAAAGACATCATATTTGATCAGGTGATTGCAGCATGTGAGAGGCAGAACATCCAAAAGATCATGAGCTTCAAGCATGATTGGAACAAGGAGATCGTCGCTCAGTTCTATGCCACAGTCTACTTTGATGACACAGATGCAGATCCTAGGAAGTGGGCTATGGCATGGATGACAGGGGGTCAGACTTATTCCATCTCCTATCTTGACTTCGCGTTTGTGCTTGGTTTGAACAATGTGGATCTGAACAGGCCTAAGGTTCACCTAGAGCAGTGTCTCCCTGACAGTGAGATAAAATTCATGTATCCTCCAAACAATCAGGGAAACTTTGGACACTCACAAGGTCTTTACTCTTTCTATGGATATCTGAACAGAATGTTCAGAAAGACCCTGGCTCCTCGTGTTGGTGATGCTACTAACATATCACATTATGCCAAGAATCTGCTTGCTAGGGTGAGGGAGAATGCATTGCCTTTCCGCGTGATCAACTTCATATGGGAGGAGATCAGATCCATATCCTTTGACCCATATCGGAGTTGCGCATATGCTCCTTTCATCATGGAGGTGATTGATAGAGTGACCGGTACAGCATATATCTGTGACACTGAGTACCGGCCACTCCATGTGAAGAAGGTGAAGCGTCCGATTGTGCCAGCACCCTCAGTTGCACCTTCAGGCTCAGACCCACCTCCGAGTCAGTCGCCCCCAGTGCCACAGCAGCAGAGGCAGTCACCTCAGAGGAGGAGAAATAGAGGACAGCACTTAGGTGAGAGGAGGAGCACCTCTCCAGTTGCTCAGGCTTTCAGAGCCATTATGGGAGCCCTCAAGTGCTTCAGGGCGAAGGACATAGCTGAGAAGAGAGAGATCCGTCGTCGCCAGACCCTGACAGATAACAGGATGAAGGGCATTCGGAGGCACCTCGGCATGCAGCCACCATCCTCACCTGACCGAGTGGTCGAGGATGAGCAGGAGACAGAGGTAGAGGAGGAGTTCCTAGTGGATCTCTTTACAGGGTACTACACAGAGCAGGGTCAGAGTAGTGGGGCATTGTGGCGGAACCGCCGATTTAATCCGAACTAAGCACACCTGCCACCTCTGGCTTGCAGTGCGATTAGACCGAACTAAACCCGGTCGTCCGTCGAGAGCCATTTGACTCCCGATGTTACCTTTTCCCAGAGGAACCGACATCATACACATCTGACCCACGATGGAGCCACAACAGATACATCATCACAGGCAGTTGAACAGCATAATAATAGACTTAGTTACAAACCGGTTTTAAATAAAATACATGTCCAACATAGTGTTATCAGGTAGCAAGTTTGAAAGTTTCTCGCAGCGGAAATATAAGTTCAGAGGTCACCAAGATATCACCAAAAGATTTGCATTAGAGGTAACAACATCGAGCCCACCGATGTTGCCCCTGTGCCACTCATGTCGTTTCATCCTAAATGAGGGCATGCTCTACCTCCAACACAAGTGCAGACCATGAATTCCATACCTGCACTCAAAATATGGGGGCAAACCCTGAGTACTAATTACTCAGTAGGTCTTAATGGATTTGGCTTACGGCTGACGCGAAGCGGCTTACTAGCAAGTGGATCCTTAGCCTTTGGTTTTAAATAGTATCATGTGTAACATAAGTAGCAAGTTTTCATCCTTTGTATAACCTCTAACATAATAGTAAATTACAGTAAGATAACAACTCAGTTCAAACATGTAGTATTCCAAAAACATGAGTATTAAATCCAGAGTGTTTAAGTAGTTACTACGTTGCCTGACAGTGATATTGGCATTCCCACACCTGGTGGGCATCAGCGATTCGAATCGATTTTTAATTCCCGGGAATAACTATCATGCCAGGGGTATATGCTTACTAGCCATCGCGTTCCCACATATAGTCCCGATCTTAACCTGCCTCGTCCCAAGTTCGATTCACTCCCGCCTAGCCCCCGGGTTGTGCCCCCATGACGAGCCTGCCGACATCTCGGTCTCCCCGTCATGAGTACCAAGCTCTCCCGGGCCACCTTCCTCTCAACCAGCGGGTAGGAACGTGTCTCTGTGCTTCGGACGAGCCCAGGAAAGACTTTTTCCGGTCCCATATCCCGAATAAGCACTCTAGCAATGTTATGCCGATCAGCAGGCGAACAGCGGACGGGCCTTAATCGACTCGGGCGGAGTCCTTAGAGCAACATTATGAAAAGTATATACTGAAATAAAGCTCCGCCCGGTCTCCATTTAATTCATGAGCGACAATAATAATTGATGTAACTGTAAGCTTTTGTAACTTTGAAAACACCTACGCGACGAGTCCACACACTCGTGTCTACTCGTACCTAGCAACTTCTAGGCATACTCGTCCTACGAACTCTATGTATAGGTGCTAGGGCCAAGGCGGCCAGGGATTCTAATGCAATTGGTTCCAAGCAACTCCTAATGCATATGCGTAATCATCAAGTATAATTTGTTTGCTGGGTTGAGTATGGTCCTGCCTACCTTCCTCGTTAGAGTCAGAACACATGCAGGGGCAAAATGGTAATTAAACAGTGAACATTTGAGCTACTAAAAATCATAGTGAGTCTATATACCCTAACAATACTGCTGTCCAAATTTGGCAATTTTTGGAGACCATTTAGTCCACATTTCCTAATTTTATTGATTTACCAAGCGCACAATAACAGGGGCAAAATGGTCTTTTCATATCCAACCATCATATCTATTCTGTAGATCTACTTAATAGGAGTACTTTGCAACAAAGTTTCTATTTTTAAGATTTTTATTTGATTTTTAATCGAATTTCAAAGTTCTTAGCTCAACATATTCAAAATCCATAGATCCAGGGGTTGCTACGGAATTAAACCTAACTTCTAGGGCCAGCGCGTAAGAATCTGTAGACTCATGCTACAGCAGTTCGTCTAGAAACCAGAAAAATGCAAGAACGTGAGGGCTAAATCAAAAAACCATCGTCTTCTTCCTTGGACCATCGTCCTCCTCTCGACAGGGAGAGAAGGTGGACAGAGCGCTGGCCAAATCCGGCCGTTCTGGCCACGGACAGATACCGGAGGTGTCCTAGGAGAGATAGGAGAGCGCGGGGAACTCACCCCTCACCTTGGATTCGGTGGGGAATGGCAGAGGAAGGCCGGCAATGGTGAGCTGTACGCGTGGAACTTCGGCGAGGCGATGTGCAGCGGTGGAGCAAATTAGGCCATCGGGATCGAGGCGAGATGGTGGCGCGGTCGATAGGGATGGCCGGCATGGTGCTCTGGTGGTACGGGAGGGACGGAGCTGCACCGGAGCTTGAGCTCCAAGCTCGCTCCAATGGAGGCCGTCAATGGAAACAGAGGGAAAAGCTGCTCGGGTGAAATGGCGAGTGCGAGGAAGGAGAAAATGGAGGAGGGCGCGCTCTCCGCTTAACGCCGCGCCCGGTCGGCCGGTCGGGCGACGTGTCGTCCGGCGCCATACATCGGCGTCCGCGTGTCGCCCACGCGGCCTGGGCGTGGTCAGACGTCTGGACTGACAGGCCCACCCGTCAGTGTCACGGGAGGAAAAAATAAAATTCGAAATTGTAAAAATCACAGTTTGACTGCAGAAACCTCCGTTCGTATTTCGTGTTTTTGAGTATCGTAGAGGCCGAATTAGATCAATATCAAAATACAAGAAATGTTGCAAACTTTGTGCTTTGTTATAAACTTTGACACCATGTTCTATTGAAATTTGAAGAGAAAATTTGAATTCAAATGTGTGACCTCAGTTTGACCAACAACAGCTTTCAATTTGAAAATTCCATAAGTCCATTCTAGGTGCACTTTCACATGAATATTTGTATACCAAAATTGTTCATATTTTCATGAACTACAACTTTCATATACAAAATTTTGTATGATCATGTCTTTTGTTTGCTCAAAATTTGAATTTTCCATTCAGGTCTATTTGGACAGAATTCACTAGAAGACAAAAAATGAGCTAAAACACCTTGCAAACCTTTATGCATGTCATGACACAAAATACCAAAGTTATTCCTCATGAAATTTTCTACAAATTTGGTGTATAAAGTTTAGCTTAAATCACAATAGATTTTGAAATACAACCACAGATGTGTTCAGAGGTTCGGTCAAAATGCAGGTTTACTCCATGTAGAGCATTTCTTGTTTCTATCTTTTGAAGCATCAAATAAAATCCAATCATTTTGAAGTCAGATGCATTTGAAAGGTGATAAGTTTAATTTCATTTCATAGAAAGGAAGATTATGAAGTTGTATAGTCAAATCGAAAGTAATTTCAGAATGAAGTTTGGGAAAGAGTGTCAACCCTAGACTTAGCAAAATTTCCTAAGTGTAGGTTAACTGGGCTGGGTTCGAACTTTTGAGCCCCTTAACATCTGATTTTTAAAAAAGTCAAAGTAGCATATTTGAAGGCAACATCTTGAACTAAAACTTTCGTATTGGATGTCTTGCACGAAATGTGTAAGCGTTCAATTACTCAACCAAACTACGAGGAGTTTGGCATATCCAACTTGAAAATTTTTGACTTAGTGGTTTAATAGCCTAGTTGTTGCTCTGCTCTAAGCATGGTTAAGCCAAATCCCTGATTATCGCTAATCTAATCGCGTGTTAAGGCTTTTGAGATGCCGGGGCATCACAGGCATCAGTGCCTCCTCAGTTCAGCCAGCCTCCACAGTTCACTCAGGCACCACCGGTTTCAGGATCCATGGATGCCATAGCTCAGTCGGCTGCTCAGTCATTTTTTGGGATCAGTGAGGCCTTCTCTGCTGGCTACTCAAGCTACTCCACCACCTTGGCCTCCTCGAGCTTTTCAGGATCTCTACCTTTCTCCATGGGTCAGGGTGGAGCCTTCTTTCAGAGCAGCAGCCAATTCCAGTTAGGATCTCAGGGTGGCAGCTCTAGTGGAGGATGGGATCAGGGCACTCAGTGAGCCCTTGAGATACTCTTCTCCTCCCCTTTTGACCTTTTTGGTGCTTAGTGACAAAGGGGGAGAAGTACATTAAAGCTTTGTGGCCCTTTTTAGTGTTTTCAGGAGGAGCTTAGTGTAAGGGGGAGAATAGAGCAAGCAGGCCTGGTGCAGAGTCAGCAGATCCTTGGAGCCGCTTGCAGAATGTTTTATCTTATCATCTTCCTTCTCAGCTGTATCATGTGTCGGTTCATGTGTTGAACTCCTAGGGTCATGTATTGGACACATTTTCGTATAATAATTTTAAAATCTTTTATCTCCCGTGTGATCTGTGTGAACTATATGTATATCTATGTCTAATTTATACTATTAGCTATGTGCTCGTCTTTGTGACTCTTTGTGGCTTCATGGTTTTGGTTTGGTATGGTGCAGACTGTCATCACCGGACTATCCGGTGAAGCCTATCGGACTATTCGGTGAGTGGGCAGTAGCTGCACAACCAAGCATCCCAGTTGGTTTACTTTGTGTTTTTTCCCTCTTCCTATGTGTTTTTGGAATGCTGAGATATAGGGGGAGCTCTCCTGGCACGAAATACGTGCTTTTGGGCATATATGGCTGAGATATAAGTGGTGTAAATTTTCAGTTACGCCTATTCACCCCCCCTCTAAGTGACATCAAGGTCCTTTCAATTGTTATCAGAGCAAGGACTCACCGAAAAACTTCACCGCCGTGAGTAAAGATGTCGACACCAAGTGAGGTAACTTGTGAGCCACTCATGCATGATGGCTCTAGCGATGTACTGTAGAGAAGTACTGTAGACTGAGCCTGTCCCAAAAAGCTCAGCCTATTGCTCATTGCATCACATCGAACTACCTATGACAGAGTGTTGGGTTAATAAAAAAATGCTCTTCCTGTGTGGGTAATTTTAGAGGCATCAACTTGCTCTTGTGTGCCATCTCTCCAAGATCATGGAGCAACATTGTTGTTTCGCCTCAGATTCAAAAGCTTGGCACGTGTGGGATTTGTCTAGCCCATATAATGATGGCATGTTTTTTTCTGAGAGATTTTTGCGTGCCTTTTTGTTTTATGGAGAGGCATCGTGTTGAGGCTCCTTTGACCTGTCACTTAGGCATGGCGACAGAGGCGGACTCAAGACAAAATTTGAGTTGGGGCACACTCATAAAGAGAATTGTCATATGTACAATAAAAAACTTGGATAATACACTATCTTACTATTACAAATTAGGGTCTTTTTTAGCCTCTACGCTAATCCTCACCAAGAAAAAAGATAAATCCTAGAAATTCTTACAAAAATCAGAAACATCCAACCATCAGTTCGCAGATTGGAATATGAATAGCAATTAGATCTGTTTTCTAAATAATTACGTACATCTACCATTATGAAAGGTTTGAGTTTAACTCTCCATGAAAAAAAATTTTCTTTTTTGACAGATTTTTTCCATTTCAATTTATTTTCTAAGTAACTATTCACCTCTGGCATTATGAAAGATTTTGAGTTCAACTCTCAATGACAGCAAATTTCTTCTTTTTTTCAAAAATTTTTTCCATTTTCAAATGTACTCTCAATTTTTTTGTTAAATTTTTTCTCATTTACAAATTTACACTACTAAATGATCATGTAACTTTTTTTCATAAAAATGCTAGAAACATTTTTTATGAAACAAATAATTTATGCCTAATCTTGCTATTACTAATTAGAGACTCCTTTTGGAACCTCTTATTAATCCTCACTGGATGCACTAAATAAAAGATAAAATTATAGAAATTGTCACATCAACCAGAAACATCCTTTAATCGATCGCAGATTGAAATCTTAATAGGCATTAGATCTGTTTTATATATAGTTAACATCCTGTGATCCATTAGAGCATGTATAATGGGTTGCTTATAGAAGGTGTTTAGTAATAAAAATCGGTTTATTTTATAGCACCAGGTGCTTAAAAGGTGTATGAGATGCTTACTTAGCATTGGTGCTTAATGAGTGATAATGAGCTGGTTGGACATATATAAGCATCTCCCTTGCATTGTAGGAATTAGCTTACGGTGCTTAGCATTTCTCTCTCTTTAAGCACATATATAAGCAATGATGCATTGTACATACCCTTATGTAGCTCTAATAATATATCTGTTTTCTAGAAAAAAAGATAAATCCTAAAAATTATTATAAAAATTAGGAACATCTTGTCATCCATCATGTAGCTCTAATAATAGTAGTCATTAGATCTATTATAGATTCTACAAAATTTACCCACCATAGCATTATGAAAGATAAAATAAAATAATCACCTAACTTTGTATAAAAATTGCCCATCATGGCATTATAAAATGTGAATTAAATAATCTCTTAAATTTGCATAAAATTACCCAATATACCATTATGAAATATGAATTAAAATAATCCCTTAAATTTGCATATAAATTACTCAACATACCATTATAAAAAATGAATTAAAATAAGCATTGAATCTGCATATAAATTACCCAATATGCCATCATAAAATATAAATTAAAATAATTTCTAAATTTGCATATATATTTCCCACAATGACATTACAAAAAATGAATGAAAAAATCAGTTCTAATATTATTACGGATTGAATCTATATCCCTTAAAACTCTAACCCGTGCGAGAGCATGCCTTGATGGACTAGTATAGGTTAATTGTTAAGTACATATAACGGATCTTCTAAAAATTACTAATCATTAATTGCTACAATGCGTAATATATTGCTACTTGTTCGCTCAAAAGGAAAAATGGTAGATTTTTTTCATTTTGATTGATTCAGTACTGAAGAATTATAGGTTTTCTGCTATCTCGCTGCATGATAGTGCTGAGAAAAAGAATTGATAAATTTATCTCTATTATTTAGTTTGGGTACCGAAATACTTATTGTTTTCGACAATATTGAACTCTCTACGATAGCGAATTAGTGATGGATGTGATTTATTTTGTCTAATAATATCTTTACATTTCCTACATGCGAAATTTTTGGAACTGCCATCTATGATCACGTATTTCTGAGCATCTTATCCACCAATTCGCAGTTCCCCGAGGTCGCAGCCTGAAGAAACAGCAGCCAGCGCCAAGCGAAAGTGTGGCTCCCGGAAATAACAGTTCTTGTTTGCGTTCGACGAAACGATCTATATTATCTTCACCTTATCGGAATCATGGTCCTCTGGCTCCGGCTCCGGGGAGGTTATCGGCACGCTACGCACAGTTGGAGCGAAACAGAGGATCTTGCATCTTGAGCGACATAGACGGAGGAGGGCCTCGCCGTCCCAGTTCCCATTGGATGGATACGCCTAGCCCCATGAATCGGTCGCAGTGCCACGGCCGATGGTGGAGGCCGGGAGGCGTGGAGCGGAAGGGCGGCCATGTGTTGCGATGGGAGCGGGCCGGGCTTCGTTGTCGAGTTTGAGGAGGGTGATGCAGGGCAGGATTCCAAACAGTCCGCTCCGTTCGGATGGGTTGGCTTGGCACTAGGCCCAGGCCCAAACTAAAAGGAGGGGCAAGGCCATGTTTGGATGAGATACCAAGTATAGTATTACAAAATGATAGTTTTAGAACCAAAAAATACATAAAATATAGTTTAGAAAAAAAGATGTTTAGAGTTGAGTTTTAGAAACTCCAAAAATGATATACCATGATTTTGAAAATTGTAACTCTTGTTTGCTCCTAAGAAACCCCCCTACTTTCTAAAAACTAGATACTTTGTAAAAACATTGTATTTTTCTAAACTTCATTCACCACTTTGTCCTTTACGAGGGAATGTATGGTTAGCAGGTTGGGTTGGACCAATTAAAAGCATATGCCTTTCTTGTTTCATGTCTAATTTTATGTGGATAATCTTCACTTGGTTTGCGGTTTCCTAGATCACCAATGATATTAGATTGTTATTTCCTGAATTCTACTCTAGGTCTCTTTAGTTGACTACTTAATTTTTGCCCCTCGTTAGCGCTAGGTTCTAGAGTGCCAGTAGCTTGAATGAATGATATGAGAGCAATGTTTAACATTTCGATTTCTTCACTAATAACAACCTGCAATTAAATCAGTAACCTGGTAACCAAATACTGCAATCCTAAAAGGATAAAACCATGCATGCATCAAATTATCAGAACATGACTAATCACAAGAGTTAAAGAGGATTGCATTTATATTTATGCTCCCTCCGTCCCCTAATACTGCAATTAGAAAGGATTGCACTATCGTGCTGCCGTGGGCCTCCTGCTCCAAGAAACTGGCCGGCGAGGGAAAGTGGAGATCGAGCACGTACGGGCGGTGGTAATCCAGCACTGATACCTAGCAGCCGGAGTGGTGGATCGAGCAAAGGAACAAGCTTGGATTTGCATGGATGCAAAAACATGCTACCAGCATTAACAATGGTTCGGTGAAGTCATATACATATATGTGCATTTACTAACTTCTCAGTTTCCATAGGCTTCTAGCCCTACTTAGCTCTCTCTTTCTCTCTCTGCGTGCGTGCGTGATCAGTTATATTCAAAATTTAGCCAAGGTCTTTTATCGAGAAAATATGTTCAATGTGTGGCAACGAAGTAGCACACTCAGGAAGAGGAACTTGCTAGGATTACTCCACAATATGTTTTCTGGAATCAATACGAAACTATATAAATGACAACTTTTCGTCGGTTTATACATTTCGTAAGTTGCTGACTGACGGTTTTTTTTTTCACGTAGTGAAGGCTGGCATAGATCTTGACTTTGACTCATCTAACGCATCACATATTGATGACCTATATTAATTAAAAAAAATACAATGTGACCGAAAGATAAAAATAATATATACAGGGTGCATCATCCGCCACATATTGAACTTCTTAAACAAATCTTTTCTGGTCGTGGCGCGTCAAAAAGAATAGTTGAAGCACATCGGCAACCAGAATAGTTGAGCCAAGCTCAAAGTATAGCAAAGCAAAAGGGAGACGCACCACCAGTAGGTCCTCTCCATGTACGGGTGGCAACGGACTGACGGTGAGGAGTGACTGAATGCCCTGGGAAACAGAGGCCGAGGGAGCGAGCGAGGGCACACGTCTCCCTGCTGTCATGTAAGTTTTACTTATAAACAATAATAAAGTGGTTGGTTACACTGCTTGGTTCCTAGCAATCCGTTCTCCACACATGTTTCCGGAATATCTAAGCTCTATTTTCTAGCTCCTTTTCTAGATCATAGGACATCTCGGGATTTCCGCTCTAGTTGCCTCTCGACAGCTTCAGTACGTTAGTCCTGCAACAAGAGAGAGACCCAGGGTGGTATGTATTATCATTATAGCAGCGGCAATGCTACGCAAGCCATGCAAAAATACCTTCAGGTGGCTCAGTGCAGCCTCACGACAGTTCGCAAGCGAAGCAATATAAACTTTTGCAGAAAGAAGACCATCCAAAAGCATGTACACAATCTGTCAAAAAAAAGGGGGGGCGTCATACCTCTAATTGTCCCTGGAGAGTATATAGAAGTTACAATGCAGTGCACCAATGCTAAATCATTTTAGACCGAGGATATCAATAGGAAACAGGTGTACCTATAGTGGCTTCATCTTCACAATTGCATCTTCCCAGTATTTCACAGCCTTATCAAAATCCTGGGAATGTTTACCCATATGATAGACGATACTATTCTTGAAACGACCGTCTTTGAGCTTTGCCACTGTATCTTGAACCAAGATATGAAAAATGGCCCCTAAGCCTCTAAGAGCAGCAAGGAATGAGAGGGCGGTTTCCATATTGAACTTCATATGGTATGCATCCTCGGCAACATTACAAAATATGGCCGCATACGTCCAGCTATATTTTAGAGGGAAAAAAGCTTGTTATATATACAAAGGCTACTTAAAATGGCATGAACCTCATAGTGAATCTTACCTGGTCCACTGTATGTTGAGAAAATTGCACGGTGCCACGTCTTATGATCGCAATATCCGAGATCATTTCAATAAAATGACAAGCAACGCCAAATAATTAAGAAAAATAGCCCATTTCACTTCCCCCAAACAATCCAATTTATTCATCTAGCCATCACACAAAATCTTGGCTCAATTTACTACCTCAACCTTTCTGGTAACAGAAACCTTACCCCTTAGTGGTTTCGAATGTGTTGTCAACTTGGCATATATATTCAAAGCAGGAGTCGGTCAGCTACATAAAGTTTTTGCAAAGTAGCTTCATATGTCAAGGAAAGACTGTTTATCCCCTTCCTCCCTGTAAGTGACGCAGAGGAGACCAGCAGGTGGCCCGCACACACAATGCATGACTTCCTTGGAGAGAGAACTGCTGGCCTGCCCCGACCCACGCCCCCCAATTGAAACGCTGCAATCAGCAGCCTTTGTAGGGTGGCAAAGGAACAGAAAGTCCTCAGGTGCATACAGAGGAAGATGTAGGAACAAGGAACTGAATAAAGGGACGAAAATAGTAAACACTTGTGTGATGGATGGAGATGAAGTCCAAGTGCAAGGCCTCCTTGGGTCAGAACTAATCCCATATTGAGACGCAGCTCTTGAAAATCAGTACTGCTACAACATTACGAAATGTTTAAACCATCAAATCCTGAAAGTATTTGGCTTAATGGCAGAGCACCATGGACATTTTGAGGCATCTATTCACTGTCCTGGCGGAAGAACAATACCATACATGAGGATCTAATCAACAACAGGTGGGCAACAAGTGTAATGAGGATGACCACAGCTGACCAAATGGCCCAGCTAAGCTTGTAGTATACAAGTTCAGCTAGTAGATACACAATGAGATCCTTTGGGGACGGACTCACAGCATAAGTCTGCATGTCTGATCAAGTTCCAATGCATGGCTCCTACAGGCTACAATGGCTTTGATGCAAAGGCTGTTTGGAGTGCACGCACAGGAGGACACGAACCTTTTTTTTTTCTTGTTGGCTGTCAGTGGGTACAAAAGTCCTAACTGCAGGGTGAGAAATTGGCTCATAACCTATTGTGCCCTCTTTGTGATCAACAAGCAGAGATGGCCGTCCACATTACTTTGAATTGCTGCTCTGATAACGAGATTATTGAAGGAATAGAATGACGTAGTAGCTTTGCACAATAGCTGAGAAGTTCTTATAATCAAATTAAGCCTTTTTGAGTCACAATTTGTGTCGCCGTTCGCATTTGCCAAAAGGAATAGGATCGAACTTACCGCAACGCTAGGGGAAGAAGATAACTTCACCATGTAGCTAGAAATTAGTTCCTTCTCGGTAACAAACATATCCGGAGTCTCTCGCTACAAGGAAAAAATAATCCATAAACATGGATGCATCAGGAAAATAAATAAAATCAGACAACACGAAAGATTTGTAAACATTTGAGAGGAGAGGGAAAAAAAATACAATTCCCATCTCGGCTTGAGCCGCCTTTACGAAATTGAGCATCTCATCCACCAAGTGGCAGTTCTCCGAGGTCGCAGCCTGAAGGAACAGCAGCAACATTTTATATATAGGACAGTAATAAAGGTATCATGCGCTAGCAAATTAACTGGAAATTCCGAAGAGATGTTGCTAGTATGCTATTTTATTTACCTTGTCGTCGGGATCGTGGTTCTCCGGCTCAGGGAGGTTATCGGCACGCTTGTCACAATTGGCGCGAAACGGATGGCGCCGCGTGCGGGCTTGCATCCTGAGCGACGCGGACGAAGGGCCTCGCCGTCCCAGCGGATGGACACTGTGCCTGCAGGCCCCATGAATCAGCGGCGGGATATAATGGAGAGAAGGGGGAGGGAGGGAGGCGCGGAGCGGAAGCGCGGCCATGTTTGAGGAGGGTGACAACATGGCAGCCTGAGTTCTTGGAGATAGTAGTAGATACATCAAATCGCAAAGCTGGGCGCGGCCGGTATTTGAAGGTTTATAGGGTTCCGACGGAGTCGGGGACGGCGAGAGCTCCTCTTGTTGGATTCCTGCCGTGCCCCGGCCCCCAAACAAGAGTCCGGTCCGGTCGGGAAAACGATATTTATACAAACACGACAAAAATGAAGATGCGTTCACAAACTGAGGAAAGATCGCAGCAAATGCCATAGCATTATTACAGATTATTAGGGGCAACATCTCCAAAGCAGTACCACCACCAAGCGACAACTTACTCCAAGAGCTGCAATGCTATGGTGGCCATGCACTCCTACAAACATTACCATAGACTAGACCAAAATGATCGACACACTCCCATTCTTCCCACTGAAACAAACAAGCAGTACGTAGCTAGTTGCTGTTGCTGGCGCCGGCATCAAACATGAAGTCGATGTCATCAACGACCCCTCTGTAGATCCGCTGCGCGATCACGCTGACCCCTCTCTGCATGATATGTCATCGTAGAAAGCAAAGTGTACTAATTAATAAAGATGGATTTGAGTAACTAAGAACCAAGTCATATATTGATCAGTGTGTTGTCGTGATTAATAAATGTGAGCATGTGTACGAGCTACCACCTCACTGTTGAACTCCATAGGCACGTCATGCAGTGTCCACGTACCACACGGCAACGGCGCCTGGAGAGTCGAAGAAACCAGCCGCCTCAGCACGTTAAGCGCGTCGGTAAGATCGGAAGCACGCTTCCAGGAGATAGACTTCTTCCTGAACTTCCCAATGCCGAACGCATTCCCGCAATAGTGTAGTCCCTGCAGCATACATGCAGATGCAGTGCGCAAGCGGGGCAAAAGATTTTGATTAATTAACACACTAAGGATTTTACAAGACAATCCAGAGATCCAGAAAAGCTAGCGACATCATCAAAAACTAAAAGAAGAAACAAGTATCGCATGCACGCGTACCTCAGAGACCTCAGTGTTGGGGGAAGCCCTGAGCCGGTTGGCGACATTCACCCAAAAGATCAAACGAGTCTTCAGCCAAACTTTCAAACACTGCCTTCTCGTGGGGCCCAGGGAGGTCCATGCACTCAGCCTCCAGAGGGAACATGTCACCCATCTGGACTGCAACCTTGAACATAGCCACCAACTCACACTGACAACAAAAATGAGATAGAAGAAGACCATCCTGAGCGAGCGAACAAACGAAACACAAAATATGTCAAATCGACATAAATAAATCCGGCCGGCCTTTTTCTTTTCTTTTCTTTTCTTTTGATACACATACGTCTTCTTCCCCGGAGTCGCCGCCCGATCCAGTTCCAGCAGAAACCCACGCACTCTAGGATAATAGTTTGGTTCATTCTGACAATATACCAAGTCTAAAGATCTAAAGCGCAGTTGAAAAGGTCAGCCATATCTAATTCCTTAGTAACAAAAAGCATTCATTATTTTTGTTGTGGACGATGACAACAACAAATTTATTTTTCATCTAGAAAAAGCAAAGCATAGGAAATATGGCAGCGTAAGATGGTTAAAAAAACACAACTAATAAGCATTAGTAGATAGAAGGCTGCAATATTCTGTGCTTGGAGGAAAGTAGGAAACCCATATTCAGGTACTGTGGCAATATGCATTGGCTGATAACATGCTGGACCGTTGGTTAAGTGAAAAGAGTAATTCAGTTTCAAAGATGGTACTACATGGAGAATAACTCAAATTAAGGCACATATTGCAAAATTACATGGAAATGGTATCCATTCTTAATCACACGCTGGACAAAAAATAAAATTAACTAAAGATGCAATGTGTTAAGTTGAGATGGTACCTTATCACAAGTACACAACTTACTTCTGGTTAACCCCTCATAGCAGAGATAAATTAGTAGCTGAACAAATCAATGGCAAGTAGTCTTCTAAAAATTAGTAGCAGAAATATCAGACAAGTTATATGAATTAGATCAAGAGAAGACAATCCTAAATAAGAATGCAGTTACCTGAACCTGAAAACACAGTTTAATCTAAAAGTGTAGTTTACTGTTAGAAAGATCTATGCATGCATGTATGGCAACTATCAAAAAGAGTTCAACAATATTACGATTATAAGGGCAATTCAATATTCAATCAGTGCTAGAATAATACGAATCTACCAATCATCTCCTCTGTTTGGGCAATCCGTTATTTTATCCTAGAAGAACATACAGAAAAAGCCTTGAATGCCATAATTACAATCAAGAATGGCCATAGAAGTGAACGCTTGTAGCGCGGTGGTCAGTCAGGAGTTCGACTCCTAGTTCACACCGGTGCCTGGGATTTTCCTGGGTTTTCTCCAGCCTCAAGCGCAGATGTCCCACAATGGTCAGAGTAACGTGCCCATCAACGCCCAGAGCTGCTTTGGGTATCTCTCAGCTGCATGTGTGTTTCCTTAGATATAGGTCGTAGGTCTAGGGTGTGTGAGTTTAGCGGATTAGTGTGTGAGTTCAAATTCTACAATTTGTACTTCAGATTGAGGCATTCAAAAAAAAAAGAATGGTCATAGAAGCCTGTTGAACAGCTATAGGTATGTGCATGCTAACTTATTGTACAAAGTAACAACTACATAGAGTGCCAAGAAATGGACAACTCTGCCACTGTATTAAAGTAAATAGGGATAGCGAAGAAATAACTATATGCATATTTGATTTTTCCTTGGTTACTATAGTGGAGGGACAGAACTTTAGTTGGAGAGATTATGCGAGATATGATTAAAGTTATCTGCTATTACGACCTGCAAATGCCATCATGATAAATTAATTATTATTTTGATGATAAGTAACCTGATCTGTCACAATTCATTCCAAAAAAAAAAAGAGTCAAACAAAAGCCTGCTTGCATTTAAGTGTGGATGAGGAAGACTGGACCATGGGGGAGCAGAGTGGCAGATAATGAGATACAAATTCTCCATTATCAACATCAGAAATTGGAAGTCACGGCGGATCACCTACATGAAGCAAAACAATTGACGAATGGTCTACCTAATCAGAGGTGACGCTAATTCACGGTGGTGGCAGCGACAGAGGCACAGGCCTGGAGGGGAGCGGCGAGGTCAGTGAGTGGCCCAGCAGGCAGGTGCACATTGTGGCGGGGGCGCGAAGGGCAGCACGGGCACCGGCGGGAGACATAAGCGAGGAGGGGCATATGCTCATCATACTCGGTACCCCCAACAATCCACCGTTCAATTAAGGCAAACAACAAATAATGCAAGAGTTTCTTAATAAACATCGCCTCCGCATGAATGGGAACTGATGCAAAAGACACTAAAATCCTAAAGCTACTGCAAAACGTGGGACGGATCATGCACGGGTCCTCAGCAACAGGGACAGCACACAGGAAGACAGCAGGAATGGTGAGCAAAAATTACCTTGAATGATTAAGAAAATTCCTTGGTAGCTTTGGCACCTCCTGTATAGTGTATACTTACGGTGACCTCTCACTCCCTTGGCCGTGCTTTCTTCTTACCCTATAAAATACACACTGATTTGAACTAAGCATGGCCCTTGAGCTACATATGAAATGGTAAAAATGCAAGGCACCATGTTCAGAAAAAGAAGAAATTGCACCAAGATATACCAAGACCAAAAAGTTATATTACTTGATTGCATCCTTTCATGAACCAATCTCTATATTGTCACAAACAGGCAACCGGTATAGAAAATTCATTCTCAAAATGACGAAACCAGTCAAGTGGGGACGAAACTGCAATGCAAGTAACACGGTTGCAGGGGAGCACATACTCCTAGTTTGCGGCATCTGTGTCCTCCGGCTCTGACTACGGGGCTTCCTGCAACTTATGGCATGTTAACAATTCATCTCAGCATGAGATTGTCATAGAAAGCATTGACCATGTATGTGAGACAATGTATGTGGCTTTAGATAAATTGGCATTGCTAATTTTACAACTTTTGGTTCATAGTCATGCATACCGTGTCAAGTTGCCAATTAAGGATAGTAACTGTTAGTAATCAACACAGTAGTTTCCAAAGGAACCTATATGAATGGTATTGAGTTTGTTGCGTTAATCATTCAAACTAATGCTTAGCGTCTATCCGGTGAGTTAATCATTCAACCAAACTACAGAAGAAAAATCTAATCTAAATTCAGATTGCATCTCACCTGGTTTGTGGAGACGTCGATGTCGACAGTGGAGGGCGTCTATCCGGTGAGTTAATCTTTCTCTCTCTTGCTCGCAGATCTGGCGCGGCCAGTTTAAGTTTCGTTTCCCCGGGCCGGCCGGCAGAAAAAGTTTTCGGAAATATATGTATCATGCATCTATGGACAGGCATATATCTACCCTTTCCACGATCGATTGCACTGTGTGACGTTCAATCGAAGGGATGCATATTATTGTAACCATGATGCACTGTGTTTATCTCCGCCGTCTCTCTTTTTTTTTTTCTTCTTCCGCATGCATAGTGTTCGACATTTTTGGGGAATACATGCATCTACCCTATGATGGAGCATGCATGCATGAAGATCGATTGAGATAACCAGCCGGCGCGCGGCCTAATTAATTCTCGTTCGGGACTATATATCAAGTTTGTTTTTAACTCGATCGTGCTTTGCTCTTCTTGCATCTCCCTTCCGCATGCAGGCATGCAGCTGCACGATGGTATGCTGCATCCGGATTTGTACGTGCACATTTCGATTTCCTTTTTGTTTTTGTGGTCGTGTGGGTCTGCGCCCCACGCCCTCCTCCGTGCTCTGCTCTTCACGGTGCAGGAGTGGAGAGTACCGGCATCCCTTCACCACGCCGCCGCTGCATCTCGCCCTTCAATTCGCCGCAGTTTTCATGTCGAGTCGCGTAACCGTCTGGATCCACACACTTCGTTTTCCTTTGAGATTACAGGATATCATCATTTATTGTCTGAACAAAGCTCAAGCTATCAGTGGTGCCCCAGGAGCAGCAACCTCGCTGGACAGTTGACGCCACTTTGGTGCCCCGACAGATCAACCATTGTCGCCACTCTATATAGCCCCGATTGCTGGTTGTTTTTCCTTTGCATTCTTTTTTTTTTTGGCACATGTACTAGGGCTGCTTGAGTTGTAGTTGTACTGTTTTTGAGGAATCCTGAAACCAAGTGCATGATACGTCACATGTAAGCCTATCAAGATAGCATGAGGATTAGTGGTGCATGTCAAGTATATTATATCCATTTGATTAACATGATGAGCACTGTAATTTTGTTGGTTTTTTATAAAAAACCTTCGACACATCACGTGTCTCCCATAGCAACACACGGGCATACACCTAGTTGATGACCTATTAATTAAAAAATGCATTGTGGCTAAAAGATAAAAATAACATATACAGGATGCGTCATCCGTCACAGATCTTTTCTGATTGTGGCGCATAAAAAAAAAATAGATGAAGCACATCGGCAACCAGAATAGTTGAACCACGGGTTAATTGGATGGAAGCCATTACAACTTCCGCGGTTTTGACAAACGTTATTACAATTCGAGAAATAGCAAGTAGGCCATTACAATTTCTGCGAAATTTGAGATACGCCGTTTTAGAACTGTTTCGGACCAAATTGCCCTCTTCTTGTTCCTCTCTTCTCCCTTGGGCACCTCCTGTGCGCCGCCTGCAGGACGACGTCGCCAGCGTCGAGGGCCGCCACACAGCAGGCGCGGTGAGGGCGGGCGCACGCTGCTGCTGCGCGCGCTCCCCGCCCCGCGTGCACCCGACGCGCTCTCCACCTTCTACCCGCGCCTCATCTTCTCCAGCCCTGCCAGGCCCGCCGTCAGCGAGGTCTTTGTCGTCAGCAAGGACCAGGTCGCCGCGCTCCGGCGCCTCTCCGGTGGCACCAGCACCTTTTGCGCCGTCAGCACGCTCGTCTGGCAGTGCGCCTGCGTCGTGTGCCGCCTCCCGCCGGACTCCGAGGCGCGCCTCACCTTCCCAGGCAACGTGCGCCGCAGGATCAGCCCGCCGCTCCCGGACCGCTACTTCGGCAACGCGCTCATCGTGCTCAGCGCCGCGGGCCCCGCGTGGGACGTCACCGCGGCGGGGCTGGACGCCGTCGCCGGCCGCATCAGGGGCGCCATCCGCCACCTGCACGACGAGCTCGTGCGCTCCGCCATCGACTACTTCATGTTGGACGCCCTGGGCGACGGGGACAGGGTGCCCATGAATGGCGCCTTGGCCGAGTCCAACCGACAGACCATCAGCTGGCTCAGCATGCCCATGTACGACGCCGACTTCGGCTGGGGAGGTCCGCTGCACATGTCGCGGAGGCATGGATGCAGTGGTGGCCGGCAGTGTCCAGCGCGCGGCTAGCATTGACGCACACGGCCGGCGACTCGTGCACGTACGGCTGTAGGTCCAACACTCGCACAGGCGGCGGTGGCGGCGACACACGCGGTGGGCAATGGTCGGACGGACGACCGGTTCTTAGCAGGAGGCAGAAGAGGAGTGCAATTTCGTCCAGAAAGCGTACGTAATGGTATATCTCAAATTTCGCTGAAATTGTAATGGTCTACTTGCTATTTCTCGAATTATAACGGCGTTTGTCAAAACCACGGAAATTATAATGGCTTCTTTCCAATTAACCCTTGAATGAAGCTCAAAGTATAGCAAAGCAAAAGAGAGATGCACCACCGGTAGGTCCTCTCCATGTACGGGTGTACGGGTGGCAACGGACTGACGGTGAGGAGAAGCGACTGAACGCCCTGGGAAACAGAGGCAGAGGGAGCGAGCGAGTGCACACGTCTCCCTGCTGGCATGTAAGTTTACTTACTTATAAACAATAATAAAGTGGTTGGTTACACTGCTTGGTTCCTAGCAATCAGTTCTCCGCACATGTTTCCGGAATATCTAACCTCTATTTTCTAGCTCCTTTTCTAGATCATAGGACGACATCTCGGGATTTCCGCTCTAGTTGCCTCTCGACAGCTTCAGTACGTTAGTCCTGCAACAAGAGACCCAGGGTGGTATGTATTATCGTTATAGCAGCGGCAATGCTACGCAAGTCGTGCAAAAATACCTTCAGGTGGCTCAGTGCGGCCTCACGACAGTTCGCAAGCGAAGCAATATAAACTTTTGCAGAGAGAAGACCATCCAAAAGCATGTACACAATCTGTCAAAAAATAAAAGGGGGCGTCATACCACTAATTGTCCCTGGAGAGTATATAGAAGTTACAATGCAGTGCACCAATGCTAAATCATTTTAGACCGAGGATATCAATAGGAAACAGGTGTACCTGTAGTGGCTTCATCTTCACAATTGCATCTTCCCAGTATTTCACAGCCTTATCAAAATCCTGGGAATGTTTACCCATATGATAGACGATACTATTCTTGAAACGACCGTCTTTGAGCTTTGCCACTGTATCTTGAACCAAGATATGAAAAATGGCCCCTAAGCCTCTAAGAGCAGCAAGAAAAGAGAGGGCGGTTTCCATATTGAACTTCATATGGTATGCATCCTCGGCAACATTACAAAATATGGCCGCATACGTCCTGACCATCTATATTTTAGAGGGAAAAAAGCTTGTCATATATACAAAGGCTACTTAAAATGGCATGAACCTCATAGTGAATCTTACCTGGTCCACTGTATGTTGAGAAAATTGCACGGTGCCACGTCTTGTGATCGCAATATCCTAGATCATTTCAATAAAATGACAAGCAACGCCAAATAATTAAGAAAAATAGTCCATTTCACTTCCCCCAAAGAATCCAATTTATTCATCTAGCAATCACACAAAATCTTGGCTCAATTTACTACCTCAACTTCTCCATAGGGTAGGAAGTGACGGCCTCCTTTGGTGTGCTGCAGGAGCATCTGGGTTACTAGAGCTCCTGAATAGGTCGCTGACCCCAGCTTGCTAGGTGCTGGTGGTCTTGGTCGTTTCTTTTGTTCTATTTCATCTATGTAAAACCTGGCTTGACTGTACTCGGGTTGGGTCACTTTGACCTCCCCCGCTGTTTTTTCTTCCTTAAATGAAATGACACGCGGCTCTCCTGCATCGTTCGAGAAAACCTCAACCTTTCCAATAACAGATGCGTCACCCCTTAGTGGTTTCGAATGCGTTGTCAACTTGACATCCATATCCAAAGCAGGAGTTGGTCAGCTACGTAAAGTTTTCGCAAAGTGGCTTCATATGTCAAGGGAAGATTGTTCATACCCTTCCTCCCTGTAAGTCACGTGCGGGAGACCAGCAGGTGGCCCACACACACGATGCATGACTTCCTTGGAGAGAGAACTGCTGGCTGGCCTTGGCCCCTGGCCTCCTATTGTAACGCTGCCATCAGCAGCCTTTCTAGGGGCAAAGGAACAGAAAGTCCTCAAGAGCTTACAGAGGAAGATGTAGGGACAAGGAACTGAATAAAGGGAAGGAAATAGTAGACTCTTCTGTGATGGATGGAGATGAAGTGCAAGGCCACCTTGGGTCAGAACTAATCCACCATGAGACCACATTGAGACGCAGCTCTTCAAAATCAGTACTGCTACAACATTACGAAATGTTTAAACCATCAATTTCTGCTACAACGGTACTGCTTCATGGCAGAGGCCCATGGACATTTTTGAGGCATCTATCCATTGTCCTGGCAAAAGAAACAATACCGTACATGAGGATCTAATCAACAACAGGTGGTCAAGAAGTCTAATGAGGATGACCACAGCCGAGCAAATGGCCCAGCTCGCGATGCTTTTAGTATACAAGTTCAGCTAGTAGATAACAATGAGATCCTTTGGGGATGGACTCACAGCATAAGTCTGCATATCTGATCAAGTTCCAGTTGCTCCTCCAGCGGCTTTGATATACAAAGGCTGTTTGGAGCGCACGAACAGGAGGGACACAAAAATTCTTTTCTTGTTGGCAGTTAGTGGGTACAAAAGTCCTAACTGCAGGCTGAGAAATTGGCTCATAGCCTAATGTGCCCTCTTTGTGATCAACAAGCAGAGATGGCTGTCCACGTTACTTTCAATTGCTGCTTTGATAAGGAGGTTTAGGCGTTTGGGAACTGGGTAGCTCAGGACAAAAGGCATCGTGTGATGAAGCTACTTCTGATGGTTGTTTTCATCAATAGAAAATGGGATCTGTGGAAGAAATGCAACCAGAGAGTGCTGCAGTCGTTCCAGGTGTTCTAACACATCAAGGAAGATATGCCCTGAGAATATATGCATTCTTTCCATTTTTCTAATGTAATTTATTTTTCTTGTGGCTTTATTTCTAGATGCAAAGAGCAGCAGTCCTGCTCATGGTCTTTTGGGGGGGGGGGGGGGGGGGGGGGGGGCAATGAGCCAAGATTTATGGACAAACTAGATTGTTTAGATGTAAAATATAGTTATTTAGCGATAAAGAGCGACAATGTTATACAGGATGAGCCACTTTACCATGACATGTGAAGCGAGATCAAGAGCAGATTGTGCTCTTCTGCAAACTGTTAATGCCCTAACATCTTCTTGTGCATCCTATAGCCACCAAACAAATAGGGTAAGCTAAGAAAATATGAAAGGAATAAAATAATGTAGCCGTTTTGAAAACAGAATATGCCTCGAATTTGTAAGAGCTGAACTTAGCGATTTGATTTTTGAGTCACAATTTTGTGTTGCCGTTCACATTAGCCAAAATGTAATGGTATGGTATAAAAGGATCGAACTCACGGCAACGCCAGGGGGAGAAGATAACTTCAGCATGTAGCTAGAAATCCGTTCCTTCTCAGCAACGAACATATCCGGAGTCTCCCGCTGAAAGAAAAGGAAAACATAAACATGGATGCATCATCAGGAAAATAAAAGGCAGGCGACACGAAAGGTTTGTAATAAACGTTTGAAAGAGAGAAGAGAGAAAAGTTTACAATTCCCATCTCGGCTTGGGCCGCCCGTACGTAATTGAGCATCTCATCCACCAAGTGGAAGTTCTCAGAGGTGGCAGACTGTAGAAACAGCAGCTAATGTTTATACGACAAACAGTAAATGTATCATCTGGCTATTGTTCGGTTTGCATCCGAAAAATATTAAGATTTACCTTGTCGTCGGGATCTTGGTTCTCCGGCTCAGGGGGGTTATCAGCACGCTTGTCACAATTGGCGCGAAACGGATGGCGCCGCGTGAGGGCTTGCATCCTGAGCGACGCGGACGAAGGGCCTCGCCGTCCCAGCGGATGGACATGAATCGGCCGCGGGATATGGAGCGAAGAAGGGGGAGGGCGGCAGGTGCGGAGCCGAAGCGCGGCCATATATGTACAGGAAATCGTAATGCTGGGTCCGGTGTTTGGATGTCTAGGGTTCCGACGAAGTGGGCGACGGCGAGCTCCTCTTTGGATTCCTGCCTGCCCTCTGCCCCCAAACACAGAAGAGTCCCTTTCGGATTCATTCGAGACGGATGGCCGGCGCGGTGGGCTGGCTTGGCGCTAGGCCCAGGCCCAAACTGCAGCCTAGTGTCGGTTTGGGCTCAAAATGAATAAACTAGTACAGTAAATCACAGCGTAACATCAGCAGGCAGGCAGGCAGCGCAAACTTGGCATCTCGTAACGATAATAATAATAATAATAAAAGAATAAAAAAACAGGCAGCAAAATAAAATGGCGATGCGTTCACAGACTGAGGAAGGAAAGAGCGCAGCAGATAATAATAGCAGCATTATTACAAAGGCAACATCGTCGAAAGCAGTAGTACCACCGCCCGCCATGTTTTTTTAAAGTATACTCCATAACAAGCGACAACTAATAACTCGAATAGCTGCATGCTGTGATGGGCATGCACTCCTACAGAGTATATATTACCACAGACCGACTAGTCCTCAGACCAAAACGATCGACGTACCACTTCCATTCTTCTTCCGACTGAAACAACGAAGATTGATTTGATACAAGTAGAGTAGCTTAGTTGGGGCCGCCGGCACGAAACATGAAGTCGATGTCATCAACGACCTCTCTGTAGATCCGCTGCGCGATTAGGCTGACCCCCCTCTGCATAATATATCATCGTAGAAAGCAAAGAGTACAAATTAATAAAGTAATTGAGAACCAAGTCATCGATCAATTTGTTATCGTGATTAATAAACTGCGTGTATATATGTATGCGAGCGAGCAATGAACGCGGTAGGGCTGGAGAAGAAGTTGTCCCGGCCCGCACCTCACTGTTGAACTCCATAGGCACGTCATGCAGTGTCCACGTACCACACGGCAACGGCGCCTGGAGAGCCGAGGAAACCAGCCGCCTCAGCACGTCAAGCGCGTCGGTAAGATCGGAAGCACGCTTCCAGGAGATAGACTTCTTCCTCATCTTCCCAATGCTGAACACATTCCCGCAATAGTGTAGTCCCTGCAGCATACATGCAGATGCAGGCGGGGCAAAAGATTTGATTGATTAACACACTAATCAAGGGTTTAACAAGACAATCCAGAAAAGCTAGCGAGATCAAAAAAAATAAAAGAAGAAGCAAGTATTCCATGCATGCGTACCTCATAGATCTCAGTGTTGGGGGAAGCCCTGAGCCGGTTGGCGACATTCACCCAAAGATCAAATGAGCCTTCAGCCAAACTTTGAAACACCACCTTCTCGTGGAGCCCAGGGAGGTCCATGCACTCAGGCTCCAGAGGGAACATGTCACCCATCTGGACTGCAGCCTTGAACATAGCCACCAACTCACACTGACAACAAAAATGAGATAGAAGAAGACCATCGTGAGCGAGCGAACAAACGAAACACAAAATATGTCAAATCGACATAAATAAATCCGGCCGGCCTTTTTTCTTTTCTTTTCTTTTGATACACATACGTCTTCTTCCCCGGAGTCGCCGCCCGATCCAGTTCCAGCAGAAACCCACGCACTCTTGGAAACCGGGCCCTTTCAACGGTTAACAACAAAAGCGACATTATTATTATTATAACAACAAAAGAAGAAATAGTAGATTGCTTGATATACTAGAACGAAGAAACGAACAAGTTAACTCAAAACAAGTATACTACTGCTACTGCTATATAACTATAATAATAAGTAAGGCAACCAAAAAGAGAGATGTGATCCGATCGATCGAGGGTGAAGCTCCAGAACAGCACGGAAGGGATGCCCATATTCCCGGAAAAAAATGTCCAACACAAGAACAACGCCGCCATGCGTCCAAGGCGGGATGCCCCTGCCGCAAGCGCCGGGCACAAAAAGAAGAAGAGAAAGGATATCGAAAACAAGAAAAACAGTGCCGCCCGGAGACCATCCCTCGTGCTGGCGGAAGATCGAGAGAAGAAGAGAAAAAAGAGACGCCGGAGATAAACACAAACTTGAACATTGCGACTACTCCTCCCGCGCGGTGCATGCCAGCAGAGCGCACTGCGCTGCGCCAGTAATCACTCCCGACCGAAGAGAAAGGACGAGGAGGAGAAAAGTTCCGCAGCGGCAAGAAACCAGAGAGACAGAGAACTAGCCGGCCGGCTATCTCACACTTGCATGCATCATGGTTACATTATATAAGCATCCCTTCGATTGAACGCCAGATCGACAGTGCAATCGAATCGAACGCCAGACATGTGTATTTCCGAAAACTTTTCTGCCGGCCCGGGAAACGAAACGTAAACTGGCCGCGCCAGATCTCCGAGAACAAGAAAGAAAGAAGCAAGCAAGAAGAGAAGAGAAAAAAAATGGAGAGAAGCAGTACTACGCGAGAAACGATCTAGTATCTACCAAGTATCAAGAAGCCCACACGCGCAGACAAAAACCATACAGCAGCTAGCTAGGTCCAGAACCAAGGAAGCGAGAAGAAACAAATTAGAACGCCGGCCGGCCAGCTGAGGGATCGGAAGAGACGAGGGCACACACAACACAAGAAGCTATCAACAACACAACTAACCTTGGAGGATGAGGAGGAGGGCAGAAGCAGCAGAGATGGTGCCCTCCGGCCAACGGCGGGAAGCACCACGACGCCGTGGCCGGCGGCAGGCAGCCTCCCGGTGCCGAAACGGCAAGGCCCGGTCCCGGTGGTGGCCCGGAGGACGGAGGAGGCGAGGAAAGCCATGAGAGTCAGAGGGTGTTGTTGTCTAGGCCTCTAGGGAGGGAGGAGCAGACGGGTGTGGGTGGGGGGGTGCGTCCTCGCGTGTTGTGCTGCCAGTGGTCTCACCATTTTATAGAGAGACGGGAACGGGAGGAGAGGAGGGGCATCGGGTGGCAGTTTATGACTGGTTTCCAGTTGGCTTGGCAGCCACAGGGACAACCGTCCGGTCCGCGAGGTCGTCTTCTTCCGGTTCATCATCAACTGTGTGCTGCGTACGTCTATCGTTGTGGTCATTACATTAAACCGTAATCATTAAGTACAACTGCCTTAATCGTTAGTTAACCCGTCTTCAAGCAAGTGTTTCCCTGTAGTACTGTAGTCACGGTGAATTAATATTTGGTCCATCATTAACTACATAGTGTACCTCCACACGTACTGCAATTTATATCAAGTAATAAACTACAAGCAGCACGCACACGCGCGGCGTCGATCCCTGCGCCACCAAGCAGGCAAGCACTGATTTTATTTACCAATTAAATTAATTAATGGGAGCCGGGCCACGTAGTACGTAGGGGGCCCAAGCCAACCTGCGCTGAGCAACTTTTGATCGAGGGCTGTCCGGCTGCCTCTCCCACGCTATCACGAACGGTTTGGCATTGCCTGCGCCTGCCGGCACCGACCGACCGAGCGAGCGGGGTGCTCCTTTTTTTTTTTTCTTCTCACAAATTCTATGCTCAATTTGAAACGTGTTCTTTTTTTCCCCCTGAAACGGTACTGATCGTCATTTCATGAAACAAATAGTCTTATGTCATGGTTGCTTTTTTCATTACACATGAAATCCTGAAAGAACATGAATCTCTCATTTTTACCCAAGTCATTTTGTCGTGGCCCTGCATTTTACCTTCTTGTTTCACGTAACATTATGAAAGATTTATAAATGAATCCACTCTCTGAAACCTTTTTTTAAGAGACATACTCCCCCCCCCCCCTCCCCCCGGATTTGTAATATATGACATGTTTACCTTTTTTTTTTTACAAATTCGATTCTTGGTTTTGTTTAGGTTGAACTCAGATAGATTCAAGAAACTGTTCAAAAAATGAGACCCATCGCCCTCGCCCGGGGATTTGCACGGCGCAGTGCAAGCAAACCCTACAACCGCAAAAAGTTAAAAGGAAAAAAGATGCAGGGCACAGCAGCTTGCGTGCGAGTGGGAGAAATAGTATGGCAGTGCTGCGATCCATTTGGGAGGAGTTGCAGTAGCACAGGAGTAGTAGCGGCGCTTTGCATTGCACATGCACACCAGGTTGCAGAGAGAGGCGGTTTCCAGCAGAGACAAGCCGTAGTACATCCATGGTCGTCCGACAAGACATAGCAGAGGCGGCAGAGACGTACGGAAGGCCAGTGCGAGTCTTTTCCTTTTCTTTGCGCGCAGGGCAGGGCGGCAGGCACGGATGTTCACGATGAGTGAAGGGTTAACTCACAGCCAGTTTCTAATCTTCGGCTCACGTGACACCGTATGTTTATTTTGATGCTAGTAGTTAAGAGTATTAAATATGATTATTACACAGCCAATGACTAGCGAGACGAATTTATTAAATCTAATTAATTTTTAATTAACGAATGGTTATCGTAGCATCGCACTTGTTAATCATAGATTAATTAGATTTAATAAATTCATCTTGCCTGTGTAATTTTTTTATATTAAACTATATTTAATATTTCTAGTTAGCGTCAACCATCCACGATGTAATCGAGATCCAAACAACCCCTGGTCGGGGAGCCAGGAGCAGTCCTCTCCATGTGGGAGGAGTTGCAGTAGCGCACGACACGAGTAGTACCGCTTTGCTTGCATTGCATGCCCACTCATATACATGCACCAGGGTCCAGGGTGCAGAGGAAGGGCGGTTTCAGATCGAGCACAACGTTCTGGCGGACATGGCCCTTGTGGGCGATCGATACGATCCTGGCAAAGTGGAGTAGTAGTACTACCTACTTGGAGTTCAAGTAGTAGAACCGATCAGAAAGGTACCTGCCTTCTTTTTTGAGTCCAGCTCTGATCAGTCTGTCGCTCGCTCCCTGCGACGAACCCCGCCCAGCAGAGACAAGGCATTTTTGAAAATATTGCCCATGCATGCATGCATGTTCACATGTATGAGAATGGATTCTGCTTTCTCTCTCTCTTTCTTTTGTATACATGCACAGTGCCGTCTGAAGTACTATAAAGAGACAAAACCGCAAAAAAAAAACAGAGTGAAAGTTCATAGTAATCTTTTCAGAGCAAATACCTTTTTTGTGTTACTCTATATACTTAGTTGTATGGAATATTATGTACTAGGAGTAGTCGTAATGACTTGATGAACATGATCTGCTCGTTAGGCGAATCGCCCCAGCTAGCCTCGGCCACGATTCGCCCGCCGCACGCAGTGGAAAGCGCAAACCCTGCAACTCCATTCCGTGCAGGAACAAACCGCTCCCGTCTTCCATTCCATTCCGTGTGGTCCGTGGTGTACTGGTGTGGGCCTCCCCTTTATTTTTTATGTATGATGTTGTGCAGTGCAGCTCATTTCTAAACCATACTATATAAAAATAAAAATGGTTTGCTACAACTACAGGACATGTTTGCTGCGTGAGCAGCACAGCAGTAGTGGAGTAGTACTACGACAGCAGAGGCGGGCGATGCGATGCCCCCCCTGCCGCCTCTCGGTCTGCCTGCCTGCTCGTCCCTGCGTCGCATCGCATCGGAGCCCGTGTCTGCCTGCTCGTCCGCGAGATCAGAACGGATCCATCCATCAGCAGCGATGAGATTGATGGTTGGAACTTGGAAGGGTTCTCGCCCGCACCGCATCTCCTTGATGGCAGCATGAGATGGAGATCAAGGAGTGATGAATGCAAATCAGGGTCTAAACTCTCTCCCCTATCACATCGATGCAATTTAAAAACATTAAATATGGTTTAATTAAAAAACTGATTAGGTAAACAAGGACTAAACGCGATATGAATTTATTAAACCTAATTAATACGTAATCAACGACTGGTTACCGCAGCATCACATTTGCTAATCATTGATTAATTAGACTTAATAAATTTGTCTTGCCGTTTAGTCCTCATCTGTGTAATTAGTTTTATAATTAGACTATATTTAATACTTCTAACTAGTGTCCAAACATCCGATGTGAATTTAGTCCGATATCCAAACACCCCCTTAGAAAATCATTTCATACACAAATGGTCTAAATGTCATTATCAAAGTAAAAATAAAAATAACCTGGCAAATGGACCATACTAATAAAACTAGGGTGAACGCACAATTAATTAACGAGTGCTTTGGTGATTTTCGGACCCGCATGATTCTCAATCCAATTTCAGGGACCAAATTTCTAATTCCTACTTAAAAAAGAGTAAAATGTGTGGCGGTTCTCAAAGTGGCAGTGTGTACCATTTAGATTCCGAACTTTTAAGTAGGGACGACGCGCGAAACGAACCCACCATGGGTCTGGTAGACGGTGAATGTGAGCTTATTGCCCCTGTTTAATAATATACGTAATAGTACAACGGAGTTATTGTCACGAGTTCATAATCCAGAATTCCAGATCCGATGAAAGCAGGCGCACAGATATGCAACATTATTGCTACTACGTACGTGCAGAAATATAACAGAAAAATCAAACCAAAGTAGCTACCAACCAATTAATCTGAACAGAGGGAGTGCATGTATCGACGATCTCGAGTTGTCGACGCGCGCGGTGTGGTGTGCGGTGTGCTAGCCGAGGTGCTTGGTGGTGTCGAGGATTGGCGGGTCGGCGAATGGCCCGTAGAGCCAGCCCTTGGCGATGTGGCCGTAGGCGGCCTCGGTGAGGTGGACGCCGTCCCAGCTCCAGTGGTTGGATGGGTCGTCGCACGCGTAGGCGCCCGGCTGGCCGCACAGGGACGTCAGGTTGAGGTTGAACACCCCCACGCCCGGCGCTCCGCAGCACGCCCGCGGCGTCTGCTTCAGCATCCCTGCAAAGCACACATCACGTACGTCAGCTCGATCCATCGTTGTTGTTAACTATGTGCAGCAGCAGATGATAATAAGATTCTCAACAGGGGAGAGGGAGACCGTATTTGTCGGCGTGGAGGACGAACTGGATGGCGGGCGTGTAGTAGTCGGCGTAGACGATGCGCACGCCAGGGTGCTTCGCCCGGAGCCGCGCGATCTCCCGCTGCAGCGCGGCGTTGTGCGCCCAGGAGAGCGTGTTGAGGTCCTTGACGCACCCGGTCTGGGGGCCGTACCCGTCCGGCGGATGCTCGCGGAACGCGGACAGGTACATCGGGAAGCAGCCGATGGGCATCGTGCCCGGCACCACCAGCTCCGCCGCGCCCTCCGCGATCAGCGCCTCGACGCCCCGGCCGATGGCGGCCACGACGTGCGGCACCAGGGCGTGCACCTCGGACAGAGGGCGGAACGCGAACAGCGTCGACCCGTAGTCGTTGCCGCCGAACTCGCCCACGATGAACAGCGACCGCCGGAAGAGCTCACGGCACGCCTGCTGGGAGCCGCAGATTCGGGGCTTCTTCATGTCCTGGAACCACTTGATCTGGGTGTGCAGGGACCCCGAGCTCCACACGCCTTTGTCCAGGCCGCGCTCCTGGAAGAAGCTCAGGTCCAGCGCCGTCCCGCCCGTGATGGCGAAGTTGGCGCCGCGGTGGAACGACGTCGCGTTCTTCGCCTTGGACGGCGGCAGCAGCGGCAGACCCAGCTCCTGCGCTGTGCATGCATGCGAATCCAAACGCCACGATTATTCAGAGCGTACGATTATTCGAGACTCGAGGGCTGGTTGGAGAACTGTTGCCTTTGCCCGGCCGGCCGATCACGCGTACGTTACGTACCGATGAAGTCGACGACGACGCGGCCGTCGGAGACGCGCCCCGTGGGGTAGCCGAAGTAGGTCATGCCGTACGGTGGCCGCGCCGTCGCCAGGTAGTCCGGGATGCCGTCCACGCAGAGGTTGCCCGTGTCCGACAGCGAGTCCCCGAAGCTGAAGATGGCCGCGTACTGCCGCGCCACGGCGGCGCGCGGCCCCGCGAGCGCCAAGACGAGGAGAACCAAGCACAGCAAGAGACGCCGGCACCTCATGATCGATGCCACGGCCGACGACGTCAGTGTGACAGTGTCGTCCACGGCCGGCCGGCCGCCCAGCTCGATCTCTCCTTTAAATTCTCATGGCATCGTCGGTCATCGGTCCTACGGCTCGGTTGATGACTTAGCATGGAATGGATAGCAAAAAGATTACTTCTGGTTCCAATGTTTAATACTTTAATTTGATCAAGTCGTGCTTCAGTCATCAAGGAGAGGATTACAGTTGATATACTAGTTCAGCAAGATCAAATAATAGTCAACACGTATACGGGTGGTTTTAAATTTCATGGAAGCTGCACGAAAGCATCGTCCGATCGATCTGTCATATCGTTATTTGTCCGATCCCACGCCAATTAGCCAAACAAAATCTAGGTGGCACCAAATACACCATAGTTGTTGACAAACTTATTACATTTATCTTCGTGGTGGTTGCCCCACATCGGAGAAATATTGTGTACTACTACTTCCCGTTCCTAATTAGATATCACCGCCAAGCTAGTTCATCAAATTAAATAAACGGAGGGAGTACGTGGGTTGAGTGTGGACGATAACAACAAGCATGCTAGCTAACCACCGTACCTCAGTTGGCGTCGTCAAAAGCACCACGTACGTGATGAAGCTTTTCAGCTTAATTTGAACGAGCCTGCTAATCTCGCCGGATCGGATTGTCTTGGCCAACGGTCCCTGCATTCTGGCTGCCGGCCTAAGCTAGTGATCGCCCAAAAAAATTAAGGCGGTGTTTGGTTTCCCTTTTGTAACGTAAACTGATTACATACTGTAAAGAGATACCATCACTGGTGTTTGTTTCGAGATGGCCAGGCCTGTTACCATGGAATCGAATACCTGCCTGTTCTGTGTCGATTACAGCCATCCTTGTCCGGTATCACATTTCTCTTGCTACACTGGTATTGAATACCATTACCATCGTGCAAACAAACAAACAAAGTAATTACCGATTCCACCGCTACCTCTGCTGCAATCCATTTCCCATACCATTTACGTTACCGGAGAGCAAACCAAACAGCACCTAAGGGGCACTCCCCGTCCCGGCCCTCACAGTACCCGACCACATGTACACTCACCCGATGGCGACGCCTTTGCACAAACACAACCGCACTCCGCGCCGCCGGGCGTTCTGCAGACTGCCCCTTCTTCTACCGTACCTCAGGCACACATGTACACTTTCTTCTGCCTAGCTCACGCGCGTACGTACACGCTGCCGGGGCTCGCGTGGATCATACATGCATGCATGGCGCACCAGTCACAGATGCGGAGATGTGCCACCTCGTCCTTGATGAGGCCGGCGAGCTCCAAAGTGGTACTTCCTTCGTTTTTTAATATAATTCATGGCTAATTTTTTTTTCAAAATTTCAACCACTCGTTTTATTAAAAATTATTTGTAATTTATCATTTATTTTGTTGCAATTCGTTTTATTATTGTAGAGAGTCTGAACATAACTTGTTTCTTTATATGTTTACACAAATTTTATGAATAGGACACCAACAGTGATTTAAATTTAAATATGGAGGGAGTATTTTTCAATCCACACAATGCCATTTGTTTGGCCTAGACAATTTTCATGATACAGCCAGGAGCTCTTAACGCCCTGGATATTCTCTTATGATTTGACTAAAGGATGCACACTGTGTACCTCTTTGCTTTTTCGTACTGCCTGGGTCAGAGTATCATCTCTCCAGTGCCGCATTTCAGTTATATATGCGTGAGCAATACTATTCACTTGGATTAAAGACTCGTCCTCGTGACCGGAGTTTCGTTAGGAAGTCTCTTCGAATTGCCATATCTTTTTGTGATTGACGAGCTCCATATATCCTAACGACGACGAGACTGGACATGCCTTTCTCCTTGGCCACAACCAGGCATTGAGACCCTACTATATATTATGTTATGTGACCGACGAGGCCAGAAATATTCAGTATAGGCCGTCACCGACAAGGCCGGATACTGTCACCAAAGACCGACGAGAGGCTTTGAGCATGTTATCATGGCTATTCTGTTTTGCAGCGTGGGGAAGTAGGTATTCGTCTTAAACATTGGGCTATAAATACGAATGATGAGATTGGGCGCTATTTTCAATATAAAAAAAAAGGCTCCGACAAGGGATCCCTTGTAACCTCTAGTATTCAATATTGTAGCAAACAATTCTAATCAAGATAGCCATAGAAGATGGACAGATTAGCGGAGTCATACCTCATCTAATTGAGGGTGGATTATCGATCCTTCAATATGCAGACGACACAATCATCTTTACGGACCACGACTTGGACATAGCTCGAAACATGAAGCTAATACTTTGCACGTTTGAGCAAGTATCAGTTCTGAAGATAAATTTCTATAAAAGTGAACTTTTCTTTCTTGGGACAGCCTAGGAGACCACAGAGTAGTACGCTCAGATTTTGGGTGCAAATCAGGAGATTTTCGACTAAATTATTTAGGCATTTCAATACACTATAGAAAAGTATGAAATAGTGACCGGAGAAAGGTGGAAGAGCATTTTGAGAACAGACTTAGTAGTTGGAAAGGCAAACATCTATCCGCAGGGGGTCGACTAGTATCAGTGCTGAGTAGTCTCCCCATGTACATGATATCATTCTATGCCATACCCAAGGGGGTACTGTAAAATATAGATTGCTTTTGATCTAGGTTCTACTGGCAAGGAGACAAAACAAAGAAGAAACATCGTCTTGCTAAATGGAACATTTTCTGTCAACCCAAAGGTCAAGGTGGCCTTGGGATCATTGACTTAAAAATTAAGAATATTGCACTACCAAGTAAATGGTTGTTTACAATCCTTACTATAGATGGCACATGGCAACAATTACTTAGAAACAAATATCTTGGATCCAAACAACTTATGCAAGCCGAGTGGAAACAATGAAGGTGAAGGAAGACTTCTTTCGATCCTTCGTGACTTGGGAAAAACCCACTGGAGGACCAATATCCTGATCTTTACACTATAGTCCGACAGAAGTTTCGTACTGTTGCAGAAGTCATTTGCTCTAATCCACCTAATATCTCTTAGCAGCAGAACCTCATAGAACACAAATTAGTAGCATGGAATGATCTCTTACCCCGAATTGCTAATATACATTTAGCTAAAAACCCAAACATTTTTCACTAGAATGTACATCAAATGGCCAATTCTCAATGAAATCTTTGTATCTTTCCCTAATCCAAAATAATTCACCCAATATGAACAGGCGCTTATGGAAAATTAGAGCCCTACTTAAGCTAAAGACTTTTTTATGGTATCTAAAGAGGTAATCTTAACAAAAGATAATCTTGCTAAAACAAGATTGCAAGGAAGCAAAACTTGTTGTTATTATCATAAAGATGGGACAATTGTACGATTATTTTTCGATTGCCGCTTTGCACGGGCGGTCTGGGATATAACTCAAATGGCGTTGGGAGTGCCAAAACCGATAAGTGTAATATGTTTGAGAGCTGGTTTGAGATGTTTAATAAAGACCTTAGATATCTTGGTCTTTTAGGTGCAGCAACCACTTGTTGGGCAATTTGACTAAACAGGAATGACTTTATCTTTGAAAGAAAAACTTCCTTTTCTTCTGTGCAGGTTGCTTTTGCCACTACCCACTGGTTGTGCACTTGGACTGTGTTCCAGAGGCCAGAGCATCCGGTTTTGATTTTGGAGGCATCGCAACGCTCAGGGAAGGTGGCCACGGACCCTTTTACCTGGGCAAATGGTTGGCGAGGATTGGCTGCTACTAGTTAATGGTGGGTTCTATTTTTTTTAGGCTGAGTGCTTTTTTATAGGCAGAAGCTGGAAGTGACTCCAAAAATTTTGTATCATCTTGATGTAATGCTTTTGGTTTAATAAAATTGCTTCCTTTTTTGAAAAGAATATGTGAAAGAAGAAAAACGACAGAGAAAAAAAAAAGGAGGCCTGGGCTTACCAATCCACGTGGCAATTGTGCCCGGCCCAAATGAGGCAACCTGTGAGAGTCCAGCCCACCCACACGAGGCTTTGTGTGCAGAGAATAAATAAATAGCTATTACTTACTGGTGTTCGTTGCAAAGGGGAACCGGGCGTGGATTTGTTCCCAAAAGTCCTAGTCGCGTGTCCACTTCTTCATGGTGGTCACGACAGAGTCATCACAGACGAAAGTCGGAGTCCGTATATACTACGTAGGGTGACCAGTCCGTGACGCGTGAGAGGCCGGGACCATACTTCAGCTACTCAAGCAATTAAAAGTTCATCGATCGATCTGTGTAGTACAACAGTACTCCACTATTCGTGTAAGAAAGGTTACTAGCTAGTCCGTGACGAGATGGCCGGCCGGCGGCAAAGGGGTCGCCGGCGCCCGTGTGGAGACGAGATCAAGTGGCGCGCTTGCCGCAGATCGAGGCCGGCCGGCGGCGGCGCGGCTCAGGGTTGGTGATCCATGTCGCACGTGGATCGGCTGGGCAGCCTGCAGGCACCGCTCTCTAGCTCTGTCCTCTCGATCGGCCAGTTGTTCTCCAGATAGAGACGGTGCAACGATCAAGTACGTGTATAAGACTATGTGTAGCAAATTGTCTATATGGTTTGTTTATTTATTGTTTTAATCAAATTTTTTTCTCTATGTATAGTAGTGTTACAATGTATAGACATTTTTTTTATACGTTCCACCGAAGTAGTCAAAAGTTAAATGCTAGTATAGTATGGAGTGGTTAGTTGTTTGGCTTGTGCACCGAAGTTGCGGGGATGTGGCTGCGGCTAGTAGTGGTAGATCAAATATTAGTAGCAGACCAATCAGGTGCAGTCAGAATTGAAAGGAGAGGGAGGGCTGATTATGTTACACTTTTACCATTTCAGACAGTGTGCACGCACGCTCAGTCACAACTCAGTCACAAAGGCAGACGATGACAGCAACCAAGATCAACTCCAATTAAGCTTTACACACCAATGCACGTTGTTCAGAAAGTTGAGAGACTAATGCGTATAATGAAATGGCTAATACGTACTGCGTGCTTGGCTTTCCTTTTGAGACCCTGTACAGACGAAAAAAATGACAGAGTAGACAGAATGAATTTGAAATAGACTGCTGCACTCAAACCTGAGGATGGACGGGTCGGCGAAGAGCCTCTGGAGCCAGCCCTCGGCGATGTAGGCATTGTCGCCTCGGTGAGGTGGATGCCGTCCTAGCTCTAGTGGTTGGACGGGTCGTCGCACGCGTGCGACCCGTCTGCCCGCACATGAAGGCTACTGTTGTAGTTGTGCTCGCCCATGACACCCACCCCGCAGCACGCGCGCGCTTAAGAACCCTGTCATGCCATGCATGCGCCATGGAGAAACACACAAATCAATAGATCATATCGATCATCGTCTACTACTCTTACTCTGCTGTGTTCAGATTACAAGAATATATATATATATCATCAGCACTCAGCAGGGGAGTATATTAGGTGCCATGATCGAATGGGTTATCATTGCAGATCTTAATTTGAAGCTTTCAGATTACAAGACTGTTCGTAGTGTTATGGCTGGACAGGGTCTTAGCCTATCCACGACGCTCGTCCAACTCTATATCTCAACTCTAAAAAAAAAATTTATTCTACTCAGCAATATTCTCTGTCATATTCCACAATCCTCTGCGCTTATGACTACTGTATATATCAACTCTATATCAACAACCACATTTTTTACTATTTCTTTTTTCTTTTCCCCGCCCACCTGTGCGCCTAGAAACTTCCGTCTTCCCCCGAGAGCGGATTCGGGGCTACCTCCTCCTGCACTGGCCGCTTCCCCGCTCCACCTCTTCCTCTCCGGCCGCCGTGCGCCCACCCCTCCTATTCCTCCTCGGCGCTGCTGCCTCTCTCGTCTTCGGTATCTCCACCGCTCGCTTCCTCTCCCACGCAGCCATGGAGGATGGCGCCCGAGATCGACCTCGGCGACGAGCTCGAGATCCCGCCGCACTGTGCTCTTCCGGTTGCCAGCCGTCGCCCACCTCCGCGGCGCCGCGGCGCTGCTTCCACTCGTCGCCTGCCTCGTCCCCAACCGCTGGAGGGAGCCACAGCAGCCATGCTCTTCGCACGCCGCCGGATCTGGGCCTCCTCCGCCCCGCCGGCGTGTGGGTCTGGCACAACGGACCTCCTCCTCCTCTGGGCCATGGAGTCATCACCGCCTCCACCGGTCCGAGCCGCCATGGCCGCCGCCACCTACCTCCATGCCTTCCCCTCTACGCTCGGCGGACCTTCTCCTCCGCCTGCTCCTCGCGGGCTGGATCTGCGCGAAGTCCGTCGCCGGCCTCTTTCTACATCGACGATCCCAGCTCCCTCCTCCGTGCCTCTCCCTCCGCATTGGCAGGGCTCCTCTGCGCCGTCCGCCTACCCGCCGCCTCCGCGCCATCTCCGCCCATGCCTCGGCTCCTCCCCGCCATGTCCACCTGCGCACCGAGCCACGGTCGCCCTCTACCTCCTCGTCCTCTCGGCGGCGGCGACAAGGTGGGGGCGGTCCTCCCCCGCTGCATCCCCGCCCTCCTTGTCCTCTCCACCGCAGATTTGCGGCCATGGAGGAGAGGAAGAGGCGGCCCCCTCCCAAGCCTCCTCGCCAGATCCGGCTGGTCCATGTCCCTCTCCCTCCTCCCCGCCGGCCCCGCTATCTCCGCCTCGTCGTCCTCGTTCCCTGCTGGCGAAGCTTACCATGCAAGCCATGGATCCGGGGTCCTCCGCCTGGCCCGTGAAGCCCCTCGTCGCTAGTCCTCGCGCCACATCCACCTCCTGCTCTTCCCCTCCGGCCGACTGCTCCCCGCGCCCCGTCCTCACCAGGCGGCCACGCCTCATCTTGTCCGACGGCGGGAGAAGGAGGTCGTTGGCCACATGTATGAGAGAGAAGGAGATATGGTTGGTTAGAGACGACGTAGTACCTAGAGTTGCTCCAGCTCTCCCTAAGTTTAGAGTTGGCTTTAGGGTGCACTGCTGCACCACTCGAGTCAACGAGGATAGAGTGGGCTTTAGGGTGCCCACTGGCAGACAGCCTTATGCTATGAGCATACGAAGCCTTATGCTATCAGCATACGAATGTGAACCCAATTTCTCGGTTTTTCTGCTGGTTAGGATCTTTTGGTCTACGCTGATTCATTTCTAGCAATCTTTGTTTCAAGATTCAATCCATGTATTCTTATGTTTTTTAAATATTTACCTAATAATAAAAGATGTAGTGATTCTGCAGTCCAACCTAACATACCTTACACGTAGGTCTCATTTAGTTCAAAATTTAATTTATCTGCGAACTAGATTCGGACTGCGGGAGGAGCCAATGCGAAACCGGACGCCCAGGTCGCATACGGATTCCGCTTTCGACGTTCTAAGTATTAAATGAAAGTTAGAATGATAAACTTTCTAACCCAATTGAAACCACTCTAAAATTGGCTCGCAGTCAACAGGAATCATCAAAGTAATATGACGTATAATTTATTCGTGAGGCCGATTCGGACGGAGCTCGCAGTCAACAGGAGGAATCGTGGAAACAATATGATCCAGAATTTATTCGCAGGCCCCGATTCAGACGGCAGGAGCAGCCACGCGAAAACAAAAGCCCAGGTCGCATACAGACTCCGTTTTCGACGTTCTATATATTGCCGGAAAGCTAAAAAATATAGTCTTTCTAACCTAAATAACACCACCCTAAATTTCGCTCACAGGCAACGAAAAATTCAAAACAATAGGACATGGAATTTATTCGTAAAGCCTATTTTTATATGTATATTGATCTACAAGTGCTTAAAGATTTTTTTTTCCTCCCGTTGCAACGCATGTGCTTTTTTTCTAGTCTAAATTTTAATACAAATCAGTTCATGCTACTTTAAACTGTCACGGCGGAATGGCAGGGTCCAGGAGCGATGCTTGATGCTTGTCGATGAGGAGGATGGCGTAGGGTAATCAAGTGTGAAATAAGGATGCTGGCCATGGTGACCAGTATTTGATAACATAACTTAAGAAACTTGTATACATGGTTCTTGTCTCGTCGCAGAAATCTGATCTCATCAATTTACATATCTCTGCTTCTAGAATACAACTCCCAGCTTTACATGGAACATGGAAGTCACATCTGGACCTTGGGCTTCTTCGGTCGAAACAATACGTCCCGGATAATCGGATAATATAATAGGTGAACCAAACACACCTTAAAAGTATGTCCTTTTTTTTCAATCCAATACATCCTCAACTATATATATCAACACATGGCCAATGTACCATGTTGGCTATTTGGCTTCTACAGCGACGCACAGGTTTTGTGAGATTTTGGTGGATCCCGTGTTCGTTTCCTGGCAATGCATTAGTTGTTAGTTTCCCGATCAATGCATGAGCATATATCTATATTATTTTGAAAATTTATGGGTTTCGTGAGTACGTATAATGAAATGGCTAATACGTACTACGTGGTCGGCTCTCCCTTGAGGATGGGCGGGTCGGCGAAGGGCCCGTAGAGCCATCCCTTGGCGATGTAGGCATTGGCGGCCTCGGTGAGGTGGATGCCGTCCCAGCTCCAGTGGTTGGAGGGGTCCTCGCACGCGTGCGACCCCGGCTGCCCACACATGAAGGCTATGTTGTAGTTGTGCTCGCCCATGCCACCCGCCCCGCAGCACGCACGCGGAGGCTGCTTCAAGAACCCTGCATATATGCATGGAGAAAATTAAACACACAGATCATCGCAATTATCCATCTTCTACTACTCTTACTCTGCTATGTTCAGATTACAAGACTATAAATATCATCAGCAGGCCTGCAGGGGATTATATTAGGTGCCATGATCGAATGGGCTATTGTTGTAGATGGACTTTAAGTACTGCATATGCTGGGATTACATTATTTTCCCATAGCTTATGTCATAGTGCTCCGTATATAATGTACCGGGAGCTAGGAAGATAGTAGGAGCTGGGACTGCTCAAAAGTCGTTGCCTCGCGAGCTCCCTTGGACCTCGTCAGGGAACCTTATTATAATTTTTTTTTTAAATAAGGTACTGCCCGTTCTGCACGAACACAACCGACCTATAGCAGATCGCCTTGGCTGCCTCGCTCACGTCACTTGATTGATACCTGTCTTTGTACCTTTGCCCGTGAGTTGTTAGGTTTATTCGTTATTGGTTGGTTGATGGAGTATATAGTAGTGCAATGCATGCTCGGCTCGCCATTTGTCAGCCAATTTGTCAACTGAGCACCGACGACGTACCGGAGGAGGCAAGCTGACAAACTGACGACAGGATCGGAGGAGGCAAGCTGACAAACTGAAGCTGCACATGCATGCGGGGCTTGCTTTGGGGGCAGGCAGACAGAGACAGAGCAACGTCCAGAATGAAGATGGAGACGGATCGGAGGTCGATCGCCGGCTCACCGTATTCCTCGGCGTGGAGGACGAAGCGGATGGCGGGCGTGTAGAAGTCGGCGTACATGATGCGCACGTCGGGGTACTTTGCCCGGAGCTCGGAGATCCGGCGCTGCAGCGCGACGTTGTGCACCCAGGAGAGCGTGTTGAGGTCCTTGATGCACCCGCTGCGGCGGCCGTACGCGTCGGCCTGCTGCTGCTGCGGCTGCTGCTGCTTGGTGGCGGCCGTGGTCAGGTACACGGGGAAGCAGCCGATGGGCAGCAGCCCCGGCACCAGCAGCTCCGCCGCGCCCTCCGCGATCAGCTTCTCCAGGCCCTCGCCGATGGCGCGCACCACGTGCGGCACCAGCTCGTGCGCCTCCGACACGGGCCGGGACGCGCACAGCGGGGTGCTGTAGTCGTTCCCGCCGAACTCGCCCACCACGAACAGCGACCGACGGAAAAGCTCGCGGCACGCTGGCAGTATCAGTATGTAGTGGCGGCACCGGACGTCACAAGGTCGTCAGATGCAAGATTCATGGAAGATGATGAACAGATGACCATCTACCGTAGCTGATCGATCGAGTGCTGACCTTCCGGGGCGCCGCAGATGGCGGGCTTCATCTCCAGGAACCACTTGATCTGGGCGTGGAGGGAGCCGGAGCTCCACACGCCTTGCCCGAGCCCGCGCTCCTGGAAGAAGCCCGCGTCCAGCGCCGTCGCGCCGGTGATGGCGAAGTTGGCGCCGCGGTGGAACGACGCGTTGCGCGCCCGGGACGGCGGCAGCAGCGGCACGCCCAGCTCCTGCGCTGCTCATCCATCCAGACAGCACACAGCACACGATATATTCATCACAACGGTGCGAGTCATCAGCCAGCCAGCCGCTCCATGGGAATGAAAGGTTACCGATGAAGTCGACGATGACGCGGCCGTCGGAGACGCGCCCCGTGGGGTAGCCGAAGTAGGTCATGCCGTACGGCAGCCGCGCCGTCGCCAGGTAGTCCGGGATGCCGTCCACGCAGAGGTTGCCCGTGTCCGACAGCGAGTCCCCGAAGCTGAAGATGGCCGCGTACTCCCGGGCCGCCGCCACGGCGGCGCGCGGGGACCACGCGAGCGCCGAGACGAGGAGAGCCACGCGCACCAGCAGCCGGAGCGCCATGGTCGCCATCGGAGCTCGATCAGTGTCGACGCCTCGACGCCCTGCTCGCTCCTTTTAAATCCGACCCCACCCATGAGATGATGGGCATTTCGGTCGCACGGCGCGGTTACGTTGAATGTTTATTTGGTTATTATTAACAAAACATGGGTTCCAGAAAGATTCCTACCGCTACTTGCCCCACAGTTTGATCAAGTCCTGCTTCGATCGTGAACAGTAACATGATGCGAAAGCTCAACAAGGTTAATACTTAATACGAGAGGTTGGTTCCATGTAAGTAGCAATAAAGCATGGAATTGACAGCACTTTCTTTCATTTACAAATCGGCATTTTTTTTTCTTATTGCAGCAGCGAGGAGAATTTGCATTGTCTATTCGTAGCTGACGGACTGTGTTCTCTACCTAACAAGTAACATGGTTGAGCCCTATAATGCAACCCCAAGTACTCCGTACATCAAATGCCAACTTGAATGCCACGCGTACTAAATAAACTGAACAGGTCAGTGTTTTCGTTCAGAAGTCAAGCGTTTTCTTATTACACAAAAACGGAAGAAAACAATTTCCAGCTCGTCCACGACATAGCCTCCGAAGCTAAAGATGTGATGGATCAACAAAGAAAGCACCGATTCATCTTTTTCTTCCATTCAGAAATCAGCAATTTTCTTATTACAGTAACGGATAGAATTTACAATGTCTGGGTGTAGCTGGCTGTGCTCTCTACCTAACATAACATGGGGCTTGGGCCCTGTAATGCCGCCTATACGTGGCGTAAACATCAACTTGATTGCCACGCATAAATAAATCAAACAGTGACTAAGAAACAAAAGAATCTGGCTGGATCAGGGAAAAATGGCTGCGCGTTGGCGTCTGTAAGGGGTTGGTTAGTCTTAGTCCTTGTGAGTTTGTGAGATGGGTTTACTCTCTAGTTCATGTATCCACGGCAGTTAGGAGCTCTGCACAGGCATGGAACCTTGCAATCTTCCGACTCATCAGGGTCAAACAAGTAGTCGTACCTGTACAGAGGGGGGAGGGCATCAGAACTTCAGAAGATGATGGCAGGATATATAGGGATCTCATGGTGGTACAATTGTTTTCTAGTGCAATTCAAAGAACGGTGGGGTTGAGAGAAGAGCATTACGTCAGTTCTTCTCCAGCAGAGACGTCTCTTTTGGCGATAAGAATGATCTGGCTCCTGTCATCGCTGACAGTCATGATCCTCGCATAGCAGTTAGGCATACACTGCAAGGGTGGAAAGGAAAATTAATTGTCTTTTTGATGGGCTGTTGCAGAAGGTAAGATGTGAATATGAAGTAAGAATGCTTACAGAGTGATTAATTAGGCGGGCGATGTTTCCTTTCTCAGTAGCATCAATGACAACATCCTCACTAATCTTGAACAACTGAAGCACAGCAGGAAAAAAAAGGAGCCAATGTGACATGCTAGGAAACCAAGTGATCAAGTGGATAGAATGCATTCCAAAGGGCTTTGTAGCATGTATTTAACAGGTAACTAGCGCTCTCAAGAGTAATATATGCATCGTGAAATAATGCCTCCAGCATTTAACTGCAGAACGAATATATAACACTATGGTTTTAGCAAGTATCGCAAGTATCAAAAGAAGTATACAGGATATATATACAAAAAGATAAACATGGTATCCTTAGCCAGAGCAGAGCTCTTGAGCTGTGATCTCTCCTAAAGTTATTTTTATTCAATCCAGCTATTAATAACTAAATGATAATTATAAGCCAAAGTGGATAGTAGAAAGCTCGAGGATCATATAAGGTAAGTGCAATAAATGGTAGCTTACATAGCAATCCTTTTTTTCTCTATGGTAACGTGCTTCCCTCAAATCAGCAACACTGCGTCTAACTTGTTCACCACGATACTCGATAACCTGGCACGAGATTTGTTCAGTTGCCACATTAAGGATGAACTCAGCATGTACAGATGCACATTTCTATTTCTAGAAAAATAAGCGTACAACTATACTGTAATGGAGAAATAAATGTTAAAAATGATCTGCTAAAGTGCATGACCAGATATATGCTGAGGAAGATATATGAGAATTTTCAGGTGGTTAATTAGTTGGTTACTCAATTTGGGCGGGGAAACCATGAAGCACAGATAGTAAACAGCAAACTCACTCAGGATCCGTTTAGGAAGGTGGCATCAACCCACCACCACCAAAAAAGGTATAATACGAAAATGTCAAAAATGTCGAACCCAGGGTACTGCACATCATGTGCCTATCTTTCTATGTCATCCTGACCACTCCAGTGTTTGGTGAGCCCCTCCTTAAGAGCTGTGTCAATGGGGGTGTATCTCCACCTGATCTTTGTTTAATGTGCAGCAGATCAATCGATTTAATGGAATACAATCTAGTAGATTACCAACGGTGCTCCAGTTGTCCAGACATATGAAGAAATACGGTGGACACGAAACCTATATGTAGCTACAAAAATATAACTAGGTTCATGCCCACATTAATGTCATGTCCGTTCATGTTCTTCGCATGTCATCATAGAGTAACCAACTCAGCAAGCTAAGCAAATAATTAAACAAATTAACCTAGATAATTCAAGCTAGCTTGACATGTTATACCATTTGCCCCTCCTGAATATTCCTAGCAGCAAATAGCCCCCATCCATGTATTCCAGATAGACCACACGAGACCCTCTTATTTTCAGTTTTCTGCAACCACAAAACAGTTTGTTTATCAGTGCGCTGATACATTCTTGTATCATATGAACAGCAGTCACTCAAAAAAATAACCTGTAAATAAGAAAGCCGTTCTTTAAAAGTTGAAAAGGTCCCATCGTCCTTATGATCCTGTCAACAAGGGAATAAGGGGAATAAATACTTCTGCATTCAATATTTCTAAAGAGAATAAGGTGCTAGTGCTAAGAATGAGACAATTACCATGCACGCATTAAGACCATCAATGAAATCCTGGGAGTGGTGTCGTGGTCCCATTATTCGGTGGGCAATAGCTTCTCGTGGTTCTTTCTGGAAAAAAATGAAGATAGCTTAGTAGTTAGTATGTAGTACATTAGCGGCAAGAAAACAAAATAAGACCAAGAAAAAGATTCATAGGACACAACAAACAGAAATTGAACTGAAACAAGTTGGTCACCGGATAACTACTCAATGAAAAGAAAGCACGCATTATACACATGTAAAATACAATTGATCCAGATACTGGAATCAGTTGTTCCAAGTACATGCAGTTAACAAACCAACTGTCTAAGAGTCTCATTCTTGAAGCAGCAAACAAGCTGAGCAATGGAACTATCAAACCAGGTCAACTAGCATCAAAGAAATTATCAGAATGAAAGAATGTAATACTGATGTGCTAGGAAAAAATCAGTTAAAGTAACTTTTTATAAAGAAATTGAAATTTATTCATCCATAACATAAGCACTATCTTTTCTCAACAATTAGGAGTGACAAAAGCAATTAAGTGCAATAAACAGATGCAAGAAAACTACCTTGTATTTCAAAATCTCGTAAGTCAGGCACCTTGCTGCCAGACAGTCAGAAATTCTAGCAGGAAGCACCTTCTCCTGGTGACTTTCCTTCCTGACAAGTCTCACAGCTGTCTGTTTCTCACCATTTTGGAGATAAAATTTGGTAGAGAAAACTCCTTCAGGTGTCTTCACTATCAATACATTGTCTGGGTCCGGAGTACTACAGAGGGGGAAACAATTTCATATAAGGTGACAACTGCATAAATTTATCATATTTATTACTTATACGAATTTCCATTTTCACAAATAACTACTCAAGATAACAAAACTGGACTTTGTTCCAAGATCCTCTAAACCCCATGAATCTTAAAAATACATTGTTTTTGCCTGTGTTTGGTTATTAAGGTCAATATGAATAGGCCTGAAAGAAAACATCTACATAAACACCATGCCCCTACATCAGATTTACTTTTTTTTTTAAAAAAGGAGCCCCTCCGTGAACTGATATGATAACAGAAAGAAATAGGAATTAAAAACATTACCTGTGAAAATCACAGTAGGAAACCATTTTTGTAATGTGCCTACCATTCCTTTCAGAGTATTGCAACTACATGAACAAAAAAATGGCATTTAATGAAGCATTTAATGAACTATATAAAACATGAATAGTGAATTAATAACTCCAATTAATCAGTACACTAAAAAATTACAGTTTAAATAAATGTACAAGTCATGAAAATTACAATATGCGCTAGCAGCAATGAAACTATTTGAGAAATAATACAAATCAAACAAGCAAAAAGGAAGTTAGATTTTCCACATAACACTACATGATTGTAAAGATTGTCTGACTATGAACTAAGATCAAGCTAACAAGTAGTAAGTCCATGAAAGCTGTGCATCATACAGATGATAATGTTCTGCTTTAGCATTTTTTTGAACTGGTTAACATAATCAAAGGAACCACAAACAGATTTTTCATCAAAAGTATCCATTGCAAATTTTGAAGCATTCAACCTCCATGAGATATCCAGCTCTTGATGCACACATTGCATGGTAATACGTAGAGCACTTGTAGCATTGAGTGCAGGCACCATGAATTTGCTTGCATATGACACATGTCTGCAGTTAACATGAAAATAAAATGTGAAAAACCACAGAAATTAATATCTTGCAGGCAATTGTGAAAACGTAAATTCAAAATATCAATCAACCTTCTTAAAGTACTCTGCCGGGATGCTCATTATTCCCATAGCCGGCTCCATCGTCTCCTCAACCGGAAACGAGACCTTAGGTTGAAACCAGGCACATGTAACATGAACCCACAGTCCATCAATATCTGTTGGCTTGAGAGCACCACCTATGGTATGGAAAGCAGGTAATAAAAATTAACATCTTCGAACAATAAAAGAGACAACACAGGTGAATAAACTTCAAGAACCAACAGAATATATCAAAAAAGGGTACAAGGTTTTAGCATAGTATAATTGTCACTACAATGCATAGGCAATAATATGAGATTGTTTGTAACAAATCTTCAGTTGCTGATGAAACTATGAAGCACAATAAGCTAAAAATTGCAACATAATAGGCAAAACCTTTGACAGGACATAGGCAGCATTCTCTTTTCCGTTGGGGGGATTCACAAGCTCGACAAAGCCATGTTGTAAGATCTTGTACAGCTCGTGCCCCATAGCACTCTTGGTGCACAGCTATTTGACATCTGAATAAATAAACATTGGAGCAGTTATTCAGTCAGCTAGCCGACAAACATTTACATGAAGGTTGTCTTAGAACATACAATGAAATATAAAAATATATGGGTGCGAAACAAAGCTAGGCCAACAAAATACCTGTTGCAAATGATAATTTTATTGTAGTCCCAATCCTCAACCCATCGACAAACAGCACACCGCTCAGTCGTCCATTTAGCACAGACAGGACTGTAAGCATTAGCTGCAGACATGAAAGCGATAGATTCCATGAGGACATCTGGTAATGTTGCAGCTGCAAGTTTCACAATCCAGCACAAAGTCAAGCACCAATGTACCTTGCAATTGTAGCAGCTCTTCTTTCTTAATGCCTGGGGCAGAAGACTTTGAAGATCCACAGGGAATATCATCCAGCTGAAAGGTGGCGATGAAAAGATGGAATAAATCATGTGCCAGCTTTTCATAGAGTTCGATTACAAGGGGTTGGAGATACAGGGCTTACCAAATTAATGAGTGGCTCCCCAGTACTCTTCAGTCTAATACTCATCTTCCAATTCTTTTTCCTTGAGCCAGTATGTTTCTCCCACTCATTCAGACTCATCATCCTTTCTTTGCAAGATTTACATTGACAGAGTATCCTGCAAGCAATAACTTAACTCAACTACAGCTTCCAGAATACAGATAGTAGCTTGCAAAACCCAATGTAACGAGCTGACTGCTGACAATGCGAGAATTGGGTGTTTCTGGTTTATATACTCAACATAACTATGTCCAATTGCCCATCACTACAGACCCACTAGTCCTTTAGAGCAGAGTATTATTACAATAAGAACACCATATAACACAGAATCTGGTCCTAATTTAGCCCATATACCAATTACCATGCACGTTGAGTCATCTGGACTAGAAATATACTGTTCCAAGACTAAATAAACTCTTTGTAACACAAACGGACAGACACAGACAAACTGGATAACATCTGCAATATGTGCTAGTGGAATTGAGCAAAATAAGACACAGTAAACTAGGATAGAGTACTGGCAATTAAGCAGATTTAAATGCTGCGTTAGGATTCGCAGCAAGATACTACCAAATACTTACAAGTGCTTCTCAGGTACATACAACGCTTCCTCCCCGTTGCAGCAAACAGGTATCATCTCGGTCAGTTTTTCTTTTGGAGTGCTAGCACATCTGTGCAGAAACACATTGGAAATTGAAATGTTTATTTATCTATTCAAGTAGAATTATGCACATTAGTTGGAGAATAGTAAATGACTTACTCTGAGCCATTGGAAGTATCCATTTTTTCAGTTGCTGGCACTGTTTTACGTTTTGATTTGCATTCTGGACAGAAATAATCAGTATTTTCTAGATCCTATGAAATAAGATGAGTCAGTAAAGGATATTCACAGAATAATTGTATATAGATATCGAGCTATAATGACATTAAAATATCAGCAAAAAAAAAATTGAAGAAACAACCTCCATGTTATTGCATGTAACGTCGCATTCAACGTGAACCCAAATCTGGCAATCATCACAACAAACCTGGCAAGTAGTGCCTTGCAGGTCAGTATCTAGAATATCCAAGAGGACATAGGCAACCAAAGTATGTATTCTTCTAAGCTCTTACCCAGTTACCGCCATCTGTGTGGTGCCAAATTTTCTTGCATATGCCACAGTATTGCTTTGACTGCAATAGCTGCATAGTAGTAATGCTTATACACATAAGTCACCAAGAATAAGGAATGATGTGAAATGGAACGCCTGAAAGATGAAGTATCCCACAACTCAAACAGCAAGAGACGTACCTTTTGGCAGTGCCTACAGAGCAACTGCTCACTCTCTTGCTTCTTTTTCTTTGAAACCTTGGATGGTAGGCGATTGCCACAGCTAGCACAACATGGTGCTGATTTACCAGCAATCTGGAATTCAGCAGATTACATTGCAGACGGCTCAAAAGATGTATCAAGGGAAGTAGCCTCCCACTCGGCTTTACAAGTTCACAGTATTCAGTTACCTGAGCCTCAGATTGGCACTCCTGCTCATTATTCGAAGCAGCCTCTTCCTGAAATCCATTGGGGTCACACTGGTCATTTGCAGATTTTCGTGGTGAGCACGCCCCATCCATTTCAAGATCAAAAAAGCCGCGCTCAGCAAGGAAAGCCTCCTCGATTGCTGCACGGAATTTGCTCGGTCTGAGCTTATAGAGAGACTGTCCTTGAAACCTGGCAGAACAGGAGAGCCTCACATACAGCACAAGTTATGAACACGACTGTGCAACTCCGGATTCAAGAATTTTACCTGTCCAGGTAGTCCACAAAGGGAAAGATCATCCCTTGCTTGATCCATCCATAGTCCTGCAAAGGGATCCATCTATGGGTAAGGCTATGCAACCGAAAAAAAAAAAATAGAAACAGAAGGGAACTGCTTTTGGTTGTTATTCTACACAATGGTAAGTCTTTGTCTGGGCATTCTATAAGGTATAGTAAGTTGTGGGTTCGTGGGCAACAGAATGCGAGAGCAGGAAATGCTCGATTACCCTGCCATGCCCGCCAGCAGAGCTCCCGAAGAACATGACGCAGAGGGCTCCAGGAACACAGGAGTTAAGCACGACTGCCGGTGCATGCAGCAGCGGGTCAATGACCAGCGCTGGCCACGCCGGGCACTTCTTCCCAGACCTCGCCCAGACAACGTCCCCCAGCACAAAATCCTCGGGCCAGTAGAAATCCTCTTTATTGTTGCCGCCCTCCCTCTTGGGCTTGCACTCCACAACCGCAGGCCTCCCCTCCGGCCCGCCATTGCCACCGGCACCGCCGTCCGAGCCGGCATTGCTCACGGACGTGAGCGCGCTGCCGCTGGCGGCGCTCCCGCAGCTGCCGCTCCTGCCTATATTCCGGCACGCCAGGTACTGGTCGGCGTTCGTGGGAGGCGGGCGCTCGGGCGTCCACACCGCGGTCTCCACGGGGCCAAAGGAGTCGCCTTTGGGCTCGGCCACGCGCACCTCGACGTTGTACACCTCCCCGTCCCTGTTCTCCGCCTCCTCCCCAGCCGCGCGCCTCTTGGCGGGCGGCGGCGGCGGCACCGAGTCCCTGAACCGCGACGGGACGACGCGGTCGCGGCGGCGCTTGGCGGGCGGCATGGCGTCGGCGCGGCCCGGCTCCCCTTCGCCCGGGACGGTGGCGGTGCAGCGCTTGAGCGGGATGCGGGACGCGGGCATGGCACCAGCGGCGGCGGAGGCGGAGGCGGAGGCTAGGGCATGGGGAGCCCTCGAATCTGGAAATCGGGGTGGATCGAGGCCTTAGGGTTCCGCCTCCGCGAGCGCCGCTCCGGGATTTAAGCGCGGGGGGGTTCAGGGCCGCGAGCAGGGGATTGGGGATTTGGAGATGTGAGATTTGCGGGTGGCGTGGGTGGGGGAGGGAGGAGGGGGGCGCGACGCGCCGATGCGGGGCCGAAAAAATTTTGGGTTCCCTCCGTCCGGGAGTCGGAGTCCGAGGGATTGGGGGGTTTTGAAAATTTCGAACGCGATGCGGTGGTCGGGGGGGAAGGGAAGCTGGGGGCGAGCCGCGAGGGCGAGGTGTGGTGGGGAAGACGACTCGGCGGCGCGAGGTCAGGTGTGGGTGTGACTAGCCTGACTGACTTGGGAGTGAAGCGAGGCGGCCAGGTGGGAAAGTTTTCGCGCGGATCTGGATCCGCGGGCCCTGGATAAGGTATCGTCACATGTATGAATATACCACAGGTAGGCATACGTACATTGGATGCCTGTGAAGTCTCTTGCCTGCAGTATTGATGAGCTAAACTAAACCAGCAATTGCAAAATAAAAGGTTAGGCTAATAGAGGAAGTCGTGTGATTTATCTATGCTTCCGACATCTCTACGCCCTTTGCTTGTATGCGTCTAAGCTCGAGATCTATCAGGCAAAATTGGTGAAAATATATATATTAATTAGAAACAACACTAGTATGAATTAGCAACACAAGAGGACCACATTTGAGTCTACACGTGATGTGTATCCCCCTTTCCTTTGCCTCAAATAGAGGACCAGGTAGCCCATGGTGCTTCGCTTGCCTAGCGCCTCATCGGCTCAGAAAACCATTTAGGGCGCCTCCAGCGGGGGGTTAGGAGGCCAGCGACTAAGTTCTCGCGTCCTACGTGGGAGAGGAGAGAGAGCACTCGCTACCGCCGAGCAAATAGACTACCGATTTCACGTGGTTCAAAAAGGCTAGACAAAGACGTGTGGGATCAGAGCGTTTTCTAACAAACAGGAGAGAGATTGCAAGATAATAATTTCTTTTTCTGGTGCTGCCACCTCATCTGGCAACGTTGTCAGCTCCTACTGCGGACGCCCTTAGTTCCCACAATGTTGCACGGTATGACATCTCTATTACTGCCATTAAAGACATATATATATATCATTGCCATGGAGTACATGGCGTTCCAAGGATCGACGGCCTTTTTTTTCTGATTTGGATTGGACGCTATTTGGAATTGACCCATGGTCAAATTCTCTCAATATTAGCCCTTACCTGAAGCCCAAGAAAGAAAAGGCCCACTACCACCGCACAAAGACGAGAAAGAGGCAACAGACCCCCGACCCTCGCCGCCGCCGCCAGCACCGCCGATCGAGCCGGCGCCATGGAGGACGTGGTGACCGACGTGCCGCCGCCGTCTCGCTTCTCCCCAGACGATCTGGACAACTTCGCCCCTCCGCCACCGCAGCCCACCCCCATCCTGGTCGTCTCTCCCAACCCTAGCCGCCCCTCGCCGCGCCTCCTCATCGTCTTCATCTCCCCCACCTCCCTCGCGCTCCTCGCCTCCCCGCCCCCGCTCCACGCGTCGCTCCTCCTCCCCGACCTGCCCCTGCATCCCCACGCGCCGATCCGCGTCTACCTCCACGCCTCGGGCGCGCTCCTCGCCGCCGCGCACGGCGCCGTCCCCGCCCACCGCGCGCGCGCCGCCGCCAAGGCCCTCGTGTCGAAGCTCCAGCCGGAGGAGGTGCTGGTCCTGGACGCGGTCCGGAGCGGGTCGTACAGGGGCCGGCTCGCGGCGGACGAGCCGGTGGAGGGGAAGCTGGAGACCCGCGCGGCGCGGCGGCAGGGCGGCGTGGGCGCGGCCAGGGGCGTCGCGGCGCTGGCCCCGCCAGGGAGCGTGGTGGACGGGCTCGGCGCCGCGGTGCTCGCGGAGTGCGAGATCCGGGGCAAGGCGGCCAGCATGGTGGTGACGTGGCCGGCGGGCGCCAGGCCCGCGGAGTTCGGGGTCATGCGGCGCGTTGCGACGGAGCTCGGCGTCGACACCGCGAAGGCCGCCGCCAGGGTCTCCGGCCGGGTCGAGCTTGATGCGCTCTACACTTAGATTTTAGATTTTCTTTGTTGCTTCTGATTGTCGTGGGCTGTTGTCTGACAATTTGGGGAGAAATCTGTGGTTCATTAAGCGAGATGATTTTCATGGTTTAATATATCAAATTTGATACGCATCGTTTTCATCATTGACGCATCGTTTCATGTCTTTGCTTTTTATTTACCGACGAGTAAGTAAGAAATCCCACCTGCTGCTTCCTTGGTGAACAAATCAGATTTTCACAATTTCACTGGCTGTGCAAGTTTGTTTTGCTCTGCACATTGCTGCAGAATTATCTGTCATCCACGGGGGAGCCACAATTACATACACCAATGTTTCAGGTTGCTGCTGCCACCTGAATTCCTGATCATGGCGTTGTCTGAAGAAACCTGCTGGAAGTCGCTGACCTTTTTGGGAAGAGAGTTCTCCCGGCAATGTCGTTCGTTTCAGCTGCATGATTTTGAGACTCATTAGCATTTAGCAGACATATGTTTTTATGGGTTTCGGATTTCTGTGACTGTAATGTAAACAGGTTTTTAATAACTGTGACTCTGTGAGGCATGTGTTAGAAAAGTGAGCGGTTGATGTGGTGGGTTTTGCGGTCTAATTTTTTTTGTATGGCATTCCCTCTAGTCAAATTCAATTGGGGTTTCCGACCACCAATTTGGCTCGCTTGCAGTTTTATTTTGGTATCGTAACGCCGTAAAAAAAATGACTGGTGGTAGTACTTTGTGATTTTCTTACCTTTTTTTTTTGTGATGGAGAAAGAGAATTCTAAGCCTGAATAAACCCATTCATGGGCCGTCCGGGCTGGATTTGATGGAGCGCGGCCCATGTGGGCTTGTACCAGCTCGCGGCCAGTTCGTCCCCTCCCTCCGTAGCTTGCTCGACCCGGCCACGCCAGCAATGGACGCCCTCACCCGCCTCCACCGCTCCCTCGTCGGCGGCGACGAGGAGGATCAGCCGGATGATATCCTGGCTGACACCGAGGGATTATGCTCCCTCTCCCCTCTCCAGGTCAGGCAGATACCCCCTCTGGAACCCCAGAATGCTGTGAGGATTTTTTTTTTCGAGACTCTGGTTTTCATCATTCTGATCCGGTCTTCGTCGTTTGCCTGGTCCAGAGGATCTACGCCTTCGCGGCATGCTTGGTGGCCGGACTCGCCCTGATGATCTTGGTACGCTCTCGCAATTCGTCTCCCGTACGCCTGTTTAGCGAGTTAGAATACCTGCCAGCTGCTTGTGCAGGTGGAGAAATTAGCCTGTGCAGATTGTGCTATCTCCATCATGCCTTTGCGTTGTTCGCGCTGTTTTGTTCAATTTGAAATGTGTGATTCGGCATTGTGGCTTCACAAATTAAGTTTGATAACTTCTGATTTGGTCATGTAATTTGGGAACATGACCTTTACGTTCGTCCCAATAGGCTGTTCTTTATCAGACTATCAGAGTCACATTGTTTAGCTTTAGTTCTACGAGGTAGGTAACTAATGCTGGTGTCATGCTGCTAACCCCAAATTGGCGAAGGAAATCATATCGCCAACGACCTAAGACTTTATGCTAAACCTTAAACCAGGACTTACTGTAGACTATTTAAGATTGAAAGCCATGTCAAGAATTTCCTCATGTAATATTCGTTAGGTTCTGGTAATGACTTTAAACTCCCGCTGTCATGCGTAGCACACTGCTTACATTTCACTCCCTTGTGCAGTCTTTTATTGTCTTCGCGAGACCTATCAAATTTGCAGTCATGTTTACATTTGGAAACATCTTGGCAGTCGGGAGGTAATAATGCAGCTTCTTCACTTGTAACTTTTTATGGTTCTTCTATTTCAGTGTTTCTACAATCATTTAAGAGTTTGTATCAGTAGACACGAGATTAATACACTTGTTCTCTACATATGTGTTGGTTATCTTCATTGATTCTTGAATATTTACCATCTTCTGATTTCACCCTTTGTTTGGCAGCACAGCCTTTGTTATGGGGCCACAAAAACAGCTAAGGATGATGTTTGATCCAGTTCGTCTATATGCAACAGCTATATATGCTGGATGTGTTGTTTTGGCTCTAATCTTTGCTCTTTGGGTTCGTAATATCTTTACTGTTATTGTTTTCTCTCATGGTCTTATTCTCATGATAATCACTGAATTGAATAGACATGTATCCAAATCTAACGTAACCATGCTCTTGGCATCTGGTTTAACTGTGCAGATTCATGACAAGCTGCTAACTCTGATTGCGATCATATGTGAGATCTGCGCCCTATTTTGGTGAGGCTTCTATCCTTGCAATAATGCTGGTGATTTGGAAGTCATATAACCATCACTGCACTATTGATTTTCAACGCAAATATGCCTTCCTTAAAGTGACTGTGACAAGATAACATGTGGGACAACATACTGAATGTTACCTTTCTGAATGCCCTATGATAGGTACAAGAGCTGTCAATTTTTAAGGTTGATACCTTTACCATCAGGATAATAGGAAATTGTTATGACCTCTTCTGTTTTCCATGAATCAACTGCAGCTGTTACTCGGAGTGTTTGTCTGTTTTATGCATGACCCCCCCAATCATTTTGCATAGTTACCATGTTCAATCCACGTCAAAGAAACATCTTAAGTACTTAACAGAGAACCACTTCAAACTTATGTATTACTATGACTAGTGGTATGGGTACTGATGGTGATAGCAGTAGCACCATTATTTTTTGCTTTGTTACTCATTGAGGTTTGCATGTATAGAGAGGGGAAAATCCATTCTAATTTGTTATACTTACATATACAGTAGATCTTTGGAGTCTTTTCTATTTTGTGTGGTACTGTTAAGTGCTAAGTGACAATGTGCAATTTGCAGAAGATACTTCTAGTTTTAATCTCAGAAATTAAAAGACTAAAAGCATAATATGGAATCAAAATTTAATCTCATAAATTAAAAGACTAAAAGCCTAATGTGGAAATCAAAAATTATCTGAAGTATCTTCAAAAGTCTTGAGTATATGCCAGGCTGCCCAGTGCTCACTGTCTGTCGATAAATAGCATGACTGCAACTGCCGGTTCCCAAACTGTAATGCTGGATTTATAGATTGTGGTTTGTGATTGGTCATACTGTTTTTTTATAGAAACTGTTTTGTGGCATGCAATTCCCATTTGCTGAGCATCTGTGGCTCTTAGCAATCACTAGTCCTGGAAAGTTTCACTGGGAAATCTAGTTTGAACGAACATTTCTCACTACGTAATAGCGACTCTGTTGTTCTGGCTGTGGTTCATTGACTCCTTTATATATACACACACACACGGACACGCGCGCGCGCGCGCGCACGCACACACACACACATATATATACACATATATATACACATACATACATATATATATATACCATGAATGTAGAATCATTCAATAACATAGACCAGAATCTGCATCTTTACTGAACTTCGAATGTGACCAAAAATAAGTGAATAGGCCAGTCTAGCCAGAAGTTGGTACTGTGGCACTCTAAATCTTGATCTTAGCAATCATTGTGCTGCTTGTTTGAATCTTTCTCTACTGTTTTTCTTTCAATTGACTGGCCTGTTATACAGTAAGAGCAAAGTTACAAACCAGCTTATTGTGCTCCTGTATTCCCCATTTTCTGTACCTCAGGTACAGTTTGAGCTACATTCCTTTCGCACGAAGGATGGTTTCTGACCTGATGGTGAAGTTCTGTGACACTGAACTTTGAGCTGTCGTGGGCTAGTAACACTCTTCAGCGCCTCTAGTGTGACTATCCTACGGGTGCTTGGCTCCTTTCCCATTTTCTTCAGGTCTAGCCTTGCTTGGTAAACATAACAAGCTATGTACTTATTTTGTGAAATTGTATGCCATGATGCAATTATTTGTAAAACTCTCACTGCATCTTTAAATCCAATCTAGCTTTGTACTGCTGCAAAATAATCTGATTGCTGAGTTGTGACTGTAATGTGCATTTTGATCATGATTGATTCTTGTATTTTTATTGGGGGACGATGCAGCCCTTACTATTCTTTGCATGCCGAGCAAAATCTCAGACATTTCTAAAGGACATGCAAGTTATTTTATTACAAAGTCAAACTCCTTTTCTTCAGCTGTGCGCTACAACTTTCAAAGAGTGGATTTGTGAGTGTGACACTGAAATTTGAGTTAGGGCGGGCTGCACAGCATTCATCGACCTGTGGGCTGTTGACGTGGGAGCTTGCTCCGCTAGCCTTGTTTGATAAACACACGAACCTATGTATTTTGTACAGATGTATGGTATATTTTCAATCCTTTCACTGCATCTGTATGTCTTATTATTATTCTTTACACCCTGAAAAAAAAATGGCTAACCGGGTGATATGACCCTTTGAATGAGCAAAAGTGTGGCTAACAGATGCAGTGAAAGTATGGCTAACAGTTAACTATCGCCCTGTTCGCTTGAGCTACTTTTATTTTCTTTACAGCCGTAGAACAGTATTTTTTTCTCACAATCATTCAGCCAGAACAGTGTTTGTAGCTGAAAACAGCTGCAGCGTAGTGAACAGGGCCCATATCACCCTTGATTTAGAGATGCAGGGGCCATGGTATGACAAATCTTACTCCGTATTATTCTTTATACACCCTAAAATAATCCTAGAAATTTGTTTTAAAAAACTCTAACTCCCATGTAAAAATAAATCACGCAAAATTCTTTTACTAAGACTTCACCGTGCTTTTCAATCGGAAATAAAAAATGAATAAATATCAATTGTGCGTTCTTCTTTTGCAGCCAGAGTTTATGTTGCAACAAGTCGTGGTGCGGCCCAAGCCCCAAACAAGGCGAATGTCCTGGTGCCCTGGTGGGCCCACAAGTCAGTGTAACCACGCTACCCTTCCCCTTCCAGCCATTTCAAAATTTGAAATCCCTGTGGTTCCGCGGCGCCTATATATGCCCCGGCCTCGCCAGCACGCAGACAAGCTGCGCCTCCCACCGCTGCATGGGCAAAGCCATCTCCCTCCTCCGGCCACCGCAACCACCACGAGAGCGCGAGGCGGGGAATGATGGAGCTGAGGAAGCGCCCGAGGCCGCCGCGCATCGACCCCGACTTCGTCTCGTCCCCGCCACGCCTGCAGCCGAGGAAGCGGGCGCGGAAGCAGGCAGCTGCGCAGAAGCCCGATCGAGACCGCGGGGGCAGCGAAGCGGGAGCCGCCGAGGAAGAGGCAGAGGCGCGCAGCGGTGGGCATTGGGTGCCCCGTCGCCGGCCTCCATCCTGCGACGTGCGGCCGGCAGCCGCAGCTGCGCACGTCGACGCGCGTCCTCTTCCGCCCTCGCCACCCATTCAGCTGGTACGCTGTGTGCGTTCCTGTCTCTGTGTTCGTGGATGGCGATGCGAATTGTTAGGTGCTGAATTGGGTTTAGCATTCCTGCTACCGCGATTAGAATCGACTTGTGTTGTGAGTCCTCTGTTCGATCCTGTGGTTATGATGCGCACGTGTGGCTGTGTGTTTGCGGGAGGGAATTGCTCCGTACTGACTTGGATTTTCTCCAATTTGATCCTTAAGAGTTTCCGAATTCGTGATTGCATTTGCGTTTAGAGGGATTTTAATTCTTCTGCCGCTTGGTTTTGAAAGCGATCGCAATTCAGGGATTAGCAGTTCCTAGTGTATGTGTAGCTCTGTATATGGGTAGACTGAAGCTGAGAGATGATTCGAATTTCGTTCGTTGCATCTCGTTGTGTATCTGGCTTGCATTTTTCTGGTTGCCGCTTAGAAAATTGAATTCATGTATGTACTGCTATATAAGTGTTCCTTGGCGCAGAGTTGATTGAACCAGTGTATCTCTGTTTGGATTATGGAGTCGAAGTTTGGTTGTTCGATTGGATGAATTTTCGTGGTGTCTGAATCCGAATACGTTAGAGCAAAGTTTTTATCCACCAATGCCTGTGAACAGCTGCAGATTATCTCGAATTGCTCGTGATTTGACTTTTGAGTGCTTCATCAAAGAGCTAATGCCTGAAACATCTAGCTGTCGTGGACTCGTGATGTGATGATATGCATTTCGGTCAGAAAAATGTGGTTCCAATAGCTGTGCTCTGCGTTCAAACATAAGACTCGTCTGCTTTTGATGTTCTGCCATTTAATTTGTCTGCAGATGCTGCTAATTTGGTCTACCAAACTCGAACCAAATTTGCCCCGAGCTTGAATCCTGAACGCAGTGTTTCTCGTTCTCGATGCATGCAGGTACGAGCCGGACATGTGGACGGAGGTGGCCAAGCACCTGTGCGGCTTCGACCTGCTGCGCCTCTCCTTCACCTGCCACTGGTTCCACCGCCTGCTCGCCGACGACTCCATCTGGCGCTACGCCGTCTTCCGCGACCTCAACCTCTCCGACGCCAACCCGCGCATCCATCGCCCGCTCTACCGCTCCTGGCGCTACCTCTACTTCGCCGCCTTCAGTAAGCACCGGGTGGCCCCACCTAACTCGCTTGTTTTCACAGACAGAGGGTCCCACTTACCGACACGTGTGCCGTTTCACAGATGGCTCCCACGCGTACTCGTTCTGCAAGAACGGCGAGCACCGCAGTAAGCGCAGCGACATCGATCGCAGGATTTGTTTGTCGATTTCTTTCCTGCGACATTGGCTTCGGCTGTGATACGTCGCCATTGTATTTGATTGACTTCGTCGGTGAGATGCAGGTTCGTGGCGGATCGGGTCATTCCTCCTGGACTCGCCGCGCATGGTGCTGATGGGGAAGCTGCCGTTGCCCAAGTGGCTGCCGCAGGATCCCGACGACCTGCATCTCGCCATCGCGATAATGGGCGCCTGCGAGCTCCGCAACACCCGCCCCGGGATCTGGATCACCGGTACGTGCCTGCATATCTGATATCCCAATTCCCATGGGGGCCGCCTTTGTCTCGCTCGCCTATCTTTATGACTGCCGTCTGATCCCTCACTGCGTTTCTTTGCTCTTGCTGAATGCTGCAGACATGCATGTGATGCGATGCCCCGTGTGCAACCGCAGCAGCTGCAAAGGTGAGCAGATGGATGCGCTGGGAAGTGGGAAGCACGTCCTGTCATACATCTGCTAATACTAGTATACTTGTTACACTGAAACTTTCTGCGACGGACTTGTTGGTTCAGGCAACAAGCAGATTCTGGACGCGCGCCACTCTGAGCTGTTCCTGGAGAAGGCGTACTGGGACGAGACCTTGGCGTACGAGGACCTCGGCCAGCACTTCGTGGACGAGGGGGTCGCCACGGCCTTCTGTGCCGTCGTCAACGCAAAGCACCTCGCTTCCCCATCCACTGCACGTACGCTTCTGAGGAGCTGATCATCCCCTGTGCCTGTCTGTACTTGAACTGATTCACAGGGTTGTCGTTGGTGTTGCCCCCCGGTCCTTCAGGTGTTCTCAACGAGTGCTGGGGAGGGAAGCGCGAGGACCTGCTGACCAGACACTGTGCTTCCACAACCGCTGCCGCCATCCACACCAACCTCCAGCCCAACGGAGGTACGCACGCTTCAAACCCTGAAGCATGCATCCATTCCCGTGTGCTCTGCTCGCAGTAGCAGTTCTGACGCGATGTGCTCCGCTCTTTGCGTGACGACAGGGTTGCTATCGACGTTCGAGGCGATGCGGGACACGTCCAGGGACGGCCAGATCGTGTCCGTGAGGATCTCGCAGGTGCTCTTCTGATCCTGCACTGCACGCCCTCGACCCTCGGTCCCAAGTTTCTGGCGCTGGATTGCTGCACCGTAGGATGTGTTAATGCCTAGCTGCTGTGATTTATGATAGACTAGCTACGTTGCTATCTAGATTATAGAGAGAGAAAGTTGGGAGCAGAGTTTCGTCTTAATGTAATGCCATGCTTGACTGAGGAGCTCTGAAATTTTATGAGGATAGTGTTGTACGTACTGGAATCTGCTTGTTTAATTACTTGTTGGCTATCTGTGGTTATACTTCTTACTGTAGGCAGATTAACCTGCATTATTCATGATGGCTGTCAGTTGTCACTTATTGTGCTGAAAAGAACGCAAATGTTTTGTCTCTTGATATTGGGCTGTCCCATCTTCCACTAACAATGGCATTGCGGTGGTTGCCGTGTGGTTAATCTGTGCGCAACATAATGCTCCTATGTTTTGGTCGTACATAATACAGATGTGTATTCCTCTTGTCCCATTGGATGCAGACCGCAACGCGAACACTGGGCATGAAATCTCAAGTTTGAAGCACTGCAGACTGCACTGGCAGTTCTGCTCCTGTGACCTCTTTGAGCTAATCTGGACATGAAACTATGAAAGGCTTCTCACATGAGCCTATACAACACTACATCAGACAGCAAGAGACGGATTTCTCTAAATGCCCGGTCGTTAATCACGTGGTTTACTCTGATGCTAGACGCTGGGCGTTAGGCCAAGTAGCAATAGCACCCGCCATCCACGTGGTGCTTTGGTTAGCAGGCTCCCTGCAGAGCAGTTGTGAACAACTTGGCAAGCCTAATCCAGGTACCCTACTCCAACCCAAAAGGCTGCCGTTGCTTTGGACTACATGGGACTAGTCGTGCAAAATGCAATCGAAAAAAAAAAAAACCCGGCCTACTCCTGTACACTGATAATATATAGAACTCGATCAGTTTCCAAAAGACCAAGTAGCACTGATGATAATTAAAATGAATCAAAAGAAAGCAAGTAGGGGTCAAGTTAGTTAGCACTGGGGCACAAAAAAAAAAAATTCTAGTCCAGCCATGAATTATAAATTATGGTTCGGGTGAGTTGCCTTTGCAGCAGCTCATGCCATGCCGCAACACTTTTTTTTTTCTCCCCTCCTCCTTTCCCGCAGGGAAGGGAACGCAGCCATCCATGATCCGTGCGTACGTGTTCGTGCTCCGAAAGCTCCATGCTACCCCAGCAAGCACTGATGCAGCGACGCAGGGTGGCCACTTGCAAAATATCACGCGCGCGATGTCGCCGACTTGTTCTTCATGGTGCCTGGCAAGGCAAGGACAATCGCTAACCGTCGACGCCCATTTGACCTTAAAACTCTCGCCGATCGATGTAATCACTCGCTCCATTAATTGGACAGGGCAACCTAATCCTCCAATAGTTTAATTCCTGCACCCTTGCCACTGGCGCTATATAACCTGCCACCACTACCGCCGGGGAGCATTAGCTAGCCATCACCCAGCCCTCTCCCTTTCTCTCTTCTAGCCTCTAGCTCACCCACACCCAATTAAGCAGCTCTCTGAGCTAGCAGGGAGATCGAATTATAATGGGCAACATGCTGCCATGCTTGGTGCAGCAAGGCACGGCAGCTCTGCCGGCGGCCATGAACCCCAAGCGGAGGCACATCTCCCTGAAGCTGCTCATGAAGGCCATCAACAAGATGAAGAAAATTAGGCACGGCGGCAAGCAGGCGACGATCATAGATCGCAAGTCCAAGTCGCCGTCGTCGCTGGCGGCGGCAGCGACCGTAGCGACGGATCAGGCGATCCTGAAAAGCAAGAAGGCCGGCAGCTCCAACAATAACCCCAAGGGCGCCGTGCTGAGGTCGAGGCTCCACCAGCATGGCCGGGGCGGCGGCCTCAAGAAGGGCGTGGTGCGAGTGAAGGTGGTGCTCACCAAGGAGGAGGCCGCGCGGCTGCTGTCGCTGACCGTGGGCGGTCAGAAGAGCGCGGCGCAGGTCGTGGCCGAGATCAAGAAGGTAGAGGAGGCCCGCCGCGCCGCAAATGCCGCCGCGTCCGCGTGGCGCCCCGCGCTGGAGAGCATCCCGGAGGAGTCGTTGTAGAGCAGGGGACAGCGAGCTCGATCGTGTGGCTGTCCTGTCCATACATACTTCCCTCCTAGCTCGCTCGGCAGCCGTGCTCTGCTTCCACATGCACAAGGGTTGAGAGAAGAGATCTAGAGACTGAATTGGGTTGAGAGGCGAGGCGACGACGGCGTACGCTCCCCCTCCCATGCACGCGCCCGGCCGCCGGCCCGGCGTTGATCGCCGATCGTGCTGGCCGGTGTACAGCTAATTAGCTTGCCTTTTTTTTTTCTTTGTTTTGAAGCTTGTCATATACTGTACTTATACTATCGTGTGTTACTCCTACTTAGTTGGTCTCCCTCGCTCGATCCCTGTTATCCGTCTCCATCAGCAGCTAGCGCACACTGTTGTATCACTCGACTCGATCACCTGCAGCAAGCTAAGCGAAATAAGGAATGCAATGCAACTTGAGCTCTTTCTCATGAAATTATGTTTCTTGTTTCTGCTGGATCGATCCATGCTTGTAGTAGATGCCTTGCGTCGATCCGATGTCTGACTTCCTTGTTCCTTCCTAGACTACTAAAGGCAAATGGAGGATGAAACGGAGGAGGAGGAGGAGGAGCGCTGTTCCATTCAGAGTTTGTTGGCGGAGGCCGATTTGAATATAACAATGACAACAAGATCCCGAAATAAACAAACAGAGATGTGTGTTTGCCTTGAATCATGGAGTCGAAGTAGCTAGCTCGATCCGGGCAACCGTACCGGTTGGCGCGCGAATCATGATAGAGGGGCGCCCATGTGCAGTTGTTCCATCTCTTGATGCCTTGCGTTGCGTTGGTAGAGATATATAAACAATGAGGGCTAGTGGATTAGGACTCGGGATGATGCATATATACAACAATTGACGAGCCGCCCTTGCAAATTGCAGCTAAACAAAGGGCTTTGCGCTAGTGCTGTGGTTGAGTTGTGGTGGACGGTGGTCTCAGCTCGGAGCCTTTTATTATTACAAGATATTTTCGTTCCACGTTTTCCGTCCTTGAAACGACAAATGAGGATATTTTGACGTTTTCTTTCTTTCTTTTTGTTTTTTGGAAGAACAAGAACTCGCTCATAGCATGAGGCTATTGCCACCGAATGCACAACTAGAGGTAAAAAACACTGTAACAGAACTCTCTATATATATATATACATACAGTAGAGTTTAAAATATAAACGGTGGGATAGACGGATAAAATATAACGGTGCAACAGAGAGACCGGTGACATATCAACACACGACACTAAATCCCGCTAGCTGTACTAGGAGAACATATTTGTTTTTCCCCGGTGACTGACAGAAGGTATACTACTGTTAATATGACCCACACAGTAAGTTATGTCTTCTACTGCTATCTGTTTGGGCGTCAGTCAATGCAAGCAAACCAAAAACGCAGCCGGAATCAACGGGAGGGGAGTCGATCGATCCCTATATTACGAAGACGACGAGGAGAGTGGACACCTGACGACCGTACCGGCCGGGAAAGCCGACGGTGGTTGAGAGCTAACATGTGTGCTTCGCGGAGGGTGGAGGCCGGAGTACAACCAAAACAGATTCGGCGGACGGGCGAGCGACGCGTGGCATGGCATGGCATGGCATGTGTGCCTGATCTCGCGTCGCGCCCGTAATCTCGGCGGTATCCTGTCCTGCTTGGCTGCTTGTTGGAGCCACGATTCCGCCGCTGCTACCCTCCACCCGGCCACGTACGGTTCTGTGATATCGGCCCTGCGGCACTGGGAATCTGGGATAAGGGGGATTGATTCTTCGCCGGCCTCTCAAAGCACATGCATGCATGGTTCACTTCCGGCCTCCTACACTAGCGGGGGGTCACCCTCACCCACCAACACACGTGTCCTGCTGCTGTTTCGGAACTATGGAGTAAAATCACCGGCGGTCTTCGAAATTGTCAGCACTGTGTCACTTACAAATCCAGATTCAAACTTGCCTAGAGTGTTGTTATTTAGATCCCAAAATCACCTCTCTAAAACCATATTTTACTCTCCGGTGCTGACGCGTGGCACGTTGACATAAAATTATTCCTAAATTTGGCTAGGTGTGTCATCTAAGACTCTAAACTTGGCTAGGAGTGTTGTATAGGTCACAAAATATTTCATTTTTACATAGCCAAAGTAATCTTTTTGGTCGAAATGCACCGAAATCCTTATTAAAAATTTCCTATGATTTTTTAATTTGAGGACAAAAATTTCAAAATTACTTCTCGTACCGGAATGGAAACGAAAAACACTGAAATCCAGCGGAATTTTGTCCGAAAAGTTCAACCATACCGGTCGGTAGTCCTCTCGCCTCCATCCTCCGTCGTCATCGGGAAGAATGCCGACATCAGAGAAGTGCTGGCCATCCTTTTCCTCCATCGCCATCCTCCACCGCTGACACTTCTCCTGACGACGACGCCGAGGAGTAATGAGGAGCGATTTTGAGACCTAGATGACACCCAGCTAAGTTTAAGGATCCAAATGACACTTGTAGCCAAGTTTAGTGATCTAGATTCTATGTCAACGAACGTGCCACGCCAGCACCCGGAGAGAAGAAAGTGATTTTAGAGAATGGTTTTGAGGCCTAGATGACGACCTAGCCAAATTTAGAAATCTAGATTTTTGGTTTTCTAAGTTGAAGTATCGCCCACATATTTTACTCATGAATTGTGTGAATTGTGATGCTGCTGCCATCTTGTGCAGTGTGTCTGCCTTTGGTTCGTCGCCACGTACGTCAGGATGGACTACAGGGTTTAATTTGGAGCTGTTTAACCGAACGATCCAGAAGGAATCCGGCCACATTATCTCTCCGGCCAACCAGTGCAATCAAAGCAGGGGTGGGTTGGATCGAGTATCTCTCCAACCATGCTGCCCATCCAAATCACCGACTTGTACGTGTTGATCAAGGTGGCATACTACCGATGGTGTGCTATGGTCTATATATGGTGGTATTGCTTATTAGTGTATTACTACTCGTTAACTTACAGTGTATACTTTGTGACATTTATACCGCACGCCGTGTTATTAGCAGGACATTTCCCATTTTTGTTTTCCAAACAACAGGCCAGCAGCATTTTCACTCGCACTCATCACCGAAATGTTGGTGGAAACAACCAGCGTTTCGATATCCCCCGGCCCTTTTCGATCAGTAGAGGATAGAGTAGGAAATTGCATCCATATTTATCTATTCTTCGCTTTTGCATGTCCCAAATTTGAATCGCTGCTCGCAAACATGGACCTTCGAAACCTGATAAAGGATGCCCCCGTCTCGCGATAGCCTTGCTTCCGACGGCCACGGCCTATGGGCTGAACCTGGCCTCCTAAGAAGCCGGCCGGCCCATCTATTCGGCCCGGCCAGCACTCAACCGCGCGTCAATGTCATCGATCAATCGATCAGCCTGGCCGTACGCCTCTCTCGTTCACGCATTCCGCCGTCCCCAACTGCCTCTCCGCTCGCTCGCATCATGCCCATGCCCATGGCCATGGAGTCGTCTTCCGTCTCACACCAACGACATGGCAAAACAACCACTGCTCCGTCCCTGTGCTGTGCATGCATGTACTCCGTACTAGCTGTATATATACACACATGCAGCTTGCGATGAATTGACTACACTACAGGCTTCCCGCGCGCCCACCATATATAGCAGGAGCAGCTCATGCTCATCTAATCTATCCACTCGATCACTGTCCCGCCGCGCGCCTGCAGCTGCAGTCACACACAGCCCCGGTTCGCCGGATACCTACCCGGCCTCCATCCGGCGGCGACGCTATGATGATGAGCAGGCGGCGGCGCCGCCTGCAGCTTCAGGACGGCGGCGCTGCTCCTGGCGGCGCTGCTGGTGGCGGCGGCGTCGTCCGCCGCCACCACCGCCTCGGCCGCGACGCTGCAGTGCGCGCAGGTGGCGCAGCTCATGGCGCCCTGCATGCCCTACCTCACGGGCGCGCCCGGGATGACGCCCTACGGCATCTGCTGCAACAGCCTGGGCGTGCTCAACCAGCTCGCCGCCACGCCCGCCGACCGCGTCGCCGCGTGCAGCTGCGTCAAGGCCGCCTCGGGAGGCTTCCCGTCCCTCGACTTCGCGCGCGCCGCTGGCCTCCCCGCCGCATGCGGGCTCTCCATCAGCTTCACCATCTCACCCAACATGGACTGCAACCAGTACGTACGCATCGCATCATACATTCGTACGCATGCATGCATGCTCTATATAAATGCCGTACGTCCTCGATCGATACGTTCGAAATAATCCCGCCGCCATTGACGATTTTTTTAAATAATCTCCTGTCCTGACCGACAGTGTAGCTTTAATTATTGCATCATCATCGAATTTGACATCGTCGTCTTAATTCGTTGTTGCGCTGCGCCTGGCGCTTGCAGAGTCACAGAGGAACCATGAGCCACAATAAGCACCCAGCACCCAGCAGCCGGAGGAGCCGGAGAAGCTACAATAAGCTGTCGAGGTCGATCGAACCGCGCGCGTCGTCTTCATTCCCAGTTCAGTTCGCCCCCCCACGAAATAAAATGAGCAAAACTGAAGCTGCGCCGCGATCAAGATCAACGACTTTGTGTGTTTTTCGGTGTTTATTTAATTTCTGTGTTTTTGCCCCCAGTTTACAGTTTCTAGCATACGAGCAATTGTGTTGAGCAAGTTGCGGACTCACAGTATCTGCCCTATTACAAGTGCAAAATAACATATGCAAAATAACGGCAATCTCGCTCAACAATACCAACTCCATTGTCGTTCATTCAGCAAATAAAGTCCAAACTGATGACGTACGTCTAGTTGAATTAACTCAGCTCCCAATCAAATCCATCTTAACAACACGTACGTACGGTTCAAATAACGCTATCAAATATCAATGCCCCGCTTCTGCAGCTGATCTCTTGGCTTGCTTCGTGGTGAATCGTGACACTGGGCGCGCCCACAAGTTCTTGAGCAGGATGACGGCGACGCTGACGTTGCGGTGCCTGCCCGCGCACCCCGCCAGCCTGGCGAGCTCCAAGGCGAAGGCCGGCGATCCCCAGGTGATCCGGGAGGTGGTACCGGCCAGCCTCCTCCGCACGAAGGCGCACGCTGACGCCGGAGTCACGCCGCTCCAGAACTCGCCGCCCCCCAGGATCAGGAACTCGTCCCGCGCGTCCCACGCCACCGTCACCACGTCGACGACGACCTCCTCGTCCACCGACGACGTCGCGCTTCCTGAAAGTAACCACGTGAGAGCGAGACATCGTCGTCGTGGTGCGTGCATGCATGAGAGGCGGTCAGGTAACACGTACCCGCTTGGTCGCTGCTGGCGTTTTATAGCAGGTTCTTCTCCTCTGCCTTGGCTGCCTGTGCATGCATATAGAAACTGTGAAATATGACAACTTGTCTTTTTCCTTACAAAACAGCCAAGAATGGATACGTAAGGAAGTGATGCGTGGTACTGTAAAACACAAGCATAATTAATTAATTAGAAGCAACAGATAATAATCGAAGGAGTTTGCTTGGTTTTCTTATTTAGATAACAAAAACACTCCATTTATACCACTTTTGGAGAATGGGGCTTCAGATGAGTTTCCAATTTAACATAGAATTCGGCCAACATTTGCACCCGGTACAGATATTGTCTTTAGTACCGATTGGAAACGTGCTGGCCCTTATAGAGACATTAGTACTAGTTGGCAATATAAAACCATACTAGAAGATATCTTTTAGTACCGGATGGAAAGGTACTGACCATTGCAGACACCAGTACCGGTTGGCAATATGATAAAAAAATTAAAGCCGATTCTATGCATATGTACGACATCGTCATGATATGTGGGTCACAACAAGAGATGACATGATTCAAGCTAAGACATCAGCTATATACACATTCAAGACAAATGGAGTTGTGAAACAAAAGGTGAAATTATTGGATATGGATGTGGAAATATATAGAGTACTTGAAAGTTTATTCACAAATGAAATGAATAAATATTACGTATTGTGAGTATGAATGTTGTGTTACAACTTACAAATACATAAAAGAGAGTACACAGAAATAAACAATTCTGGCGAATTGTAAATACGAAGTTTATCTAGAAACAATTAATACTTATATCTTCTTCTAAGAATACAACACGTGCAAAAGCTTTTCGCATGGGCTGATGATGGCTTAGTTATACATGACTAAGTAAGGTTTTGTAACAGGTATATATGTGACCGATGCACAATTTGACATATATGTTACTATGTTAGCTTCCTGATATTTAATTGAACTAAGGTTCCAATGATTTGGCCTTTCCTCAATGAGATGTACTATCTAGCATCTGGATTGTACGTCCTATTCTCATGCCATTAGTAGTGCGCATGAATTTATACCTTCGATGTAGTTTTCCACTCATATGCCAATGAATTCATCATGTAACCCATGCAATAGAAAGGGCGAAACGGATTCAGATAAAATAAAACGACTTTTCTATATTGAGGCTAGGTGAAGTTTTTCATCACAATGCAAAGATATTATGGCAATTGAAGTAATGTCATGAGCATTTTGTGCGCCGTTTTCGTTCTCTTTAAACAAGGCATCACAAATGTATGACGACGTACGGGAGCAAGAGCAAAGAAGCTTTACCATTCTGTTCTCGTGATGAGTGAGCTCGACGTGCTCGCCGCCGCGGCACAGCACGGCCTTGGAGCCGCCGCTGTTCGCGACCACGACGTAGTTCTCCAGGACCAGCGCGACGAGGGCCGTCGCGCTCACGCCCTCGCCGACGCTGCTGGCGACCAGAACATCCACAGCGTGGTAAGCCTCCTGGAGGACCGTCCTCCACCACCTCGCCACGTCGTGCGACATCCCAGCGAACCGCGGGTTCGCGCTGAGCAGTTCGCCGTGGACCTGCCCGGCGATCGCGTCGCCCAGCCGCTCGAGCAAACGCACGCCCGCCGTGGCGGTGGTGGCCGCGCCGAGGTGGCGGTGGCCGTCGAACACCGCGAAGTAGTCCAGGCCCATGGGCGGCGACAGCACCGTGAACGACGGCGCGGCCGCCACCGCGCCTGTCTGCGCCGGGCGCACGCCCCTCGATGTGACCATGCCATACGACAGATACAGCACCGGGGACGTGCCCCATGCCAACGACTCGGCCGCCGCCGGGACCTCGATCTCGCTCGCCATGGATCTAGCGTACGACGAACTCTCTGGCTACCAGCGTGACGTTTATGCGGTGACCAGATCAAAACACCTAGCTGGGGAGCAACAATATTTTCACTGTGTTGTCCTTTCCACCAAGAGTAAAAAATCCTATCAGAGATGTCAACAACTCCCTGTTCTTGCAGCTTGTCGAGTGGGAGGACAAGTACTACACTGCCAATGTTTTAAATCGCGGGTTAAGCCATTTAACGGCTAGCTGCTGAAAAAACTATAGCGGCCGATTTAGCAGGCTATAGCTGCAAATAGCCGGCTATAACGGGCTATTTCGCTTAGCGTGATGCTACTAAAACAGCTAATAGCTGCAGCTATTTAAAACCTTGTACACTACTACTACTACTAATGGTTAGAGAATTTTGTACAATTTCATGGCAGGATGAGGGCTAATTTGAACAAAATAAAGGTATCAGTCAGCTGCAGTTGTGTTTCAAACTACTCCCTCTATGTTTATTTAAATGACGTTCAGACAACATTTCTTAGCCTATTTCTAGTTCAAATAGTTGGTCGGAACGTCAAGTATTATCGAATGGAGGTAAAATACACTACTAGAAAGAAATGGCAGCCGCTCGATTGGAAGGCTGTTCCTCGGAAGATGATGATGTAATCCTGCTGCCAATGGAAAGTGAGTCCCAACTGGAGCATCTATCGGAGCCATGCTATCGTCCGGACGTCCGGAAGGACGCCGGCGCCCGTCTGATGGAACCGTTCACAACCGATACAACAAACATTAAACCATGTGCTGAAACATTGAAAATAACTACCGAAACATCAACGAATAACTGATGAAACATTGAAAATACACTGTTGCAACATCGGCATGCATGAAAATTAACTGAATTGAATGAAAAATTCGGGTCTGCGAATTTGGTGAGACGATATGTGCATGAAACATGAGAAAATAACTACCGAAACATCACCGAATAGCTGATGAAACATTGAAAATACACTATTGCAACATCAGTAGGTATTGAAATTAACTAAATTGAATGGAAAATTCGGGTCCACGAATCTGGTGAGGCGATACATGCATGAAATATGAGAAAATAACTATCCAAAACATCAACGAATAACTGATGAAACATTGAAAATACACTGTCGAAATATCGACAGGATGTGAAAAAAGACTCTCACGTGGATCACGTCCGATTTTTGCATTCTGACGTCGGACGCTCAAGCTGCAGGGTTCCCACATCTATTGCCGTCGTCATCACTTCACATCCGTCTCACAGCTGGAGTCCACATAAGAAGATCCCATCAAATCAACTGATTTGCTAATCAATTCTCTACCTCTCATTCATTGTTGGGCTTATTTGATACAAACGAAAATCTCAAGGATTAGGTTCTGTTTTTCAAATAAATGCCAGGCTTTAATTTCTGATTCTGCAGATTTAGTCAAATCGAATCGAATCGAATCTCAGGGCCGGATCTCATCTGTATCAAAAACAGGCTCTAACAATTAGTGATAGAAAGAAAATTAATGAAGAAATCAATTTGGCTAGGATGATCCTATGCGGATGATATGACTCTCCTCCAATTTTATTTTCAACGAATTTTCCATGTTTAAATTCTAGTTTTTTCTTTGAAATTTCTCACGACGCCCGTTCAAAAATGTATTACAAATTCAGATATTTAAATCAACTAGTGACACATGATGCCGAGCCGATCTAAAATCTCAACTTGACCACGTGAAAAAAAAATCAATTTGTCAACAAGGAACTTTAAAAACAATTTGTTTTGGACACGCCTAGTACAAGTAAACGTGTTCCAAAAGAAACCATGTTAATCTCTCAGTGCAGTGCATATCACCAAAAAAATTTTGAGATCAAACTCTTCCTTGCCGCAAGAAAAAAAAATATTCAAGGGGAAACATATACCACGATTTACAGTCGAGTCAATGGAGCTGCAAAGTTGCCCTCATATTGCCTGAAAAACTGCAGATCAGGATTAGAACTCGAAAACTACTAAAGATCTCAAAGTCCTTGACCCACGAGAGCTATGCAGAGTAAAAAACGATGAAAGCATAAGAAACAGGTGAAGAACCAGCTTATTCACGAAGAATTTTGAGCCCTCCTAGAGCCGCAGAAATATTTTCTTTGTGTGGGAACTTGAAAGGGCACGGCATGATTGGCGAATGAGGGCAAGAGGATGGTGTGTTTGGTGGCGGCGGTGAAATATTGAGCGGCTAGTGTGTGAGAATTAGGATTAAGGGCGAGAACCAAATAAGACATCAAATTCATTCCTAGACATTGGATTGAATCCAACTGTAAGAGAATGGCGTGTTAGGTAAAAGGTAATACGGCGTATGGGCATGCATGCCTAATTCTCGAATAAATTTCATATCGGTATGCATGCAATTGTTGTCGATTGATATTATATCCAACGATTTTCCAAATAACTTGCATACTTATAAACTTTGTAAAAAAAAAAGAAAGGAAAACACGTCATTCAAAATCCTACTACAAATGTACAATAGTAGATATGATAAATGGTGGAAAAAATATGTTGAAATGTTTTTTGAATTTTTCTCATGGTGTCATACAAAGCCCATAAGGCCCATTTGGTTCCTAAAATTTGGCATATATTTGTGGAAGTTAGTTGGGCTCACTTCCATTTGGTTGTTTGAACTCAATGTCTAAAGTCGGCTGCATTGAAGGCACATGTAATCCTCCTGCTTAGGGGATAGGGGAGAAGAGACGTGGTCAAACGAGGACCATATAGGGTGAGTATGGTCAGAGAGAAAGGCCCCTCTGATCGCCCTCTTTCGAAACTATTTTATCTAGTATAATATTTAGTGTTTAAGCTAAATATACAACCGGTGATTAGTGCCACTTAATTTAAAATGCAGATCACCTTCTAGACTATGTAATAATCTGAAATAATTTGATTGGAACAAAAGTTTGTTTAGGTGGAACGAAAAATTATACGGTCGAAAAAAAATTAGACACATAGAATAAAGCATGCAATTATGGTGAAAAAAATATAGGTAAATTAAAAAAACTATAGGAACATGATCCGTAGGGTAACAATTCATAAAAACACACTTGGAACAAAATCACAATTCATATTGAACAAAAACTTTATACATGAGGGGAGAAACTAGGAACAGACATCAAGTAGGCTCGCGGTATTGGTTCATAGGCTCCAATCCAGCAAAGTATACCTGGGCCGAACAATTAACCATCGACTGAAAATGCACCGGAGTTGCATTTTTTTAATAACACAGCACACAAATAGCGAAAGTTCATTTAGGGGATGGATAACCCTCATAAAAGGGGGGGGGGGTGGATTAGAGGAGGCGAGGTGGTCGGTCGGTCGGACGAGTTGGACCGAAGATTTCAACTTCAACGTGCTCAAATGTTCTAGTTCAGTTAACTCAGTTCCCAAACGGCCAAATCCATAACAATACACCTACAAGTACCTGAAGAGGACGAGGACGACGCTGACGTTGTTCCTGGCGAGCACCGTCGGGCAGTGGCGGAGCTAGGATTTAGACATAAGGGGGACCAATCCACTAATTATATAAAGTGACAACAATATGGTACGATACACACATGCATATTCTAACTTTCATTTAGCATAGGTAATAAATAAAGCAATATAAGTTGAAGAAAAAAAATTTCTACTAATTAAATCCAACATATATGAAAATAGTGTAGTATACGTGATAATTTTTTTAAAGTAGAGAGTTACGTGATCAATCTCTACTAACTTGAATTTTATAGATCATAATCTTTGGTGGAGAGACCTTAATGAGCATTCTCAAGCTACGGTAGTTGTTGGATCTGTTTGTCTGATGGGCCGGCCATGGTGCAGTTATATATGGGCCAATATTATATTGTCTAATTGAGTGGCATAATCAATAGAATTAGCAAATTTTAAATCATATACAGTGGACTTACGGGATGCTTAGGGGGGCCTGGCCCCTGCGCACCCCCCTTGCCTCCGCCACAGCCGTCGGGGAGCCTCTCGCATCCAGCCGCAGCGGCGGCTCCCATGGCATAGCTATCCTCGGGGTCTCGGCCGCGCCGGACGAGCTCGCACGCCGACGCCGGCGTCACGGCATCCCAGAGCCCGTCGCTCGCTCGCCAGGATCAGGAAGTCGTCCCGCGCCGTCCGCTCTACCATTGAGCTGTTTTGAGGTGGTGTATAATTTCCATGTAAGATGAGGACTACTTTGAAAAAGAGGTATACTTGCCATGGAGGCTGTAGCGTCAACGGCCATCTCGTTTCAAACTCAACGGAATGATGGCCGCTCGATGAGCAAGGCTGCTGCTCGGGATATGATGCGATGCTGCTGCAACTGGAAAGCTAGCTACAATAGTCTGTTTACCTTTGATATATTAACTTGTTTTCTAATATCTGCGTAAGTGTATATACCTTAAAAATGTGGAGTAGATAAAAAAAAAACATTTATCCACTAATATGTCCTGTATCACAACACTCAAGATAGTGTGGGACCCACATCGGTAACCTTTTTTTTTTTTTTAACTCATCAACATTTGGTATCTTCCTCAACAAAGCTCCTGGGCTCCTCTCCTTTAACACTCAATTGAGCTCCTCCTCGCTTGGGTTGCACCACGCAAAGCACTGGCACATGTGGTAGCCGTAGGTGATGATGCAAACGGCGAGCGCCGGAGTGGACCATCCCTCATCTTTATCTTCTCTCTAGGAGCTCCGTCCTGTGCGTGCTCCTCTGCACCTACAACCGCACGGCTCGACCCAACTCGCCTCGGCCGCTTCCCTTGCTTCCACTCGTCGTATCTGGCTCCCCCGGCCCTGTTCGTGTCTGCCATTGTCCTCAAGGTAGAAAGAGAGAAAAGTGAGGGCATGTTTGGATCTTTTGCCTCTCCTAGCCGGGCAAAAAGATCGACCGTGATGTGTGTTTGGATGTCTTTGACAGGTTTCTCGATGCCCGCGAAAGCAAGGTTTTGCTTGCTTGCTCAGGAGAGCCGGATCAGCTCTCCTCAGCTGGGCAAGGCGAGCTGGCAAGGATAGGCAAGCAAACCAAACAGGGCCTGAGTGCGGACGTTGTGGGTTGTGGGACCTGCTTGGCGTGGAAAGGCATGTCATCTTTTCTGGCTAAGTCTGGCGACAGTCAATTGCCAATCTTGTTTCTCTTCTCTTTTCATGTGTAAGTCCAATATAATTGAGCAGTACCAACACATTGAAGCCGGCTTAAGAAGATGATAATCATTTTTATCGCGCTCTGTGTTCCAATCTCGTGTTTCATCATGTTTACGAAAATCATGATGCTCATACCGGTATTTACCATGTGTGCAGGCCTATGCTCTTTTCATTACGGTTTATATTCAAATCTAATCTTGCAATTGTCTATTTATTGGATTCCTCATTTATATGCCATGATAAAGAAAAAAACACAAGGGTGCAAGGGAGGCTTCCAGTGGAAGATGAGGAGAACACTGGAGCATCAACGATGGTGTTGATTGTCCATTTCTCCACACACTGGTTGTTTGTTTGTTTGTCGCATATGATAGATGAAACGGAAGAGAAGACTTGCAAGGCACCTCGATCGGTGGGGGGAGCATCGTCTCGCTCGCTCGTCCGTCCATAACGCAGACCATGGTTCTCATGTGTGCCTCGCCTGCCATGCATGTATGCGTCATCAACAGCTAGAAGCCCTGCCGCGCGTTCGCTTTCACGGAAAACCGTCCTGCCGTTTCGACCTCATCTCTAACCCACGCTGGCCCACAGTGGGTCGATCAGTCCTCACACCATCTGGACCCCCTCTCTCGCTTTACAAGACTGTCTATGCTCAACATAGCATATATACCTCTTCCTATCCCTCTCGCCCCTCTCGCTCGCTCGCTCTTGCACTCACTCTCCCCCCGCGACGAGGCCTGTCAGTCCTTCTAACCTATTCGGCTATAGGTTTGATCAATCGATCGTGTTGATTTTGTTAAGAGATTTTGCTTTGTGTGCTTGGATGAGTTGGATCCATCCTTTCCTTTGATGGGTGTGTAGGCGAATTTTCATGTATGTGTGCCTTGCCTTGCGACAGCTTTGGTGGAAGCTAGGATCCATGGACATGACCTCCAGCACCAGCAACACGACTGCCGCGACATCTACTCGCCAACACAACGACCACCAGGTAATCCCATACTTGCTCGCACTGCATGCCTTGCCTACCTTCCGTATGCAGATCGATCCATGTCTACTGTTTGGTAGGGTGCAATGAACTCGATTGATTGGTGATAGGTTTTTTTTTGTCTTTATTTCACTTATTAGCTCTTGATTAATTGCAAGTAGGAGCAGCAGAGTGAGTATATATATGTAGAACAGTTTTGCACACTATCCTAGCTAGCTAGTTGTGCTTTACATATATTGGTTTGTATGCGAATACTAAAGTGATGATGCATGTGTATTATCTATCAATCAATTGTGGACTACCCACAAAACTAATTCCAAATATGGATAGATCGATGATCCATATATTAGCTTTCCCCTAGTCCCAACTATATGTGTATAGGCCACGGAGGGAAGGTTTGCCCGCCCCCCCCCCCCCACCTTATTTTCCTTCATTCCGTAGTTTCAAATTCATTACTCTACATAATGCATCATCAACGAGTTCTATTATATATTCTTCAAAACCTCATAATTTAATTTGTTCGTATGGTTGCGACTCGATTTGGGTGGGGATGGGGGCAATATATAGGATCTTCATAGTTCACATTACAGAATTGCATGATCACAACGGTATAATATGGTGGTGGATCTAGATGGTGGTGAGCCACCATAAATGAGGAAGGACAATGTTGCAAGAACAAGAGAACCAAATGCGGGTGAGATGTGAACATGGGTGTATTAGCATATCAGGTATGGGGGACTCTTGGCATGATTGCCGGTTGCTCCCATTGTCTGACACAGGTGAACAACGGTTGGACTATGTCAGGCGGTGTTAGATGGAGTGGAATAACTGCCAGGAGGCGAGTAGGGATTGATCGTGATAAAAATTAGTGTAAAGTGGATGGACAACTGGACCATTGTATCAAATTAATTGATGGAAATTTAGGTATTAGTACAGCAAAAAAACTGAAGTGGGCTAATGGTCCCCATGGAAGGATGGGCATGAGCGAGGAGCTGAGAGTAAAAATTCAAGTGGCTTATAGTGGGTTAAAAGGTGGAAAATGGGCTGTTCGATTATATATATAGAAGTCCCTAAATTGAGGTGTTAAGCACATGCCAAAAATACCCAAGTGGACCATAGACAGTTTCTATGTATTTAGGCAAGTTTTGACTACATACATGGTAGCATTAGTTAAGGCCATTCAGAAATATGAAAAAAAAACTTACATTCCATTGATTGTGCTATGTATTAAGGTTGGAAATATTTTAATTCAAATCCGTAGATCATACATGACATATGATGTTGGATGATGTATCTACACAGTTCATAGTCTAGTTCTATTTTGCCGTTTGACACATAGCTAGTATATAGTATATCTTATTGAGATGTCAGTGCTTCTTGAATCCGTAGAGAAATGTGACCTTTAGTGAATAATCAATTAGCTTTATTAAACTATTCCTAATTAAAACTCAGCAATGGATCCATCAATAAAGTCGAAACAACACATGTACTGGTAGTGTGTTCCCTCATTTTGAACCCCTACCAAAATCACATGAAGCCATCAAATGATTATGCAGCACGTGTGCGAGCTTAGATACCCTCTCAAATCGCACCACATTTACATCATCATTGCATACTTTTCTTTCAATTGCATCCAAGTTTATACTTAGAATAATCAATCACCTTACCTCTCTTTTTCTGAAATGGACAACACATATCTCTCATAACTCCTTTTCTCTGTGATATGTATGTGCTCTGATCCCTGAAATAAAATTGAAAAGGACGAGATACCAGCCCACTTAATTAGCCTGTTGATTTTGTGTTCGAAACACATTTCTTAGCATTTTTGTATCATACATACACACTAGCACAATAATACAATAATTAATCCTAAAAGGGAATGCATGCTCATGGTTACCACTTGCTAATTACCATAGGAAACCATCACTTCGTTTATTCCATCCAAAAAGTTTTGCAGCAGCAATGCACATTTCGTTCTTCACAGTTTCCATGACAATTAATGAAATAAATGCAATCTCACCACATGCTTATGCTTTTCCTTATATTGATAGAATAATTTGATTTCACTCTTGTTTTGTTTTAAGAAAAACTAACGAACAAACGAGTGTTTCTAGAGCGGATGGAAATCCGATTTTTTTTTACAACATGAGTTTGCTTGGTGATTGAAGGTCCTTCATTCATCTGATTTTGCGCCACCTTCTTTCCCATATCCAATTAATTCTCCCATATATAGATTTACTCTTTTTTTGTTTTTTTTTCACATCAATACAGTTGATATCTATTAGTACTTGTCGCAAATCTATGCCTTGCGATTTATTTGGTGCAGCAGGCCATGGTGGTTCCAAAGGAGGAAGGGAGTAATGTCAAGGCTAAGCAGCGGGCACGAGCAGCGCAACAGGCGGCAGCAACAAGTAGCAATGGCGAGCGTAAGCCGCGACCACAGCACGACGAAGCGCTCACGTGCCCGCGCTGCCACTCCAACAACACCAAGTTCTGCTACTACAACAACTACAACTTGTTGCAGCCGCGCTACTTCTGTAAGGCCTGCCGCCGCTACTGGACACAGGGCGGCACCCTCCGCGACGTTCCTCACGGCGGCGGTAGCCGCAAGAACAAGCGTGCCTCCTCCTCCTCATCTTCTAGCACCGCTAGCAGCTCCACCAAGATGAACAGCACCATGCAGCAACTAATGATGATGATGCCTCCTGCTGCTGCTACGACGGACTTCCCCAACCCGCTCCCTATGTTTATGCCATCAACGGTAGCAGGAGGCAGCAGCAGCTTTGACGAGCACCTGCAGGTCTCCCTGCCCTTTGTGCCGTTGACTGTGCCACCATCCACTGGAGGGCTTCTTGGTGGCAATGGCAATGGGATGGCGATGGCATTTCCTCCATTGCAGCCACTTGATGCTATGCCCATCATGCATGGGCATGGAATGGGTGGCCCAACCACTCGCCAACATGCAACGCAGCTAGTGGGGCCTCTTCAAGAAGTGGGGAATGGTGCTGCCAGCCATGGCGGGCTCCATCAATGGCCGTCGTCACAGTATGGGAGCATCAACGACGGTGGTTTTGCTGCAGGATCGTCGTCGTCTGGAGTGCAGCAGCAGGTAATCGGTGATGACGACGTGCGTGACCAAGATAACAAGGCATCAGTGATGCGCTTTTGGACCAACAACAATGGTGCCAACTAGCTAGCAGGGGTAGTGTGCGGGGCATAGGTGCAAGTGTGCTGTAAACACTAAGTTAATCCACCATGGCAAAGGAGCCAAGCAAGGTTGCCTCACCAACACCAGGGGTTGATCCCCCGTCTATGCATCACACCTAGCCTTTTGTTTATTTATTTTCGACACCAACATGAGAGATTTGAAACAATCATTAATCATCGGCCGATTATGTAGCTAGATGCATGCTTCAAGTTGATGAGTTACAGTCCGCATCTTTAATTAATTCTGTTTAATTGTTTAATTACTGTTTTTAATTATTTAATCTCCCATTACTAGTCTAAAGGATTTTTCATGTGCACTGATTAAGTAGTTCGTGGAAGGATGAAGCGGACTGTTGAACGGTGGTTTGTAGGAAAAGAATTGGTTGCTGCATGCATATACCTTTTTTTGATTGTTCTGTACCTTTTTCAGGTATGTAGTGTATGCAACTATACATTCACCTATTATGTGCATGGCACACAGATTAATATTGCTATATATGAAATTACACAGTGACTGTCACACTTTGGTTAGGCCCAGCGGTAGTTCAATTTCTACTTAAGATATATGCTGTAGATCAGATTGATCAATTTACTAGATAGGTACATATGCATACTCTCTTGCCACACAGTTCGAAAAAAAAAGATAGGTCCTGTATTACAAAGAGGATCCATGATTCAGCTTATAGAGATCGAGTACATATGCATACTGCCCAATACATTTAGAATCTGAAATGTATAATTTTCGACATGTTGTAGTTGTAGTAGCCTATGGCTAAACCATAGTACAATTCATTCATATTACCATTTTAATCACCACACACAAGCAAACATTATACTGCTAGTAGTAGATTGCTCAATCAGCTCGAGGAACAATGAGGATGACTGAGATTGTTAGAGCCCCATCACTCGTTGCTCCTCCTTAATTAGACAACCTAAACAAATCTTGGATTCCACACCACACATGGGGATTTCATCACGTTCCCCGCACAGACACAGGGGTCCGGTTGGCGTTTCAGAGGAGCTTGTAGCCTGTGACCCAGACGTCCGCCGGCGGCGCGGCCTGGACGTAGACGAACGCGGCGCTTTTGCCGGGCGGCAGCGAAGCGAGCGAGCTCGGGAACACGTAGCCGTACCGCGCCTTGTCGACCCCCCACACCTTGCCGGTGAGCTTGGCGATGCCGACGTGGAGCTCGTAGACAGTCTTGAGGGACCTGTTGGTCACCGTCACCGAGTAGCGGTGGTACGTCTTGCCCCTCTCCGTCCACGACGCCGTCGCGTTCTGCGTGATCTCGATGGGCGAGACGTGCAGGTGCTGCTCAGGAGATGTTGGCAGCTGCGATGGTGAGGTCGTCTGGTTGTCGCTCTCCATGTCCATGGCCGTCGTCGTGGAGACTCCTGCTGCGAACCCGCTGGCGCCGTGGCCGGCGGCCAGCCGAGCGAGCACTCCCATGAGCGGCGCGTTGTTGTAGGTGGTGGCCTCCGTCTGCTCGTAGTTGTCCCTCTCGTCGGCGAAGTTGTCGTACTCGTCGGGGCCTCCGACGGTGGCGCCGTCCAGCAGGTTGGGGTTGCCGCCGCGCCGGTGGTACCAGGTCGAGTAGCCGGCCTGGCAGCTCACGAACACCGGGTTCACCTTGACGGACACGATGGAGGCGCCGCGGTGGTGCGCCTGCCGCGGGTACGTCGCGCCGTACCCGACCATGTAGCTCGTCGCCCTCGGGTTGCTCCCCAGGATGTAGTCCACCTTTATATATACCCGCCGTACGTGCAGCGACACGTACATCAGCACGATCAGATATACTTGCAAGTCAACCAACCACGTGGTCGTGACATACATACCTGGGACTGGGCGAACGCCATGAGCTCCGACGGCCGCGCGGACCCTGACGACGGGCACTGCGCGACCTGGCGTGCGGCGGCGAGGTGGTCGGCGTAGGCGGCGAGGAGGAAGGACGCGCTGGTGACGAACTGGATGTTGTTCCAGCTCTGGTGGTACATCATGCCGCCGGGAGTGCGGTGGAGGCTGTTGGAGCCGCCCTTGCCGAGGCAGGCGCAGGCGAAGAGGTCCGCCTTCTGCTTGTACCTGCGCAGCACGTTGGCGTGCGCGCCGCCGCCGCCGGTCTTGCCCCGCAGGAGCATCTGCGCGGCCAGCACCTGCACGCCGGGGTACTTGACGTCCCAGCCGAACTGGTTGATGGACCAGCCCGTGCCGCCCAGCGCGTCGGCGTTGTTGGCCAGGTAGTCCAGGTACCGGCGGTCGTCCGTCGCTTGGTACAGCCACGCCGCCGCCCACAGCAGCTCGTCGCCGTACCCGCTGGACGAGGCGTAATACCGGCGCGCCACGGTGATGCTGCTGTCGTACCGGCCCCGGTACTTGTCGGCGAAATCAAACAGCTGCGACATGCAAATTAAGATACCGATCGATCATGTCCAATCTTCCAATGCCACTGCCACCGATGGGCAATTTTTGTCGATCGTGCGTCGTATGGTATAGTATATGTTACCTGCTTCGAGTGCTGGAGGAGCTGGTTCGCGTAGCCGGGGTCGGAGCGGCGGAACACGAGCGAGGCCGCCGCCATTGCCGCCGCGGTCTCGCCGGCGAGCTCGGACCCGGGGTTCTGAGGGTCGAGCCGGTACGCCCGGCGGCTCGTCGTCATGTCCTCCGGCCGCATCCAGCAGTCGTGGTCCGAGTCGCCATCGCCGACCTGTCAGCAGGTAGCATAGCAGCAGCTCAGAATTCGAATCCCGCAGTACGTGTCGGTGGCGTCTGCTGACCAGGTAAAAGTAGAACCCAACAGGACGCTACCACACATGCGCATGCAAGTGCAGCCGTGCAGGTGCACTCGAGTGGCCGGGCCGTGCGATCAAAACCAAGCGACCTCACCTCTCCGTACAGCACGTTGGGCTCCGGGTGCGCCTTGACGAAGTAGTCCGTGCCCCACCTGACGGCCTCCACGGCGTGCCCCAGCTCGCCGGCCGCCGCCATCTGGTCGCCGTACTCGAGGATGCTCCACGACATCATGGTCACCGTGAACGCCATCGGCAGGCCGAACTTGACGTTGTCGCCGGCGTCGTAGTAGCCGCCCACCAGGTCCACCTGCAGGCCGGGGGTGATTTGTAAATGCTGGCCAAGGTTTCCAAATGCAGATCGTCGACAAATAAAACACGGAGCAAAGATGGTAAATAGTAGCACAGAACAGTATCTCATCTCATCAGTGAGAGAGCAAGAAGAGCAGGTTGGGGTTGATATGGGTATATATATAGATAGATATCAAGTAAAAGAAATCCTCTGTTGCATTGGTACGCACCCCGTTGGCCTTGCCGTCGAGCAGGCCGGAGTTGGCGCGCCAGGCGATCCTCTGGCTGGCGGGGAGCCGGCCGGAGCGCTGCGCCTCGAAGTAGAGGATGCTCTTGCTCAGCGCCTTGCCGTAGTCGTGCCCGGCCGCCACGCACGCCACTTGCGCCGCGGCGGCGAGCACCATGGCGAGGCCAAGAACGGCCGCCATTCCTCCTCCTCCTCCTCCTCTGGCCATTATTGCCGAGAGCCCAGCCAGAGAAGCTAGCCGATCGAGGAAGGAAGGGAGGGGAGCAATGGAAGGGGGAGTGATCGTGATCGGCTCTGGTGGAAGCCGTGGAGGCCGGCGAAGGTGTATTTATAGCCGGAGCCGGAGGGAGGGGAAGATCAGAGGCCAAGAATCACGCGAGGATCGGAGACGGCGTGGTGCCTGGGAATTAAACCACCACTCCACCAGCAGTCCCCGGACTAGTCTACTTGTCATTTGCTTGCTGTGATCCTCTGCAAATCTTGGCACTCTTTCTGAGGCAGTAGTAAAAACGCAGGCCCGATCGCCATTTCCGGGCGAGGATAGCGATATTCGTCACTCGATCCCCTAACAGTCGCCGTTACGATAGGATGGATAGGCCATTTCAAAGTGGCAACGGTAAAAAAAGAAAACATTAACGTTAGGGGACCAATAATGGCGCGCGGTACGCGAACATGGACCTGAGCTCATCTGAACTGAACATGGCCATCCGAGTAGAGGAATGGAGGCATGGCCTATGGCCACGACCATGTGCTTGTTGCCATCCTCTTCGCCTCGCCCTGCCGCCCACTCCCAGTCCCAGGCTCCCAGCAGGGCAAAGTCCATCTCCGGAAACTGACGAGGCTTTCCTGCGTTCAGTTGCAGACGAGGGGAATCGGTCAAATCACAGGCCGTTTTCTGAGCTCTGATGAAGTGGAAGCGGGTGGAAGGCGACAGGCCTTGGCCGTTGGCCCCCACACCTTTACTGCATATTTCCTGTGTCTTCATCCCGCTCAGATCAACCCGATGCTGCTGAACATGTTGACTGATCAGGCCAGAGCTTCAGACTGTTCTCTTCGATCGAGAACGCCTAGATCTTAAAGCTGTGCATATGAAGTTTGTATGAAGTGGTCTTGTTTGCGGACGCACATGCATTCCTCTCAGGTCTGAATTTTTTTCCAAGCAAGTCTTCATCCCATGAACAGCCGAATCATATCCATGCATCTCACCCATGTCGTGAAATCCTGAACCTGAACACGCGGAGCAGCATTCCCGGTAGGCTCGGGCTCCTCAGTTTTCAAACCACAATCTACTGGTTTCTTGGCGTCGATCGGCGGCAGTAGTAAAGCATGGCGACCGTCAGTTTGGCTTCTTCTGCGAGGCTTTATTACCTGATGAAACCTGTATGCATGCGTAGCGTAGCAGTTGGACGTGAAGCCGGCTTTGACCGGTGGCAGCAGCAGCAGCAGCAGCAGCGCTGGGTCCAATGCCCAAGAACAGAGTGCACGTACGAGAACCTGGGGGCCGGGCCGGGCGAGACGCAGGGAAGAACCGTGCCGTGCGGAGTCCGTGTACATAACATAGATCTGGACGTGAACGGCACGTGAGGGGTCTAATTTTCGTACCCGTAGTAGGGAAGAAGAAGCGTGCGGAATGTGCGGATGGGTTGACCACACACAATGGCGCAATAGAGTTTATGGACACTGGCTGGTGAGGCTCTACCCGATTGCTTGAGCAGCGAGCGATTCCTGGCATATGGAATGGAGGTGACAGATGGAGCCGTACGTGCAGGAATTAATCTCATCTCTCATCTCGTGAGAGATCAGATCAGAGGTCCCTGCATGCATGCATGCATACATGGATTTTGTCAACTCGACTCCCTCCGGTACGTAACGGCCCCCGCCTGATCGTGATCGATGAGAGCTGGGAGAGAGAGATGGAGTCGCGAAATGGATCGCTCAATTCCGGCCGGGTGTAGCGCCCGGAAGCAGGGGAGGCCTGGTTTCACGGTGACCGTGCGCAGCTCTAGTAAATAATAAACCTGTAATAAAAGCTGCTGCTGCTGCTGCTAACAGCCAATATATATGCCACAGTCATCCCATCCGTCGTGCACTCCTGCTGCCCCGGACAGACACCCCTGATTCCGGCGCAAGCAGCGCAACCGCCCGCCCAGCGTTCCTTCCCCAAACTCAACTCTCTTCGTGGATCCGCCGCCGCGTCCAGACTCCAGAACGGCCTCCTGGCCGGAGGAGCCCTTTGACCGTGAATTGCCTCGTGGCCAGCCAGGCCCATGATTTCTGCTGCCCCGCGCCCGATTCACGCCTAGTCGAGCGCACGCCACGCCTGCCGATGCCCGTCTGCTTGCTTCCTCCGCTTCAGCAGCCGCAGAATAATAATCACAGATCACTCGCCCTCTGCGGCACAACGGGTCACACCGTGACTAAGTTTGTCACGCCACACTCGTGATAAATTTTGACTACGTTTGAATTTAGATTAAAATTTGATAATAACACACGGGAATGAAAAATTTATTGTTTCATCAAATTTTGATCTAAATTTAAACGTAATCAAAATTTGACATAAGTGCGGTGTGGCAAACTGTGGCATGCAACCAAACAGACTCTAAGTTTGCCATGTCACACTTATGGTAAATTTTAACTACGTTTAAATTTAGATCAAAATTTGATGAAACAGCGTAAATTTCTCATTCCCGGCCAAATAACACGCAGGAATGAAGAGTTTATTGTTTCATCAAATTTTAATCTAAATTCAAACATAATTAAAATTTGCCACGAGCGCGGTGCAGTGGCAGGCAACCAAACGGAACAGGCCCGCCGTCTCTCATCTCGCCCGCCAGCCACCACCACCTGCCACGCCAAGAGAGAGCCCAGCCCGCCACCACAACTCTGGGCCCAATTTCATGTTGCCAACAACTATAACACCGTAACCTCAGCTCTGACCTGTGTAACGTACTGAAAAAAGAAGAAAAAAACACTGTCCTTGGCCAAGCCAGGAAAAAAAAAAAAGCTAAACACAAACATCTGCGCTGGACCATTCCTATAACTGCAAGACAAACTGTCTACTTCTGTAGCAAGTACAGTACAAAGAGGTCCTGTGGCCCTCGCAGTCACCCAGCTGTGAACTTTGCATCCACCATTCCTTGCCAGCAATTCCCATTCCATCTGGCCAGGGCTACACCAGCCGACTGTTTGTTCCAATGCTACAAAGTTCCTTTTTAGTGGTGGCGGAGGCCAGTCACGGACACAGACAGGATAGAATGCACAGTTAGATTTGCCGCAGCAAGCTTTACGCTACATGAGAGTTGACAGCCCCGCCTCTGAACCTGGACAGGGCGGGCTATGAAACTAGGTTCACTACGATTTCTCTTCGTCTGATTGAGATCCGTTGAAGGTGTCAGCGAAATACTCGACTGCAAGAAGAAGAAGAAAAGGATGGGAAAACTCATGGTTAGGCAAGGCTGACGCATTTTAACTCTCCAATGGGATGCATCAAGCGAGGAGGATCACAGTTACCTATGTCATCCTGATCTGGGGAATCGAGCAAGATGTCTGAATCTGAAGGCAGGAAAGGGGTGCCCGTGTAGTTCTCGAGCACTTCCAGATCTGATTCAAATAGCAGAAAATGTCTCATTGACCAGAGAGGAATACACATGCGCACACAAATAATTTGCTACATGAATTTGCATGATAGGCGTTGTGCGTTTAAGATTCTACCAATACCATATGTAGTTCATTAAGACAATAATGCGCATTAAAAACAAGTGCATTTCTAACAGACTATTGCTGTTTTGTGTTTTCCTTATCTTTCTTCACACATAAATATATCAATGCATTCCATTACTACAATCAGCAGCACAACATTATCCAAGTAGAGTAGAGTATATGTTTTAGTTTGGAAGACCTCCATTTAAAACTCCCTCAAAGTATGGTTAGACTCCACTGAGCCCTCTAAACTCTAATGTATGTTTTGGTTTACTTAACCTCATCCTTTTTATTAATCCGAGCCGTCTTTCACCCTTCCCTCCTAACAAATCATGGTTTTGGTAACATGGGTGCGAGTCTACAAGGTTTTGCCAACTGAGATAACATGTATCAATGACTATGCGCTTATACTATTCTAATGGCTCAGCCTCACTGTTCCTTGGCGTGAAGTTGTGCCACTAGGACAGCAACCGCACAAGTCCATGGATGGCACAAGCTGCCACTTGGTTGTTGCTATTGTGTTGGTGACACATAAAAGTAAGGTTTGCAGGAGATTTTGGCACAATGCTGTTTGGTCGGTATATATCAAAGTGCAGTGGCCAAATGGTTTAAAATTCTTAGCATGTAGCAAAAGCGAACAGTATGTCCAACCATGACCTGATGACCTGTTCAATTTTCCCGAGGAATCAAATGACCTTGGCTGGTTAAGCATTCAGGCGGCCTTCATACTTGGAGAAAGCACATAAACTGATTTCCAGATAGTAAAAACCTAGAACGGTTTAAGTGAAAACTATGAGCCCAGAACATTACCTCCCAAGCTCATCAAATCTGCTGTTAGATCAGAAAGGCTGAAATTCCAGAGCTGTCCTAGGGATCTGATGGAGTCTCTTGATGAGCCATCTGGTCCTAATTGCAGAGGTTCAGCATCCCCTACATCAGATGCAAACGTTGAATCTAGCGCTGATACATCCATGGTCATCCCTGGTATCTCCGATGGCGTAAAAGGAGCATGATTGCTTGACGCTGCTGACGAGGGACTCACAGCCATCTCAGATGACATAGCACTGCCGGTAGCACCAGCGTGTGGTGCTTCAGGCGCACCATTGTCCACAGCCATGCTGCAACAACACAAAAGTGACCCTATAAGAGCCAAGAATGTGAACAGTTTGTCCTTTAGGCAGTCCCTTTTTTTTTAAGACATCAAACTAGGGAAATAAATAAATAAATACATAAATAGAACAATCAGCTTGACATGAAGCTTGATGAAGGGAAAAAAATTGGAGAAATGCTGGGGCCAAGTCAGCAAACCAATGGATAGCAATATGTGCCATTACTTCAAAGTGCAAATGGTATAGGAAACACGTGCTCTGTGTCTGTTCTCTGGGCAGGCAACTGGGCCTAATGGAACCGGCCAGTCCAATAGGCCCACTCAGCACAGTCGCCTGGCCATAGGCCCATAGCAATCTATCTGCATAGGATTCCTATACAGAGCAATTAGAGACTGTATAGGATTCCTATTCCAGCATGTGGAAGATGGAAAATGCAGGACATGCTTTAACTATTCGATAGACAGGAAAAGCACTCAGAAGGTACGACCAAATACAAATAATACTCAGAAACATGATTAAACAGATACAACTTATAATGAAAAGTTCAGAATTTTGGAGAGAAAAACTGAGATAATAGTAATACTTACTCATTTCCGGAGTTCATGCGAATTGGATGATAACCACCTGGCGCAGGGATTCCATTAACCAGACCACTGGACAGACCACAGGCCATTGGGTCCATGTGAGGCTGGCCTGGAGCAGGCATGATAGGCTGTTGAAGTACTGGATAACCCATTGGTAAATTGCTAACTGCATTGGAACAAGGTTTTCATTAGATAGGAACAGTAATGGTACTTTTCTCCATACATGTGTAAATCAGTCAATGATTACAGCTGCACTTAAACCGTTGCTAAACCATAACCATGTGTTTCTATGAACAAAGCATTTTGGTGCAGAAAATATATCTTACTAGGATAGCTTACAAAATGGACAGGGGTAAAAGTATTAATCTGCTAAGCAGGGATAAAGCATTAAAGTAGCAGATTATATATTGATAAGGCAGCTTAAAATGAAACATGGATAGCACTATCCTTTTCAAGCGGGGATAAAAGTATTAATTTGAAACATGCACGAACTTAACTAACATACATAAAATAGTAAGACAGTCACTGGACAATGCACAGCACAGTAAATGGAGGTTTATCAATAGTGCAAGCCAGATTTCTGGATAACAAAAGCATGACAGTTGCCTACGTTGAGTCAACGTTGCACCAAGAACTAAGACCAAGAAAGATAAGGAAACTGTCTAATAAAAAATGTGCACGCTTCAAGTTGAAGGCAAGGGCAGTACACTAAAGCTAAGGAAAACATGAAAAAAAAAACTTGAACAGATGCCTATTAACGTAGCCACGTACAGAATATACTTATAAACACGGACATTACCTGGCATATGATGAATCCCATTTTGTATTGGAGCCAATGGAACATTTGGAGGTACTGGATATTTCATTAAATTGTACTGGTGTTGTAACAGATGATTGAACAAGATGATCTGCCTTTTCAATTTCAAACGTATATAATAAGCCCTAAAGAACTCAGAATTCTCTTCTTCAAGTTTCTGCCATACTGAACACAAACAAAGCATTAAACAGAATGAGCAGTAGAACTTGAGAACTCAAATGGGTACATCTGCATGCTTATAATAACCATAAATTTGTAATGCGTCATCATATAGCAAAGGTTGAGTTCAGAAAGCATACAAAATGTTCATTTGTGCGGCCATTTACAGATATATATCAATCATCATTGATCAACAGGGTAAATGCATGTACAAATCAAGGAGAAACTGCACATTTATATTGAAAAAAATTTGGTCGTTAATGTGATAGAGCATGGTTATCTAAGACCGAGTAAGACAAAATGTTGATACTTCAAGTGGTAAGACAAAATGTTGATACTTCAAGTGGTACTGCCATATTTTTCATAACCAATGCTTAAGCATGTGAAAACAAAACAAAGATTGACATAAATGTCACACCAAAAGCTCAGTGTTGATACAAAACTAGGATACATGGATATCATCACCAACAGAATGTGAGACAGTGAGAACAACACCTAAAGTAGTGAAGCCAGGCTCTATTCTTGCACGAGTAGAAAGAGTCCTAACAACTTCTCCTTTGTTCATGTATAGCTGTAGACAGCGCTCAATCAAATTCTGGACCTGCAACAGGATGTATAGTCCAGTTAGTGGCCAAAGAGTAAAACTGTCAATGTAGTGGGATGCCATCTGGTGGCTAGAATGCTTACAAGTTCAATGTCTTCACGAGAGACCTTCTTGTTGTCATTATTAGCTACTGACAAGGAACCAGAATCTCCTGCAGGTGCATCAGTGGCCATTGGATTTGATTGCTGACTTTGCACTTCATTCGTAACTTGTGCTGATGACTGCAACTCTGTCGTGCTCTGAATATCCTGCAGAAAAAAATCTTTAATAAGCAACGTAATTCAACTGACCGATAAAGACAAATGGGGGCAAAATGCACAGTATATCAGCAAGATTTTGATAAATAGGGGCCCTATCATTAAAGAGGGAATCATAGGCTATGGAACAAAATGACGGATCATTTAAGCAAGATGACACAATTTCATGATTTGATACCACATCAGCTAAATATATATGTGTATCCCTACCATAAAGCATGTATCTTCAGTGCACATACTGCTTTATTTCATTTCAAGTGCAAAATTTGAATACTTGCTCCTGTGTAAGCAATCCACAGAACATCCCGTTACCAAAAAAAAAAAAAAAAAAGTTTAGGATGCAATACAAACTGTATGCATATATCAGTAGCAGCCTGCTGAAGGAAGAAAAAACATCAACTTGCACCCTATAAAATCAACATGCCACCATTTTTACTGTAGATGTTTAAAAAAAGGTACCACGTCTGAGTAAAGAATGAAGGGCTGAAGGCAATAGCGAGCAAGCTCACCTGAGAATCCTTCATTGCAGCTTATATAACATAAAAAGAACTAAGTCCTGGGAGCAATGCTTTCCTGACAAGAAAAAAACGACAGTGGTTATGCTTGAGTTCATGTAAAATGGTGTAATATTTCAGTACGGAGAATTATAGCAAAAAAAACATCTATATTACCCCCCAAAAATGCTTTTTTCCTGCCGCTGCTGAGAAACTATCGTATCAGCTACCCGATTTTTATGTTATTATAGCAAAAAATTTCACAATTTTAATCAAACAAAATCAGGCATGAGTAACTTAATGCAGAGAAATGCAGTAGCATGGCTATTAAAAATACAATTAAGAGACATTCCATCGCCGTTTATGCGTTAAAACGCTATACGCCGGCGCTCTAGATCTGGAACGCTAGAACGCCGCTCTACGCCTCTACCCACGGCTGTCCACCGCCACCCCCACGAACCGTCTGCCGCCGCCAGGTGAGGCAATCCCCTGCCTCGTTGCTGCGCGCGCCAGCGGTCCTCCGCCGCCACCCAGTTGCGCGCGCCCCTGCCTAGTCGCCCGTCGCCGTGCCCCTGTCCCAGGCCGCCGGTGCGGAAAACTCACCTCGCTCGTCCAGCGCGCTCGCCAAGTCGCCAGCGCGCGTCCTCCGCTTCGCCGCCACCTAGGTCCGCCTGGCCGCCACTCTCCTGGGCCTGCGCGTCCGCCGCTCCCCTGGCTGGAAGTGGTCTACCTGTGGCTGGGGCGCTAGTTCGCCCGCAGACGAAAGGAAGGGGGCACGGGCACGGGAGATGGCGGCCGCGTATCTGTAAGGCTCTGTCTGGTTCTGCAGTGGTCTAGGACTTGCGACAGGGGGTCAGGGAGTATGACGGGAGGTGGATGGGATGCCCGGCCGGCGGCGGCACTTGGCGCAGGGAACGGGCTCGACGGGCGGCGGGCGCGGGGTTTTGAGGAAGACGATGAATGGCCGAGGCCGGAGGGAACGGCTTGATTTTTTTTTCCCTCCCTTATCGATGGTCTACCGGCCAAGCGTTCTTCCCATGCATGTTTTAAAGCATCTAAATAATTTCGTTTTGTATTTTTTATTGTCATAAATATCTTTAAAGACAAGTTGGTACCGTTCATATATACAGTACAATAAAAAAAGTGTTATACCATCCTCTTGCTTCAACATATCATTGTATACACAATTTTAGACGATTCAAGAAATTATTATGAACATACCATCCTTTAAACATACAAATGCACAGTACATTGTTTGGAGGCTAATGGATGGTTTGGTAGCTACGCGACAACGGCACAGATGCAGTTTGGCTTGGCATGACAGCGTGTGTGGTGGCTTGGCAACTAGCGTGACCTCTTAACCATGTGGTTATACTGCGGCGGCAGATGTGTTTATTATAAAGAAGAAAGATATAATTTTACATAATATACTCTTTATTTTATAAGATTAATGGCTCATACGCCAAGCCCGATGCAATCAATTGGTTCTAGAAGATAGAAGATAGGGTGTGCTTATATTTTCATAGCCGGTAATTAGAATTTAGAAATAAAAAACACCCATATGATATGTAGGTGTAACTACATCGCCTAGGCTATGTGTGTTTCTCGAGCCTTATCATTGTATCCTCTACTTCATCAAAAACCTTCGTATAAGAGTTAACGATGTTACAGAGCACACGCTACCATGTGCTAAGAACGCATAAAAGAGGCAATTTGTTATGACATTCTAGGATTAGCCTTTAGTATTGTAGTTGTGTCTAAATACTCTAAGATTTTGCTGGCAGACCTCAGAACCACTTAGGTTCCCTCCACTCTAGTGAAAAAAGGACTGCACTTAATTCCCTTTGTACACAAAAGGCACGACGTCAATGTATCAATTAAAATCGTGCGGGATGCTATGACAATCATAATAAATATACTTAGGATAGGAGCTAAAAGGCTATTTGTTTTGTGGCAAATCATGATCAGATTTTGGCCATGACCATTGACAAACACGCAATATATTTGTTATGGCTAAATTTTGCTACAATTTTTTTAATAGATCTTAGCCCAGCTTATATAGAAAGCCACCGAAAAAGTCTCGTTGGGGCTGCTAGCTTTACAAGCATCCACAACAATCCAAAACCGCACATATCACCTAAAAACACGAGCAAAACCCCAACCAGACCTACAAGTCTAACTACCACCTTTTTACCATAGAGCTAACTATCGAGGTTACAACCGAGATAAAAAAACGAAGAGAGCATGCGCACAACATGGAGGAAATTGCAGCCCCACGGGGAGTTCAACGATGATGGCGGTTACTCCTCTACCAATCCGCGATCCCTTTTGCCACCTTGTCCAAGTCCTCTTGGAGCTCCTCCATCAAGTTCTGTAGCTTCAACCACTGTTTTCGCATACCCAATCAATTGGTAAGATAAACAATAATTTTGGATTTGAAATAAGAACATCATTAAACACCCAATTATTCTTTCCAAAGCGCCCAGAAACACTGGACACTATGACGCGCCCATAGGACTTGATCACACTCGTTTGATCCGTTACACGACCCAGCTCTCGGAAAAGATGCGGGGATTATTCTCCACTTGAGGGTATCTCTCACCCAACACCAAGTCACTCTAGCAACAGAAAAAGGATGTGGCAACCAGTTTCAAGCTCCCCGCACAGTTTTACCGGAAGGTGAGACTTTCCATTTCCTAACTGTCTCTCACTGCCATCCAGATCAAGATTTTGATTTCGAGTGGCAAATTAACGAGTTCCCCGCACCCCCTGGGATTGTCTATCTATTGCACCTCCATTCAAAATATATTTGTATAAAGATTTGTTTTGTGAATCCCCCTGATTTCTCAAGTTTCCAAACTACTCTATCTGTATGTATACTCTACCAGGTCACACCCTACTAGATGTTTCATGTACCATATCTCTCCACTCCTTGAGGTCATTTTCAGTCAATCTTCTGAAGTCAAATAAAATTCCAGTCTCTTTATATCATATACGCTTGTGCCGCTGAAATTTATTTATTCTCGCAAATACCATATATACATACATCTGGATAGCAAATTGTGAGTGGGCAATTTTTTGCCTATATATAATCTGCAGCCATAAACCAAACACGGGCTAATTGAACAGAAGGGAGCGGCCGAAGAAGGAAGGAAATTAAAGGCGGCGGGCCATCACGTGATGCGCGCTGATGCATATCTCCCGTGCCCCCCGCCCTCTTTGCTTGGGGTTTCGGCGACGGCGCGCGGCTTTCTGATGGGCAGCCAGCAACGACCAAGACGTATACGTGCGAGTGACTGGCTTGCCTTGCAGCTCGAACAATCGCTGGACGACGACGCGTCGTCCCAGCCAGCAGCGTATATATGGCCTGGTCGCCATTGTATTATTGGATGGACAAGAAGGAGACGTAGTAGAGACGACGCATACATATGTGCGTGCTGGACTGGACGATTGTTGTCGTCGTTTGGTGTGAGTGACGACGACGGGTCGATCGGCGACAAGGATCTCAGATTCTCAGCCGCTGCATTGCATGCACTAGTTCGTCTCCGCCGCGGGTACGGTGGCGCGCGCGGCCATCCCAGCGCGGCAGCGCGTGCGACTAGTGAGTGCATGGCTGCCACGGCGGCCACGTCGATCGGGCGTGGCTGCTGCGGCTGCGGCTGCGCGCGGCTGTTCTGTTGTGTCGTTTTCGATCGCCTCCGTCGTCCTGTTAATTCCATCTTCTTCCATCGGTTGTTGCTCTTCTATCGTCGGCCGTCAGATAATGACAATACTACTGTATACATGTACGTACTTACTATATAGGCACAGGCGCAAAGTTAAGCCCGCTCGCTATAGTCCCTACTGATGGTACTGATACTGAAGTCATCGCCGCCGCCGCTGCAGCAAATTAAACTCGTAACGACACGAGCTTAAACCTGAAACGAGCATCTATCACATTACTCATACCAATAATTAAGTACAGCCCCAACCACTAGCAATGATTGATTTGGCAACAAACCTAGTACCGACAGGGAGACGATGCCTGGCACTGCCGGGAAGCGTCGTCATCCATGATGATCCATCCCGTGCCGTGGTCCTGCTCCATCGCTACTACAGAAGTACGACACAGTAACATTGACCCCTCCGGCCCTCTCCTATCGTCTCAGCTTCTTCAATTATTGGAAAAAAAATACGAGCCAGCCACTACATTAATTACACATGTTGAGAATTCCGGCATTTTAATAATTTTATGAGTAAATTGCACATCATGTCCTTAAGTTTATCCCACCTTCCCATCCAGTTCCATGTTTCCCTCTATTAAGCTGTCATCCAAACTGAGCCGGCTAGGCAAATTTCGCCAGCGTGGACATGCCACCGTGGCGGCTGGCTGTTGCAAGCACATGGATGTGATGGAGGCGGAGCCCGGAGCCGCTTCTGACAGTCCCGCTAGGGACCGAGCATCGAAGGTTCGAGGGGAGGCCGAAGCTGCCTCCCACGGTCCTGCCGGTGGCCGCATGCCGCCTTCTCGTAGCGCGGCGTCCCGATTCTCCGACCTATCCACGCGCCGGTCCATGCCACGCCGCGCGCCTGCGGCTCTGCCTCGCCGCCTCCCAACGGTCGGTGTGCCGGTCAGCGTGGTGCCCCGAGCCCTCGACCCAGCGTCCGCTCGCCTCCTCGTGGCCGCAAAACGTGGGAGCAGAGGCGAGGCGGTGGCTGCCATTGCCGCCGAGGGGGTAAAGCTTGTGCCACCACCGCATCTGGCCTCCTCCCACCACGGTAGGAAGCGCATCATGCTTGCCAAGCCTCCTTCCCCCCTCAACTCTGGATCGGCCTCCTCACCTCCATCCACCCCAACGACGAGCTCCGCCATTGCTGGCCTCACCCCCAACGTGGAGAGCCACCCTCCGACGTCCCTCTCATTTCCACAGCTCCACCGTCGTACTCGCCTTCACCCCGTGCAGCTCTTGCGCGAGCCAGCTCTTGCGCGAGCCAGCTCCTCCGTTCCGCCCCGCCCTTAACGTAACCGAGTCGGCACCGCCACCCTCGGTCCACATCCGCATTCTTGCTCCTCGTTTCTTCTCTTGTGTCAAGACTAGGCTGGAGAGGACGAGGGTGATGGGGAACACCTTCCCCGACCGGCTTCGCGTTGTCGTCTCACTTCGCCGCCTCGTGGCTGCGCCGCGCGATCGTGCCTTTGCCTCGCCGTTCGCCGGTGCGCCAGTCCGCGCAGCTGCCTTCCCGCCGTGCAGTGCCCCAATCCCTTGACCCGGTGACCCTGCGTCCGCCCGCCGCCTCATGGCCGGGTTGTAAGACCGCGCCTCTGTCCCGCCGCCTCCCACCTGTTGGCTCACGCGGTTGGCGTGGGCGATGCGTGTGGCACAGCCACGGTGGTGAGGCTAGACCGCACGGGGGAGGGGCAGCGGGGAGGGGATGAGCACGGAGCCAGGGGTGGGGTGGACCGGCATAGGGGGCTCGGCGGGGCAGCGCCGATGGCGAAGCGGGTCAGCCCCAAGTCACCACTATGTTCTTGCAACAGCCAGCTGCCGCTGCGGCATGTCCACGCTGGTGAAATTTGCCTAGCTGGCTCAATTTGGATGGCGGCTTAGCAAAGAAAAGAGTTTATGGACTTGAATGTGCACTGTTGAACATCATGGACTTAGATGTGAAGAGAGAATAACTTTAGGCGTGCGTAACTGATGAGAGAGAGAGACTGGAGACACACATATGGAGTATATCACTGCATGTTGTGCTGTACCGGCCGCATAGAATATATATCCTGTCCTAGTCTTAATTATTCTTTTCTTCTTCTTCTACTCTACCACCTGCAGCAACGTCCCCCCGAGCTCGACTAGGAACGAGACCACGTTTGGATCACCCAAACTAATTTTTAGCTTTAAGTAAAAAAATATCTAGCTAACAATAATTAGTTAGCTAAAAAATAGTTTAACATGCTTTTGATACTTCAGCTAATAGATGATTAGATTCTTCGTAGACATGTCATTTTCCACGATTAGATTTCCACGATTAGCTGCCATTAGCTTGGTGAAGTGTGGGCTGTTTGGACAATCGATCGCTAATTTTTAGCAGACATTTTACTTGGAGGCATCCAAATACGGTTATTTCCTGCAGGTCAGAGAACATTGCCGGTCCTATCATTGGTACGTACTGTACAATAAGCTTCCTTGCTTGGGAGCAGAGCAGAGCAGGAAATTCAATTAAAGGAAAGCAATTAATCGTGGCTCATATATAGCGTGCGTGGGCGTGGCAGCTGGCTCTAGGGCAAACTAAGTCTAAAGTCAATGGATGCAGCTTATGGACGGCCGGCCGGACCACACCATCCGCCGATCCAACAGTGTGTCATGCGGTGTCGTCGTCATGGTCATGGCCCGCGCGCGCACCACGGTGTGCCGCATCTCGGCCGGATTAATTCTCGGTACGTACGGTTCACGCACTATGCCGGCTGCCGTCACAGCGCTAGCTCAGGACCAGGGGCCCGGGACCGGACGTGGTGCCCGGCCAGGAGCCGCTGCTGCATGCGCTATGAGAGGAGAGGCGATGGCAGGGAGAAGAAGAGTGAGGCGGCGGCCGGGCCGGGGGACGACGGGACGGATCGGATCGGCCCTTGCGCCTCGCCAAGGGGCCGGGTCAGCCCGCGGCCATTGCGAGAGCGACGGCGAGAGACACGGCTGTACGTGTTCCTTTGGCGGCATGCTTGCGGCTTGGGAGCGGCCGGCGTCGCGCTCTGTCTCTGCCTCCGATAGGCGATAGCCATCTCGCTCTCCCGCCAGTAGGATGGGCGGGCGGCAGTGCGTGCGCGGTCCAATGCATGCATGGTACGGTGATGCCAGCGCGGATCGGAGGGAATCACCGAATCAGGCAGGATCGTCTCGACCGACGACCGGGGCATGGGGCCATGCCATCCATATATGGGGCTGCGGCTGCAGCTGCACTGTCGAGCGAGCGAGTGTCCCCGGCAGCTCCCCGCCTGCTCCGCTCCCGCCGGCCGGCCGGTGACGATCGCGCGACGCCCCCCCCCCCCCCCCCCCCCCGCGCGCGCGCTCGATCTCTGTCACCGCGCACCATGCGTGGCTAGCTTCAGATATCCCAGCCAGCGCTGCTGCACGCATCGACCGTCGTCGTCGTCGTCTAGCTCGTCCGGGTACGGCCGGCCGGCGGATTAGGATTTTTATTTGGGACCCGGCCGGGTGGTGGTCTGCTGGTCCCTGCGCACTTACCTACAAGCTGTGTGACACCGACGGACCTCATCGGCCGCTGCCGCTGCCGATGGTGATGGATGGTACGTTGTTCCATTCCATTCCATCGTTCATCATCACGTATCACCCGGACGGAGTCGTCGAATTCCGCGGCTCGCTACCGTCCAAACTCCAAAGCACGCAAGAGCCAAGAGGACGGTGGTGACGGGGTTAGTTGACAAGGAGAGCTAGCTGCTACTAGCGGCGCTGCCTAGTACTCGACCGGACCCCGGCCCGGCCCGCCGCACATCAGGCGCACGCACAGCGACGGCGACGGCGACGGCGAGCGATCGACACGCGGCGGTGGCGCGGCGGGCGGGCGTGGCCACCACGGGCACCACTCGCCCCGGCAGGCGACGCCGGACGGATCCGATGCCGATCCGGCGGGCGGGGCCGGCCGGGAAACGGACACGGACGCCTCTGTTGCGTAGTACGTACGTACATACGCTCGGGATCGAGATCCATTAATTGGCGTCGTCCATTTTCCTTCGTTCCTTTCTTGCCTGATGGATTAGTGCACTACAGTACGCCCAAGCTGCTTTGTCCGGGGCCCTCCTCGCTGTACGTACGCCCCGCGCGCGGTGGAATTGATTTGGAACAGCTAGCGACGGGCCCTTTGCTGTCCGGAGCCCTGCTTCCTGTACACTGCCTGCGGAATAGATTAATGCTATATCTCTTCCGCTAGTTTATTTTTAACTAAAATGCGATAAAAAAAAGCACTCTGTATACACACCAAGACGGGGTTGTTTTTTTTTAGATCAGACTGTTATTGGGCCGTTTTATCTGTTGCGGGCCGAGGCCCTTGGCAGAGTGCACGCCTCGCGCCAGTCCAACTCAAAAAAAAAAAAAGGATTGGAATAATTTTTGGACAACAGGAAAAAGCTCCTCGCGAGGCCCAGCCCAGCACAACAACTCTGATGATTTCCTACGTAGCCCACCCAAGGCCCAACGCCCAAAACCCCCAAGCGCACCAGTTCGGGGATCGTCGGCTGGTGCCGTGGCGGCGGCGGCAGACCGGAGCGAGCGGAAGGAGCCAAATCACATCTTCCGACGAGGCAGGGTCAGAGAGATGCCGCTATACGACTGCATGATGCTGGTGAAGCCGCTGGTGGCCAGGGAGGTCATGGCGGAGCTCGTGGCGCGGGTCGCGCGCCGCGCCTACCAGCGCAACGGGGTCGTCACCGACGTCAAGTGCTTCGGCAAGGTCAACCTAGGCTACGGCATCAAGAAGCTCGACGGACGCCACTACCAGGTCCGCCGCACCCCGCTCCTCTTCTCTGATTCGTCTGCCCTGCCGGCGGGGTGCATGCTTTGTTTTGGCTGGATGGTGTTCGAGGAAATGCCTCAGGGGACTGTGAGCTCGTGGGTTTCGAATTTATGTATGATGATGGTGATGATCTGGTGCTGTCGATGGTGCCTTTGACTTGCTCGACGAAATGACCGCCCAAATAGATTAGGCCATTGGGTTCTTCGGTGTTTGCGGGCATGGGTCCGAGTGCAGATGACACCAGTTTTGGTCTTAGGAAGCTTAGAGAACAGCACCCAAATGCATTGTCTCACGGGATAGTATGCCATTTTAACTAGTATGATTTAACTAATAAACAGCCAAAGAATTTAATTCTGAACCTTCTTGTACTACCCTGCAGTGCAGTATTCTGAAATTGTATATTGCTTTGAATACGGTCTCATCAGTTTGGCTTCCGTGCTTTTTTTTTATAGAGCAAACGAAATTCCCTTTCACTTGTGTTATCATTTTCCACTTCCGTGCTGTGAGCTTTCTATAGAGAAACCATTGCTTTACTACAACAGTTTTCTAATTCAGATCAATGCTATGGTCAAAATTTTAAGTATCGCTTCACAGTTTATCACAAGATACTAGTTAATCAGTTCTAGCACACTGTACATATGGTTTGATGAACATTCCAAGATCAGCTGATTGTTGGCAAGTGCTAATTTAATACCTCTGCTCTTATGATATATTTGATGTTGGATAGTTCACTTTTGAACTAAGCAGCAGCAAATATAAAAGAATGGGGGGGGGGGGGGTATAATTTTAGTTTTGACAATTGTGTGTGTACACACATCCAATCCTCTTACATTGGGAAGATTTAGTGTTGTTAGAGTATCATGTTTGAAACATGGATTTCAGGTATGCCCTTGCGAGATAAATGGTTGAGTTTTACCTTACAGCGTCTTGTATAAATCAGATAAAAAACCGATATGCCCTGTGCCAACCAATAGACATCATATGTTATGGTTGTAGCTTCCGGCTTGTACGCGACCGTTATAAATTTCAGTTTAAGAAGCAACAGTTGGGTCTTGGGTGGCAATATAAGTATGAATTTCTGACTTTGTTCTTGCCTTCTTAGTCCCTGTGAACTTTGTATAATGCGATCCTCAGTTATCATCTTGGTAACCTTGACTCTTATGCCTGAGCTATTCTCATTAGACACACAGATACGATAATAGGACTGGAACTGATTAGCTAGTTTTGATTAGAAAGGAATATTGTGCTATTATAATTTAGAGAATGTAAGGCCTGAATATCTTTGGATTTGGCAAAGGATGCTCAATTTGCAACTTGATTGTCTAGGACCACAACTGTTGCCAAAACAAATAAGCAACAAAAACATTTCTAAGAACCACTGGGTGCTAATAAAATTTACTACCATTTATGATCCATAAATGATTGATGCAAGTACTTTTTTTATGAGCTGATTGCTCGGGGAAAAACGATGTACCTTCTTTAGGGTGAACTTTAGGCATTGCCGTGACTTTACCTGCATGATGTGATTTAACAATTCCTCTTCTAAGGATTTGCTGAGCAGCTAACAATGAAGCTTAAACCACTGCCATGTTTTCTTTGAACCCATTGCCTGGACAGCGAAAAGTGATATCTCTACATTGTTCTTTTTCCACAGGGCCACCTTATGCAAATGACCATGATGGTTCCACCTTCGTTCCCGCAAGAACTCCACTACCTGAACAAGGAGGACAGGCTGCTCCGCTGGCTTGTAGTGAAGCATAGAGACGCGGTCTACGGTCTGGAGTTCATCAACGAGGATGACGGGAAGTACGAGTTGGGCTTCAGCCATGGAAATGCGGAAGATGACCACGGTATTGAGCTTGGCTCTGACGCCGACGATGAGGACTTCGAATCTGATGGCTACGAGTATGAGATCGAGACGGAGGAAGAGAAGGACGAGAAGTAGAATGGCTTGCCCAGATTTCTACCTGTTTTGGCAGATTTGTTCTCTTGCAAAATCATGTGTTGTCTTCTTGATGCCGACTGCAAAGTAGGGTGAGAAGCAGAACCTATGGACTCGATTGTTTTTTGTCCCGCACTCCGCAGCATGCCTGCAATTTGATTTTCCAGGTGTGCTCTCGTTCTAGGAAGCATGTTGTACGGTAGGTATGAATAAGCTACATATCTTCTAGTGCTACCAGGTTCTCTCAGTCAACCATCTTTGTGTTGAATGTACAGTATCATACGACAACAGCAGTTTGATCCGTCCATACAAACACAACAGCGTTTTTGTAAAGCGAAAGAAGCGGGAGCCGGTGAAAATAAAATAAAATAAAAAACTGGTTGCCAGACGCTCTTCAATTTCTAGCAAAGAGTTGCGAAATTTGCAAATAGTAAAGCATATCTCAGAACGGGATATTTACAGTAGGGAGTAGTACTAATTAACCCTATTCTGAATGCCCTCTCCACTCCCCAGTCGAACTGCCAAGGGGCGATTCGCCGCATCTGCGCCGCGCGTTGCTACGGCTGCGACCGCGCGCCCTCCGGCGCCTCCCGCCGCCGCGCCCGCAGCACGGCCGCGACGGATGCTCGGGCGCTTCCCCGTGGCCCTCCGCCTCTCGCGCGGTCTGCTGCGGGGGAGCGGCGCCCGCCGTGGCCTGCGCGCTATGGCCGGAGGGGGAGCGGAGGAGGAGGAGGGCCAGCTCGGGGATTTCTTCGAGTACATGGAGCGGCTGCGCAACTACGAGCGCTCGGGCGTGCCGCGCGGCGCCGGAACCGACTCTGACGACGGCTTCGACCTCGGCCGCATGCGCCGCCTCCTCCGCCGGCTCGGCGACCCCCACACCCACTTCCCGGTCAGCCTCCCCTCCTGTCATCTCGTCTCGCCCCACGACCGAACCCAACCTAAGCTCATTTCCAAGCTTGTTTACTGAACGCAATGCAAGGACGGGCTGAGTGGTTTGTCGTGCTCGTAGGCTGTCCATATCGCCGGCACCAAGGGGAAAGGTTCCACTGCCGCATTCCTCTCCAATATCATGAGGGAGCAAGGTTACAACGTGGGCTGTTATTCCAGGTAATGGTCTTTATTTACTCGTCATCAGCTTCATTCGTCTTTCTCGTCGATCATATGCAGCCACTAATCTGCAAAAGGTAGTGTGCTAGTATCTTTCTCTGCCTTAGCGCTGTTCTGTTCAATTCTTAGATAGTTGAATTGCATCTTGTTTTTTGCTAGCAAAATTACAAGTTCTGAATATTGTTACCTTCCTCTTTTCGTGTTGATATTTATATTATCAAGGTATTGAATTGTAACCCTCTATTCTAGATCCTTTGTAATTGTTCAGTTCCACCGTGTCCTCACTTGCTTTGTTCTGTGTTCTCTATGCAGCCCACATCTTCTAACAATACGTGAACGAATTTCTGTTGGAAATAACGGAGGCCCTGTCCCGGTTGGACTGTTGAGTGATATTTTCGATGAGGCTAAGGAAGCTATTGATGAATCAATAGGATTAGAAAATGGAGCCCTGACACATTTTGAGGTATTCTGTTTATCGAAAATGTAGCCTACTATCTTTTTTCTTACGACGATTTAATTTCACTGTTTCATTACACACACAAATAGTTATTTCAAACAACTGATGCATTCTTTTCGGCAGACCCAAATACTACTGCCATGACTTTCTATAATTATCTATTTACTTTTGCAGGTTTTTACTGCTCTCTCATTTCTTCTGTTCTCACGAGAAAATGTTGACATTGCCATCATCGAAGTAAGTTATGGAACATGAATAATTGCCTTATATAATGTCTCATGTCTTGTGCTCATTGCCATTGAATATCAAGGCTGGAATAGGAAGTATATTGAGGCTGATATCACTGAATAAAGAAAACAATTCTATTAGATCTTTGCATGGTTAGGCAGGCCTTAACTTGGACCCTTTCAAGATGATGACACGATGCTAGCTGAAGATGTGGCCTGGTAATTCTGCCAAGTGCCATGCTAGCTTATTGTTTCAGTCTTTCAGATAATTTCTAAAGTCGAGAGCATCTATAGGATGTTCTCTAAACTGAATTGGCCTGTCATATGTTAAGATATGGGTACAAACTTATTATGCTGAACAGGAGTCACAAGACTCTGGGAATATAGAATAGCAGCCGATGTATTTTGAGATTGTAGGCCAAATGAGTGGTTTACAGAATCTCTCTAGATACAAGACTGTAGGAAATAGTGGTAATAAGTTTAAAAATTCTGTTCCGCTAACACTTGCATTGATTGCTTTCTGACTGGATTTCACTATAATGTAATATCACATCAGCATAAGGGCAACTGACATAGGACCATAGGGCCACTTGGTCTTGAATGCAAAGGGCCATGCAAGTCGAGTCACATTTATCCTTGCTGAATCTGAAGTACACTGAACTTGAACTTCCTCAGTTGCCAAAATGATCTCACTAATGCTTGCATTTGTCTATTTTGTTCCCTAGGCAGGCCTAGGTGGAGCTAGAGACGCCACAAATGTCATACAAAGTACTGAACTAGCAGCATCTGTCATAACAACAGTAGGGAGGGAACATCTAGCTGCATTGGGTGGCTCCCTTCAAAGCATAGCAATAGCAAAGGCTGGAATCATCAAACAAGGACGACCAGTTATGTAATTCTCTTATCATTTTCTTGCTGCGTGTCTACCAGGGTTCAGCTGCCCCTGTTTATACTTTATACTTGGGGTCTATAACCAACCTGAATGTTTGTAGCACTCATTCTTTCACCTGAATTGAATCACTGTAGACAAGCCCTGCTCCTCACTCCTGTTCTGTTCCATTGTAGGAATCTTGGTTTTGACTTTGTTCAGTAACATGAAAAAGATGTTACTTTTTTCTTGATACTTTCTTAAGGACTTTTGCATGTTACTTTTTTCTTGATACTTTCTTAAGGACTTTTGCCCAGTTATATACTATTTTCCCTGCATGGCCGTGTTTGGATCACAGCTTGCGGCTGCTCTGTCAACACCGTTGGCAGGCCAAATCAGGGCCCAGGAATTGGGTACCCCTAATTTGACCGCCATTGCCCACAAAAATGAGCTGACCCATGTGTAAACATGCTGTCGGCTGGCTAAACCAGGACCAATATCCAAACACGCACTTTCCCACCAATCATTGGAATGGCAGTCACAGGCATCCAAACACGGCCAATATCTGCCATGTATATGACGATTATGACTGAAGATGCAGGCATTTTCCCGTATTCAGTTATTCTTGTTTATTTTTCCCCAGACTGAGTTTCTTTTGGCAATCTTGTTTATTCAGGCATTTGGATGTTCAATCTTTCCTTTATTCATATTTCATCTTTTTAACATAACATATATGGTTCGGATGAGGACTCTCCGATCGAGCTTTTTTTACCTTATTCCAGCTTGGTTTCCAGCCTAGACTAGATGTAACCTGGATATCAAACATTTTTTCCAGGTTGTCATTGGTGGACCATTTACAGCGGATATCGAGCAAATCATTCGTGACAGGGCATTCTTGACGCAATCTCCTGCCATATCTGCTTGTGATCCTGGCATCAAGAGCATTACAAAATGCATATGTTGGGATAACGGAAAGCCGTATCAATGCTGTGACATCAGCATCAAGATTTTAGATGATATGCCATTGGTGAAATTACATTGCGAGCCTCACTTACTCCATCTGGAATTGGTAGGTTCCCATATGATTTTCAAATCCTCTGACTGATTATTGCAAACTACCCTTTTTCAGTCAATGGAATTGCGTGACGTAAACCTCCAGCTGCTGGGAGATCACCAGCGTCAGAATGCTGTCACAGCTTCCTGCACAGCTCTGTGTCTCCGTAACCTAGGTAATGATACTATCAAGCCAATTTGCTGAGAGTCGATCCATCTAGTTTCATTGAAGCAAAGTAACTTCAGCATTACTGGCATGTTAAGCTCCAGTGCTTTACTTGGAGCATGCTTTTGAATGGGTCTAAAAATATTAAAAGCCTGAACATTACCCGATGTATCTAACTGGCTATTTGTTCGTGCCTCTGTTGTTTTGTTTGCCACAAGCCCTGAAGGCCTGAACCCACTGACTGATCTGTTCATTCCAATTGCATGGGTTTGGGAAGTTAAGGATGGGGAATTTCCGAGGCTTCCATCCAGGCTGGCTTAGAGGAGACGCAACTTCGTGGGAGAAGCCAATTTCTTATGCAAGAGGAAGCTTCAGCACTAGGGGTCGATGGCACATCGACCGTACTGATTGATGGAGGTTAACCTCTGTACAACCCAACCTGCTCTTTGTTCAGGTGTCTGACTCCTTCCAGTTACGTTGTTGCCACCTGCTTATTTTTGGAACATCATCCTCCAGCCCATACCGAAGCATCTGCAAAGGCCTTACTGGACGTGATAGAATCTGTGAGGCCGGAAGGGCCTCTAGCACTTGTCGTCGGTATGGCCAATGACAAGGAGCATCTTGCGTTCGCTCGGCAGCTTCTCTCAGGTGCGCCCTATGTATACCCTTTCTTCTGAACACTTGAAGAAATCCACGCGCAAAGCAATCGCATCAGTTGGTTTTGTCGCCATTGGCGGCACACACGATTCAATGCTAACGCTGAAACTTGATGCAGGCCGGACGCCCGACGTGGTGCTGCTGACGGAGGCAAGCATTGCCGGAGGCGCCTCCCGCACCATGCCTGCCTCATTACTGAAAGAGATTTGGATCGCTGCCGCGCAGGACCAGGGCATCGATTACCTGGATATCGGTTCCGTCAGCAGCGTCGAAGCCCCGGAGCATGCCAGAGGTCTGGTGGGTGCATCGTCGTCGAGCTCTGGAGGAAGGAAACCTATGTTGATCGGGTGCCACGACGCGACGGCAGTCTCGTGTGGCCCGGCCAGGGCCGCTGCTCAGCTCCTCCTCGAGCGCGCCATGGCGGCTCCCAGGCTCGTCTGTGTGACCGGCTCCCTGCACGTTGCCGCGGCCATGTTGCAGCAGGTCAACTCCGTCCGTGAGCCCAGGTAGGTAGCACACGTCAGTGCATGTGACGGTGACGCTGGGCGGCACTCTGTTTTGTGCATCGGACGTCCGGACCAGTGTTTGTTGGCTATGGCTTGGGTTTCTGGCAGGACAGGCGGCGAAGTAGAAATTGCCTGTCCAGATTTCTGCAGTTTCGTTCTGTATCTGTAGACATGTTCTCTTACAAACTCATATGTTGTCTTCCTAATATCACTGACCACAAAGTAGGATGACTTGCACATCAGTCAATCAGTCATCATATGACCAAAATCATATGTTGTATTACACATGTTGCTTGAGAGCTGCAGAAATTGGTGACTAGGGTAATGCCAAGAGAGTGCACGGTAAACTGAGGGAATCAAAGTAATGTAGGAACTCCTTTGTGCATAACATCCTCCTAATTAAAAGCTTTGTTGAGGATCATGATTCTGAGAGGGGCGATGCCTGGCGCCGAAAAAAAATAGCCTTCTCAGGCTGATTGAACAATGCAAGATGTGATATGCCCTCTGTGTGGTGTTGCTTTGATGGATTTCAAGGGCTCCCGGGAAAATCAGTGCTGGGTTGTCACGCAAAAATCAAGAGAGAACCCTTGGAGAACATGTTGCCGCACAAGTCTCTTTTGGTGATAGATTTGTTGCATGCAATGAACAGTAATCCCAACACACGCACAATCTGTTTGGTGAGGTACATCTATCTTTTGTATCCTAAACATTTTCACAGAAATGTTCCTTTTTCTTCCATGCACAAGCTATACAAAAAGTTCAACTGGAACACAACACAATACTCGAGCAACACAATACCCATGCCACACAACATTTTACACACCCTATACCACTGTGCTGCTGCTTGTAAGTTGCAACTGTCTTTGCAGGTGTATGTACATATGAGAAAGCAGTAGAAACATCACGCTTTGCCAAAATCAAGCTGAATATACGTACACCATACATGATACGCAGAACTGAACACATGTGAATCCATTCTGTATTTTTTTTTCGCCAGGCACAGATCAACGATGCTCGTGCTCTGGAGGGGCAGTGGACGGATGGATTATGGAACCATATGAACACACAACGCAGTTGAGGATGGGTCAGGAATTCAGAAGCGATCCGCCAGCCTCCAGAGCCACCCCAGGATGCGGATGCGCTCCTCAACCTCACCCTCGTCGTCAGAGTCAGAGTCGGAGTCGGAGTCGGAGTCGGAGTCCGAGTCCGTCTCGTACGCCCGCTGCTCCACCTCCACCGGCACGGCCGGCCGAGCCCACGCCACCGTCGCTGTCGTCTCCTTCTCCTCGTAGCTGCCGCGCCGGGCCACTAACGCGCTGCCCGCCTCCGCGGGCTCGCCGCCGCACCGGAAGACGCGGCAGAGCAGGGAGGGCCGGGGCCCTTCACCGCGGGCGGGGTCCTCCTCCCGCACGGCGACGGCGACGGCCTCCTCGGGCACGGGGACCGCGGTCCGCTGGTCCGCGGCCTCATGGCGGCCCGCATCCCTCACCGGCTCGGCGTCCGCCTCGCGGTCGACGACGGCGTCGAGCGCCCGTGGCGGGAGGTCGGCGGGGCGGCGCGCCCGCGCGGTGGCCGCGAGGAGGCAGCAGACGGCGAGGGCGAGGACGGTGGCGGCGCAGGCGCGGGCGCGGGCCATGTTCTCGTTGCGTCGCGGCGGAGGAATGGAAAAATGGAGCTAGCCGGCGACCACATCAGATTTGGTGGACAATTTGGCCCTTGGTTAATCGCTAGGAAGCTTCACTCGTCGTTTTCGTTAAGGGCTGCACTTCTCGTTTTAAACTACACTCAATTTAGTCAATTTTTTTTTTGCTAACACACAATTTTGAGCCACAGGATCTTAATAAGACGGAGGGCCATGATCCCCCGCCCCGCTCTCTGCCCACCCGCAGCTGCGAACCGCACGTGACACCCCACTTGCCTCCTTAGGGCCGCCATCGTGCCACCTCTCCCCGTCTGCCCGTCTTCGGCAGTTCCCGCTGCTAGATCCCCCGCCGCCTGCAAATTGCCTGCTGCCTTGTCGCCACTGCCTTCCCCCACTCCGGCAGTGTCCCTGCCACCTCCATCGCGGGTGGAGTTGATGCCTTGCCTTCTCCATCACCCAACCACCGTCTTTCACCCCTGCGGCGAGCGGCGCTACTGAAGGGCCAGCTGTGTCCCCGACACCCTCCTCAGTCCGGAGATCACAGATAACCTCCACTCTGAAACCCCAAACCTCTAACCTCGCCAGCCGGAGTTTGGGAAAAAGGTGAGGTTCCGTTTTTGGATTGGTTGAAAAATTCAAGTGCTGAATTCTCCTAAAACATTCGATTGTTCTCCATATGCACACTATGGTGATGTCGATACTGCAAGAGAGAAGAGGAAATGACTGATTGAGTGTGAGCAGGGTAAGTAAGCAATGACACAGAATCGCTTGGTGCACCAAATGCATGACGCACGATCTTTCGCTTGAGAGAGTATTTAGAAGATAGGTGTCTGGTTTTATGGTGAAGTTGGTTAACCTTGCATCAATGTTTAGTGATGACCGCACTGCACATACGTGTGAATATATATGAAAAGACAATGTTCGAGGCCGTCGGTGCGCCATTTGTTGTGTGCACCGCACGCATAGGCTGATTAATCTAAACTAATATGGCAACCCGGAGCTATATTACAGGAAAACTATACCCATAACGTTCTAATTTCTCACAATTGGATTTCATATTGTCTAAAATGCTACTAATTGGCTTAATCGACACCATGAAATCCATCTTTGAAAGATTATTAGAGTTTTATGGATCCAAATATCCCTATTATTATTTTTTATCAGTGAATGTAATAATTCCACAGAGGCGTAGAGATATCATGTCGTTATTTACCTACTACTCCTTTTGTCTTAAAAAAAAAGCAATTCTAGACTTTCCCAAAATCAAACCATTTTAGTGTTGGTGGACTGTGCTTGGTCTCTATCCCTCTAGGAACCCTGTGTCTGTTAAAGCTCCGGCAGGCAGCATATGCCCATGCCTCTATACAGACAACAAATGATTGATGCTAATGTTTTGCTACTAGCTGACCGGACATATTGAACATCTGCGTATTGTGATTTAGGGAAGTAATTAAGAGCTCTATCTTTAATTTGGCTTGAAATAATGTGTGCGCGTGGACTACCTCGACTACCGTATAAACTGTAAAATATACTATCTTGGTCGCTGGCTAGCTAGTTTATTTTTAAACTAAAATGCGTTAAGAAGCGGTGTTTTTTCTTAAAAAAATGGTCCCTATACATATAGTAGGACGGACGAGACGATAGTCCGGCGTTTTCCCCCAATCTGGGCTGCGGCTGTCATGTATGATCGGAGTAATCGTTGTGTAAAAGGGACTGTATATAGTACAGTATATGGCGCACAGGGCACTAAGCTATAGTAGCAGCTGCTTCCACGTGTACCCATGCATCTAGCTACCTACGCATGTACACGTGTACTGCTTCCATCATCGTCTCCATATATTGCTTGTATTCTCCCCAGATATATGTGGACGACAACGGATCGGGTACCCATGCAAGTTAATTTGCTTCACGAACGAAGAAGAAGAGCTGCGATTTTCCATGAGAGGGAGGGTTAAACGCATGCATCGAGCTTTGCCGCCCGTCTCGACCTCGAAAGCTTTGCATTGCATCTGCCGGAGTTAATTAGCAAATTAAATCATATCTGATCATCTCTTCTGATTTCTGAATAGGTTCGCTCGCTCTTCAATTCTTGTCTCGTTGTTTCAACAAGTCAACCGTACGTACCGAAATGCAAGGCCGGCCGGCCTCAAATCTAGCACGCCATCGATCACACAAAAGTACATTCTGCGCTGCCACCCGATGAACGAATTAAGCATCCATTCGCAACCATAGAGAGAGAGATATAGATACTACATACATTCATATACATATACAAAATCCATACTAATAAGTGTGTAACTGTACGTGCAATATATGATTTGGTATGTAGGGCCAATGTATAATAAGACAGAAAGATCGGCAGGACACTTGGTCAAATTAAAGCTGCATATATAATACAGTAGATGCATATATAGCTTTTGAGCAAATCACAGCCATCATTACAGCGGGTTCAATCTCGAAGTCGTCGTCGATCCTCCGGTGGTCGATCATTAAACTCTAAGAACTACGTACTCTAGTAGTGTATATTACTCTATATTATATATTAGGCTAGCAGCTAAGTTTGACCTGGGAGTCAACAAAGCTTATGGCCTAGCTAATAAGCATGGGAGTTCACACACACACACGCAGCAGCACGCACAATGGCGATTGACTATACGGATGGCTAGGTACGTAGCTAGGACGACGAAGAACTCAACGACTCTCCGGTCTCCTTGACCTTATAAGTAAACTAGGCTTACATATATATAGCTGATGCGGCCAGAGCATCTACTATATATACATAAAACTAATTATTAATCCCACTCCCCATTATATTTGACTGATCGATAGACCGAGAGTGGCCGGTCGAGAGATCATGATATGCATCAGGCGAGCTCCTGGTTCTTCTCCACCACCCTCACCTCCTTGGCTGACCTCAGAATGCTCGCCTGCCATATATATGTATATATATCGTCATCATACACATGCATATGTATAGGTGTTCACAGTCACAGCTGATGATCTGATGGATCTATCGATCATCAGAGCTAGATCGAATCGGAAGAAATTAACATATCGTAAGCTAGTGTGCGTTAGCTATATATGGTGGTGGGTCGGTCAGTCACCTGATCCTCAGTTATCTCGACGGCGAAGCCGTCGACGATGGCGAGCGACGACCTCTTCTGGTAGGAGTCCGGCTGGAGGAGCTTGGCGAGCAGCTTGTCGTGCTTGTGACTCAGGTACGCGTCCAGGGTGGCAGACCCCTCCTTGGACCTGATCGATCGAGAACCGGCAATCAGTACCACATTTAGAGATATTACGACGACGACGACAACGGCGATGATATGATCGATCGATATGCTTATTGGTAGTGGTAGCTTTGCTTGCTATGATCAATCAAGATGCAGATCTATCACCATGGATCGGAGTTCTTAATTAGGCAGTGAAGAGGAAGACGAAGAAGAAGAAGGAGACGACTTATTGTATACTCCATTAATTAAATACCGATCAGCTCTGAGGCGCTCGTAGACGGGGTCAAAGTTCATGAACACAAAGTACACCTCCTGATGCTGCTTCGCCATCGCTCTAGCTGTAGCAGCAGCTTGAAATGGTGTTGTCGCCTCTCTCTGCAGTTTCCGGTGGTACTACTGAAGACGAAGCTATAGTGAGTGGAGCACTAGATCAATGAGCTACTGCCTAATGCCTATAGGCGCTGGCCGTGGAGCTAGCGCTGTGAGGGGTTGCTGTGCTCTTTCGTGCTTGGTTCCATATCATTGGAATGGGCCGCTATTTATAGACGGTACCGTGGTGGAGTATGTACTAGTTCCATTGCAAGAGGGCTGGTTTGTTAACTGTACCCAGATTAGCCTAGATCTAGAGTGATCGATGGAATTAACTAAGCACACAAGCAAGCAACTAACACTACGGGAAAGCATGCAGCGACTAATTAACAGCCAGGCTGATTTGGTCAAGGCCGCGCCGCGCGCGATGACAGCATCTCGCATAGAATAAGCACTCGCACATGTGTCGGATCGAATCATTTGCTTTAGTTTGTCAACAAGGTCATGGCCGTGCATGTATTGTGCACAGTAAAGTGCATACATATTTTATGCGTCTTGCTGCAGAAGGCAGCGACCAGGAGATAACAAAGATATGACGATATATATGCCCCTATTCTAGCACTGTTAGTTGAATTTGTTGCAACCGACGATCGATCGATATCCGAAATAAAGAATGTCTTGGATCAATGATGCATGCATCAATGGCACGCACGCATTTGCTAGCTAGGTACTGTACTACATACACACGGCTGGGCATTCGATCGCTCGGCAACTGACCAATGGACGATGGACGGATCGGATGGAGTCACCTGGGTTGTTTGGTTTAGAGTGAAATGCACTGGCGGTGGTCCCTAAACTTGGCTCGTTGTGTCCTCCCGGTTCTCGAACTTCCAAAATGCATTTTAGCTCCCTCAACTTGCCTTGGGATACACTGGTACACCAACCACACGTCCAAACAGGCAGTAGGCCAGACCCTTTAGGCTTTAGCTGACGTGGCATGTGGACTGGACAATGACATGGACCATGACAGGTGGGCCCCACATTCCATCATTCCTGCCGCCGTCGCGGTATGTCACGCCCATTGCTGCGCCTTCCTCCTGCCACACGCATGCTGCCGCGGCGGCGGCGTGTCCCCCGCCACGCTGCACACTTTGCCGCGCTAGCCCCTGCTCATCTCGACCCTGTCGTGCGCCTTCTTCCCCAATGTGCACCCTGCTACCACTGCGCCTCCTGCCTTGACATGCGCCCCACCACCGCTCCGTCTTTCACCCTGCCTCTGCCACTGCAGAGAAGCAAGAACTGAAGGAGCAGAGAAGGGATATGGAGTCTGGGTGCTCTAGGATACGACAACAATTGCTCAGCCTCTACTCAGTGCAGGCCATCTCCGCGCCTCACCTGCCACGTCGCTTTGCAAAGAGGAGGCAACGGTGTCGAACGAGACGGTGGACGCTGTAAGGAAAATGGGCCCTAAGCCTTATGCTTAGCACCCTAATGTGATTTTAGTGATTGAGGTGACAACACGTATCATTTGGGACTAATGTGTATACAAGTATTTTTGTTTAAAGTTCTAGTGTGCAAGAGATGGACTTGGGTACAAACACCTCAAAGGAGGGTTTAAAGAGCACAAGAGAAGACCCAAGACTCTATCAAGACGCAAGTGGTATGCACTGACATGGCGGTCCCGCTGACCAGTCAGTGGGCCAATTTTTTGGCCCATCAGAAGATCCAGAGAAGCCCCATCCAAAGGTCGGGAGTGAAGAAGAAGGCCAAGATTGAAGATTCAAGACCCGGTGCAAATTACACGCATCAGACGGTCCGATTGTGCCACCATCGGATGGTCTGATGGTACATCAGGTCGATCTAGGCAGTGAAGAAGGAGAAGACCAAGTCCCGGCGCTACAAAGCACAGGACGGTCCTATGGTTGCACCATCGGACGGTCCGAATGGTTCATCGGATGATCTGGAAAGAACGATCAATGAACGGTCGGCTGAAGACTCAATGGTCGACTCCAACGGCTAGTCGGGAGTATGCATCATCGGACCGTCCGATGGTCGCAGGAAGCGCAGATCAAGCTAATTTCGAGGTGTGGCCTATATATACCCTCTTGGCTGGCCTCCACATTGTAGGTTGGAGACTCTTGAGCTAACACAAGTGTTGAGGCGCCATCTTGATCCATCCATAGATCCCCATACACACATTTGAGAGCCCAACCACCACAAGAGCTTAATAGACATATCCCGGCATAGCTAGTGCTTAGTTGCATATTTGCTTAGGCCTTGTTGTCTATTACTCATGCCTACGTGCACGTCTACCTTTTATAAGTGTGGGGCTTAGTAAGTCTTGCGAGACTCTCCGGAGTGTGGAGTTGCCGCAACCTTACTTGTGTGGAGGAAGAAGGCCCTCGGCATGTTGGCCAAAGCTTCCCATAGTGGAGACGACGGGGTAGCTCCACGAGAAGGACTTGGAAGACCCCAAACAGCCCTGATAATCCTCTGCCCTTGCCTGGGTGAGGCCATAATCCAAGACTATGCGAGAGAAGGGTTCATGTGGATGTGTACCGAGGATATCCTGGAGACCCGACTGGGGTTGCTTGACTTCCGCAGAAGTCACTTTGTCATCCTCCACCCTTGCGTGGGCGAGACCATATTCCTTTGAGAACTACACGAGAGCAAAGCCTGCGGGGGCGCCTAACGAGGAGTAGGGAGTGAGAGGGACATGTTGGCGTCCCCGGACCTCGGGAAAAAATCTCCGTGTCTCCATCGTGTGCCATTACCGACATCGTAATCGGGAGTTTGCATTCTCTACCTATCTTTTAGCTTCCGCATTTATATTCTTGCAATTGTGTGCTTACATTTCTAGACTAGCTTGATAGGTTAGTTTCTAGGTAGAACTAGGTTGCAAGACTTGGCCACAGGTGGATTTAGCAACACTTAGCAAAACCTTAGTGCACTTAGCTAGATTTATCTTGCATAGATTTTACTTAGTAGTTGTAGTTTTTAGGAGCCTTAGTTTTTAGAAATCCTAATTCACCCTCCTCTTAGGCGTTGGTCCAACCTTTAGACGCAATTGCGGGTCAGTGTAGGCGAGGAGCTTGCTATGAGCGATTAGGCGGTGGAGCAGGGTGAGGAGGGTTGAGAGGGGGGTGCGACAGCACATGACAACGAGTGAGGATCGGAGCGGAGGCGGCGTGCCCGATGGTTAAGGGGGAGGCAGCAGCACATGATGAATGGAGGCGACACTGAAGGGGGCGACCGACGCCGAGCAGAGGCAGAGCATGGGAGGCGAGAGACATAAAGAGGAGAATGAGCATGAGACTTACATGTGGGCTCTAAGCGTAGGTGGGGTCCATATGAGCCAACTTGGCAAGCCACATCAACTTAATAGATTGGGTTGGCACCTGTTTGTAAATGGGCCGCCTGGATGGCACAAACGACAAGTCGAGGGATTGAAGAAAAAAAAATGCATTTTGACACAGCGAACCAAAGTTGAGGGAATGCCAATGCATTTCCGTGTTTGGTTTGCTTCTGGGAGGCAAACTTGCCTGCTGAACGCGTTGGATTTCGATGGCTTGGGGCCAAGGTCGTCAGCAGCTCCCTGGGAGGAGGCTGCAAAGCTAACAGGAATCTTGCACAGGGCGAGAAGAGGTCAAGGGCTCGAGATCACTGCACCACTGCATGGCGCCTGCATTGGCAGGCCGCACAAGCTAGCTGAACCGAGCAGAGAGGGCCGGATCCGAGAAAGCTAGAGAGAGAGCCAGAGGGAGGTCTGATCGATGCATGCGTGGCATGTGTGTGCATGCAGTTGATCGTAATCGGATCGGCCATGTCGCCGCTGAACGCAGGCGCAGGCCAGGGCAGCCGATGGGACGGCCTCGCAGTCGCAGGGCAGAGGCAGGCGCGCCGCGCAGACGTGGCCGAGAGCTCACGTACGTATGCATGGATGCTGGCCTGGCTCTGTCTCTGGCTCTGCCGGAGTGCCCAGAGCGTGGCGCGAGAGGGCCCGGCGGACGCATATATGCGATCCGGCGGGCGTCCGACGAAGCGATGCAAGCACAGGCACAGGCACAGGGGGATCTCTGGATGGCATCTCTGCCACTGCTATGCGTGTCGTGCCTGCGTTCGTGCATGCGGCGGCCTTCAGATCCGTCCCTCTTTTGGTATACTGTTCCAAGTACCTGCCTTCGACTTTCCGGCGCGCGCCGTGCATGCATCACCTCGTCATGGACATGTACATGCTGCTCTGCTAGCTGCTGCTTGCCACCACATGCATGTAAAATGTACCGTCCCATGCGTCTCTGTGTGGTACGTACATCATTTGCTGTGGCTGCCATGTATTTACAGTGCACACACCGTACAGAGTGTGACCGCGCACAGTAAACTAAATGCACGGTCTCTGATGAGAGGCCAGAGAGAACGAAAATTAATAAAGCCACTGGCGGCCATCACTGCGTGTGTTGTCACGACATGCATGTGCCGCCGCATGCATGCGTCTCTGCCAACTCCTTATTAGCTTGTACATGGAGAGAGGTTTCATTTGGAAGTTTGTTAAAAATCTCAATTTTTTCATTCGATTTTTTCGACTTTTCGATTTTAACGATAAGGTCTGATTCTACGATTCTAGTAAAAAATTTACGTTTTTTGTGTTTATAATTCATTGTTTGTAATCTTATCTAACGTCCTCCAATTCGTCGACAACCTTTGGAAGATTGAGGTAGTAGTACTCCTTATTGTATTATTATGCACCAGTCCATCAATCCGTGCTTTCGCACGGGTTAGGTTTTTAGAAGATATATGCATTAAAAGTTGATATATAATTTTAATAGTATAGCAACAATTGATAATTTAGAAACACACACATATATATGTCTAATTTTTTTATAACAAGTAACAACATATGTTAGATTAGAGTTTAGATGTTATGTTTATTTAATATATAATAATATTAGAGGTGATTATTTTAATCCATCTTTCATATAATGGCATGATTGGTATTATATGGAAATAAAGGATTACTTTAATTTATCTTTCACAATTGCATAGGGTAATTTATTTGTAAATTTAGGAGATATTTTAATTCATCTTTCATAATGGTATGTTGGGTAATTTATATGCAAATTTAGAGGGTTATTTAGTTCATATTTCATAATGGCTTGATGAGTAATTTATATGTTCATTTAAGGGGTTATTTAATTCATATTTTATAATGGCACGTTGGGTAATTTATATGTAAATTTAAAGAGTTATTTTAATTTAGTTTTCATAATGATATAGTGGATATTTTTTAGAAAAATATAATAGATCTAATTCTTAATATTATTAGAGCTACTTCATGGATGGCTTGATGTTTCTAGTTGTTTGTGAGGATTTTTAGGATTTATTTTTTTTCTAGCGTATCCTGTGAGGATTGACATGCCAAAAGGAGTCCACAATCAGTAATTGCAAGATGCCACTCTGAACACGGATATAAATCTTTGTTAACTTACAAATATTCTAGGATATACCCAAAACATCTTAATGCTTGAACAAATTTATAGAAGAATATTCATATGTACGGCACAAAATAAGTACACAACAGTAGCAGATGCTAGCTAGTGAAACTAGTTTTTTCCCCATAAACTTTCACATATTTATCATATATGTATATGTGTGTGCGCGCATGTGCGTGTGTGTGTATTTGTCCCAACTTAAAATAGTTTGATTCTAGAAAAAATCTAAAATAATTATCTATATTTCGGGATAGATGAACAAGTACTACGGTGTTGCTTGTGTCTTTGCTTTGTATCTCCCCCGTTTCACACTTTTTGCCTGTGCATTATGGTGGCACAAGAAGCTTAAGCACATTTTTACTATTTTCAAATGCTCACAGTATTTTGTTGTATAACGCGTCAAACAGAGACCTGGCATATCCAATCAATTCAGTATTTGTGAGTTGTGTGACGTGACACTTGTAACTGTTATTAATAATTGACGCTGATCTTGGAATAATCAATATGATATGAGGATAGAGATGGATCCGACAAGCACGACTGTAATAAATTCATACATGCATAGTTTTATTTGCTGTCTTTGAGTAAACGGTAATTAACTCCACACGCTGCTCTTGTTTAAGCTACTGTACTTAGTATTTTTTTACTAACTATGTGCACACCTACCTATATACTCCGTATGAATGAGGCAGAGAACAGAGCGAAGCACATATGCATATGGTGATTATTTTTATTTGTGATAACTGTCTACCTATGAGGCTAATTTTCGTGGGCAACTAGCTGGCTGACGAAAATGTCATGGTTTCCTGTAGTGCATGTTTATAACTTTGTTTTTTTAAAAAGACAGTATTTAGCATGCAGACACAAACGGATTAAGCTTTTTTTACAAAATAAAACAGGATTAGTTGGCTTTAATTTTGTGTAGCTGCACTAGGATTCCTTTGGCCATATTCGAGGAAGGCGCGCATGCAAAAGAACGGGCCCCGGAGGTTTGAGATGATGTGCATGTTGGACACACTGCACCATCCAATGTGAGAGCGTCGTCGTCGGAGATGTGGGGGACTGGTTTCCTTTCAGGGAATCACATGCTTCCTGCTACACCTTCCATTTGGCTGGCCTCGGCTCGCTGCCCTGCCGGCCAGGGTCCCAACTCGACAAGATAGGGTTTCATGGCTCTTCTTTCGTCGGCGCCTAGCTCCATGGACTATATGGATGGCTCCAAAATCCGACAAAATCTGCGGCCATGCAGACCGGAAAACATATATATTTGTGTTACGTTATTGATCTTCTTTTAGATAATGAAAAAAATACAAGTTTTACGATGGTTGGAAAAAATATGAGTCACGGTTTAAACACAGGTGGTACCACAGTATCGGTACCTGACGGTACCAAATATGAGGGGCCATAAAAAAAAGAGATTTTACCGTGGTTGAAAAGATACATACCGGTACCACACGGTACCACTTCTTTTTTAATTTTTAAAATCATTTATGCCTTAGTAAAATAAAAAAAAAATATGAGTACTGGTCTCACCAATTTTGGTACCGGACCCATCTATTTGGTACCGGCACCATGTTACCGCCTATTTCTAAATCAGTTAGATCTTCATTTCTTTGATGATCGGCTCCTATTTTTTCCGACCACCGTAAAATTTGTATGACCTAATGCACAACCACGGCTAGACTTGGTTGTCAAAGACGACCTCGATCAACTCAGCAGGTGGGCTTGCCGGCTTGGTATACACCACCAGCTCCTGAAGACTTTGATTTGACTCTCCGAATAAGAATGCATGCACGGATGCATGATGCAGTGGTTTTAGAGTTCCAAGGTAGACGTGTTAAACCGGAGCGGGGATACGACACAGCTAGCTAGCAAGCACGTTGTGTAAGTGTAACACAGCACAGACGATGCAAGTTAGTGGCACGTATGTACATGGTGGCGGTGCATGTAGCGCGAGCACGCCTGGTGGTCGTAGTAGACGGCGACGGGACATATAAGTGGCCAAAGTGCGCGTGTCCCTACACCAACAGCGAGCAGAAGCGATCGATCGATCGAGATATATGATCGAGCTCTGCAAGCCAGACATCCAATGTGCATACAACTACTATATAACAGTGCATGCCGCCATACCCTATGCATGCATGCATGCTAGTTGTAGCATATACCATCGTGCATCGTCCTCAATCCTCAGCAGCTGAGCCCTACTACTAGCTTAGATTAGAACTAGCTGCAGAAACCCATGCAGGGTCAGGTCAGTGTGCTCGCTGTTTACCGACATGCAGGGAAACCACTGCCAACACCCGTTCCACTACATATCCAAACAGGCCGGGTAGCAACCTAGAGCAATCTAGTAGCATACATACATGCATATGCATAAGCAGATAAGTAAGAGTCAGGGGCAAGCAGCAGTGTGCAACTGTAGGTAGTGGGATATAGTAGCGAGATACCTGTACTGTAAGTGAAAGTTAAACCTTTGTCAGGTTGTCAGTTCATCCGATCGATCGACCTGCTGGGCTTTAATTGGATACTTTAATCTTCTGTAGAGATAGAGATAGATCATCAATCTGCTCTGTTGAAGAGGAGAGTCATCGTATATCTATCGTCCATCGACGACATCGACTACTCTCTCCTCTTCCAACATGCATGAGCAGTGCTAGTATTAGCTGGGGCCGCCATGGACGACGCTCAGTAGTACGTGCAGTGCTCTGATCGATCTAGCTAGCCGGCCAGATATGATATAACCTTGCATCACTTGCACACACTGCATCTGGGTCGATCTGGGTGAGTGTGATGAGCAGTGAGAGCACGTGCGGTGCGGCCACCTGAGTGAGGTGTCGAGCTAGGGTCAACATGCAACGGCAGCGAGACGACGAGGACCTGGCCGAGGGCGGCACGCAATCACGCACGCCGAAGCCCGGCCAGCCGCACGCGTCCATTCTATTGGCAATGCGATGCGCGCAGCAGCAAGGAACCAATGATCGATCCATGCACCGATATCATCCGCAGGCCCAATCATGGAGCTCATCAAGAATTTCATCAGAGGCCGGGCCATGCATGCGCATGCACATGCACCGGCCGGCCGTATACCTGCATGCAGCTTCAATTCATTCAGCAACAGCAAGCTCTAGCCTATAGAGGCCGGCCGGCCAATGTGACGATGGCCGGCCTGCAGGGCCCGTGACCGTGACCGTGATCGAGCGAGACACATCAATCGCCGGCATGCGGCAGCTGCAGGGTGCAGGCTAGCTGCCTACGGCAACTTGATTCTCATGCATCGAGGTCGAGCCCGCCCCCTGCCATGCATTTCAGAGATCGACGAACGAAAACACATCAATCTTGTAGCTCGATCTGGCCTTTCGTCTGCTTTCTTCCTCGCATCGCAGCTGTCTCCGGCGGAGGTATGGCTATCACTACTATTTTCAGGCAGGCCATCTCCATGATGGGTGTCAGTGGTGCCACTTTCATGCACGTGGCTTTTTCAGCATCATCAGCTCAGCTCCTCCTCTTTCTGTTCGCCTCTCCTCTCTCCTGCATGCGGTACGTACATACAGATGCAGACCAGTACGTGCATCAGATTGCCCGCGGTACAAACACCAGCTGCGTGCTGAAAGATGCCCTTTAATTAATTTGGGCCGGGCAACCGATATATAAAGCTTGGGTTTTTGGATCAGATCAAACCAAGTAAAAAAAAAAGAGAGAGTCGATCTATCTCAGCGTCGTTTAATCTGAGTTATTTAAGATCACTTCGATGAACTTAATTAGACAGTGTACCTATGGGATGACCTATGGCAGGGCCGCAGGGGCAAACTGGCAGGGGTTATCTTTTCCTGAATTGTTTTCGTTATTTGTCAAGAACAAGTTCATTACTTTGCAGATGGCTAAGAAAGTCAGGACTGGTGCGATTTATTTTTCAATGACATCAACCCATCTACAGAACGGTGTATCCATCTTTTCAAAAGTGGTTTTGCCTTGGTTATCCATAGCCTACATTTGTTTTCTCCTCTCTCTCTCTCTCTCTCCCTCCCATATGAGATGAAAACACACCCTGCACGTATAGTAAGGAAAACTAAAATCAGATGCATTCTCTCTGGTGTTTCTCTAGCGGTTATATAGTAAGGAGACATTATTCTTGAGCATGAACAACTATTATATATGGTCTACAAATAAATTAAAAGCCACTGTGTGATTGCGGTTCATCGGGCCCTAAATATAATCTGTTCATCCTCTCTTCCACCTGCGCGATAGGATAGACGGTGACAGAGAACAATAATACAAAGTGGCCATTGTTGACTTTTTGTGTGGCCTGAGGTTATATTTTTGTTTCTCTGCATGGGAGCTATCCATAGCCCTAGGCCATGATCAGTGGGCCCATTTTTTTAAATGGGTCGAGCTTAGCCTAAACGGGCTGCTAAATGGGTTTAGCCTCACTTTTATTTTTCTTATTTTTGTTTTTTGGATAAATAATTTTTGTGATATGAAGTTTGCAAACATATACGTATACCACCACCGTTACCCTTTGGTGGATCTTCTATCTCTAAATATGTGCCCCCACTATGAGATTTTTCTAAACATGCATAAAGTCACATCATCAAAGGAGTCCATTTAGTAGCATGCTATGTCATCTTCCACTAAGCCATCTATTTATAATTTCCATTGATTTTCTATCATTACACGCATGCAATACTATTACGTGGTATATGCACGGGATATCACTCAAATTCCCGCAGCAACGTGCGGAAAATTCATCTAGTTTTAAGTGACGATTGCGCCATCATTTCTTTTTGTTTTCTATGTTTATTATCTTAAAAAATATCATAAACTTCTTCATATAAATTTGGATGGTGATAAAATTTACATGCAACTTGGGAGGTCAACCATATATATCTACAATGTTGTCGTTTATATCGTTTTTGTTTGAGGGCATCTTAATGCATAAATTGTTGATACAATACATATTTAGATGTAACCGTGTATTAGTTATATCGGCGTCAAGATGGTTAAGGTAATGAATAACGATACTGTACATCTTTTCGATCTCTACAATTTCTATATAATTTTTATGATCTCCATATGACACCATGTGACAGAATTATTTTTAAAAAAGTTATACTATGGTCGGGAGTGGAGAAATCGCTCTATATTTATATACAGCTAGCCTAGCACAGGCAACTTCGTTCTGCACGTCAATTCAGCGAAAACACATTTCATTGAAATAAATTACGAGAAAACACATCATTCTCATTTCTGACCCTCCGGCTTCCTTGAAGCTATATCCTGCGGATGCGTGGTGACTGCTGTTTTCAGACCCTTCTCCTGATCGGTTGTGGCGCCACGGGGCTTTTCAGCCGCCCCATCTCTTCTCTTCCTGTAGATGCAGTACAGCAGCAGCTGAAGGATGCCCATTGGAACGCCGATGAAGTTTGGAGACTGCATCATGGAATCAACAAAATACACATATATATGAAATCCTCAGAGAGGAATAGCCTAATTAGCTGAGTTCCATTACTGATGAACTCGGTCAGATTTTCTAGTCCTAACCGCGATGAAAAGGTCCCTCCCAAGGAGCCCATATATCATCCAGAGCGCGCTGGAAAGGAAGGAGAACAGTGACAGGTAGAAGGGCATGAACTCCACGCTTTTCGTCGTTATGACTTGCTTCTGCAATCGCAAGTTCAGTAGTTCAGAAGAATCTTTAATTGGAAATTTAGAACGCCGCAGTACGCAAATGTTGTTAAAGTGGACACCTGAAGACAGTTACGATGATTCGAATTTTCTTTTTTTGGTATTGCAGGTTCAGAGTGAGCCTTTGTTAATTGAAGACAAGGTTTTCATTTATTTTATCATGAACTGGTACTCTGCTATTAGTTGCCTTGTCTAATTGGACTTTTGCTTTGTGTCGTTCATCAACTCGAAGGCAGTATGTGCTTATGGCGGATACTCACAGCAGCCACCATTGGAGAGCTGTACATGGATATGGAGGCCACCAAACCAACACTGCCCACAAAGACCTTGCGCATACGGTGCGTATGGACCGTGAAGCTTGAGAAAAAAGCTGTCAGTCCAAACAACGTCAGAACAGGAAGCACCAATTGCAAGGCAAACCTCTGCAAATTAAAGAGACACAATATCAGATGAGCAGTTCAGACTTATGGCTACACGTCTGATGAGAGAAGAGAAGATAATATGCGTTAGTCAGAGTCACTCGCCTTCTTCTCTGTTGGTGCAAACCACACGTATATGCTGATGAACGCGATCTCAAGCAGAATGCCCAGCCCATTGATGGTAGAAACCGGGAAGTTCTCCGATCCAGAGCTCACTACGGGAAGTCCATACCAGGTGTAGAGGAGACAGTTGAACAGAGCTAGGACGTACGGCACGCACGAGAACTCCTCTACGTTGCCCTTCTTTACCACCCTTCTGAATGTCAATCTGTGGAACACAGTATGTTGCATGAGCATATGTATCGCTGATATAAGCAAGGTTTTATAGGCCGTATTAATTACTTGAGGATCATGCGTATATACTAGTACTTGTGGACATGGATGCATACATGGGCGCTGCGTAGAGCAGCATGGAGGCAGAATTTCCTGCAAATAAAAGAGAAGAGAAAGAGGTGCACAGGCTTTATTTACAGTCTTTCTTTAAACAATCTGCAGATCTGAAGAACTTGTAGATGTGAAGTACCTAGAATCCCTACTGCTACGCGGACTGTGTTTGGAACCATTATTCTCGATGCGCAGCGAAGGTCCCGCTCTTCGAATAATTAACCGAGCAAGCTAAGGCTGGATGTGTCAGCGAGATTATGTACCTGAACGTGAGTGGCATGTTTGCCTGAAGGTACGGTGGAGGCGAGCAATTTATACTGCTGCCTGAGGCGTAACTGATCGAAATGCACGATGAGTGGGCATAGCACAAGAAGCAAAAAAAAAGGCCGGCTGTGTTGGGAACCTAGGCATGCATGGTTCGCGAAAAGGCTCAGGCAGCTGCTGTGTGGCTCCAGGTAGCCTCAGAGAACGATATCAGTGTCGTCAGTTTCAGGTCATTTGTCCAGAAAGTTGTTTCTGCGCCTACTGTGCACAAAGGTAAACTCTTTCTTTAGAAACAACAGCAGCAGCAGCAAACAAGGTGATTGTTGCGTGGATCACCAACCGTGGAAATTAAATCAACTCCGCGCGAAGAGCACTGGCCCCGGAAAAACGTTGACGGTGAGCAAAACTGGCACGTACGTAGTGGCCACTTCCCTGGCGGCTTGGGGATGAGTCACCATCCACCAAATAATCAGCAGATTGGTGAGGATGAGGATGTTTAGTCATCGGGATAAAAGCCATGCATTCTGCACTGGAAGGCACATTGCTTCTTGGTGTGCATTCTGCGGAGTTGTTTAATTAGTCGTTTCAGGTGCCAAGTGCAGGCTGGTGTCAGGCTCAGGCTCTGCTCTCTAACTCTCTGAGCACCATTATGATGCACTCTTAAAGACGCTCGCTTCGCTTAGCAGTTAGCATCAGTACAAGCCGTGGGCAGTGCGTATTAGACGTGCTCTGTTTGTTGATCACTAGGATCTCATCTCTTGCAGGTTGCAGCTGATCGATATATATTTATTGGACATGGCATATTTTTGGTTGGATTCATTTGAACCGGAAGCAGGGCCTGCGACTGCGAGGCGTCAGGTAGAAAGGACGTTATGATATGCGGCCCAAGGAATCCAGCGCAGATGGGCCGGCCCATATACGAGGGCCCAGGTGACCTGTAGCCCTTTTCCTTTTCTTTCCAGTTGCATTGCATGGACTTTCGCCGTCGTCCGGTCCGACTAGGAAAACGAGCCGGCCGGCGACAGCATCCGACTCCAAGTCCATGCAATGCAACATGCATCGTACAAAGTCAGCACGGGAAGGGCAGTTCCGTAGACCAAGTCGTTGCAATCCCAAAACGAACTCGATCGTCAACTACTACTCAACTGCACCCACCACCGTCGATGCTGTCCATGGCGTCGTCGGCCCTGCTGAAGCAGCAGCGCCCGGTCGCCGCGACGCCGCGGCAGGAGGTCATCCGGCACCTGCTGGAGCGCGTGGAGGCGCTGCAGCGGGAGATCGACGCGGAGAACGAGAGGGCCACGGCGGCCGCCGCGGCCTTGCGGCACGCCGAGACGCGCGAGCGCGACCTGGAGGCGGAGCTCCGCGCCATGGCGAGAACCGCAGAGATGCAGGGCGAGAAGCTGCGGGGGATGGAGGAGGAGCTCAGGTACAAGGAAGGCCGCATCAAGGTTCTCGAGGCCATCTTCGCCACCATGACCAAGTCCAACAAGAACAAGAGGTAACACAACACCGTACCAGCAGGTTCCGGATAGACGATCGAGGCGAGCGGACCGCGTGGATGGATCGGACAGTGTTTGCGTTGCGTTGCCCCTTGCATTGCATTGCAGACAGAGACGTGTGTACTGACCAAAACCATTTCTTTTCTTTTCTTTTTTTTTTGCGCGAAAGACCAAAACTATGTACTGCTCCATATAGCAATTAACAAGGCTAGTTGTTCTGCACGATTTTTTGAGTGAATTTTTTGCGTGGAAGTATGGCTCTTTAAGTCGTCTTCGGTTGAGGAAGGGCTCCATTGTTTGTCCATGTCCATGTATTAGGAGGCGTCGGCGGCAACAATCACGCAAAGGGGGGCAGCGGTCCCTTTGGACGAGACGTTGTACCTATAGATGGCAATGAGTATGAAATATTCACCTACCCGCGGGCAACAAACTTGGTGGACAAGTATATAGGTGTGAGTTCATGCCCACAGACAAGGATAGGGTATGAGTTTACGTCCGATGGATATTTATTCGTGGGCAAAGAAATTTAGTATCCGTCACCCGCATACCCGCGTACCCGTCTGACATGTGGACCCCACATTGAGTATGCATATATATACAGAAACCTAGGGTTTTTTCACAGTCTTCCCCACTCCCCGTCTCCCCCAGGCAGCTGCCGCCACCCTCTTTGCGACCCTGCCCCCATCCACTCGGCGCCTCCACTCCCAAGTCCGGTCCCCACTCTCCCCGCGGCGGCGCCCCGCGCCAAGCCGAGCCCCTCGCCTCCTCCAGCTTCCGCGAGACCGCGGCGCCCCCCGCGCGGCCGCGCCAAGCCCCCAAGCCGAGCCCCTCAGCGACCACGAGATCGCGGCGCGCCCGCTACCGGACGGCGACCTCCAGAACCATCCTCCGGTCCTCCCGTCCTCCACGACTCCTCCGTTCGTCCCGTTACTCGACTGCTTGGGTAAGTGCCTACATCAACCCTAATATGCTACTTTCTTTCTTTGCATTGCTAATTTCTTAGATCTTGTGAAATCGATGTATTATCCATGGCCATTAAGGTTAGGTTTTTGTGAAATCAATGTACCCTTCCGTTGTTATGGAGTGTGTTAAAATCGATCTGTTTTTTTTTGGAACTGGACAGATGATGTCGGTACCCAGCTAACCGGGTACCCGCTTATACTAGGCAAAGTCTAGTAAACAGTCCTTAGTAAGGCTCCACGCAGCCTGACAAGCTGGGTTTATTCCCTTGGGCAGCACAAGGGCTGGCTTGCCTATACTCGGCAGGGTCTCCAATATCGGCAAGTGTCGCAGTAAAGGAAGGGCCCAAGGCCACGTACAGGCGGATCTGGCCTACCCCTTATAAGAACTGGGCCGCGCGCTCGGCCCACAGGGGAGATCCCGGACCTCCTTCGGCAAGGGCCGAGCCTCCCCCAACCGCGCGAGATGTCCCTCAAGGGAAGGCCAGGACCAGACCACTCGGAGGTCCGGAGCGGCCAGGTCCGGACCGCTCGGAGGTCCGGAGCTAGCGCACTCGAGGGGTGGAACCGTAAGCTACCACGTACACCTACCCCCGGTGCGGGATGGTCCGGGGGCGCCACATGCCCACAGGACACGCGGCGGAGTCTTCGGCCAGGGGCCTGCCCGCCTGCTGCATTAATTGCGGGCGGGCGAGCGTGCCCCGTTGCCCGCTGACGCCGCCGCTGTTAGACGAGCGTGCCCCGTTGCCCGCTGACACCGCCGCTGTCAGACGAGCGTGCCCCGTTGCCCGCTGACACCGCCGCTGTCAGACGAGCGTGCCCCGTTGCCCGCTGACACCGCCGCTGTCAGACGGGCGTGCCCCGTTACCCGCTGACGGACGGGCGTGCCCTGACACCCGCTGACACCCCGCGGGCAGGCGACGGCGACTAAACAAAGGGGCGCGCCTTACCGAGGCGCGACGGCAGTGACAGGGCATACAGTCAACTTCCCCGCCGGACGTTGGGGTTTAAACCGAATAAACAAGTACGCTGTGCTCATCATGAGCTGCGCCACGCGCGGCGGGCGCGCTCAGCCTAGTACTGGGTAGCAGCACTGTAGCACCGCTGTGAGCCCTCCGTAATGTCACGTCGGCACGCCGCCTGCCTCCTCTGCCACTGAAGCCCTCCGCCGGTTTCAGCGGCTGATGGAACAGGACGGCATAAACCAGGACGGCGTGGCGCACTTTCCGGGCCACGCCGTGCCGCGTCAGTTGTGCAGGTACAAGACGTGGGAGTCAACAGTTGCCGCTACGAGGAGCATGCGACATGACAACAGAGAGTCCGCTGGAGAGACCTGACCTTCGCCAGAAGGAGCGTAGGGTACCAAGTCAGCGCATGATAGAGATGTAGCATAGAGGAAGTAGAACGGGACCACCTGTCGGGGCCCGGCCACCATGTGCATGCCCCCCTTGGGCTATAAAAGGGGAGGCATACGAGACTCTCAAGGGAGGACACAAAAAAAACACGAACACAGACACAAGCACAAGCTCACAATCACCTCCGTCTTTTCCAACAGACAGCAATACAAGAAAACACACCCATAGTGGACGTAGGGTATTACGCTCCGGCGGCCCGAACCACTCTAAATCCTCGTGTCCCCATCGTGCCACCACAGACCTAGCTAATAACGATCGCTCTCCCTAACTACTCTTAGTACTTAGGATTCGGGCGGGTGCATTCCGCCACCCGACCGGAGCACACACGCTCCGACATTTGGCGCGCCAGGTAGGGGGTAGGCGTCAATTAGCATCATCTCCCTCGGCATGATGGTTCGCATTTGCGACATCCACGAGGATGCGGCCGCAACGGAGGAGGTGGCCTCGACCAGATCGCAGGCCTCCTCCCACGGTTCTGAGGGCGCGGCACGGACGCCGCGAGCCCCTCGACGCCCTGCGGGGGGTGCCACTGCTGCGAACACCGCAGTAGCAAGCGCCGTAGCGGCAAACGCCGCCGCGGCGAACCCCACTGCTGCCAGCAGCCCGCTCGACGCGGCCAGGGAGCTGCTCCGTAACCCCCCGGGGCCGGCAGCCTCTCCTAGCGCCCTGGCGCAGTGGCGGAGCGACGTGGATCGTCTGATCCACCTAGCTGAAGTCACCCCTGGCCCAACTAGGACCGGGTCGCGACTCCCTCCCAGCAACGGGAGGAGGTCGAGCCGCCGCAGGCAACACGATGCGGCAACGTCCGTGCGTTCCCCCACAGTAAGGAGCGCGCAGACGGAAGACCTGCGAGCCGAGCTCAACCGCCGCGCAACCATACCACCGTGGAGCAACCACGGGTGCAGCCGAACGCCGCCAAGGGCAAAAACCTTGACGCTGCGTTTGCCGCTGCAGCACCTAAGCCCCCGGCTTACGTGCAGCCCCCGGCTGGCATGCAGACACCGCCGGGGGTCATATCGGCTGGAGTTGGCTGTGCCGCGCTCGCGGACAGTCTCCGCTCCATGCGCTGTCCGCCAAAGTTCCGGCCGCATCTGCCGGAAAAATACGACGGGACCACCAACCCGTCAGAGTTCCTGTAGGTGTACGTAACCGCTATCACAGCGGCTGGCGGCGACGACGCCGTCATGGCGTCATACTTCCATGTTGCCTTGTCTGGGCCGGCCCGGACGTGGCTCATGAACCTCTCCCCCGGGTCAATCCGATCCTGGGAGGAGCTTTGCACTCAGTTCCTAACGAACTTCGCAAGTGCATGCCAACAGTACGGTGTGGAGGCCCACCTCCATGCTGTACGTCAGGAGCCCGGGGAAACCCTCCGGGCGTTTATCGCCCGCTTCGCCAAGGTGCGAGGGACCATACCCCGCATCTCCGATGCGTCTATCGTCACTGCCTTCCGGCAAGGCGTCCGTGATGAGAAGATGCTGGAGAAGCTGGCGACCCACCAAGTGCAGGACGTCGCCACCCTATACGCGCTGGCGGACAAATGCGCCAGGGCCGCTGAGGAGCGTGCATGGCACTCCCCACAGCAGGACAAGGCAGCCTAGCCAGGCGCCTCTGCCGGTGCTGCCCGAGAGAGCGGCAAGAAAAAGAAGATGGGCCGACGTCCTGAGAGGTTCCTGGAGGGGGCCCGTGTCGCCGCGACAACGCCTGGTAGCCGTGACGCCGGCGGAAAGCGCCCAAAGCAACAAGCGCGGAACAGTGGCAGCTCATGCCCTGTTCACCCCAACAGCGGCCACAGCGCCGCTGACTGTCACGAGATACAGAAGCTTGTGCGGCGGCGTCGCAGTGAGCGCCACGAACGTCCGGCTAAGGACGACTCGCCCCCACGCCAGCGCCCTGGAAAGGGGAAGGCTACCAGCGACGGCGGGGCCGCCGCTGGTGGCAAGGAGATGGGCTACCAGCCCCCGGAGCGGGAGCTCAAGAGCGTCTATGCTCTAGCCCGCTCCGACTCCGAATCCAGCGACAACGAACGTCGCAAGAGGCTGTACGTCATGTACGGCGGAAGCTGGGAGGTCTCCTCCCAACGAGACGTGAAGGCCTTGCGCCGAGAGGTCCTCTCGGTCAGGCCGAGCGTCCCCAGGGTGGCTCCACACCACAAGTGGAGAGACACCACCATCTCCTTTGGGCCGGCCGATTGCCCGGAGAACATGGCTGGGGCTGGCGTGCTGCCGATCATCACGTCGCCGGTGGTTGCCAACATACGGCTCTACCACGTGTTGATCGACGGCGGAGCCGCCCTCAACATCATCAGCCACGCAGCTTTCAAACAGCTGCAGATTCCGGAGCCACGCCTGGCTCCGACGCGCCCATTCTCTGGCGTGGGTCCATTGCCGATCTACCCGAAAGGGAGGATTGACCTCCCAGTCACATTCGGGACCCCGGAGAACTTCCGCACAGAGAACGTCCAGTTCGATGTCGCGGATGTCAACCTGCCGTTCCACGCCATCCTTGGCAGACCGGCACTTTACCGCTTCATGGCCGTGGCCCATTATGGGTACTTGGTCATGAAGATGCCATCCCCGGCGGGAGTTCTCACCGTGCCGGGGGACCGCCTCGCTGCGGTCGCCGCGGTAGAGAAGCTCCATGCTCTCGCTGCCGACGCAGCGAACCCTGTGGGGGACGGCCCCTCGACCTCTCGAACCAAGGTTCCTGCCAAGGAGCCGAAGGTGCCCAAGGTACGCCCATCCGACCCAGAGGATGTGTCGGTCAAGGCCGTCCAGATCGGGGCGGAAGCCTCCCAGACCACCCGCATCGCAGGGAATCTGGGAGAGAAATAGGAAGACGCGCTCATTGCTTTCCTCCGGGCAAATGTTGACGTGTTCGCCTGGGAACCGTCGCAGATGCCTGGGATCCCTAGGGAAGTGATTGAGCACCGTCTGAAGATTAGCTCGGACGCCAAGCCGGTGCGGCAAAAGCCACGGAGGCAGTCCGTGGAGCGCTAGGACTTCATCCGTCAGGAGGTCCGGAAGCTCCTGGACGCGGGCTTCATCGAGGAGGTCCATCACCCCGAGTGGCTGGCCAACCCGGTGGTCGTCCCTAAGGCGAACGGGAAGCTTCGGATGTGTATCGACTACACCAGCCTCAACAAGGTATGTCCTCCGGACCCTTATCCCCTCCCACGCATAGACCAGATAGTAGATTCCACCTCCGGGTGTGAACTTTTGTCTTTTTTGGATGCGTACTCTGGGTTCCATCAGATCCAGATGAATGAGGAGGATAAGAGGCATACAGCCTTCGTAACAGTAGAAGGTTTGTACTGTTACGTTGTAATGCCATATTGTCTGAGGAATGCTTTACCTACGTTTCTGCGAGCCATGAACTTCACGTTCCGTGACCTGATCAGAAACATAGTAGAGGTCTATGTCGACGACATCGTTGTCAAGACCAAGGTAGGGTCGACTTTGATGGGAGACCTAGCCCTTGTTTTCGACAGACTGCGCACAACGCGCGCGAAGCTGAACCCCGAGAAATGCGTCTTTGGCGTCTCGGCTGGTAAACTGTTGGGTTTCCTAGTGTCACATCGGGGCATTGAGGCAAACCCAACCAAGATCAGGGCAATCGAGGCTATGCGGCCGCCGGCCTGCATCAAGGACCTCCAGAAACTCACCGGGTCCTTGGCAGCCCTCAGCCGATTTATCTCAAAGCTAGCCGAGAGAGCCCTACCCTTCTTCAAGCTTTTGAGGAAGTCCGGACCATTCATATGGACCGAAGAGGCTGAACAAGCCTTCCAGGAGTTGAAGCAGCATCTCACCACTCTGCCCATTTTAGCGGCACCAGAGCCTGGTGAGACCCTGTTTCTCTACCTCGCGGCGACATCCGAGGTGGTAAGCATGGTCCTGGTCGCTGAGCGACCAGTGCATTCCCACGAGGGAGACACCGGGGTCCCCAAAGTGGAAGGTGGTGGTCCGCCCACCACAGAAGCTGCAACTGGCCCCGATACTGGAGGTCCGGCTGACACACTGCCCTGCCAAGGCGGTGAGCCACCAAAAACAGGAGGGCAAGCCGCCCAGGGGGCCAGCGTGGCAGAGGTAGGTGGCCTCGGACCTACCACTAAGGTCCGGACCACCCAGAAGCCAGTATATTACGTCAGTGAGGTCCTTCACGGGGCAAATGCCAGATATCTGGAAGCTCACAAGTTCGCCTACGCGTTACTTATTGCTTCCAGAAAGTTACGCCTTTATTTCCAGGGGCATAAGGTTGTCGTGGTGACCTCTTACCCGCTAAGAGCGATCCTGCGCAATTCCAACGCCACTGGGAATATTGCCAAATGGGCAGCGGAGCTGGCAGAGTTCCAGCTCGACTTCCAGCCCCGCAGCGCTACCAAGAGCCAGGTCCTGGCAGACTTCATCGCAGAGTGGACTCCTACCACCACGGAATCTGGAGGTCCGCAAGCCGAGGCAGGACCTTCACGGCCAGGCAGGACCATCCGGGTTTTTACCAAGCCGCACTGGACTCTCTTCTTCGACGGGTCCGCCCGCGAAAAAGGGTCCAGAGCAGGCGTGGTCCTCATGGACCCGAACGGGGATCAGGTGAAGTACATAGTACGTGTCGGAGCGTGTGTGCTCCGGTCGGGTGGCGGAATGCACCCGCCCGAATCCTAAGTACTAAGAGTAGTTAGGGGGAGCGATCGTTATTAGCTAGGTCTGTGGTGGCACGATGGGGACACGAGGATTTAGAGTGGTTCGGGCCGCCGGAGCGTAATACCCTACGTCCACTGTGGGTGTGTTTTCTTGTATTGCTGTCTGTTGGAAAAGACGGAGGTGATTGTGAGCTTCTGCTTGTGTCTGTGTTCGTGTTTTTTTGTGTCCTCCCCTGAGAGTCTCGTATGCCTCCCCTTTTATAGCCCAAGGGGGGCATGCACATGGTGGCCGGGCCCCGACAGGTGGTCCCGTCCTACTTCCTCTATGCTACAGCTCTATCCTGCGCTGACTTGGTACCCTACGCTCCTTCTGGCGAAGGTCAGGTCTCTCCAGCGGACTCTCTGTTGTCATGTCGCGTGCTCCTCATAGCGGCAACTGTTGACTCCCACGTCTTGTACCTGCACAACTGACGCGGCCCGGCGTGGCCCGGAAGGTGCGCCACGCCGTCCTGGTTTATGCCGTCCTGTTCCATCAGCCGCTGAACCCAGCGGAGGGCTTCAGTGGTAGATGAGGCAGGCGGCGTGCCGACGTGACATTACGGAGGGCTCACAGCGGTGCTACAGTGCTGCTACCCAGTACTAGGCTGAGCGCGCCCGCCGCTCGTGGCGCAGGTCATGATGAGCACAGCGTACTTGTTTATTCGGTTTAAACCCCAACGTCCGGCGGGGAAGTTGACTGTACGCCCTGTCATTGCCGTCGCGCCTCGGTAAGGCGCGCCCCTTTGCTTAGTCGCCGTCGCCTGCCCGTGGGGTGTCAGCGGGTGTCAGGGCACGCCCGTCCGTCAGCGGGTAACGGAGCACGCCCGTGTGACAGCGGCGGTGTCAGCGGGCAACGGGGCACGCTCGTCTGACAGCGGCGGCGTCAGCGGGCAACGGGGCACGCTCGCCCGCCCCAATTAATGCAGCAGGCGGGCGAGGCCCCTGGCCGAAGACTCCGCCGCGCGTCCTGTGGGCACGTGGCGCCCCCGGACCATCCCGCACCGGGGGTAGGTGTACGTGGTAGCTTACGGTTCCACCCCCCGAGTGCGCTAGCTCCGGACCTCCGAGCGGTCCGGACCTGGCCGCTTCGGACCTGGCCGCTCCGGACCTCCGAGTGGTCCGGTCCTGGCCTTCCCTTGAGGGACATCTCGCACGGTTGGGGGAGGCTCGGCCCTTGCCGAAGGAGGTCCGGGATCTCCCCTGTGGGCCGAGCGCGCGGCCCAATTCTTATAAGGGGTAGGCCAGATCCGGCTGTACGTGGCCTTGGGCCCTTCCTTTACTGCGACACTTGCCGATATTGGAGACCCTGCCGAGTATAGGCAAGCCAGCCCTTGTGCTGTCCAAGGGATTAAACCCAGCTTGTCAGGCTGCGTGGAGCCTTACTAAGGACTGTTTACTAGACTTTGCCTAGTATAAGCGGGTACCCGGTTAGCTGTGTACCGACAGTACGCTTCGAATTCAAAGCCACTAACAATATGGCGGAATACGAAGGCTTGATTTTCGGGCTCATGGTCGCCCAGTCACTAGGAATCAAGCAGCTCCTCGTTAAGGGGGATTCCCAGTTAGTAATCAGACAGGTCCGGGGGGAGTGCTGCTGCAATAACCCCCAGCTCGCAGCATACCTCATGCGAGTGAGGGAGCTCGAGAAGGACTTCGAGGTCCTGGAACTGCAGCACGTTCCCAGGAACCTCAACTCAGTGGCTGATGACCTCTCTGCGAGGGCATCAACTCGGGGCCCAGTGCCAGAGGGCATCTTTGAAAGACAGCTACTGAGACCAACCGCCCAGCCAGCCGAACTGGGCGAAGGGGGCAGAACTAGCACCTCGGAGCTAGCAGTCCCGGTGGTCCTCCACCTCTGGAGTCCACTAAGGATCGTGTGGACTGATAACCCCGGCATGTCATCAGGGACACATCCAATGGCTTAGGGCAGTCCCGATGCACGGATCTCCGAGATCCGGGACTACCTGAAGGACAAAATCCTTCCCGAAGAACGTGTGTCTGCTGAGCGCATAGTGCGATTGGCTAAACGCTACACGCTAGTAGAAGGGGATCTCTACAGGCGTGGCACCAATGGCATCGTCATGCGATGCATAACCCGGGAGGAGGGCCGCGATTTACTTGCGGAGATCCATGGAGGCGAGTGCGGGAATCATTCAGGGTCCCGTACGCTGGTCGGTAAAGCCTTTCGGCATGGCTTTTACTAGCCGACAGCGCTCTAGGATGCAGCTGAGCTAGTAAGGTCCTGCAAGGCGTGTCAGTTCCACGCAAAGCAGATACACACACCGGCTCAGTCTCTGCAGATGATTCCACCCTCTTGGCCCTTCGCGGTATGGGGGGTGGACATCCTGGGACCTTTCCCTAGAGCTGTCGGTGGGTACCGGTACCTCTACGTCGCCATTGACAAATTCACAAAATGGCCTGAGGTAACCCCAGTAGTGAGCATCACCCAAGGAACTGCAACAGCTTTCCTTAAGTCCATTGTGTGCCGGTTCGGCGTCCCCAGCCGTATCATAACGGACAACGGGACCCAGTTCAGGAGCCAGGTCTTCCAGGACTACTGCGACGGCGTTGGCATCCAGTTATGCTTCGCGTCTGTAGCACATCCTAGGAGCAATGGACAGGTCGAAAGAGCTAACGCGGAAATCCTCAAGGGGCTCAAAACCCGCACCTTCAACTGCTTGGAAAAGCACGGTGCGAAATGGGTTGATGAGCTCCCTTGCGTGCTATGGGGGAACCGGACCACACCCAGCCGAGCAACCGGGGAAACCCCATTCTTCTTGGTATACGGGGCCGAAGCGTGCCTCCCACCAGAAATACTCTTGGGCTCCCCACGGGTCCAAGCTTTTGATGAATCTTTGCAGGAACAGGCTAGGCGCGACGACGTCGACCTCGTCGAGGAGCAAAGATGGCAGGCTGCAATCCGGAACGCACGGTACAACCAAACGCTCAAACGCTACCATGAGCGAACCGTGCGGGGCAGGGTACTCCAACCTGGAGACCTGGTCCTGAGGCGCATCTTGAGCCGAGAAGGGCGCAACAAACTCTCCCCCAGCTGGGAAGGGCCCTTCAAGGTGACAGAAGTTAGTCGCCCCGGTTGCGTTTGCCTCGCCACGGAGGAAGGAGTCCCGCTGCCGAACCCATGGAATATAGAACACCTCCGTAAGTTTTATCCTTAGGCAAGAAATTCAGGGCAACCCTCTTTCTTTTATAAGCTAGATAGGCCCACCATGTGGACCAGAGCGGTAAAGGCCCGCCCTTGTAATCCCGACCTCTGGCTGACATCACATGATACCCTGTATCGCTTGATAAAAAGAAAGAGTTTTGCCCTGAAATCCTTGTCTCCGCTATTTCTCTAATGTTTACTCAGCTGCCATCTGTTTCATTTTTTCTAACCCCTGCGTGGAATCCTACTCTTGCCTAAAAACTCCTCGGAACCGGCAGGGCTTAGCGGCTCGAGCGTGAAACGGTTAGCTCAGAGGCTAGGAAGGAGGTCCGGAATACTGGGTGCCAGGTCCAGAGAAAAGGGGATCTCCTTGGTAGCCCGGAGCTGTCAGCTGCTTAGCCTGGTCTCATACCCTAAGCACTGTACACTCCCTGCCTCGCTGTGAGTACCCCCAGTATCAGGAACAGTGCGTTCAGTGCTCCGGACCACTCCCTAGGCTACTGGCTGTGATGCCCTAGGCATCTCAAGTGCATTACACTAAAATCATTAGCATAATGACATCTTTTCAAAGGTATTTTATCTTGAGAGCATGCATAAATTAGGTCAATTGAGCAACTAAACTTAGTTTTCAGAAAAGCTGTGTTTGTATTGCGGATATAACTTAAATACAATTGTGTTTTTTTTATATAAAACCTTACATACCAAATTTGTAGGCAATTCCATAAGGAATGACTTTGGTATTTTGTGTCTTGGCATGCATGAATGTTGAAATCTATTTTGGGTCATTTTATGTGAAAATGTGACTTCTGCCAAATTCAGCCCTGTTTGGTAAATTCAAAATTTTGTGAAACAAAATTCAAAATCTTGCCATGTCATGAATACCAAAGTTGTAGTTCATGAGATTCTATGCAACATTGGTATATTTCACCTTTCATGAAAATGTACCTAAAATGGACTTTTATAATTTCCAAGTTGGGGGTTTCAAATGGTCAAACAGGAGTCAGCAAGTTAATTTCAAATTTAAATCATTTTATATTTGGAATCTGGTATAGGTCCTTTTGACAAAGTTGTATATTTCAAAAAGTACAACATTTCATTCAATTGGGTCTTTTTCAAATTCGGCTCCTAAATTGGTCAAATTTGCGAAATTCAGAAACCTGATCAGCTGGCAAAGGGGGTTTATCTTTTTCGTTTTTCTTTTATTTTCTCGTCTCTATGACAAGCGGGACCCACCTGTCAGGCCGCCCGCGCCAGCGCACGGATGGATTTTCCCCGCTCCCTCGCCCGATGCACCGAGTCCATACACCGCACTCTCTATTCCTGGGATTGGCCCCACCTGTCAGCCACAGTGGTCCATAGACCCGGTTCACCCGCGCACCTCCCTCTTCTCTCCCCGCCCGCGCGCGCCCACGCGGCGCTGCGCGCCGCGCGGCCGTGGCCACGCGCCGGCCTTCCCGGCCGCCGCGGCCACGCGCCACTGCCGCGCGCGGACAGCGCGCACGGCGCGCCACCGGGGCGAGGCCGAGGCCGACCCTATTTCCCGAGCTTTTCTCCACGCGCTCAAGCCCTCTGTTTTTTTTCCTCTTTCACTCTCGCGCGTCCGCCATTGCCGGAGCACCGCGAGCTCGTCCCCAGCCCCTTCCGCCCGCTCCCGAGCTCAACCGTCACCACGCCGGGCTTCGTCGCCCTCGACTCCATCCTTCCGCACTAGCCTAGGCCACTGATTTCGTCCTGACGCCGCCCACCGCGCCGCCGGAGCTCGTCGCCCTCTGCTCATCGTCGTCCCACCTCCTCGCGCCCTCTCCCGTCGATTGAAGTAGGGGGTAAGACTCCCCATACTCCTCTCTCTCTCCCCGGCACTCCGCGGCGAGCTCCCGAGCCCCGCAGGGCCGGGATTGGCCGCGCGCCACCGGAGCTTCCCCTCCCGTCGCGAGGAGGAAGACGACGGGAGGAGGAAGATGAACATTTTGCGCTATCGCCCTCCGAGTTTAACAGTTTTATGTTTCCATACTGAGCACTGTGTACTGAGTCTTGTAAATCTTGCACGGGAACCCTCAGAAGCTATGGATATTTATATATAGGTCCTGGATCTGTTCAGTTTCGTTTTAAAATGCTTTTAAAAATGCTGAAACTTTGAAAAATCATAGTAAAGTGGATAAAAATCCAAAAATAGCAAACTTTGTTGCACTGGGTTCCTAATAAATAGATCTACAGGATGGGTATGATGGTTGAGTAGGAAAGGACAGTTTTGCCCCTGTTTTTATTCAAACATGTAAAACCCTAATAAATAGGAAATAAGGACTAAATGATCTCCAAAAATAGCCAAATTTGAGCAGGGACCTTGTTATCATGTGTAGGTTCTGTATAAATTTTGTTGGCCCTAACACTTACTTTTGAATTACTATTTTGCCCTTGTCCTTCACTAAACACATATTAATCTTAAGAAAAAAGATTAATATGTTGAATAATGTTTCAAAATGACTTTAAGTTTGTTATAAGCTATAGTTATGGAGTAACTTGCTAGAGTTGGAGATGATGCATGTAAGGTTTTGACTCTAATTGGTAACTGGTAGAAATAATGCATATTTATGTAAGCTTCGATCGCTTCACATGAAGCGATGCTACCTCGCCACGCACACCCCACGTTATTTTATGTGACAAGCTAAGCTATCGTAGATGATGGCTTGTACGATTTCTTAGTATGAAACAACTTTCGCCTCAATATGCATAGCTCTATACCATAAATCACAAGTTCACTGTTTTACTGCATTATACTCGCGTCATAAAGCAAGCATTGCACTAGTACATGCTCTAATTGCATCATGTCATGCATATAGAGTCCACGAACGAAGAACCACCGCCGAACCAACCCGTCGCGGAGGAACCCGAAGAGGAGTTGCACCAGGAACCAGAGGGCCAGCAGCAGGAACCCGACTACGCTCCGGAGGAAGCTACTGACCCTAGTGAAGAAGGTAGGCAGGACCATACTCTACCCAGCAAATAAATTATACTTGATGATTACGCATATGCATTAGGAGTTGCTTGGAACCAATTGCATTAGACTTCCTGGCCGCCCTGGCCCTAGCACCTATACATAGAGTTCGTAGGACGAGTATGCCTAGAAATTGCTAGGTACGAGTAGACACGAGTATGTGGACTCGTCGCGTAGGTGCTTTCAAAATCAAAAGCTTACAGTTATATCGCTTGAAATTGTTGCTCATAAAGTAAATGGAGACCGGGCGGAGATTTTATTTCAGTATTTACTATTCATGATGTCGCACCCGGACTCCGCCCGAGTCGTTTAAGGCCCGTTCGCTGTTCGCCTGCTGTTCGGCATAACATTGCTAAAGTGCTTATCCGGGATATGGGACCGGAGAAGTCTTTCCTGGGCTCGTCCGAAGCACAGAGACACGTTCCTACCCGCTGGTTGAGAGGAAGGTGGCCCGGGGGAGCTTGGTACTCATGACGGGGAGACCGAGATGTCGGCAGGCTCGTCATGGGGGCACAACCCGGGGGCTAGGCGGGAGTGAATCGAACTTGGGACGAGGCAGGTTAAGATTGGGGCTATATGTGGGAACGCGATGGCTAGTAAGCATATACCCTTGGCATGATAGTTATTCCCGGGAATTAAAAATCGATTCGAATCGCTGATGCCCACCAGGTGTGGGAATGCTGATAGTGCACACGGGCAACGTAGTAATTACTTAAACTCTCGGTATTTTAATACTCATGGTTTTTGGAATACTACATGTTTGAACTAAGTTGTTACCTTACGGAAATTTACTGTTATGTTGGCAATCATACAGACAATGAAACTTGTTGTTTATGTTAATTAAGTTGCTGTAAAAACTAAAAGCTAAGGATCCACTTGCTAGTAAGCTGCTTCGCGTCAGCCGTAAGCCAAATCCATTAAGACCTACTGAGTAATTAGTACTCAGGGTTTGCCCCCACATTTTGAGCGCAGGTATGGAATTCATGGTGTGTACCTGTGTTGGAGGTGGGGCATGCCCTCATTTAGGATGAGGTGTCTGAGTGGTACGAGGGCAACATCGGTGGGCTCGATGTTGTACCTCCAATGCAAAACTTTTGGTGATAACATGGTGATCTAAACTTATATTTTCCGCTGCGAGAAACTTTCAAACTTGCTACCTTATGACATTATGTTGAACTAGTATTTTATGTAAAAGCTGGTTTGTAATAAAGCTTAATTTCCCGCTATTCAACTGCCTGTGATGATGTATCTGCTGTGGCTCCATCGTGAGTCAGATGTGTATGATGTCGGTTCCTCTGGGAAAAGGTAATATCGGGAGTCGAACGACTCTCGACGGACGACCGGGTTTAGTTCGGCCTAATCGCACTGCAAGCCAGAGGTGGCAGGTGTGCTTAGCACGGATTAAATCGGCGGTTCCGCCACACTGGCACACCCCGTAACCTCGGCGGCAAGGTCTGGTTGCGACTCCAAGGACTTCGAGGCAGCACAGTTGACCTTTGTTTCACTAAGAGAGGTCCGAACGGCTGCAGGACTGGACCGGAGCTAAGATGTTTGAACTAGGGATGGTCCAGGGCTGTGTCGCAGTTTTGCCTGGTTCCGTACCCTAAACTCACACACCCTGCTATCCCACGAACAGACATCTTGGCCCCTGGCCCGAACGACAAATGGCCCGGACCTCGAATAGCTGAAAAGGTCAACTTGGAGCAGGTCCCGTGGGTACGACGCTGACGTTTGCCCTGAGTTACATGCAGGTCTGGCCTCTGACTCGGTGGTAGCCAGCCTCGAAACTTAGAGCCTACCTACCAGCGGGCCAGGGGGTCAGGTGACAGCACACCATCATGCAACAGGGAGTAAATGGAGATAAGTCGCAGCTTCTAGTCGCTTAGTCCATTCCATAGAAGAAAATCTCTTTATATTACTTGTCCATACTGATATTTTACATAGTCTTGTATAAAATAAAATAAAAACAACAAAAGCTGCTGCCCTACGGCGCTGGGGGAGCTCCTGCCCCTGGTGCATCCGGCTCCTCATCCGCAGGGGCCCGTTGGAACCGGGCGGCAACGGCCTCCACCACCTCCTGCACGCTCTCCCGGGCGGCGGCCTCTGCCTCCTCCACCGGACCAGCGATGACCGGATCCAAGGAGATGGCGGGGTCGTGGCTCCGGAAGCAGACCAGGAGGTGCTCCGCCACGGCGTGGCACAGCTCGCGGCCCTCGGCTTCAAGGCGCTCCCCGAGCGTGGAGTCCAGGCGCCGGAGCTACTCCACAGCGGAGTCGAGGACGGGGAGGGCGTCCGCAATGGTGGACGGCGGCTCTGTCACCTGGATCGGACTCAGTCCAAGCGGCACCAGAGCCGAGCTCGCCTCCCCGGCCCAGTCGGCGATGCGTTGGAGGCCGGCGCGCATCTGCTCCCGATCCTCCGTCACCGCCTGCTGGGCAGCATCCTGCTTCAGCTGCTCCAGGGCGGCCCACTCGACCGGCAATTGCTTCTCCTGGTCCGCGAGCTCTGCCTCCCTGGACTTCACCCAATCCTCTCGGATCTTGAGCGTAGCAGCCTGGCGGACGGCGGATTCTTTGAGGGTCTTGGCCGCCGCCTCGCGCTGGGCAACAGAGTCCTCGCGGGCCTTAACCGCTGCCTCGCGCTCGACAAGCCCCGACTTCACCTGGTCGAGCCCCGCGCTAATGGCGGCCTGCCTCTCGGACACCTCCACCAGCTCTAGCCGGCGCTGCTCCACGCCTTTCTGCGCAGATTCCAGCTTGGCTCGGTCGAGCTTCAGCTGCGCCTCGCCCACCTCAACCCGCTTTTCTCGGACCCCGACCGCGCGCTCTCGGTTGACGAGCCTTTGCAGGTCCTTATGATAGGCCGCACGGTCGGCGTCGAGCTCTATGCGGGCGGTGGAAAGCTCCGCGCGGGCCCGGGTGTACTGAGCGGTGGCGGCTTTGATCCGCTCTCCCAAACGGGCCTGCCAGCTGTCCAGGCGTTCACGCTCCCGCTGCAGCCGCGCCCATTCCAGCCGGAACGCCTCCTGGGCGTCGTCTAGGGCCTGGTGCGTCCGATGCAGCACGCGGGGGAGAGAAACTCCACCTGGCTGGGGCAGGAGTGGCCTACCCAGAACCTCCTCCAGTTCCCCCTCAGCAGGAGGCGGGGACCTGGAACCGGTCGTCCGGGCGTCGGACGAGGAAGGCTCTGAGGGCCGCGCATCAGAAGCCGCCCTCGGCACAGGTCCTTGGGCCGCGACGCCTTCCGGCATCGGACCACCTGGTACCTGTGACTGCGCGTCCGGGACCGCCCTGCCGGCAGCCTCTCGGGGCGCAGCCTCGGCCCCCGTGGCGCCCCCTGGCGTCGGACCACCCGAGACCTGGGGCTGGGTAGACGGGTCCGCCCCTGGTGCAGGCCCCTCGGTCGGGGTCCAGGCCCGCGAGGCATCCCCCGCCGTTGGACCACCAGGAGCGCTCTTCTCCGCCGTGTTCGCGGGGCTGCCGGAGCCGCTGGGGGGAAAAGCACCGACCGGGCGAGTCGACCTAAACAGAACACAAGACGGGAGATTGAGAAGGCTAGCCACGACATGGCGAAGTGTTCGAGGCTAATCGAAAGGGCTTACCTCGGGATATGCGCCGTCCAGCGGCCACGAAGGTCAGAACCCCGCCGTGGCTGCTGGTCCATGGCCTGCGGTGCCGGTCGCTGCTGCTGCTGCTGGCCCGAGGCCGGCGGTGCCATTGGAGCCCGCCGCTGCTGGTCCGGCATCGGAGGTGGTACCCGTTGCTGCGGTTGCCGCTGGTCCGGGTGCGGCGGTGTTGGAACTCGCCTCCTTTGCCCAGAGGAGCTTCCTTCCCCCGAGGTCCGCTGGCGCTTTGGGTCGGGCTCCGAGACAAAGATCCCGTCGCCGCGAACCAGCCTTCGCCGCGTCTCCTCGCCGCCCGCCGGCGGAATAACGGGGGACTCTGCCACCCGCCTCTTGCCCTTGTCGGCGGGAGTAGTGCCTCTGGCACCAGAACCCCCAACCGGGGCGTCGTCAATATGGACCCCCCCGTTGAGGTCGCCCCCAAGCTGCCGCGCCGCAAGGCCGCCGTCGTCGAGCGTGGGCATCACCCGGAGCACCGCCGTCCGCAAGGCCTGGTCGCAACAGAGCGGCACGATGGCGGATGGCAGGCGCAGCTGCTCGATAGAGAAGCTTTCGTCCGTGACGCACTGCACCCAATCCTCCAGCAGGAGCTGCGACAGATCGTGGTCTTCGCCGCGCACCACCCGACGGCAGTCGTTGGGGCCGGTGTAGCTCCACGCCAGCCTTGGCCGCATCTGCAGGGGGCGAGCCTCCGCCTGAGGAAGTCCACGAGAATGTGCATCGAGGTCAGCCCGCTGTTGACGAGCTCGGTGATCCTGGCCAGCACGGGGGAGAACTCGGGTGGCAGATCCGTTGAAGCACCCCACTCTGGGAGGGATGCGTCGGGACTGCTATCAGGGAGAGCCAGCCGGTCATTCGGCTCCGCCCTGACGATCACCCAGTCGTTGCGCCAGTGCTCCCACTTGGCGCTGGCGAAGGTGGGGAGGTAGGTCGACCTTCCCCCGGACCCCTTCAGCAGGAAGTAGTAGCGACCAATCTCGGTCGAGCTCCTCCTGGAACACCTCACCGAGAAGAAGTGGCGGAAGAGCGTCACGCAGGGAGGAACCCCCACGAACATCTCGCAAAAGTGGGCAAAGATTGCCGCATGGAGGATGGAGTGGGGGGTGAGATGCTGGAGCTGCAGCCCATACGCCTCCAGCAGCAGCATGAAGAAAGAAGAAATTGGCACCCCCAGGCCGCAGTAGAGGTAGGGAACAAAGAGGACAAACTCCCCCGGCTGCAGGTTGCGATGGGGGAGGGAGCCCGCGCGAACGCCGTCGCGGCGCTCCGCGTCTGTCCAGCCGAGCAGGCGGCGCACGCGGTTGAGGTTCTCCTCGGACTGCCGGGAAGGTTGGTGGCCGGAACCCATCGTTGCGAAATCCGGCGGTGGGAGGAGAAGAAGGAGTGCACCGCCGGCGAGGAGCGAGAACTCTACTGCGAGGGAGACGAAGCACGACGGCGGATGCGTGGGATGCAAAGACAAATGGCTGGGTGTGCTTGACCAATGGTCAAGGACCCTATTTGGCGGTCGCTCCCAATCCTCCGCGAGCCGCGGGCCTAAGGCGTACGCGCGCACGGACGCACCCGCGGACCCCCAGGTCTATGACAGCAGGGGCCCGGGGACGCAGATCACGACAGGCGGGTAAATTAGCGAGTGGAGCTGGGAGGCGAACCGGCGGCCACCCGCGGACGCGCGCCTCGGCGCGACGCGTGGGGCCCCTGCCTCTCAGCTTTACGCACAGCTGCCCACGTAACCGTCTGCCCCCGCCTTAATTGCAGAAAGAAAAGGAGGCGAACCGCCGCTGCGGTTCCCGGCGCGGGCCTGCCCCCTCGTTCCCCGAGAGATTCCTACGATCAGGCGCTCCCAGATCATGGGGGCCTGTTGGGCCAACTCGCGGGGTCGGGCGAGCCAAGTCTCGGACGAGGATCAAGTGGTTGGCCCTGCCCAACTACGTGCTTAACAGCCAGGGGCCGGAAACCACACATGGCTCGTGGAGGCCTGAGTAAAAAGCACTGATGGGCTCACCTCAGGTTCGAAAATTCGCCAGAGGTGGGCCCAGGGGCCACTGTCGGTACCCAGCTAACCGGGTACCCGCTTATACTAGGCAAAGTCTAGTAAACAGTCCTTAGTAAGGCTCCACGCAGCCTGACAAGCTGGGTTTATTCCCTTGGGCAGCACAAGGGCTGGCTTGCCTATACTCGGCAGGGTCTCCAATATCGGCAAGTGTCGCAGTAAAGGAAGGGCCCAAGGCCACGTACAGGCGGATCTGGCCTACCCCTTATAAGAACTGGGCCGCGCGCTCGGCCCACAGGGGAGATCCCGGACCTCCTTCAGCAAGGGCCGAGCCTCCCCCAACCGCGCGAGATGTCCCTCAAGGGAAGGCCAGGACCGGACCACTCGGAGGTCCGGAGCGGCCAGGTCCGGACCGCTCGGAGGTCCGGAGCCAGCGCACTCGGGGGGTGGAACCGTAAGCTACCACGTACACCTACCCCCGGTGCGGGATGGTCCGGGGGCGCCACGTGCCCACAGGACGCGCGGCGGAGTCTTCGGCCAGGGGCCTCGCCCACCTGCTGCATTAATTGCGGGCGGGCGAGCGTGCCCCGTTGCCCGCTGACACCGCCGCTGTCAGACGAGCGTGCCCCGTTGCCCGCTGACACCGCCGCTGTCAGACGAGCGTGCCCCGTTGCCCGCTGACACCGCCGCTGTCAGACGGGCGTGCCCCGTTCCCCGCTGACGGACGGGCGTGCCCTGACACCCGCTGACACCCCGCGGGCAGGCGACGGCGACTAAGCAAAGGGGCGCGCCTTACCGAGGCGCGACGGCAGTGACAGGGCATACAGTCAACTTCCCCGCCGGACGTTGGGGTTTAAACCGAATAAACAAGTACGCTGTGCTCATCATGAGCTGCGCCACGCGCGGCGGGCGCGCTCAGCCTAGTACTGGGTAGCAGCACTGTAGCACCGCTGTGAGCCCTCCGTAATGTCACGTCGGCACGCCGCCTGCCTCCTCTGCCACTGAAGCCCTCCGCCGGGTTCAGCGGCTGATGGAACAGGACGGCATAAACCAGGACGGCGTGGCGCACTTTCCGGGCCAAGCCGGGCCGCGTCAGTTGTGCAGGTACAAGACGTGGGAGTCAACAGTTGCCGCTACGAGGAGCACGCGACATGACAACAGAGAGTCCGCTGGAGAGACCTGACCTTCGCCAGAAGGAGCGTATGGTACCAAGTCAGCGCAGGATAGAGCTGTAGCATAGAGGAAGTAGGACGGGACCACCTGTCGGGGCCCGGCCACCATGTGCATGCCCCCCTTGGGCTATAAAAGGGGAGGCATACGAGACTCTCAAGGGAGGACACACAAAAAACACGAACACAGACACAAGCACAAGCTCGCAATCACCTCCGTCTTTTCCAACAGACAGCAATACAAGAAAACACACCCACAGTGGACGTAGGGTATTACGCTCCGGCGGCCCGAACCACTCTAAATCCTCGTGTCCCCATCGTGCCACCACAGACCTAGCTAATAACGATCGCTCCCCCTAACTACTCTTAGTACTTAGGATTCGGGCGGGTGCATTCCGCCACCCGACCGGAGCACACACGCTCCGACAAATGTACCCTTCCGTTGTTATGGAGTGTGTTAAAATCAATCTGTTTTTTTTTTGGAACTGGACAGATGATGTGTGAGACTATGTTTATTTGCTATGATTGTGTGAGAATATGTTTATTTGCTACATGCATATACTGTTTCGCGGGCAAACGGACATTGCCTTTGGGCATTGAATGCCCGCGGACAGTGAGCATGGGCACAGTTATGTGCCCGTTGTGGGTGGTGGGCACGGATATTTGCTCGCGGGCGTGGGCGTATGAAGGTACTATCTGTGCGGATACTGCGCGTTGACATCTATAGTTGTACCCCTCGGAGCATTTTTCTTTTTATGTGAGGCTGTCGCTAGCATGTGATCCGTCAGGGTCAATGACTCAATTTTCCTTATCAAAGTAAAAAAGGATTCAGCTCTGAAGATGGATGGGTCGTCGGCCGGTTATAGGATCTTAATTATGTTAAGTTTGGCAATATATGAAAATAAGTATGGAAATTAGCAGTGGAAATTGAAGAAAGGATTAATGTGGTAGTTTCATTTTTAGTCCCAATACCTTGTTTGCTTTGTACACGGAATTTTGAAAGGAATTTAGAAGAAATATATGTCATTTTGTTTAGTACGTATCTTTGTGGAATTACATGATGAAATGATGTAACAAAGCCAAAATGATGACGACGACAACAATTTATCTATTTTCACCTCATCAAATATCAAGATCTTCCAGCTCAGACTCCCAATACAAATAGAGGTAGAGCGTAAATAGAGGTATACAAGCATCTTAGGCACCGTGAGTAAATCTGGTTAAGTGACTGGGTCTCTTCTTTTTTTATGAAAGTATTTAGAGCCAAATAAACCCCTGATCCCCCTCGTACACACGTCGATCCTTGTCAATATTGTTTTAAAACAAAAAAAAAACAATTTATAAAGCGTAGTTGAAAAATGAACAATAATTTTACACCTAGTCTGGAGTCTTCTTGTCGCATGAAAAGTTTATGCCTAATTGAGTACGAGTACTCAATGATTATATATATGCTGGCTGACATAGGAATCGGTATAGGTCCACTCTTGGTCATTTGTTTTCGGACGCGAGGATGGAGCACAAGGCATTGTATCATTTCTTTTGTTGACCTAATAAGGATGCCGCACAAGACTTCAACTGCCAGCATGAGCATGTTTATGACCTGAGTACGATGAGTTGCTCCGATCCAGTCATTTCTTTAATCTTACCTTGCATATATATGGACGGATCGGAGCAAAAATCTAGCTACCTAGGGACTAGGGTTGGCCAAGTCAAAGCGTACGTACTCAAATGGAGCTACAACTACAAGGAATTGGACTTCAATTCCTGGTATAAATCCAAATCCAGGGACAGGGCTCTGACCATTTTAATTAATTCAGCCAGCCCAAAATAAAGGTGGTGGTTTTCATCAAGATGTCGTCGGGGGAGAAGCAGGGCGAGTTCAGCGGCGAGGAGGTGATCGCCGAGTTCGAACGCCTGACGCGGGACGCCGCCGCCGTCCAGCGGGAGACGCTGCGTCGGATCCTCAACGAGAACGCCGCCGTCGAGTACCTCCAGCGGCTAGGCCTCGCCGGCCGCACCGACCCGGACGCCTTCCGTGCCTGCGTGCCGCTCGCCACGCACGACGACCTCGAGCCCTACATCCGGCGCGTCATCGACGGCGACACCTCCCCCGTCCTCACCGCCAAGCCCATCACCTCCATCTCACTCAGGTATCGATCGATCCATCATTATGTCTCTGCTACATGCACACTGCTGTTCAGCTCATCAGCAGCCGCTCAAGCTTGATATGCGCCGGCCGGCCGATCCATGTACTGCTTGCAGCTCCGGCACGACGCAGGGCAAGCGCAAGTACCTGCCCTTCAACGACGAGCTTTTCGAGGCGGCGATGCACGTGTACCGGACTTCCTTCGCTTTCAGGGACAGGTACTTACTGTACGTACGTACGCCGCCCCATCGTCGTCTTGTCCGTGTCCTTGTGTGATTGACGCCGCAACGACCGGCCGCACCTTGACTCCTTGAGTTGAGTGGGTCATCATGCTGTGCACATCTCTAGTGGCAACGCAGTCAGCGGAGCAGTAGCTGACGACGTGGCCGGCATCGTGCACAGGGCGTACCCCGTGAAGGACAAGGACGGCAAGTCGCTGCAGTTCATCTACGGCAGCCGGCAGTCCACGACCAGGGGCGGGCTCACGGAGACCACGGCCACCACCAACCTGTACCTCCACGAGGCGTTCAAGGCCGCGTCGCGCGACTTCCAGCTGCCGTGCTGCAGCCCCGACGCGGTGGTCTTCGGCCCGGACTTGGCGGAGTCGCTCTACTGCCACCTCCTCTGCGGCCTGCTCTCCGCCGACGACGTCCGCACCGTGTACGCCGTGTTCGGCCACAACCTCGTGCTCGCGCTCGAGGCGCTGGAAAGGGCGTGGGAGGAGCTCTGCGACGACATCCGCCGCGGCGCGCCCTCGCGGACGCGGGTCACCGACCCGGCCGTCCGCCGCGCCGTCTCGGCCCTCCTCGTCGCGCCCAACCCCGCGCTGGCCGACGAGGTGGCGCGCAGGTGCGGCGCGCTCAGCGGTGACGGGTGGTACGGGGTGGTCCCGGCGCTGTGGCCCAACGCCAGGTACGCGCACACCATCGTGACGGGGTCCATGGAGCACTACGTCAAGAAGCTCCGGCACTACGCCGGCGGACTGCCGCTCGTCGCCATGGACTACGGCGCGTCGGAGGGGATGGTCGGCGCCAACGTGGACCCGGAGGTGCCACCGGAGTCTGCCACGTTCGCCGTGCTCCCCGACATCGCCTACTTCGAGTTCATCCCTCATCATCTGAAGACCATCAGCAATGACACCCAGCAGGCGGAGGAGCCCGTCGGCCTGACGGAGGTCACCGTCGGCGAGCACTACGAGGTTGTCATGACCACCTTCACAGGTACACGCCGTACGTATCATGTACCTACTTTAATTATTTGTAGCACATGCTAATAAATTGCTAATGATCGATGATATTGAAAACCAAAAAATAATTAATGGCAAACTAATAATAACTAACGACAGGGCTGTACCGGTACCGTCTGGGGGACGTGGTGAAGGTGGCCGGGTTCTACAACTCAACGCCCAAGCTCAAGTTCGTGTGCCGGGGTTCAACCCTCGCGCTATGCATCAACGTCGACAAGAACACGGAGCAGGACGTCCAGCTCGCCGTGGACGGCGCCGCCGAGATCCTAGCCGCCGAGAGGTCGGGGTTGGAGGTCGTGGACTACGCCAGCCATGCCGACGTGTCCTCCGACCCTGGCCACTACATCGTCTTCTGGGAGCTCAACGGCGGCGAGGCCGACGACGACGGCGTGCTGCAGCGCTGCTGCGACGAGCTGGACCGGCGCTTCGTCGACGCCGGGTACGTGAGCTCGAGGAAGACCCGTGCCATCGGGCCCCTGGAGCTGCGGGTGCTGCAGCGGGGCACCTTCCGGAAGGTGATGCACCACTACCTCTCCCTCGGCACTCCGGCGAACCAATTCAAGCTGCCGAGGTGCATTGCCCGATCCAACTCCCACGTCCTTCACATCCTTTCTGACAACACCATGAAGGCCTTCTTCAGCGCTGCCTACGAGTAGAGTAGCAAGATAGATAGATATATATATATATATATAGCCAACAGTGTAGCACAGCGACCAACCAGCTGCGTGAAGCCCTGCACTTGCAACACACACGTGGGAAATGCATCATTGCAAGAATAACTTCATCTGCATCTTTTTGATACAAAGATGCCACAATAACACGAATTTTATTTGCGTTATTGTCATTAACACCATAGTTATCTGAGTACGAGGCTAGAAACTCAGCAGTTGGTCGACAAACTCTTCCAGCTCCAAGAATTAAAACCTTTTGCCCTCCTTTACCCACAGTGTCACCAGTTTCAAACTAATTGACTTTTCCTACCCAAACAGCTAAATCAGTTTCTTTTCCAGCATTATGGTCCCCACCATGGGCATTAGCCAGAGAAATCCGGAAATCAGTAATCTTATCCAGTGTGGCAGTATCATCTGCTCCTACCTGCAGTCAGGCATTTTTAAAACAAATCAAATTATGGCTACGAGCCTCAACAATAATATGCTAAGTTAAATAGTAGGGAAATATTGTCTATAAGGTAAAAAGAAGAAGATCCAAAACAAACCCCATACCAAAACAAAGAAGATTCAGGGAAGCTGAGGTAAATAAGTAAAAATCAGTTTGCAACCTTGTATGATCTACAAACTATGTTTTTTTATTTCAGGCTGGTACTTCAGATAGATGTACTACTAAATTAACAGCATGCTTTATACCATACTGGGAGGATGAATTCCTGGTGTTAAGAAGGGAGAGGAACAGTAAAATTGTAATAATCTGGTAAAATGTCTGCCAAATTCAAAGGGCAGAACATTTGATGGAAAAAGATAATCAATTCATGTGAAGTAGGTTTATGAAAAGACATAAGAGTTCTCAAAAGTAGAAATATGCTTGCAGCAATATGCCATTATTTGGATTGTCATGCCAAAAATTTTCAGAGAAAAACAGCTCAAAAATAAGAGGAAAGGAAGAGCACAAACAGATCGAAAGTAGTCCATGATGTTATCAGAGTCGAACACTCGCAGTGTCGTATGCTCAGAAGGGAATGGAGATTGAACGACTGAACCTAATCAATGATTGCACTATTGCAGAAAGTGTATCTGAAGGGATATATGTGTCTACTTTGCCCATGGACGTAGTGATGGGTTGATGTTGATCTAAACTTTTGCAGTGGTGATACCTTTATAGAGATGGGCCTGTATCTAGTTGAGATACAGACATGTACAAGCAGGCCCAACTCCAGAGGTTTGGTCTTGCAAGGGAAAATTATTTCTTGCAAATGGCAAAGAAATCAAGTGGTAGATCCCGCCATTCCGTCCTAGCTCCACTCAGCACACTTTCATGCATCCTTTGCATATTTTGCATTTCACGCGCCTCAGTGAAGTGCTCAAAACATTGGTGAGTGTATCTGCATTCCTCCAGGAGCACCACCAGGGAACTTCGGCGCCGCTGCTCTCTCTTTGTTGGGCTTATGTAGTTTCATCATGGGCCGTGTCTTCAATTTTCCATTGCGTCGGTTCGCTGGATCCAACCAGCCCAGGTGAAGTTGCAAGCATACGATGTGAGTGACGCAGGAGCCCAGGTGAGGTTGGAACCATACAACGAGACAAGTTCGCTGGTTTGGATGCTTGTTTCTTTTTTTTATTGTTTTAATTCTTCTTTTATTTCATTTGTTTCCTGATATTTTTACCCGTTTAGTTTTTCATTTTTTATCCTCACCACCTAGTTTGTTCTAATCTTAGAAAATACTGCATATATCTTTTTGTGTTCAATCAGTATATTTTTATTTTGTAGGCATTTTTTTGTTCCACATTGTTCCAAATTAAAGCCACTAATCATCATCATATTTGTATGGTTTATTCCATGAAGTTGTAACAATTTTATTCTAGCTTAGAACCTTGTCATTATGGAACTAGAACTATTTACTTATGAACCCGGTGTAATTTTCTATTCCACAAGTATTGGAGTTTCTCTAGGTATGAAACAAAATTCTATGTATTATGAGAATTTGGTCTACCTTGTTATTTTTGTTTGAAGCTAGAATATTTCTTTGTTATTTTTTTTTGTTTATGTGTGAAGTTAGAATATATTTAAAGAGAATATTTTTTGTAAAGCTGATTGAACCGAGAGCTTTATTGGTTCACTGTCCAGTTCGATCCTAACAACTTAGGTTTGTAATGGAGCTTTTTGGGGACAGTGAGCTCGAGGGATGGAAGTGAGGGGCAACGCCACTTTGCCTTCCTCCGTACATGTAATTATTGTTCTTGCTGTTTGAAACCTAAATCTAGGATCGCAAGATACATTGATATATGAGCATGCTTTGCTAAGAACGATGAAGATCATTTAGTCTCCAAAGATCCAAGGATCATTTGGTCTGTATTTTTAATAGCAACGGCAACACAAAATAAGGGATTCTCCATAAAAAGATGTGGTGCGTAGTAATGTGCGTCTAAGAACACTCTAGGGCTTGTTTATATAATAAGCATCTAAGAACACTTTAGGGCTTGTTTATATAATAGGATAAGAAGTGGGATAGAGATAGGGATAAGAGGTGAAAAATGTGAGAGGGATGGGGGTATCCCTAGGACCCTAGCCCACCCTATTGTCCCATTACCCAAATCAGTGGCGAAGCTAGCAAAAAAAATGGTAGAAAATTAGGTCTCATATAGTTGATTTTGTAAATTTTTAAACTTGAAATGGCAGATGCTCTGCCTTTACATTAAGTAGGAAGCAAGAAAGTGTACATATTACAGATTATAGGGGAAAAGAGAAAAACCTATGCCATCAGAACAATAGCATAGGCAGTGGGTGCATTTGCACCCACCACTGACTACCTAGCTAGCTTTGCCTCTGACCCAAACACCCCTGGTGTTTAGACGATGGAGGTGGATAGGAAAAGGAAAATCAAAATAGGACAAGAAGATGGTCATGAGATATGGAAAAAATTCCCTATTTGAACACTTTATTTACCTATATCCCATCCTCCGGTTGCAGTTCCCGACCATCGAAGCAACACAATCCATTGGGGGCCCATATGATATGAGATTGGCCATGAACCACGCCTGCACGGCAACGCCTTCACTCAAATCCAAGGCTGCCGGAAACGACCCAAGTGGGTGGCCCAACTCGGCAAGAACACATGGCCTTTATTTCACGTCCGATCCTTGACAGGATGGGAGCTAACAACACGTGCCGTTGCTGATCGACCGGTCCGATCGATCCGTCACTGAGCTGAGCACAGGCAGGTGCTGTGTGCTGCATGCCCGGCCTGGCCCTGGGAGCTGGGACCTCCGGCTACCGGCCATGCATGTGGAAATTCAGAGTACGTGCTCTCCCAACTGCAGGCAGCAGAAAGGATGTCTGGCCAGGCCCTGTCCCGCCCTTTAATTTGCGGTTTGCCCGCTGCCCGCATGCCATTGGGTCATCACATGGCACGCATGCAGGCAGGCGACAATGCAAGAAGAGGCAAATCCTATGATCGCCCGGGCAAATCTCCGCCCAAAACCCTTGCCATCTTGGGTGACTATGCTGCTCCTCTCTCGCTGCTTCACAAAGCTAGGCAGGGCGGTCACTATCATATCAGATTAATTGCCCGCCCCGGCCGATATGCATGGATGGATAAACATTAATTCAGAGTGTACGTTGTTCACAGAGAAATATGATCGATCTACTATTAGATAGGAGAAAAAGATAAACAGATTAATAACAGAAGGAACAGGCTTATTAGTTATTCCATTAATTAATTCCTTGGATTTGATACTAGCGACGATCGAGGACACGAGGGACTTGCAAACAGGCCACATGCATGCATGAGATGGATGATGCGCCTTGCAGAGCTGCACAACTGGCCGGTGTGGTAGTTACAGAAGACCGACGACGCTAGCTGATTCGGCCGGCCGGCCGGCGGCCACCACTTGCATTGGTAACAGGTAAACCACTGCAACCACCACCACACCTCACCAGTCGTCGCATCGGACCGCACTAAGCTAGCAGCTACTATCGAGACGAGCAGCTCCATCCATCCACTCGATCGATCACAAGCGCATCCTGCTCAGCTGCAACTACCTGACCTGACCGGCCGGCCGGGGCCGGTCATGCATGAAATATATAGCACGTCGTCGATCGGTGTCGGTCTGCATATATATATCATATGCAGAGTTGTACTAGTAAGTAGGTAGATCTGCTAGCAGCTAGTCGTAGGCGGCGCTGAAGAAGACCTTGACGACGTTGGCGTTGAGGATCTGGAGCACGCCGCCGGAGTTGTTGGCGCGGCCGACGCAGCGCGGCGACTTGAACTGGCTCACGGGGGCGCCCAGCGAGAGGTAGTGGCGGAGCACCTTCTTGAAGGCGCCCCGCTGCAGCACGCGCAGCTCCAGCGGCGCGATGGCGGCGGCCCTGCGCGAGCCCACGTAGCCGGGGTCCGTGAACGCGCGGTCCAGTTCGTCGCAGCAGCCCTGCAGCACCTCGTCGTGGGCGCCGCCGTGGGCGTTGTAGTCCGCGTTCAGCTCCCAGAACACCACGTAGTGGCCCGGGTCGCGGGACACGTCCGCGTGGCTGCTGTAGTCCACCACCTCCAGCTTCTCCGCCGCCAGGAGCTTCGCCGCGCTGTCCACGGCGAGCTGGAGGTCGTGCTCGCTGGTCTTGTCGATGTTGATGCTCAGCATCAGGTTGCGGCGGCACACGAACTTGAGCTTGGGCGTCGAGTTGTAGAAGCCGGCAACCTTCACCACGTCACCAAGACGGTAGCGGTACAGGCCTGCAAGCCCCAACGTACCCCAAGTCAACTAGTGCCGCCATTAGTATTATCCAACAAGGAAACAAGTACAGCAAATTCGTCTCTCTATTTACAGTTTGAGCCTGATTTACCAATTTCACATTGATTAATATATTCCTCTGCCAAGATCAAGAACAATGATCGTGACACGCCCCACTAGCATTGTGAGCCATCCTTATCCGTTTCTAGCTCTGGCGGCAGGCTCACAGTACATCATCGATCTCCTCCCTGTAGGCCCTTCATGTCGAGCTCATGCATGCCTATCCATGGAGTGAGTCACGCAAGTGGATCGATGGCAACATGTTCACAAGTCCGAAGTCTCTACGCTACTGCAGCCTGCAGGCAGGAGCAGCAAAGTCTACCAATCGACGTGCTGAAAAACATACAAAATCCCCATAGCCGCACCCTACCCTAGCTACAAATTAATTGACAAGCAAAGTGCCGAAGGCGAAAGGTTCTTTGTCCAGTAGCCGCTTGGACTACTGGCAAGACGGACGACAGCCTGAAATTTTGAGCTGCTTCTGAGTGAATGAGGTGCAAAGGAAGGAAGGGAACCAGCGTTTGACAGTCGCGAGCAGTTGCATTCAGATGTGAATGCACGCGAGCCGCGCCCGTTGGTCAGATTCAGTTGTTATTAGACTAGGGTCGTTCAGGTTCGGTAAACAGCAAGGCATGCGCCAAGCTGCAAATAAAGGGCCAAGAGCAATGAACGGCCGGCAAGCCGACAAACTAAACCGCCATAAGTAGATCGAAGCAGCTCTTTTTTGTCTTAACATATTAGCAGTCGATGTACCAGCTGCACACCTAATCGGTAGTACGTATATTTTACAGACCATTATATACGTCGATCTGAGAGGAGTAGATGCATATGATATCTACCTGGATAGTAGCTCTAACTACAGGACAGGACTTTGATCCCTTTGAAAACAATATATACAGCATCTCACATCAAACGATTAATTTTCAGACTAGAAATGCCGAAAAGTCTTTGGAGTGCTGCATCACCTGAAACCGACCCTAGCTTGCTACTAGTCAGGCGGTCAAGTTTAATATTCAGGCAGTGGGCAGTGTAATTTCCAAGAAGAAGAGTGGTAATATATTAATACGACATATATATCAGGCGTAGGTTATTATATCTTGTGACGGTAAAACACTGCAACACATGTGTAGGATTGGAATGGATGTACATCATGTACATGGGAAAAGAATATTACCGCATCCATTGCAATATTATGTGTGTGTGTGTGTGTTTGATCCACGTGTTTATATGTTTCTGCCTTCCTGGTTAAACGTACTGGTCCATCAACCCATGCTCTCGTATGTGTTAGAGTTTTAGGAGATATAGATTTAATCCGTAAAAATATTAGAGCTAATTGTTTTAATTCATCTTTTGTAATGTCATTAGTAATTTATATGCAAATTTAAGGAGTTATTTTAATTCGTATTGCATAATGGCATGTTGGGTAATTTTATGCAAATTTAAGGAGTTATTTAATTCATATTTCATAATGGTATGATGGACAATGTTTATACAAATTTAGGCGATTATTTTATTACATCTTTCATAATGTCATGGTGAGTAATTTTTTATAAACTATAATAGATCTAGTGACTACTGTTATTAAAGCTACATGGTGGATGACAACATGTTTCTGATTTTTGTAAGAATTTTTAGGATTTATCTTTTTCCTAGAAAACAGATCTATTATTAGAGCTACATGATAGATGACGTGATGTTAATTACATAAAAAACAGACCTAATAGCTATTAAGATTTCAGTGTGCAATCGATGATAGGATGTTTCTGATTATTGCAAGAATTTCTATAATTTTATATTTTATTTAGCACATCTTGTGAGGATTAATAAGACGATCCAAAAGCAGTCTCTAATCAGTAATATCAAGATTAGGCACAAACTATTTGTTTCATAGAAATGTTTCTAGCATCTTTATGAGAAAAAGGTTACTGGGATCATTTAGTAGTGTAAATTTGTAAATGTAAAAAAAAATTGACAAAAAACCGAGAGTAAAATTGAAAATGGGAAAAATCTGCCAAAAAAAGAAAAAATTGCTTTAGTTGAGAGTTGAACTGAAAACTTTGCATAACGACAGAGGTGGATAACTATTTAGAAAATAAATTAAAAATAGAAAAAATCTGTCAAAAAAGGAAGAAATTTGTTTTCGTTGAGAGTTGAACTCAAAACATTTCATAATGGCAGAGGTGGGTAATTATTTAGAAAACAGATCTAATGGCTATTAATATTCCAATCTGCGAATTGATAGTCGAATGTTTCTGATTTTTGTGAGAATTTCTAGGATTTTTTTTTCTGGTGCGATTCGTGAGGATTAACGTGGAGGCTCTAAGAGAAACATCTAATTAGTAATAGTAAGGTATGTACGCTGTACCGTAGAAGATTCTATCTACAAATAATATACTACCTAACTATATGTATGTCACTCTGCACACCTCATACGGCGTAGAAGATTTTTTAGATAATGATACGGGGTAGAAAATGGATAGACTTTGGATTATTTTTTGCACTCCCGTTTCTGAATGTCCATAACCTACAGTCCTACTCCGACGTATATTGATTCCGATCTCCAAGATTCCTCATACCCTCCTCCGTCCTCTCAAACTGTCAAACATTCTGGCTGCTTCTTGATGACCTAGCTTCGCTACCAATCGACTCAGATTATAAGGGCGGTGCAGAGATTTCCAAACAGAAAAACTAACGTCGGTTTCAGATGCCCTGACAGTTTATTTATTTTTTGTTCCGATTGGAATCCGTCGAACGCAGACGGTCGCAACAATGCACCAAAAAGCCATCTGCTTTCGTTGAAAATAAATAAAGGCGATCTCGATCTCGATTCGTGCATTGTTGAAGACCGGCCCGGCCGGCCGGCCGGGGACGACTAGGGGACTGGGAGTGATCAAAAGCCAGGGGTTGGTTCGGACAACTGCCTGCCTCGACGGAGTCAATGTCTCCTTCCTTAGCTTGGGCGGTCGTCGGAGGCAAATTAAGTCAACAAAGAGGAAAGCGTGGTGAGACGACGAAACCGGAGCAATCGAGCTCACAGATCCACGACATCTCTCTCTCCCGGACCAGCCCTCAAGGAAGGCATGGTTCGGTTACCTTGGTTTTAGAATGGATTGAAAGAAATTTAATTTTTATTAGTTAAATTTGAATAGAAAAAGATTAAATTCCCTCCAATCTCCTTATAAAATCCCCTAACCGACCAAGTCCGTAATGTGTGTGCTGTGCCCACAGATTAGTACGTAAGTACGTACCACTGTCTGTTAACTGTTACATCGATCCACAACCCCATCAAATTAAAGGTCTGGTCTGGTCTTCTACACAATCGTACGTAGGTAGCTGTTGGTGTGAAAGGAACAGGGCTAGCAGTTTGTCGTGGTACGTACTATTTTCCCGGTTGTACAAGCAACCGTTGGTACTCGTACCATCCGATAGATTAGTTAGCCTAAATTTCGACGAACGACATGCATGGATCTAGTGGACAAATGCTTTTCGCGCGTTTCGACGATGATGGTGTCTGTTGAAATCGATCGGCATTATTGTCCAATGCAAGTACCTGCAGCCACAACAGTGAAGAGACGTACTACGTGTGTAATGATGGTCGGCGAAATTAAAGTTCAAAGGTCTGATGATGAGCAAAGGTACGTACGTAGTATACGAGCACACGGGAAGCATGCATGGAAAACGATTAAACGAACGAAGCAGCTACGGATCGAAGAAGATATATACGGGGAGTACGGTAGTACCTGCGAAGGTGGTGACGACGACCTCGTAGTGCTCGCCGACGGTGACCTCGGTGAGGCCGACGGGCTCGGCCTCGGCGAAGCCGCAGGTATCTCCGCCGGCGGCGGCCTTGAGCGGGATGAACTCGAAGTATGCGATGTTGGGGAGCACGGTGAAGGTGGCCGACTCGGGCGGCGTCTCGGGCTCCACGTTGGCGCCGACCCAGCCCTCGGACGCGCCGTACTCGGCGGCCACGAGCGGCAGCCCACCCGCGTAGTGGCGGAGCTTCTTGACGTAGTGCTCCATGGAGCCCGTCATGATGCCGTGCACGTACCTGGCGTTGGGGAAGAGCGCGGGGATGACGCCGTACCAGTTGCTGAGCGCGGCGCACCTGCGCTGGACCTCGTCGGCGAGCGCGGGGTTGGGCGCGGCGAGCAGCGCGGAGACGGCCCTGCGGACGGCGGGGGACGTGACGCGCGCGGGCGAGAGCGCGCCGGCGCGGATGTCGGCGCAGAGGTCCTCCCAGACGCGCTCGAAGGTCTGGAAGGCGAGCACGACGCTGTGGGCGAAGGTGGCGGAGACGATGCGGACGTCGTCGGCGTGGAGGAGGCCGCAGAGGAGGTGGCAGTAGAGCGACTGCGCGAAGTCGGGGCCGAAGATCACCGCCTCGGGGCTGCACACCTGCGACCGGATGGCGCGCATGGTGGGCATGAACTCCTGGCTGCGGTACACGTTGGTGGTGGCCGTGGTGGCCGTGAGGCCGCCCTTGGTGGTGACCTGCCGGCTGCCGTAGATGAACTGCAGCGCCCGGCCGCCCTCCACGGGGAACGCCCGGTTCCGGAAGGCGTAGGACGTGCGGTAGATCTGCATCGTGGACTTGACCAGCTCCTGGTTGAAGGGCAGGTACTTGCGCTTCCCCTGCGTGGTGCCGGAGCTGAGCGAGATGGAGGTGATGGGCTTCGCGGTGAGCACGGCGGAGGCGTCCCCGTCGGCGATGCGCGCAATGTAGGGCTCGATGTCGGCGTGCGTGGCGAGCGGCACGCAGGCGCGGAAGCTGGCGGCGTCGGTGCGCCCCGCGAGGCCACGGCCGCGGAGGTACTCGGCGCACGCGTTGTCGGCCAGGATCCGGCGCAGCGTGTCCCGCTGCACGGCCGCGGCGTCCCGCGTGAGGGCCTCGAACTCGGCGATCACCGCGTCGCCGCAGAACGCCCCCTCCTCCACCTCGTGCTGCTGCTGCTGCTGCTTCTCCGGCATCGTCGCGTCAGCCTGCTGTCCTGCACGCAGCCAGTAATAAAACGACAAAAGGGCAGTGAGGTGAGGTCACGGCTCAGACCATCCGGGCGGGGCGGGGCGGGGGGAGGTGGGTTGTTGACGTCGAGCGAGCGAGCGAGCGAGCGAGGACAATGACGGCATGGAGCAACCGCAATGGGGGGTGAGTGAGTGCACGTCCCATCCCACTTGGCATATTGCAGCGAGTCGAGGGGCCGGATAAAAAGCAAGGTCCACCACCACCGGCGGCGGAGCAGGCAGATCAGCAGATGAGAGGAAGGCCTCTCTCGAGAGACAAGGAAAGGAGGCAGTGGAAACGGCCCCCGGAGACCCAGGAGGGCCAGGAAACAGCCGCCGTGGGGCAGCAGGCAAGGTGTACTTTTCACGCCAGCTACCATCATCCCGTGAGGCGAGAGAGGTTTTGGAATGAAAAAGCCAATCCTACACCTACGGCGGCCCGGCCAGATCCCAGAGACAGCCAGGCAGCTGCCCCGGCCAAGGACGGCGCGGAGGGGGGGAGGGTGAGGGAGAGAACAAGCAGCAGCACCACACACCGTACCTGCAGACGACGGGCAAGGGCCTCCGCAGCTGTGGTCGGCGCCTGCTGGTGCGGCGGAGTGACGAGCTGGCAGGCTGCACGAGACGAGCGAGGAGGCCTCTCGTCCTCGTCCCTCCCGCGCGCATATATACACACACCACACGTCGCCCCCCCCTCATGCTCCTGCTTGCGTGAGCGGCAAATCAAAGGGGCCGCGTGGCGGCTGCTGACTGGGTGGTGGTGGTGGTGGCAGTAATTTTCTTGGCTCGTTTCGTTTCACCGTTCCAGAAAGGGCCAATTTTTACCCGCCCCTACTACAACCAATATATACCGGCCAGTCACCCGCAAGTCAACTGGTGAGTGGTGACAGTGACAGCAACGGGCATGCAGCAGCTGATGAGACTGAGTAAGTATTGTGTTGATCCGGCGAGGCGAGGAGCGAGGAGGATAAGGCCCAGGAGATCATCAGACGTTGCTGATGGTACCGGCTGACAGCTACGTCGATCGCCATTTACTAGTCTGACTCATCATGGTGGTGCTGGTATATATAGTATGCATTGGCTTCTGTCAATAATCACTTTAATTGGGTGCAAATAATAAACCGCTTGTGTACATTATTCCACAAGAGCATCATATCAGTGGAATCAACAATGGTCGAGTTGAGTCAAATCCATGCGGAGGCGAGGTTGCGTTGTTGGACTATATAGGTCATGTAGTAGTACGTATCTTCTAACTCCAACAGTAGACAATTTGGAAGAGATCGAGGCAGAAACAAGCAGCGAGCGAGAGAGAGATAGAGAGATCCGGTTCGCCTTGTTTCGCGCGATCCCGTCGTTGGACTTGGACAAGTACAGTACTACGTAGAGCGACAGGAGACCTGACGTCTAACCAATTCTCGTTGCCTGGCCTGGCCGCTTTCCAGCACGGTTGCGGGGGCGCCAGTTGAGTTGAGCACCGCAGAGACCATGCAGCAAAGCCTGTCGCTCACCTTCTCGATCGGGGTCGGGGATCAGCAGCAGGATGGGCTCAACGGCGACATCCATCCAGATCGATCCAGCATCGTCGATGTCCCAATCCAATCCTAACTCAACTCCTAACCAGACCAGGCAAATTAAGCTTCTGGATCGGCCTGCTGCCAAAAGAAAAAGGATGAGAAAATTCCGTATGAACCACTGAATGTTGGTTGTTTTCTCCATGGACCACTGGAAAACACGTTTAGATGCCAAAGTCCCTGACTTAGGTTTTCTCTTCTGTGCATGCCACTCCCGTCATCTGAGCCTCTAAAGTCCGTAAATTCCATAGAAGAAGACTGTATTGCCCCTGAGTGCATTCAGGCTCCAAACTTTGCTTTCCAGCAATGCCACTGGGTTTAGGCGGGGACTCTTGCCGCCAGAACCAATTTTGGCGCCAAATGCCACTGCATTATGTTAGTGTTGTATGGCCTTAACAAGCGACCATGAACTAGTGCTATGTGGTCAGTATTTCAACCAAAACACAGCTAGTTTTGCACAGACTTAAAGTTCACATTCATAGCAACCAGAGTTGAAGTTCACATACGGTATCCAACTTAACTAAGCTTACAGATAACAACCATACTTGAAGGAGTTCTCTACTTGAAGTTCACAGAAAGTTCACATGAAACTTGAAATAACACAGCCTTAAAAGTTCATCAGGCCTCATTACCAAAAGATCACAGAAACATCACATCAGACTTGAAGCTTTCTTTTGCTTCTAGTGGCCATTGCTGGGGACTCAGGTGTAGGCTGTTCCTTGCTACGTGTGCACATTGCAGGACTGTCATGAGGAACATGTGTCTCCTTGCCCTTCATCTTCTTCTCCTTGGCCTTCTTGCTTTTCATCTGCGCCTTCTTGTGCCTTGCCCCGGATTGCACTTCAGGAGGGGGCATCATAGAAACTGGCATATCAGGATCTTGGTTGGAACCAGATCCAGACATCCTGGTGCAGGGAGACATACATGATTGTTAGACATGAACAATATGAACTGAAAGGCAAGGAACGAAATCTGGCTTACATTATCCCAACTGAGAATGATGTTGTTGGATTCTTCCTTCTTTTCTTGGCAGGGACAACAGCAAGCTCAGAATTTGTTTCAGGTGGGAATATCATCTTCACAGGTACAAGTGCTGACCCAGCAGAGGCAGCTGCACAACTTGTCTCAGTACTTTGTTCCTTGGCCTTCTTCTTCCTTGGCTTTGGTTTCCCTCTGCAAGATGACATGTTTATTTTAGCATTAAAAAGCAATTGATATCAGAACACTTAGAATATCAAAGTTTATGGTACCTGGCAGCAAGCATTTCAGCAATATCACTTGGATCTCCATCTTTGCAAGTGTACCAGTGATGCCCAAACTGTTTGCAAATTGGACACTGGTGTTTGCCTTTTCTACCAGTGGGACCCTCACTACTTCCTTTGAACCTTTGTGTCTTCCTTCTTCCAGCTGTGGATTTAAGCAACGGAGGATGCATGAAAAACCCATGAGTACTCTCAGGCCACTGTGTCTTGTCTGGCAAAGCTGGGATTATTCCCTCATAAGCTTTTTTGAACTTGGCAACTGAAGAAGTACTCATCTACATAATCCTCTAACTTTTCATTTCTGATTGAAGTGATCACCACAAAAGTACCCAGACTAGACTCCTCTACAGCTGCTTTGAATCTGAATAGGTTGTCGAAACTCTTATACCAATCACCATGCAACTGCTTTAGGGCAAGTTCCTTACCATAATAAACCCTTTTGTATGACACTGTCACCTTATGTGCATCTTTAAGCCTCCTCTGCAGTTCTTTTGGTCCTAGCTCATCATCCTCTAATAGCCAATCCTTGACCTTCTCTGCCACCCAAAATTGTGTTGCCTGCTTGGCTTTTCCACTCCTTCTTGTACTTGCACAATCATGAGTGTAGGGGTTCACCTTCACCTGCACATTATGCAACTAAATCTATCAGAACCATTATATAGGACTACACACTAACAAATGCATGAAAATGTTGCTGTTTACCTGAATTGATACATTGTCTTGCATCTTTGAAGCATGGATCCTCCACCTACAACCTTCAGACTTCATAGCACAATGTGCTTTGTATCTCCCTGATTCACTCTTGTCAATGTCATATTCAAACTCATGCTTGATTGAGTGCTGGGCAAGAGCCAGCCTAAAAACATCCATGTTGGCATAAACTGCCCCCACAGTCATGGGAGGATCATTTTCATTATGTACTTGTACAGGTTCATGAGGTAGAACTGGATCCTTCTGCTCCTCATCATTAGAAAACTCATTCTCTAAATCATCTGATTCTGAATCAGAGCGAGGGACATAGTCCTCCTCATGATCCTTTACAAGTTTTTCTTTTTCAAAGTTGTCATCATCACTATAAATGTCCTCCTCATTCACTCCAACATGCTCATACTCAGGATGTGGGTTGAGAAGGTAAATGTCAGCTGGATCATCTTGGTTGGGTGCATCAGGCTGGCTAGATGGCTGGTTAGATGGCTGGATGGATGGCTGGCCTAAGCATGTAATTGTCTCGGATGCATTCATGGATGAGCTAGATGGCCCAACACCTTTTGGTTTAGATGAAAAGCTCCAATCAGGTATAGCAACAGCAGGCTTACTCACGTCAAAATACTCTATAGACATGTGGATGATTTTAGTGGCTTCATGTTTAGCAAACATTGCAACTAAGTCCTGGTCAGTACAAACTTGGATGTGGGAGTTGGATTCATGGTCAAAGTAGTAGAACTTCACCACCTCTGTCAGTGCACAAGGATAGGTGCGCAATATATCATCAACAAATTCTTTGAAATTCGTAGTATCTGCGTCTACGACAGTGCTGCAGCTATACCAAGCACAATCTGGTCTAGCATTGTTACCAAAGAGACGCATTTCGAAGTAGAAACTTGTTTTCGGGTCCATCCTACAGATGAACATGGCATGAAGAAGCACACAACAAAATCAACTCAACATTCATTGTCCAAAGAACACAATCAAGCACTACATCCACCACAAGTGAGCGCGAAACAGTGTTCTTACCCCTCTGGAAGCCATTCCGGTATGCCGCTGTTGGCCGACACTAGATCCATGGCCGCCGACATCAGCTCCACCACTCTCTTCCCCGCGCTCCAATCCTCCTGGTTCTGTCCTCCCTCTACCCAATCGATGGCGTCGTCGCGGCAGCTTTGGTCGTTGCCGCCGCCTCGACTGGGTTCGCCCGTCAGCTCACCTTCGGTCCTTGTCGCCGCCTCGCCTGGATTCGCTTGTCGCCTCGCCTGGATTCGGCCAGCGCCTCGCTCGATATAGGGTTCGGGGGATTCGCCCGCCGCCTCGCTCGATCTAGGGTTAGGGGAAAACTGGTGGAGAGGGCTACGAATGGGTCACGAGTCAAACAGGAATGCAAGGGTGGGCGCCCAGTTGTCTTTCTTTAACCAGGGGCAAAATGGTCTTATACGAAACTACGCGGCCTGAACAGGTCTACATACGCGGACGGAGCTCGACGGAAGTAACGGGAGGGGCATGCACAGAAGAGAAAACCTAAGTCAGGGACTTTGGCAGTCTAAACGTGTTTTCCTAGTGATTCCATGGAGAAAACAACCAACATTCAGTGGTTCATACGGAATTTTCTCAAAAAGGATAGCCTCTGGACTACGCTAATTGCTACGCGCGCTCCCCCCTCCCTGTTCTTCACAAGGGTTAAAAAAACAGACAAGAGGGCAGATTTCCTGCAAATGGCAAAAAGGACAATGTCTGGGGAGAACGAGATGGACGGAGCGAGTCATCAGCGGCAGGCAGCAGGGGTTGGGAGCTCCATCGGTGCTTGTGCTGCTGAAGTTCAGTCCAAGTTCATTGCACTCCGTCCGTCTCCGTATACTCTCACTAACTCTACATCTGACAGAGCGCCGGCCGGCCGGCCGTCGTGGTGGGTGGGTGGGTGGGTGGGACTGGCCGACTGGGACAAAGATGGCCGGCCGCGGACTGTGCAGAGGTCTACGGAGGACCATCCTAGGGAAGGAGGCCGCCGGGCAGAGTCCTCAGGACAGGACCACCGCCAATGGGATGGCCGCCGGGCCAGCGGAAAGCTGGTCTGCGGCGGCGCAGTGGACTTGTTGGCGCTTTGGTACGCTGGTGGTGCCGTCCGTGTCACGGATTCACGGGCGGACGACACACCCACAAACGGTGCGATGGGCGATGCCCTGCCCTGCTCTGCTGGGGCCTCATGCATGGGCAATATATATGTTGATGGACCTGGACCTGTTGGACTGCTCTCCCTGGCCAGGTCGTCAACCTGCCCGTAAAAACCATACAGGACCCTCGGATGAACCTTCTCTTTCTTCGTCTGCAACATTTCATACTCCATTTCAACAAACGGATGCTTTTTGTCTGAACATGCATTGCATACTCCAACTGAGACCTGCCTGCCTGGAGGCTGCAACAGTGTGTAGTGTAGATACCTGGGAGGACCGTCTCTGGGTGTCTGCTTTAACTTGCTGTGTGCTCCTCTTGACGATCAGAGGATGCGGATCCAAGGACACTTGGGAGTAAAGAGGTCAACTAGGCCATGATGAGGGCCTCTGCCCTCGCTACATTCCAGTACTCAGCTGCAGGGACGCCGTAGTACAGTGCTGGTTGTTGTGTGTGTGTGCTGTGGGCCAAAGACTTCCGTGCGAGATGATCTGTCCAACACCTCGTTTCTGAGGCGGTTACCTGTCCACAACCACAGCGATCGCGTCCCATCAACCAACAACAGCATGCTTACTTTGGGGGCAGAGAGCTACCGCTACCACCCAGCTCCTCGTCTTCTTCATTCATGCCCTGACAGTGCTCCCTTGCAACCTGCAGGGAGGTCGTCCAAGTCAAAACGTAGCAAAAGCAACTTGCAACCAACTCAATGCCGGGAGCATAAACTGGAAATCGGTCAGGCTTCACACAACGTTGACCTCTTGCAAAGTAGTCTCAGTGATCCATGCAGAAACAGGGACCGAGTTTCAGCTGTGGGTAAAACGGATCACAAGGGAAGAAGAACAGTAACAGTAAAATTACATTGTCACCGTCTGGCTTGCGAATACTGCAAAAGGGGAAAAAAGAACAGCCTATGGCGCTCAGGCAATGCTCTGCTTTTACAGACATGCAGTATCCGGATGCCAACTGGACCTGGCAACACACAGGTCTCACAATGATACATGCGCTAGTGTGTGGACACAGTGCTCAATTATGATTCAGTTAAATGTCTAGCTAGTCAGGAAAGGGGGGGTGGCGGTCCCTGCCTTAGATACAGAGACTGAGAGATACAAGGAAAGCGAGCACACAGGCTGTTCTTGATGCATTGGCGCCTTACCTTCCAATCAACATGACAAGGAGATCTATATTAATAGGTGTTATGTCACCATTAAAACATACTTGCCGGCCCAAGACTTCTCAAGAAACGGGGCGAGTCCCCGTCCCCGTTGTACTCAGTGTTCAATTGCTGACAAGAGCATGTTTCTAGCTATTTCTAGCTCGTGCGATTTTGCTAGGTTTACTGAAAGAGAGGAGCAGGATCTAACCATGTAATGGCTACTGTAGACACTTACAATGATTTGTGTGGATGGATCAATCCGTCCTCATCACAGTTTCCACTTTCCACGGCAGGGTTACTCGCCACCGGGAGCTAACTACTCTATGCTTTATGCATCTGAATGGGAGATTATGCCACCTACCTGCCAGCTTAAATACTGGTCCTGCTAAGATATGTGGCCAGGACATGATGCCTAAAACATGTGGCCAATTTGCAAGTTCAGTAAAGACCATAACACAAACACCATAGAACACTCGTTTCCATAAACAATTATCCTAGTGACACATTAGGGCCTCCAAAGTTAAAATTAAGTTCTCCAGGAGACCCAACAACTAAACATGTATGTACAAAAGAGTAAACCTGACAGTTGGCGAAATACAAGGGACACATATGACGTATGCAGGTGTTACCAGAGCTATGGATGAAAGTAACATGGTCCTCCTTGTTCTGATAAATTGCAAACAGTTGTTTTGAGTAATGTGAAGCCACCTTGCGACAGAACGCAAGGGCATGACGATCATACTCTTCCAAATCTTGGATGTTCTTCTTCAGTGGACCGCCAGGATCACCATCCAGAAGAAACTCTGCTATGCAAGATGCCCTACATTGTACAGAGCACAGTAGAACATCAGCAGATTGAGAAGACAAAACTTTCCTTAGTGCTTGTCATTTCATTTTACTTTACTCTTTAAGATGCATTCATCTCGCTGTGCATCTTTCTTAGCACTGAAACATAGCAAGACACTCAATAGATTAAAAAGATCATAGTCAACATTTTTAAGCATTAAGACGACCAAATATTTTTAAGACAACTTAATGAATCTTTTCTTTGTTAACTTAAAATGCTTATGTGCATCAAATGTTTTTAATAACTCAATAGCAATGAGAGCTATGAAACTAATTCAATGTGGTTAGTACCAAGGGCAAAATGCCATATTTAGCAAATTCAATATCTTGCTGACAACCCACAGTAATGACATGGGAGAAGAAAATAAGGCACTAGCAGGTTTACTAATGGAATTAAATACACAGATAAACAGACCACATAGTTGAAGTCTCAAGCATCCACTGACTTTAAACGTTTCTTTCCACCTAAAGGAATAGGAGCGAAATAATTTTATGACTACGACAAGGTTCCTAGCTCCTACTGTACCGAAATTCAAGCTGCTTAGAACAACATCCCCTTGCTTATTCTGGCAAGCAAAGAATGTGCTTGTAAATCAAGCAATCAACAAAATAGCTAGTGCAAGCAAACGAATGAGATGCATACACAGATGACACATACCTTGGGGCATCTGTCCGGCTAAATCCCTGCTTATTATGAACTAAATTGGACTTTTCCAACTGTTCCTCCTTAGTTTGCTTCTGATAGAGGGCACAAATAGCCTTCAGGCAAAGCTCGGGATGTCTATCAAATGCTGCTAGCATATCTCCCTCAAACGTCCAGTCGTTAGCGTCCTTTTTGCGGCCTATGGAAGCCATAACACCTACATAATCTACAATACTGCCAGACTCTTCTGGTCCTGGAGAGGATTCTTCGTCCAGAACAGATGTAGCAGACACTTCTGGTTCATCGCAGGATTCTTCAGCAGAATCACTGGTGTTTTCTGAAGATTCCTCGTCATTTATGAACTCATCCATATCATCATCTTCTGCCATATCATTCTCATTCCCTTCGTATTCCTTCGGTTCAACAAACTGGCATGCAGCTGGCCCCCCTTTTGACTGATTTTTAACCAACAGAGCCGAGCGCCTTGTTGTGGGAGTGGAACAACCTTTCGCTTCACCTAATTCACCATCATGTTTCCTCATCTTCTTCAGCAATTGACGAATCGGAACGGTATCCTCCTCCTCCTCCTCGCTCTCAATCCGTGTCCCAACTATACGTGAAGTGCCTTTGGATGTAGGCACATGAACACCGTCGGTGCCATCGTCGTCCTCGCTGTCACTGATACCAGACAACCGACGCTTCCTGGTGCGCGTAACACCCCCCTGATCATCCTCAGCATCGTCCTCGCCACTCCCAACCTCACCGTCATTCACATCGTCATCCTCGCTGTCACTGGTGACCACCCGGCCCGAAGCCCGCCTCTTACCACGTGGTGTGACCGAGACATCGTCGTCCTCCAGATCCGCGCTGTTTCCCTTGTTGCTACCGCGGCCACCCTCTGCGTCGTCCACATGGGCTCCTTCATCTTTGCTCTCTCTGGTCACCGCCCGCTTCTGAGGAGTATGGGCGGCAACGACGCCCTCCTCCTCCAGGCTTCTTCCCTTGTCGGCATCAACAGCAGTCCCCTCTTCGTCGTCACTGACCTCAATAACACCGCAGGCCACGCTCCGCGATAAAGCTGCATGCTTGCTTCCGCCTAAAGCTGCCTCCGATCGAGGACGTATTGCATCCTCCTCGCCTGTACGACCCGTAGCTTCTCGCGTCTCCAAGACCTTCCTCAAGCACGCGTTCTCGGCTTCGAGGAGCGAAACCCTAGCCTCCAGTTCGGCAACGCGAGAGGACTTGAGGGCGAGCTCTGCATAGAGGGCCGAGAACCTCGCCGTGGGCTCGGCGGCATCCATGTCCATCTCGCTGCGCAAATCCTTGCGCGAAGTGGAGAGATTGTTGGCTGGAACTGGAAGATGGCAGTATGTGTTTCTGGATCTGTGACGGAAGAGGGAAGACGGTCTCAGTGGTTTTACGCCTTGTCATGATGAACACAAGAGGGACAACCAGTTGGGCCTGGAGGAACGGGACCAATAATTAGGCTCAGATGGGCCTTTTTTTTTTTGTCCGTTTTTATACGTGGGCTTCAAAGATTGGAAGGTATGTATATTGGGCCGAGCAGATTTCCAATAACCGACCTGCATTATATATATGTGGAGATTGTACTGATTATTTTGGGAGCGCATGGCCTGCTTGGTTCCGTGCCAAAGTTTTGGCAATGCCAAATTTGATTGTGTTTGAATTTAGACATAAATTTGACTAAAGAACAATTTTTCCCATTCGAATGAGTTATTTGGAGCTCAAACAACCCATCAAAACGAAAAATTTATTGTATGACTAAATTTTTAGCTAGATTCGAACACAATCAAGATTACCAAATTTTTGGCATGCCAAAGATTTGGCACCGAACAAAGCAGGCCTTAGATGCCGCCGCGCCGCAAGAGCTCGTAGAGCGCCATGCTGCCTGGTTGTTGATATCTACAATATATTGTGCATCATAATAGAACAACATCATTCTCCTTATCGTGTAAACAGAAGTCAGAATTATACTGAAGGTGTGTGAGTTCAAGAAAATCGGAATAAGTATTAGACATTACAATGACATTATGGAGTTTCCAGTTATCTGCTGGTGCTTGTTGGATCATGTCAATCTCGGGTTACAATTTATCTCTAGCAAAAACTGAAAACACCTTCCTGGATCATCTGCCAGTTCTGTGTTACGTGGTATATATTGTATTCCTGTGTTGTTCAAGAATAGCTGACTAGTAGAATCTGGAGGTGGACCTGATGGTTGCATAGATTTGGTTAGCGGTAAATCTTAGCCTGCACAAGAAACAGATCGGGGACATGTAATTATAAGTCCGTCCTAAGAAAAGAGAGGTCAAACATGAAATTTTGCACAAGGCACGTGGAACTGTACGTTGAGCTGTTCCAAAGCATGCATATCCATAACGACATATAATAAACTGTGGCATGTGGTGTTTACATATCTCAAGGCGGTTACGTCCCATAGCAATGCACCGGCGCGGCATTGACAAACAGAGAGCCTACAATTAATAATAATACAATATGGCATATATAGTATGATAGTAATAATTAAGCTGGCTATCTTGGTACGTATATATACACATACAAGCACAATCATATCAATATAGTGGTGTTCGTTATTGTCCGTGAGTGAGTGACGCGAGGTAGGCCGCCATGTCCATCTCAAAACCGACAAGGTTGCCCCAGGAGTGGCCGTCGTCGGCCAGCTTCTCCACGGTTCGTTCCCGTAGGTTGAGCACGTGCGTGCCAGTGTGTTGCCCGCTGCCGATTGTGAACACGACGAGACCGCTCTTCTCGCCGACCCACCGTAGCCTAAGAAGCTTGAAGTCTCGCCACTCCATCTTCATCTGGTGCATCGGGACGTTGGAGCTTCTTGATTCCTCCTTCTGGATGTCACCACCACCACCCTGTGCTTCTGGGATGTCCAAGTAGGAGATCATGGCGATGAGACGAACGCATGCCGGTGACCACCCTTGGCAGCCAATGTACATGAGGAAGAGGCGGTTGTCCGGCGAGACGCCCAGCCGCTTCTGCGTCGTCCAGTGGTAAGGGCCGTCATAATAAGGCAGCAGGTGCACATCCATGGCCTCCCCCCCCCCAGCCCCAGGGGATCATCGGCGTTGAGACGCACCCCGAGCGCGCCGTGGTCCAGCGGCCAGAAGGCCACTCCACGCAGCACGACTGCGGCGTTGTGCATGTGGAGGAGCTCCCGGCTCGAGACGTCCACGGCCGACTTAGACTCGGCCCCCCAGCGGCCAGCGCTCGACGAGTAGCACCGGAGCGCGGTGAAGCTTCGCTGGCCGTCGTCGTTTTTGTAGACAAGCAGCAGCCAAAACAGCTTGGCGCAGCGCCTTGGATGGAGATCGTCGCCGGTGAGCAACGCACATCGATAGTTTGTAACACGCTTCTTGCCCGAGCCCGACGATGAGGATGATGAGATGGAGACAGGCGGGAGCACGACGACGTCCCCTGCCATGGGGCTGCACACGCACAGCCTGATCAGGCTGTCGGCGCGGCTATCGCGCCGGAGCTCCAGCACAAGGCGGCCGTTGCGGGAGGCGATCGGGCTGGAGTAGTCGAAGATGGCGTCGGCAGCGTCGCAGTTGCTGCTGAAGAGCGAGCCTAGTGGTAGTACGTCGTCGGCGGAGGTTCCTTGGCGGCGTCCAAGCAGGAGGCGACGGCCGGAGGGCATGGCGAGGAAGCGCGGCTGGGGCGCCCCCGGCGTGGTCCGTGTACGTGGGGTGGGCCCGTCTCTCTGCAAGTGGAAGACGCCGACGGCGAGCTGGGGAAGGAAGCGGCCGAGGGGCGGCAGCGCGCGGGAGATGTCGGCGGCGCTCGTCGCGACGACGTGCCCCCACCGCGCGCACGTCGCTGCGCAGCGCACCACGCCGGCCGTGTCCGGTAGCTTGCCAAAGATGACGGCGAGGGCATCGTCCGAGAGGGACGCCGCCGTGCCATCGTCCAACAAGTGGGAGCGGCGGCGGCGGCGGGTGCAGGCTGTCTTCTTCCTGTACGGCAGGGCATCAAGATGGGGAGATTGGCCTTGCCTGCTGCGCTGCGGCCGCGGCATCGCGAGCCGATTATTGTGGATGGATCGGGGTCGCGAAAGAAAGAGAGGTGCCCGTCTCGTCTCGTCTCGTCTCGTCACCTCGCGCCGCTCTACGTTTCCTTGTGAGTGCTCAGTGCTCGATTATTTATGGGCCGAATAATGCCACCGAGTCCGACTCGATCTACGAGTCTCCCTTCACCGTGCATCTCGGAATTGATACGTATGTTTCAGCAGTCACCGCTGACGGGCAGTATGTGCTCTTGACGGTGGAATGATAATAAAAAAAATCTTTGGAATTTTGTACTGGTACTGCCCAGCAACAATTAACCATCTTATATATTATTTATTATGTGTATAAATGATCTTTACTCATCCTGTACGGCGATCTTTAGCAATTGACATACAAAACACATAACAACGACTCGTGAGACCTTGTGTATATAAATGGGTACATCTTTACTCATTGTGTACGTCCGTCGGCCTCTACCAATTGTTAATTGATACACACAGAACACACATAACTGATTTAAAAAGGTGGACCAATTGTTTGAATTTTGACTTTTGTCTCCATAAAATCACTGGATTTAACTTTAGTTGCTAATGCTCCTGCTTGATTCACTAGATGGCCGGTACAAGTATCCCCCACTTCTGTAAATTAATTTCTCAAAGACGCTATGATCATTCTAGTTTCTTGTTGTTTATTTCAATATGAGAGTATCACCCGATACTCCCCTTTTGACATTAGGATTAGTCATTGTATTTCAAGTCTTATTATTCTTTACACCCTCAAAATACTTACCCAATAATTCTCATTTCGAAAGAAAACATATAAATTATTTTACTAAGACTACATAATGCTATTTAATCAAAGCAAAATTGAACAAATATCAAACGTACATTCTTCTTTTCTTGCAAAAATTTAAAGCTATCCTATTCATATGTTACCACTTGTGAAGGAAGACATATCACTGTAGCAGATTTGTTTAGCGCAACACTCCTTAATATTTGTTTTATAGCAGCTCTAGTTGGTGACAAAGTTTTCAAGTGGGAGGATCTGGTTTGAAAAATTGCATTTGTGCAATTTGATGACCAACCTGCATATATTAAGTGGAACTTATCCAAACATGGTTTATTCACAATGAAATCCATGTATGGTTACCTGGTAACCCAAGTTGCTTTGCCATTGAACAAGTATCTTTGGGATTAAAATTACCCCTTAAAATTATTATTTTCATTTGGTTAGTATTTAACGATGTAATCTTAGCAAAGGATAACTTGGTAAAAAGACATTGGTCTGGGAACTGCTCGATGTTGTTTTTGTGAATCGAACGCAACTATGCAACATTTATTTTTTTGATTGTCATGTGTCCAAGTTTGTTTGGAGAATTTTCACAATAGCTTTTAGTCCGGTGCCTCTTATGACCATAAATCTAGTGCTTTGTTCCAACAAGTAGGCATGCGCTTGCGTGCTCAACTTTGTGTAGGAACTAGGAAAAAAAATGCAATTTTATAGTCTATTTGGTTATGGAAAATGAAGTGACCTTTGACACACACAAAAACAATGTACTTACATGTCATTTTTATTAGGGCAATTTATCAGGCAAGGTTTTGGAGCATTCTCCAAAACAAAGGAAAAAAGAACAATCATCTTAAGGGTCTGCCATTCTTTGAACACTTTAGCTATTAAGGCCTTCGCCAATACTTTAAGAGGGTTAGCTTTGTTTCTCCAAGTTAGCTCTCTGGGAGTGTTTTCATTAATTTCTTTAGACATCGAAATAAAAATTTTCTTTTTTGGAAAAATAATCTCCCACGACATAAAAAATGACTCCTAATAAAGTGGCTTTTGCAAAGCACCAATAAACCTCTTGTTATTATTGTGGAAAATGTTCATTTTGCAGTTTTGTAATATCTTATCCTTAATATTCAATGTTGGCACATCTCATGGAATCAATCTGCTTGGGGCCAAATCACCATTGCCTCCCCTCTTAACTTTTGGATGAACTGCATGTACGAGATGCATCAGAAAACCCTATTCATTTATTATCCCCTCTTACCCTTTCATCCATAATTTTCTCTCCATCCCTTCTTGGCTGTGTTTGGATTGAAGGAATTTTGAAGGAAAATCGAAGGAATCGGAAAACGGAGGAAAAGAAGATGAAGTGGGTGTTTGGAACGGAGGAAATGAGATTTCCTTTCCTTTGGATTCCTGCAGTTGGATGCTGATTTCAAAGTAAAAAAAGAATCCACTCGAATCCCTTGGAATTTTTCCTGCGTGTGAAGCGAGGGCTTGAGGAGCTAAAGACTTCGCTAATTGCAATCGAGATGTCTCGTCCGCCTACCTAAGCAATCGAGTTGCCGAGTGGCCGGCGGGGAGGAAGAGGAGGAGGCGAAGAGACGGCCAGCTCGGATCTGGCCTGTGCGCACTGTGTCGGTTGGTCGGCCTCCGTGGGCGGCCCTCACCAGAGACGGGCGGCGGGGTGGAGAAAGAGGAAGCTGCGAAGGCCAGGCGTGCGACGCCTCCTCTCTCCAGATCTGACCCATGGTGACGACAACCACCAGGGCCATGGCGAGGACGACTGGGGCCACGGCGGGGACGAGGCGCGCGGCCATGGCGAGGAGGCTTGCGCGGTTCGGCCGGAGGCAGAGCCATCGAGGCGAGGAGGTGCTGGTGGGAGAGGGAGAGGTGGAGAAGGCGCGGTGGCTACGGTGGGGAAGGGAATGAGACCGGCCGCGCAGTGGGGAAGGCACAGTGACGGCGGACATGGAGGCGGCAGCGGTGGGCGGAGCCGCGGAAAGGATGAGGGAGACGGGGCGGAGGGGGGAAAGAGCGGATGGTTAAATGATATTTGCTGCTAATTTTAATGCAAACAATTGTATCTATCACTAACCTCTAAATTCATATGCTATTCAAATTCCTGTGTTCCAAATACCAAATCCTTCAATGTTCCTGTCCTTTCCTATTCCTCCGTTTTTGTCAGTTTCTGTATTTTGCATTCCTCAGTTCCAAATAGGCCCACCAGAGGTCACTAAAGCGTACATAGTCTCATGCAAAAAAGACATAAGTCGGTTTTAGCTTTGTAAGAAAAGGGAGGCCTATTCGAAAATTGTTGGAGCAATGAAATTGTCTCATCTCTTCCAATGTACTCCCTCCATTCTTTTTTATTTGACGCAGTTGATTTTTTTTTTCAAAACTTTGATCCTTCGTTTTATTCAAAAAATTCATTGCTTATCATTTATTTTGATGTTATTTGTTTTATCATTAGGGGTAGTTTGAGTATGACCTGCGTTTTTATATGTTTGCATAATTTTTTTGAATAAGACGAATGATCGACGTTTTGAGGAAAAAGTCAACCGTGCCATGCATACATCTATTCTAAACCATAAGTCAGTTTTAGCTTTATCATATATCAAATACATCTAATTTTGATTAAATTTATAGGAAAAAAATACATTGATTATTTACAACATCGAATAAGTACACAACCAATATATATTTCATCATGTAGCAAAAGTATTTCGGTATTGCAAATACTTATCCAGTTTCCTATAAATTTGGTTAAAGTTATAAAAGTTTGATGATAAAACTAGAATGACCCGTAATTTAAAATGGAGGGAGTAATACTTATGAGTAGTATTTTTTTGGTTAGGGGTAGAACGGGGACTCCCCACTCCCTCCCCAGCAAGGCGAATGTGGCGTGGACCCACAAGCCAGCGTAATCACTCGACCGTTCCCTCTCCCCCTTCCCCGCCGCGAGCCCTTCCAGACTTCCAGTCATTTCAAAATTTGAACTCCGTGTCGTTCCTCTGCGCACTCGACGCAGCCACGCACACACCACCCCACCGCTGCACGGGCAAAACCATCTCCCTCCTCCGGCCACCGGAGCCGAGGAAGAGCCCGAGGCCGCCGTGCGTCGGCCCGGACATCGTCTCGTCCGCGCCACCGCTGCCGCCGTGGAAGCAGGCGATCGAGGACGCGGCGGCGGAGAAGCGGCAGCCGCCGGGATGATGGAGAGGCGCACAGCGGTGGGGGGCATCGGTCACCCGTCGCGGGCCTCAATCCTGCGAGTGCGACGCGCGGCCGGCAGCCGCAGCTGCATGCGCACATCGACGCACCTCCTATTCAAGCGAATGCAGGCAGCTGCACAGCCGATCGAGGCCGCGGCAGCGGCGAAGCAGCAGCCGCCGGGATGAGGAGAGGCGCACAACGGTGGGCATCGGGTGCCCCCGTCGCGGGCCTCCATCCTGCGAGTGCGACGCGCGGCCGGCAGCCGCAGCTGCGCAAGTCGACGCCGCCTCGTATTCCCGGCCTCGCCACCTATTTAACTGGTACACTGTGTGCGTGCGTTTTGTCTCTCTGTTCGTAGATGGCGATGTCAATTGGGTTTAAGCATTCCTGCTACTGCGATTAGAATTGACCCATTATTTGCGATTGCATTTGCGTTTCGGCGGACTTTAATCCTTCTGCTATGCATGCTTTTTGAACCGTGCTTGTTTCGCAATTCAGACAATATCGCAGTTCCCGTACCGAACCGAAGCGGGGTTCAACTCAATTGCCTAGCCATCCCACCTAAGGGCGATCGAACTCGGAGCCCATTATAAACAGGCGTGCTATAGAGAACCACGCCCGGTCCTCTTCCTCAACGAGCCATTCACGCCCAGTTTCTTCCTCACCGAGCCATCCGGTAGTATGATTTTCCATCCTCGCCCTTTACTTCTCAATTCCGTTCCCAAGAAATGTCATCATCCCCCGTCCCTCTCTCTCTCATTCCAAGAAGCATCAGGAACTGGAAGCAGGCGTTCCAAGAAGTATCAGAAGTCGCTTGTTGCTCCCCCAGCAGGAAATCAGCAATCACGCCCAATCTACCTCCTCACCGAGGCATCCGTAGTATGCTTTTCCCTCCTCACCCTTTACTTCTGGATTCTGTTCCAAGTATTTCTTTCTCATTCCAAGACGCATCAGGAATTGGAGCGGGCGTTCCAAGAAGTTTGAGAAATCAAAAATCGATTCCACAGCAGGAGGTATTCTAGTTGCTCTCCAGTGAAAGCATCGCGTCTTGTTCCTCTCCTCCTCCCACTGATTTTCTTTTGTTCTTTTCTTCTTTCATGGAAATGGATCAAGAAGTCTCAGCATGGAACCGCCACCCCCACCGTATGTGGAGAGTCTGCTACAGCAAGATTTTGGCCACACGTGTGCTACCACGCGCTATTGCTTCCTATGCAACCAATCCTTCTGCTTGGGGTGCTGCCCTGATCATGCAGCCCGGCACCACCCCGCGAACGAGCAACGGCGCATAGCCCAGGCAAGCGACTGATTGTCACTGTTTCTCTTTTTGAAAAGTATTAAGAGTGTGTTTGGTTTGAGGAGTATACTAATACATCATCTTCTCATCCTCAAATTTTTGTTTGGTTTGTAGAATGTCAATGAGTTGATACATCACGATCTCATTTTTTACTAGCTAATAATTAGTATTAGGATGAGAAATGAGATCATCCTACTGAAATTCATAGAACCACCTTATGGTATATCACCTCATCTATAACGGTTTGATCCAAACAAATCATTAGTATTTAGCATCTTACGCTGCTTGTTCTGTTCTTTCCGGACTTCTCAAAAGCCCAAGTGACCGCATCTTTTTCCTCTGTTAATCTCAACATTTCGAGTTGTTCCAACAGATCATTGTAAAGCTATACTTCCCTAGCACCCATGGTTCGACGAAAACTAATTTCCCACCCATCTTCTTTCCAACACTCTGCTACTACAATTTCTGGGTCATCACAAATTCTGAAAAGCATAGGGTAAGAGATCTTGAGAGGGACTTCTATCCAAACATCATTCCAAAAATTAGTTTGTCTCCCATATCTAACTTGGTGTATCGCTCCCCATTTAAAAAGGTGCTTCGCTTTGTGTAGCCCTTCCCAAAACTATGAAGCCCTAGTATGCTTAGATGAAAAGTTGCCATCGGGCATATATTTTGCTTGAAGAATTTTGAACCACAACGCATCCTCCCTTTGAACCAATTTCGAAATCCATTCCACCAGTAAGCATTCTTTCATGAGTTTTGTGTTGGCGACTCATAATCCACCTTGGACCATTGGTCCCTGGGTCTACTACTGATATATTCCCATTTAACCATATGATATTTAGACTTGTCTTCCGCACCTTGCCAAAAGAACTTACTTTTCATTGAGTCAACCTTGTCATGACTATTATCTGTCAACATGTAAAAACCCATAGTATACATAGGCACGTTACTCAAACAACTGTTGGTTCAGGTCAATTTCCCTCCTGAAGATAAATTCTTACCCTTCCATGGGTCAATTTTTTTTCCTCATTTTATCATGCAGAAAGGAAAAATTCACAGACCCCAAAGTGCGATCCAGAGATAGGGATACCCAAATATTTCATAGGAAGCTGACCCAAGCTACAGTTCAACATGTTTGCCATCATCTCTTCTAGTGGTACTCCAAAAACATAAACTTCACTTCTGTGGAAGTTTATTTTTAAACCTAAGAGCCACTCAAAACAGTATAGGATCAGTTTGAGGTTCAAAATAGACTCAAGTGATCCATCAACCATCACCACCGTATCGTCTGCATACTGTATGTGTGAAACCCCCTCGGTATCAAATCTTGTAATACCCTAGTTATATGCTTCCTCCTGATTGCTTTATCTAACAAAGAACTAAGAACATCTGCCACCAAATTAAACAACAACGGGGATAATGGGTCCCTTTTCCTAAGCCTTTGGTAAGTTTTAAAATAAGATCCTCTATGTTACGCATACCTTGCCCCCTAGCACAGTCTGCATGACCCATTTAATCCAAATAGCAGGGAACCCTTTCCTTGTCATGTTCTAGAAAATTCCATCTCACATTATCATAGGCTTTTTCAAAGTCTAGTTTCAAAACCAAACCTTTTCTTCCTGGTTTTTGAGTTCATGTAATACCTCGTGTAAAACTACCACACCTTCCAAAATATTTCTATTTTTCCAGTTTGATTCCTCCCAATTACGTCCTTGGCATATGGAGTTAACCTATTAGTCAGCACCTTAGTAAAAATCTTGAAATCTACATTAAGCAAGCATATGGGTCTATACTGCCTGATGTTGCTAGCCTCCGAAGTTTTCGGGACCAAGGTAATTACTCTATAAATCAATCATTTCAAATCTAACTCTCCAGCTCCAAAATCAATGAACAGAGACATTAGAGCCCCCTTAATCATGTTCCTGAAGGATTTAAAGAATTCAACTCCAAAACTATTTGGTCCAGGAGCTGAATCTGTTTTCATCGCCCCCCCCCCCACCCCCCAGCCTTTTTAACCTCCTCCTCTGAAAATGGTTCACATAAGCTCTGTCTCCCTTCAGCAGAAAGCTGTAAATGTGATTCCCAAAAATTAACCCCCAAACGCATTCCACAAGGTAATTTAGATCCACACAGATTTTTGTAAAACTGGGTTACAAGATCCATAATATCCTCTTGGCGAAAAATTAACCCATTCTCTGTTTGCAACGAAATAATATTTTTTTCCCTTCTCTTTCCATTCGCCCATAAATGTAAGAAACTTGAATTTGTATCTCCTTTCAGTATCCAGGCTTCCCCTATCCTTTGCTGCAAGTAAACTTCTTGTTGATAAATTTGTTCCAGCTCATTTTCCATATTATATCTTGATTCCCACTCCGATTGAGATAAAGGTCTAACCTCTGCCGCATTATCCAACACCGTCATTTTTTTTCGTCAAATCCTCTTTGTTCTTCACACCCTTACCTTTAAATGTAGAGGTGTGAAGTAGATAACCGTGCAAAAGTTAGAGGGTTGTATAGACTTATTCTTTTTTTTTTCCTCCTAACATCTCCTATTCCCACCTTTAATGATCTGTCTCAGAAAACAAAGGCTCTCATGCCAATTGTTCATGGAATAAATTCAATTAGGCATCCTCGCCTGAATTTGGTTCCATTTTACCTCCACAGCTTCCTTAAATTGAGGGATGAATAGGCAGCTATTTTCAAAGGAAAAAATAAAAAACTTGTGTTTCTTTGTTTTCTCCGGAGTCGAAAACCAGCAGAGTATGATCAGACCCTAATCTAACAAGCTCCATGAAGCGCAAAGAGGAAACCATTCCTCCCATTCAGCAGACACTAGCACTCTGTCTAGTTTGACTAAAACAGGATCTTCCTGTTTTATGTGTCCAAGGCTCCAAGCGTATTCTATATCAGTACTCCACTGCTTATTCTATTCTGATATATTTGGTGGTAAATCGTTGTTGAGTTTTTCTTGCTTCGTGATTGTACATTGCAGCTGAGGGTTGTGAGAGGTACTTTGTGCATACGAGAGGAAGATTTAGTTGGGATGAGGTACGATTTCAGGGGCATCCAAAAATTCAAAGCTAATGGCAATAAATTTCTCCCGGTCGGAAGAAATGTCTTACCGGGATGGATGCCCTTTCCCTGCCTCAACTGCAATGATCAAATGTATGTGCGTAGAAACTACTGCGGCATCCGCTGCCGGGTAAGTAGTAGAAGAAAACCTACATTGTTTATTGTTTATCTTGTGTAGAAAAATTCCGTTTATTTTTTATCTTGTATTGCAGCTACAGCATGTGTTGGAGGGCAACGCCCAGGGCCGTGCAACAATGACTGCAGTATCTCAAGATCCGTTCCCTCAACAAGCAGTTGCGGATAGATTCTGCACATGGTGTCAACGTTTATTTGCAAGCTCTTGCTGCTGGAACCATTTGGGGTTCCACCACCCTGGAGAAGCGGGTGTAAGCGTGCTTCGGCTAGTGAGGACCGACGGAAGAATTCTTACTCCTGTCGATGATTTAGTGGACTTTGATCATGCTCGCTTAGCCCAAATTCAGGTATTGTCCATTCCTCTCTCTCTCTCTCTCTTGTTCTTGTGCCGGTTATGCTTTAGTTGATTATCTTTATTTATGTCTTTGCTAGACCATACTTGTCGATGACACCAATATGGTGGCTCTGAACTGGACAGCGGATGCTATGGAGGGGGAAGCCGGTGACCTTTGTCTGCATTGTCTGAAAGTCATTGAAGAAGGTTTCTCGTACTGCTGTTTGCCATGCAGCCTAAATGTAGGCGTTCACTAGGACATGCTAATGGTGCTATAAAGACAATTGTTACCTCTCTTCGAGTCCCTGAACTGGGCAGAGGTTGCCTGCTTTATCTGCCCTTCCTGTCCTAAGAAGCTTATGAAGGCCCTGTAATTGTGCCCTTTATGACTTTATATCAGTTGCCTGATGAACTCGCCAACTTCTGAAATTTGTGCTGGGATGGGCATGAGTTGCATCGAGGTGCAAGAGAGCTGCTGGTATCGACACGTTAAGTGCATATATCCATGTGAAGGTCTGTCCAGGAACTTCAGATCCTGCGGACTGCCTAGCTAGCTCTTCTTCTCAGAGTTTATATTCTGAACATGCAATGCTTGCAGGCAAGTAGGCAACTGATGAGGAAGTAGCCACACGCCCCTCTGCCTGCCGCTCGTCCGTACGCCGTCAACCCCGCCCGTGCCCTGGCCCACGTCGGCACGCCGCTCTCGTTCAGCTCGCCCGGAATCGCCACGCACGTTCTCGCCTGCCTCTCGCTCGCGCGCCACGGACGCCGGCGGTTCAGAAAGGAAGCCGGCGTCCAGGGACCGACCGCGAGCCCGCTCCGCGGCGGCAGCGTTTGCGGAGTCCGAGCCACCGGAAAGATCCGCCGCGGCTACCCCCCGAGGGAGTAGGCGTCGGAGTCTCTCCACATCGAGGAGGTACACAGCCCAAAATCCTTATCTGTTTGGGAATTGAAACCAGCTTCCTAGAATTGGTGGCCTTGCACCCTCGATTACACCAGTCCAAAGCTATCATGCTGCCTGCAAATCAAGTATTTGAGAGAATGCCCATTTGGATTCATTTTTTAAATTTTTCTCAGTTAATCACATGCCGAACAAATGAATGTAAAGAGATATATCAGAGAAAGTAAGGTACACAGTAGTTGCAGTGGATTTGCCAAAATTCAGATGCGTGCTATTACCTGTCGGGTTGGACACAATGCGTTGTTGTCAAGATCAGAACTGACATCAATTTGTTTGGCTCTAGGGTCTCCTCAAATTGAAGTTAATATGACACTATCAAGAAATAATATTTTGAAGTTCAAGAAATTGAAGTTAATACCTGTCTGTGGATGGAGATTAGAAACATGTCCATATTTTGATAAAATTCTAATAGTTGTCAGTAGGGCAGCAATAATATATACCCTTTATCCAAAAGAGGGTTTATGGTTATTCACTTAACAGTGCATCCCGCTAAGTCTCTGAATTGTTTCAATTGGTTAATAGTGTTCTTACAAATCTTGTTGTTCTTGTCGCACTCAGCAATTGATTTATTTTGTTTGCTAAAACCATAATGGATAGCCCTGCGTCTCTGTTGCCCTCGCCCTTGCGTTCTGTAGTGACTTCACTAGCAATTGGTACCTTCTTTTTTGAAGAAAATGTTAGTCAAATCAGAAGTTGCACAGTTTAAGGGAGTAATTGAACAAAATTGTCCTGTGTTTAGGCCAAGACATTTGATTTCTGATGCAAGCCTATTGTTCCAAGTGCTCAATGTAATATTTGCTTTAAAACAAAAGAAGTAGTTTCAACATTGAAAAACAGGATGACTAAAGCATTGATGTACACACCAGAATAAATCTTCATTTCGTGCTTTAGAACTACTGGTGCTTTGCAATGTCAGAGGACAGTAAGATCACTATACACCATCAATGTATCATAGTTTGCAATGTCAGTGCTTTAGAACTACCCAAACTCATCACCGCAATCTCACTTTTAATCTCTCCTGCTCATGGTCAGTAAGATCACTATACACCATCAGTGTATGATAGTTTGTTTAGCTGTGAGTAAACATGGCAGATCACTATACTGCTGCTTAAAGTGTGGACCAAACAAGTCAAAACTAAAAAATCCGGGCGCCAAAACAGAAAAGTTGGTGCAAAACTGGAATAATGACAACTGGAATAATGTACAACCCATCACTACCAATTGCATTTAGGGAATACACTGCATGGCCATACCATGTAGCTAATGTCCTTTTGTTGAGGACAAATCAGATGCAGGTATATTGAAATCTCTTCTATGTTTCTTTGGAATTCTGTCAAATTTCATGCAGTCCTCTGAAATTTCTTCAAGTTTCATGCAGTCCTCTGAAATTTCTTCTATCTACTGCACTCTGCATCGTATGAAAATACAAATGCGCTTACGTACTGGGTTCCTACTGTCTGTTGGATCGAATAAACACGTGCTGAGGCTAATCTATAACAATATTTGTTATTCTAGGGCACTGTTCAGGTTTTAGATAATGATCCACATATTAAGAAGAGGAAACAATGTCTCCCAGTTCAAGGGAGCGACAAAGATAATGGAGCGCTACAACGCTTGGATGGATTAAATGACATAAAAATGACACAAGCCTCAACACCTGTGGATGCAGATGAAGAAATATTTAATTTTATATTAGGTGGGCCTTCCGCAAGTGACATGCCATTGAGCAAAGAAAATATGATGGATGTCATATGTGATTACATCATGATAATTGATGACCCTGATACATTGAAGTAAGACTTTCATCATTACCCCCTTTTAATAATTTAAAATGTTCTTTTGCAAACATGATCCATCACAATAAAATTATTTACAGCACAAGCTGGATGCGAAGCTTCCAGCCTTATGAGATATGCGTAACTGTCCGTGAATTGCAAGGAATAGTGAAGACCAACAAACCCTTGTCTAGGGAATGTTTCAACTTGGGTGTTCAGATTCAAGCCTACACAGATTACAGCAAGTTGAAAAGAGCCTACAAAAATATTGTAAAGCATTACATTGACCTGCAATTTTGCGTAAGTTAACTGTTTCATATCGTTGCAAATGTCATACATTCTTTCTTGTAAGTGTAAAATTAAATGTTCGCATGCTATACATATATTTATGTGCTATCGTTGTAATCAATAAGCATTCTCAAAAGTATTCATTTTCTCTAGGCATCAACTGCTTTTGGGGCACCCTCAAGTGTTTGCAAGGAGCCCACTGATCAAGAGCTAGGCAAATCAATTGAGAGATGGCCTTATATGAATCACAATGCCATCAAATGTAGATATGCAAGGCTGCTTCCCTACTTTTTTTGGCACATAAATCTTTTGCTATCCTGATTCTTGTCGATTTATAGCGTTTCATTCCATGGTGTCAAACTGGCAGGCGCTACATTCTCTTTCTGTTAGATCACAAGGATAAAGTACTTACTATTGTTGACCCTATGGTAGCCGAAGATGATTACTTTCAAGATATGCCATACTAGAGGTATGTTTGTGGAATTATCCATATTGCACCATACTATGCGCGAGCAATGAGAGTAGCAAACCCTGGATGGGGTCAGGATATTTTTAGATGGCGAACTTTAACTCCAAATGGTATTGCAAAAGACAAAGACATGTGATTTGTCTCTAAGCAACAAATGTAGAAAAGATGCAAATTTTATTTTATTACATAACTGACTTTTTTATTTGTTCTAGGGCTTTATCAGGCTATCTCGTACTGAAATTCATTTCTGCATGTAGCATGGAACAACTACCATCAGACTTCACGGTGAGCATTTTCTAATATAGAGATGATTATAAAATTTCTATTTATATGATACGAGAATATGCGCTTAGTAGGTGTTTACTGATATCTAACTTATGCACAGGATGGCTAGACATTGCGGAGGAACTTTTTGATTGACCTCTTGACGTACGACGGGAACTCACATCGATTTAAAATACCCGCAGGTGTGCGTAGGTATCTTAATCGCATTTCGGACAAGGAAAATTGATGTAATAACTGATATTCAACTTTGCCGCATTGCTCTCATGACATGAGCTTGCTTTCTTATATTTCAACTACGTATTTTGGATCTGTAATTTTTAATATATTGTTTGATTTGCGGTATTGGATGTACAAAGATTCCATATTTTTCATTTTATTTGATTTGCGATATCACATATATAGTGATTCCATGTTTTCCTAGTGGCAACCCACGAGAGCATAGATCTAGTGACACCTCAATTCCTCAAGGCAGGCCCCTGGATCGTCCGCAGCCCATGATGGACTTGGGCAAGCGGGCCACCCTGTCGACGCCTTCCTCAAAGACCACGCCCATGCCCATGTACACGTGCGCCTCGATGTGGCAGTGGAACAGCCACACCCCGGGGTTGTCCGCGACGAACCTCACCGCCGTCCACCCCATGGGGTGCAGCGGCACCGTGTTCTTCATGATGGGGTCCCTGAGGTTGAGCTTGCCCGTGTCCCTCTCCGGGTCGAACTTGCCGTCGCCGTAGCCGAGCACCCAGAAGTCGTGGCCGTGGAGGTGCCACGGGTGCGTCTCGTTCTTCCCGTTGGTCATCGCGGCGTTCTGCAGCACCACGTCCACCACGGACCCCAGCGCCAGCCGGTACACGGCGCTGGCCACCGTCCCGTTCGCCGTCGGCGGCGAGGAGATGTCGTAGCCCCTGTAGTCGTAGGCGTCCGCGGGGGGTCGCTGGTCGTAGGCGCCGCGCAGGCCGCGCTTCATGGAGACGAGGTACGGCGTGTCGGGGAACCTGAGCGACACGCCGTTGATGGCCCACCGGAGGTGGTTGTCGATCCGGTTCTGCGTGTTGAGGAGCAGCAGCCTGCGGTCGGCCGCCGGCGGCGCGGGCACGGCGTGGTCCGGGTGCGCGACGATGGCCCTGCTCTGCTCCTTCCTGGGCGCCACGTCGTCCCACGCGGGGGCCTCCGGCTGCTGGTCCGTGGGCGGCGCCCTCCGCGGGTCGTTGCCGGCGTAGCTCAGGATGGCCAGCCCGCTCGTCGTATTGCGCTCCCGGCCGACGACGTTGGAGGCGGCCCAGTAGTTGCGGGACGGGTCCTGGTCGGCCTTGAGCAGCACGGAGTAGGTCTCGCCGGAGTAGACGAAGAGGGTCCGGACGACGAAAGGCTTGACGTAGTGCCCGTCGGCCTCCACCACCGTCATCGAGTGGCCCTCGATCTGGAAGCTGAGCGACGAGAGCGACGTCAGGCTGCCGATGCGGAGGCGGTAGGTCTTGCCCGGCACGGCGGTGAAGAGCGTCGGTAAGGGAGCAGCCGGCGAGCAGTTGGACGACCTTCCACGGCCGTTGATCAGCAGAGACTGTCCTCCGGCGGGTACGTAAGCAAGTGTCATCGATCAGTTTGGTCGATCGTTTACGCGTGCGCATGATGTATTGATGTGCGTGTACATATTAAGATTGGCAGAGACGAGCGGTTACTACCTGTGGCTCGGTGACGAAGACCAAGGGATCGGACGCGAGCCCAACGGCCTGCTCGTACACGCTGGTGTTCCACCAGTCCATGAGCAGCACGGTGCGCTCCTCGTCGTAGGCGAAGGGCTCGACCACGCCGTCCGGCTCCGACACGACGATCATGCCGTCGAGCCCCGCCACGCGCTGCATCCCGTAGTGGGCGTGGTACAAGTACGTGCCCGGCTGATGATGATCGAATGTTCACATCATGTAGCATTAGTCGTATACGTACGTTAAATGGTGATGGTACGTATAGTTCCTCGATCGATCGGATATATAATGAATTTACTTACCCTGTCGACGACGAATCTGTAGGTGAAGGTCTCGTCGGGCAGGATTGGGCACTGCGTGACTCCGACGGTGCCGTCGGCCCAGGGCGAGCCGATCTGGCGGATGCCGTGCCAGTGGATGCCGGTGTTCTCGGTCCCGAGCTTGTTGCGCACGGTGACGACGACGGTGTCGCCCCGCGTGGCGCGGATGGTCGGCCCGGGCGCCTCGCCGTTGATGGTCACCGCCAGCTTCCTGAAGCAGTCCAGGGACTTGTACTGGTACTCGATGTCCCACGTGTGGTGGTGCACCTTGGCCTCCACCGCGGCCGAGGGCGCCGCCGCCAGCAGCGACAAGCAGCAGAGCGCGGCGGCGAGCAGCATTGTGTACGTCGCCGTCGTCGTCGGAGCGGCGTACGGACGATCGGTCGTGAGGAAGAAGAAGCGATCAGCTAGCTCTAGCAGTCTAGCTAGGTGGCTTAGCTTCTTGGTGATGCTGGTTGTGTGCGGATCGGTGCTTTTATACGTGTTTGGTGTCCGAACCGGTCAGGGCAAAAATATAATAATGCATGCATGCAGCGTGCGTTCAATCGTGCCACTTGTTGGCACGAGTTCGTTGAAGCCGTGTCGTCATTTGAAAAAAAAAAAATGGGAACGCGCGCGGGCGGGGAAGCAGTACTCCTCCTGCCTCCTTTAGGTTAGGTCCATCGATATACAGATCGTGTTGACCGTAGTGTTTTCCAAAAGCGACCGCGAGTGTGGCTCGCTGCTTCCTTTAATTATGTTTGCTCTGATCGTACACGCGATCGAGCTTAAGGCTTGTTTGGGAGCTTAGCATTTTTTAGACTTGTAATTATTTTACAGGTGTACAGTAAACTTTAGTGCACAAAATAGGGCTGTGTTTTTTATTTGGAATGAGGTACTTGGGAAATCAGGAAAAAAAATGTCAGGACGTCGACGACGTGGCGAGGGGCCTGGGCGCAGGGCACCATGCGTCGGCCAGCGAGGGCCCGAGCGCCGGGGTGCGGGGCACCAAGCAGCGGGCGGCGAGGGGCTGGGGCGGAGGAAGCCGAGGAAGCCACTTGCGATGCGGAGAGGCACCTCCCGATCATTCTCGTGTTTTTTCCAAGCCTGGTGAGGTAATTATTTTTTTCCAACCGGTTTGAGCTAATCTGATGATAACATCTAAACAAAAAATTCAACCTTGTATCAGAAAAATTATCGAGCCTGTAATTTACGGCGGTATTTGACCAAACATAGGTCTTTCAAACAGAGCCTTACGTACAACTAACAGTTGATAGCTCTTGCACACGACGCAGGCCAACTCTCGAGCGAGCGTTGACCGTCCGTATATATATAATACTACTGTAGTGCTTTGCTTTGACAGTAATATGACCAAGCTCGTGCTTATCTTGAGAGACGACAGGGTCAACACACGGTTGAGTAACCAACATGAGCGCAACAGTACGTGCCTACAACAACACGTTGCGCCTTCGAAAGTGCCACGCTTCTTTGTTGTTGGGGATTATTACGAGACGACCAGGATGCTCGGCCTACTCATTCCCTGGTTTGCGTAGAGTTAACGCAGGCACCAAAAGTCCGATCTTGTGCCACGCGGACATGGTGGACGCGTGGGGCCGTGGGAAGCAGAGCGCTCGGATGGAGGCGCATTCCCCCATAGATATAGAGTTACATATTACATATATATATAGGACTGATGGACAAAATTTAGAAACCACGGGTGATCAAAATTACTCCCTATGTTCTAATTTATAGATTGTTTGTCTTTTTCAAACAATCAAATTTAATCGACTCGTTTTATTAAAAAAAACTTATGATAATATAGAAAAATTCAAATCGTAGCTAAACTATATTATATGCTAAACTATATAGCAATAAAATAAATGATAACTATTATTATTTTTAATAATACAAGAAAGTCAAACGTGTTGTAAAAAAGATAAAAAATGTATAAATTAGCATGGAAGGAAAATCTATTTTTCTGTGTCTTTGTTCATTTTCTCTTATACAACAGCATTGCTTACTCCACATCCGGCTGCGCTACACTTTGGATGTCTATCCTCGTAGCTTTCCTCCTTTACATCACGCCGCAACATGTGTTTGTTATGATTAGTTAAAATTAAAAAGTTATTTTTGTCTAATTCAATTATAAGTGAAAAGTTCGTGTTTCTTCTTCAATAAACGGTACAGCAGGGTACCTATCTCCATATGCTTACAAGACAGCCTCTCAATCTAGGTTGCATTGGTTCCGCCCGACGTGTTCTTAATGTGACGGCGGATTTAAACTAATGTGTTATACATATGGCGTGGATCCCACGTATTAGTCCTTAGTGTCTTCCTCGTGGGTTCTTCTTCCACCCGGCAGCGCCATGCGCCACACTGCGGCCACAAGCCCACAATGGACGGCCTCCGCATCGAGGCCCACCAAACCACCATTGGATGCTGGGCGGCCTGCTCTCACCACAGTACCTATCCAACCCGTCCATCCACTATTCCAATTACCCCTATCTATCTACATGCGCTGCAGTACAAAACAGTATTTTGGACACCCCAAATGAACACTCTGGTGAGAGCAGTCTAATAGCGAGTCTCATCTTTAGTCTTTAATTCCAAAGGTTAATAATAGAGTCCACTACTGTTGTCATGTCACATATAGAAAAAAAACTATTTGTATAATAAGTTTCTCTTCGAGTAGCTGTACATTTAATATTTCACACACCTATTCTTCTCACAGAGTGCCTTGGAATCCGTGAGCAGCCTACCTTGAGCCGGCTACAAGTGAGCAACCTGTTTTTATTCTCTCTCCATTTCTCTTTTATCCATGTCATCGTAAATCTAATGTGTCATCCTTTTCAGCCCGTCTATGTTATTTTATTATACTTGCTCTTAGCACACAATCCAGCGAGCGCCCCTCGCCTCGCCCCATGGGTCTTGGGTCGTGCGGGTGATCAAACCGACAAGTGGGACAGCCTTGCCTCGTGGAACCCTGCACCTGCACTGCACTGCACCCACCCTGGCCCCAACGCCGTCGCTGCCCGCAGCGGCAGCAGCCGCTGCTCCTGCTCGCGGCCGTTGCCGCCGCCAATCTTGCTCGTGCATGCTACCGCCGCCACTCTTGATCTATGCCACATCGAGGCCGGGCGTCCTCAGTCAGAGCCCGCACGCTGGCCAACAAGGTGAGCGTTCTCCTTGCGCTCTCCCGCCCCACTTTGCAGTCAGCACATCGCCCTCCCTCCCTCCCTTCCTCCTATCCACACCAAGGTGGTTGCGGTCGGGAACCCTATTTGTCGCCGCAGCGAAAACTACCGGTTCCGTCGCCGAAGGACATCAGAGGTGCGTGGTGTTGGGCCTAAATTGTTTTCTTCGGCCCATATGTGGTTCCTCTGGTCCGCAATTATTGTTTCGCCTAACAATTCATTTCGTTCGCAGAACAATTCATTTTGTTCAGTTTGTTATCCTCGGTATTTTTCCGTTCGTTTCATCCTCGTTTTTCTTGTGTCATTTTTCTCTTCTGTCTTTCCTTTTTTTCTACATTCATTTATTCTATTTTTTATTTTCTTCTTTTTTGTTTTTGTTTTGTTTAATTTTTTTATAAATATCATATTAGAATAAAAAATTTATGCTATAATGTCTTACTACATCCAATTATTGTACGTATTTGTTTGGTTTGTATATTGGCTTACTTTATTAATACATCTTATTTTTATATTTTTCTCATTTCCTTTGTGCTCCTTTCGTATTTTTTTTCATTTTCTTTTTCTGGAGTGTGTTTTTTAAAAGGCATCTACAATGTATCATTGCTTATAGAGATGCTCAAAGAGAGAGAAATGCTAAGCACCACCTAAAAAGCTAATTTTTACAATGTACGGGATGTGCTTATATATGTGCAACCACCTCATTAGCACTCACGAAGCACCAATGCTTAAGTAAGCACCTCATACATCTTTTAAACATCTGGTGCTAGAAAATAAACCGGTTTTTATTGCTAAGCACCTTCTTTAAGCACCCCATTGTACATGCCCTAAGTGATCTTGTTTTGTTCCATGATAGAAAATTTGTTTCCCTTGTATACTTCTACCTGAATTGCATTATTTGTTCAACCATTATATATTTTGTTTAATTAGTATATTCTTTTACTTCTCTAATATAATTTTGTTTGTGTTAATTTTGTCATGAGTTCATTTAATTTGTTCTAAGAGTGTGAATCTTTGTTTTACGGCTGGTATGATTTATTCTATATTGACAAATCTTTGTTTAATGAGTTAATATTTTATTCTAGGCATATAAAATATTTATTTTAGGAGTTCAATAACATGTTCTAAGTTTAAATATATTTATTCTATGAAATAGTAAAGAAAACATCCAGTGCACACATCTTTGTTCATGCATTCTGGTTAGTTTCAAGTTACATAAATATTTTTCTCAGAGAAAATATAGTTTGTTCTAGTCGTAACTATTTTGTTCCATAAGCTTGTATTATAACCATCTCATGTCAAATTTGTACGTGATTAATTCTGGTAATTTATTTTTGTTGTTTGGTACCACAAATTTCTAAAACGTTAGATCTCCTCTAATGGATGGCTCCTATTTTTTTCAACCACCATAAAATTTGTATTATTATACATGTAAAAGAATTTATTATGTATGTACAACATTACATATTGCACATAGAACCATTCATCAGTGGGAAAAATAGCCTACTTTGAGCATAGTCTGACTCACATTAATAGCCCATTGAAAAAGCAGCCCAACAAGATATGAGTGCCTCCTTCAGCATACAATTTGACTCACTGTAGCGATGTATTTTGTATGCAGAACAATTCATTTTGTATGTAGGATAATTCATTATGATTATAGAACAATTCATTATTTGTATAGAATAATTTATATTGTGAGTAGAATAATTTATTTTTCAATAGAACAAATCTTTATGTGCGTATCATTTTTATTGTGAGTGGAACAATTCATTTTTTGCATAGAACAATTCACTATGGGTATTTATCAATTTCTATTATGAGTGGAACAATTATTTTTTTCATAAAACGATTCATTCTAATATAGAACCATTTATATTGTGAGTAGAACAAATTATTTTTCGCATATAAGAATTAACTATGTACGCAGAACAGTAATATATTATACATGCAGAGTAATTTATTACACATGTAGAACAATTTATATTATGATTTATGTCTGTAGAACAATTTAATGTGCGTATAGAACAATTAAATATGTGGATACAGAACAACGTTTATTTAACACTTAGAACAGTCCATTTTTATATAAAAAAATTTATTCCGATGTAGAACAACCAACACTAACAGTAGAACAATCCATTTTGTTCGCGGAACAATTTATTTTGTTCGTTAAATTACATAGCATACGAATAGTTATTCTATCGGGTCGGCCCAATATTAAAATCGGCCTACGACCATATTGGTAAGTAGACCGAACCGCTTCAGCGATGCGTCCGAAATTTTCGCTTCAGCGACGAATAGGCCCCCCGGTTGCGGTGCCGTCCGGGGGCACCACCACGGCCACGAATCGCAGCAGTAGCCTTCCCTGACGCAAGCGCATATCCCTCCCCAACACCAACAGGGTCCCACGCGCTCCGGATGCATTGCACGCTTGCATCATGCCTCGCTGTGCATTATATATGCGCTGCCCACCCATCACCCTGTAATTTGTCGTGGTTGACAAGGGGCGGGTTGCATTTTGGGTTTGTATTGGTTTTGAGACTGAATCACTGAATAGATCGGTGTTTCAAGTGCCAAATCCTCCAATAATTTGGTTAAGAAAGAAAAAAAAATGCAACATGATACTTAGACATCTGGTACCCTTTCGGGCTTTGACCCACTTGGCGTTTGATGAGATGTCATGTCTAAAGAACAGAGCAAGCGAGCCTTGTGTCTTGTTTTAGCTATATTTGGTCAAATGAACACGTTTGCTTGATGGCCTGTGTAGTGATGGTGAGCAATAGGTGAAGGAGTGACGTAAATAGGGAAAAAAAGGTTCACCATGACCTGTCTTGCTGCCCACATGAGATTGTTAGATGACAACATCTGTGGTCTTTATTAAAACTCAAGAGAGTTTTTTTTTTGTTAAAGTGGTATAGCTTACTCATTCCTTCAGTTTCATGTCTTCCTCTCAGTCTGCTGCATTCATCTCAAGATCGATACACAAGAAAATAAATAAATGAAGTGGAGTGGCAATGGCAATCAAGAAGAAACTTAAATTAGGCAAGATGCCACGGTTACTGTTTGTAATTTTTATAGTGCAATGTTCTGGCAAAGCATGGAGAAAAAAATCTATAGACAACATATTGCATTCTAATCGTCGTAATATTGGCCTCCAGCAAACCTTCTTCTGAGGTGGCGTCTAAGATCATTTCTGATGATTTTGTAGTTTTCCACTCTTTTTCTGCATGCATGTGATGGTGTATTATCTGGTAAATAAGAGAGTATTGATAACATGAATCTCACATCTCGAGAACAAGAATGACTGTATGTAGTGTTGAAGACAAGCAGCTGATACTCAATGAGGGTATTGATAGTGATCTCTGATGAGGGTGCCATTGACAAGGAAAAGAGCTACCTTCAAGACACAGCAGCAGACTGCAGTAGCGTTTGGAAACAAAAGTTGATGCTTTGTCCCATGAAGAGAGCCTTCGAAGGTATAATCTGTTCATGTTTTCTATTCATTTGCTTGATTGAAATAAGCCCTGATCCTTATCCTAGAGATCATATAATAAGCTTTGTTCTATTTCTTTTGTCTTTTTAACAATAACAATAATAGCTCTGCAAGCCTGCTAATAGAATACCATATATCCATATGTTTTGATGTTAGGAAATCGGAAGATGCCGTTTTATCACTTATTTTTATATAACATTCTTTTTGCTCAGAAAGGACTTACATGAACCTGTCTATTTATTGATCTATTTATTGGTAGCTTAAGAAAATTAAACCTCCATCAAGTTAAAGCCTATCCATGCCAGGTTCCACATTTTATTTATTGAATTTTTTTGAACGTAATGGTGGGAGCTCTTCCTTTCAATTGAGAAGAAGAGAATTGATCCAGTTTTTAGGGAAAACCGGGCCCAAAACCCTCACAAACTGCCGGAAGAGATGTACACTCCGCCATGTGTAATTTATCACATATTTATTGAATTTATCACAAATTGATTTAATTTATCACATACATGTTGTACAGAAAGAATAGACAAGCGCCAAAATAAAAAAGAAGTGTTGACGACGGGCGAATAATGACACCTCAACTCCTCAAGGCAGGCCCCTGGATCGTCCGCAGCCCATGATAGACTTGGGCAAGCGGGCCACCCTGTCGACGCCTTCCTCGAAGACCACGCCCATGCCCATGTACACGTGCGCCTCGATGTGGCAGTGGAACAGCCACACCCCGGGGTTGTCCGCGACGAACCTCACCGCCGTCCACCCCATGGGGTGCAGCGGCACCGTGTTCTTCATGATGGGGTCCCTGAGGTTGAGCTTGCCCGTGTCCCTCTCCGGGTCGAACTTGCCGTCGCCGTAGCCGAGCACCCAGAAGTCGTGGCCGTGGAGGTGCCACGGGTGCGTCTCGTTCTTCCCGTTGGTCATCGCGGCGTTCTGCAGCACCACGTCCACCACGGACCCCAGCGCCAGCCGGTACACGGCGCTGGCCACCGTCCCGTTCGCCGTCGGCGGCGAGGAGATGTCGTAGCCCCTGTAGTCGTAGGCGTCCGCGGGGGGTCGCTGGTCGTAGGCGCCGCGCAGGCCGCGCTTCATGGAGACGAGGTACGGCGTGTCGGGGAACCTGAGCGACACGCCGTTGATGGCCCACCGGAGGTGGTTGTCGATCCGGTTCTGCGTGTTGAGGAGCAGCAGCCTGCGGTCGGCCGCCGGCGGCGCGGGCACGGCGTGGTCCGGGTGCGCGACGATGGCCCTGCTCTGCTCCTTCCTGGGCGCCACGTCGTCCCACGCGGGGGCCTCCGGCTGCTGGTCCGTGGGCGGCGCCCTCCGCGGGTCGTTGCCGGCGTAGCTCAGGATGGCCAGCCCGCTCGTCGTATTGCGCTCCCGGCCGACGACGTTGGAGGCGGCCCAGTAGTTGCGGGACGGGTCCTGGTCGGCCTTGAGCAGCACGGAGTAGGTCTCGCCGGAGTAGACGAAGAGGGTCCGGACGACGAAAGGCTTGACGTAGTGCCCGTCGGCCTCCACCACCGTCATCGAGTGGCCCTCGATCTGGAAGCTGAGCGACGAGAGCGACGTCAGGCTGCCGATGCGGAGGCGGTAGGTCTTGCCCGGCACGGCGGTGAAGAGCGTCGGTAAGGGAGCAGCCGGCGAGCAGTTGGACGACCTTCCACGGCCGTTGATCAGCAGAGACTGTCCTCCGGCGGGTACGTAAGCAAGTGTCATCGATCAGTTTGGTCGATCGTTTACGCGTGCGCATGATGTATTGATGTGCGTGTACATATTAAGATTGGCAGAGACGAGCGGTTACTACCTGTGGCTCGGTGACGAAGACCAAGGGATCGGACGCGAGCCCAACGGCCTGCTCGTACACGCTGGTGTTCCACCAGTCCATGAGCAGCACGGTGCGCTCCTCGTCGTAGGCGAAGGGCTCGACCACGCCGTCCGGCTCCGACACGACGATCATGCCGTCGAGCCCCGCCACGCGCTGCATCCCGTAGTGGGCGTGGTACAAGTACGTGCCCGGCTGATGATGATCGAATGTTCACATCATGTAGCATTAGTCGTATACGTACGTTAAATGGTGATGGTACGTATAGTTCCTCGATCGATCGGATATATAATGAATTTACTTACCCTGTCGACGACGAATCTGTAGGTGAAGGTCTCGTCGGGCAGGATTGGGCACTGCGTGACTCCGACGGTGCCGTCGGCCCAGGGCGAGCCGATCTGGCGGATGCCGTGCCAGTGGATGCCGGTGTTCTCGGTCCCGAGCTTGTTGCGCACGGTGACGACGACGGTGTCGCCCCGCGTGGCGCGGATGGTCGGCCCGGGCGCCTCGCCGTTGATGGTCACCGCCAGCTTCCTGAAGCAGTCCAGGGACTTGTACTGGTACTCGATGTCCCACGTGTGGTGGTGCACCTTGGCCTCCACCGCGGCCGAGGGCGCCGCCGCCAGCAGCGACAAGCAGCAGAGCGCGGCGGCGAGCAGCATTGTGTACGTCGCCGTCGTCGTCGGAGCGGCGTACGGACGATCGGTCGTGAGAATGAAACAAGAAGCGATCAGCTGCTAGGTCTAGCTGCTAGGTGGCTTATTAGCTGCTTGGTGATGCTGGTTCTGGTCGACTGGTGATCAGCTAGCCCGCGCTTTTATACGTGTTGGGGGTCCGAACTCCGAACCGGTCAGCTGGGCAAATAATGCATGCATGCATGTGCCGCTTGTTGAAGCCGTCGTCATTTGAAAAAAAGGGAAACGACGCGCGCGCAGGAGCGCAGCCAGCGTTGGCCGTCCGTAATATATAATACTGGAGTACTTGCTTCTTTTGACATTAATATGGCGGAAGCTCGTGCTTGTCTCGTGGGACGACATGATCCAGTCAACAAAACACGTACGGTTGAGTAACCAACATGAGTGCATTGCTGCAACAAGGTGTACAACAGCCCCGTTCCGCCGTTCGAAAGTGCCACGCTTCTTCGCCGCGTTGGAGATTATATGTGACGACTGGTAGACAAAATTTAGGAACCAAAGGTGCTCAAAATTACTTCCTCCTTGCGATTTATAGATTGTTTGACACTAAGTATGACCGATTCGTTTTATTCAAAAAATTGTGAAAATATGAAAAAAATTCAAATCATAGCTAAAGTATATTACTAAATGCTAAATTAAATCACAATGAAAATAAATAATAATTATAGATTTTTTTAATAAGACGAGAGAGTCAAACGAATTATAAATGGTGACGGAGAGAATAGCTACTTTCCTATGTCTTTGTTAATTTTCTCTTATGCAATAGTATTATTTGATCCACGTCTGGCTGCGCTACTCATTGGATGTCTCTATCTTCGTAGCATTCCTCCTTTACATCACGCCGCAACGTGTCTTTGTTATGATCTTAATTAAAATTAAACCGTTATTTTTGTCTAATTCAACTATAAGTGAAAGTTCGTTTTCCTCCCTAAACAGTACAACAGGGTACCCTAGCTCTCTATGCTTACAAAACTGCCTCTTAATCTAGCTAGGCTGTATTGGTTTCGTCCGAGGTGTCCCTACCATGACTGCAGATTTAAAGTAATGTGCTACACACATGGCATGGATCCCATATAATCAGTCTTTAGAATCTCTTCTGGGTTCTCTTTTCACCCAGACATTCCATGCACCCCCGTGCGGCCACAAAGCCCACAATCGTCGGGTCCTGGGTGGCCTTATTAGCCACTCTTATCTTCCTCCTCTGCACAGCAAACCCAGCATCCACGCCACCAAGGACGCGCTCTGGTTGTTCTCCGACTGTTGCAAAACTTCCTATTGACCTAGGCCAATATTGCCAATTAGGGATGCGAACGGGACTATTCACAGATATTGCAGTAAATCATTTTTCCATGAACCCGTAGAAAAACGATTTGTCGAAATGGCCGTAAATAAATCCACTTATATTTGTATCTCTATCGCCAATCATCGATGCCCAATTAAAAGTTCGCCGCAAGACAATTCTACTTCAATCGTGTTGACCGTCCACACCTGCTTTTCGACAGGCACCACTTGGCCACTTGGGGTAGCTACCTCGCTTTGTCTCGCGACAGGGTCCGGTCGGCAAATTAAAAGGCAGGTTGAGTAACAATCATGTAACAACCCGTTTGAAACTGCCGTGGATCTTCGCAACAGCGCGTAGTATCCAATATGACTAACCCACAAAAAAAAAAAAAAGAGGACGTATACGCATGGGAAGGGAAGGTGTCACCACCAGGATCCATCAAGCTGTGGAACCAAGCAAGAAGAAGAAACAGCTAAAGAAAAGAGAGGGAAGCAGCAAGAAGCCGGTACAGCCTGAAGAAGTGACAAGGCCCATTCGAACAAAGAAGCCCAACAACCGGTTCATCGGCCCTGAATGGAAGTAGGCCCAGTTGCACATCAGGGACTGGCAGATATAACTTGCGAAAGGGGAAGAGAAAGGGGGCTCGGCTTTTGGCAAGGCGGCGGCGGCGGCGGCGGCGGCAGGCTTCGGCCTGAGGACCGCCTACGATCGCCGTGTTCTGTAATCTCTCTTTGTTCTAGTTCTTAGCCACTATATTCTTGGTTCTTTGGTTGAACTCTGTGAGGAGATACATCTGTAACTTGTGGAGAGTAACGAGGAATCAATAGAAGAGGGGAGGTTCGTGACAGAATGTTACCTGCGGGTTCGATTTTGCACATGGTCAAGTAATTGAGCATGTGTTTATGCATAGTCCACAATCTTATGAAACATTAAAGTTAGAAATTGTCTTTAGGATCCATGATTAATCAAAACTAGATAAAATTATATGCGTGTGCTGTGAAAGTGGAGAATATTTTTGATAGGTGGTAGTATATTTTTTCCTCAAACACTAGGTCATCGTTATATATTACGGAGACAAGAAGGGTTTTTTCCCATAATATTGCTTTCAAATATTCAACTAATCTTCCTTAAGATTTACTATTATTTACCTATGGTTTACAAATGCCTACGATTAATATCAACTCGCTTATTCTAAGCCTAGATTAGTAGAACACAAATCTTTATAGACTAACTAAATTTATTCTAAGCCTAACCTACGGAACAATATCTCCTAAATAGGTCTACTAAACATAATCTTAAAAAACAACTACAAAGATATAACCAGGTATTTTCAAAGAGAAAAGGGCATACCTCGCTCGCAATTCAGCCATATACTGGAGTTGGAGAAAACCGTCACAACACCAATGGTATTTTTAAAACCGCCGCAATAGACGGCGAAAACGATAGACCTAGGGCAGCCACAACCTACCTCGAACTCTCATGGTGTGATTTTTGATAAACCGTCATTCAAGACGATGGAAGGTATGTGGTTCAAGGGCTAAAACTGATAGTGATACATGTATATCACATTTGGCTCGTGACATGGACCAGTAGCGAAGTATCATAGTCGGTTTCTATTATGAATCGGCCGATAATTAATGATATGACCAACATCACGGTTAGTTTGTGCCATATATGCATGCACGAACTGATTGCTACACTTCAGTGGTGCTAGCCTGCTAGGTTGGGCCACAAACTAGGACATAATAAGGAGTATTACTGCTAGTTTTTTTTTCTCATATTCAATCATTGCACAGCTTCAAAAGTGTAGAGCCCATATACCAGTAGTGAGGCATATTGTCGTCAGTTGATGCAAGTCGAGCGCGATGTGGGACTGCTGCAGAGAATTTTTATCTGATCCCCTCTCTCTCGGACGCCGTTCCCTTAACACATTATACAGATCGGATATGAAGTATGCATCGAATTGAGGTATGATAAAACGCAATGAAAATACATAGAAGTACTATATTGCTCATCTCATGAAAACACATTTACTATATGTACTCCCTCCGGTATCAAAATAATAGATGTTTCATACAGTGACATAGCAAGACACCACGTTGATCATCAATGAATATAGTAAGGGAAAATTGCATATCCGCTTTGTATGCACGTTTGCCCCTCCTTGACCTTAAGGTTTGCATGTTTGCCCCTGTCCGTCTAGGCACCGTGTGCCGTTCGCGGAGAGCCAGTGGGGCCGCCTGGGCGCTGTTCGCGGGGAGCCGGCGGGGCCGCGCCTGCACGCCGTTCGTGTCAGCCACACTGCCGCGGGCCAGCCACATCAGGTGCTCCAACTGTCGAACAGCAAGGCATCCACGACCACACCGCAACGCTGCCGCCGAGGTCCACTTCCTTGCGGGCGCCAGCAGCCCAGCACCAGCTCGGCCGGGTCCATGTGTATGACATGAATGTAGAAATTGCCATGTGCTTGTCATATGTATTTGCTTGTTAGTTACTACAAATATATGCTAGTATTTGATTGGAATATATCCAACATAGGTCATGTTATGCAATTTTCTATAGATTGAGGGGGTCATACACACCCAATGGCATATATGTCTTTTCAACTTTCTTTTAACACTGTTACCTGTCCTTAACGGAACATGTGCAGTGGCAAGTTTTGGATTAAAAAAGAAAAGGCAACCATGCAAAGTCCAAAAATATTGGGGGCAAACGTGCACTCCGAGCACGAAACGAGGGCAGTTACGCAATTGGCTCATATAGTGATATATTTATTCAAAATATATTAAGTGTGTTGAAGACGGATCTAATCATATCAATTTTATAATATGGATTGAAATGTTTGAAGAGATATTAGTAGCCAAATCTTACTATTACTAATTAGATGTTACAAAAGAAGCACGAATTACGAAGCGTGCTAAAAAAGATAAATTCTAAAAATTCCCATAAAAATCAGAAACGTCCGCCCTTCCATCAAGTATTATCCAAAAATACTAGCCATTGGATCTATTATATCTCCTAAAAAATTACCCACCGTACCATTATAAAAGACAATTAAAATAGCATCCTAATTTTTCATATAAAATACCCACCGTACCATTATGAAAGACCATAAAGTAGCCCATAATCAGGCAATCAGAAACATCGTAGTCTTGCCCTACCGTAAATATATACCTCCAGCCGACTCCCCACCGAATTCCATCTAAACAAGATTATGCTGTCATTGTGACCGGTGATGTGGGAACGTCTCCCTCATGCAAGACGCGCATGACCTCAAGCAACCTGGTAAGCGCCGCAGTAGCCTGGCCGGCATGGCGAGGGACTGCAACGAGGACGACACAGCGCGGTTGCCGAAGATGACCGAGGTTGTGTTCAGAGGTTTCATCTGTGGCCCTGGCCGACACGTTCGAGAACCAGTGGAATGCCCAGCTCCAAGGACATGGGGATTGCCTGATCCGTGGCAGTGGCAGCCTGTCCAAATGAAATCAGACAACTTCGTTGAGTTGTCCCAGTGAAGCAGCGTCCTTCCGTGCGGCGCCTGGCAAAGCAAGCTGATTACAGTACGTCAGCCAGCGTGCATGCAGTTCTACGTACATGGTAGCAATGGCCTCATTGCCTCATAGGTATGACGCTAGGCAAGGCAAAGCAATGTGATGATGAATATCTCGACTTCCTATCATATCGTGAGATCAAGACAAGTGTGCAAGTATCCTATTAACTCATAAAATGGTGAGGCACTCCGTTTCTGCAAGTTTTTAAATACTTTATGCACCGATTTAATTGAAAATTTCGGCATAGAAAATACATACAAGATAATCACTATGTTTCAGTCTTTTTTAATATTATATGCAATAACTTCCTTTCTTATTTTAGTTCATTCTTTATGGCTATAATATTATAGTAAGGTTGTAGGGTTCATGGCAAATTGCTTTTGTGCATGGTTCCCTTTGGCATCCATGGAGAGTGTGTCAAGAACTAGCAATGTGTTGTTAAGTTAAATTCAGATCTTCCAAATCAAAACCATTATATACATGTCATAAAAGAAGGTATCGCACTTGGGATTAACCTCCACGTTAATTATCATGATATACGTTATAAAACACATAAATCAAAAAACCATAATAATCAGAAACATTCTGCCATCGATTCAATAGGAATTTGATATATTCTATATAACTAATTACCCACATGTGCAATTACAAAAAAAGTAACCCCATTTATTTGCATCTAAATTATCATCCTATGTCCATTATAAGAGATAATATAAAGGCAACATATCCAGTGCAATTAAAGTTTTGGTGCAACCACCGTGCAACACTACTAACAAAAGTTTCAAAAAATTGTGAAAAAAATCATGATTGTACATCTCAGCTTACCTCATCTATCTATAAAATTTCAAGGTCAAATTCGTTCTGCTCTATCAGTTAAAAAAAAGACAAATTTTCTGACAACAGTAGTAGTTCAAATGTGCCCCAAATTTGTCTTTTTTTTTAACTGCTAGAGTATTAAGAATTTGACCTTGAAATGCTATATACAGATGGGGTAGTTTAAGATGTACATTCATGATTTTTTTTCAGAATTTTTTGAAACGTTTTTTAATAGGGCTACACGGCGGTTGCACCAAAACTTTAATTGCACTGGATATGTTGCCTAATATAAAACCCCCAAATCTGCTTCTAAATTAGCCATCTACACTATTATAATATATTATATAGAATGAATCCTTAGATTTATAGCTAAATTATTCATGTTTGCCACTGTGCTAGATAAATTAAAATAAACCACTAAATTTATATCTAAAATTTTCAACAGTGGTATTACTAAATATAAACAAAAATTACATGTAAACTACAAATATACGCTACAATAAAAAATTAAATAACAAAAATACATTTACATATGTTTCTAAATTATCAGTATATATATGCTACTATTAAATTCTCTATCAACTTTTGCCACAAACATCTTATAAAACTCTAATCCGTACGAGAGTACGAGTTGATGGACTAGTTATTATGAATTGACTGTACGTAAACTAAAACGTCTGCAATTTTAAAACCAGCAGGGGGATACACTGTGCTTTGTATATTGTTTCTGGTATACAAAAGGCCGTACGATGAATATGGTCCCGTGAGCTGTCAGACTGCCATGCATGGTCCATGAGGCTGAATTCAACGTCTCGTCTATCATCGTCGTTTATTTTATCAAACTTTATTGTATCTACAGTTGTAACTACATTATTCATTTTTACTATAAACAACTATTTACACCACCGCTAAAACATGATCCGAGGACGAAGGTGTCGTGGCTTCTCTGCCACCCTCCGTGTCGCCAAACCAAAAGGCACGCGCTGTCGTGGTCGTCGCTGCATCACGGGACGCCTCATATGCACGCACCATTAGCATAGCATGTCGTCGTCTGTGGTCACCTGCAGGTTCCGGTCGTTGGTTGCTGCGCTTCTTTTTAATTTGCCAGTGTGTGGAGTGGAGGACTAGCGCATGCCGCATGCAACCAATTGGTTGGACGGCCGTCACCGTACCGGCCCTGCAGATTTTATTCGATGCGGTGCACTGCAGTTCTGGTGTCATGCAGCTGAGTACGTACATGTGCGTGCAGATCGATCGGTAGGGTACCACCACTAGTCGGCGATCTAGTCGTCGTAGCTAGCAGAACCCCTTTCGGTTACGAAGACGGCTTTGTTTGCATATATGACGTACCGATGATGGTATCTTATTTACTGTAAACAAACAATATATAATAATATGTAGTGTAAATGTTTAGGCCAACATGTTCTTTGCTTACGAATTAGCCATTGCTAATATATAGTACAGGTACTGATGAACATGAGCTACAAACGATAGATGACGATGATGCTTATTAGCATCGATCGCTATCTCTATATCTGCAAATGTTACCTGGCTGCTCCTGCACGTAAATTAACAGTGGGGATTTGGTAGAGATGTTAGCGATCACACTGACGACTAGACCATATGATATGACACGAGGATCCGTGCTTCTTTAACAGATGCTCCGCCACTGGACCATGGCGCGCTGCTAGGTACCCGGGTCGGCCGGCGGGCCTGCTGTCAGTCTCAGGCTCTCAGCTGAGCTCTCTCAGGTCTGAGCTACCTCAGACCAGGCCTGCCTGCCGACGCCACAGCCACACGTACGTACTGTTCCATTCGATCCATAGGACGTATAGTACGATACGACGACGACGGGGACGGACGGACGGGCGCCGCTCGCCGCGGTCCTCGATCCGGGGAACCTCGCTCGCTCGCATGCGCATCATCATCACGTGAAGGACGTGACCTTTAGATGAGATATCGAGCGGGCCGGTTGTCCCGCACCACCACCACCACCACCGGATCGTACCCACCCCGGCCGGCCGCGCGCCCTCTCCGTGCCCGGCGCCGGCCGTCAGTCCGTCACCATCCAATGCAATGCAAAAAGCGCACCGCCTTTATTTCCCGCCCGCGGTCAACCGTATGTACGTGCCTGGCCTGGCTGCCGTGCGTTGACGTGCATGCCAAATTGCCAACCGCCCAGCCAGCCAGACCCAGAGCCAGGGCACGGGCGTGCGCCGTCCGCCGTCCACCTGGCCACGTACCATTCATCCATCACCCAACTGCCTGGTGGTGCCTGCATGCATGCCCGATCATCGATCGGCCGGCCAAGCAGCATGCCGATCGAGCTGCCCGACCATGTACACGACCACTGCCTGTGCAAGTCGGTCGTGAACTTGTGATTATTGCCCGTGACTGCATGCATCAGGCTCAACCGGCAGGCACACACACTGCGATCGATCGAGATATTTCCAGCCAGCAGCCAGCCGCGCCGCGCAGGCGGCGGCACGTAACGTACTATAAAAGGCGCCCACACCAGCTCCTTCCATTTAATTCGCCCCAAGATAGCCAGCCAGCAGCTCGACTGCTCTTCCAGCTCCCACCGAGAGCATCGCGAGCAGCAGAAGACATATACTAGTGTGCGCTAGAGGCCGGTGAGAGATCTCATATCGTCCGTCGCATCAAATATTCATCATCATATCCGCCGACCACACACACATATATACATACATATGGAGACGATGATGGCGGCGAGCGGCGGCCACCAGGAGGCGGCGCCGAGGTACGGGGAGCAGAGAGACCAGCAGCAGCAGGCGGCGGCCGCTGGTGGTGGGTGCGGCGGCGCCGGCCAGGGCCACCACTGCTTCCAGATGCCGCTGCACTACCCGAGGTACAGCAGGGAGGACTACGAGGCCATGCCCGAGTGGCAGCTGGACCGCCTCCTCTCCGAGTACGGCCTCCCCGTCACCGGCACCATCCACCAGAAGCGCGCCTTCGCCATGGGAGCCTTCCTCTGGGGCGCTGGCGGCAACCACTACTGATTTCATCCGATATGATCCATCTATCAGCGTCATCGCCATCCGTCCTTCGCGTCGCGCACCCCATGATCGATCGAGCAGCTAGCGGCGGCACCTATATATGCATCTGGCAGGACTGCTAGAGAGAGGAGAATTACTGTAGCTAGCTAGTTTATTTCCGTCCTTTGCTAATAGTACCAGCTTACTGCAGTCTTGCACTGCTACACTGGGCTATATACGTACTGGCGCATCGATCATTCCGTTGTTACTTTAATTTGCCTACCTACGAAGATGCATGATACATCTCGCGAGATGTATATATACGCTACGTGTGTATATATAGTACGATCGATGTTGTACCTTGTAAAATAATACGCATGTGCCGGGCGGTTTATTATTATGTGTGTACTATATGTATGATGTACTCCTTTGTTACCTAGTATTTTTTTTTGTCTCGCTGTATACATAGATATTTGCATCAGCTGGCTACTATATATATTATGTATCCTCAGTACATATGCGTGCTTCGAAATGTCTGCTTTCATGCTCATCTCATGCTTGGTGTTAGGTGGTCAGCGAGAAAGGCATGTACGCGCCATCTATCCTACACCCCTTTTCGGCCAGCTAGCAGCTAGGACGTGATGCGTTCCTTCAAGATCGACGATCGCAAATTATTAACTACCCGCTTAGTTCCAAATTATGCCATTATACCTTCGTCTTAAACTTCTCTAGTTTTATAACAAAGTTTAATTATAGAAACATACACAAATATCTACCGCATCAAACTACTTCACACTAGAGTGTAACATATATTGGTCGTGTAGTTATTCGATATAATACTATGTCCAATATACTATTCTCAAAGTTAGATAAGTTTGACTTTGGCGTTGGGACAAGAGAAGCCATAAGTATCTCCAACTATCTGCAAAATAAATTATCATACTCTCTTCAAATTAAAGAAGCCCGCGTTTAGTGTCCTCCATTGGTACTCCCTCTGTCCTAAATTGTAAGGGATTATAAGTCTCTACTAGATTCATTTATTCCTCCATGCAGGGGCGAATCTAGCCAAGAATGTCACCGGGGTCAATGGGGTCAATTCCATTGGATAGTATACAATTTCTTAGGTTCAAACAGTGATTTAGTGAAGGATTTGTAAATTTTATCGGGTCGTTTGACCCTGATAAAGTGGGCTAGATTCGCCCCTGCCTCCATGTACATGTGTTTAATATGTGTCTAGATTTATCAATATCCATATAAATGTGGATAAATAAAAAGAAGCCTATATCCCCTTATATTTTGGGACGGAGGGAGTATCTAATTTGCTTTGCTCGAAAAATGTGCCCTCGTTTGGTAGAATTTATCCGACCCACTAACGCTTCATTTCATAATATATATCCATGTGTGCTCGTGTTGTTTTTAAATTTTATAGACACAGATAGGCAACATCTGGTATGCGAATGCTAAGTAGGCTGGTAGCTCTTCAATCGCCCTCTGGCCCAACTGTGGTTCAGTGTTCAATTTGGTCCCTAAGTAACTAATGGGTCATCCAAGACATTCAAGTTTCTTTTCTAGCTAGTTGGAATGGTCTACTTTACCTCCTTGGACTATCAGTAGAGTATGAATTTCTTTCTCAAACTCTAATACCCGACAGCATACTTCCAACAATATTAAATTTATTTGGATTACCTATTTTCATGGTTAAAAGTGTTTTTTTTTTCAAAATGATTATGAGCCACATCATCTTTTTAGTTCAGAAAGAAATATGTTAAACACTGTATAAGGTTTTCAAACCACAACAACTATTTCCAAGCTTCTAAAAATTCTATTAAAAATAGAGATAGATTAGGTGTTCAGGACATGAGATATACGAATAAAATACTTGAATATCAAAAGATATCGCTAAAAGAGCTTCTATAAGTTGGACTTGGCTCTAGAATAAAAAGAAAATACAAAAATCCAAAAATATTCTAATTTATGTCCAATCTCATTTTTGGAAACATAAGGTGAAAACAACATTAATGTTTCTTAAATTCATGTTGGTGACATCTTGTATCTGTGTTGAAGAATGTTTTCAAAATACCCTTAAACATCAATTATTTGTCTAGATATTTTTTATCCATTTTCCTAGATTTAGATCTAATTTAAACATGAGATCAAACTATTTTCTTTGGGTGTTTTGTTTTGCAATCTATGTCTAAGATTTCCGTGCTTTAAAACCTTATATGATGTTTACCATATTTTCTGAACTAAAAATATTGTGTAGCTCAAATTCACCTTATACTCACTTTTAACCAATGGATGGGGGTAATTTAAATTGTTTTGAAGTTCAGTGATCTATACTAGTGTTCTATACTGTCCGGTATTGGACTTCGAGGATGAAACATGTACCCCATCAATAGTTGAGGTAAAGATAGTCTCTTTCTTTGCTGGGTCAAAGTTTTTATCTTTTGTTTTCTTTGCTTTGGGTGTTTTAGCTACATTAGAAAATGTGTAGAACATATGCGAACACTCTTAACAAATTTGGTATAATGCATCTTTTTTTAGGGGTGAGGGTGACTGAAGCCAAAATATAGCTATACTATCTAAAAAATGGCCCTTGGAGCCTACCTACAAGAAAAAGAGAAGGAAGAAGACAACAACCCCAACAACGACTAAACTCAGTGGCTGGCCAACGAAACAACAAGAAGCACCACGAACTATAAAGCACCACAAATCTACATTACATAGTTACATGACATCTCAGCTCGTAGACGACATATTTATTACCTTTGTGCATGTCCCTGACGGATAAAAAACAGCCTTCGAAGGACTTACCCAGCCACAGTGAAGCGGAGCACGATGTAGGTAGTATTAAGCCCTATTTGTTTGCTCTGTAGACTATATAATCGAGCTTAAATAAATTTAAGTGAAAACAAACACCTCAGCTTAAAGTATAAAATGTTTAATCTATACACCCTCATTATCATAGTATATGACCATGAGCTACTATAGGGGAGACTATTTCAGCTTATTTCTAACCAATCTGTGAAAATACCCATATAATTTGGAGACATTTTCACCCTGCAGCTTATTATAAGCTAGCTTATACTCCATAATCAAATAAATAAGCTAGATAATATAATCTAACAAAGAATTAGCGGAGTAGTCCCTCCGTAAAAAAAAGGCATTCTAAGTCAATTTTTTAAAAAGTTTAACCAAGTTTACTTTTAAAAGTTTGACCAAGTTTGTCAAGAAAATATACTGATTTTCATGACACCAAATAGATGTATTATAAAAATATATGTCATGATAAATGTAACCATACTTATTTGATTCCATAAATATTGATATTTTTCATATAAACTTGGTCAATGCAACTTTAGAAATTAAATTTGGTTTATAACAAAACTAGAATTCTTTGTGTTTCTTTTTTTTTGGAAGGAGGGAGTATATTTGAAAGGGGACAATGCAATGCATTGTGCCGAGTTATGTAGATAAATTGCCGTTTTCTTTTTTAGAAAAGCCGGGCCCAACTTTTAATTTGTTGCTGCTGCTTATATTACTGCTAGAACGTGTTAGAAAGCAGGTGGAAAAGGACATATTCTGGTACGATGGATATATATCTCGCCTCGCACAGGCATTCCGTCCAGAATTGAAGCAGAGATACGCACGCACGCGGTTGAGTTGACTTGTAGGATGCCCGAAGCCAACACCGACACAAGCACCAATAGACGCGGGCCAGGGAGCAAATAAAGCCAAGTCATCACCGACCTTGGTGGTGGTGGCCTGAGCTGAGCCTGAGTCATCACCCACTATATGTTCGTACATATATCATCGTGATGATGCATGCATGGTGGGGGCGGATTATTCTGAAAAGTGAAGATGTTCCACCGTACCTTTGATTGATGTATCAATTTTATTAGACTATCTCTAACAAATATCTGTAACCTCATTCCTTATTTCACATTCTACTATGTGTCATGCAACGTACGATGCAGAACAGTACTCGTTTTGCCAACTCCCATAGGAGATAAGCTTAGCCAGTAGCTCCTGCAAAGTACTGCTAGCTGGTAATAACTGTAGTAGATCTACCTGGAGGCAGACACGAAGTCTGAATGAATGGTTTCCTGCTAATTAGCGATCGAAACACGTGCTCAGGCGATCGACAATAATAAGATGATGGCAAGATCTATAATAGTACAGTAGCTTATTAACACCCTACCAAATCAAGCCAGTCCAATCAGGCCGGTTGGGCGAAAGGAAGGAATGAACCGGCCAGCAGCAGGGGCAGGTTTTAATAACTTGAAGAAAGAAAGGAAGGAAGGAAGATTTGTGAGTCAGTCAGTCAGTCAGTCAGCACCTAACCTCAGCTCCGGTCGTTTTCCAATGGACGGAGCGGAGCGGAGAGGAGGATCAGGATCTATTGGAGTTGGAGTTGGTTCGTCGTCGTGCGAGGCCTCATCTGGATCCATCTCTGCATGCAGCTGCGGTCGTAAGCTCGATGACGACGATGCACATCAGTACTGTACCTGACCGACGGGCCGGGACGAATTAGGCGACGCCTTTTTCTGCCTGCCTGCCTGCTCGCATCCACAGTACACCAAGTTGCCAATAATTATCGTCTACTCTCATCATATATATATATTCTTCGTTCTTGGGTTGTTGGTTAATTATACTTGCATTGACGTTCTGCCCTTGCCGGCGGTGATTGTTTTTAGACGATGAAAAACGTCAACTATGGACGGTGCTGTCTGAAACATGAGAATTTCCAGGGCCAGACCACTCTAATTTCTTGCACGCACCGCGCACGTATCGGTCCAGGCCTGGCCTCCAAGATACTCCTATTCCTGCATGCATGCATGCCTTTTTTCTGGCGCTCCATTTTATTTCGTTCCCTTGCTAATTCACAAGGCGAGAGCAGCTAAGCTCTCCGTCCAACTTTAACAACTTTAACTTTGGCCGCCCATAGTTCCGAACAAATATACTACCTTATTGGCTCGGAAACACTAAAGGCGGTTGCAGAGTTTTTCTTCAAAGTTACTTTTAAAGCACTATATATATGCTTATTACCTACTTTGACTACTATTTTCTAATCTATTGATACAAACACAATAGTGGTCAAAATTTAAACTATATATAACATAACCAACGGTGACAAAATACTACCAACCTTTGTTTCCGGTACTTTGCCATTCAGACCAATGGATGGACACCAAAGTGTTTCAACATTGCTATTTCGTGGGTTCCGTCGTAGCACTCAAAATAACAGTGCCAATTTTTAATTTCCGGGTGCCCTATTATTTCGTGAGCTAAAGCGTGGGCCGACGAAATAAAAAAAAATTCGTGGATTTTGGAGCCCACGAAATTAGTTCAAACAAATTCAAAACTCCCTCCGCGGGATTGTTTCGTGAGCCACGTCACGAGGCCCACACGGAAATATTGTTTTTCGTAGGCTTCTGATGGATATGGCCGCCAAATTACCGGTAACTATTTTGTGAGCTAGCCAATGAAATATATTTGGGACGAAAATTGGTATTTTTCCTGTAGTGAGCATCAAAGGACCAAATACCCTTGTAGAGTTAGTGTTTGTAGACGTACCCCTATAGCTCCGTGTTTTCAAGGGACCAATATTGCCAATTGTGTCGCTAGCATAGCTAATTTAATTTACTTAAACACTGCTGTTGCTATTTTGCTTAGCTGTTGGTAAATGTTTGTAGCGCCGCTAATCTTGACGGAGACAATATTCATTCTTTGTCTAGATGGCTAGAACATATGCTTCTCTATTTTGTGTATTCTTTTACTTAAATGGATGATGAGATGGACCATAGAATCTATGTTGAGTTGTTGGTTGATGAATCTTGAATCAATATGATCGAATGCTAATGAGAACCGTGAATGTTGATTTATTGGATCAGGAAGGTAATGGATCAAGAGATATGTTCTCCTCAAGCCCTTGACATTTATGTGAATATTTGCGTCGACTTAATTTTCTTACGTCCATGCATGCTCCTAATTAATTAAATACTTCCATTTTTCTTACCAAAACCATTAAATTAATACTTCCCCATATATCTGCTACAGTTTTAAGGCTTCAGGAAGTTCATCCTCCTAAATGGCGTAACCACTGTTTAAAACATGGGTCACTCTCTTTGTCAAGTGATTGACTTTTTCCCATCAATCATTAATTGTCTAGATCCAATTGTTGAAACACCTCATCTTATATATCCTCTCTCCTTTTTCCCTCACCTCTCCTCTTCCTCCTGCAACCTCCCTCTTTCTTCTTCTTTCTGCCCGCCCGAGACGCAAAGCCCGCTGCCGCCGCCCACCCTACCCCTGCCCCTTGCGTCGGCACACGTCTGGCCACCGGTGCCTCCCTGGCCATGGCCTCCCGCCCGCTAGCCGCTGCCACTGCCGTCGTGCCGTCCTACGCCCTTCGTCGCCGCCAGCGCCCTCCACTAACCTACCATGCCCATTGCCCTGCCGCTCACCCTTCCCAATCGCCATCCACTGCCGCCTGACCGGCGGGGAGGCGCCACCGCTCTCTCCGCCGTCAGCTCGCCCGTCAACCGCCTTCGTGCCCCCCTCCCCCCGACCTCCCCTCTGAGGCCGAAGGTGAAAAAGAAGACCCCGCCAGCCACCAACCCCAACCTCGAAGAGAAGACGACGACACTTTTTCCCCGACGGCGCTGCAGCGAGCTCTTCCCCTTCTTCTCCGGTTAGATGGCGGCGGAGGAGACGGCGGCGCGCAGAGATGACCTATGCGGGCTGTCGACTGACGGTAAGCAAGATTTCAATCACTTAACAAGAAGTAAATATCTTAAAACATTAATTATATGAAATTAATTTAGTATTTTTAGGGGTAAAATAGAAATATAGTGTTTCAGAAAAAGTTAACGTGGCATGTACATAGAAGCAAATAATAAAAGATCAAATTAAGGTTAATACAAGGGACCGTATATGTCCTATTATCAAAAAGCACAAATACATAAATCGACAGCAATCATCAAACACAAAATTGGGTCGACGATGAAAGGCATCGGAGGGCCCACAGATACGATACGGCGGCAGCATCCATTTGACAGCACGCCCCGAAAATATCCATTCCCCAACACAACCAGAAAAGTGCTTTTTATTACCTGTATATGTAGCTGCAGTAGCAGCGCCAATGACACACACTTCACACAGCCCAGCTCTCTATCTGAATCTGAACACCCAGCAGCGCCGCGCGCAGCAAAGGGGCAAAAAGAGAACAGAGAAGGGCATGGCGCAGCTCCTGCACCTGCCTGACCTCGCGGCGGCGCGGCCGCCAGTGAGGAGGAGGGGCGTCGCGGTGGCGGCGGCGGCGGGGGGCCGCGTGAAGCAGGGGGAGACGGGCAAAGGGCGGGTGATCAGGGTCGCCGACCCCGTGCGGGAGGGCCGGATGCCGGTCCCTCCGCCGCCGCCGCCGCCGCTCCTCGCAGCGCCGGTCACGCCGTCCGAGTCTCCGGCGGCGGCGAGGAGGCGGGAGGAGGACGAGGAGGAGAGGCAGAGGTACTACCTCAACATGGGCTACGCGATCCGGACGCTCAGGGAGGAGCTCCCCGATGTGCTGCACAAGGAGCCCAGCTTCGACATCTACAGGTACGTGCCTCTTTCCTGGATTGGATGAGTTGCGGGGGGAAAAGTTTGGTCTTTTTCAACTGGACTGCTTTAGGTGGGTGGAATCGAGGAGAGTTCGTGCTAAAAATAAATTTGGCCGTATTCGTTGTTGAGTGCTTGAATTGACTTGTACACCGTCCAATCACACACCACCATATGTGTTGCTTTGCTATAGGGGAAAGCTCTACCTTCCGATTACAACATGTTCATTATGCCGCCGCCTTCCCAGTAGCTTGTAATCTACCGAGTATACACTAACTGCCAGTGTGCGAAATCTATATGTAGACTTACTAGATTCAGAATGAAATGGGATAGCTGCAGTTGTCGATGTTTCTGAAATCATTACCGGAATTGCACGGAAGGAGTAAATTTTTTTGATTAGATCTCAACTAATTCAGAAGTGGGATTATCTCACGAGTCACAACATCGCTTCTTGGGAATACTAGTAGCTAAGTTAGCCTCAAGAGCACTATTGTTGTTAATGCAGTGCCAATCCTTGGAGTTGGAATGGAGGATTTGAGCAGCCTGGTGTGGGTTACTTATCCGCGTATTAAATTTAAACATTCCGTCAAGCAAATGAAGTGTCATATTTCAGAAATAAAGTTAAGATATTTGTCCCTATATAATGCTGACCAGGATATGGGCTGTATATAGATATGGATTAGGGTTTTGTAAAGGTTTCCCATAATCAACGCGTTCTTTATAGCTGTCTAGTTCAGGGACCATGTTATGACCTGATGCTCCTGTACTGTTGATTTTGAGTTGAATGTCTGCACATTGAACAGAGGTGCCTTAAATTTGAGCCACATGACCCTTTAGTGGGAGTCCCTTGGGTTATGATATCGCGTCCTAGTTCCCCCTTGTATGGTTTGTAGCTTTGAATAATTAGATTTACATGCAGCACAGAGCTTTCCTTTGGTAGTTTGAGTAACTGTATGATAGTAACTAAGCCAGAACTATAACTAAGGTAAAATGGAAAAAAAAGTCCTTTTGTTTTGCTAAAATGGATTTTTTTTATTGGTGTTATGGCAAGTGGGCCGGTCCTGGCCAAGGTCACGAATAGATTAGATTAGATTGGATAAGATTAGGGAAGAGATAGGATAAATTCGGTTATATATTTCTTAGGAGTCAAGTCTATCTTGTTTAAGGGTCAAGTCAGTCTTCTCTATAAAAGAGAGACCATTGTATCGGTTTAGAGTAAACAGAAAATAGATCATAAAGGGCAGCTCAGAGCCTCCTGAGGGAGGGCGAGTTACGGATCTATCTGCTATCCCGTCTATCAATACTACCTCGCCAATCTACCCATAACATCTTTGGTAATCAGAGCCAATTTTTTTTCTCCCTTCCCTGCGCCCGATCGAGCTCTCATCGCTGCTCCCAGCTACTGTTCACAGCTACTGTTCACCCGCCGGGTGTGAACAGCACCGCACCCATCGCAAAAACCCTAGTCGCCCCCGGGCCCCTCTCCAATTCCTTGCCAGATCAACAACCACTGCCGCGCTCTTTCCTGCGCATCGCCACCAAGCCGCCGTCGTCTTCACTGCAGCCATGGGCGACCAGTCTCTCTCCGCCGCCGCCTTCCAGGTTGGCATGGATAAGCTCATGGATGCCTTTGCGAGGCTCGACTCCACCCTCGACGAGATCCTTGCGAGGCGCGACTCCGTCGCCGTGTCTACACCGGCGCCGGATAGGGCTGTAGCACCAGCACCAACCGTCCCAACCCCTGCCATTAATGCCTCAATCGGGGACTGCAACATTTGCCTCGCCGGAACCAGTGTCGTAGCCAGCTTCGATGCCGACACCGCGATTACATCAGCACCAGGAGAGGCCCAGCCTGCTGGGTGGGCACCTTCGACCCCTGCTGCAGTTGCACCCATCGTCCCCGCCTTTGTCAACCTCGACGACAAGGCTGCGCCAGCCAAGTCGGCATTTTCCGTGCCGCCCACCCGCTCGCTGGCCATGGTGCCTTCACCGGTGCCGAGGATCCTCCGACCTCCGTCCGTCGGCACGCCAGGTTCCTGCCGCCTGCCAGCCGTCGGCCGCGATGTACCGCACGGCATCGCCCGCAGGCTTCCGCTCATCACCGTCACCCGTCACCGAGGCGCGGGATCCGCGAACGCCATCCGCATCCTCGCTTGCCGGATCCACCCAGCCCACCGGCTGAGGCCGCCGGATCCGTGGTCGCCCACGGTCTTCTGCCCGTCGGCACGCCCGGTGCCTGCCTTCCGCTCGTCGTCGGCGCCCTACGCAAGGGCGCGGGATCCATGGACGCCGTCTGCTGCCACCCTGCTGGTTCCGCGGTCTCCTGCCGCCTCCCCGGCCACCGGCTCTCCGCCAGCCGTCCTGCCGACGCCCTGCCGGTCGCCTCCTCACCGCGTGGGCTCTTGCCACAGTGCCGCGCCGCCAGCTGTGGGGCTATGCCGCCATCCGTGCGTGTTGGTCGCAGGGCCACGGCGTCTGCTTTAGTGCCGCGTCGGCCACTGTCCGCATGGGCCGTTGTCCTATGTCGCCCCCTCATCGCGCCTCCTGTAGCAGTACCGCGCCATCCCTTCCGCGTTGCGGTGATGACCAAGCCCTGAAGCATGGAGTTGGCTAAGGGTACTCAAGTTGGTACCCAGATCTGCGCTCTGTCAACATCACCATCTCCGGTCTTCATCGTTGAGCACTATCCCAGCTCGAGGATGAGCTGTCTTCGAGGGTTGGTGAAGTGTTATGGCAAGTGGGCCGGTCCTAGCCAAGGTCATGGATAGATTAGATTGGATAAGATTAGAGAAAAGATAGGATAGATTCGGTTAGATATTTCTTAGGGGTCAAGTCTATCTTGCTTAAGGGTCAAGTCAGTCCTCTCTATAAAAGAGGGACCATTGTATCAGTTTAGGGTAAGCAGAAAATAGATTATAAAGTGTAGCTCAGAGCCTCCTGAGGGAGGGCGAGTCACGGAACTATATGCTATCCCATCTATCAATACTACCTAGTCAATTTAGCCATAACAATTGGACTGCCTTAAAGAAATAAGCTTCCCATTCAAATTTTACAACGTTTTGTCTTGTTTGATGATTAACATGGTTGCTCCGTTGAATTGAGTACCTTGAGTCTGATGCCAGCAGCTGCAGATATTTTACTTATATCACACTCATCTAATCCAATTATGTATTGTAAGTGCTCTGCAGAATGTGAGGGCTGCATTTTTGTTTTATAATTTGTGAACTGTTGTGTCTATGGCTCATCTTTTCCTAATTTGATTTCTCACTGCTTTTCAGAGAGGACATTGTCTTCAAAGATCCTTTGAATACATTCAAGGGTCTAGAAAATTACAAAAGAATATTCTGGGCACTACGTTTTACTGGCCGGATCTTCTTCAAAGCGTTATGGGTTGATATAGTTAGTATATGGCAGCCTGCGGAGAACCTTATCATGATTCGCTGGATTGCCCATGGCATTCCTCGAGTCCCATGGGACGGGCATGGCCGCTTTGATGGTGCTTCTGTGTATAAGCTTGACAAGAATGGGAAGATCTATGAGCATAAGGTGCACAATGTCGCTATGAACCCACCAACGAAATTCAAGGTGCTACCAGTCCATGAGCTAATCAGATCACTTGGTTGCCCTTCCACTGCAAAACCAACATATTTTGAGGCATCGTCTCAGTATCTATGCGCTGCACCATCTTATTTGAGATTGGCATGGATAAGATGCTACATTTCATTGTGCCGTATGCTTTCATTAACAAATCTGGGAGAAGGCTAGCATGGATTTAGCATGATACCGCCAAATTTTGCCTTTTTTACCATATGATAGCTCACAGAGTTACAGGGTACTATTGAGTCATAATAGTTGTATATATGTACAGTGATAGTTAAGATGCACCAACTGTAATGATAATATGCACTTATGGATTGTTGAATATCAGTCAGCAAGCCAGTTTGACATGTTTCATTCCCAGTATTGATACTCGAGAGTTGTGGTTGGCTGGGTATATTTGTATCGGCCCTGCATGAAATCTGTTGCCACTGAAATCTGCATGGCTATTATCTCAAATGCAGGATGATGAGATGTATGCAGGGTTAACAATTCCGGTTTTTACTAATTTTTCGTAATGCACCAGAAACTTTCCGACCGGAAGGAGAATTCAAATTCAAATTCAAATCCAGATTTTCTGAATTTTCCGGTTGAAATTCCAGACTTTCCGGTCGGAATTCCAGACCGACTAGAAAATGCTCTAAACATATGAAAATTTAAATAATTTGATAGAATATTGTTTGTATCTTTTGTATATTGCAATGTACAATGCATATTAAATATATTACACACAAATTATTCATAACCAATGCATATTACCACATAAAACCACAAATAAAACGCAAGAAAACTAAATTTATCACAATAACATAAGTACATAGTTACAATCCATAGACCATAATACAAGTTTACAGGACATAAATTGCATCGTCCATATGAGCCCAAGTTCAGTCTAATAAACAATGTGTATGTATATCACGTAGTACTTGATAAGTAATGAAGATATCGTGAAAGTGTAAAGAGAGAGAAAGAAAACATCTCATTCCATTCAAAAGGTATATTTTTTCAACTCCTTGATAGTACGGACACTAAAAAGCTGTAAACCATAAATCATTATACTACAAATAACTTGTATTTCAACCAAAATGCAATTCTAACCTAACAAATGATCTTAGATTTGAGTGTGTGTTCTGGTCCTATTTGCTAACAAAACACAAATTGTTTTGAATTTTTAAATTTCAAAACGAAAATACCAAAATTTACCGAAATTCCACTTCCCGTATAGTACCAAAAACGAAAATTTCACCAAAATTTCGGCGAAATCCGACTAAAAAGTTAAACCTATGTTGACATGTATCTTCAATCCCTGATGCGGCATGGCTACGATTCATTGTTGGATTACCACGAACTCCTAAGGGCAATGATTCCATTTGTATAATTGTCGACATGATAACAAAAATTGCTCATTTTATTCCGGTCAAAACCAATTACCGTATACAAAAATATGCTAAGCTATACATACAAAAAAAATAGTTGCTCTTCATGGAATATCAAAAACCATTGTTTCCAATCGCGGACCTCAATTTATTGCCCGCTTTTGGGAATAATTACATACAAGTTTAGGTACTACTCTCATACATAGCTTTGCATATCATCCTCAAACAAGTGGTCAAGTTGAAAGGATCAATCAAATACTAGAAGACTTACTTCGAGCCTGCGTTTTAGTTTATAATGAGAATTGGAAGACTTGTTTGCCTTTAGCTAAATTCACTTACAATAACAGTTATCAGAAAAGTTTAAGAATGGCTCCATTTGAAGCCCTATATGGTCGACGTTGTCGAACCCCATTAAACTGGTCTGAACCTGGAGAACGAGTAATCTTTGGCCCAGAATTAGTGACAACCGCTGAAGAACAAGTTCGTTTTATTCAAGCCAATTTAGAGATCGCACAAGATCGACAACAGAGCTATGCTAACCAACGAAGAAGACCCTTATTTTTTCAAATCAGAGATTCAGTTTACCTCAAAGTATCTCCAATAAAAAGAACCTATCGTTTTGGTGTATCTGGCAAACTAGCCCCTCGATATGTTGCTCCTTTTCCAATTGTTGAACGATGTGGTCCAATAGCCTATCGGCTAAAACTACCTCTTCATTTATCCGCGATACATGATGTATTTCATGTATCTCAACTTAAGAAATGTCTTCGAATACCAACTGAATAAATAGATCAAACTGATATTCAACTCCAACCTGATTTGATCTATAAGGAATATCCAAGCAAATTATTAGATGTTAAGGATAGAGCAACTCGAAGAAAAACTATTAAGTTCTATAAGATTCAGTGGAAGAATCATACTTCTGAAGAATCCACCTAGGAGTCAGAACACTTTTTATGAACCAAATATCCAGAATTTTGGGAGAAGATTCAAGAAAGCACCATCAGTAAGCTCTTTTAATTTTCAAAATTTTTAAAAATCTTCATCTTAATTCTAATCCCTCTAAATCTCGGGATGAGATTTCTTTAGGGGGGGGAGGGTTGTGATACCCCGTATCTTAAACCCTAACTAGGCATGTCATCATATGCATATTCTATTAAACAATGGAAAGGAAAATGTGTCATTTATTATTTTCCAAAATAGGAAGGGTTCCTTTTTCCAAATTTTTTCAAAAAGGATTTAAGTTAAATTTTAAATCCTATAAACAAATTGTAACCAAAGGCATTAGTTTAAATTTCAATACAAATATTTCTTTCATTTTAAACCTTGGAGTAAACTCTTTTAAGTTAGGGGTTTGAATTGTGTATATATTCTTTTATATATAAAAATAAAGGGGAATAGAAAAGAATAAGGAAAATAAAAAAAGGAGGGTTTGGAAAACAGGAGGAGCCGGCGGCCCAAAGCCACGGTGGCCCACCCCTGATTCCCGGCCCATAGACCTACGCCGAGGTCATCTTCAACCTCGGGCGAAGGGGGTCAACTCCCCACCGCCCACTACTTCGCCGCTTACTTCCGCCCCCTGCTTCTCGCCGTTCTCACCGCCGCATTCCCCTTCCCGACGAGCTCGGCCAGTGCTGGCCTCGTGCAAAGCTACCACCTGGGCTGGCCCGTCAAAGCCGCCTTCCTCCGCCTACCATCTTCCTCCTCGGGACGAGGAGGCATAGCTCACCGCTGTCGCCCCGACCTCATCTGCCACTGCCCTTCCACCGCCCATGAGTACTATTTAAGCCTCCGCGGAGTACCTCCTTCATCACCTCAAGCCGAACCACTACTCTCAGTCACCACAATTCCCTTCCGTTCCCACTCTGCTCAACTCCGGCGAACTAAGCCGCCACCCAAATTCGCCGCCTCTACTGCCTCCCCTTCTAATTCCGGTAAGTACCGGCCTCGCCAAACCCCTCTCCACTTCCCAAGAGCTCTTTTTCTTCTATTCCGCACCGGAGCTGAGCTCTCCACGAGCTTCCTTGCCCCGGCCATGGCGCCTCGACCCTGCCCGTCGTAGGAAAGCCCTTTTTAGTCACCAACTCACCTTCCCAACCCCACCACTGTGTTAACCACCATGATCTAGTCCTCATGCCCCCGACCTTGCCACCGGAACCGGCCCAGCGGTGAGGAACCGCCGCTGCCCGTCACCGGCGGTCCGCCCTGCTATAACCTGTTCGACTGAGCCCAACCGCCGTAGCCATCCCCTAACGCCGTTGTCCATTAGTGCCGCTGCCCTGTGGGCCCGCTTATAACAGCGTCAGCCACGCCGTCCCCTTTAAGCAAGCCGAATCCATGGGCCGAATTGGAGAAAAGAACCAGACCCAATCACCGTTTGGGCCAAACCATTGGGCCAAAATAAAAATAATTTTGGGCTAGGGAGGAAAACAAGACCAAAGATTTAAATTCAAGCAGCAATTCAGAACTCTAGTAAGAATAACTTTTTTGGGCTTTGGGCTTTTTCGAATTTCTGAATTTATTCTTCTTATTTCAATTTCTTTAATTCTAATTCATTTAAATTATGTTTACCTTTATTAATTAATCAAAATTTCATTCTTTTCCTTTCAATTAATTGATAAAATTAGTTAAATAAATCTTTATTTTTGAAATTTATATATTCTCCTAAAATTAAATAAATCTTAATAATTAGTTGTTAATATTTAAAATCTCAATCTCTACTTTTAAATTTTCAAATTTTACTTTTAAATTTTAAAAAGTCTTAGAAAATTTATTTAAAACCCTAAAACTCTATTTCAATCTTAGAAAAATAGTTTTAAATGGGAAAAAGGATCTAAAATTTAAATCCATACTCACCCCTTTCTTTTAGAAACCTTTAAAAATTCTTTAATTCACAGGTTGATCATCCTCATACTTAAATTCATGCATATGATGCATCTAGGTGCGATAAACCCTTCATCTTTCACCGGAGAACTTTCAGAAGTCCCCACATCAGAGGTCTTTGAAGCAGGAGCCCAGGAAACTACTCCAGCCCCAGAAGAAGAATCTTTTGAAGTCTCTTTTGATCCAAATACTTTGAATCTAGGCAAGCCCCAGTGTATTTACCTTTTTTATTTTTGAGTCTTAATTAATGAGTTATGAGTGTGCGTTAGAGTTAGGAATTGTTCGAAACCCTAGTGCATATTGAATTCCTGATTCGAGCATAATAAATCCTATACATATTAAATTAGATGCTTAGTTAAACTTAATGATAGGTTACGCTCTCCTTGAAAAGAATTCATCTTAATCTTTGTTACTTTGAGGTGAATCCAAGACATTTTCCTGAGCTATTTAATTGGGGACATGGGACGTGATCAGTTATGCTTTTGTGACGTGATGAATATAAAGAGATTAATGAATTAATGAATGAACATGATTGAGATCCTTATCCTGTCTATGTCGTATAAGGCCGTCCGATGTTTGGCCATGATTTCGGCTTTCGAACCCGTCTCTTTCACTTGTCGTCCTTGTCACGGGCTCCAATAAGCCTCTCATCCTTTGTACCTAGGGTTGAACTGTGGCGAGACCAACTGGATGGTGGGAGACAGACGAGTGTCAGAGTACACTCGGGTTCGGTGAGGGCAGTTCAGACTAGGTGGCAATGAGGATGTTGGGTTGTCATATGTGGGGTCGTTGTACACACATATGACTGGTGTTTGAGTATCTATTCCCGGGAATATAAAATCAATTCGAATCGATGGGCTTACCAGGTGTAAGAGCTGAATCATCACCAACATCGTAGTTAAGAAAGAGCAATGTTTCATTCAAAATTAATCTTACAAGTGTTTGCCTTGTTTGATTCTAAAATAGGTTAAACTTAGATTTTAAGTAAAAACTAAAAGAAATTAACAACCTAAAAGCTAAGGATCTACTCCTAGGTTTTTCGTGTGTGTTGATCCTACTAAATCAACCTTAGGATAGAAATTAGGTTAAGTTTGGTGGACAGGTAAGACTTGCTAAGTAAATTTTACTTAATGATTCTCTTCTACTTTATTCAGGTTCAGAATACATTCTCTTCGAATATGATTCTTCTTCCTCAACTCCTCAATAATGAGCATTCTGGGCATGATGCAAACTACTTTAAAATATTTTATTAGAGTAGACCATTCTTTTGTTGTATTAAAAGGGTTTACTCTACCTTGTATAAACAAGAGTATTGTATCAAACTTATAAAGTTTTGTAATTAGTTTCCATTTGTTTTTAAATATTGTAATCTGAAGACTCCTTTGAGAGTTGTCTTGAAGTTCGATCCTTTGGGAAGGCTTGTCAAGACCGGTAAATCTTGGCAATCCACCGAAATTAACTTAAGATTAATACTTAGGTATTAAACTTGTGTTAATTCCGGCGGTTCTGCCACATCTATTTCATATGGATCATATAAATATGGAGTGGAATTCATGTGTGAGATTATGATTTAATCAACTTGAATGGATAATTTATGAATAAATTTAAGTATAAACTCCAATAAACAAGTCAACATCATGTACTTCTATTAATATGGTCATGCATGAACTTGGACTTCGATTATTAAGAGTTTGTATGGACTATTGAAAGTTTGGTACTATGGATCTATATGTGATTCATAATGAATACCTATAGATTATGGAACTTGAATGGATAATTTATGTTTAAATTATGTTTACATGTGTATTATGTCCCTTCCAATGTTATATATATACAAAAAATAATAAATAGTGTTGAATTTTCTATTTTTACATGGCAAAAAAATAGTTTTCGGTCGGAAAGCACCGAAATCCGGTCGAAAAAACGAAAAATCTAGAAAATAATTTTTTTTAATATTTGAATTTTAAACTGAAAAATCTCGAAAAATACCGGAAAACCGAATACCGTATACTACGAAAACGAAAAAATTTACCAAAATTTGTGAATTTCGTTCGAAAAAGAAAACCCTGCTTCCAATAGGGCTGGTGGCGGTTAGACAATAAACAAAAGCAAGAAAATCCAGCGTCTCATTTAGGGAGAGTCCAGAAACAAGTGGTCTTCTTTCACTGATATCATTAGAACCCATTCGACAATATCGACGAGGGACTCATTAGCGCCGGGTTTTTTTAGCCTTCTCTCACCTTGTGCGAAAAATGATGTCAGCTAGCGATCTCGCTAGGCCATTGGAGGTGCTCTTAGGGCTTCCACAACGGTGCTGGAGACTTCACCAGTTGACGTGCCGTAAAAAATACTAAACAAATATATATCTCTCCTCTGTTTTCCACTGGGCTCACGAGCTTATCTCACATGACCTCCGGTGGAGAAAAATCGACCAGGTATTTGGCCGTCGCTATCGACAAACCATCTCTCCTCCACGTCGGATTAAATATTCATCTCGTTAGCTATTTAGCCACCGTTTGGGACGCCCTTATATATACGAGATGATCCTTCCACCTAAACCATCTTCTGCCTACGGTTCATTCATGGGATCACTACACCTCCATTCCGTTCCACCCACGGGCGGCGTACATGATCTTGATCGGCCGCCTCTCGATCGTCTCATGGTGGTGTCATTGTGAATAAATCCATGCGATTGCTCCACATAGAGACTAGGAACAAATCCATGCGCTTGGCCCGGTAGTCGGCACGTCCATTCACCCTATGGCGCCACCGTCATTGTGAATTGAATCGTGCTGGCTTATATGCTTGAGGTCTCAAGAATGACCCAGCCGCCATGGCAGATTGGCAGTGTGAGTAGGCCGGGAAGAACCCAGGAGTACATTCTACGATGAATTGATGGCCACATCTCATTCGTTTAGTGCGGTCATCCAATTTATAGTATAGTTACCATATCAGATTTGGAACCGAAACTGCTAGTTCTATTTGATTAAGGGCTCATTTCAATTATTGAAGGATTTTCAAAGGAAAAATAGAGGATTTTAAATCCTATAGGAAAGAGTATTATTCATCGCTTTGGTACATAGGATTCATGTATAGGAAAAATAGAGGAAAGTTTCCTATGAGGCCTCTTTCATTCGAAATTTGAGGGAAGAAATATCCACTCCAAAGTCCAACCTTTGTGTTTCAATCCTATGTTCCAAATGAGGCCTAACTGTTTGGGTACTAGTTTTTCGACCCGACGCAAACCCACAGGCAACCAACGCAATCTGGTGACTTGCTGCAGCGGCAGTACAACGAACAACGACAGTGGAAGAGGCAGAGGTGCCCACTGCTAGATAGAAGGAGGCAGAGCCACAGAGGCATGGGATCCCACAACATTGGTGTTGGGAAGGAACAGGAGGGTGCACATTTGGAAAGAGGCGGATGCCGGTGACCACTGACCATGGTGGGCGGGGTTTGGGAGGAGATGGTTGCGGCGGCCGGTGACCACAGTGGGCGGGGTTGGGGAGGAGGTGGCTGCGGCGGCCGGACACCTTGGTGCATGATACAGGTGAACCGAGTGAGTGATATGTGCTGCGGAGCCGATGCCAAGCCGAACTGCTGCATGTTATCCCAGGCGACAACTTAGGTGCAATCAGGGCATCCGTGCAAGGGTGCAAGTAGCTCCTAGAAGCCGCGAGATGGACATCCAATGATGGCTCAGTTATTTACAATAACCCCTCCTGCGGGGCTACGGGTCAACTCTTTGACCCCTCGCCAAGACATTCTAACCTCAGCGCCGACATTGAGAACCTCGGTGCTGCACACTTTAGCACCGAGGTTGTGCAGATCGGCGCACGCCTAAGCAATGCATTGGAGCCTATCGGCGGCGGGCTCCCTACCTCGGTGCTAAACAAAGGAGCGCCGACCTTGACTACCTCGACGCTCCTTGCTTTAACGCCGAGGTCTGGAGTGTAAAAAAAATGAAAAACATCCATGCCAATGCTATATGATAACACATATCACATCACATATAACATATGAAGTGAAAAGTTCAAAGTTTAGTTGCATTCCCATGGTTGAAAGCACATAAATTGTGCAACAATACCATGTGTTCAAACATACAACAATCCAAGGAATAGTTAAACAACATGGTTCAAGCAATGCCTTGGTTCAAACATACAACAACAAAAAATCGAGACATAGTTAAACAAGACACGACAACACATGCATACCATCACTAACACAAGTACTAGTACTAGTATTGCTCCTACTGGGTGCAATGAGGCCACTTGCCCTTCCTTAGTGCATCCGTATTCTCCTCCAAAGCTGTCTTGGCCCCGGCTAGCTTCATCTCCAGCGCTCCTCTGCAAGTAGGGATGAAAACGGAGGGTAACGGTCGAGAAATACCCTATCCCATTCTTATTCCCATATATTTTCTTACCGGTAACGGGATCAAGAATGGGATGGCCGGGAACGGAAACAGGTTGCGGTATATACAATTACACGGAAACAAAAACATACGAATGGATATACGGCGAAAATGGACGATAACGGGAACTTAAGCCGGAATATCCAAATATGCGATACCATATCCTAATAACCATGAAATGTTATTCCAAGTTTGCAGCCAAAATAATTTTTAAATTGTTCTAAAATTGTTGAAATATGGAAACAACCATATACCTCTTCATCCATGGGGTGAGTGATAGGAATGGTCTCTGGAGGTTAAATTGCGCCAGAATGGAAGAATTTGAAAATTAAAAAAAAAGAGCCATATGCATCAATACATCATATATATTTGGACAATTTAATTGAACAACATAGACAAATAGTAACTTTTCTAGCTGCATGAATTCAATCGTATTGTAGAAAACGGGATAAAAACAGGAATATCCCGGTCAAAAACGGGATTCTGTAAATACGGACGGAACCCCCTCCCAACTGTTTTCAGTCCCGTTCCCGGGTAGTGCCATCCCATTTCCCGTCGCATTACTGTTTTTTCCCCAGAAATACGAAAATGGGCGGGAGAAAATGGGAATACGGTACGGGATTTTCCCGTCCGTTTTCATCCCTATCCGCAAGCTTCCCTTCCTGGCCTCCTACTCCTTCTTCCTTAGTGCAATCCATGTCTTTATCTCCGCATCAAACTCCTTGCAGGATTCAAGAAATTTCCTATCCTTCTCTTTCACCTCGGTGTCTATCCACTCCTTAAAGTCACAAAGAGACGGAGGATCCTAAATGTATATGGGGAAAAGGTTAAATACAAACAGTTCAAGTGGGGCAACATTCCATATCGGCACAAATATTATATTACTTACAAGTTGCCCTCTTATTACTGCTTGCTCCGGAGGATCAAAGACCCAATTCCCACACATCCAGTACCTTCGCCTGTACGTCTCCACTCATCACCCATCTCCATTTTACACAGGTCACCACAAAAGCACATCGGTGGGACCAACCGACAGGTATCGGCATACCAGAGAACCCCATAGCAACCTACAAAATAATGGTGCTGCCACATCAACTAGGGCACTCAACAACCACGAAACCTAATAAACTCTAATTAGGGCTTCCCAAAACAAGAACCGAGCTTGCCCAAAACCTATTGTCCACCATAACCTAGCCATCATGGTTTTCCAACCGTAATACACAAACATTCGTATCCCTAACTTTTCCCCAAAACCTAGGGTTTCAACAAATGAAACAAATCGCAAACCAAAATAGCGGATAATCAAGGACAAGGGAAACAACCGGAAGGACCTTGGGTTCGGCCGTTGGGGAGAGGGGAGTGTGATACCCCATAATTCTAAACCCTAATTAAGTGTATTAAGTCTATCATCATATGCATAATTCAAAATTTTGAAGTTTAATATTTTAAAATGTATTTCAAATTAAATTTTTATTCAAACCCTTTCAAAATTATCCAAGAGCAAAAGTGCAAGGTAATAGTATAATTTATATCCTTTCACTTTTGTATTTGGACTTTAGGTAATTTTGTTTGTATTGTGGTCTAAAAATAGAAGTAGCAAAAATATATAAAAAAGGAATAGAAAAGAAAAGAGGGTGAAACCGGCGGCCCAAACCGCTGCGGCCCACCCCCGGCTTCCTGGCCCGCAGGTGCCACGCGCCGCGCGCAAAATGGCCCAGCCGAAGCTATGGGCCAATGTTGGCCGCTCGCACGCACGCCACCTGGCCCAGTCCACGGAGCCGCTGTCCCCGCCCATTGTCTTCTTCTCCGCGGCGCCAAGGGAGCTCATCACCGCTGCCATCGATACCTCGTCCTCGCCGCCCTCCACCGCCTCCTGGCTCTATTTATAACCCCACCAGGTACCTCCTCGGTCACCTCAACCCAAAGCCCCAACCCTCACTGTTGCTCCGCCTCCTCACAAGCCTCACACCCCGCGCCCTCGTCCACTGCCGCTGTCCACCGTCGATCTCTGCCACCGTCACCTCTGCCCACCGTTTTAGGGTGAGAAACCACGTTCCCTTCTATCCTCGTCCTCCTCTTCTAATTCTTGTTGAAGATTGGGGACTGACCGAGCTCCATTGAGCCAGTGCCCATCCATGGCACCGGCGGACACCTCCGCCGTGTTGCCTCCGTTCCTCACTTGCACGAGCCTTTCCAGGGCTCCTTGTCACACACACGAGGTGTGAGACGGCCCTACACACCTCGCACAGGGGTGCTCTTGTGCCGAATCGGCCTAGTATCGCCGGTAGGACTGCTCGCCGCCGTGCTTTGGCACATGCGTGCAGTACGTCCGCCGGCTGTCGCAGGGAGAAAAGAGGAGAAGAAGAGAAAGGAAGGGAAGAGGATGTGAAGGAAGCCGTGTGCCGCCGTGCGTTTGGTCATCGCCGGCCGATGTCGGGGCGCTCCGGCGCGCGGTATGGCGCGCGAGCATGTCGCGCGCGCATGCCTGCCTTGCCCTGGCATGAGCCGCGCCACCGAGCAAAGCTCTGGTGGGCCTTGCCAGCTGGGCCAGGGAGAGGCCTGAGGTAGGCAGGCTGCCGATTAGGTTAGTGGCCCAAAAGGGAGTAAGCAGGCTGGCCTTGCCATTGAACTGGACCGATCTATAAGAAACAGTGAGGGAGGAAAATTAAACTATTGGAGAAGTTCGAGAAGAAAACTAGAACTTTTGCCTAGAAAACTTATTTTGGCCTTGGGTTTCTTTTTAGATTCTGATTTTCTAAATTATACTTTCCTTATTCCAATTACTATAATTTGGATTCAAACTTCTAAAAAGAATTATGTATTTCTTTATATTGTTAATTAGTTTTAAAATCCTTAAAGTTTTATTTTATTACCAATATTTAATGAAAATAACTAATTAATTACTTTATTATTTTGAAAATATTTTTTAATTCATAATAATGCATTTTTGGCTTTTAAAATTCTAGAAATTATTCTAAAACCTTATAAAATTATTTTAAACCCTAGAAAAACTATCTAAAATTAGGACGAGGCCTGAACGATTATTTCAGTGCCCCACCTTCTCTTTTAAGAACTTTTATCCTTCTTTTTTAATACAGATTGATCATCCTCATACTTAGACATCACTCATATTATGCATATAAATTCGATAAGTCGAGTAGATCGTCAATTAAAGGATTCAAAGAGGAATCTAGAAGCCAAGCTCTACAACCCAATTATAGTACCAGGAGGGACATTGCTGATCAAGATACTAATTTCCTGTACCTCAACCCTTCGAGTAATCCAAGCCCCGGCGCATCTCCCTTTTTCATTTGAGTCTTAATCAATGAGTTATGATTGTGCATTAAAGTTAGAAATTGATTGAAACCCTAGTGCATTAATAACTCTTCATATCAGCATATTTAATCCTATACGAACTAGAATAGAATGCTTAGCCAGGCTTAATTCTAGGCCGCTTTATTTTCAAAGAACTTAAATCTAAACAAAGTAGTTTTCTTGAGATGTTAATTGGAGATATTTGGTGGGATCAGTTATGTTTTTGGTATTAATGATTATACAAGGTCTAATGAATAAACATGGAATTGGATCCTGACCCTGCCTGTGTCGCATAAGGCCGTCCGATGTTTGGCCATGCTTTGGGCCTTTGAACGCGTCTCTTTCACTTGTAGTCCTTAGCAGGCTCCGGTAAACCCCTCATCCTTTGTACCTAAGAGTTGGAACTATGCGAGACCAACTGGATAGTGGAAGACAGGCGGGTGTCAATGGATTGTACACCCGAGTTCGGTTAGAATGGTTCCGACTAGGTGGCCATGTATGTTAGGTTGTCATATGTGAGGTCGTCGTACACGCATATGACGGGTGATTGAGTATTATTCCCGGAAGTATAAAATCGATTCAAATCGCTGAGCTTACCAGGTGTAAGAGCTGAATCATCACCAACATCGTAGTTAAAAAGATAATGTTTATGTAAAGAATGATCGTGCAAAGCGTTTGACTTGATTGATAATAGAATAGATATAACATAGCATAAGTAGGATATAACTAAAATAAAGATAAAACTTAAAAGCTAAGAATCCACTTGTAGGCAGCTGCAGTGTGAGTTGATCTAACCAGATTAGCCATAGGTTAGAAAGTTGGGTTTAGACCCAGTGGCCAGATAAGTCTCGCTGAGTAATTAGTACTCAGGGTTGTGGCTTTAACTCTTTTCAGGTATAAATTCTCTGGCTCATCCCTCTTCTGCAAGAAGGCATTAAAGCTAGGTGTTCTTCTGATGGCTTCCTTGTACCTCTTAAAGTTGAAGAAATAAAGAAGCTAGATGGTTAAGCTTCCTTTCTGTTATTAAATTGTTTGAAGTGAAACAACACCCGTGGACTCGATGTTGATTTCACGTGATGTTATCACTTACATAACAGGGTTCGTCGTTTGGTTCTCGCATCCACGGTAAGTTTTTATATTTTTGTCATATAATTTATAAAAAAAATTTGTTCTTATTCTCACGTAATCTGTCTTTATTAAAGTTTATTAATCAAACTTTTGATATTAGAGAAACCCAAAGACTTTTTATGAGTCACCTAGTGTATATTCGATCCTGTCTGGCGTATCATGTCCTTTTGGAGACCTGACGGACTATCGGGCTTAATCTGGTTTAGGCGCAAAACTCGTGTTATGTGCTTAAACTAGATTAAGATGGGCGGTTCCGTCACAGGGAGGGAGGACGCTTGTCTTCAAACTTGTGCGAGAAACTAGGGTTGTGGCCTGTGGGGGAGTTTTATGGGTTTCGGAGCTCGATGCGGCACAGCCCAATGCCGAGGTTAAGAGGCTCGGCGCAAACACATCTATTGCCAAGCTTTGGAGGCCATTTTTGCGCCGTGGACCTCGGCGCTAACGGGCCCAGCACCGAGGTAGAACATCTCGGCGTTGGGTCAAAGAGCGCCGAGCACGTTGACCCGCAGCCCCACCGGAGGCTGACATGGTGTGACTCGGCGCGCCTCTACCGGCTCGGCGCTCTTTCCTAAAGCGCCGAGTTTCGAGTCCATTTTTGGACAAAATTTCTCTAGGGGTCTATTTGTCAAAAAAAATTGCAAAAAGAGCCAAATTAAAAAACACCCGAGAGTATAATCCGAGAGGCCTAGCCGCCGCCGTGCTGAGCTAGGGTCTCTTGCGGGCTGCCGCCGCATTCCCAATGGACGCCACCGGCCGCCATCGGGAGTAACCGACAGGCCACAGCCCGCCTCCGGTACGAGCTTGTGCATCCAATTTGTGTCAGCAATAAAATTCAGTTCATAAGAAAATCCTATTTGTGTGAATGCTCCCTGCTTTGTGAGAATTCAAGATTTTTTCTCCCTCCTCTCTTATGTTCAGTTTAAGTTCAGATAACTGAAAAGCATGTTGAGATGGTGATCTTTTTGTCTCACCATTTCAGTGCTACGTGAAAGATCGCTGCTGTTGTGGTATATGAAAATAATATCACAGAAGGATAATGAACTTGTACAGGTGGATGGAATGAACTTTCAGGATTGGAACAACGACATGCATAACCAGAATAAAGATAGCGCACGGCTGGGATGATCACGAGTTCACGACACGGTGCACTCCATACCTGAGTCCGAGTCGGCCTGTCGACGAGACGACCCGAGTCGGAGTCGGCATGCCCGCTTATATATACGAGATGATCCTGACCCCGGTTCATTCATCGAATCACCTCTCGGCTAATACGTTCGCCAAATCACCTCTCGATCGGCTAATGGCGGCGTCACACAAGCGCTCGGCGTCGCCCTGTCCCGCGGAGGCCGGCGGCGGCGGCGGCAACAAGAGGGCGCGCAACGCCAAGAGCGACGACGGCCTTCCCGCGCTCATCGACGTCGGTCCCAGCCTGCGTATCCGGCTGACGACGCATCTCTTCTCCGAGGACGAGGCGCGCAGCGCCATGAGGCAACTCCTGCAGGCGGTGCAAGAGGAGGAGCCGCAGGCCACCGGCACCCACCGCGGCGTGATAACTCCCGACACCATTCTCTTCTGCCCCGACGCCGGCGACACCGGCGGCGTGCTAAAGATCCATGGCTTCCGACTCTCCTCCTCGTCCTCCGGGGACCCAGAGCCACCGGCGGTGCCGGAGATGCTGTACTGCTCGCCCGACCAACTCAACCACTCCTGCCGCAGCTCCGAGCCAGCCGACAACGTCTGGGCGCTGGGGTGCGTCATGTTCGAGATGCTTAATGGCTCGCCCCTGTTCGCGCCGGGCGAAGGGGAGGACGAGAACGCACAGGAGATGGACGTGCTCGAGCAGACGATGTACGTCGGCGACGAGATCACCATCTCCGGAGACGAAGCGTTCGACGACGACCTGCCGGGCGTGTCGCAGGCCGGGCGGGAGGTGCTTGCTGGCATGCTGGCCTTCTGGGACGACGAGAGGTTCACCGCGGCAGACGCGCTCAAGCACCGGTGGTTCATGGAAGAGCCCCCGGCCGCCGGCGCCGCCAACAAGAGGGCGTGCAACGCCAAGAGCGATGACGGTCTTCACGTCGGCCCCAGCTTGCGTATCCTGCTGACGACGCATCTCTTCTCCGAGGACGAGGCGCGCAACGTCATGAGGCAACTACTGCAGGCGGTGCAAGAGGAGGAGCCGCAGGCCACCAGCACCCACCGTGGCGTGATAACTCCCGACACCATCCTCTTCTGCCCTGACGCCGGCGACACCGGCGGCGCGCTAAAGATCCACGGCTTCCGACTCTCATCGTCCTCCGGGGACCCACAACCACCGGTGGTGCCGGAGATGCTGTACTGCTCGCCCGATCAGCTCAACCACTCCTGCCGTCGCTCCGAGCCGGCCGACGACGTCTGGGCGCTGGGGTGCGTCATGTTCGAGATGCTTAATGGCTCGCCCCTGTTCGCGCCGGGCGAAGGGGAGGACGAGAACGCGCAGGAGATGGACGTGCTCGAGCAGACGATGTACGTCGGCGACGAGATCACCATCTCCGGAGACGAAGCGTTCGACGACGACCTGCCGGGCGTGTCGCAGGCCGGGCGGGAGGTGCTTGCTGGCATGCTGGCCTTCTGGGACGACGAGAGGTTCACCGCGGCAGACGTGCTCAAGCACCGGTGGTTCACGGAGGAGCCCCTTGCCGCCGCCGCCGCCGTGGGAGCAGAGAGCCCTGCTGCCTCTGTGGCTTAGCGTCTCGACGTCTGATTGATTCTTGTAGCTCAATGTAGATTCATTGATCTTGTACTAGCCCTATTCTTTGCCTATCCTTGAGAATAGATATGCATCTCGCTTCACTGCCAACAATATTTTTGTCCATCCAGTTACTACTTGGCAAGAATTTCAATTATGATGCACCAACCTGTGATGATGTGTGTGCTAATCTGTAGCATTGCATATATGGTGGTGTTTTTACTTGTTTTCGTGTGTTACAACGTGCAAAGAAACTTTCTTTCTGACGGTCAGATCAGGCATGCGTTGGATCGTCAAGATCGATCAATCTGCTTGTTCAGATGCTCGCACCAATTCTAATCGATGCGCTACTCTGCCTCCCTACTGGCCTTCTGCACCACACCGGTCATGAAGTCATGGTGTGCTGCAGAATAGGTTTAATTTCTCACGGCATTTTCTCTCTTATGTATTCAAAACGTGGCGACTGATCCTCTCAAATCTCAATATCTGCATAGAATTGCTTTGGACGATCTCCATGACTAACCGTGCCTACGACACGCTTCATGCATGCATACAACGTTGCTATTCTAAATGCTGGTAATTCAAAAAAGAACAAAAAACTCTCACTCTTAGGTTAATGTCTCCATGCGAATTCTTTGCAAGAACGATTCATTTGCATGATTCTCGATATGATGCTCATGATATTTTCATGCAAATTGCTTAACAAATTTTAGAGTTGTTTACCTAATTGTTTAATGGAAAATAATGGAATTGTATATGGAAGAATTCATGTATAGCATGCCCTTTGCTAAAATCCTAGATCTGTCACTGTAGTAAGCCTAGGCTTACCAAGATCAACACAATCTTATCATGGCAACAATAAATCCAGTAAGACTTCATATGCTAGAAGTATGCTCCAATGTTCTGTGACAAACTACCTTTGTCATGAAACAAAAACTCCATTAATTATTTGATGACATTTCCCCCCGACCATACTGGGTCAATCTTCTGTGACAAAATTTATTAATTTGTTGTTCAATCTTTTGTGACTAAATTCCATGGTTCTCACAAACATACTCATATCAACTACTGATGTCAGCTAGGAGCTGCTAGAAGAAGATGCAGCGTGATCAGGAAACCATCCGAAATGCCAAGGAACACCATGCAAGGAGTGATCCGCAACATTAGTCAGAAGCTTGTTTCAAATAATCAGTGTACTGCGATTTGGAACCGTTGTATTGCAGGCTTGCAGCTCGTCTGGCACTTGGCAATCTAATAGCAGATAACATTTTCTTCACTGTTTATACCAGAGCAGCCGGAGAAAACATGAGTATGGCACAACGGAACACAAACGATCTGCTAGACTAGCTTCCCTCAATATGAAACGAAAGCAAATTCAATATTTAACTCTTGACTCGTATCCATAATCAAACTGCACCAACAAAATAGCCCCATTAAAATCTGAAATAACAACATAAATTCTCAACAGATATGTTTGCAACATACCTGCTTATCTTGATTCGTGCCGACACTTGTTCATCTCAAGTGCAAGAAATATGTTCGCAACGAAGTATTCAGACCTGTACATGTCACTGAATTGGTCCCCTTGATTTAAGAATGTACTGTGTCTCTTCATGAAAATGCTGGGAGGCTTAACAAATACCTCTGACATCGATCACCAGCAGATTCAAGTTCCAAGGTTGCATGTTGCTGCCTGCTGAAAAAAGAACAATAGAACAAATAGCTTGTTTTCCAGTACCACCTAAAAAAGGTGCAAGCATGCCCATGTTGCTCCTCGAGAAGGTTTCTCAGAAGATCACACATAATGCATCAACCATTAAGTAGGAGAACTACCTATTTGAACTTTGCCAATGATGCTAAGACTCACACGTAGTGATAAACTACAATTCCCCAGCAGAGAAAAAGGCATATTTGGCGGCACTTGTAATTTCCATAGAGAGGACCAGACAATGCTTTACTAGATTGTTGATTAGGTGCCTATTTTCCTTACTAGTTAGATGTGACAAACTAGCGATTCTCTAATTCAATTAAATATATCCCTAATTTTTGGCAAACCCGTGAAACAGTGTCAACTATGACATTGATCTGATCACGTATTCAAGACCCTCAAACTTACATTCGCTGATTTCAAATTCTGTCAGTGCTGCATCTGTATATTTTTCCCACAAGTCCGGAATGTATCTTGAGGTATATTTTTCCTGCTATTTGCCTTGCCACCATAGTCTCTCCGAATCAACTGTTTCCAGAAGGGGCAATTTGAATACCTCTGGAAATAGCACGATAGCTTGCAGTGATGTCTTGTCACGTTTTAGACATCTCGAAGATAGCCATGTAATGGCCCAAGCATGTTGGTGATACAGATCCAGTCTTTCCTGTTACAACTCACCAAACAAATTACCATTGCTCTTCAGGCATGGTGACACTCAAAATTCTTGTGTTTCAAGACATAACTCTGCCAATGAATGAAGATGTCAATAACAGAAAACAATCTGAGGAAAACAATTATGATTAGAATTATGGATTAAGGATGGAACTCTAAAGTACGAGGAACAGCCAAATCAACCAACTGAAACCGTCTTTATGCTCTGCTAGCTTTTAATTGGGGCACATATTACTCTCTCATAGCATACTTAGACATGCCATCAACATAAAACTATATGCACTCTAATATGCTGATTGCATATGAATTACAGTTGCCAAGTGATAAAAAAAACTCCATTTACCCTTGCATAGGAGTCGGACAAAATTTGAAGCACAATAAAGAGTGCTTTACAATATCTTGCATAAACCTTACTTTGTGATTTAAAACTATGCAAACAGAGTGAAGCATAAAAGGTGGCCAACAGGTGAGCTGTAATGACATTCCAGTAGAGATTTATTTTCCACCCTAGTGGATCAATAGGGTATAACTTACATGCCATGTGAATTGAATTCTCACCTAAGCCTATGAAAGTAATGGCATATTCAGTATTTAGAATCAGACAATTGTCCATAGAATTTTCCTGCCACCCTATGGGGCAAATCAACACTTTTTTAGGTATGTATGAGCTAGCCAATGATGTATCACGGGTTTCCTTTTTCTCGAACATGCAGGAAAGCCACGCGTCATTGTATTAGATAAGGATGTATGACAAGTTTCATGGTGACTTGGTGAGAAATATATAAAAGCGTCACACAATTAAGGATATGATCTCACAATCTGCATTAATTGTGAAGCTAGAGCTTGCAGTCATGAATGAGCAAGTGCACAGCTACAACAAATGTGTGAAACAGACAGTACAGTGTCTGCCGTATTTGGGCAACCAAGCATGGGGATTGCTGGTGTGATAGTCAACCACTGGGAAGGCAATAACCCGGTTGTTTAAATGACAAGGTTCTGGTTTGCTTAAAATAGCCTCAAACTTGCTAATTTTTTTAAGGAATACAGTAGGGGAATCCCCAACTAACTTGCTAATTGTCTTAAATATGTACAAAGCTTGTGAGGCTGCAACTCAACCAAATTTTCGTAAAATCTTGAAAGTTTGAAACATGCTTCTGAGTTCTGACTTAATTTTTAGTTTCTGCACTTGAAAGCTTCAGTTCTTTAAGTTTCATTATACTCATGTTTCAGTTCCAAAAAACGTTTCAAATAGGGATTTTCGCAGCTTCATGGCAAGATCTGGGGAAAAAGTACATCAGCTGTTGCTAGAGAATGTGAATCACGTTTAAATATTAAAATAAAAAAATCTGAAGTATTAGGACCAAATTACACAACAATAGTACTAAAAAATATGTTAAACATTATATATAAGACCATACAAATCATAATATTCAGACAGGAACGTATCCAGTCAATAAGAAATGTAAATATTAGAGTGTTAGGAAGAAGTTAAGAGGTCCAGCTCTATTTATCACTTAAAAGAGATGTATTTGGGCCTTTTGATGCATTCATATTCCAAAATGTCCTTGTTTTGGCATGGTGGTATAAATTTAAGTTACTGGAGCTATCACTAACCATGAGCTAGGTAAAACAGCAGGGCCATTTGGTGCCATTGTGCCTAGTTAGTATAATGGAGCGGAAATATTGCTTTGCACTTGGGGTCAAAAGAAGCAACATCTAGCTATTTAGTAATTTAGAACCTTGGTCCTAACTCCTATCTTCATTAATACAATGAGAAGATTAATACTCCCTCCGTCCCGATTTATAGGTCGTTTGACTTTTTTAGCACTAAGTTTGACCGGTACGTCTTATTCAAAATATTTATGAAAACATAGAAATATTTAATTCATAGTTAAAGTATATTATGCGTTAAACTCAATCGCACTGAAAATAAATGATAAGTGTGAAAATTTTTTGAATAAGACGAGTCGGTAAACTAAGTGTTTAAAAAATCAAACGACATATAAATTGGGACGGAGGGAGTAGATTATTTCACCAAGTGGATATAGCCAACATCACCACTTCAACAATATTGCGCAAAGAATAGCAAATAGCACTTTCGATTCTCAAATTTTCATAAGTTTATAATGGCATTAAGTTACAGATTAAGATGTTACAAGTACCTATCAAAGCCCCATTTAGTTTATGATCCGTAGAAAAATAGTTGTGTTATGCATTTATGCACAAACATTCAGGTGCAGGTACTACCAGGAACATTTCTCATAACAAAAAAAATTCTTTTTTATTTTCCTTTATATCCCTTCTTTTGGTTGAAATGATTGGAGTACTGACCTTTCTTATCTCTTGGGAACTCAGCTATGAGTTGCCGATATCAATTTCCAGTTGATCTTCTTCATGAAGTTCTCCTAATGCATCCAGTTCTTCATCTAACGGGAATGTACAAGCTTGACGATACCCTTCGTCCTTCATGTGTTTCGCTAGCCTTATCAACTCTACGTTTATACTTTCTGCTTCGGGGTGTTGCTGTTCCCCAACAGCAAACACATGAACTCGGTTGTTAAGCTCAACCCAGCTACACCCTAAATCTTTGCTAACTCCTCGGAGTTTCATCAAGTGTCTCACCCGCTCAACATCATTCCACTTCCTCTGGGCAGCATAGATGTTTGACAACAATATATAAGCTGAGGAGTCCTCAATACCTAGCGTCATCAGCTGTTCACCAGCATATGCTCCAACATCAAAATCCCGTAAACTACGCCATGCCCCTAGCACTATACGCCATAGGCATGTTCCATGGTCAATAGTTATCGACTCTATGAAGTCCTTTGCTTCTTTTAACTGGCCTGCTCGGCTAAGAGTATCAACCATGCAAGCATAATGCTCAAGCCAAGGACTTAAACCGTAGTCTTTAGTCATTGCCCTAAAATAAAACCAACCTCTGTCAACTAAGCCCATGTGGCTACAAGCACATAACACATTAATGAATGTTATATGATCAGGTGCAGTTCCCTCTAGCTTCATTTCCTCAAACAGGTCAAGTGCGCCACTGCCACACCCATTTTGTGCAAAACCAGAAATAATTGAGTTCCACGAAATAACATCCCTATCAGGCATCCTTGTGAAGACAACCATGCCATCTTCAAGGTTTCCACACTTTGAATACATAGTAGACAAAGCACTTCCAACAGAGCCACCCAAGCCAAATCCACACTTTAAGATTTGTGCATGCAATTGTTTCCCTGGCTCCAGTGCTGCAAGGCATGCACACGCTCTAAGTACACTAGTTATAGTCAAATTACTGGGCATGATGCCCTCTTTGTCCATCCGGGAATACAACATAAGGGCTTCCTCAAACTCCCCATTCTGCACGTGCCCAGTAATCATCGCTGTCCAAAGGACAACATCATCTACATCGTACAATTGATGAAAACCACTTTTTGCATCACCAATACAGCCGCACTTGGCGTACATGTCCACCAGTGCACTCTTCACATAAACCTGCATCTCAAACCCAAGCTTCACCATCAAACCATGAGCCTGCTTCCCAAGCATCAATGCTCCCATGTCGCTGCATGCGTTCAGTACCCCAACAAAGGTGAATTCAGTTGGTGAGAATCCTGCCGAACGCATCTGTAAGAACATCCTAGCTGCGCAATCTGCGTCCCCGTTCTGAGCATACCCGGTGATCATTGCTGACCATGTGATGGAGTTCCTCTCCTTAGATGAGCCAAACACCCTCATTGCTGCATCCATACACTCAGCCTTTGCATACATTGTGACCAGCGAGTTCTCCACAGACACGAACCCCACCAAGCCATCCTTAAACACCAGCCCATGCACCTGCACCCCCATAAGCAAACCCAATGGCACGCTAACCGCGCTAAGAACAGCCGTGGTGACGAACTCATTTTTCTCCAACGGGCACTCCTGAAGCATCAGCCGGAAGACTTCAAAGGCCTCCTCAGAGTACTTCCCTGCGGCATACCCTGACACCATGGCAGCCCAGGACACAGCATTCCGATGGGGCATTTCATCAAACACCCTGCGGGCATCAGAAAGAGCACCCAGCTTACAATACATGTTGAGCAGGGCGGTGGAGACGAACATCGTTGTCGGAGCCAGAGGAGGGCAGCTTGCAGGCGAGCGCGTGGGCGCTGGCGCCGGCGGACCCGGAGGGCGCGCGCGCGGCGGCAGTGAACGCAGCGGCGAGCGAGTGCGGCGAAGGGAGGACGGCGTCGGAGGAGGACATCATGGAGCGGAAGTGCAAGAGCGCGGCAAGGGGGCGGTGGCGGGAAAGCGGGTTGAGGAAGGAGTTCCACGAGGCGACGTCGCGCGCGGCGGCAGGAATGTCGGCGAAGACGGCGAGGGCGGCGTCGATGAGGGGCCGGGGGAGGGAGCAGTAGAAGGTGATGAGGGAGTTGGAGACGGGCGCGTGGGAGGAGGAGCCCGACTTGAGCGCCCAGCCATGGAGCGCCTCGCCGGCGCGCGGGGCGCGGGCGGACGCGGACGTGGCCGCGCGGCGGAGGTGGTCGATGAATTGCGTGTGCGACATCCGCAGCGCCGCGCCTGCCATGGCGTGGGCGGGAGCGAAGAAGAAACACATGCTTCTTCTCCGATCGGAAATATTGGTATGTTTTCAGGATTCATGAAACCGAATTTCCTGGCCAAAACCACTGAATCACATGTCAAATGTCACACTTGAAATTTCAGGAATTGGAGTGGAGCAGTCTGTAGTCATTCCCACTCACCGGAGGGGATTTTACCGAGCTCACGATTTGGAGATGGGAGGGGCGACTGGCGGTACGGCGGCCGCGCAGTGCAGAGTGCTGGAGCTCGAGGGCAAGGCGGTCGGCGGTCCGGCGCCTCGGCAAGGCAGACGGGTAGGGCGGCGGCGGTCCGTCGCTCGGGCAATGCTTGAGAGCGTCTACAAGGCGGCGCGAATGCTCGCGGCCGGGCGGGGGTTGGGGCCTTGAGCAGAGCAGGCCGCCTGTTGGGGCCTTTCAAGTTTCAACCAGATTGGGCCTTCAAAATCTGACTAGTAAGGAAAAAGTCCATCTGACCCCCTCAACTTTGACCGCTGTTCGATTTTGCACCACAAAACCATGAATCTTTGCCCCTGCAACTATTGAAACCGGGTATTCTTACACCTCGGGTGGTATATGGAGGCGGCTTTGTGTGACGTGGCAGTGGGCCCCACATGGCAATAGCACAACCACTTTTACTTCACTCTCCTTCTCATACCTCACCACCCCTCTTTATCTCGTCGCCGTCGTCTCCTCCTCCCTCTCTACCTCCATCTCGGCCCTCCCTCACCATTGTTCCCTCGTCATCACGCTCCCGTGGGGGTCATCCATCATATCATGCTCTGTGGGAGCCACTCTCTCGCTGTCGTGCTCCCACGAGGTCCTCCACTACGCCGCGCTCCACCCCACGTCGAAATCCCACGGGGAGCCACCTCATCTTCTTTTGCTCCCGCATGCGCTATCTCCCTCTTGCTCTGCTCCGCTTCGCTCGGCGTCGGCGAGCTCCCCACCGTTGGTCGCTATGCTCCACCTGGTGAGCCTCCACCAGCTTGCGCCGAGCGACGGCGAGGTAAGCGCGCCGTGTGGGAGGTGGCAGGGCGAGAGCACCACGTGGGACGCGGGCTGTGGCGAGCACGACGCGCGGGGTGACAGCGGCGGCGCGGGCCCGCAGAGGCAAGCGTTCCCGACAAAGGAGGCAGATGAGCCATGTAATGACATTTATGGCAGCGCTAGAGACGTCTTTGTGGGAGAAGTTGGGCACGCCACGGAGGAGCACGTCGAGCGTGCTGTTGAGGTGATTCCTGCGAAGGTCGAGCACGCGAACTCGGCTAGGTAGGAGAGCGGAGTAGCCGATGCCGGCACATTGGCTTGCCATGCGTCGCCCGTGTTCTAGTTGGCCCAAGATGACGTGTGTGTTGGCACCGTGGTGGAAGATGGTGAGGACGTATGTATCGCTCGGCGTCGTCTCTAGGTCAGGCGGCGGCATGGCGAGGGAGGGACGGAGGTGGAGGTGCCGCGAGAGAGGAGATGTGGTGATGAGGCATGAGAGGGAGGGAGGAGGTGAAAGCAGTGGTTGTGCCATTGCCGTGTGGGGCCTACTGCCATGTCACACAAAACCACCTCCATATACCACCTAAGGTGTAAAAATACCCGGTTTCAATAGTTACGGTGGCAAAGATTCTTGGTTTTGTAGTTTGAGGTGCAAGTGCAAAATCGAACATCGGCCAAAGTTGAGGGGGGCGATGGACTTTTTTCGACTAGTAAAGAACAAAAAGGCCAAATCGAGGGTAGTTCGATATTCATATGGATTAGGATTTAGGTCTGCCACCGCATGAAACCAAACTTTTATAGCTTCAACTATTAACCAGTGATTCCCTAAAAACTATTAATCAGTGATTAACTAAATCGTTGGTGTAATTTAAACGTTGAGCGGATTTATCCTAAAGTAACTTCATAATCTCTCTGTGTTTGTCCCATAATATAGTTACATTTACGTTTAAATTTGTCACATGCTATAGCTACATTTGAACACGCACCATGCATTTGGATATGAAACTTGGGTTGCTCTGGGCCCCTGGTGTCGCTAGTTTTTGGGCCCTTATGAAAACCCTCGCGCTTAACTCTTCCTGCCTTCCTGTTTCTGAACTCTGATCTTGGTCAAGCAAGACACGTAGGAAGAATGCTCCTAATACCCAATATCTTCTTGTTTCTGAATTCTAATCTCGGACAAGTAAGAGTTGTAGGAATAATGCTCCTAAGGTCATTCTTAATGAGAGTTTTATTCTCATTAAATGATGCGCCATGTCAGCGATTTTGATGATGTGACAGTAAATTAATGAATGAATAGATGAAATGAGTTTCATCTGGATGAAACCTAACGCTCATGGTTACCTTGTGTCTTGCATATTGCTTATGAAACTACACCAATGAAACTATACACTCACAGTAGAAAATTTAATCTAAAATTTCATTTTCTCCTTACTTATGTGGTACTTTGGAAACACAAAAATGAAATTTTTCACTGAGAATGGCCTAATAACCGAGAGATGCCAAGAGGAATAATGCTTCCATTCCCGATAGGAATATGACCTTCCAATTACTTGCAGGAAGATGTAGGACAGGCAATGCTTGGGCAACCTCACAGCATCGATAAGCCCACAAACTAATATTGCAGTTGCAGGCCCCTATATATATCTAAAAAGAATTCCACGAGAACAATTTGCGCATATTTCCCCCATAATGAGATGCCAGTTCTTCAATGCAACCAGCTGCTCAAAATCAGCACGAACTGTTATTTCTCCTCATGGGTCATGGTTGAGAAGCGATCGTGGCTTGTGCACCTACAAGCATATACCAGCACGCGTAGCTGCAGATCATTAGCGTCCACAAGAAGCCATCCCAGTCGAGCATCTTGTCGAACAGGCTCCGGGCGTCCGCGGCGCGGCCGTGGTCCGACAATGCTGCGGTCATCGCGTTCCACGAGACGGCGTTCCTGCTGGGCAGCCTCCGGGCCTCGTCGATCCGGCGAGCCAGCGCGGCGAGCATGGCGTTGTGTAGGTGACGGTGTTGCGGCGGGACATGTCGAACAGGCGGCGCGACGGTCGGCCGGCGAGCGCCGCAGCACAATATATCTATCAATGGGCTGGTCCAGAATAACCAACCGATCCGGGCCCGTTGGCGGAAGCGGCCCACCTTTCCGTTCGAACGAACTCTATCCACTCGCAACGGCCGAGCGGAAGCGGAGGTCCGCTCACTCCCGCACGCAACCACCACCGCGGCCGCGGCGCGCCATGGCCTCCGTCGTCGCCGCCTCTTCCTCCCCCTGCTCCTGCTCCGCCGTATTCCTCTCCCGCTCCTCAACTCCCTTCCGGACAAGGACGCCTCGCCCGTCCCTCCGCCCGCTGCCGCGCCACTCGGTACAGCTCCCCCCGCGCACCGCGCTCCTTTGCTTTGGACTGTTGCCGAACACCTGGCGCGAACCGTGCGTGACTCTGCAGGCGTCGAGGTGCCTCCCGAAATGCGAGTCCGGGAAGACGCCGGTTGGAGCAGGCACTCCGAAGGCGGCGGTGCCAGCGGGACACGGAGGGTCCAGGGCCGCGCCATTCGACGCGTCGTGCGGGCTCGCGTTCGCGACGGTGGCGGGGGCGCTGGTGCTCCAGGGATCTCAGCAGGCGCTGGCCGCCACGCAGCTCGCAGGCCTGCAGCCGGCGGACGTGCTGGGGGATCTCGGGGACATCAGTACAGGTTTCGCTTCAGTTACGACAACCGCCTCTGCTCTTTGATGAATTCTCCATCCTCATTTTTTTTTTTACAATCACTATTATACCTATAGATCGATTGATATATTCAGATGCATTGCATTTCCTTTTATACGAATTTCTTGGCAACTGATCTTTGTGTCCGCATTTAATCTGCATTTCAGGCTTTCCTGTTGATCTTCTTTTCTGAGCTAGGGGACAGAACGTTTTTCATCGCGGTAAGTACAATGACTCACTCCACAAACACACAACTGCACTGCTGTTTCAAAGATAGTGCTTTTACATAAGCAACATAGTGCTTTGAGAATTCAGAGTTCATACGGCACAGGTTTCTGCAGAACGCCGACCTCAGACTGCGATGCATTCAGTTGGTTCATGTTGCGATGTTGACTTCCAATTGTACCCAGATTATTTTATGAAATGACCGATGCATTCAATTGCTTATACACAAACAATTTTGAGCCACTATGCATATGCTATCAGTATTAGAAAAGGTACCATATTTTTAGGCCCTCTGAAAGATGGTACCGCACGGAAATGGGTAGACTAGGGGAGGGAGACCGTACATTAGCAAATCTGCAAATGCTATAAGTTTCGTGAAAGAAATATTATTGCTAATTTCTTTGCTTCCCATCTATACTATACCATACAAATAACTTGTCAGTAATACATACTAAAATGAGTCATTGATAAATGCTACAGTTGCATGTGTTTGATAGGCACTTCTAGCGGCTAGAAGTTCTGGAGCAGTCATTTTTCTTGGCACATTTGGAGCTCTTGCGTAAGCACTACAAATGCAATTATGCTATGTTTCTCCTTCAATGTTTTCATGGGTTTGTTATGTTAACTCGCCCTCTGTATTACTTTCTTCCTTAAATAAAATGACACGCAGCTCTCTTGCGTAGTTCGAGAAAAAAATGTTTCATGGGTTTTATGTGCTTATAATTACATTCTTGATGATGTGCCATTGCATAATGGGTTCTTCTTGTTCTTGATGATTAACAGGGTGATGACCGTTGTATCTGTAGTTCTTGGTCGGGCATTTCACTATGTTGATGGCATCATTCCATTTAGGTAATTCTCCTCTCTATACAAGACGAGTTTCTATTGGGTGCTTATTTACCAAACATCTTGCTACATGGCAGCTTTGGTGGTACTGATTTCCCAGTAGATGACATAGCTGCTGCTTGTCTCTTGGTAAGGACCTTCCATATTAGTTGCACACAAACAACATCGGCAGATGTGCTCAGTTGTGTGAAAGGAATGTGTGGCTATTACTCTTGCATTCTTGTGTCAGTTTAAAACATGCTTTACGACCAGCTCTAATGGATTCTAGGTTTATTATGGGGTTACTACATTACTTGATGCAGCTTCAGATGATGGCGAAAAGATCAATGAGGAGCAAGAGGAGGTAAAATCTATAAGCCGTGCCAAGAACATCATTTCAATCTTTATGTTTAAGCAAACATATTGGAGTCCAAGTATAACTTATAGTCTTGATCTAAGAAAATAATTTTTATGCCTGTTTATGATCTCTAAGTTTTTACTGACTGAATATGATGGCCTCCAAATATATTACTCTCATCTTATGTTTGAATGCTACTGTTTTCCATCCCAGACTCCCAGTTCTGTCTTCTGCTTCAGCTTTTATCTACTTGAAAGCATACAAAATAGCCCAGCCCATTCTTCATATCCTCTATTTTTTTTAATGAAACTTTTCTCAGAGTACACCGTTTCCAGACGTGAGCAACAGCATATCATAGTCTTAAAGGAAAGAACATGTTACTAAATCTATGCCTTCTGGCAGATTGGCAACTTGTACGTCGATGTAGTTCATAAAATGATTTTTCTTGCACTTGAACATTCTCCTCTATGACACTGTGTTTAACAATTGCAGGCTGAGTTAGCAGTATCAAAATTTTCTGGGAATGGTACAGGGGTCATGTCTGCTGCCGGTACTATTGCTAGCACATTTGTATTGGTTTTTGTTGCAGAATGGGGTGATAAATCATTTTTCTCTACAATTGGTATATCTCCTAACTCCATCTTATTAATGTTCAGATATCCATGTGCATAATCAACACTGATGGTACTTTCCTATACTTTTGCAGCACTTGCTGCAGCTTCCTCCCCTCTGGGCGTCATTGCAGGATCACTTGCTGGTCATGCCCTTGCAACACTGGTAAGATCTAAGCATAGGAATAGTTGAGACTTGAGACAGGATAGATAACTGATGCCTACGTTTGCACTGCAAAGAACATTAGTTAGCAGGAACACTCATTAACTTGTCCATGTCAAGCAATGAGCATAATAGTAGTGCAATGGATTCAGAAAACGGTTTAGTGCATCCACCATTGGAGTTTATTGGTCTGTTTTTCCCTCAATATTTGTTTCTTGCAACTTGCAAGTGCCTTCTCTATTGCTCTACATTTGGAAGTCTGCAATTCTGCATTAATTTGGCTCCATTGGAGTATAACAGGGATAAGACATTAAACTCCTCCATTGTTCACAAAAATAACTTCTGTTTGTGAATCTGGAAACAGAATGAGGAACAAATGCGTACCTATCAGTTATTGTGATGCATTTTTCGTATTTCTGGCTGTGGTTTTTCAGGGGGGGAAATGAGATTAACACATTTCTTCCTACAGATTGCCGTTCTTGGTGGCTCTCTGCTGGGAACATTCCTTTCTGAAAAGGTAAGTTAAGAAACTATTAACACTGTAACAATCCTATCTAACATCATTGGGCCACTACAAAATTCAAAACATGTCCAATTTGTAACCTGGGCTTTCGATTTTGTCAGTTTGATCCATCACAATTGTTTTAGCAGTTAAATTTGCAATATAAAGCAAATCCCTTTTCCATTATTGCATTCATTTTCAACAAAGTTTGTGTAAGTAATACCACTAAAATGAAGCATTACCCTGGGCAGATTATAGCATACATCGGAGGGAGCCTATTTTTGGCCTTTGCTGCCATTACTGTAGTTGAGATTCTGACTTGACAAGGAGTCCAACCTCCATACTTGATCAACAAAGTACAGAAAGGTGTGCAATGTCTGCAACCTTGAGTCTTTTTTTCGCAAGACATAGCAATACCACCTTAGCTATTGCAATTATAGTAATCGCTTTGCTATCAAACTTATTCTCCAATGTTGAACATCCCCAGCTTGTACAGAACGGTTTTCTGTTTTCTTTAGATAAAGGAAAAAGTTCCTGCATTTTGAATGGTTTGCTGTTGGTGATGTGAATCTGTTCTTCATTATCCAAGAGAACGTTTCATCACCGTGATTTTTAGTACAAGCACTGCACATGTCAGATGTTGGAGTGGAAGATGAGATTGGGAGGGAAAATATGAATTCTGTAAAGCTATCTATATTCTTTCCTTAGATTATAGACATTTTATCTATCAAAGCATTGTAAAACCAAAAGACAGCCATTAGTCATTAGACCACACGGAGGTTCATTCCAGAAACTCTGGTGCACCTGGTTGAACTATTTCAAGCCTTCTGCGCAGTACGGTTCTTCCCCCAATGTTTCCAGTTAGTACACAAAAGGAAAGATTATGAATTGCGTTGCCAAGTGACTGAAGGCAAGATACTCAGCTTATGTAGTTCAGAGTATATATGCCATCTACCTTCTCTACAGCAGTGGTAATGTTCAGAAAACGAAGTAATGCTCATTTCATTGACACCTGATGTGCCAAAAATCAGGTAGAAATACAAATACAAACAAGAATTGGGAATGCTTACCGATTCCTCAAAAAGAAAAAAAATGAACCTATCCTGCCTAGTTTCACAACATGCGAAGGACATGAGCTGCATCTCCGTTCTTGGGATTTCCTTTGTATATGGTCATGGTCGCCTCATCGAGGTCAACCAAGACAGTGCATAGAGTGCACAATGTCGGACCTGAAAAGCAGTTCCCAGGGGGTCAAGATCAGCTCACGATGCGAATTTACATTAGCCATTGCATGCTTAGAACTTAAATCACATGAAAAAAAAAAAGGCTGAACAGATTGAGAATCACCACCTGTCATATAGATTGGGTACTTGTCATCAGCTGTATCTCCTAGCAGTGAAAGTGCCGTCTCTTTGGAGTCCACAGAACACTGCGCAGCTCTCTTCTCTCTGCTCATGGAGTTCTCGTCCTGCACCTTCTCCCAGCGCATGCATGGCAAGTTCACTCGTCAGTTTATCAGTCATCGAAACAATGAAAATGATGGCTATAGCAGTTGATTAGCAATCATCTCGTCGGTGACGAAGAAGCATGCATCTCCCTTGCTAGCTACCTGCTTCGCATGGAGATGCCGATACATGTTAGCGTGGAAGAAGGGTGCCGCGCCGGCCTCGTGGACGGCGAACCGGTTCCCGGAGGCGGTCTCGACGTTGACGATCCTCCGGCCTCTGACGTCCATGAGGTTGTAGCTGTGGCCTACTGAGACGCTCGGTGAGGAGATCCTCTGGTCCAAGGAGAAGGACACTGGCATCTCAATGGCTCTTGAGTGCTTTATTTACTGACAAAGAGCGAGGTGTTGGCTACGTACGTGCATCGCGTCCTCGAGGTTCTTCGCCTCCAGCAGGTCCCGCGACACGAAGTTCCGGGCAATGGCGCCGGCGACGATCTCGTCGTTCACCGGAGGAACCGAGTCGAGCGTGAAGGCCTGAGAAATGCAAAGCTCGTCATGGGTGTTGTGTCGAACAAAAGTAACTCGACAGTCTATTAATTTGGACGGCCGGGATCCGATGATCGGCAGTGGAAAACTGGAAATGGAAAATCATCAGAGCGCAGACGTTATTGCAGCGCATGCTTATTATTACCACTCCGTTGCTGTTGAAGCCGAAGGCGCAGCTCGGGAGCTCGCCGGCGTACGCGTATGCGGTGAAGGAGAGGCCGTCGGGCAGCGTGGCCCGCACCAGGTACGTGTGGCCGAGCAGCGCGACGTTGCCGTCCTCGTTGTGCGCGGCGATGGCCGCGGAGTCGCTGACGACGAGGACGTCGGAGCAGTCGCCGTCGGGCTCCCCTTCCTCCTCCCCTTCCCGGTGCCGGCCGCGGTTGTCACCTTCTTCCTTGGGGATGAACGGCAGGATCTCCTTCCTGAAGTTGAGCAGCATGAGCTGCGCGCGTCGCATCGCGTCGATCGGGAGAAGCAAGAATAATGGATGGAACAGTAGTGTCAGCAGCAGCGGAGACGACGACGATGACAGCTAGGAAGGAGACGCGACACGGCGACAGTAACGTACGTGGAGGAGCGGGACCCCGCTGCCGTCGGCGGTGCCCACCAGCTCGTCCCAGTGCCGCGGGTACCGCTCCCTGTTGGCGGACTGGAGGGCGGCGAGGAGCGGCTGCGCCTGCGCCGTCGACGCGAACGGCAGCAGCTGGTCCCGGAGCACGAGGTCCTGCCGCGTCCTGCTCCTGATGACGCCGGCGAAGCGACGGCCCACGGCGAGCCCCAGCGCGTACCCGCCGACGCAGCGGCCAGCGTCGAAGGAATCCAGCTCGCCGACGACGGCGCCCATGGGTACAAGTACAACGGCTTTGCGCGCCTAGAGGCGAGTATGCGACACGCTCAAGTGCAACGAGCAATCAATCCTGTCTGTCCTTTGCTGCGCTGCTGCCTTATCTGTTGCGCGACCACGTCAAAGTTGTGTGTGCTAATTGGGTGGGCTGAGGGTGATAGCGGACCGGGCTCGCCTGTATTCCAATGTAGCCTACCAGCTTATGCGGCCCATAGGATCCGTACTTCTCGTTCGATGCTGCGGACACCCAGCACTGCTCTGATCCAAGAAAAGGGGCAAAATAAAAAAGAAAGAAAAGAAAATGGACTGCGTTTATACCCTCACTAATTCACTATGGAGTAGTGGGCCTGTTCGGTTGGCTTTTATCTGCGGGCTATGGCTGCTGCTGTGTCCTTCCCCTGTTTACACTACAGTACTCCGTAGGCCATTGATCGAACCTGCAGCGGCAGCAACAGCCCGCCCACCGAACAGGCTCAGTGACTTTGTCGTCACTTTTTAACTTTGTAAGTTTACCCCTACGCTTTCAAATGGAACAGAGAGTTTACCCCAATTAACTATTTTTAACAATATCAATTCCGATGCCAAAAAACCATCATACCCATAAGATTTTGCCCCTATTTTATTTTAACATATTGTGACAATACTCCTATTCGTGCCATCGCCGGCGGGTCATGCCTAAGCAACTGTGCCACCGCAACTGGGTCTCCACATGCTGCACCGTGCCCAGGCCACGCCGCAACCAGGTTTTCACCAATGGGACTCCAGCGGGTTATGGGTCAAAGGATAACGGACATTCTAGTCTATCCTCCCTATTTCGAAAGGTTTTTCTATTTGATTTAAATGGTTTAGTCCTGCTATATCTAATAGGGTTAGAAATAAAGATAAACATAGTCTTTATTTTGAAAACGTAGGGGTAAAATCACAAAGTTTTAAAAACGAGAGTAAAAACACAATTGGAGTTGCTAGTAGAGGTATGAACACCAATCTCTTAAAAAAGGGGCAGGCATAGACCTAACCCGCATGTCGGAGGATTCCTATTCTTTGCATTGGTACAGAAGAATGACCCTCCTAGATTCGATCCTTGGGATTTACCTTTGGACCACAATGGGATTGTGACATGCTATATACCTGTCATTTACTCATATCTCATGTGATTGGCTTTCCTGAATATCTTCAGAAATGTATGCGTGTATTAGCGTCTATAGGGCTGATGTGTACGTGTTACTAAGACTAAAAATGCAGCCAAACAAATGTCTGGGTGTCTCCATCTAGCAACAATTGAAGGCATTTTGTTAGTCGTTATGACATCTGCCTAATTAGTTTGTAATAATAGTACGGGGCTTTTTCTTTGGAAAAGTCGAAATCCATATTATTTCCCATTATTAAAAAAAAAACTAGTACTGCCTTGGGTTTTGGTAGCTGCCATAATGGTAGATTGGCAGTCCTCCACGGTTGTTTTCGTATATAGCCCCTGTTTGTTTCCGCTTATTTTCGGATTCTGGGTCTCCCACCACGAAAATCCCATCCAAACGGTTCGGTTTTCCTTCACTTCTCCCCATCGCACGCGTCGGGCAGAATCGGTTTCCTTCGTTCTCCCCGCTTCTCCCCATCGCAGCGTGGATGACTCGGTTGGAAAAAATCGAACGATTTTGCCCGCTCCTCGTCGGCCCCGCTCCTGGCCGGCGCTCAGTCCCCGCTCCCCGCCACCACTCCTCCGTTGCCTTCTCCGCGTCCGGCCGTCGCTTCCCCGCGCCCGGCTGCCGCTCCGCCAACTTGCCTGCGCCCGGCCGCCGTCCGTCGCTTCCCCGCCCCCGGCCGCCGCTCCGTCGCCTTGCCCGCGTCCGGCTGCTGCTGCGTCGCTTCCCCGCCCCCGGCCGCCGCTCCGTCGCTTCCCCGCCCCCGGCCGTCACTTCCCCGCCCCCGGCCGCGGTTTCCCCGCGTCCGGCCGCCGCTCCGTCGCCTTGCCCGCGTCCGGCCGCCGCTCCGTCGCTTCCCCGCCCCCGGCCGCCGTTTGCCCGCGCCCGGCCGCCGCTCCATCGCCTTGCCCGCCCTCGGCCGCCGCTCCGTTGCTTCCCCGCCCCCGTCCGCCGTTTCCCCGCACCTGGCCGCTGCTCCGTCGCCTTGCCCACGCCCGGCCGTCGCTCCGTCGCTTCCCCGCGCCTAGCCGCGGCTCCGTCGCCGGATCCGGCTCGTCTTCTCCTGCACCAGCGGCCGCCCCCATGGTGACGCCGTGGAGGGGGAGGGGACGGGTTGGGCTTACGAGAATCGACGAGATAAAATCAAGATAGCCAAACACCCAACTTATCTGGACAGCAGATTCTCCGGTGAGTGGATTGTGTGGTAATCTTGCTCTTCAAATAATCCGATACTCAGATAAGCGAATCCAAACAGGGCCATAGCTTTTTTTATCCGAACGTCAAGTAAACAAGGATAGAAGAAGTACTTGTTTCAATTCAGTCCCGCTTTTAATTTATAACATAACTTCTCCCACGTGCCTTTTCTTCTCATGCTGAGACAGCTGGGTGCATCACGCCCTCCATTGCTCATCCTTGCGTTCCTCCACGTCCTCCTACTTTTGTTGGCACTGGTGGTGCCGACGTGTCCTACCACTACCGGTGCCATCTCCTCCCTTCTCACAATCCTCCAATCGTCTAAGGCACTGTTTGTTCTTAAATTCTGGCCAAAGCCCTAAACACTTGATTGATGAATAGGCAAAATATGAATCACTATTTGAGGATTAGCAAAACTCTATCTAAAAATATAATGCCTCCTTTCGTTCTAAACTCTATGTCATCTTAGCTTTGTCCTAATATGTCAAAAAAAATTGGACCAATTGCATAACTATCCTTGTTTCATCTTCCAAATGTACGTTTGCCCCTATTTTTTAGACTTTGTATATTTGCCCCTTCTTTTTTAATCTGAAACCTCCCATTGCCCTTATTCCGTTAACAGCACATAACGGCGTTAAATGAAGGTTGAAAAGACATATATGCCCTTGGATGACCCCATAATCTATAGGAATTTGCATAACTGACCTGTTTTGGATATATTTCAAGCAAATACCAACGTATATTTGTAGCAAGTAACAAAATATTTTCTTTTCAACCAAATAGCATACAGATCACATAAAATGTTTCAAGCACATGGCAGGAAGAACGCGTGTCCAGATCGCATGTCCATTGATTAATAATAGTTCATGCTGATTCAATCTATACACACAGCGGATTCCATCTATTAACTCCATTTACAATACAATTCCATTCACAGAGGTTGAGAATTGAGATTCAAGAGTTTACCTACTACATGGAGGAATTGACTCCATATCTACTTCTCTGGTTGGACAGCCCGGTCTCATGTGACCGTTCGGCTTCATGGCGATGGCCCGTGTGGCCACGGCTTACAGGCAGCGCCCAGCCGCGCGCAGTCCGGCCTTCCGTGGTGTAAGGCCCCCGGCGAGCGGGCGCGGCCTCCTGGACCCCGCGTGAGCGCGCGCAGCCTCCGGCGAGAAGCTCCCCGGCCTCTCGCGTGCTCGCCACCGGCTCCTCGCGAACGGCGCCCAAGCAGTCCGCGTGCTCCCGTGAACGGCGCGCGGCCCCGCCATCTTCCCGCGCGGCGCACGCACCGCCGGCTCCCGTTAGCGGCGAGCGGCGTGTGGCTCGCTTGCTCCCCGCGCGCAGCGCCCAGTCAGCCTCACCGGCTCGCCCCTCCGCATTGCGGCACGCCTTGCCCCCGCGCCCTCAGCCTTCCGCCACCGGTCCTCCCCCAAGGCCCCAACGAGAGAGCAAGCAGATAAGGCAGGGGTAGGAGAGACATTTCCTATCTAGATTTTCCATATTTCTTTTTTCTTTATTCGCTGAAAGCCACTGTAGTTCACGGTGTTGGAAATCAGGGGCAGACGGATCATTCGCATTTGAAAAACAGGGCAAACACGCAAACCTTAAAAAGAAGGGGCAAACATACAATTGGAGGCACAAATCAGGGCCGATATGCAATTTTCCCAAAAAAATTAACATTGGTAAAGGTTATAAAAGAATCTATAGCACTAAATTGGTTTAATCAAATCTACCATTAAATATAATTCAATAGTGTATTTATTTTGTATCTTACTATTACTAATTAGAGGTTCTTTTTGGAGCATCCACGTTAAACCTCACGAAACGCACCAGAAAAAAAATAAATCTTAAAAATTCTCACAAAAATTAGAAACATCCGACCATCAATTCGCAGATTGAAATATTAATAGCCATTAGATCTGTTTTCTAAATAATTACCCATCTATACCATTATGAAAGGTTTTGAGTTCAATTCTCAACGAAAACAAATTTCTTCTTTTTTTGGCAAATTTTTTCTATTTTCAATTTATTTTCTAAATAGTTATCTACTTCTGTCATCATAAAAGTTTTGAGTTCAACTATCAACGAAAGCAATTTCTTTTTTTTTTGGCAGATTTTTCCCATTTTCAATTTTACTCTTAATTTTTTGTCAAATTATTTTCACATTTACAAATTTACACTACTAAATGATCCCGTAACATTTTTTCATAAAGATGCTGAAAACATTTCTATGAAACAAATAGTTTGTGCCTAATCTTGCTATTACTAATTCGAGACTGCTTTTGGATTGTCTTATTGATCCTCACAAAATGTGCTAAATAAAATATAAAATTATAGAAATTCTTGCAATAATCAGAAACATCCTATCATCGATTGCACACTGAAATCTTAATAGCTATTAGATCTGTTTTCTATGTAATTAACATCACGTCATCCATCATGTGGCTCTAATAATAGATCTGTTTTCTAGAAAAAAGATAAATCATAAAAATTCTCACAAAAATCAGAAACATTCTGTCATCCATCATATACCTTTAATAACAGTAGTCATTAGATCTATTATAGTTTATAAAAAATTATTCATCATGACATTATGAAAGATGTAATAAAATAATCACCTAAATTTGTATAAAAATTGTCCATCATACCATTATGAAATATGAATTAAATAACCCCTTAAATTTGCATAAAATTACCCAACATGCCATTATGCAATATGAATTAAAATAACTCTTTAAATTTTCATATAAATTACTCAACGTGCCGTTATAAAAGGTGAACTAAAATAAGCCCTAAATCTGCGTATACATTACTCAATATGCCATTATAAAATATAAATTAAAATAATTTATAAATTTGCATATATATTATCCACAATGACATTACAAAAGATGAATTAAAACAATTAGCTCTAATATTTTTATGGATTAAATCTATATATTCTAAAACTCTAACCCGTGCGAAAGCATGGGTTGACGGACTAGTTATACATAATCTTTTTGGAAACTACAGAAACTTGACTTACGACAAAGCTAGCTAATAAGTGGCATATTGTGTCATGCCCACCAGCTTCAGCAATCCTTGAGGTCCGTTTGGCAGAGCTCCACTCCTAAATTCTGCAGAACTTTGCTAAACAATAGTTTTCTAAGAATCATCGAACAACGTGAATTTTTGTGAAGTGATTCTCCAAAATAAAATGAGGACTGTGAGCTAAAAAAAACCTGCTTATCCTGATTCACTCCCAACACATAGTCTTTCCATAGAGTCTAATCTATGGTTTCATTAGATAATCGCTTTCAGTCATAGAATCATTTCTAACAGAGAATTAAAATCAGTGGGAGTTTCTACCAAACAGGCCCAGTTTTTCAGGTGACTCTCCATGGCCAAAAACAATTGGTTGGCTAAACAGTGGTTTAATCCGTTTAAACACCATTTAAACATCACACAATGACCAATAACTCTTTCTATTTAACTGACCATTTATACTATTTAATGGCCCGTTTAGCCTCGTTGAGCTTGAAAAGACATTAAGACTGCTTTCACAAATAGCATCAATTGAAGTGACCGAAATACTGTTTTGCACCGTGCGCATGACATAGATGAGTTTGCATCCGGACGAGAATAACTTAAACGGTACTAGATGACTGACCGCCGAAACGAAATATGCGCAAGATACGCACAGACGTCCTTGGTAAAACAAGATGGTTTGCGCTCAAAAGACCCAAAGACCAAAGTACAAAGCCCTAACTAAAAAAAGTACTCCGGCACTGGTTCATTGGGAAAGGGAGCCCCCAAGCGCCTTGGAATTTGGAGGCGCCCACATCTGAAGCCAATTTTTTAGTGCATCCAATGGGGTTTAAAGGTGTTTAAGATTGCAAAGATAAGAGTTGAAGGTTGCAGACACGAGGTGGGAATGGGTGCAGGCCTCCACATGCACACGCACATGCACAGCTGTGTGAGTTCCGACCAGACCCCCGCTGCCAGCGGCTAGCCTCGCTGAGCTGTCTGCGTCTATTGCATTTGGCAACTTTAGCTAGTCGTAGGGTTAGGGTTTCACACCCTGCTGACAAACGCCACTACTCGATCTCTTCTCTTTCTCACTCTTCCCCGGCGGCCCGGCCGGCTCGGCTAGCTAGCTCGTCGTTGCTGGCAAGTCGCAGGGATATCCACTGGAATCGTCCGTCCATGGGAGTTGAAGGGGCGGTACGGTGTTCAGTTCAGAAATGGTGGGCGAGAAGAATGGCAAGTGGTAGCTGTGAACTGAGAGTGCCTCTGGCCTCTGCATGAGCGAGAAGAATGGCAACTTGCAGGGGAGTTTTGAGTTTGAGTGGCTGCCATGGCTTCCAGAGTACAGACGACACCACCAGGCTCAGACCCTGCAATGCATATGTAAAAATGTCGCTTGCAGGTGCATGCTTCACTCACTGTTCTCCTTTTCTGCGGAGCACTGATAAATGTCGCTCTCTGTTCCAAACTGCAGGCAAATCAAATGACGACTCAGAGATCTGAACAGCGCGCGCGTGTTCATGCATGGCTGCACGCACAATAATGCACCAAACGATACTCCTCGCATTGCTTCGGGACTTCTAAAATTATTTTAAAGTGAAATTTAGAAATGATAATATTTGTGTGATTGTATAATAATATTTATAAAAACGTTATAGATGATAACTTAACATATTTATTATAATTGATAGGTATTGGTTTTTAAATGATTGAACACAGTTGCTTCTCTAATAGTTTGCATGCATAAATTCTATTAGTCACAGAAAATCAACTAAAGACATTAAGAAAAAACATTAGTGAATGGTGATGTAAAGATGACGTAAATAATTTGCATGTTAGGAGAGACACAGTGAATTGTGTATGTTATATAGATCACTGAAGAAGTATAAAAGCTGCATGCATGCTATTTGTGTGACCAATTACTCGAATATAGTCATGGGAACGGGCTCGGCGCGGGCATGCATATTATTATTCGCTGATTACAGTTGATACCATTACAAATTGAGTTTATTTCCAAGCAAAGAGAACACTTGGAACCGGCTTGTTGCATGCATTGGTCCCATAAACGTAACTCCTGTCTCCTGTACTACCCCGTACCACAATTTCTTCAGACATTTCGATTTACTGTCCTCGCGTGGTATTGCGCTAATAAAACCATGGAAGCACATGCAGGCAACACAACGAGAACAGGAGGATTACCAGTAATCGATACAAAAATACATATACATCTGGCCTAACTATGTTTTAGCAGTTGTCTTTTGTCAGCGTGTTGCTTTTCAACCATGAGGTCTAACTATGTTTTAGCAGTGGGACGTACTTCTTCAAAGTTTTAAAACAGAATAATGATGTCAACAATTACAACCATCATCACAAGAAGCTACTAGTTCATGCATTGATTGCAATTTGACGACAAACTGTGGATGTGACTTCCATAGTAGCATTCCCCCAGCAATGCTGTACTGTATGCTAGCTGGTCAGTCAATAGCAATGTGAAAAGAGAATGTGCAAGGTAAATAAAAAAAAGATTCTTTAATTTGACGGACAGAGGCGCCAGTGAAATGTGTCCTTTTGTTGATCCCCCTATTTGATGCCGATAGTAGTTAAACTCTTGAGTAACTAGCAATATACCTAGCTTGATGTTCAACTCAAACAAGTGCATATATATGTGCCTGCCTGTCGAAACTCTGAAGAAGCTGGATGTGTTAGTGTAACATCGAACTGTACATGTTTATTATCTTACTGAAACATACAGCAATGAGAGATCATCGAGAGCTCGCATATGTGCGAAATGAAAGATAATCATACGCCCTGTTCGCTTAAGCTACTTTCGGTTTCTTTAAAACCGTAGAACATTATTTTTTTCTCACAATCATTCAGCCGGAATAGTGTTTTCAACTGAAAACAGCTGCAGCGAACAAAACCACATATGATACCAATACAATAGCATATAGTCCCACCATGCATAGATGATCTACATATTTAAATGAGAAAAAATATCCAAAAATGATCACCGTATTTATATTCAACTGAAAACAGCTGCAGCGAACAAAGCCACATGTGATACCAATACAATAGTATATACTCCCACCATGCATAGATGATCTACATATTTAAATGAGAAAAAATATCCAAAAATGATCACCAGATTTGTATAAAAACGCATTAATACATCTCATATTTAACCACTGTATCTATGTATATAAGTGCCATTAATTGCATGAAACTCTATATATTTAATAATTCTTTCTACGATTTATATTTAAAATATAAGTAGATGTTCATTTTATCTTGGTGCCATCTATAAATATGAAGATCGTTTAAGAACGGAGATACGAAGATCGTTTATGAACGGAGAGAGTATTATTATAGCCCCTGTTTGACTACACATTGCATTGTTACTTAATTTGTGAGGTTCTTCAAGATTTACACTAATATACCAAGTCTCAGGCACTACGTACTATTCTGAAGCAATTAGCAGGTAGATCAATCGATCACTTATTGCAGCTAATAAACACAAACAAACAGGAAGCATATCCAACACTAGCTCGCAGTATTCTCAAATTAACTAGCTAGAGATCATTCTAATTTCTCTTCAAATCTCGCATGGGGCCGGTGAAAAAAAAAGACAATAATTTCTGATGAAAAGAACGGACGCCTCGCATATATATACTGCTTTCCCAGACCAAAGGTTGTGGTGAACATGTGAGAAAAGAAAACCATGCCGCTGCTAGCTAGCTGATGGAAGATGCAAAAGACACAAGCGGATCACAAAATCATGAACACTAACACCATGATAAATCATAAATCTCAAAGGACAGACAAGAAAAAGAAACTTGGGAAACCTCTCATATTATGGGACATGGGGCATGTGAACCGGAACCTCTCATTCTCATATATACTTTGGGGGACATCAGAAAATTAAAAAGAAAAACCTTGGGAAATAATTAAACCAAGATGAATATATAGCATGATCCAGTCCAAGGGGTGGCTGCTCTATGCTAGTGAGTACTAGCAAGGAGCACCAGCGCTGCTGCTCTATGCTAGTAGTACTAATAGCACACGTCGAATCACTAGTTGCATGCAAAGTTCCAAAGCAAACAGGGAGATCGAAAGACGTTTCGCTGTTGATTCCATCCCACAGATTCCCACGCCCAGAAAAGCATCGTCTACAACAGAAACAGTGCACACCACCTTCGTTAATTCCATAGATCACAGAAAGCAAAACTTGCATAGAGATGCATGTAAACGGGTCCTGTGTTGTGCAAGATCTATCTGCAAGTAAAGCAAAAGTCGTTCCCCTTTTTTTTCTTCTCTCTTCACAAATGAACTGTTTATCCCCTCTCCTTTTGGAAGAGATTAAGATTCAGCGAGCAGATCAAGGATTTCAAAAAGAGCAAGATTAAGGAAAGGACAAAAGCTTTGGATTTCCATTAACTACAGTGGGCTAATAACAGCCCGAGAAGAACAGTATTAAGCACATGATAAAAAAAACAATAGACCCGGCCGTATAGCATGCATCAGATGCCAAATTAATTAAGCAGCAGCTAGCTCATCAAGCAAACACAGATCAAGCTAATAAGACACAGGAAAAAGACAGATCATGGAATAAGACCGACCTTGAGATGGATGGCTTCAAATTAAGTAAACGGCCGGGAACAGGAGGGAGCACCCTTCAGTCCAAGCAAAGATGGTGCGAGATCGAAGATTTTACCTCCCGCTTCATTCACTCATCTGCAAAGCTCTTTCCATGGCCGTTGCTTGGCATGTGGGTGAATGAGTCGGCAGCTAATTCGACCCTAGCACCGCCCCTGAGTGGACTGAAGGACGCTCTCTTCCATCAGGCCGGCAGGCAGCTAAGAGTACTATGACGACGGCAAACTAATAACAGCAAATCAAAAGATCAGAGAGGAGCTGAGCTAGGAACAAACATGCACAAATCGTGCTAGAGAACTTGATCAGAGAGCCTCTCCCATGGAGTGTTTCTATGTGGGTGGATCTTGCGAAGAAGGCAATGGATAATTATTTCCATGGTTGGCCATGGGTCATGGGTGCAAGGAGAAAGACAGAAAGGTAGACGGCAAGGGATACAAGGCAATGGACAAGGCCATTAAATAGGGCCAAGTTGTGACATCACAAGCATTATAAGAGGTGTGTATGTAGATAAATAATGCTTGGGGTGTACTCGCGCTACAGTATGAGCTAGGAAGTGGCAAAGGGCCATAGCCTTCTACTAGCTCCCTTTGCTCATAAGCAAGAGGAGACACAGGGCCGGCCAAAGGGGCCCAAAGGCCAAACCCTAACATGATGCGGCTCAAAATAATGCATTGGCGGTGTGGTGGGCCTCCACTCTTTCATGGTCAAAGTCAAGTGATTTCCGGTTTACAGTATGCTTCTTTGGGTGGTTAATTCTTTCACGATGGCATATTTGTAATTTATATGCATATTTATTGCTTTTTTAATTCATGTTTTATAATGGCATGATGAGTAATTAATATGTAAATTTAGGGGGGTTAGTTATTTAATTTACATTTTTATAACGGTATGGTGGGTAATTTTTATGCAAATTTATGGGGGTATTTTGATTCGTATATTTATAATGCCATGGTGGGTAGTTTTTATATAAATTTAGGGGGTTACTTTTTTTTTTCTTTCATAATAGCACGGTGAGTAATATTTTTTAGAAAATATAATAGATCTAATGGCTACTATTATTACAGCTACATGATGGACGAACAGATATTTCTGTTTTTTTGTGAGAATTTCTAAGATTTATCTTTTTCTTTCTCAGTGCGTCTGGTGAGGATTAACATAGAGGCTTAAAAGTAGTCTCCAATTATTAATAGTAAGATTTCTTTATAAGTCTTTTTGTATCCTTGAGATAATTCTAACCCATACACAAGTAGGAGTAGTGTCTATGCCTCGTCATGAAGAATGTCCTTCTAGCATTCAAATATGCCCATAAAAATGGCACCATGTATATTCAAGGGCCAAACAGTTAATTAGTGACTTATCAACACTAGCTCATATCCATGAATCTTTCTTGCCAACCTAGAATGAAGAAACCACCCGCTTTCAATGAAAAATTTAGCAATCCCATAGCATACATTACCAAATGGAGTTAACATCAAAGGTTGTTAGTATTGGGATACTAGGTGGAATCATTTTGCCTAGTAGTATTGTACAATAGAGGATTTTAGAAAACATATAAATTTATACAATATGTATAATATATTGTAAATATTGAATCATATTGTTTTCAAATTTGAATTAATTTGATTTTGTAAATTTAAGTGGATTTATTGACTTCTTTAGTGCATCTTAAGTTTATATAATATTTTATCACGACTAAATCATTTATATTCTAATTATATCAATTATTACATATGATCGTAGAATTGGGATACTATAAAATTTGATGTGGGATCATATGAAACAATTTTGAAGTTCATTGTTTTGAAGTTAACATTAATGATCCATGTGACATCAGCGCTACAAAATTATAATTTTGAACAATTATATTGGACATGGGATGGCGCTGGATCCAAATATGTTGGATGCAACGATCCTTGGGTTGAGGGGGTCGACAATCATGAAGCATAAAAAAGCATAGAGGTAGGAGCACATGGAGATGATAAGAACCGCCATCCTCATGCTTGCATGAACTTCTAGGTGTCACAGGTCTAGGCATGACGAGGCCAGGAGATGCAGATAGGGTTGGGCGGGTGGGCCGGGGATGTGATTGTCCCACCTGAGCGGTAATACTATATCCGTTTTCGAATATTTGTCGCTTGCTAGTTCATTTTTATACAAAAATGTGGCATATAAAAAGAGTGAAGGGAGTAAATCAGTTTTGGTTAATTCCAAAGTTTTGTTTGTAGACTGATTATCTTGTGCACAAGGGTAATGCGAGTAGCATGCATAAGAAGAAAATGGTTTAACTAAAGATGCATAAGAGTTGTAGGATAACTTGAGAATCTAACTAACAGTCCTAAAATCGAAAGGAGTAATATTTAAAAAAAAATAAGGCAGCTAGTCGATGGCGCAAAGAGAAAAAAAAGAAGAAAAGGAGAGTGCTCCAAGTAGTAGCGACCAAGCAAAGCACGCTTTGGGGCCACAGTACAGTACTAGTAGCACCCAACGTCGAATCAACGAACAGAGCAGCAGCCAACCTACCGAGAGGCGAGGTCCATGGGCGGATGCGGCAGGTGCTGGCCCTTTGGAAATGTTGTCCCTTCCCGTACCCAACCCCAAGCAGCACACATGCAGACATGCTGCACTCGTCGCAGTCGTCCCTCGCCGCGGCCGCAGCGCGCTGGTCGGCTGTGTGTGGGGGACGAGCGCTGCATTGCTGCCGGCCGGGACACGGGACGAGAAGCCGGCCGGCCGTACGCACAGTGCGTGGGCCGGGGGAGCTAGGGGGGACGGCACCAACAGTGCGCCGGCGTACGGCATGCGCAGTACGGTCTCGTCAAGCACGCAGCAAGCGCGCGCGCACCGGCCACCTACCGGCACCGCCGCGCAGGCCATCTTCCCGTTCGATGGTGGTGGTGCTGGAGCCCCCAAGTCCAGCGCAGTTGTGCAGCCCGGCCGTCACCCGTACCGCAGCGCCCAGAAGCCCATCTATCACCGCTCCACGTTCTTGTCCGATCCGATCCGATCGATCGCAGATTCGCAGCTAGAGACATCCACTCCACTAGCATTATTTATTTGAATTGCAGCAGGTGTTCGAATAGCATGCTATGCGATGCCGCCAACGGCAGGAGATGGAATCATGGAGATGGCATCATCAAGAGTTCCCCCGCGGGTCGTCGCGTCGACTCGCTCGTTGTCCGTCCGGCCGGCCGCCGTCGTCTGCCACCAAGCATGACATGCATGCATGGAATATAACGGAGGAGAATATGGAATCAAACAACAACCAGGCGATGGAGACGAGACGGGGATGCACATCACACAGACACAGCCTCTCCAATCGATGGGCGCGCGGCCAGCGCTGATCGACGAGACAACACGATGGCCGGTGCGGTGGAATGCGATCGTAGTGCGTGTCATGGCACATCTATCGCCCTTCTCCTCCCATCCGTCCATGTCCGCCGAGAGATGCATGTCCCGTCCAGTCCCAGTGAGCTAGGCCCGGGCCGGACACGTCCCGTCTCGAGTCCAGTCCACGTCTCTACCACATGCACATCGATGCGTGCGTTTCCGTCCTACCCTACTCCTGCTCCCTCCTCCGAATTCTCACGCCACATGCCTTTACCTCATTGCATAGCTGCCTCCTAGTCGCGCGCGCGCGCCTACGCCATGCATGGACTTGTGCCCTAGCTTTGCCGGACGTTTTTCCTGGGCACACGCAAGGATCCGACCACCAATTCTCGTATGTACGATGGAGAACACATGCATCATCCGTCATGGTCAGGGATTCATGATTTTAGTTTGGTGGTTTAGGGATAGAAATTTAATAGTTCGGCAATGAGGGTTTAGGGAATGTACAAGAAATTAATTGGGCCGGTCCGAGGCCTAGCCCAAGTATGTCACGGCCCGAAGACGATCGACAAGCCTTGCCTTGCCATCACGTGGATTATTTATTTCTTCTGAATCTTCCAAATGTCGAGTTTGTTCTTTTCAAGCACCGGGCAAAGATAAGAGAAAACTTAAGATATGAACAGATATTTTTGCAACGAACACACCGAAAATATATAGTTGACTGTGACTTTTGACATGTCTTGGTGGCCTTAAACTCTCTTGCAGCGTCCTCTGACGTAGTTGTGACGACACTTTGTGTGAGAGAGTTAATAGACCCTTGGCATTTTAACCAAATATCTCCACAGCAAATACAACAGAGAGTGTTCGACGGAGGCGCGTGGAGACTTGCGCATCGGGAAGTCCCACGGCTATGCACGGAGTAATATGACTGGGAGGTTAGTTCTCGCATGGGTAGCCTTGGGGCTCCAACGAGGATCCTTCGAAGGCTTGTGGGGGCTTCTTGACCCCTTTGAAAAAATAGCAAAGTCGTCGTAATCGCTAGGAGTTTGTATTTCTAGAGCATTATATTTTTGCACTCGTTTAGTTTACTTTTATATATTAGTTTGACAAGTAGGATTGGAACTCAGGGTGCAAATTAAACTCTTTCGTAGAAAGCGGTAAAACTTAGCAAAATCTTAGTACATATCTATTAGGTTTATTTTCTATACAATAAGACAACAACACAATAATGCTATTCCCTTATTATTCTGCAGACATGATAATGATATACTCAGGCTGCCAGAAAGATGCCTGACCGTTGGACAAACACCTGGGCTTTTTTCTATCAAGTATTTTCCTGTCAATGATATCACGTCCTCTTCAAGAATTCGGTTACCGCCGCATCGACCAATAGTCTTTTGTATTTTCTCTGTGTTTTTTAAGCCAACATGCATGTTATTTTCATAGCAAATGCAAGGCACAAGAATAAGATGCTTGGGGTTCTTCTTCGCCGTGATGTAATGAGTGGTGAGTGGTCACACTAAAACTTCTCTACTATTTTTTTAGAGAGTTAAATTATGCTACTCCGGGCCAAAGAGAAAAAGCTCTCAGCAGATGAAGAAATAGAGACTAGGAAACCATAACTAACTAATCCAGGCATTTGCATATTGTTTATGTTCAAAACAGGGGACAGGAGGAATCATTACTGCTGGGTTGGAACAAAGTGGTTAAAATAGCCAAGAAGTGCTTTAAATCGAATAAAGCATAATGATTCTATGCATGACCTCGTGACAAAATGGTAGCAAATTGGCGCCCATAATATAAAGCTTACCTGAAGCAGGAGCTGCAGAGGGCTATACCTCTTCTATTCTTCCACATTTATTTCCTCCACTCAGTTAAATCCATGTTTATAAGAAATTCTCTGAAATTAACAAAACCTTTTGGAGTCACATAGACAATCCAGCTCTTAATATTCCAGGAAAGGGTGTGGTACTCCTTAAGTGAAGCACAGATGTACGTATTTTTAAATTAGCGATGCAAAATTTCAACAGCGGAGGAGACCTGTGGTTTGAAATCTAAAGAAAAAAAAAGGTTGAAGCTCCGTTTTCACTCTCTTCATAATAATTTCCAGTTTCTCCATTGTACCATGACTTGAAAACGACATATTGTGGCAGAACTGCCCAGATTAACCCGGATTTAGTGCTTAATCATCAGATCCGGACTAACCTCGGTAGTCCTTCAGGATATAGGTATCCTCACTTGGCCTTCCCATCCGGATCGAGCTTGATTTCTGGGGCGACTCTCGAAGTAGTCCACAGGTTACAACATACACAGCCACATTTATTACATAGAGTTGAAATATTACATATAGAGTTTGGTATTTATTACATCCCGGCTGATAAATTTTTCAGTCTTTTTAACAAAAGTTAACATAAATCACAAGTTTTTCTCCAACAAACATCTTACTCTGCTCAAGGCGTAGGAAAGCTTGTTTCAGAAGAAGGGAGGAGTAAGGTAAGGATCTCATTCGAACCAAGTATATTTCGTTTCTGTAAAAAGAATAGGCAAGAAGTCTGAGTACTAATTACTCAGCAAGACTTACCCGACCACTGGGTCGAAACCCGACTCTCTACCCTATAGCCGAGTGGTTAGGTCAACTCATACTGCGGCAAGCTTAATAGTGAATCCTTAGCTCTTAGAATTGGTTTACTTTTTAGTTATTACCTGACCAGACTAAGTTATTCTTAATCTACTAATAAACAAGAGCAAACACTTTGTCAATCATTCTTTATTAACGGGATCAATTTTTTTACTACGATGTTGGTCGCGATCAGACAGCTTACAATTGGCAAGTCACAGACGATTCGAATCGATTTTTCCACCTCTCGAGAGGGATACTCAGACACCCTTCATATGTGTATACACCGACCCCACATACGACAATGCAACATCCAGTGCCACCTAGCCTGAACCATCCTCACCGAACCAGGGGTGTTAGTCCTTCGACACCTGCCCAACCTCCTCCTTCCAGTTGGTCTCGTCTAGTTCCGCGCTTAGGTATAACTGGACGAGAGGTTTACCGGAGCCCGTTAAGGACGCCAAGTGAATGAGGCGCGTTCGGCCCAACCAGGCCACACATCGGACGGCCTTATACGACACAGGCAGGATCAGGGTCCATAACAAATAATCATAACACGTAAAGTATGAAAGCGAAACAGATCCCGCCACATGCCTGTCAAATTATTAACATCTTTCTCATTCTTAACCCATAAATTGCTGTAAACGAATTCCGTTCTAGGCTTATGCCACCTAAGCCATCTACTACGTATAGGATTTTTATGCTGGATAATGATTAATCATGCTCTAGGATTTCAATCAATTCCTAACTCTAATGCACAAGCATAACTCTAATTTAATTTAAGGACTCAAAGAAAAATGGGTAAATGCACCGGGCCTTGCCTTGGGTCACGAGGTCTGTCTCTGTCGGTGACTCGGAGTCTCCTCCTGCTGGTGTGAAGGACGTCTCGGCCACACCGGCTTCCGGAGTTTCCGCTGCGGTGGAAGACTCTTCAACTGGAAGTGGCGGGACCAACGTGCCTAGGTTGATGACATGCATGAGTTTAAAAGTACGAGGATGATCAACCTGTTGAAAAAGTAAAATGCACAATTTTCTAAAGAAAAAGGGTGGTTGGGTTAAACATCTGTATTTTCGGGTGTAGTTGATTGCCCTAAGGTTCAAATGAATTATATTTTATTTTTAAATATTTTTAAAAACTTAAATGAATTTTTCTGGAAATTTTTGAATAATTTAAATGGATTTTAGACTTAATTCTATATTTTTAATACATTTTTATGAATTTTTCTGCATTTTTAAATAAAGGCTAACTTTTTAAAATTATATAAACTTTAATTTAATTTCTTTATAGAATTACCAAAATATTTATATGAATTAATAAATAATTTTCAATAATTAATATAAACAGATTAATATTAAAGTAAAACAAATAATCAATTTAAATTAATAAGAAAAAGAAAACAGAATTAGAAATTGAAATTTGGCCCAGCCCACTAAAAAAACAAAATAAAAAGTTCTGATTTCCCCCTCCAAAAATCGCCTAGGCTCTCTTTCGGCCTGGCCCAGCCCACGGGTGGGCCGGCGGCCTTTTTCCCAGGCGCGGCCCAACTCCCTCTCTTTCCGGCTTGGCCCAGCGGCTGATTGGGCCAGCAGGCCGGCCTGCCGGGCGGGCGGCCCAGCTGAGCTGTCGGCCCAGCGGACCGACCTCGCCCGGTCACCCGGCGCGCCGTGCAGGCGCGACGCGCTCGGCGCATCGCTGCCTCGCCGGTAGCGCCGGCGACTATCCGGCGCGGCGGAGGCCGAAAGGCCTCGCTAGCGGTGGCCTCGGGCCCGGCGTGCTTTCCTCTTCCTTTTCCCCTCCCTTTTCCCCTATTCCCTCTCTCTCACTGCCCCACGCCGGCCGCCGCGGACGTAGCGGCCAAGGCGCTCGCCCGCGCCACGGCGGCGAGGCTGCCCCACGGCGGCGGCAGGGGCCATCGGGGCCAACACTCCCCCGCGCGACGTGCGCGTGGGTGTGGCGCACCCGATGCGCCTGCTAGCACGGGTAGGGGGAACCGGCGGGGTGGGGACGGGAGGAAGGGCGCGGCACTCACCTCGGTGACGCCGGCAGAGCGAAGGTGAGGCGCGCGGAGCGGCGATGAGCGGAGCAGCGGGGTGTGCGGCAGTGGAGCGGCGGTCAGGGCGCGGGCGCGGCGGGGTGTGGGCGCGGCGGGGAGTGGTGAGAAGAGAGCTCCCCTCCCCTGCTCGGCTGGGCGGGGAAGAAGAAGACCCCCCCCCCCGCGGGTCCCACCTAGTCAGCGCAGAGCGCGGGTGGCGGGTGTGATGCCCCGGCATCTCAAAAGCCTTGACACGTGATTAGATTAATATTAATCAAGGATTTAGACCAAATCATGCTTAGAGAAGGACAACAACTAGACCAGTAAACCACTAAGTCAAAAAATTTCAAGTTGGGTATGCAAAACTTTGTGTAGCTTGGTTGAGTAGTTAGACATTTATATATTTTTATACAAGACATCGAATACAAAAGTTTTAGTTCAGATGTTGCCTTCAAATATACTATTTTGACCATTTCCAAAATCAGTTATCAAGGGGCCCAAAAGTTCAACCAAACCCAGATGAAATTTTTGCTAAATCTAGGATTGACACTCTTTCCTAAATTTCATTCCGATGTTATTTTCGATTTGACCATACAACTTCAAAATCTTCCTTTGTATAAAATGAAATTAAACTTACTACCTTTCAAATGCATCTGGCCTTGAATCAATTGGACTTCATTTGGAGGTTCAAAAGTTGAAAACAAGAAATACTCTGCCATGATTTGAAACTGCAGTTTTACCGAACCTTTGAATACAAATGTGATTGTAGTTTAAAATATATCATGATCTAGCCAAAACTTTTTATACCAAACCTGTAGGTCATGATGTGATGAACAACTTTGTTAATTGGAGCTTGGATAGAAAATGGACTTAGCATAGAGTAAAGGGTCTTTTACTGTCAGCTAAGAAACACAGCCAAAAATCTGAATTTCATAGAGATCTCACTTTTTCTATGGTTTACAATCATTTTCATGCAAAGCTCCAATTGAGAAAGTTGCAGATCTTGAAATCTTGAGCAAAGTTGGTGTATAGGATTTGAGGAGTCTTTGGACACAAATAGGACTTTTAAAATCATCTTTTAAATGGCTAGGTTGGGCAAATCTGAAAACCTGAGGCAAATTTGAATTTAAATCCTAGTTATACCCATAATTTGAACTTGAGCCTTTTGACAAACTTGTAGAGTTAAAAGAGTACATCATTTAATTCAATTGAATATTTTTCAAAATCGGCTTCAAAATACCCCAAAATAGTGATTTTTAGAGCCTAAACAAAAACAGAAAGTGGGGATATTCCATTTTTGGGGGACCTCTCCCTCTGCCAAGTGGGGCCGGCGATCCGGGGGTACCCGCCATCGCCGACCGGCGCTCGCCACACGGCCGGCGGCGAGCGGGCAGCCGCTCCGCGCCCCAGATCGGAGCCCCGCGCCGCGCCCTCTTCTCCTAGACGCCGTCCCGGCCTAGTCTCGCTCTCCCTCTTGCTCCCTGCCTCCCTGCTTGCCTCGCGCGAAGCGCGTCCGCCATGGGCGGCCCGAGATCGAGCTCGAGTTTAGCTCACGCCCCGCCGCCTTAGCCTCCTCTGCCCTTCCTAGCGCAAGCACCGCACTCGCCGCACTATCCTCCACCGAACCCGCCCATCCTCGGAGCCCGCGGCCGCCCCAGGCGCCCTCCCCACGCACGCGCCACCGTGTCACAAGTCCTCCGCCAACCTCATCGTGGACGCCCCACCTCGGACCTTCCCCCTGCCACCAGACTGCCACCACCGGGGTGCCCTCATCCACGTGCAGCTCCTGGACCCGGCCGTGGCCCCACTCCTCCGCCTGAGCCGCCGAATCGAGCCCCCGTCGTCGAGCTCGGTGCGTCGTGGCTGTTATCGGTTCACCGGCGTTCCCCGCCCATTCCGGGGTCCTCTCGCGACGCCGTCTCGGGGGAAAGGAACCCCTACGCCGGGAACACGCTCCCGGACCTCCTCGGCTCCAAGTCCCCGCCTCCACACGCCGGCACCGCCGCCGGAACGCGAGGCCGCGCCGCGCCCCCTCCCTGTCCAGAGGTTGAAGAAAGGATCCGATTTTGCTATTTAGCCCCTGAGATTTCTCCATTTTATGATTCTATTGAGCGCGCTATTCACTGAGTCTCAGTTTTCTTCCCTGCAGGCCCCTGAAGTCTAGGTTTAATCGCATTTGAGTCCCTGGATCTATGAGATTTTCATTTAAATGCATTTTTATGAGCTGTAAACTTTGAAAATTCATAACTAATGGAATAAAAATCTTAAAAATGTAAAACTTGCTTTGTTGCACTGTATGAGGGTGGATTTACACAGTGGGTTAGGTCTGGATGCGTGAAATGACTGTTTTGCCCCTGTTTTCATGCATGTCTTGTTTTATTAGTTAATTATCAAAAGTAGGGTAAATGAGCTCCAAAAATCATGAAACTTGGACTAGGTGTTGTGTGTACCATATATGTTTCCATGTATTTTTGGTTAACCATAATACTCATTGTACAATTACCGATAGGCCCCTAGGTATGTTATTTAATGTTTTTTTATGAATATGAGAATGCATGCTATACAAAATGCGCTCAAATAAATCCATAGAACTTATGTGGTATTCATTTAGTCCATTGCAATCTAGAACAAATATATCATGCACCTTTCTTGCTATTTTGTGTGTGATTAAATCAATAAAATAGAAAAGTGCTATTTAACATGCTCTAAAAATTTCACCAAAAAGTCAAGTGGTTAAGTTACCGTAATTGTTACGTGTGGAATCTAAAGATACTTACTTAGATAGGTTTAAACATAAAGAAGATAGAACAGGGATTTCTAATATGTTTCAATTAGTGAACTAATGTTTTATTTTAGATACTCCTTGTTGACACATTTAGCTTGATGTACCAAAAATAAAACCTTGAAAGATGGATCCCTCTGCATACCCCACATGCAAGTGCTAGTCTCATATGCCTAGTTGCAAATCTATATTAACCGTCAAAATAGTGTATTGTTTGAATATGGATAACGATAACTTAAAATAAGTTAAATTATATACAACAATGCTTGTTCAATGCTTACCTACGATTGGTGTGATGAGAGTAGTTGGAATTAGTAATCATGTGTTCCCCTCATGTACCCTGTATGATGTATTTGACTTGCTCGATGGAAATAAATACCACACCTCATGCATATTTCCTTTACGACAAATAGCTTGTTAGGTGCATATGTGATTGTATGATTGTATGTGTGCTCGATATTTGAGCATCCTCTTCCACTGCATCATGCATATCATTCATATAGTGACGCTTACTTGCAGATACGTAATCAAGAAGCAAGTGTGTGAAGCTACATCGAGCAGCGGTGTCCAAAAGACCAACTGAGGCCCAAATACCAGCTGGAGGCCCCTGAAGTGGTATTTGGAAGGAGGAGTTGTCCAAGTGATCAAGTGGTTGCCTGGGCAAAGCCCCACAACCCGGCAAACTAACTATTAGCTTAGTTTGTTGGTTTGATTGAAAATAATCGAAGGTAAGCAGGACCATAAATTTCCCAGCTAATGTTATCTTGATTGATGATTACGCATCCGCATTAGGAGTTGATTGAAAACCTTTGCATTAGACTCCCTGGCCGCCCTGGCACTAGCACCTATATATAGAGTTCGTAGGACGAGTTGCCTAGGCTCTGCTAGGTACGAGTAGATACGAGTGAATGGAGTCACTCGTCGCGTAGGTGATTTCAAAAAAATTTCGGAAATCTTACTATTATGAAAGTTATTATTATGCTCATGATTTAAATGGAGACCGGGCGGAGAATACATTGCTAGAGGTGGCCCGCCCGCCCGAGTCGTTTAAGGCCCGTCCGCTGTTCGCCTGCTGTTCGGCATAACATTGCTAGAGTGCTTAACCGGAAAATGGGACCGGTGAAGTCTTACCTGGGTTTGTCCGGAGTTTTCGAGGCTATGCCCATCCACTTGCTGGAGGCCGATGGACCCGAGGGCGCTTTTACTCGAGGGAGGGCTGACCCAGGGCACCGTGGTATCGCTCCTGAGGGGGGCACAACCCTGGGGTTAGGTGGGGGCGCTTTGAATCTTGGGACAAGACAGGTGGAGATGGGGACTATATGTGCGAACGCGATGGCTAGTAAGCATATATCCCTGGCATGATAGTTATTCCCAGAAATTAAAAATCGATTCGAATCGCTGATGCCCACCAGGTGTGGGAATGCTGATAATGCATACGGGCAACGTAGTTACTACTTGAATATATTATATCTGTTACTCATGTTTTCAAATACTACATGTTTGTATTGTATTGCTTACATTTCTGCAAGTTATTATTATGGAGTTATATGCAAAAGATGAATCTTGATACTCTATGTTGATATACCACTGTTTAAAATCAATGGCTAAGGATCCACATGCTAGTAAGCAAACTTTGCGTCAGCCGTAAGCCAATCCATTAAGTCCTACTGAGTAATTAGTATTCAGGGTTTGCCCCCACCTTTTGAGAACAGGTACCGGCGACATCTGGACAAGTGCTTGGAGGAGGGTAGTACCGGTGGGCTCGGTGCTGCTCGCCTCGATCATCGTTGCATGAAGTCTACTAAAGTATTTTGTTTCCGCGGTGAGATGTCTTTGAATTCGATTCCGCTATCTGATTCAAACCTGGCTATTGTATGGCATTATGTTGAAACATATATCTTATTTCGAACTGGTTTGTAAAATAAGTTTATATATGCTATATTCAACTGTCTGAGATGATGTATCTGTTGTGGCTCCATTGTGGGCTGGATGTGTATGATGTCGGTTCCTCTGGGAAAAGGTAATATCGGGAGCCGAACGACTCTCGACGGACGACCGGGTTTAGTTCGGTCTAATCGCACTGCAAGCCAGAGGTGGCAGGTGTGCTTAGCCCGGATTAAATCGGCGGTTCTGCCACAGCGGGTGGGTTGGCCGCCACGCGGGCCGCCGCCCCCGGCTGGGCTTCGCCCAGCGGGCGCGTGGCCGCGGGCTGGCCAGCCGGCCTCGCGGGGATTTTCCCCCTTTCTTTTTTTTACTTTTACCCTTTTCATTTTTAACCCTGGATTTTGATCTTTTTCGATAGGGTTCCAAATACAAAAGTGAAAGGGCTCAATTTAAACTACCCTTTCACATTTTTGCCCCTGGAAAACTACAAATTTTTGAAAAGTCCTCAAATTTAAATTTGAATCAATTTTTTAAAAGAAAATTAAGGTAGTATGCAATGCACTTAGGTTGTCTTAAATACGGAGTATTACACATATATATTCACTCTATTGCTATACTTTGTTTCCACCATCGCAATATTTTTAAGTGGAATGCACACACTACCTTTGGTCAACAATAGTTTACGTTAGGACAAAAGGAAATGAACTAGTTCTTGTTAATTTTGTTTGCCCTAATGTTGACCGGCGGGAGTACATGATATGATAACCTGACTTGTACTTGGAAAAATAGTTTAGCAATGTACTTGTAAAAAGATTATAACAATTATTACATAGAAGTTTTCAGTGGGTGAAAATTTGCAAAACTCGGCATTGTCTAACCAGAACCTAGTAGATGCACGCTTTCAAAAGAACTTGGTTCCGATCCAATAAAAGTTTGCTCTTGTGCCAAGTGTAAAGGACACACCTGATCTTGCATTGTATTGTTATAAAAACGGTTAGGTAAAATCAACGGTACGTTACTTAACAGCATCCTTGGGATTATATTATAGAACTAAAACTAACGGTTAGGTAAATTCTACTTCACAAAACAGATGGTGTTCCTAACGAGGATAGCTAGCGTACACTGAAAAACTCAGATATCTAATGTACTTAAAAGTAGAATGATTTTTCTTTACATGTATATGTTGCTTTAATTAAGGATATATGTAATCTGCGTGTCCTTAACATATTCTAAACAAATTGCATATTACCTTAGCTTTATACTTCCTCAATCTGCTTTAAGGGGGGAAATTTTACGTGAATACATGACTCTATTAAACTATAGCTAGAAGTTTCTAAACAACTTAAACTTTGCATATCTGCAATGCATCCATAGATGTACCATGATGTGAAATTCGGGATTCAAACACAAACTAGAAAAAAAATCATACGAAAATAATAAAACTTCATGCGCAAGTGCAGTAAAAGACACAATGGGAACTAAAAGATTTATGCCCATGAACTTTATTATTTCTATTTGAATTTTTATATAATGGCTATGAATTCTAGGGCCTGTTTTGGAACAAAGTATTTTTATGGTTTCGAAGACAATAGTATTTGAGAATACCATGATATTTAGACCAAAAAATATTTGGCAACTCTATGTATTTAAAACCATGGTATTGCCAAAACTATGGTGTTTTTGAGTAGTGTAAACTCCACTCCATATCAAAGTTTTTCATTCAAGTGAGCAAGAGATTAGTAAAACCATGGTATGGCTATGGAACCAAATACTTTCTAGAATACTATAGTTTTGATAGGGAGGAGAAATAATATGGTTATGTCATGATCAATATAAAACTATGGTATTTTAAAACCATGGTATCGAAAACTTTGCTTCCAAACATGCCTCTAACCTTTATCGTTGATGTACATATTAATTCTGTTTGAATTTTTATACAATGAGTCTGAATTCTTATGTTAGACCCGTATAAGAGTTTGCTTATTTATATCGTGGATGTAGATACTTTTTAATAATTGGAGGCGGCTAGCCTTTTTTGGAAAAAGGGTCAATTACCACGTTTCTGTTTTTGGTAATTCCACATTCGCTACTTTTGCCTGCAAAAACAGGTCGACGATGCTAGATCTCCACAAACAGAGGAGCAGAGAAGGAAAAATGCACACACAGATCAAACTGAAATCATGAATAGGCAAATATTGCAGGAATCACTGGGCAATATAGTGATATCCAATAGGCAATATAGCATCATTAGGCAAAACACAAAAAATGTTGTTTTGCCTAAGAAAAACAGTATTTTGCCTAATGAAAACAAAAAATTTACCTAACTAAACCTGCAAATTTGCCTAACGAAACCTGTAAATTTGCCTAATGAACAATAGCGAGGGGAGATGGCTCGTCGCAGGCGAGCGGATCCGCGCCCGTCGGTGGAGGCTCCGGGAGGGCTCCATGGTGGAGCTCGCGGAGGTTAGGGATTGCGGACCGGCAAGAGGGAAGAGGAAGCGGAAGAGGCCGCCGGCGCGCTGCTTCTCCGCCGGATCCCGTCACGTCCCTGCCAAATCCGGCCGCTGCAGCGCGCCCTCCCCGTGAGTCGCCTCCCCGGGGAAGAAGGAACACGGCGGTGATGCCCATGAGGAGCCGATGGCGGTGGGTTGCTCCAGCTCTAGATCCTCGGCTCACGCGTGGGGGGAGGGACCATGACCACGAGGCCGCTGGCGAGTTGTTGCGGATGAGGTGGCCGCCACGGGCTACCTCCCCACCGGATCCAGCCATCGTGGGCTGCCTCCCCGCCGGATCCAGGTGCCTGGAGCCGATCCACCACGATTGGAGGTGGCAGCGGCGTCGCCAGCTTGAGGAAGGAGGAGACCACGACGGCACGCACGGGAGGCAAGGGCCGGCAACCCGAGCTAGAGGAAGAGGATGTGAGGCCGGCAGTGCGCACAGTAGGCGGCGCCGGTGGCTCCATGCTGCGACGGGTGGAGGCAGCACCGGCGGGAGAGAAAGGCAGGAGGCGGACTGCTGCTGAGAAGGTGGTGGCTCGGATTGCGGGTGGGATGGAGAAAATGTGAGCGAGTGGTAGTGAGGAGGAGAGACAGGATAAGGCAGCCGGCGTTTGTGAAGGTTGTGCGTACAGGGGACAACCGCACGTACGGACGGAAAGTAGTCTTTGCCTTAATAATTTGATGAAAAATAGGAAAATCTTGTTTTCTACTCCATTTAAGGACGGACTGAGTATCAAACTATCAATACATGTGAGTTGGTGCTACTTGCGTCAAACCTACAAATGGAAAGATATGCCATATGTATGTGGGGCCGGTCGGTCAAGCCCATTATGTGGCGGTCGTGCACTCACCAAACGTCTATAATATTCCGTCTTATGAAACCATAGTTAACTTCTGCAATTCTTTATTTTGCAAAGATGGCAACAACCTGGCCTAATTAGATGCCAATATGACATCAGCCGTGCTTTCTCAGGGGAGCTTTTTCACTTTGATCGAGAAATATAGTTATCTCAAATTCGTTTTACGGAAGGGAAGAATCGCTTTCTTGCACAGGCCTCTCTACCCTAGAATATAGCTAGCTTTAATTCATATTCTTGTTTCTAGTGTTGAGCTTGCTAAAGTTCATAGAAAATGAACCTAATTCCATTGTATATCACTCAAATGATTTCAGGCAACGTCCATTTATGGACACGGATATTTTTTTTACCGTTTTCTATGGGAAGCAAATATGGCATAATTAACTCTTTGTCATCTTGTTTATATTCCTATTTTTGATAATAAGCTTGTTGAAATCTTACTATTACTGATGGGGGTTCCTTTTAAGGCCTCCATGTTAATCCTTATTAGAACCAATGGAAAAAAAAATTCTAAAAATTTTGATAAAAATCAGAAACATCCATCCAGCCATCATGTAAATCTATATTTTCTAAAAAATGATCCACCATGTCATTATGAAAGATGAAATAAAATAACCCCCTAAATTTGTATAAAAATTATCCATCATGCCATTATGAAATACAAATTAAAATAACCGCCTAAATTTGTATAAAAATTACCCACTATGCCATTATAAAATATTAAATAAAATAACCCCCCCTAAACTTGTATAAAAATTACCCACCATGCCATTATAAAATACAAATTAAAATAACCCCCTAAATCTGCCTAAAAATCTAGGTCATATGTTTCAAACAATCGCACTAAGAAGGTGCAAAACATCGTAGATCTTCAGTCTCGACATCGAAAAGGCTGAACCGAATGGGGTCTAACTTCATGAGTCCATGCATATATGCGAACCCATATGTTTCTTGTAAGTTGCAGTGGTGCTCGTTGCATAACCACACTAAAGGGCCCATTTGGATGGTGGGAAATACCATTTTATTAAAAGATCATAGTTATCTTTCACTAATTTCCATTAATGCATAATTGGCAATAATATATGTTGCCAACTGTAGGAGTGTATTTTTACACGGGTTATCTGCGTAATTGGCAATAATTAATTAACATTCATCTTGCTACACACACAATTGATTTCCTACATTAGAGGCAAATTACCTTAACAGCTAGCGACTGCTTGAACGACAGGAGGATTCGAGAACAAGAGAGAAGCCTCCAAAGCAGGCCGAATCCGGCCGTTAATTGTTGTCTCCAGCACTACGAGATTCTCAAATTATTTAAGATAGCACAAGGCCAGTGCATGAACAGATGCTGAAGGAATAAAGATTAGCGTCTGTTTCTTTCCATGCATGCATGAAAACCTCACAAGGCCAAATCAAAGCCAAGGCTGTCCATATATGGGCATGGGACCCGCAGATGTGATCCAATATATCCAACGGCCCAGATTTTCTCATGATCTCTATATAAAGCACACCAACACTTGGACCATCCCTGTGCTCACAACTTACACTGCCACAAGTCTATAACACGATGATGCTCAGTAGTCTTGTTTTCTTTCATTGCACTTGCATGATATTCATAAGGACATATAGTGTAGTGCTTATTAGTATTTAGCTATTCATAGCTTTATTTTGCCTATATATGTTTAACAATAATCAAGGAAGACGAGTCTATCATGCATGCCGCGCGATGAAGAGACGATGGTGACGAAGATGGCGAAGAAGGCCGAAGAGCTCCCTTCGATCCAATCCAGGAGGGGAAGTGGTCGGATGCAGCTGCCGGTTCATGGATACCTCTCTGGTGCAGCAAAGGATCGATGCTCACCTGCACTTGCATGGGTGTGCATGACCCGGGAGATGAACCCACCAGCATCTTTCCCTCGTGCTTGGATTGAAGGGAGCTCCTCTCTCTCTCTCTCTCCCTCTCCATTCCATCCATGATGATACATGTTTGTTTTGTTTTTATTATATCTGATGCCGATAATTTCTCGTATGTTCTTTTTCATCTTTTTCAGATTTACAGATGCCAACTGCATGCCGGAAAGTTACTCTACCATGGATAAAAGGATCGGAGTCACGCATGAACTAGTACCTAGCTACGTATCAGGACAAGCTTGATGTACAGTTTTGTCTTTATTTTGTTTCAAAAAACAACTACTGTTTCTTTTCTGTTCGTCATCTTTCCAGCCTGTAAAATAGACGAATCAATCATGGATCTGTGCATAGTAGGTGTAGGTAGCCAGTTAGGAGATAGTTTGTTCTCATTCTAGATATATAATTTTTTTTGCAACTTCTATTTGGGCATTTTTTTGCTACCACTTTCTTTTACATTTTTGTTAAAACCTTATGATCGAAGGCAACCAGAGAGAGGTGCGAATAGTTGCGGAAACTAAAGAACTTGAATTAAAATTTCTTAAACCAATCACAACATGAAAACAACTTTAACTCACCTGGCCGATGTTTAGATCGAGCTATAAGTCAAGAATACTAATCTGACAGATTTTATAGAAATCTTCCACTATGCCCTATAAGATTTTGATCGAATCAATTCGCACAGCAAACACAATCACCAATCCAAAACTAGCGAGAACGAAGAACAAATGGAATATATAACACAGAATGCTTATTACTCGTTAGTCCTTGAAGATTGATCTTTGTTACATGGAATGTTTACAAGATGCATCTGAATGAATAATAGTGATCCATTTTTTTTTCACCTCATGGGTTGAGCCCTACATAGAAAGCAAGTCTAAAACCTTAGTCCCTCTCAAAAGGTCACACCCCAAAAGACACCCGAAAATTATATTTTGGTTTATTCCCATTATGAACCATATATGAAATAACCCTAAATTTATGTTCAAATTACATATTTTGATATAGTCCCTCTCAAAAGGCCACTCCCCAAAAGGCACCCGAAAAATCTATTTTAGTTTATTCCCATTATGAACCATATATGCAATAACCCTAAATTTATGTGTAAATTAAATTAAATGTTTTGATGTTTTAAAAGATAATATAGAACAAATTCTTAAGTTTAAATCTAAATTAGTCACACTTGCTATTATGAACTACTTAAATTTATATATAAATTGCCCACAACTGATATTGTTAAATAATATAAGTGAAATAAAGGAACCTACATCTAAACTATCTACACATATATGCTATTATGAAAAAAAATTAATCAAAATATATCGATATATTTCTAAATTACCAACTTCTATTATATTATTAAATTTATCTATGCCAACTTATAATAAGTATGTCTCCCCAAGGACTCTTCGCATGGATGAGTATATTATGAATTGAACTATTGAAGTACAGTACTGTAAGTGAATGATGGATACGTAGTTCATTGGACCATCTGTTTGTCCTTTCAAAATTCAAATGATACGCTACGTTTGGGCGTGAATATGTGATGTACCAATGCATCAACCCAGTGCAAAGCACGGGGTAGTATATTTAACGGAGACCCACAATTAACAAAAAAATTTAGTATTATTTAATATCTCTCATTTGAATATATATTATATATACACACATAATTTTTTATCTTATCTACCTATACAACATCTAGCTAGTTAACATTTATATTTTATAAAGACATTGTGGTTATTTCTATGTCGATTTAGGGGGGACTGTATTAAATTTCTTGCACAATAGCACAATATGCAAGCAATTTATATGCAAATTTAGGGTTGCATAAATTGATATTTTATAATGGTATGATGTGTAATATATATGTAAATTTAGGAATTATTTCAATTGATCTTTCAAGATGGCATGATGGGTAATTTTTATGTAAATTTAGACTGTTGCTTTAATAAATGTTTCATAATGGCATGTTAGGTAATTTATATGCAAATTTATGGATTACTTTAATTGATCTTTCATAATGACATGCTGGGCAATTTACATGCAAATTTATGGGATTAATTTAATTTATATTTTATAATGGCATGGTGAGTAATTTATATGCACATTTAAAGGTTACTTTAAATTATATTTTATTATGCCATTATGGTAATTTATATGCAAATTTAGAGTGCTATCTGTGAAATTAAACTGTTTCCTATTAAATTTCTGCACGATTTCTATGAAATTTTTGTGTTCCAAACATGGACCTTGTATTTTATGTTCTAGCCCTAGGCAAAAAAAAAAAGGAAAAAAAAAAGAAATCTTGCCAAGCAGTAGAGCATGCTGACAACGGGACAAGCTACAGCACCACACGTTGCCTTGCTCACGGTCCTCTGCACGATCGAGCACATCACGAACACACACTCACACACATCTCACACCCCCCCCCCCTCCGTCCATCGCTCAATCAACCGTCAGTGTAGACGTGTCGTGCTGCTCATTCGTATACATCGGACAAGGCTAGCAGTACATAGCGATCGCCCAGCGGACCAGCCCAAGCTCCGCGGAGAGTAGGCCGTGGTGGCTTCCGTCCAGTGCCGCACTGAACCGGCAGTAGGGAAGGTCACTGCCATTTCCAGAACCGCGACAAACGAAATCCATAAACGTACGCATCAACCAAGAAACGAATGCAATGGCAGCCAACCGGCGATCCAGCGAGCTCAGTTACATGCTGCTGGAGCTCACGTCCGTCTCGATCTCCTCGTCGTGGAACAAGTTCTTGGACACCGTTCCGAGCGCGGCGGCCCTCGCCGCCTCCCCACCATCGGACTCCGGTGGCGACTCCGACACGCTGTCCTGCCTCTTGGCGGTCATCGGCGTCTCAAAGATGACGTCGGCGAACGCCGCTCGCCGCTTCTTCCGCTTCGAGACCGACCTGGATCGCGGCGCCACCAGGGACGGCTCTTTTCCCGGGTGCTTGAGCGCCCAGACGCGGCGCAGGTCGGGGACCCAGCTGGTGAAGGAGGAGAGCCGCCTCTGACGGTCCCGCCGCTCCTGGGCTCTCATCGCCAGCTCGTCATGCCGGTCCTCGTCGCGTTGCCGGCTGCTCCTGGCGTCCCGCTGCAGCAGGTGGAGCGCCGAGGCGCTCGTGCTGGCGGAGGCCCGGTGGCTACGGCCCCTGTCGACTCTGCCGTCATCCTGGTTGCTGCTGCTGGGCAGAGAATCAGAGTAGTCGACCTCATCGTCTTCGTCGAATAGATCAAACTCCATCTCCGTGTAGATCTTCTTGATCACATCCTCCATGGAGCTGATGTACCTGAAAAGCATTGAATAGTTCGGGTATATTACTTTACTCTGACAATAGAGAGCACATTATCAAGGTACATGTAACAGTCTGAACTGCAAATATATGTTCGGTCTGAATACATTTATTGTTTTGTTTCCAACGCCAATATTCAGCTAGTAATTCTGTAAATATTTCCACGAAAACAAACTCAGCAGAAAGCTTAAATAGAATTTTAAAAATGCCATTAGGATGTCTATGATAATGCAGACCAGCAGCTCATATTTATCAAAATTTACTAACAGTATATTTCAATTTTACTGAAATGCTGGAATGACACTTCCTAAATCAGGTTAACAAAGAACACAATCTTGATGTGTCAGCACTACTGTGCAGAAATGCTCCTTAAAGATAAAAAACCATAAGGACCAATTATGTGTGATGCCGCTATCTCCTACACATTTTTTGCATGTACTAGGGCGCAGGTTAAGTTAGAACTTCTTAAGTAGTCAGCAAAAGTGTAAGACACGTATATGGACTCAAGCAGTCCCGATCAATACAATCAGTTATAAACCTTACATAACAGAGATATAGCATATGGTACAGGCTGGCCCTGTAAGCCTGCGATAAGCTTTTTCTTATCTCGCCAGACCAATGTGTAGTATGAAGATATGTACCCCAGGTTAGGACTCCATCAAATTTTTATTTGCATCTGTGGCTACCCAAATACTTGCAGCTGCAGAAGACAAAACCGCAGATACTATTTTGCTTTAAGGCATACAACTTGCTCCTGGCAAAGAAAACAGCACGGAGCATGAATTTGTGCTACATAAGTGTGCAATCCTTGTGGCTGATACTAGACTTTTAATAGTTTTATTTGAAACAAATGCCAGATTTGCACAGCAACATGAAGTCGCCTATCCTGGCACAGGTAACAAGCTTAGGCTCCGTTGTATTCTACACCATTACAGTTAAATGAACTTCAACACTAACATTCCCAAAGATAGTCTCTAGTAAGCAACATTGAGATGAACTGGAAGTATAGAAATTAGGTCATACCTAGACTTTATGGTCTTTTCGGCATACTCAAGAATACTGTCAGACTGAAACGAATCCCCCTGGAGATTAATATCAATAAACTGTAAAAACGAGCAGATCTCTTTTATCATTTTCTGCTTTGAACCTTCCTCTATAGCAGATCCAAGTTCAGATTTGATTATTTCCATTCTTAGCAAAATCTGCAATTCATGTCTGGCACAGGCTTATTAAGGTGTACAAAACCACAAAAACTAATGCATTAGCAGCACAGAAGGCAGATGATATATCATGCAAAATAATTGCAGAGGCGGAAGGAAAAGAATGAGAACTAGAAAAGGATACTCTCGAATTTTGTAACATGTACTGTATTTTGCGGTTTGCTCTGATGCAGCAGATGCCGAATCACTTTCTTTGTACTTCGACACCAGTTCTTTGGGCTTCCTCAACAGAATATTGGAAAGTTCACAGGCAAGTTTTGCACCAGAAGCATCTTCTGCTTCATTGTTTTCAAAGTACCTCACTGCAATCTTTCCATGCTTAACCAACATCGCATGGACAGACAAGTCAACCAAACGTTCAGCTAAGTTCCGCGGATCAGCATCTTCAGAACAAACACCTTGCTCAATCTTATGAGGGACACTCCCCAGAAATGCCTCTAAATCTTCCATAGAAGAGAACATCGAACTCTGTTCACCCACTGGCCTGTCAACTTTACTGCAATCTGATTCGTCCACTAGTGTGTCTGCTTTACTGCAATCTGCCTTGTGCACCGGTGTGTCCGCTTTGTTGCAATCTGCTTCATCCACGGAGAAATTGACAAGGCCAGCTGAAGCATCTTCTTCTGAAAACAGAGTCCTTGCTTCTGATTCATCCTTTGAGGGAATACACTTCTCCCCTTCTGTATCTATGCTCGATAGAGTACTAAGACACGTCTGTTTCACTTGTTTCATCCAACATTTCAAGAACCGCAACTTTTTTGATGTGGCGCCATACCTGGTGAAGTATAGATCTTCCAAGTCCACCACCGGCATGCTTCCATCAGCGTGTTTGAGGAGCATGTCACGGAATGTGCTCCAGGTGGTCGCCTCAAGTAGCTTACTGACCAGCCTGCTTCTCTTCTTCTTCTTCTGCACACTCTGCGCTTTTGCCTCATCGGATGTGCAGCAACCTGGCATCTCAGAGCCTGTTGCAGACACCTGGCCTAAACCAGCAGTTCCATTTTTCTCAAAATGAAGTAACGCACAGTCCGTTGAGAAAGGCATGAGAACTCCATCTTCAGAGTTCCCATCTCCATCAGAAACTGAGACTACTGCACAATAGTTCCTTCTACTAAGGAACACCAGAATTAGCTGCCAAATTGGCTTGGCACCCCCTGATCGACCATTCCCATCACCGAGGACCGATTCAAGAATCCCGCGAGGATAATACTCCTTATCTACAGCATCTTTGCCGTCGCCCTTGCTCCCCTCCCGCAGGCACCCTCGCACCATGGCTACATCACCATCCCCACCCATCGGCTGCTTCCAATTCCCCACCTCACACACCGACTTGACATGTATCCTGGACACCCCCTTGCCGCTGCCCTGCAGCCTTGCGGAGCCAACCACCTCGACGTCACAGCCCTTGCAGAGCAGTGGCTTCCCCTCCACATCGGCGATCTCCAGTACCACCTCCCCACGCCGCCCACCTTCCCCAGCTCTAATTCCAAAACTTCCCCACACGAGCGTCGGCGGCGCGACGGCCGACCCCAGCGCGACCGCCTCAGCGGTAGTGAACCACCAACCCAACTCGGTGACCGCCCCTCGGATCCCCGCAGCGACGGAATTGACGGCGACCCAGCACACCTGTAGGCCCCTACCCGATAGGCGGTCCCTCACTGGGCCGAAAACCTTGCGGAATTTGTCGACGAAGCTGACGCCGTCCCCGAATTCGTCGAATTCGGCGGCGGCCGTGAGCAGGACCACCAAATTGGGCGGCGGACCGAAGCCGCGGCGGGGCTCGTGGTCCCAGGAGTAGTCGTGCTCGAGCTGGAGGAGCGACTTGGCGATGGAGGAGGAGGCGGGGACGCGCGGGTGCGCGGGGGCCCGGAGCGCCAGGCGGCGGAGCGGGGCTAGGGCGGCGAGGGTGGCCGGGGGGAGGTCGAAGGAGAGCGGGGTGGGGGCTGCCGGGAGAGGCCTGGGGAGGAGGGAGGAGGAGAGGATGGGGGAGAGGGAGGAGAAGAAGAGGCGCGCGGCGGAGAGGGACGCCGGGGACGGGGATGCGGCGAGGAGGGAGGTGGCGGCGGGCAGGACGGCGGCGAGGTAGGAGGAGGAGGCGGCGGCGGCGGCGGCGGGGGCGCTTGGGCTTGGGGAGGGTAGGAGGGGGTCGAGGTCGAGGAGCACGACGACGCGGCGAGGCTCGCCGGCGCCGGACGTCATGGGTGGCACTGGTTGCCGGCGGCGGAGGGGAGGTGAACCTGAGTCGTTCAGTGCAGATCTGTGTGCGGGTTTGGTTTTTTATTTTTATTTTTCTGGCCGAGGAGGAGGAGAGGATTTCCAAAGTTTTGGCGGGAAGGTTGAAGGAGCCGGCGGAGAAGGGCGCGCGGCCCAGGGGCAGGCTCTCTGCCGGTGGGGACGATCATGTGATGATGTGAATGCTTGGTTAGCCGGTTTGCGTTGCGTTTTACTTTAACCGCGGTTCCATAAATATTATTTATGTTTCCGTGTCTATAGTGTTATTCACGTTTTATGTGATGTGATGTGATGCTCTGGTGGCATTAGCTATATATATGGTACCACTGCCACCTAGTGCTTGTATACTTTCAGCCTCCACCTAAGCACACATTTTCACTTATTCGCCTGTATAGTGTCACGTGGCTTTATCGCAAATTTTCTTCTTGTACTAATTGCCTTTAGCGGCACGTGACGTTTCAAGCCTTTTGTTCTTCGATCTGGAAGTGGTTGAGGATCTGGACTCTGAATGCTCCACTATGCACAGTGAAAAACTGTTGGGACCATTTTTAGGCGCATCATTATTTTGACGTGAATTCAGGACGGTCCGGGAAAAAGAAAACGGTCAACAACGTCTCAGTGATCTAGGCACTGCTGTTTATCGAATCGTTAACATGCCTCAAGACACTTCTACGAAGTACGGTAGTTGGCTAGTTTAGACTGGGAGTTCTGTGATTTCTAGTTGCTTTGACGGCACCCGATTAGGATACTCGACAACATGGCAATGGCAAATAAGTGGCGAGATCATTGCAAAGGGAAAACACAATGCTTATTATCAGAGCTGGCATCACTACACATCTGGATGCCTTATTTATGAGAAGATCGTCCCACTTCACAAGTATAAACACAACACATTTTGTTTGCTTCGGTGCAGGATTGGAAGGTCTGGAATCAGATGACAACGCCTCTATATGACAAATAATAATAATAACAATCGAGATCCAACTAAATCACTATTGAGCTCCCAAGGCATTCTCCTGGACATCATCAGGGTACCCCAAAGAGTACTGCGCTGCGTTCTGCTTTCAAGAATCGGTTACGCAGCTACCTGCCCGAAAAGGCTTTGACGGATCTGTAATCGTTACATGTGCCAAAGGAAGGTTGTCATCAGACTTTAGAACAATAATTGAACAGCTTCACTTTTGAAACCAAATTGTCAACAGGAAACAAGAAAAAAAAAGTGTGGCTTACCTCCGGCAGCTTCTTCCTAAACACCACTTCTAATCTAGCATCCAGTGTATTTTCGCATACAATCTTTCCATCTCGGGAAGCTAGCACAACTCCGCCAGAGCTACATTGAAAGGTACAACAGTGAGTACTGAGACGCACAAACTTAACATTCATTAAACATGATTAGATTATATATTTAGATAATAAACATAACAGATCCTGTATATTTATTCCAGCCTCCATAGAAGGAACTACTCAGATATGATTTGCATATTGCAGTGATTCTATTAAAGAAAATTTCATAGGCAATACTGGGAGATTACTGTGAGAAGCATCGAAGCCACCATACATCAGGTTATGCAATGCTCTTTAGGAATTTATTGTGACAGAAAATTCTGATAGTAGCATAAAACCAAAATTTCAGTAAAATACAACGTAGAGTATGAACAGTTGGCAGTAGATCTTGGTTCATATATAAAACACTAAAGATTGCAAGCCTCACCAGGAGGGACCAAGTGCCTGATAATGACTTGGAGCAGATGGCAGAAAGACATGACGGTCTACCACTATCTCAGGAAGATATACATTTGCCTTTTCTGCATACTCATTCCTTGCTGACTCCAAAACGGAATCAACAAGCTCAAGATCTTCCTTCCTGCAGCGGAGAAGCACAGCTGGTTCTTTCAGACGCAGCAAACTCTGTTGAGATAAAATTTCATGTTAGCTTATGCTCAAATTACTAGAATGGATGCAACGGAACTGTGGAGGCAATGGATGAAAGTTAGGGATCGCTGGGTAGTTGATGTATGGTGTGCAAAGCTAGTGGTGGCAATGTAATCCTTTTGCTGATCTTGTAACCTTTATTTTGTAAAACTCATGATGTGGGCCATTAAGGGCCGATAAAGACCAATGAAATTCAGGTGGGGGACCCTCCCCCCCCCCCCCCCGGTGACAGTCAAAAAAAAAAATTACTAGAATGGAAATAACAGTTAGTGCAATGGCATTCTGCTCACGCACATTGGATAGATATATCAAATGGAGAATCAAGTGTCAACCACTGTAATTAGCAAGCCTAATAAAAGGTTGCACCAAGAGCATGGTTTTACAAAAATGATCAAATATTACCCATGAATCAGGCATGTTATTTTCTGGGCAAGAAACACAAACAGCTTAAAGGATTTTCATAAAACTGAATCCATTAATGTCATCTGAATTTTTTGCCAAAAAATAGCCAATTTAACCATATTCAGCTTGGCAGTTTGATTGGCATTATCTATACCAATGAGAACCCTAACAGACTACCAGCCCATAGCAATCAGGAAATGCTCTTTATACAGTAGCCGCACCCAAGTTCATGATTCATATTCACAAAGAAGAATGCAAATTACGTCCTGCTCTGCTAACCTGAACAATAAGTATCCTAAGAAGTTTCTTGTAAGCATGGTGATCCCGGCTTATGTACAGTAGTTCTTTCCTAGCTGACTCCATCATATTTGTTACCAAGTCATCCTGAGCTTGAAGAACCTTAATACGGGAAGCATTGAGCTGCATTGAGTACTCACTGCATAGAATATTAAGATACAATAAGACCATAACGACATGTACTAGCAAATAGTCATGTCCTATACAAACCGTGAAATAGGTACAATAGAAAAAAAGGACAGATGAGAGTAAGAACTGTCAATTACATTTTCTTCTTGATATCAACTTGCTTCTCTTTCCGATCGTACTCCTGCCTGATCTTCTTCTTTTCAGCTTCCACCAGTTGCAATTTTTCAATTTGGAATTCCTGAGTAGTTAAGTTCGCATTAGTTCATCCACTTAAAAAGTTGCAGAGATTTCATCAGATTTAAAAGCACATTGCATCAAATAATGACATCACTCAGTTCATGGTTTCCTGTGATGAAAGCACCACGGTTGCCGCATAGCAATGGGGAAGGAATCTAATATCAGTGAAGACATTAATTCTCTCGTTTTTTTCATATATATAGCGGGCAGCTGCTGGTTCGTTTCAAAAAAAAAAAAAAAAAAAGGAACAAGCATACAGGTTGAACTAATTTATTCACTAAATTTGAATTGCATGGCAGCACTAAAAATCTTTTAAACAGAGTTCTTCTAATGCAGGACAAGCATTGTGTTCCGTTCAGCAATCAGCAGTGTCACTGGAAAATATTTACTTAGCAATTAGCATAAGCGCCTCGTACTAGAGAACCGGCAGCAAACGCGATGTCGCAGACGGCGACAAACGCGACAGCACAGGCTCGAGTCGAATCGAACCGCTAACTGCCGTAATCCAAACGGCAGCTCGAAAGCCCCGAATCCCAACTTGACCTGCACAGACCTCGCCACTGCCCGATCCGGCGATCCCCGCCCAACTCACTCAATCTTGCACCAGCCCACCACCACTACCCCGCATTGCGCGATCCTAAGGCGCCGCAGCAGATCCGAACCCCCGCGAATCCGGATCCCGCCGCGCGGTTACGAGATCCGGACCTAGAAAACTCCGTCAGAAGAGAACGCGGGCAGGGGGTACGTACCTCGGCGGCGGCGGCCTCGATCTCCATGGCCTTCTCGACGGCCTCCTGGCGGATGAAGTCCGTCATCTGCTTGAGCTGCCGCGACACGTCCATGTCGTCCATCTCCGGTGATCGCTGGGTCGGCGGTGGAGCTCAGCAGTTGATCTCTGATGCGATGCGGCGGGTGGCGCGGCGTGGCGTCGTGCCGATTCGTTTTGATCTGACGCGGCCGTCGCGGACTCGTTTTGTTTTTTGTATACACGTTGCTCAGAATTTTTTTTCCTTTTTCTTTTCTTCGGTATATCCGCTTCGTATTCTCCCAAACGCATAGAAACGAACTTTAACGGGCTGGGCCTCTCCAACAGTTTGGGCCCAAACAAACAGGTTTTCCATGTCTTTCTTCGTTGTCCAAGAAAGAAAAATACTCATCGCCCTGACTTCATGAGCACTTGTTAGCTCAAACATGAACCTGAAAGCTTACTATTACTTTGTAGTATGGGAAATATCTGCCGCATGCAGATTATCAGATATACAAAACGATACAGGCAACTAACTGATGGTTCATGATTTGTGTTTATGCAATCTGACCATACACAAAGAGCTCAAAGATCGATGGATTCACATGCATACACCTATGTACATGTACATGCACGAGAGAAAATCCTGAGCAAGCAGGCACCCAGGAACATCATCAGACGTTGTTGCCGCTCGAAACTCATGGACGCAGAGGCAGAGCAGCCCAGCTGCTGCTAGCGGGCGATGGCGGCTTCAGAAGTAGGGGATCCTCATGGTCGGGTACGTGCAGGACTCGTGGCAGAGGGCGTCGAGCTTCCACCCAGGCAGAGGGACGCCGTCCTCCGCCGCGCGCCTCATCTCTTTGCTGCCGCTGCCGCTGCGGTGGCCGGCGTCCGCCGAGGACGGCGTGCCTGGGCTGCTGGGCTCCTTCCCAGCCGCCTTCGCCTGCAGGTCCACGGAGCCACCGCTCGCCGCCGGAGCGACGGCCACCTCCGGCATCCTGCTCTTCGCCTCCATATCTGTGGATCTCGTTGCCCTGGAGAGCCTCAGCAGAGGCAAGTAGTGAGTCTACTGTTCTAGCTGAGGCTGAGCTGATGTGATATCTCTTCACAGTAACTTGATTTAGCGGGGCTTTGCTGCTGTTTATATTATTACTTGTGCAGAGGAGCGGATAAGATCAAAGTGGGTGGACGGACAACTGGACATTTCTTTCGTGGAGTTAGCGCTTGATAGTGACGCCTGCAGATTATCTTCTCTTTTTTTTTTTTCTCTCTCTCCTATTATCCTTTTGTTGTGTCTGGTCTACAACAATGCGTTATCCTCTTTCGGAGGCAAGCCTGTAGAATCGCCCCGGTTGCCAGCAATGTGCTCATGTGCACCACTGGTACCAGGTAAAACAAATCAAGACAGCAACACTCTAAAAAGATCAAGCACATCAAGATCATGCGCGCGATCACTCAGACTCAGGAGTCAGCAATGGAATCGGTCACCCAGAATCTGAAGAAGAAAAATGGATGCCGGCGGATGCTAACATACTTTCACCAATTCAGCTCCATGCATGATCTCCATGCCCTAGGCTCTCCTGTTAATAAAAACAGGCACTTGACCCCTTCAAGTTGAAGACTAGTACTGTGTATGAGCAACGATCAGTTCCTCCTTGCCATCAATCTATAATAGATCCTAGAATCTATCCGAAGCAGAGACTGAACTGCAAACGACCTACATGGCTACATACATGAGCACTTGTACAACAACAGGCACACTACCAGACCTGGAACTGGAAACTATCACAAGCCGAACAGGTTGTCGTTGGTGCCAAAGATGGATCCACCAAACTGCCTCGTGTTCAAGTCCCCACCGTCCAAGGCCGACGGGAACCTGTCGAGCCACTGGGTGAGGATCGGGCCGTCGGAGTCCTCCACCCACGGCGACGTCATGTCCACGCCTTCCAGCGCGATTGGATCCCCATCTGACTTCTTCCTCGTCTTCCGTTCAGAGTGCAGCGTGAGGTTGTAGTGCACGTAGGCTTGGTCGGCCAGAGCCTCCTTGTCCAGCTTGTTGCGCTTTTCGTAGTGGTTCTGAAGGATTATACCCCAGTCCCTTTGGAAGGTCAGGGTGCTGCAAACCTGGCTGGTTATTCTCACGGCGGCACGTTGCAGCGATGGTGCTGAATCGCCGTATTGTTCCCACCACATGCCTGAGCACAAAGAGTCGCTAAAATACATTGAGAAAGCAGAAGTGCTTGGGTGCCTAAAGGATGACAAGTTGCCTCTGAAAAAGGCGACATGGAATGGGCCTAAGCCTAATGACCTCAAAGTGTCATGCCATGTGGCCAGTTTAAGAAGTGTAGAACTAAGGCCAAGCAATAACCAACAAAAAAATGTTCAATATAACAGCAAATATTTTGATTGCAGATTAACGACATGACGTATTAATGATGTAAATAGACTGATACCCCAGGACAAGCATACTGGTTTTCTGTTCAAAACAGCAATGTGAATATGGAAAAGCATTTAGACAATCTTAGAACAATGCTATTGCATTTAGAAGAAAAAAATAGAACACTGCAGCCGACATAAGTCATGACTCATACCTGGGGAGGTATTGTTGCGGGCCTCTTTAGCAATATTAGAGCCAAACATCCCTTGTGCCTTGCGGAAAGCATGCAATTGGGAAGTGATGTCTTGCCTTTGGTCAGGAGTTGTAAGCACCTTATCCAGAACATGGTAGAACTCCTCCTTGATGCTAGAGAAAAATTTTACTTCTGGATTATACTGGATGCTTGGGCTCAGAAATGCAGCTGCTGAATGAAGAGGTGAATGCAGCTCCGTCTGCCATTTTTGCTCGACTATGTCAAGGAACGACTTACATTTGCCCTCATCCATTATGTAGTATGTTCTGATAGAGTCTGTCACTTTTGTCATAGACTCATATATATAACCAATGGCAGCTTTGCCTCCTGAAACATCCCTCATGACCCGCAACAAAGGTTCAGAAACAGCAACTATCTCTTCGACTGCTCTCCAAAGCTCATCATCATTGAGTATCTCAACACAAGGTATGGACCTACTTGCATATGAAGAAGATGAAAATTCAGGACTATGGAACATTTGCTTCAGCTTTGACCTGTGCCTCAACAAGGATTTCAGTGTGAGAAAATCTGACACAGACTTTGTAATCCCTGAACAAACAAGCTCTTGCCCTGCCATGCACTTCCTCATGAAATCAAGAACCCACTTAGTATTGTAGACGAAACGTGTTATGGTCTGTGCTTGGCAGATGCATTGGGTCACCCAATCAATCTTGGAAAAGTCATCCAACATCGAGTTAATGCAGAAAGATGCACAAGGGGACCAAAAGATCGTGTTGTAATTCTGCATAATTAGCTTGTCTATACTGCCATAGTTTATATTCTTGTCGACTATTATCTGAACAACATTCTCCGGGCCAACTTCCCGAATCACCTCGTCGAAGAGATCATACAGGCCTCGGTGAGTTTTGAAGTGTGGAGAGGCATCCACTGTCTTGAGGAAGAATGTCCCCATAGGAGACGACACGGAAAAGTTTATTAGGGCTTTCAACTTGTTATCAGTCCATGAATCAGCCAATATACTGCAACCTGTAGTCGCCCAATCCTTTTCGATCTCTTTTGTTCTCTGCGTGATCTCTGACTTGAGCTTGTGCAACCACTTGTCCCTCAAAGCATCTGGTGACGGCCCTCGGAATCCCAGACCACCAAGTGCCTCCATCATTTGCTGGTATGAGCCTGAGTGTGCTATACCATAGTACAGCTTATTCTCAAAAAAGAATTCAGCTATACACCGTTCTGCCTCCAACTCCGAAGCAGCGCGCGATCTGTTTGCAGCACCAGATGTTTTCAGTACCGGAGCGGATGATGGTTCAGGTTCAGCAGCAGCAGGAGAGTTCGCTTGCCCTGGAGAGGCAGATCGAGACGGAACGTCTGGCGGCCTCTTCGTGTGCACCGACAATTCTGCTACACGCTGCCTCTTGAGAAGCTGGAACTCCTTGTACTCTTCCTTCGCCGATATGATCGCCTTCACCTTCTCTGTGACGTCCTCCTTCACCTTGGTGCAGGGGTTAACCCCTTTGCTGGGAATTTGGGAGAGGTGGAATTTGAGCCTGCTGATGCCGCCGTTGAGGACCTTGTTGCAGAACCTGCACCTGACTTTGTTCCCATCCAGCTTGTCGCAGTACTCCCAGCATGGGTCTCTCTCCCGCACTGGATCCGTCGGCAGGCGGTGAACGAGCAGAAAACAGGAACGCAGCACACCTTAGCTTGAGTAATGTAGATGGAGCAGGAGGGAGAGCAGGGAAATTACTTTATGGTTATGGCGTGGCAGCTGGACTTGGATAGAGCTGATATCCTGGAAATGAACAGATGTATCAGGATCAGTCTTATGAAAAGCAAGCATTGCAGTGACGAAAGGTAGCGGAATGTTGAACTCATGAAGTATTGAAGCAAAAAAAAAAAACTGTGTGTGTATGTGTATCCCATATAAATAAGTGACTTGCCAGTTTACTCCCCCTTCGTGATCCACCGACCATGCTTTAAGAAGCTTGTTTCATGCACCAATCAAATTCCAGGGAGGCGATTCTACAGCACTGGAGCATTAGCCAATTTTACTGGAATCGGGCCCGTTGAAGAAACGAGGCTCACGGCCATCTGCTTCTAAACAAACGCGAACATGTCTCTCCGAATCCGCGCCCCCGCCATCCTCCTCCAGACCGCCCGAGCTTCAGCTCCCAACCACGACAAGCACAAAAGTTTAGCCCCAAGCCCCAAGCCATGGGTGATGGATCCACTGGATCACAAGCTGCTGCCCCACCTAATAATTCGCGGGAAGTGATCCGATAGCGAAATAGAGCGAGATCTGGAAGGGCTCGAGCTCTATAAAGAAAACCCGCGCGGGATGAGAGGAGACGACGACGAGGAGGTGATGTTGCTGACCTGAGGCGTCCTCACTGAGGTGCGCTGCTCCCGTCCCGAGCGTTTTTATTTCGGGGAGGGAAGGGGGAGCACCTCTCCTTCTCTTCTTCTTCTTCTTCTCCTCGATTTATCGCCGAGCTTTAGGGGGTGGTGGGCCGCCGCCGCGAGCGGAGTCGTGGGAGGAGAGGAGACACGGGTGCGCCGTCGTGCGCGAGATGCTGCCACGAGACGATGGGTATCCTCGTTTCCTTTGCTTTTCTGTTGTCTCCCTCCGCTTCTGCATCTCAGGGCTCTTCCTCTCGAATCTCGATACGAAAAAATATAATTGGGGGAAGGAGATTTCGTGAGGCGGGCCCTACCAGTGCCACCAACTCGATGGGCCTCGGTGGGCCGGCCAGACAGATAGAACGCTCGGCCCAGAAGCCGAAGAGGGAGGGCAGCGCCCCCTCTGCTCCGCCTCCGCTGCTTCTCCTTCCTGGGTCAGCAGCGATCGTGGGATCGGGAGCACAAGGGGAAGGAAATTTTTTTATTTTTATATTTATTTAAATCGTTTTTTGCAAAAATAAATGGGCGATTGAAAAATTTGCAAATATGGACCTATACCGCCAGACCAATTGGCGGTATATAAAAACCGCCAGCCCAATCGACGGTATTTAAAAACCGCCGGAATACCGGCGTTTTTTAAATACCGCCAGAACAGGTTGGCAGTGCGGCATGCGCAGCGACCGGTGGGCCCGCGGACCAAAAAACGCCAGATTAGGCGGCGGTTTTAAAAACCGCCGGCGGGGACGGCGGTTTTTTAAATACCGCCGGCGGGGACGGCGGTTTTAGGCCCATACACCCGCCGGTCGCCTCTTTCTTTTTTCTTTCTTCCTTCTTCTTCCTCGCCGCTGCCCGCCGCTCGCGCCGCCCGCGCCGCTCGCGCAAGCTCCTGCCGCCGCTCGGTCGCGTCGCGCAGAGTGGAGAGGAGGAGAGGAGGAGAGGGAGAGGGCGCGGAGGGGAGAGGAGGAGAGGGAGAGGGCGCGGAGGGGAGAGGGTGCGGCCGGCGCGCCGCCCAGGAGGGAGAGAGGGAGAGAGAGAGAGGGAGAGTAGAGGAGGCCAAGGTTGCAGGTAAATTTTCTTTGAAACATGTATTTTTTTAGCATTTTAAATATCATTAGTAGTATTCTTTGATATTAGTAGTAGTTTAGATACAATATTAATAGATTAGGTAACAGTAGTAGTATTTTATATAATATTAGCACTAGTTTGAATTACCATTAGCGGATTTAGTCTCGTTTTATGTAATACTCATACTATTTTAGTTGACATTAGCACATTTACCAGTTTTAGATTTAGATAGAATATTCAATCATTATAATATAAGAAAAATTTAGTGTTATATAGAAATGTGGTTACATATGTGCTAAGTACTGTCTTGGTTGTCGCATTTGTGGTCAGGCATGTCACAGAAAACATATTTTCAGATATATTTTGGTGAAGGAGAGATACGTTACGGTCAGTTCGGGGTAGATTTGAGTGGGTTTCGGTCAGTGACAAAAGGGCTGGACAAAGCAATTGAGAGGCCATTTCGTTCAGTGTATAACTGGTTCATGAAGTGTTTTAAGTTGGATTATGATGAATGTCAATTGAGCATCTCAGCAGTAACAACTAGGAGTTCATCTCCTGTTTATTATGAATTAGTCCAAATAGAAAGCACTGCCGTATGGAGGAGGTTTGTTGATGTTAGCTTGCGTCATGGGTTACCTCTGGTTCTTTTTGTGCAAGCATACGAGAAGGTGAATGCTGAACCAGAAAGCTCACGGGGCTGTGATGAGGCCACAACAGTTGAAGAAGTGGTGGAAAATAATGTGAATCAGGTTAACGAGATGGGCGTTGATATAGGTGAGCAAGGTGAAGCAAATGAAACAGTACGGGAACCAAGGGGTGAGGTAGATGAGGGTGAAAAAATTGTAGGTTTGGTTGAACAGATGCAGCGGGAGGATGCCGAGGCCAATGTCCCTGTTGATGAAGATTCAGATAGTGAAGATGAAATATTGAACCAGGTTCTAAGTCAATGGACCAACTTTGATCACTCAGAACTGCTAGTAAATGAAGGTGAAATGGTTCCATGGGAATATAGTGATAATGAAGTATCTGTGGGAGCTATTTACCATAGCAAGATAGAGCTGAAAGAGGCCGTGCAAAGATGGTCGGCTAAGTGCCTGAAGAAAGAGTTCAGAGTTCAAAAGAGCAGTCCACAAGTCTATGATGTGAAGTGCATACGAGATGATTGTCCTTTTAGGGTCCATGCTTTCTTGGGAAAGTATGATATTTTCTGGACCGTTTCAAGAATTGAACATCATACATGCATCCTTGAAGAGCTTGAGAGTCATCACCGTAACTTGACAGCTGATTTTGTGGCTCAACATATGTACTCAAAGATAGTAAATAATCCTGGATATGAGCCGAAGGCAATAATCAATAGCATAGAGGATGACTTTCAGTACAAAATAAGTTACAGCAAAGCTTATAGGGCAAAACAGAAGGCGTTGGAAATGAGATGGGGTACGTATGAAGCATCGTACCACAACCTGCCACGTGTGTTGAACACACTATGTGACCGGAATCCCGGTAGTTAATTTGAGATTAAGCACTATAATTTGCCTCAGGACCGGACAAAGCGTGTTCTTCAGCGTGCTTTCTTTGCTTTGGGGGCATGTATCAATGCATTCCAGTATTGTCGCCCAGTGATATGCATCGACGGGACCTTTCTAACAGGGAGGTACAAGGGCACAATTCTGACTGCAATTGCGGCAGATGGAAACAATCAGGTGCTCCCACTGTCTTTTGCATTTATTGAGAGTGAGAATGGGGACAGTTGGTACTGGTTTTTAGAGCGGATCAAGTCATGTATTATTCAGGATCGGCGAGATGTGTGTGTGATTCATGATCGCCATGGAGGCATTATGCAAGCGGTGCAAGATTTACAGGAAGGATGTGTACAACGTCAAAGAATAGCAAAGTGGGTCGATCTGAAGAGTCGGTGGTGCATGAGACACATGGGAGCTAACTTTCAGAAGCAGTTCAAGAACAAGAAACTAACAAAACTTTTTAAGAGGTTGTGTAGTCAGAATCAAGAAAGGAAATTCAATGTTTTGTGGAAAAAACTTGATGAAGTCACAAAGAAGAAGGCTACGGAAGTAAGTACTAGAGGTGCGAATTTAGAAGATGATGAGCCAATTGCAATGGAAAATGTGGGCCTTGATGGTCCTAATATGCGACGGAGGCCTGGTCGTTCGATTAATTCATTCTCAGAGTGGATTGAGCATGAGCCAAAGGAGAAGTGGTCTTTGTTGCATGATGAAGGAGGTGCACGTTATGGTATTATGACTACGAACCTTGCCGAGGTGTATAATTGGGTGTTACGTGGAAGCAGAAGCATGCCACTTGTCGGGATTGTGGAATTTTACATATACCGTACAACACAATACTTTCGGGAACGTCATCCAGCAGCAAAGAATGTGTTTCTAGACCACCGCCTCGTATATGGGCAGAAATTCTTTGAGTATATGGCCAAAGCAAACAAAAAAGCCGCAGGACATCGTGTCAGGAACATGGGTGTCGCTGAGCATCGATTTGAGATCATTTGTCGGGACAAAGGCCGAAGAGGAGGCAATCATGAGAGGCACGTGCAAGAATGTGTTCTGTACAATAACCATTGTGTTTGTACCTGCCACAAGCCGAGGTTATACCACAGGCCGTGTGCACATGTCATAGCTGCATGTCAGGAAGTTGGAGGTTTGAACGCTCGTATGTTTGTGTCCCCCTATTACCTGAAGGATGCAATCTATCACACCTGGACTTCTGAGATATATGGTTTCGCCATTGCGGGGACTTTCACTAGTATTGCAGAGGGTGCTTCTGATTTCATACCCAATCCTCATCCTGACATGAAACAACAGATAGGGCGACGCAAGACTCGTCGCATTCGTAACAACATGGATGACGCCGAAGCTGGGCCAAGAATTGTCATATGCTCGAAATGCAATGAGTTCGGGCACAGCTACAAAAAATGCACTAATACACCTCAAGGAACCGTGTCGAACATACCTGAGCCAGGATCATCGAGTCACCCTCGACGCGATCGTGGAGGAACAAATGAAGTCATTTAATGATTTTTAGTTACTGTCATGGATTGTAATAAAATAATGTTTGGAACATTTCTCTGCTACGTTACTCTTACATTAGTTGAAATGGTGTGTATGTGGATTTGCTATCATGGATTGTAATAATATTATGTGACTATGCCATTTAGTTTGTTAATATTTTGAATTCGATGCTATGATATGCAATGTTATGTTATTGTTATGTGATGTTATTTTGAATTACATGCAGTCTTATGTTAATGTATTAGTTAGTTTATACTTGGTTTATAATGTGGACTAACGATATCAATCTTTTTTAGGGATGGATGCCCCACAGGGTTACGTGACCCCCGACCTGCTCGATGCAGCGACGGACAAGAAGCACCGGTCGTACTTCAGTGCGGTATTGGGGAGCTCCCTTGGACAGTTTCGCGCACGTGTTCCGATGGAGACGATGGCGTTGGACCCTCGTTGGCTACCGAGGTTCGCTTTACGTGCTTCATTCTCTTGTTTAGATATATTCAATCTCTTTCAAATTTATACAATGCTATGCTCATCGTTTTTTTAGACTGCGCGCTTCTGGTCTGCTCCCACTTGCTCGCATGGTCAAGGGAGACGGACCGCGTTTCAGCTACGACTTCTCTCTCCTTGCTTCAATGGTGGATAGGTGGAGACCGGAGACACACACTTTGCACCTCACCGTGGGCGAGATGGCGCCTACGTTGCAAGACGTGTCGTACCTGCTTGGGTTGCCGTTGAGGGGCGATGCCATGGGCCCCACGGACGTCGGCCTGGGCTGGCGTGAGGACTTGCTCGCTCGGTTCGGTGCCGTCGAGCGTATCGGCAACGCACAGCCCTACAGGGAGTTCCCACCGACGTACACGGGCGGGCCCCTAAAGTGGTGGATTCTTCAGTTCAAGGTGAGTAGATTCGAACGCAACCGGCATAGTTAAAATTCATATGGTTCTTACTTATGTGCAACTATTTACAGGCCGGCACCATTCGAATAGGTGCCACAGAGTACGAGGTTGCGCGGCATTTGGAGGCGTACGTGCTGTGGTTGATGGGGTGGGTCATGTTCTGCAGCTTTGCGGGCAACTTTGTGCCCAAGAACCTACTGCCTTTCGCGCGTTACGTCGCCGACAGCCCACTAGAGTCGATCCCGCAGTTCAGCTGGGGGTCCGCTGTCCTAGCTGCGACGTACCGCGGACTGTGCACGAGTTGTTTGAAGAGTTCGTCAGCGGAGCCCATCTTCGGGGGATGCCCGCTACTTCTGCAGCTTTGGGCCCACGAGAGGTTTCAGATTGGTCGGCCTGCGGTCGTGCACAGCCCGTACGATGCGTATATACGCGACGACGTAGACGGCCCGACGATGGGCTCTCTGTGGTGCGACCGACGAGTACGTGGCTTGTTCTTCGTTTACTTATTTGGGTGTGTCTTTAATTTTCTGTACTAACGGTGTAATTGAATGCTTTCGCAGTTCGCGTACGCTCACGTGCAGACTAGGAAGTCTTACACTGACTTCGTAGGCCAGTTCGACGTCCTCCGTGACGACGACGTTCGTTGGACGCCCTACTCTGACGAGGCAGTGGAGAGTCGTGCACCTGACGGGCTGTCGTCGTGGTGCGTACGCGACGCCGACTACTGGAGAACGCGCAGCCCACTTGTCTTCGACATCTACGTCGAGGAGCACGCAGTCCACCGCGTGCTCCGTCAGCTAGGCTTGCGGCAGGAGGTGGTCGTCCCTCAGAGCTTACTGCCGCCACACGTGCACCGGTTCGTGCCGACCTTGTACATTACCGTAAAGTTATATATTTCACATAATTCACATGCTCAGTCCACCGACAAAACTATTTTTATTTTCAGGTTTACGAGACAGGGCCAGAACGTTGGCCAGATCTGGGCACCACGTCTTGCCGAGTTCGTGGCGAAGTGGTCCACGGCCTTGGATGACCTCGTCATGGAGGGTAGGCCACATGACGATGCAGCCTGGGGTCACTACCTCCGTTGGTACCTCCCACGGACACGACTTCGTGTCTTGTCGACGCCACAGGAGTTGCCCCGCCGTACACCGTCCGTCACGGACAGTTACCCTACACAGCAAGACCAGGGGGCGTATATAGCTGTAAGTTTCTTTCCTGATTATCGATTCCGCATTAGAAGACATCTTAGTTCATACTTCATGGCAAATTAATGCAATCTTTTTGAAACAGCATGACGTGCTCCGGCAGATCTATGCAGACGTCACGACGTACAGCCGTAATGCCCTCACCATGGCCCCACAAGATCACAAGGCGGCGCACGACAAGATAGCGGAGCTGTGCAGAAGAGTGACTAGGTCGTTGTCTTGCCGTGGCGACGATGTTGGCCATCCACCACCGTAGCCGATGTTTGTTCCCCCTAACCCGACCCCGCCACGACCCCCTCCGGTACGACATCCGGTACCACTGTTTGCGCAGACTCCGCCGATGACCTACCCGCCGCCAGGTATTTCTTGTAGAGGTCAATTAAATTAAACACGAGTTCGTCAATTATTTATGCATGTTCCGTGCAACAGGTACGCAGTACGGGACCCATGTTGGGTCATCGTCTCGTCACCCTACCTACCACCACGACGTCTTCGCTGCAGGGACATCGCGGACTCGTGACGTTGAGTGGGGTAAGTGGCATTCACATACATGCAGCAGACTCGTCATGCATGTTACAGTGTTACTTTACATTTTAATCCATGCGATTGATTTGCAGGATATGAAGCTGGCACGACCCCTGACGACAGCTACGGAGCCGGCCACGCTCCTGACAGTCCACCAGGTGCAGCAGAACAGATGGCGCAGTCCTTGTTCGCGTCGCCGCCGCGACATGATGAGATTGGTTACTCACAGCTACAGGAGGCGCCACCCCACGAAACTCAGCAGTCACAGGAGCCGCCAGCGCCCGATGCAGTCCCTGGCCGACGTACTCGACAGGCACCCGACCCCTTTAGTCACGGGTCACGCCACACTTGGGCTGCCCAGAGAGCTGCACGCAGGAGCAAGAGGGGTCGTAGCTAGATCATAGTTCCAGAGTTGACTTGCATTAGTTCAGTGTACTTTCGTCATCATGTATTTTATCACTTTCACCTTTGCAGTAGGCCGTGACAACACGTAGGCAATCGTTTCAGATACATATGCCTCCGTAGCCTTTTCTGCTCGACGTGACAGCGCATCACGTAGTCTTTTCAGTTACAGGTTCATGCGTAGCCTTTTCAGTTCTATATGACAATACCTATGTAGCATTTTCAGTTTTATGTGACAGCGCAAGACGTAGCCTTTTCAGTTACAGGTACATTCATAGCCTTTTCAGTTCGACGTGACAACACCTATGTAGCCTTTTCAGTTCGACGTGACAACACATATGTAGCCTTTTCAGTTCGACGTGACAACACATATGTAGCTTTTTCAGTTCGACGTGACAACACCTATGTAGCCTTTTCCGTTCGACGTGACAACACCTGCGTGGCCTTTTCAATACCATTTCCAGTTTGACCTAACAACTTTTTCGTTTTCAGAAGACAACTCAACCCCCATCTCGACTATAAAAACACGGCACACCTTCAAAGAACACACACAAAACACTACCAGAGCGAGGGAGCAATGGCCGAGCCAGGAGGAAGGGGGTGTGGCCGCGGCCGAGGCCGAGGAGGGAGGGGTGGAGGACGTCGTAGCCACCACTTCTCTGGGGAGGTCCTCAAGGCCCAGACATGTTTCCACATCCACTGGAGGACTTCCCGCTAGAGGGACAAGACGCCTTTGTTGGCGAACGCAGGCTTAGGCCTTACGATGATCGCATGGAGGTGTGGCCTACGTGCCGTTGTGGTGAGTATTGTGTCGTGCAGGTGTTCCATGAGTTCATCGATGGAGCTCGTCGCTTCTACAGATGCCCTTTTGGCTATGTGTGTGCTCAAACTCGCTCTCTACACTTTGTTCTGACATAACTCAAATTGTTTCTACAAAGAGATATATATGATTGCAGGATTCCACTGACACGGCATGCCGCTTCACCAAGTGGGTAGATCCTCCACACCATGCCTACGTCGAAGACTATATCAACCACCTGAAGACCAAGATCCACAACCTTGAGTGTCGCGTCAACTCTCTGGAAAACGAGGCTGACGCTAACGCGATAGTGGTTGGACTCGAAGATGATCCCCTGTGCCGTGACCCCTTCTGCAAATGCCCGTACCATCCGCGGCAGCGTATGCCCCCCCAAGTCTCCACCATCCGGAGGTTACGGCTACTATGATCTCGGAGGCCCGTCGCAGCACTATCCGAACCAATTCGCTTAGACGAACTTCCTACTATTTTTACGTTTCTAGCATTTCAAATTACCTAAGCCAAGTCAATTGTGTAGCGCGAGTTACGCGCTACAACGACAAGGCATCGCAAGTATGTCCAACTTTATTTGTGTCGTTAATCTACGCTGTCAACATTGAGAATTATGTATCCGAGTTCAATCTATGTTGCGTTTTAACTTCTGCATCAATTGTTCATGTCGTACTCAATGTAACGCTGTGATTTCAATTTAATGTAACGTGTACTCTCATAATTTGTTTTTTTCTGTCCTCCATAGTAAGAAAAAGAAAACAAATATTTTACATCATAAAATAAAGAAATACAAATTTACCGGTACTAATTACAATAGTTTCCATGCCCACATTCAAAGGATTTTTTAATTGCCATTTTGCTTGTACGTATACTCATATTGGTTATTTAACAAATTACCATGCTCTTGTTTTTTGAAAATATGGAGCAAAAATCGCCGGATGGGCCGGCATTATTTAAAAATCGCCGGATGGGCCGGCATTATTTAAAAAACGCCAAAAGGATTAAATACCGCCGGCCATTATTTAAAAAACGCCAACAGGACCTAAATGCCGCCATGGGGAATTTAAAATCGCCGACCCATTCGGCATTTTTTAAATATCGCCAGGTGGTCTGGCGATACTTTTAATTTCGCCGCTTCGGCCGGCGGTTTGATGACAGGGGTTCAAATCCGGCGGCAGAGAGGATGCCACGTCATTAAACCGCCGGATAGGGCGGCGTTTTTTAATTACCGCCGGATGGTCCGGCGGTAATGGTATAGATTTGTAATTTTTTGAATCCTCTATTTATTTCTGCAAAAAATAAATAAAATAAATAAAAAAATAAAAAAAATTCCAAGGGGAAGACGATGCGAGATGCTTCGTTCTGCAATGGTTGAACAGGAGGATCTGGTGGCGATGTGGGTAAGGACGGGGGAGGCCCGGACGCTTTGAGTGTGTGGCTGTGTTGTGCGGTGTCAGCTGCGCCGCGCCGTGCAGGGGAAGCTGAACGAGCGCGAGGTGTTCGACTGAATGCCTCGCCGCGAGACGAGGCAGCAAAAAGGGAATGCCGACCATCTTCTTCAGACTTCAGGCCCCGTGGTGTGCGGATGCCACGGCCAACCATGTGTTGACCGAGGACAGTCCTAGTTTCTTGTTTTTCCCTTGGCAAAGATGTCGTTTAAGTGGCTTGGTGTGTCGGGAGTTTGTGTTATCCTTCTTTTTTTTTTTCTGTTCTGCTTCTATGGTTTGTAAGCCACGGTTTATTCTATCTGTGTAGTTGTATGGGAAAAAAAAAATCTACAGGTAGAGATAATGCGGGTTTTTTCACATCATGACGTCAGTATCTGATTTATTAATTTGGGCGGTGCCGGCCTCTCTTTGACTTATGAGCACATCACTTCCTTGCTTCGCATATATCTGTCCACTTGGTCGTCTGGTGGGATTGGGCACATATACACATCGGTTGCCTGATTGGCAAGGACCAAGGAGTATTCCCTGAAATGGAGACGGCAAGCAATTGGAGGTCATTGTTCTCATCTTCCTTCATTTTAGTGCTCCCCTCTCTGATTATTAGTCTCGTTCTCGTATATTGCTGCTGCAAATTCGCACATGCAACAGACACCCTCCTTCCAGGACAATTCCTGACTGCTAACCAGAGCCTAGTCTCAAAAAATGGTGCCTTCAAGTTGGCTTTTGACTGCTCCAAGTCTCATCAGGATTATGATTACTGTGGTTTGGGCATCTGGTTTGCTAACTCATCATCTTGCGATTTTGATTATTTTCCTGCTTGGCAACCTTATCTGACTCCCGGTGTCTCATCATATAACCTCTCAGTCTCAGAGGAAGGTTGGCTACAAATCATGGTTGACGGTCATCTTTATTGGCTTTCATCCAACATGGGTTCCACTTCTATCTCTGCTGTTGCAGTGCTTCTTGACAGTGGAAATCTTGTAATAAGAGACCAAGTAAATAGTTCCATGGTCAGTTGGCAGAGTTTTGATGACCCAATTAATGTGGTGCTCTCTGGAGGATACCTGGGATTCATTAGTATTGTGGAAACCAGCCCTTATGTCAGCCTTTCTGGTTTCTTCTATTCCGGTGGCACTGCGTTACTTAATTATACACTTTATCTGGATTCAACTAGAAGGCGAGGTTTCGTTATCCGGCAGTATCCTGATGGTTCGATGTTTGCTGGTACTTTCCCTGGATGGATGAACATTCATGAAGACGGAGACTATGGGCTAACATTCAATGACCCCCATACATACATACATTTTACTAGATTCGGGTTTGTTAGATTCGCTAAGCAAGGGGAATGTGGTTCCATTTTATGGTCAGCCCCAGAAAGCTTATGTGACTTTGATACGTTTTGTGGACCTTACGGCATCTGCTCATGGTCGGGCACTTGTACATGCCCTGTTGGTTTTGTTGATCCACCATCGAGCGAAGGATGGTATCATGCAGGTTGTTCAAGAAATGAGCCTCTAAGTTGTGAAAACAATGTAACACATGCAGAAGAGACATTTTATCCGATAGATGGCATCCATAGATATCCTGATAACGCTCTGACGTTGGTAGTTACTAACATGACTCAGTGTGAATCCTCTTGCTTAATGGATTGTACCTGTGTGGCCTTTGCTTACAATACAACTTGCTCACTATGGTTTTCTGAGCTGCGGAATACAGTTGTACGTGACTCTGGTTCAAATGGAAACACTATGTACATACGTATTGCAACCGAACGGAAATCAGGTTCTAGAACCACTCGAGTGGTTCTTGAATCGACAATTGGTGTTGTGATAGCTCTTGTTGTTGGTGGTCTGATTCTTTTCTTGAGATGCAGAAGAAAGCGTTTCGGGGCAAGCACACTGGGTGGTGACACCGGAAGCCTCTTGGTATTCTCGTCTGTACACATAAAGAACTCAACGAAAAGTTTCTCTGAAAAACTTGGAGAAGGCGGCTTTGGCTGCGTTTTCGAAGGTACGCTGCCTGATCGCACTATTGTGGCTGTAAAGAAGCTAAAAGGCCTCAGTCAGGGAGAGAAGCAATTTCGAGCAGAGGTGCAGACCATAGGCCTGATTCAGCACATGAATATTGTTCGATTGCTTGGGTTTTGCGCTGAAGACTGTGTAAGGTTCCTGGTGTATGAGTACATGGCAAATGGTTCTTTGAGCAGCCACCTATTTTCTAAGAGTTCCTGCAAGTTAGGCTGGGAGGTGCGGTACTCGATAGCACTTGGTCTCGCACGAGGCTTGGCTTATCTGCATGAGGAATGCAAGGATTGCATTGTACACTGTGACATAAAACCTGACAACGTACTCCTTGTTGAACAGTTCTGTCCTAAAATTGCAGACTTTGGCATGGCAACGCTTCTTGGTCGAGACTTCAGCAGGGTACTGACAACAATGCGAGGCACCATCGGATACCTTGCGCCCGAGTGGATCTGGGGGGTGCCAATCACGTGTAAGGCTGATGTTTACAGCTATGGAATGGTGCTTCTTGAGATCATATCTGGGCGAAGGAATTCAGAGAAAATCAAGGAAGGGGGCTTTACTTACTTTCCAATCTATGCTGCAGTCAAGGTGAATGAGGGAGATGATGTCATGTGCCTCTTAGATAGTAGTTTGGAGGGCAATGCTGATGCAGAGCAGCTGACCAGAGCCTGTAGAGTCGCCTGCTGGTGCATCCAGGACGCTGAAGATCACAGGCCGATGATGGGGCAAGTTGTTCGCATGCTAGAGGGCATCGTGGATGTAGAAGTCCCTCCTGTTCCAAGGTCACTGCAAAGCTACGTGGGCATGGAGGGCCCTACCTCTGCAGATTTTTGCATTTCTGAAGTCTCGTGTTAGTGCAATGTGAGACTCTTGTGCTTGTTTCAGTTTTCAGTGGTTGAGTGTTTCAGTTTTCAGTGCTCGGTGCAGGAATGTGCACTTGTCCACAGATTCTCAAAAGTTGCAGTAAGCACTGCATATATATGTATCAGAATTTAGTCTTGAAGCTTTTTTATTGATAATAAAGAGAGATGGTGCATCAAACCTAGTAGGACTTTGATGGTGCATCAAACGTTTAATATTCGATCCGTATTTGATTCGGGGGTGTTAAAAATTGGACTTATTTGGGAATATCTATATGACGTATTTTGACACTATTCGTATCCAAATTTGATCCGAAAAAAAAAATCTGTATTTGTATCCGTACGGTTTCGTGAAATACTAATCCCTTGGAGTGGTGGAGACGAAACAGTAACATGGCAACGACATCTAACCTATCGGCCATTTGTGGCAACTAACTCCTTTTCACGTGTTGGCAAACCCATTTTGCGTGAGCTAGCTCGCCTGGTCTTGCCATCCATCAGCCAGCCGGGAAAACCCCACGCACCCACCCAGAGGACGTCCATAGATGATAGTAAGTGGATGATGTGGATGCCGCACCAAGAACCTAGCTAGTGTAGCGTCAACAGACACATGTAGGCATCTATCCATGCATGCATGATTGATTTGATTCTCTCTGGTGGCATGGATCCCCGTCAATGCAAGGAGGTCGTTACCAGAAAACAGATGGCCGCAACAACTGTGTGCCTGGTCCTGGCCGTGCATGCGCGGCGGGGCCACGTCTAATGCGTTGTTGCGCGCGCGTCCCTGCCGCGCCCGCAGCACCCACCTTGTACATGACGCCCGCCCGACCCCGGCAAAGCTAAGCCAAGCTGCGCGCGCGGGCAAGATGATGGGGCGTGGCGAGCTCTTGCGGCGGTGCGCCGCCGCCGCCTTATTGCTGTTGGTCCTCCTGTCGTTGTGGGCGCCGGCATCAGTACTGTCGTCGTCGTCGTCGTCGTCGTCCGCCGCCGGCGCTCAAGCAGCTCCCCACCACCGCCGCCGCTACGACGCCATCTTCAGCCTCGGCGACTCCTACTCCGACACCGGCAACGGCCCCGTCGCCTTCCGCTGGTACAACATCACCGCCAACCCCGTCATGCGCCCGCCCTACGGATCCACCTTCTTCGGCCGCCCCACCGGACGCAACTGCGACGGCCGCCTCGCCATCGACTTCATCGGTGCGTAAGTGCGATGCGCACCTACTGGCTGGCTGCCTGCTCCAGTGCATGTGCGTCGTGTTCGTTACGCTAGCTCAGACGACGGCTGCATGCTGACGACATATCTCTCTCGTGCTGGCACCGGCAGCCCAGAGCCTGGGCCTGCCGCTCGTGCCGCCTTTCCTGCTGGTGCCGCCGCGCACTGGGGCTGGGGCTGCGACGACGACATCGAGCTCGTCCTTCTTCCGCCGCGGCGCCAACTTCGCCGTCGGGGGCGCCACCGCCCTCGACGCCAGCTTCTTTCACCGCTGGGATCCCCCGGGCGGCAACACGTTCCCGCTCAACACCAGCCTCGGCGTGCAGATGCAGTGGTTCCGGTCGCTCAAGCCCTCGCTCTGCGCCACCACCGACGACTGCAAGGCGCTGTTCGGCCGGTCGCTCTTCTTCGTGGGCGCGTTCGGGGCCAACGACTACCTCCTCGCCTTGGCCGCCAACAAGAGCGTCCACGAGGTCAGGTCCTTCATCCCGGCCGTCGTCACGACCATCTCCACGGCCGTCGAGGTATGTGTATGTATGTGCGCACGGCACGCACTCCGAATCTCCGATCCATCAACCGCCGGCCCAACCCTTGACCTGCTCGTCTCGTCCCGTACTACACGTACGTACGTCGCATTTATATATGCAGAGGCTGATCACAGAGCACGGGGCGGCGACCGTGCTGGTCCCCGGCGTGATCCCCATGGGGTGCGCGCCGCCGGTTCTCGCCGTGTTCGCCGACCCCGACCCGGCAGCTTACTACCCCAGGACCGGGTGCCTCAAGGCCATCAACGGCCTCGCCGCCCACCACAACGCGCTGCTAGAGGACGCCCTGCGCGGCCTCCGGGCCAGGCACCCCGCCGCCGCCGTCGTCTACGCCGATTTCTTCGGCACCGTCATGGACATGGTCACGTCGCCCGCCAAATTCGGTCAGTTCATCAGTGATCTGGTTCTGCACGCCACGCGCTAACACACATGTACTGTGGTTGTGATCTCTGCTGCTGCACGCGGTTGCATGCAGAAACTGATCGAAGCTAGCGTGCCGGTGGTTGCAGGGTTTGCCGAGGACGCTCTCACGCTCTGCTGCGGAGGCCCCGGGAAGTTCCACTACAATAGGCGGGTGTTCTGCGGCGACCCAGGCGCCAGCAAGTGCAGAGACCCATCGGCGCGTCTGTTCTGGGACGGCGTCCACCTCACGGAGGCGGCCTACCGGTACATCGCCGCCGACTGGCTGAGCGCCATAAGTTCGCCGCCGGGGGGAGGTGCCGGTACCAACAACAGAACGAGGTCGGGTGCAACTGAATGACTGATGCAGATGCAGCCGTAATGAGCGGTGCGTGAAAGCAACTTCTTTTCAGAACGAAAGATGGAGTGAGCATAAAGCAAGCAGCGCGTGTGGTGTGGGCATGACGACAGCTGTTTTCAACCTCCGATATGCTGATCCAGCGCGCGTGATGAGAGAGACCTACTTCGTACGTACAGTACGCGGGAAATTAGAAAGATGCACTCGACGTGTGGCAACTAACAACTAGCGGCTGTTGTTAGAGTTAAATTTGTGAGAGTGACATTGGAAGCTCCCTTAATTATTAGGGCACGTACAATGAAGTGTTTAAAGAAGATGTTTAGCAATAAAAACCGATTTATTTTTTAGCACCAAGTGTTTAAAAAATGTATGAAGTGCTTACTTAAGCATTGGTGTTTAATGAATGCTAATAATGTGATTGCACATATATAAACATCTCATTTATATTGTAGAAATTAGTTTTTTAGATGGTGCTTAGGCATTTTTCTCTCCTTAGCGTTCGTTCTTAATTATTGGTCTGTTTATATACATCAACCGAGTGAAATATAATGCCCAGACTGGTTACACTGCATGATCTCGGAGCTCGCGGTGCCAGCTGCGCGAGAGGCAGCAAGGCGCAGGCAACGCCAAGCAGAAACCAAAAGAAAAGGACACGCACAAAACATTCGACGGGGGAGATTAGCACAACGAACCCAAAATTCCAAGGCACAGGAAGGAACAACACACAGAACATGGATTATATGCGTGTAGGAATTGGCATGGGTCCGATTGGTTGATCGCACAACTTTAGCCTAGCTCGTATCAGTGAACCAGACTACATTGGACCAGACTGAGTTCATACAAGAGATCTTTGTTTGATTGTCTGTTTGAGTTGTTGCAAATTGAGTTTTGACGTTGTTTGGTTGGATGTATGCAATAGTGAAATTGTTTTGGTAATTAAATATTTTAATAACAAGATATAATAAAAAATAAGAGATAAAAAAGTCACCTAGATTTCCGTGCCTGGCCTGCGGTACCTGCACGCGGGGATGCAACTATTTTTCACGTATCCGTTGGGCTTGGATGCTACAGTGATTTTGCATGCGTTGGGCCTGGCTGATAAAGCTATACAGGTAACCAAGCATCTACATCTTGCATTTGGAGAGCCTAGCTGAACCTGATGTAGACAACCAATCAGACCATATGCAGGTAACCAAATATCTACATGTTGCATCTGGAGAGCCTAGCCGAACCTAGTGCAGGCAACCAATCAGACCCTAAAAGGATAATTGGTTACATAAACCTAGGCTGCATGCCAGCCTAATCTTGGCCTATCTAAAGCAATACAAGTGATGTTGTTTGGTTATTTGGGCTAGTAGAGGTTGTCTAATTTGATTCGTGTTTAATTGGTCTTAACTACAGATAATAAAGTGTGTTATGCAGTATTGCGCTGGACAGCCCAGACTAAGAAGTTCATCCTAACCGCATCAGGTTAGGCTTAGTATTCATATGGCCTTCTCCCCACACAATCTTAGGCTACACAACCAAACACCGTTTTCTACACAAGTTTATGTTGGCTAGGGCTTTGTGCAAACAACCAAATAACCCTATGTATTTCACGAGAATCATTTCATTTCCTTTGAGATATTTAAAAAAACTCCTACTTACTCCTTTTATAGCCTTCAGTTAACCATCACAAGAACTACTAGAAAAAACATAAAAGCTCTCATAAAAGATACAAACATCTTACCAACAATTTATTATCGGTATATAGCACTGTAATTATTATCGACAACAATAGTCATTAAATCCATTTTACATATCTCATAGTTATTTGAATATACAATAACCTGTAAATCTATAACCCAACCATTACGAAATATAATACCCCCTCTATCCCTAAAATAAGGCATACATATTTTTTACACAGTCTTTAAAAGCGCAACTTTGACCATCAATTACTTTAGAAAACATGTCTTCAATACATATAAATTTACCATCACATTAAATTAATTTTTGAATATGAATCCAAGTATATAACATGCATGCACAAAAAAATATGGATTAGATTGAATTGTTAGCCAAAAAAAATTAAAAGGCTTACTTTTCAAAAAACTATAGGCCTTTTTTTGAGATGGAGGGAATATAAAGTAACCCTTGAATTTACATCTAAATTATCCACTGCCTTGCCATTATGAGAGGAAATAATAAAAAAAAGTCCTTTCAATTTGCATCTGCCTTACCCACTTCTACCAATTCCAAAAACAAACTAATTAGATAATCATTAAATCTATATATAAATTACCGACTTATATCTAAAAAATGCACCAAAGTGCCCATATATACATGGTTCTATAAATCACTCAGTTGTACCACTATTAATAAGAAAAAGACTAACTAAAAATTACTCATTTCATTCTTCAGTATTTGTCGTTGGTTGACCATTCGTCATATTTAAATAATTGTGCAAACATGTAAAAAACAAACCATGCTCAAACTATCTTTAATGATTTGGCAAATAATTAACAAATAACTTGCAGAATTTTTCAAATAAGATGAATAGTAAAAAAGTCAACTAGGACAAATAAAATAATTAAATGGATCTACATATAAATTATCTACTAATATATATTATTTATAAAAAATTACTAAAGTGCCCCTATATACACGATTCTAAATTATGCGTGCATACCACTATTAATAAGAAAAAGACTAACTCATATTAACTTGTCTATACATGAACATCAAGAGGCTAACTATATATGAGTCAATGGACAATATGCTTATATGCATATATTTTGCAGCGCAAGAGCGGCCTAAGCCAACAAGGCAACAAGAATTGACCGACGCAAATAGCAGACAGCCTGCAAGCGTTATCTTTGATCAGCCACCAAACTGTACGGTCTGCTCAACAGCACCTCCTGGACCCGGTCTCCTCGTGCCACTGTCTTCTAATTCAGTTCGGTACCCCACCGACAGCACCATAATTTGAGTTTGCGGGTACTTGCACCCTACATTACTGCCACCGTTCCATTATCTTTGATCAAACGGGAGGAAGCTCTTGGGCATTAACCATTAGACATGGATATATATGGCGTCAAACTTAAGCCTATGCAACTTCCATTAGTCTTTTTTTAGAGTTGCAACTTCCATTTACTTTTTTTTAAGATCTCCCACTCTTTATTACAGTTAAAGAATATGAAGTACAAACACCACGTGGTGGAGATATAAGCCATATATGGCAGCCAACCAATTCATAAATCGACCCTCTTGCTATCATATGAGTATCTCCATTTGATAGTTAGCTCTCGTACGTGGACGAACTCAGATGATGGACAGCTTCTTGTTCGATCCCTGATTTCACGCAGAGTCTGGCCATAAGGCCCCATCCCTTCTCTGTTGACACCGGTGATGACCTCGCTACATTCATAGGCTAATCTAATCCTTTGTAGGGTCAGATCAGCTGCCAAGGCTATGCCCTCCTTACACAGGCTATTGTCCCCCGTGTTTCAGCTTCTGAAATTTCCTTCTGTGACAAGTGTTGATGCCCTGATGAACACACCTTCATCATTTCTTGCTACCGCGGCAACTGTGTTTGTCGTGTATCTACGGTTACCTTAAGAATGGATTTGTAACCAATCTTCTAGGTGAGGCGGGTGGTTTGCATTTGAGCCCACGATGCAAGACAATGTGGACTGCTAGGTAAATGCTACTAGGAATGTATGCAAATAGTTGTAATCTAACTAGGACTCTTGATTTGTAACGAACTAGGACTCTTCATGTAACCATCGCCGTCAGACTTTATAAGGAGGGGAGGGACACTCTAGTTCAGCATCAATCTCTCATTAAATCATCTATAATCTAGGTCACAATGATCTAGATTTGATTAGATTAGCTCAAGTCGGGTCGCATGGATCTGAATTGAGATATGAAGCAATACAATCCACAAACCTCATACGGGACGTAGGGTACGTAATTTAGCGGCCTGAACCTGTCTAAATCATCATGTTCATCGTTCTGTAACAGCATGACACACAAGTAGACATCGAGATAGCAGGAGGGAGGGAACTCACCCACACGATAAGAGGGGAAGCTGGTGAGCAAGGAGAGTAGCTGGGATGCTTCCTAGACATTTTCAGATCTATGCTAAAAGTGTTGACCATGAGGAGTGAAAGTACCCTTCGGTGCTTCAAAAGGATTGTATGGCAACTTGCAGAAATCCTGAAGAGATGCAAGTGCAGCGCCAAGTGGATGAGCTCTCGAAGAGAATGTGTCAACTTGATGTCAATGAGCACACGAGCAAAGACACCGCTGTTCTTGTGGGGTCTAGGATGACACTAGAAGTGAGGGATGCAAGGCGCGAGGCGTAGTCGATGTTGAGAGTGGTGCCAGTGCACTCCCATAGCTACAAACACATGAGACTAGAGAACTCGATGATAAGGCCTTGCTCGCCCTGGCACCCAGTCGTAGACCTGTGCAAACGTTAGGTCAGGTTGCAGATCACATAGGACAGTCCACGCCTGACCCATGGCTAACATCGGGTCGGGTTGGCCCGTGCACCCTCCACGGACGCGTCGAATCGGGTTTTGGGTCAAAAAACATGGCCCGCGCCCGCCCGTCGGGTTGGATCGGGTCGTTTTTTTGGTCGGGTTGATCGGGTCTACCCAGATGTAATGTAGCAACAGCTCGAGGCTGTAGAGGCATGCTACAACCGTTGACAATGATACCGTAGGGAAGAGGCATCTTGTGATGGTAAGCTTTTGCCGTGTTGATGCCTCCTTAGACCAATCAACGCCCGGCGCCGCCGATAGACGGAAGAATCCGATGGCTAGGCTCCTCAGCGAGGTGCCACAGCGGAGGTGCTCTAGGGGGAATATGGTATCAGCAGGGCTCGAGACATTGGAAAAGACCAGTTGACCCACACCCTTCGGCGACATGATCTGAAGCCATTCTTCAAGAAGATCCGAGTCCAGGCGGACAGAGCTGTCAAAACGTAAGAACCCAAAAAGAGCAGGGTAGTTCTTGAGTATCTTCATCACGACTCAGGTCACATCGTGGGACGGCTCTAGTTCTGTGCGCAACGGCAACTGCACCATACTGGCAAGATTGTTATCGTGGAACAATAGTGTTTGGTGCTCCCAAATCTTGTACCATGCATCCATGCCACGGCCGAATAGCAAAAGATCGAGATACTACTGGTTGTACCGGTCATCGGTTGCACACCTATTCTTCTCGGATGGCAGTCATCTTGGGTTGCCATGGTGGTGGCCTCCGGCGGCAGAGGCGCACCATGAGCGCCATGTACGAGCGCTTCCGTATGCTCCCTCAGCGGCGCTGCGGTTGCATCGAGCGCCTGGCCGCCATCCGCTCCATGGCATAGTCCTCTTGATTGCGTAAATGACTAGTTGGATTGGTGCATAAATGAGGTGAATGGGCACTGCCCGCCAGTAATGAGGTATGTCGGCGGTAACACTGTTCTTTTTAGTGTTATTTTAGTTTTTTTCAGAAATTTAGGGACATTTCAGACTTAAAATATATTCCTTCTGAAATATTTTATGCTTAAGCTAACTTTACTAGATTTTCGAAACAGCGTTGTTTTATATTTTCCAGCAAAGATTACATATGCGAGGTTGAATGTGTTGTGTTTGTCTTTGGAGAAACAAAGTCTCACATGTTTTATATTTGGTGATGAAGCCTTCATAGCCTCCACTGGAGTGATGGACTTGATGGGCAAACATGAGAATTGAATTATTGCCTAGAAGTCCAATAGATGTCCATAAACTCTAACAGATTGTATTTATAGAAGATGGTTATTTAGGCTTGTTCCCATGACAAAATGCATGTCATTTAGAATTTCAGATGAACTAGCAAATGGTCCGTGCGTTGCTACGAGCACAAAATATTTGAATGGGATAACAATCTTTAGTAATATTCAAATGCTCAGAGAAGATGAATCCTTCTAAGTGTTTGCGAAATCACATTTAGAATAGTATTGTAGTTCATGAAATCTTACGATGACATCAACAGTATGTAATGGTAGGGCACATAATTTCAGTATGCCTCATTCAAAAAATAGTCCAAATTATTTTGTGTAATTTAGTGCGAACGAATTGTGTTACCAGAATACTAAAAATGACATTTTAACTGCCTCACTATACCACCGATTGCAAATTAGAAAATAAAAAAAAAGAGAGAAAAAAAAGGATGAACTACCCCCACAACCTTATCTATTCACTGAGGGTCCTTGTGAACCACTCTCCCATCGCATCTTCACGGCTAAGGTTACCTGCATTTATACTGTCTACAGTGCGTAAACAGTGTTTTTTCACTCTGTATACAGTACGCAAATAGTTTTTTCACACATATATCTAACTCTCTCGTGACCTTATTAGTTTAGCTTCTCCTGTGAGCCACGGTCACCCTCTACTCCGTCAATCCCTGCATGCATGCCTGCTCCAATCCCAGCTCAGTCAGTGACACTACGAGCACCTCATCTCTGGTGCGCGCGCCCCGCTCACCTCCGCCACCTTTCCAAGCTAGCCAGTCATAGCAGATCCGCCGGCTTCGCCTCGATCCGCTGCCGTCGCTCCGGATTCAGCGCATGCAGCATCTGCGTGGTAGCCCAAGATCCAGCGGCCAGCCCCAACAGCACACCGCTCCCTCTCAAGTCTCCACCTCCTCTCCCTCCCGCTGCCATCCGCCTCGTCCCAAGCGCCGTCCGCCGACCTCCTCCCCGCGGCCAGATTCGGGACGTCTCTGCAGCCGTCTCCACCGCCTCCGCTGCCCCGCCCGACCATCTCCTCTGCGTCGGCCGCATCTCCACCCGCCCTTGCCTCCTCCTCATCCACGCGGGGCGCGCGCCTCCGCCATGGGCCGCGCCTGGACGTCCCCGCCGCCGCCGCCTCTGCATCCTCTTCCAACCAAGCTTGGGAGGCGAGGGCCCGATGGGGACCAGCAGCAGCTGCCCCGTGGGGCGACAGGGCGTCACGGCGGATGCGGGCCTCGGACGGGGCGCGCTGGAAGCGGCAATCCGTGGTAGCAATACACAGGAAGATGGCCACATAATAATATGACATTGGATAACGCCTATAAATTCAATTCGTAAATTTTTCTGAGAACCCCCAATGCATAATTAATTATTTATAAAACTTCCAAATGTGCAACTTTCAGGCATTACTGCTGGCACTATATTCTAGCACTTTCCGGCGAGTTCATGGCGCTGAGCCAGCCGTCGGCAATGATCTTGTAGGCCGCCTCCGTCAAGTGTGCGCCATCCCAGAACAGTCGAGCAGACGGGTCCGGGCATGTGGTGGCCCCAGGATCGCCGCAAATGGGCACAACGGTGAAGTGGTACTTCCCCGGTCCTCCACAGCAGATGGTAAGGACGTCCTCTTCAAACCCTGCAACAATTGGTCATCAGTTGAAGCCTACTGTATCTATTAGTGACGGTGACGGCCGTGCCGGTACCGAGTTATGACTAGATGGACTACTGACCAAACTTGCTCGGCGACTTCACCATCTCCATGACGGGGTTGAAGAAATCGGCAAAAAAGATGTCGACATCCGGGTGCCTGGCCCGGATCTTCTGCAGCGACTCCTGAAGCAATGAGTCGTGGTAGATGGATACGTCGTTCATCTCTTCCATGCACCCCGTCTGGGGGTCCAAGTTCCCCATGTTGCCGAACAAGACGAGGATCGGTGGCGCGCATCCCGCGGGAACCATCCCGGATACCAGAAAGCTCGCCGCCCCGTGCTTGACGATCAACCTCTGTTTGTTCGTTTGTTCTGATTGCTATTAGCATGGTTCTTCAGTCTCATACATACTGTATGTGTTGAGTACCCCTAGGTAGATAAGTGGCCGTGTGCTGATCACCTACCTCGATGGCCATGGAGATGTTGCCGATGACGTATGGAACGAAGGATCTGACCTGTTCAATGCTCATCCCACCGCCCATGGCGATGTCGTAGTCGTTGAACCCTAGCTCACCCACGTAGAAGAGCGATCTGCCGAAGAATTTCTCGCACGCTAGTGATCAGTAGGTGCACGCAACGCAACCATCAGTTCATCATCACAGCTGACTCAGCTTGTCGTTGGTGCGCGCGTGGTAGTTGAGAGATATAGCGGAAATGGTTGACCTTTGGGCGTGCGGCAGAGCGAAGGCTTAAGCGACTCGAACCACCGTAGCTGCACGCCCAAGCTGGTGTTGAGAGGGAGCTGCTGGGCGCCGCCGCCGGTGGCGGGGGGCTCTTCTCCTTGAGGTGGGAGGAAGAAGCTGGCGTCGAGGGCGGTGGCGCCCCCGACGGCGAAGTTGGCACCGCGGCGGAAGTTGCCGCCTTGCACCAGGGACGGCGGGACGAACGGCAGGCTCAGGTTCGCAGCTGCAAATTGCAACAGCGACGACGATCGACAGAGCGAGAGCAGGGGAATGAACCAGTCAGCATGCATCGTTGGCTCGATGCCTCGAACACGTACGCGCATGGCCATGGCCAGCAAGCGGATCGATCAAATTGAGCAGATGAACACACGGCCACCGAATGCACGCACCGATGAAGTCGATGATGAGGCGGCCGTCGCAGTTGCGGCCGGTGGGGCGGCCAAAGAAGGTGGAGCCGTAGGGCGGGCGCATGACGGGGTTGAAGATGTCGTACCAGGCGAACACCTCGGGGTTGTTGCCGGTGTCGGTGTACGAGTTGCCGAAGGCGAATATGGAGTCGTAGCGCCGTCGCCGGGCGCCGCCGAGCCCGAGCTCGAGGGAGGGAGCGCCGGCCACAAGCTCCGACGTCGACGAGAGCAGCAGGAGGAGCGAGACGACGGCAGCCGCACGCGGCAGCAAGTCGGCCATGGCGCTCGCTCTGCCTGGGCTGTGGAAACGAGTGGCGAAAGGCGTGGACACGTCATCGCCGGTGTTGAGAGGGGACATATATAGATCCTGGATTTGCTCGCTCCATGCGATTCACATTTTAGCCGTTCCCGACAACCAAACTGTTAACGTCGCCCTCGCCCTTCCTGTAGAGGCAATGGTCCCCTCTCTCGTTTTCTTCTCCAATTGGGAGTTTAGTTTGCCCTCCCCAGATAGCCCGGACAAATGTCCAAAACACTATATTCATACCGTAAATAGACAAAAGTTTGAAATATAATCGGTGAGATAGGCGAATTGGTGAGCTGAGCCTTGCAAAAGACGGAGTAATCATCACTGATAGCTTTGTGTGCACGCAGAATGTTTTGAGCGTTTGTTTGGATTTTTTTTTTTTTTGTTTCGGCAAAATAGATAGAGCGTCTGTTTAAATTTTGTTTCAGTAGAGAGCGACTAAAATGAAGCTTTAGAATTTCCACCTTCATTAATTACTACTCACTTCACTTCTTTGCTGCTTTACACTACTTCATCCATTTCAAATTACAGGGTGTTTTTGTCATTATCAGATTTATTCATTATTCTATTTATGTGTATTTAATATATGTTTAGATTCATCGGTATCTACGTGAATATGACGAGAGCTTTCAATTAAGTTCATCTCCAGCGTGAAAACCCAGCAGCGCTATGCTGCCGTGTCAACGCCTGTCGCCACCGTTTCCACAGTCCATGCAGTGCGCAATCACTTGCTGTCGACGCACAGGCACAGCCTAGAGGTAGTAGCCTCAGCTCCGGCATGGAATAATGGAACCAGGCAGGAGCACGTAACTGGTGTTGTTTGACTGATCACGCGCTGCAGCTAGCACTGATGATGATCATTAGGTTTATTAAGTCAATAACATGTATGAACAGTGTGAATCAATTAAAAAAATGCACAACACTGTTGATATGTGCTTGCTGAAGCCGATGGGTCGGGGCACGTGGTCGCATGCGGATCGCCGCAGAAAACGGTGGCGTTGTAGTGGTTCCTTCCGCAGCACACACGGTCAGAACGTCTTCTCTGAACCCGGCCTGCATGCACACATGCACCGTGCAACAAGGCGTACGCTTCCATTCCACCGATACGATCAGGATGCAGTCGATCGGACGCCAGGCAGACATGGCGATTCTGAACTATTACTGACCGAACTTGTGAGGCGACTCCACAGCAACGCCTGAGGAATTAATCTTGTATTTCAATTATGGAGGAAGCTGTGTTGGACAAGCGATTTCAATGAGACAAAACATTGACTTGCAAAATTATACTAGGGCTAGAGACGCCCATCACTTATTCATCCATCATCTAAAACTTCATCATACTAATAATTAGGATAGCAAAATGACACCTCCCATCCAAGGCTCCATATCCAACAACCCAATTCGCCACATTATTAGCCATCATGCTGATGATCCCTGGTGGGCCGCTGACGCGCTCGCTTTGCACGTCCCGCTGCCGCCATGTCTCGCAGAAGAAGACTGTATAATGCTGCTCAGCCAGCCATCGGCGACGTGCCGGTAGCCAGCCTCCGTCAAATGGACGCCGTCCCAGTACAAGGAACGAGACGGGTCGTCGCACGGGCCGGGGCGGCATCCCGATCGCCGCAGGCGACGCTGTTGTTGTAGTTGTACCTCCCGGGCCCTACGCAACAAACGGTAAGGACATCTTCTCTGAACCCTGCATGTAATTCAGGCATCAAGCTCAGATCTTTATTATACTACTATATCGATCCCTTGGCTTGGCAGGCATTGTGCCATCCATGCATGCATGGCCCCATGCTCACCGAACTTGCGAGGCGACTCGACCATCTCCATGATGGGGCGGAAGAAGTCGGCGTAGACGATGCTGGCGCGCGGGTGCTTGGCCCGGATGATTCCGTCATATCGGATGGTACTAGTTAAAATATTATATATAGTTAATTATAAAACTAATTATACGGATGAGTACGGATGAGGACGAGACAGTGAGACGAATTTATTAAACCTAATTAATCCTTGATTAGCAAAATGGTTACTGTAGCATCACATTTGTTAATCATGAATTAGTTAGGTTTAATAAATTCATCCTAGCCGTTTATCTCTATATAATTAGTTTTATAATTAGACTACAATATAATTTGTTTTATAATTAGACTACATTTAATATTTTTAATCAGCGTCCAAACATCTGATGTGATGGGAAGCTAAAATTTAGTTCGCGGTTCCAAACAGACCCTAAATCAAGAGGTGTACTTAAATCAAATCAGCGCACGCACGCCCCTGCGCCATACTGCGAGTGCATCCGATCGGATCCAACAATATAAAAGGAACTGAAGACAAAAGAAGCAGCCAAGCACAGCATCACTAACCAGATCAAGTGTCAGCAAAAAGGATCAGCTATATATGCTTCTTCCTTAGTACTAGAGATTAACAGATTAAGTAATCAGCAGTGAGCAGATGCTGCATAATCGAACCATGTCCACATGACACATTCTGTTACAATTTCGTAACATGGATGGATGGATGGAATCTGAACACAAAAGAATGGTACAGCACCCGCCAAAAGCACAGGATCGATCATCCCGGCTCCTACCGTGCAAGACACCAAAAAAAAAACGACTACCAGCAGCGACTGCGACCATCCAAATGAATGAACTCACTCTCACCGAGTCACTGTGCTGCCGACGAGCTCTCTGCCCTGATCTGGGCTGGCTTCCACGGCCGGGGTGGACGCCTCCGTGGACGGCCGCGTCCCAGTCTCGCTCCTCCGCACCTCCTCGATCGTTCTCACCACGTCCACCATTTTGGGCCGCCGCTCTGGGGTCCTTGACACACACGCCATCCCGATCTGCAGCATCTCCACCATCTCCTCCTCGATGTTGGGATACCGCAGCAGCTCCCCTGTCAAACACCTCGGCAGTCCACTCCTCCCGGACCACCGACTGCACCCATCTCACCAGGTGCACAACCTCATTGCCGCCGCCAGTTATCTGGACAGGTGACTTCCCCGTGAGGAGCTCAAGGATGAAGACGCCAAAGCTGTAGACATCTGAAGACTGTGATGCTTTCCTCGTATCCATAACCTCTGGCTGCGCAGTACCCTAGAGAACGGGACCTTGCGGTGATTGGGTTCATCAGTGATGCCAGGCCAAGGTCCGAGATGCAGCCGTATCCGTGCCTGTTGACGAACACATTGGAGGCTTTGATGTTGCCATGAACAAATTTCCCATTGTTCTCAGTGTGGATGTGTGCGATTCCTCTGGCTGCTCCCAGGGCAATCTTTAACCTGGTTCCCCAGTCCAATTGTTCTCTGTCCTCTCCTCTCTTTCCTGAAAGCACAAAAAAAGGAGCAGCAGAGATGTATGCCGTCTTCAATCACAGGAAGCACTTTAAACATCAGACATAACCATAAGCTGACCGTATAATTTTTTTTTTCATATACCACCTCTTCTTCCCTCAGGAACTAAACTGCAACCATTAGTTGCAGCCCCTCCTGGTATAGAGGGCCAGCGACAGCAAGTAGACAACACCTCCGAAACCAAAACAAACGAACAGAACACAGGCATGGCTAAAGTAAACAAGCTCCCTCTCGACACCGCATTTATTACAATTCCTGGAAACAAAAACTGCCGGATTAGTAAACTACTCCTCCTACTAATACCAACAGGCCAGCACCCGTCAGCACACAGGGGTCAGCAGGGTGCTCCATCGTGAAACAGATATATAACTAACACGATTGCAAAATGTTGTCGTGCTAGTATATCTAACAGTGGTCCTCCTTTGGTCCAGATTCTGACACTGAAGTGGAGGAATGGGCCACTGAGCCCATCATAGCGAACAGCAACACTAATCGAAGAATTTACCTATTGAACATGAGAAGATTAATTTTCTAGCAGTAGACAACACTCAACTATTGCTTTTCTTAATGCGTCTGTCTGTCATCCAATCTTCCCCCTCAACCCCAGCTATTTAACTTGTAGCTCCCTCTTTAATTTGTAACTAATATTCTCGACGTCACGTGATTATAAACGAATTACCCATTCAGATTGCTATTAAAATTCGAATGACATCATGCGATCTAAGTACACTTTATCAACAAGATCTCACAATTAGCATAACCTCACAGGAGGAGATAGGAAACAGATTGTCTTCCTGCTAAGGTGGCACTGATGTGACCAGAGTTGACCACCAAGCATGCCATGTGAACATGAATTGAAACGGCATAAAGTCTGAAGACACATTTGCAAGTGAAGTGAAGACAGCTAAGCATTATGCACCAAACAGCTAGATCTAAATGAACATGGAAAATTTAATACAGGAGGGCACCAAGTCAATCAACAAACCGAAATTAAGGAAGGAATCAACACCACATGCTACTTTCGGTGAAACAAGCATATAGAACACCAAACTTCATCTTCTCCAAGAGAGAGTCAAAAGTGGAATGTTCAGCAAGAGGGGGGAAATGAGCCCATCCCAACCACAAAGCTTAGGAAATGCCACATCATGCGAATGCTGTCAAAGCAGAAAGGGGAGCAGATGTTGACCGATACGATCAAAAGGGCAGGGATGAGTTGCTTTCAACAATTGTATCGGGTCAAAATGCCAATCAAAAAAATAAATAAATGGGAACACAGACAATAAACAGAGCACAAGCAAGGGCCCATTCTTCAAGATTAGGTAGACTTTTGGTCCTGCATTACCTTTACCGTTAACCTGCAATCCTAATTCCTACCTTGCAATCTGATAAAAGTCTATTTTTTTGTATTAAACAACCAGTAAGATTGCTGAACCGCTAACCCCTTCCCTTGACAAATAGCAGCAGCATGGCATCTCCAGGTTATCAAGCAACATCTCCTACCGCACTGCAAAGTTTGCTGCTTGCCTGCTTTTTTTTAAAATTGCAACATCTCGTATCCTACCGCATTTCTTCTTAAAATAACAGCGGTAGCTATCAAGCAAGTGGTACAGTACATTGGAAATTGCGGTATCCAAATCGAGGACTGGAAGGACGAAAGCGACGGCAGTAACCAAAAAAAAAAAAAACATGTACCGTGAAGCATGTTGAAAAAAACATGTACCGTGAAGCATGTTGGAGACACTCCCCCTGCTGTAGTAATCGTAGACCAGCAGCTTCTCGTCCTTGGAGTAGTAGTAGGCGCGCAGCTCGACGACGTTGTCATGTCGAATCCGGCCGACGAGCTCCATCTGCTGCTCGAAGTCGCGTCGGCCGGCGCTGACCTCCTTGAGCCTCTTGACGACGACGGTTGTGGCGTCCTCCAGGACGGCGCTGTATGCGGTCCCGAAGGCGCCCTTGCCGAGCACCTCTGCGGAGGCGCGGAGCAGGTCCTCGAGGTCGAAGGCGAGGGAGGGTCCCTCGAAGAAGACGATCCGGTTGCCGTCGCCGACCTTGCCGATGACGGCCTTGGACTCGGGCGAGCCGCGGGGGCCCTTCTTGCTGCCGCCCGCGCCCGCCGGCCGAAGCGAGGCCCGCCTCGTCGCGGTCCTCCCGGCCGCAGAAGGCGAGGAGGAGCGCGGCGGCGGCGGCGAAGGCGAGGACGCAGCCGCCGACGGCAATGGCGAGGACGGCGGCCTCGCCGAGGCGGCGCCTACGAGGCTGAGGAGCGGGGACTTGAGGAGTCGGTGGCTGCGCCTCAGGAGCCGCGGGCCGCGTGAGGCTGTTGCCCGCGAAGGCGGCGTCGGGGAACCTGAGCAGCGACGAGGCCACCATTTGGGGCCATTGAGATCAGTGAAAATTCAGGTGGCGACAGTCAAAAAAAAGAAAGAAAGAAAGAAAAGAAAACCTGAGCAGCGACTTGGGGACGGGCCCGTCGAGGTGGTTGTGGGAGAGGTTGAGGAACTGGAGCGCGGGGAGGCCGAGGTCGGGGACGCGTCCGGAGAGCGAGTTGTTGGAGAGGTTGAGCGCGAGGAGGCCGGTGAGGTTGGAGAGCGCGGCGGGGACGGCGCCGGCGAAGGCGTTGAAGGAGAGGTCGAGCACCTGGAGCGCTCGGAGGGCGGTGAGGTCGGGGAGCGCGCCGGAGAAGTTGTTCCGCTGGAGGTGGAGGCCCTGGAGCGCGCGGAGGGCGAGGACGTCGTCGGGGAAGGGGCCCGAGAGCGCGTTGGCGCGGAGGCTGAGCAGGCGCAGCGCGGTGAGGCGGGCGAGCGTGCGGGCGGGGACGGGGCCCGAGAGGCCGAGGCCCGGGAGGTGCAGCGCGACGACGCGGGACGCGTCGGCGCTGCAGGTGACGCCGGTCCAGCCCGGCGGGGCGCAGGCGCGCGGGGTGGCGGGCCAGTTGATGCGCGCGCGCGCCGTGGCGCCCTGGCCCACGGCCGCGAGGAAGGCGAGCAGCGCGGACTTGTCGGCGTCCGGCTCGGGCGCGGCGGGCGGCGCGAGGGAGAGGGAGGAGAGGAGGAGGAGGAGCAGGAGCGCGCGGAGCCGCGGCGGCGGCATGGCTGGATGGATGGATCTGGGTAGACAGCAGCGGGTGGGGCCAGTGGCACACACGCACACCGGAGGGGGAGGGAGTGTCTGAGGGTGGGGGAGCTGCTGAGCATGTGACCTTCGATTCTTCAAATTCCCATGGCATGTCCTCTTGCTTGGCTGGGCTGGGCTGGGTGGAATACTGGAATTGGATCCGATCCACCAATTAATCAAATGCTCTCATCTGGAATCGGAGCCTTTTCTCACTTTTCCCCCTTTTTATTAATCTGTCAGCCGCGTGCGTCACTCTCTCTCTCTCTGACTCCGCCGGCGCCGGGTTTGTTTGAATTGTTCAACATCCCCCGACCTCTCCTCTTTGCATGGCAGCTTTGCTTTCCTCTGCTCGAATTTGGGCTATCTCGTAAGTTTTTCATGATTGGTACAATCATCAATCTCTGCAACTAAAAAGACGGCTGACCACCACCCTTGCATTGCAACCATGGTTCCCATCATCATTGTTATAATATACTAGTAGTACTGTATGTATCGCGCGCTGAGCTGGGTCTGCATCTGCATGCCCACTTAATTTATTTGCCATTGGCACATCCGCATTCATTTGGCGCCGCTCGGCGTGTACCTTGTACGACACCTGACCTGACCACCGATACACGACGCTAGTAGTACTACTCCTCCTATACTGCTATACATTACAGGCAGCGGATGGAGGCATCGTACGCCCAACTGCGTAAAGTATATGGCGATACCCATTGCATTGGGGCTATGGTATTATATTATGGGATGCCTTATATTTTATACGTCCACACTACACAAACTGCACACGCCCTGCGCCCGCGTCCAACGCCAACGGCAACAGCAAACACAAACACAAACGCCGCCTCCTTCCCTTCGTCTGTCTGTTGTGTTGGCGATGAGATGAAGCATGGTCGCATCCATCCATCCCAGGCCACCGACGCCTCGCCTTTCTCGCTTTTCCTCTCTTTTTCTTTTTCCCCTTTGGGTTTGGGTCACCTCCTGACGAAGTCCTGTCCGGGGCAAGGCCGCTAGCCAGCCAGTTGCAAAAGCTGAGCAAACAATTTTTTTTTCATAACACTTCACTTAACACTTACGACGATGTTATACTGTCAAAAATTATGGGCTGATTTCACTTAACATAATCAAATATAAATATTTAATATTATGCTATTAGAAACATATAAGTCCGCTTATTAGCAAATGCTTGGTTCCTTTGGCGGCCGGTTTGCGTGCCATCCGCTTCCTCAAGGCGTCACCTTGCCAGAACCGCCTTTGCCTCTTCCCATAGCCGGTACCTTGGTGGTGTTATAGTTTGGCGTCTTTCGTGCGGCCCTATTGGTTTTGGTGGTGTGGCTGCCGTTTTGCTGTGGTGCCTGTCCCTCCCTCTTCCTAGTGGGGTGAAACAACTCTTCTAATCAGCGGTGGCTCTGGTGTATGGCATCGGCAATTATCTTACCATAATGTCATAAAACTCATGTATACATAACAATGTTACATGGATCTTGCATGGAACCAAAAAGTTTAGTCATCACGGTGATGTTTCCATTGTTTCTTGGAATGTTTGTTCTTAAAAAAGGATGCTAATAAGCACCGGTATCTTAAGCTTGTTGGAAGACAACAGGAATCGCATGGATTTCATCTATAGATACCACACAACCACATAATAGTCCTTTATCTCTTATAATGGAGCAAACACAAATGATGACATCTAAGGACCATACATGGTCAAACTTAAGCATGATTAATAGATAATAAATAATCCCACGCCAGACTGGGTTGCACTCCATCTTTACTTATTATCTCCCTGCAGCCAATCAGATGTAGCTAAGAATACGAGGCACATCTGCAATCTTGAGAGGCTTTATGATATATTCTTGTGCTCCTTCATTCAAGCACCTAAGTACAAAAATTATAGAATTTAATTTCAATAATTTGATAACAAGTATTTAACTGCAACAATACTTGATAGTGTTGTTTGTACTCACTCGTTGATTCTTTCAGGGATGATATCTGTGCATGCAATCACCACGGGAATGTGATTCAGTGTAGGTGATTCCTGAGTCGGGAAAAGCCAAAGATCATTAGTAGATATTAATGTTTCAATATATTTAGGGGTATCAAAGTAAGCATTCAACAACAAGAATATGAAATCATACTAAGAGGATGGTTAGAAATATTCCAACATGGATTTACCTGCATTTCCAAAAGCAAATCATAGCCAGTCATTCCTGGCATGCAGTATTCAGTCAAAACCAAGTCCACATCATCATGCTGCTATGTATGAAGATCATTATGTGCAAAATGTCAAATATAGTAAACAAGCACAAAAATATAAAGATGCTCATACATTTTAGTAAACAATATTACCGTACCGCGTACAAGAATTCTAAAGCTTCCAAGACACCTCCAACGGCAGTCACTAAAGATAGCAAACATAAACACACTAAGATTATTGTAAAGAAGGATAGAGCATAAGAAAATAACATAACGCTCCTATGCTATATATATGCTACATATAGTTATTGCATAACATGCTCAAATCCCCTATTTACTACATAGCTAAAGATGCAGGTGAATAAAATGAATACACAAGTGTTTCTATCGGATCTAAGGTGCAATTGCACCAACTTTATCTATGGTAAACACATAAATACTTTATACTCTAGGAATAATAAGTCAGAACTAGTTACTCCCTCCGCCCACAAAAGAATGAAATCCTACCTTTGTCCTAAGTCAAACTATCTTAAGTTCGACCGAATTTATATAAAAATGTAACAACAATTATGATATCAAATATGTATGATATGAAAATATATGTCAACAAAAACCTAATGATAATTATTCGAAAGCATAAGTTTTAATATATTTTGATATAAATCTGGTCAAAGTTACGATAGTTTGACTTAGGACAAAGCCAGAATTTCATTCTTTTGTGGACGGAGGGAATACAAAAGGGATTTTTGGAAAGTTATAGAAACCACAATACCTCGAACATTGAAGATGTCAAATACCCTAGCGGCCACAAAGCGATCAACATGGGCATCATCCACAATGAGTACATGGGGATTTTCAAGGGCCATAACACTAGTCACACAATTTCTGTGTTACCAAACTTTGATATATGGTAGTTTGTATCGTAAATGTGTTGAAGGATTGAAGGTGAATGGATTCGTTTATATAGGAATCTATGGCTAACCGATGATATCTCTAAGATAGAAAATTGATACGATATCTCTAAGATAGAAAACTGATGTTATCTTTATGATAAATAACTGGCAACGCAACATATATTATTATGGTAGAAAATTAGTAAAAATACATCGGTTATGTGGCATGGCTTACAACAAAACAAACATATATATCAATGGGTTGTAACAACATCTGTCTATCATATCTTATAATGTGTCGAGTGAATATATCTTGCAGATTAGCACCTGTCATAAGTGACACTAGAGTTGTTATCTCCGTTGGCGAATGCAAAAGAGCAAAATAGTAGCCCATTGTTTGGAACTAACCATCGGGGTCCAAGGTCAAAATAGTCATCTTTATATAATGACTTAGCATTATTTAAAGATATCCTAAAGATAGAGATTCAATAAACATTAGCTAGATCTAATTAGCATAGATGGGTACTTAAGAAATATATATAGCATAACACATTTTTTGTTATTTGTCAAAGGTTTTAAAAAATATGGATATTTTTCTTGGTGTTTGAAATCATGTGAGTTAGAATTGTTTCATGTTTAAATAATGTCATCTACTCTATCAACAAAAGGATACATGTGTGTACATAGCTAGTACATCATTTGCTAAAATATTGTTTTAAGTTCTATGTAGATGTATGACTTCAATGATGGTTGGTAGGATTATCATTGTTTATTAGTTCTATACACCTAAATTAGGGATAACTAATTCACGCAATTTACTCATTGGATGTGCCATGATATTGACACTGACCTAAGGACTATGTGTTATTAGTAGAATGCATCAGTAGCCATTGAGTCCATTATATGGTTGCGCTCTTCTGCACGGCGCGGCACGGCGCAACGCGCTACAAACTTTGTAGGTTGTGCCCTGGCCCTTGGATCTACAGTAAGGATGGTTTGAGAAAGCTTTCATAGGTCAGCGGCGCGTTGCTCCGCAATGTTGTCTGCCAAGTAACGCTGCCTATATCTTAAACTATAATCCTACCTTGTACCTTTGAATAGTATGCACATCATATTATATCATATCATTATACTACACATATCTTAAACTATAATCCTACCTTGTACCTTTGAATAGCATGTCCATCATATTATGTCATATCATTACACTGCATAATTCTAGAAATTTATATATTTGATCATTCATACATGACAATCATACAAACATACACTTCATGAGTAGAAGTGTGATGCCCTCGGCATCTCAAAAGTCTTGACACGCGATTTGATTAGTGTTAATCAAGGATTTGGACCTAATCATACTTAGAGAAGGACAACAACTAGGCCAGTAAACCACTAAGTCAAAAAATTTCAAGTTGAATATGCAAAGCTTTGCGTTGCCTGGTTGAGTAGTTAAACATTTATACATTTTTATACAAGACATCAAATACAAAAGTGTTAGATCAGGATGATGCCCTCAAATATGCTATTTTGACCAATCTCAAAAGCAAATGTTAAGAGGTTCAAAAACTCAAACCAAACCAGGTTAGCCTACACTCAGGGGATTTTGCTAAGTCTAGGATTGACACTCCTTCCCAAATTTCATTCTGAAATTACTTTCGATTTGACCATACAACTTCAAAATGTTCCTTTCTATGAAATGAAATTGAACTTGTAACCTTTCAGATGCACTAGACCTTGATATGATTGGACTCCATTTGAGACTCCAAAAGTTGAAAATAAGAAAGACTCCACAAAAGGGAAAAGTGCTGTTTTACCAAAACTCTGAGTATGTTTGAAATGGTATTTCAAAATCTGTGGTGAATTAGATAGGACTTTATATACCAAACTTGTAGACAACTTCATGATTAATAACTTTGGTATTTTGTGTGTTGACATGCATGAAGGTTTGCAAGGTGTTTTAGCTCATTTTCTATCTTCTGGTGAATTTTGTCCAAATAGACCTGAATGGAAAATTCAAATTTTGAGCAACCAAAGACATGATCATACAAAACCTTGTATATGAAAGTTGTAGGGAATGAAATTATGGCCAACATTGGTATATAAATCTTTATGTGAAAGTGTACCTAAAATGGACTTATGGAATTTTCAAATTGGAAGGTGTTGTTGGTCAAACTGGAGTCAGCAGGTTAAATTCAAATTTAATCATATTTAAACTTGGAATCTGGTATTAGTCCTTTTTACAAAGTTGTAGATCTCAAAAGTTAAAACATTTCATTCAATTGGGTCCTTTTCAAATTCGGAATCTAGAATACTCAAAAACTCAAGTTTCAAACAGGTCTTCCTGCGGTCAACAGGGGTTTTTCTCTTTTTCGAATTTTGTTTTTTCCATGAGTCGCTGACAGCCAGGCCCCACCTGGCGGGCATTGGATCCGAGCGGGAACGGCGTCAGCTGTGGGCCCCACTTAGTCCACCCCTTCGTACACCCGGTTCACCGATCCACCGCACCCCGGTCCCACATGTCGGTGACATCAGGTCCATGGACCCAGACCACCGCTTCCCTCTCCATCTTCTTCCCCAACCAGCGCCCGTCGCGCCCCTGGCTGCCATGGCCACGCGGCGAGGCAGCTCTGCCGCCCCGCCCGGCCTGCCCTCACCCCTACCGCGCTATCCCGTGCCCCGGACAAAGAGCGGAGACCTCGACCCTCCTTCATCCTCACCTCACTCGCTCCCTCCCTGCCTCTCTCCCTCTCGTGTGCACGCCCAGAGCGCGAGCCGCCATGGGCGCGGAGCTCGAGCTCTGTCAAGCTCACGCGCCGGCCATCTCCGCCTCTTTCCCTCTCATCCAGTAAGCACCTTGCCACCACCTCACTCCGCCCTTCCCTTTCCCCAAAGTCCGGGCCACCGCCACTGGCTCTAACGGCCTCGTCCGCGTGCGCTGCCACGCGATGACCCGGTTCACCGTGCCTCGCCGTGGAGGACCACCCCTGGGCTGTCCCCGCGCCTGCAATCCGCCCCCTCCGGGCTCCCCTCATCACAGTGCAGCCCACGTGGTAGAGCTTGGCCACCGCCTCCGCCGGTGCCGCGAGATCGAGCCCCGGCCACCGAGCTCTGCGCGTCGTCGCCGCCCACCAGTTCACGGCCGTTCCTCACCCACTCGCTCGACCTCACGCGCCGCCGTCTTGGGGGAAAGAAGCCCCGTCGCCAGGAACACCTTCCCAGAGCACGTCGGCTCCAAGTCCGGCCGCACAGCCGCCGACGCAAGCCCGCACCGCCACCCCCTGCGCGCGGCCTCTTTCCAGGCGAGAGGTAGAAGAAGATGACGCAGGTTTTGCGATTTGGCCCCTGCATGTTTCCTTTTCATGTTTCCGTTCGAGCACTGTTTAATGAGTCATGAGAAACTTACATGCTACCCCCTGGGCTTTAGGGTTAAGTAAGTATAGGTCCCTAGATATGTGGATTTTCATTTAAATGATTATTAATTCGGCTGAAACGTTGGTAATTCGTAATAAATCAAATAAAAATCAAAAAAATACAAACTTTGTTGCAGTGTACTCCTATTAACTAGATCTACAGAATGGATATGATGGTTGGGTATGAAAAGACCTTTTTGCCCCTGTTAATGTGCATGCATGAAAAACCTTAATAAATAGGAAATGTGGGTAAAATGAGCTTCAAAAATTATGAAATTTGGACAGGGGCCTTGTTAGCATGTGTAGGCTCTGTATAAATTTTGATAGCCCTAGCATTGACTGTGTAATTACTATTTTGCCCTTGTCTTGCATTTAAGCATATATTTAACTTAAAAGGTTGATATGGTGAAAAATGCTCAAGGTGACTTTAGGGGCTTGATGTGAGCTCTAGGTTATGAACATGACTCACTGCTAGAGTAGGCGGTGGTGCATGTAAGGTTTTGGCTCTAATTTGAAAATGGTAGAAATAATGCATTTTTACGTAAATAATAGAAAATGTGAGACTAGTATATCCAATAAATGCCACAATGGACCATATTTGAAACCTAAGAATATGTAAGTCTTAGCCACTGATTCTGGAATGCAATGTAGGTCTTCACTACTGTTGAGAAATGCACGCTAGGAATGCTAAGCTAGCTAGGTGAAAAATAGGTGTTTAAGTAAGCATAGGCCATTTCGAATGAAGCGATGCTACCTCGCCGCACACCCCCATGTTGTTATATGCGATAAGCTAAGTTACCGTAGGCGATGGCTTGCGCTATTTCTTAATGCTAAACAAGTTTCACCACGAAAATGCATAACTTTAGTCCCTAAATCATGATTCCCTGCATCTCACTCGCATCATGAAGCAAGCATTTCACTAATACATGCTCCAATTGCACCATGTCATGCATATAGATCCCGCGAGCGAAGAACACCCGCCGGACCAACCGATCGTAGAGAAGCCCAAGGAGGAGCTGCACCAGGAGCCGGAAGACCAGCAGTGGAGGCCCGACTTCGCTCAGGAGGCAGCTACTAACACTAGTGAGGAAGGTAGGCAGGACCATGAATTTCCCAGCTAATATAATAATTGATTGTTTGATTTCGCATCCGCATTAGGAGTTGATTGAAAACCCTTGCATTGAATTCCCTGGCCGCCCTGGCCCTAGCACCTATATCTAGAGTTCGTAGGACGAGTTGCCTAGAATTGCTAGGTGCGGGTAGACACGAGTGAAAGGAGTCACTCGTCGCGTAGGTAATTTCAAAATTTCAGAAATCTTACTATTATGACAGTTATTATTATGCTCATAATTTAATTGGAGACCGGGCGGAGAATAATTTTATTTGGTGGTGTGTGTTGTTGTATCATTTGGCTCCGCCCGAGTCGTTTAAGGCCCGTCCGCTGTTTGCCTATTGGTCGGCATAACCGGAGAATGGGACCGGTGAAGTCTTATCTGGGTTTGTCCGAAGTTTTCGAGGCTCCGCACATCCACTTGCTGGAGGCCGATGGGCCCGAGGGCGCTTGTACTCGAAGGAGGGCTGACCCAGGGCACTGTGGTATCGCTCCTGAGGGGGCACAACCCGGGGGTTAGGTGGGGGCGCTTTGAATCTTGGGACAAGACAGGTGGAGATCGGGACTATATGTGGGAACGCGATGGCTAGTAAGCATATACCCCTGGCATGATAGTTATTCCCGGGAATTAAAATCGATTCGAATCGCTGATGCCCACCAGGTGTGGGAATGCCAATACCATTGACGTTCAACGCAGTAACTACTTGAATATATTATATCTATTACTTATGTTTTCAAATACTACATGTTTGTATTATATTGCTTACATTTCTGCAAGTTATTATTATGGAGTTATATGCAAAAGATAAATCTTGATACTCTATGTTGATATACCACTGTTTAAAATCAATGGCTAAGGATCCACATGCTAGTAAGCAAGCTTTGCGTCAGCCGTAAGCCAATCCATTAAGTCCTACTGAGTAATTAGTACTCAGGGTTTGCCCCCACCTTTTGAGAACAGGTGCCGGCGGCATCTGGACAAATGCTTGGAGGAAGGTAGTACCGGTGGGCTCGGTGCTGCTCGCCTCGATCGTCGTTGCATGAAGACTACTAAAGTGTTTTGTTTCCGCGGTGAGATGATTTTGAATTCGCTTCCGCTATTTGATTCAAATCTGCCTATTGTATGGCATTACGTTGAAACATATATCTTATTTCGAACTGATTTGTAAAATAAGTTTATATATGCTATATTCAACTGCCTGAGATGATGTATCTGTTGTGGCTCCATTGTGGGCTGGATGTGTATGATGTCAGTTCTTCTGAGAAAAGGTAATATCGGGAGCCGAATGATTCTCGACGGACGACCGGGGTTAGTTCGGTCTAATCGCACTACGAGCCAGAGGTGGCAGGTGTGCTTAGCCCGGATTAAATCGGTGGTTCCGCCATATAGATATGTTGTTACATTTATACCTGAAGAGTATTGTAGTTGATGACACACTAAAAAGGTACCTCAACAACCAAGACACATCTAAATTCTTAGGAAGGATGACAAAAAATGTTCAGACTCAATTGCATGAGAGGTGATGTATACATGAATACATGATAACGATCAATAGATTGACTCTGACTAAAATAGCTACACCTTGCATTGTAAGATAAGATTCGATGGCATAGTATCACGAGTATTAATAGATATTCTAGGTTATAGAAGAAATCTTAAATCTATTAGGCTTTAGACACCTTTGTATTCAAATATTGTACTCGTCGAGATCGCTAAAATTAGTCTTGAGCAAATTCTTGAGGTATTCGATCTGACATAAGCACAACCATTATAAACATCTTTGTCATGATCCTACAAAACCGAGGAAGACTGAAAACTAAGGTAGAATGTTAACCCACTCATTATAAACATCTTGAAAAATCTTTGCCATGATCCTACTAAACTCTTCACAAAAGAAAGCAATAGTACTAACAAATAATATGTAATCCACGTAAATTTGGCACACAAATAGATCATTATTGAATTTACTAGCAAAGAAGTAAGAATTGGTTTGCCTATTTCAAAACCACTCTTGAGAGAAAATCTTTAGAGCATACCTTAGGATCTTGCTTTAACCTAGACTTTGTAGACATGATTTGGATATTTTGGATCTTCAAAGATGGCAGTTGCTCCATATAAACTAACTCAGAAATTGGACCAATGAATATAGAATTTTCATATGTATTTGATATATTTTGAAACCATGGTGTGAAGTAAAGCCAAGTAATATACGAAATGCTCGAGTCTAGATTCTAGTTCATACTTCTAACAAAGTATAAACCTTTTATTCATTTGTGAAATGTCGGGCAACCAAGAGTGTATTGTATATAGTCGACATGACACTGTTTTCGCCTTTTTGTTTTGGAAGGCCCACATTTTCTATGTAACATTAGGAGCTAGCCCTTATATTGGTTATATATTCAAAACTGAAATAAGATTATTACATGATATTATCAAGCCAAGTCACTTCCATCACAAATGTCATGAAACTCCTCTTATGAAGTAAATTAAGCAATCCATGGCAAACACATATCATAAAAAAGCCATATATTTCTTGCAGTGGGCACATGGTTCGGCTTCGCTCAATGTATAATTGTCTATCAGCGATAGTTAGGGGGTACTGTTGAGACCCCCTTTGAGTTAGGAGGGGTTGGACATTCACTGTAAGTAAATCTAACCTTGGACCAAAGATGATCACACCAAGATGGTAAGACATGATGATGTAGAGAGGTTTGGCCCACCGAAACATAAAAACCTACGTCCTCTAGAGTAGATGGCGTATATTATATCTGGTGCAAGCACAGGTCACACCTTGGGAAGTACAAGCTCAGGATGCAGGAGACCATGAGTGCTATGGCTAGTGCGTGCGAGCAAGGAATATATAAGTGCGGGTATAAGTGTGCATACAATGGATCTATCCCCCAAACGAGGTATCCCCTTTTATAGCAAGGGAGAGCAATACATATGGCTGCTAGGCCTCCTAAGTAGAGGAGTCCCACCAATCTCATTGGAATTATTATAGAATGAATATGCCCATCTCATTGTCATCCAATCGTTATGTAGCCTCATGGTGGTGTACTGTGTAGGTCGCATCGTGCCACTTGGTATGGCGGGGCACAGTGGAGCACAGTGAATCACTATTGTCAGTCAAAAAAACCCATGGGTCACTACTCCTACACGCCTTGAACCATCAGTGAGCCACTATTGTGGGTCAAAAGACCCATGGGTCACCACTCCCACACAGTCTTGAACCATGAGTACAAGCGACAACATGAGTAGGAATTAATGCCCCGTACTTTTAGTTAATCCTTATCATCCACAGCCAAAGCAGTGAACGTCTTCGTTATCTCTAGGCTAGAAAGGCAGGGTCGGTGGAGCCTAAGACCTAGGTCGTATGTTTTAGTTCCCATGGGCAAGTGACGGGCCAGGGTGCCTAGTAATGGAGCAGCAAGTAGTTGAACAACTTGTAGGTTTACTTATAAAAATAAAAACAATAAGGTTGTGAAGCAGTGCAGCCACGCAGGATCCATGATTTTTTTAAAATATAAAAGAGAGAGTTTTAGAGAAAGAAAAACCTTTTACCTACAATGGTCCTGTGTACCTCCCTCACATTGGCTCCACTGCGCAGGTTGAAAAAAAGGTTGAAAAAATTCTAAAACTGATATAAAGAAAATATTTTCATCCGGCGTTTGTTTTCTCATCTCATTTTGTATCCATATCTACTAGATACTTTTCTTGTCTTGAAATTAACGAAGAAAGGAAAGATGCCGATTAAGGCAAAACTATTTTTTTTAATTTATTTTTTCCTTCTCTTTTTTATTACCCGGCTTGATCATCTCATGCCACGTACCTGTGTGTTATACGCTAGTAAAAAAAAGCTTGATGCGCTTGCAGGTAGCAGGTCGAGCCTGCTGTAATTTTTGGGCGCTCTTGTTTTATCCTGTAGACCTGTATACATCTGCAGCAGCAGCAGCAGCAGCATGATATATCGATCCTTTTCGGACTCATGCCTGGCTGTACGTGAGAAACCGTCGAGGAGATAGGACAAGAACTAACTTGGACTTGTGCGATCATCATGCAGCCAAACCAAACGAAAAACGCGCGACCAGACAAGAGGCGTTCGTTCGGCCTTGTCATGTCTCGCCCCGCCCGTGACGGGCTGACGGCAACGCCACTCCCGCTGCTCCTGCATGAGCATGGAATGGAGCCGCTGCCATTTCATTTTTCAGAAACACCTTGGAAGAGAGCATGGAGAAGGATCTGAAGGTATTTAATTTGTGCGAGTGCAATTAGTCTGTCAATTCAGCGTCTTGATATCCGCCACCTTGTCATCACTGATCTGTGTGTCTGTCTCTGCTCTGAACTGCTGATGATGATGTTCTCCCCTGAAAGAAATGAAGAGCGGAGGTTCCTGCTCTGAACCTGCTACAAGGAAATGGTGGTGTGAAAGGAGCTCCATGTCGGCTTTAGAGTTTGGTGCATTCAGGAATCAGGATGACGAGAACCACAGGCAATCCATGCATGGGCCTAGTTGTTTCCCCTGAAATCCCTCCGATTGACTCCAGCTTCGATTCTGCACTAGGGCCATGTTCTAGGGAATAGTGTTAGCACCGTGCGAGTTTGTCGTCGGTCGCTTCAGTTTGTTCATCCACATGTTGGTCCTACTTGGCAGCCTAGCTAGCTTGTTCAAACTGGTAATAGTATGCTTCCTCTCTTTTTATTATATTCATCCATATGTAAATGGAAAAATGAAATAAGCGCCGAAAAATATATAATTAACCATGTGCCTTATCGGTTTTCTGATCATGCTATACTCGTGTAAAAACAATGAGTAACAACAATACCAGTGTTATAGAAATATAGGATGGAATCCATTCATGTGATTCTAATGCTAGTGATATATGTGCTTGGACGCTACTATAATCTTGGGAGTTCATATTAATTTACGTAAACTTTAATACAAAGCCACTTAACAGGGATGAGAAGTACAAATATTTATTAAAAACATAAAAGTGGGAGAGAATCGTTGCAAATTTCAATAATGATGATGGAGAACAGCACCGGGGTGGAGATGTGGTAGACAATGGCGACGGTACTTTGTCCCCTCGAAGGCAAGACAAATGAACACGTTAAATAGTGTTTGGTGGAAGGATGTCTCAGGTTCCATCTCAATTTTGTCATTGTTTTATTGAGATGGACTCATCATCCAAAGAGGCATATTTCTTCAAGATTTGGAAAAGGCCTATTAAAAAAAATCCTGGTCACAACCATCCTCTGTACACGTTATTGCATTCTCATCTCCTCCACCGCACTACATACCCAGGATGCCCCTATGCCGTATATTCTCACTCGCATCGCCGCTGGATTAAATTTAATTGGAGGCGGCCAAGGAGGAGCCCTAGCAACCAAGCTCGCAATAACAGGCGCACGGGCCGGGCAGGCTCACAAGAAATGCGCAATGCGGCGGTGGGCATAGGTTGTGCCGTGCGGGCTCCCCGCCGTATGTGGAGTGTGACACCAATGTGGGGATTGTGGCGGCAACGATCAATGGGTGGCTCAGCTCCCTGGCTCAGTATCAGTAGGCAGCGAGCGGTGAGGCTCGAGCGGGCAGTGGAGTGCACGAGCATGGACGGAGTGCGGCACGGGTGGCTTCGCTCATGGGTGAGGCTGCCTACGTGCACGGCATGGGCATGGCAGCTATGTGGAACAAAAGGGAGGTGAGGATGGTTTGACTTGTTTTGGCCCGCCAAGCTAAACTAGTCATTAGATTTATTATATTTTCTAAAAAAATAATGATCTTGACATTATGAAAATGAACTAAAACATCTCTCTAAATTTTCATATAAATTATTCACCATGCCATCATGAAATATGGATTAAAATAAGCCTTAAATTTGTATATAAACACAATGTCATCATGAAGCTGAATCAAAATAACCTCCTAAATTAGCATATGAATTACCCAGCATTCATTATGAAAGATAAATCAAAATAACCTCATCATGACATCACATATGGTGAATGAAACTATCCCATAAATTAGCCACCGTACCATTACGAAATATGAATTGAAAATAATATATAAATTTACACTAATATAAATTACCTATTGTGCCATTGTGAAAGATGGTTTAAAGTAACTTTCTAGATTTTTATATAAAGTATCCACCGTGATCAAATAGAAATATTAACTAGGTCATGTTGTATAAATAAGGTAAAATATATGTATATGGATGTTCAAATTGAGAGAAATATTGAATAACAATAATTGTAATTAATCGTGGATCTCAGATTTATATAAATTTCTACTTCTTACGTCCACAAAAGAATGAAATTCTGGCTTTGTCCTAAGTCAAACCATACTAACTTTGACCAAGTTTATATCAAAATATATTAAAACTTATGCTACCAAATTAGTATCATTAGATTCTTGTTGCAATATATTTTCATATAATATATATTTGATACCATAAATGTTGTTACATTTCTATATAAATTCGGTCAAACTTACAATACTTTGACTTAAGACAAAGCTAGAATTTCATTTTTTCGTGAGTAACATTTACGGTACTCTTTTTTTAACTAACAGTTACAGTACTCTTCCTATCACGCGGTCACGCGGAGGATGACAATGATCTGGTTCGCTCTGTTCTGCTGCACAGGCGCGTGCCCTCCTCCGATTAACGGTCCTGCACGTTCATGTTAGCTTTATTTTAACGCGGCCGCATAATCCTGGGCCTGATGTTTGGCCCACGGCGCTGATGGAGGTGCTCGGCCCGACATCCGCTCCCGCTCTTGTCCACTGCCTCCGCAAGCTGGCCGTGTCGTTGCCGCAGTCATCGCTGTGCCTTCTGCCGTCGGACACGACGGAACATGGTAAGCTCCGCCTCTTTTATGTTGTGCCTACACGTCGGCGATGTGGCGGTGCTGCTTGCCTTTGCTTATGCCACGGCCTCCTGCACTTTTGGTACGCTGCTCCAATACGTTAACAGGCAAAAGTCTAATTCTCAGGCTGTGTCCAAAGGAAACTCCTATCACCTATCTTGTGTCACTATTTCAATTACTTAGTCAAAACTACTCATCACTCTCTGTAGGGGCACCTTAAATTCAGCCTCACATAGGCAGAGGCAGGCCATCCTACCGACAGCGCAGCAACGCATGTTAAAAAGCCCTAGTGTTTCATGACAATACTAGCCCGTGTTATATACGAAGTCGATGTACCGGTACCATAGACATGGTGATGGTTTCCCAACCTTTCGGTGCGAAAAGAGGACTATGATGCCCTCAAAGGGGTGAATTAAGCATTTAAAAAACCACTATGAATATACTTTTAAAAGCCTACACATATCTACCTATCAATGCTTCAATATCTTGGGTTTTTTTATGATCTTTAGGCTTTTAAATACGTACACTTGGATACTTGATATTCATTTGATGTGTTTACTTCTCAATCACCTTGCATCCAAGACTAAGTCTTCATGTACTAGCAAATCTTACTATTTAGAGGACTCCTTTTGAAGCCTCCATAGTTAATTCTCATGAAACGCACAAAAAAAAAGAGATAAATCCTAAAAATTCTCATAAAAATCAGAAACTTCCAACCATCAATTGGAAGATTGGAATATTAATAGTTATTAGATCTATTTTTTAAGTAATTACCCACCTCTGCCATTATGAAAGGTTTTGAGTTCAACTCCCAACGAAAGCAAAATTTTTCTTTTTTTGACAGTTTTTTCCTATTTTCAATTTATTTTCTAAGTAATAACCCACCTCTGCCTATTATGAAAGGTCTTGAGTTCAACTCTCAATGAAAGTAAATTTCTTCATTTTTTTGGCAGATTTTTATATTTTCAAATTTACTCTCAGTTTTTTGTCAAATTTTTTCAATTTACTAAATTTACACTACTCCATTATGGAAGGTCTTGAGTTCAGCTCTCAACGAAAAGCAAATTTATTCTTTTATAGCAGATTTTTCCATTTTCAAATTTACTCTCAGTTTTTATCAAATTTTTTCTTATTTATAAATTTACACTACTAAATGATCCCATAATTTTTTTCATAAAGATGTTAGAAATCCTTTCTATGAGACAAATATTTTGTACCTAATCTTGCTAATACTAATTGGAGACTCCTTTTAGATCCTCCTTATTAAGTCCTCACGAGATGCACTAAATAAAAGATAAAATTATAGAAATTTTCGCAATAATCAGTAACATCCTATCATCGATTGCAGATTGAAATCTCAATAGCCATTAGATATGTTTTATATGTAATTAGCATTCCGGCATCCATCATGTAGCTTTAATGATATATCTATTTTTTAGAAAAAAAGATGAATCCTAAACATTCTCACAAAAATCATAAACATCACATCATCTATCGTGTAGCTCTAATAATAATAGTCATTAGATCTATTATAGTTTCTAAAAAAATTTCAACCATAACATTATGAAAGATGAAATAAAATAATCATCCTAAATTTGTATAAAAATTGTACCATCATGTCATTATGAAATATGAAATAAATAACCCATTAAATTTGCATAAAATTACCCACCATACCATTATGAAAATACGAATTAAAATGCTCCCAAAATTCGCATATAAATTACTCACCAGGCCATTATAAAAGATGAATTGAAATAAGCCATAAATTTGCATATAAATTGTCCAATATGACATCATAAAATATAAATTAACCCACCATGACACTATAAAAGATGAAATAAAATAATCACCTAAATTTGTATAAAAATTGCCCATCATGCCATTATGAATATATATGAATTAAATAGCCTCTTAAATGTGCATAAAATTACCCACCAGGCCACTATGAAATATGAATTAAAATAGCCCTCCAAATTTACATATAAATTACTCACCAAACCATTATAAAAGATTAATTAAAATAATCCCTAAATCTACGTATAAGTTACCCAATATGCCATCCTAAAATATAAATTAAAATAATTTCTAAATGTATCCTATACATTACCTACAATGACGTTACAAAAGCTGAATTAAAACAATCAACTCTAATATTATTACGGATTATAACCCGTACTATGCGAGAGTACGGGTTAATGGACTATGTTGTTAATCCCATAGATTATGTTGTTAACTACCAAGTCACCTTAAGCCTAAGATAGTGTCCACGATCCTTACAGTGTTGATGATGACTGATCCAAGGATAGATTGGTGATATCCTCTTTCCGAACAGTGTTAACCTTTTCCTAGCAACTGATGTGAGAATATTCTATGTATGATCTATATTAATTAATTTCAAGCACATTACATATCTGAGTTGATACAAGTTCTTGAAATTTCTCTAGGCCAGCCTCTACTTAACTAGAAACACACGGCCTACAAGAAAAAGAGAAAACACGCACACTCTGGCGACTATCAATCTGAAAACTAAACCGCCACACATCTGCCAGTGAAACGTTGTCCACATGCGCTAAACACTGTATAGCCTCCATAACCGTAATTCACAGCTCCACCTTCTATAGCACATCCCATGTACTGATGTCAGAACTAGCGTAAACTTGGTTCATGTCCCTTTGAACTTGCGCTAAAGTTGGTCATGTGCCTAAACTCGGGTCTTCTTTTTTTCTCTAAAGAAACATCAGCCATCATCAGAATATATAGCACTGTTCTCACCCTCAATAAGGTTCTGAAAGGAAGAAGGAATCGGAGGAACTTCAGTGTTTACCACGCCTTCCAACATATGAACAACTTGCCCCATCGATGGCCGGCTGTTCTCCTCGTCCTGGATACACCAACAGGCAACTCTGCAGGTGACATCTAGCTCCTTGACATTAGCATTTCCTTCCAGCCTACCATCCAGTAAGCACAACACATTTCCTTCATTCACTTGAGCAGCTGCGTAAAGAGGGAAGTATCGATGACTTCCAAAATTCAGTCTCTTTGTTGTCCTTCTCCCTGAGATTATCTCAAGAAGCACAATGCCAAAGCTATAAACATCTGCCTTTTTAGTGATAGGCTGTCCAGATATCCACTCTGGTGCGAGATATCCCATGGTTCCTCTGATGGTGGTCAATGCAGAGTTGAATTCACGTCCAAGGAGCTTTGCCATGCCAAAGTCTGAGATTTTAGCACAGAATTCTGCATCAAGTAGTATGTTTTCAGGCTTGATATCGCAATGTATGATACAGTCCTCACATTCTTCGTGAAGATACGCTAGGCCCTTTGCAATACCTAGTGCAATTTGGTAGCGAAGATCCCAATTCAGAAGGCTTGATTTTTCTGAAAAGAGGTGCAAATCCAAAGAATCCATTAGGCATATACTCATAGACCAGCAACCTCATATCCCCTTTAACACAAAATCCCAAAAGACGGACAAGGTTGGTGTGTTTGATCACTCCAACTGTCTGCACTTCTGCTCTGAATTGCTTATCCGCGTGCCCAAGGCCTTTGAGACACTTCACAGCAACGACAGATGATCCTGGCACTGTACCCCTGAAAACACTACCGAAACCTCCCTCGCCAAGTTTATCAGAGAAATTCCTTGTGGCCTTCTTGATTTGAGCATAAGAGTAGAAAACAAGAGAACCTTCTACTTCAAACTTTCTGCACGTCAAAAAGTCTCTCCTGTATCTCCACAGGAGCGCCACCACCAATATAACACAAGTCATTGCTGTTAACCCGGCCACAATCTCTCTTGTGTGCAAACCATTCTTGGCCCTGAGTTTGGAACCCCATCGAACATAGACCTTGCTGTACGGGGGTCTCGAGGCAAAACTCAGGTTGTACAGGTTGTAGTACCATAGCTTGCATCCGGAGTCATAGGCATACGCCACACAGTAACATTTGCTGAAACAGGCTTGTTTGCAATCTTCATCACTTTCTGCTGCATCATCCTGAGAGCTATAAGGGAGACCCTGCAGCTTGTCTAAAAGGATAAAAGAGTCATCGTGTTCAGTCTGGCCGTTCACCTCGCAGCTCAACGGAAGAGATGTCGGTCTTGAGCAACCGGTAGCAAAGGATCCAAGGCTCCATTCAGCCGGGTAGGAAGGCTCAAATCCATCGACACATTTGCATTTGCCATCGCTCATGCAGGCACCAAAATCACCACAGAAGAAGGCGCCCGATTTGCAATCTGGAGGGAAGGTCCAACGAGGCACCCAACCACTATCGTTTGCTGCTTGCTTCAAGCTGACTTGCCCCAAGCGGAACTGCAAGAATTCGGTGAGATTAGGTGTTCTCGGAGGATTCAGCAGCAGTGAGCTGCCATTATCTTGAGCTGTCACCATCCAATCCGGGAAGGTCCCCGGAGTGTCGTGGCCATCGGTGGTAAGCACGAACCCGTTCCTCCTGCTCCCGTCGACGCTGAGGCTGCCGTTGTGCGAGAAATCCTTGTACGTCAGCGAGACGTTGGTCCCGGTGTCCCTGTCGAAGCCGAGCCTCGCGCCGGGGAGCAGCGAGTCGCCGGGGTAGTCAAAGCTCTGCCACAGGATCCGCGAGGCGTTGGCCTGATCCCTGACCACGAGGTTGCCGTCGTCAAGGAGCACCGCGGCGGCGGTCCCGGAGGGTGCCACGGGCGAACACCAGAGGCTAGCCCGGACCTCCATGATGCACAGGCTGCCTCCGAAGACCTCCAGCGCGGCGCTGGGGAGGTCGGAGATGACGACCCTGTTGCCGAGCCAGAACGTGGGGCTGGTGCTCGGCATCTTCTTGAACCGGACGCCCAGGAAGCGGTGGATGCTGGGGCCCGGGGAGAAGAACCCCAGCTCGAACTCGCCGTTCTTGGAGACCAGCGTCTGGTCCCCGGAGATGCACTCGCCGGGGAGAATGGTGTCTCCGGCGGAGGCGGCCAAGAATGCGCCAGCAAGCAGCAGGACGAGCATGAGGGTGGGCCGCGCGGGTTCGCGAGGCCCGAACAGCGAGCATACGCGCTTCGCCGCCCCCATTGGCGAGGGGAGCGTCCCTTGCAGGGGAATCAACACGGTATGGAAGAAGAAGAAACCATTGGCTGGCACAGCTGCACAAGGCGACACAAGGAGTCAAGGATAAAGCTGATAGTAATGGGCATGAATCATCGGCGAGAAACCAAGTTGAGCTGAGTAGCTGACCCAGAAGCTCCGTCAAGAACCGTCGCCGCCTCGCCTCTGACCAAGCTTCACTTTGGTCTTCCAGTCAGTCACCGCTCCATCGCGAATTCTTATCCTTCTTTGGCATAAAAAAGGGATCTGTTTTCTTTTACGCAGCAGAAGAAGAGATGGGCACGTCTCTATGATCCTTTTGGAAACCAGTTTGGCGATTTGGCACCACCAGCCACATGTCAACCAAGTTTGGCGTGATCCTATGCCATCAAAAAGGGCGTAAATTTGGTGTAAAAAAAGGTGTAGTAACTTATAAACCACTTGTCATACTCCCACCATTTTCTATTTAAAATGGCCTCCCAATAGTATTTTTTATAAAAAAACACTATCATTTCGGCAGACGAAATTAAGTAGAAAAAAAAATAGAAGTGCCTATATAAACCAAAAACGACCACTGGAACAACATTTAAAACTAGATGCGGTGGCTTTTTATTTATTTATATTGGATAGGCATTGAGCCATTGACCCGTATGCTTGAACCGGACGTTATACGTATATCAGGCAAAAGTACAACCATTTCTAGAACAGACGCTCGCACCCCCAACTTGCCACACAACATTTCGCTGCCGACGGAACACCTTACCGTTAGATGATAAATAACAGAAAATGAGAGAGCACTGCGTTGAGTCATTGAGTGAGCCTGGAACTTGAATCGGGTGTATCATAGATTTTAAAAAAAAATACGAGTAATGCTCAGTTTTGCAGCAAAGGAACACTTGACAAACATTCAGATTTTCAACCATTACTCGTTAATGGTTTCGGAAAAAAAAAAGGCAAAAGGCAACTTCTTTTTTTCTTTCTTTTTTTTTTAGGAGACGAAACTTCTTGTGCCTGGGATGGATACCACTCCCATTGCCCATTGGGCTTTCTTTCGGTTGGGCCTGGGAATGGACAGGATAGCTAACCATGTTGGGTTTTTCTCTAAAGAAAGTACTCCTAGAAGAATGATACTGACCCAACGTACATCGGTCTCAACTATTACAGGCCCTTGTGCAGAAAGGCATGTCTGGGCTGGGCCACGAGGCCTCGATTCCATGGATGACAACCAGTAGAAGACTATGGCGACCAGGGCAAAAAAATCGTGCGGGAAGGTATTATTTTACTTAAATCACTTGAGAGTATAATCAAAAAATATATATGAAACAACTATTCATTCTATGGAAGAAATGTTCCGGCAAGAGAAGAAAAAACTTCCATAGAAAAAAATATTCAGTGACGACAAGAGGAAATATAATGTGTTTCAGTGGCATTCGCAACATAAAGTTTTTATGCTCAACAGGACCGCTTTTAACCGTTGCCCTCTGTGCTTTCTAGACCATTATTCGTAGAGATTATAATAGAAGACAAGAGTAGATTTAATGAATTTGATTAATAGTTATGGGGGTAAGAATACGAAAAAATGGAGAAAAAAAATCGGGTGTTGTCGTCCATTACTTGTGGGTTGCAATAACCGCCCAGATGTGGTGTGTAGACTTGTTTCTCCCACAAGATAGAAAGCCCACCTCCGTACCCTGATAATTGGGTCATGGTAATTTGCATAAAAAAACGTAAAATATTACTTCGGTCATGGTAAATTGGTTCAAATACGTAGTAGAATAGTACATGCCAAACTTCTGAAAAAGTTCTGTTCATAATATAATAAATATAATCCAAATAATTATAGGGATTGGAATAAGAAAAAAAAAAGAGCTTGCGTCTATGTGTTGTGGTCCATTTGTTGATGGGCTGCGGTAACCGCGTGTGGGAACTAAGCTTGTCTCTAATACCAAAAACTTGTTTTCATCTAATCCTGTATTTTATCCATTTTTCTTCCAATGATTCTCTTGCACTATAAAAAAAAAGCCGAATCAAAGGGGCAGACGAACCATAAAGGCTGCAGTCAACCTGATTGCACTAGTAGGCAAATACTGCCAGTTTCAGGTTGATTTGATGTTCTCCATGCCATGCTCCTGAGCTCAACAGTGGTGAGCTGCTTGGAGCTGTCCTGTCCGAGCTTCAATTAAGTAGCTCCTATGTCATCACAGGGCAAGCTAGCTTTGCTGTTTGCTCCACACCCTGCTGCTCCCGTTTCAGTTCCATGTTTTGACCGGCTGCAGCTCCGTTCGGCCATCATGCTTGACATGGCCCTTCAGGAATCATGGCCATTTTCCCCTGTGCTCCAGCCATCATATGATCGCCGGCCCGGTCGGCTGAGCACCCTGACGACCTGGCCTGAACCAGCTGGGGATAATGTTTTAACAAAGACAATGCAAGCGGTTCCTCAGTGATGTGATCGTGGAGCTGCAACATGATCACCGCTCGAGCTGAGAGCTGTCTGACTGATCCTGAAAATTTCAAGTGTGGACTTGCAGTCGCGGCAGCGGCAATGGAGCCCAGCAATCTCTGCGGTCGTAGTGGGCTGATGGAGCCCAGTGCCACAATTTCCAAGGCTAGAGCTAGACTAGATTCCATGCACCCGGGTTTTATTTTTCTGGGATAAACCGTTTCCATTGGTTCCTCCTAGTTTCCTTGGTCCTCAGAATGTGCGAATTGCTGACAAATTCAGAAGCTGAATATAGATAAATAACACCTGCAGTCTTGTAAATATATTGCAGTTGATGATGTACTTGCTGACGGCGATTCTCCTGACACGACGCGACAGATAGCTATTTCCCATTTCAACCGGGCCATGGTTGCCCGTGCATTCGAAGCTCTGCAGTGCCACATGAATCGTCGGTGGCGGTTCTTGTGAGGAGGCGAGCAGAGCGACATGGTAGAGCTGCTGCCGCAGCATGGATAGGCTCTGCTGCTGCTGCGAGTGTCAGTCAGGCTGGCTGCTGGCTGCGTTCCCCGGACTTGCATGCACAGCTCCGGCAGCGAAATCATGCACGCTGGAGTTTTTTTTACTACCAGATGCAATGCAACTAGCGCTTTGGATCCTGGAACTCGGACATGCCAATCCCATGCTCGGTGGTGAAATCATGCGCCTTTTTTTCTCTCTCGTTCATCAGAGCTTTGTATGGGAATGTGCTTTCTTGGGCAAAGCGAGTTGTTTTCCCTTTGATTTGCAGAATATATACCAGTCATTGTTTTACATCTGTTCTCCGTTACCGGACCAGTGTAGTAATGACCATGTGTTTCAGATCAACTAGCAAACTTTGCCGATGCTGCTCCTGCACTTGTTTCAGATCTCTACCGCTGCTAAAACAGGTTTTGTTTGCCACACAAGAAAATTGGTCTTTTCATTGTATATGTTTCCTGTGAGGAAGAGAGGCACGCAATTATTGTGAGATATGCTTTTTTCGCTGTAATTTTCTTTTGTTCCTGCCATCATTTGTTCTTTTTACCGGTTGCGGAATAATTGTGTCTCGGTGACCAGGCCAGTTTCCAGCTCACCCCCGAGTCGATAGGTTCGCAGCTCGAAATGCACTGTAAAGGCAAGCGAGTTCTGCAAATTTCGTCTTTGCAGAAAGCATGTGTTGGCATCTACCAACAACTTCCAGGCAGCACTACTGGGCCTCTGGCTGAAGACAATCATGGAATGGAGGTGACTATTGGGGAGCATTTGAACTAACACTGCCGACTGATCGTCTGATCCCACAGTTCGTTCGTTAATGGCACTAGAATTTCAGAAAAGGAAAAACAGGTTTTCATGATTGCTGGATCGCTGAGAAGAATTCTCATTATACTAGTACACCTAAGAAGGTGACTGCTCAGATACCCTCACAACAAGAGTGTCTGATCAGAGTCTTCTGCGACAGCTCAAAACGCCTTGCAAGTGACACGGCAGCTTCAAATTGACAATGCAGGTCAATTAGTTGACCCTTCGTTCTCATACATGTTCTCCTTTGGAAACCGGGAGATGTTCTTCAGTCATTATTACACTGTATTATTATTATGGTGCTACTTTGGTTGCAGAAGGTAGCAAGGCCTTTTTTTATATATAGTAAGCAGCATGGCTCTAAGCATGGTGTTAAAGCCAAGCTAGCTCTTACACAGAAAAAACAAGCTAGCTAATGGAAAGTTTGACCTAAAGGTGGCACTGTTGGAGTATGATAATCCTCAGGTGTTGGTGCTATTCAATTGCCCCATTTCTTCCAAATGCCAGGATTGATGATCACAGGGGACTGATGGACCACAAGCATAGTAGCACTTGAAAGATAACTTTTGCCTTGGAGCCAACACAAGCTAAACATCCCAGCCCAAGCAGTGTGGGGAGTGCACACTACAATAGCCTTGTTCAGCATAACTAATTAGCACGGTGCACAGTTTAGGCAGCAAAAAGATTCAGAAGGATTCATCGACATTAAGAATCCCGGTTGAGGCCGAGACATGGCCTGCAAGCCGGCATGGAGCTGAAACAGATCGCAGTAAACGACTCAGTGCCCAAGACTGTCGTTGATAATTAACAGCCTGCAGACGCCACCGCACAAATCGATCGAGCCCCTTCTGAATTAGTATTATGTACTATATTATCCCAGCCTTCCTTCCAGGTGTCGAGTGTCAACTAGCGAGGTTTCCTATTACAGCTTTATTCTGACGTTGTTTGCACGCACAACACAACGCGTAGCATTGCTTTCACTGAATATAACTCCACTTGCTACGTACTACAGTGCACTGGAGTACAGTACGTAATATCCTGAAAATACCTGCAGTCTCCATCACACTCATCAGAGGTAGTATGATGCTACTCGATCGGCTACTGGAGGACGTACGCCTGAATTGTTTTGTGATGGTGCGAGTCGATGCCAAGTAGTGGGAGCAGAGTATCTCGGCACGACCTAGAGCCGCATTAGTTTTGTGACGACACGCGCTACGATCTGAGCTAGAGGTCAAATTCTTTCTGTCTTTTGAGACTGAAAACTTATGTCAAATTTGCGGCCGCATGGGGATGTGAGTCCCGGATTAATGGCGTGGTTCTACTCTTCTTCTTGACCACTTGCTGGTGCACTACTAGTGTAGGAGTAGCTGCCTGCTGCTACAGTTGCTCTGTCGGTTTTCAACGTCTCAAAAATTCAACGAGGAAAAAACTTCTCAAAAGTTCAATGAGAAAAAATGAGGGAGAAAATTTACCGCTCCAAGAAACTACTGTATTTCACATTGTGGCAAAACCACGTTTAAACCATGTTTGCCACACCATCACAGAATCATGTATCTGGCGGTATTTTTTATACAAAATAATAGACGAAAGTGTAGCTAAAATATATAATTTTTCTGACGTAATATAGAAATTACATTATTTATATTTTAATATAATTTTTTTTATTATCGTCGGTGCGTGATCATTGAGAGTGAAGAACACTTCTGGGTAGACATTGAAATTCCAAGGAGCACCAAAAGGATCTACTAATCTAGAATCTGCAAAACATTTAAGAACAGCTCGAATAAACTAAGGTAACCATTGTCAAACGGAGAGGTTTGGGAATCTGCCAGGCATGTTTCATGCTTTCGCTGCACAGCAACGGAGTTTGGTAAACTCCATACAAAGTACTCCGTACTACTTATCAGTGTTCTTCTTCCTTGAATCCGCTACTTGGAATCTCCATGTCCTATAATTATATAGGAGTACTCGATCAGAAAGCATATAGTGGGTGCCAAGATTATAAATATCTCAGGGAAAATATCGCAGTTGGCAAGGTGACAACGTAGTTGATTGTCCAGGATTAGAGAAATGGCTTACGAGCCGGATCGGAGTAGCCCATATGCCTACACGAGCAGTCGCTTTTATGTGTCTAATCATGCATGCATGCCCCCTGATTCCATATATGCTGCCCAGTGCAGTGCGATGAAATAAAAGCGCTTCATGTGTGTGTGTGTGTGTGTTTAGGTGAGGGAAAAGGCCGGCTTGTTCTTAGGGGAGGTGTTCGTGCACACGAATGGGCAACCGGCCGGACCCAGGAAACCAGGTGTCCCCCTGTGTGCAATTGAAAATTCCAAAACGGCTTTAATTTCGGCTACAGGGTGGCAATTGGTCGGGGCCATGTACGCCCTGGAAATTCAGTGGAACCACTTCATCAAGTGCTACTATCAGGAGAGTTGATGGCACAAGTATTCGACACAGAGCAGTGCTAGCTGGCAGTAGTTTATTAGGCACCGGCAGGAACTAACAGGAAGCAGAAGATGGCTTTCATTTGGAGGATTTGGAGCGTAATGCGGACAAGAAGAGGCGCCAAGCAAATTAAACAGCGGCGCGGCGCCCCCCCCCCCCCCCCCCCCCCCACCAAGGTTCGTATCCCACTGGCCACTGCTGATGCGGCGGCCAGACCATGCATGCATGCAGATGCAGTGTCCCGTCATGTGGACATGTGCGTCCCTCCCTCCATATGGGATTGTGGCTCTCTCGCTCGGCGCACTTCATGCTTGCTTTCCGCCGCGCCTCGTAGATCGATCGATGCTCCCGGCCGGTACGTGTACGGCCATCGCCCGGAAATGCAAATAAAAATGCCGTGAGAGATTCTGTAGTGGTTTGAATACCCGATGGTAGTCTAAAAGAACTATAGCATGCCAGAAACGGGGAGTTGAGGTGGTAGACTTATACCCCGAAATGCTCCCAGCATAGGAGCCTATGGTTCCATTCTTGTTATTGCTGGAGGTATATACATACCTCTTCTCGGTGTGGTACTATTTTTAATTTTTTTAAAGTTTCTATGTCTTTTATAGAATTAAAAAAAATAAAAGATGTGCTCCGTCGTTTTCAGTATCGGACATGCCTATTGGGTATCGTCTCACACTGGTAACGTGGTACCGCATATTTTTAAACCGTCGGATCTCCTTTAATATACCGCTCATATTTTTTTTCGGGGCACCGTAAAATTTGTATTGATACTGATATTTTAAGTTGTTGTGTTTATTAGCTGACGATGACCGATGGTAATGGAGCTAGGGAGCGGCTGAGAAAAATAGAGCGGCTGTTTTGCATGTATCCTGGAAGATGCCCTTGCTTTTTATTTCGTCGAGATGTGATCTTGAGTGCGTGGAAAGGTCGATTATTGTGAGCTTATGATTTGGGTCATGTTAGTATTTTCCTAGGTGGCAACCTAACGTTGATTGATCCATCTCTGCATGCATGTGAGACCCACGAAGACGCAAACACAGCATCAGCTAGCCTGCTGCGTCGTACTGTACTGGGAGTATTTTAGGATTATAATTCACTCGCTTTGGAACCAGACCTGTACAGTGTCGTGGTTTTCTCGAGCATCTTTTGCTGAGCAACCGTATGAATATGATGATTGATTTCAGTTGTTGCCTGACTGAGTATGCATGCATGGTTAATCTGTAGTAGCTGGGTTGTCGTAATCCATCGATCCAGTACGTGTCAGCACTCGGTCAGCAGCACCGCGGCGAGCGAGCGGACGGATCGGAAGGCGGCATTAGAGAGCGCGGCAGAGCCAATTAGAGAGTCGTAGCTAGGCAGCTGAGCCAGCGGCCGGCCGGGCGGTGCCGACAAAACCCTTGTGTGCGACGGAAAAACTGGCGTCCCCACGTGCCGTGGGATTGCGGGCGGCGGCGATCCTCGAGCCAGCGACGGCGACGGCCGGTCCTCCCGTGGTTCGCCGCGTGGTGCTCTCCATCGGCTCCGATCCGGCCTCACGCACAGTGTGTGCACGTACGGTGCAGGAGGGCCGCTGTGGGCTGTGGCCACTGGCCAGCCCTTGACGCGGCATGCCCCGTGGTCACTGGTCAGCCGCCGGGGAGTCAACCGGCCGGCGGCATGGCGGTGCTGGACTAGTACGTATCTCCGATCCTTTAATTTTGCTTCGTCGACCGACCCATCGATGAGCGAGTAGTACACGCGCTGCCTGCCGAGTGCCGACGACGACGATCGAGCTAGAGACTAGAGGAGAGATCGATATAATCTCGACTCGACAGATCGTCGGCCGATCGATTCGTAGGTACGTGCCGTGGCCTTAACTACTCCCTCGACTCGATCGAGCCTACTGTATAGTACTCGCGAGGTGCCGGCCGGTACGCAGACGCACCCAATATTGCATGGTTGGATGCATGCATGCATGCATGGCCTCCGGCACCCAACGTCTCGCTCCCGTCCCACCCATCACTCATCAATCTCCAGTACGTACGTGCGTACGTCGAATTAAAATGCACGCCACCAACGCGTACGTACGTGTGTTGATTCAATAAAGCTACGGTACTGTGGTAAGTATGTATGTGTCCTGCTCCCTGCCGGCAGGGAGGTACCACGCCGTACGTACGTGCTGCCATGTGTGTCGAGTCTAACCCGATCGCGTCTTCTAATGCATGTTTAAATTTCTTGGACGGATCGTCCACTGCTCCGGACGAACAGCGTTTTAATCTTGATGGACCACTTGCCTGCCCCAGTGATCTCAACATCTAACGGTCGTTAAAAGTAAAAACCATGAATGCACGTGCGTGTGAGCCCCTACCTCACACCGATGATGTCGGGTACACCGTCGATCATCCGTCCTATTCAAATTATATATAGGTCGTTGAAATGTACTCTATGGTTTTACTTAATTTGGATTTTAAAATTCAGTGTTGTTGTCATGACGACACCAAAATGCATGGCTTATTGGATACGTACGCGCGCGAGCTCTCCAGCAGCTAATAATTAGTAAGAAACATGAACCGCGACACTATCAGCAGTTCATGTTGGAGATCGATCGAAGCAAGTATAATAAGCTTCGTATTTATAGGCCGGGGACATCAACTGCAACATGTTGTTTTTACCACATGCACCAAGAAATTCAGTAAACAAGCGGCATACGTTTTAATTGGTACATACATACACACATACATACATACATACATACATACATACATACATACATACATACATACATACATACATACATACATACATACATACATACATACATACATACATACATACATACATACATACATACATACATACATACATACATACATACATACATACACACACTACACACACATACACACATACATACACACACACATACATACATACATACATGCATACATACATACATACACACACGTATTATTGGCTTATTTCAGGACATATATAGAATCGATGAATATCATAATAATTCAGTAGAGAAGCTAGCTAGCATCATTTCAAATTAATCTTCAACGTTGATCCTGCGGCACTATGGAAAAACGACGGCAGGCAGGCATCCGTATGATCAGCACACATATGTATGTGACATAAGATTGTTTATAGGAGATATAGATAACAAAAAGGCTAAGCAGTACGGCCCTCGCGACGCCTAATTGTTTTGTCGGGGGTAAGTGGCCGAATCTGGTCGCCGGCCGTACAACCAGGAGCTCATCTCTAGAGATTAGGATATGCTATCCTATGCCTGGCCTGCTTTGTCGTTGTTGCATGCAGTTGCAGCCTTCAAAAGGAGGTTGCATAATGGCTTGCTACAACATTATATTTGCTTTTAATTTCCCCCCTCAATTCTTAAGCTTTGCCTGCTTTGCTTGCTTCAAAAGTAACGATCGACAAGAACACAATTTTAAACGAAGTTGCTGTTCTGATTTGTATTAAACTGTGACGGTGATCGGTTTCGATTGTTTCCATATTATATATCCTTCTGATCACCGGCCGTATGTATGTGTATACTCCGTGTACGGTGGTAGTAGTAGCTAGTTTAGCTGCAGTAGAGACCGAGAGGAGCTCATCTTTCGACAAATTTTAAGCTGGAGAGAGCTAGCTCTAGCTCTGCAGTCAAGTTAACGGACGGAGAAGGTCGAGAGAGCTTCGTTCATTCCGTGACACTTTGTTTAAGCGCGCGGACGGAATCAAGGTGGAGATGTGGAGGCCAAGTTCAGTTTAACCAGGGAGTAGTACAGTACAGCGCTGTACTGTCCCCTCTCATGTGCGCCTTAATTGGCTTTGTGCATTCCCAAGCATGCATGTCAAGGGTAAGTAGTAAAAATGATTTTGGTTTGGTTACTACATGCATCCCGAGAAGCTTAATTGTAGTGTTGCTAGTGGTGGTGAACGAGAGGGGGCATTCTACTTGGACGAACGAATCAGACATTCAGACGACTTTACATGGCTCTAGGTGCCGTATGGCCCGGCATGCATCGATCCAAATGATCAAAGATGCATGCATGGGATCGAGAAACCAAGAGAACGAACGCGCGCTTATTGAGATTATAAACTATAATCTTACGTGTTTTCTGAATTCAGCAAAAAAAAACGTGCATGGTTTTTTGCACTTAAATGAGCTAATGTTTCTTAGACTAAACAGTCATTGATCTTGGCAATAAAGCCTGTTATATATTTAACTGTCAGTGTTATTCGATTGTTTACCCTGCCTAAACTAGGAAACGAGACAAACCACAAATACAAAAGTGAAACTACATGTATAGTATGTAAATGACCGAAATCAGTTTGATTAGTTAACATATGTGGGATAATGTCCGGTTTCCCAGTAGCCAACATATGAAATTTTATGACCTCGGCATGTTTAGTCTACTAGTGTGTAGACGTACGTGCGTCACATACATGGTGTGAATAACCGCATCTCAGCATGTATATATTTGACAGAACTTTATTGACCATGACCTTTCAGGTTCAGGCAACAACGGAGGAGGTAAAGGAAAGAGAAAGAGATAATTAAAAGAGAATAGATGTGCTTGATTGACAGAATTGTTTTATCATTTATTCAAAGACAAGGAAAGTATAATATGGGTGTGAATACAAAACAAGGTGAGCAAATAGAGGACTAAATGGTAGATACATTTTTTTTCTTGTATCACGTTTAGGCCCTTTTTCAACCATTTCCGATCATTTACAATCTACGTAGTGGGACCAACATGAGGGGTGCGGATATTTTCGTTGGGCGAAAAATGACATCGTAAAAACTCGTTCTTTTATAGCATAGAAAACAAATTGAACGTTACCCACTTGATAACGGTGAGCAAAGCCCTCCCTTGCGTAGAGGGATACAGAGTTTTGTTTAGGATCCCATCACTTTTTCCGAGGGGTACGGAGTTTTCCTTAGGATCACATCAATTTTTTTTTCGAATTACACAGTGCAAACGTAGACGCTCGCACACATATATACTCGTCCCTATAAACACTTCCGAAAGACTAAGCCCACATATATCAAGTTGACGAAGTTATCCAAACGCCTCGCTGTCGACGGAAAACATCACCTACTACTAAAAACATCATTAAATATGCGAGCACTCATGTTATGCCGAGGAATTAAAACCTGGTGGACAGATTGCAGCACACACGCAACGCAACGAGTTGAGGTCCGCTGAGTTCGCTAGGGTGGTGTTGTGGAGGCAGCTAAAAACTGGTCAGATACTGATGAGATGACAACAGTATGTGTTGGCTATATATGGAGGGGCACATAATGAATGTAGTACGTAGTACTCCTATATAGTATAGTATAGTTAACCTAAGTATGCATTGGTCACGGGCTCGCTAGCTCACGCCCAGTATATAGGCATATTGTATAGACGGGCGCTTTGTGTGAAATGGAACGGGGCCAAGACAAGAAGAGAGATACTACTACTACGGAGGGAGCTATATATAGTATAGTAGCAGATTTTTTTTATTTTAAAAAAGGCTTTGGGTCAGGTGGTGCAACGCGACTCGTAGCACGTACATGTACATTAGCACCACGCGCGCGCGCGCACGCATGCATGCCTGGAGCTAGCTAGGTAGCCGATCGAAGGGCGAAAAGATCCTAGCTTTGCTGGGGCTGAGCGGTGGATTGGGGGATTAAACAAAGCGCCCGCTCGCGCGCAAGGCGGAAGGGAACGAACAGATGAACCGCTCCGCTACCGCAGCTGGTGGAGGAACATCTAGGGGGCGGCGACCCATTGACCCTTTTATTAGCACTTGCTGATGATTATATTACACTAGGAGTAATCGCCTAGCCAGCTACTCCTAGTCTGCTGCTGCATGCTGCTATATACTAGCACTATAGGAGTGGGCGGGCGCACGAGTGCCAAGAGCTAGCTCTCCTGTAGTGGTAGGTGTCCGGGCGCGACCCCGCAGGAGCATGCGGCAGCGGCCCACTGCACGCTGCCACTGTGCAATGCGCTGCTATGAAAGCTATTAGCACACCTATATAGCTCCAGTAAGTGTAGCTAGGCTGTGGCCTGCCTACAGGAGCTGCTATGTAGCACAGGCCGACGACGAAGACACAACGCGCGACGACGACGACAACGTGCGCGTGCGACTGTGCAAGCTGGCGCATATACAAATGGACATCGTCCACCACCAGGCACCAAGGGGCAGCTGGTGGTGCAAGGGCCCGCCGGGCGGCCGCCGTGTTCCGCGGTGCAAGGCCCTAGCTAGCGGCTCCCAGTTCGATTGGCCGATCCACGGGCGACGGCCACCTCGGCCGCATTGTCGATCGCCTCCGAGTCCGAGATCACACATCACAGTGCACATATATACACGGTCTGTGGCCGTATCTATATTATTATTAATCATAGAGTATATACATGAACCATCTCTTGGGCTGTCCACACTATCGTCCCAACCCCCTGCAGCGGGGCGCGGTATCGGCGACGGCAAAATTTTGCAGTGCCCCTCTGCACGGCACATCCAGTGTCGTCAGCAGCGTGCCATTTCTTCCCTCTCGCCTCCACGTCGGACGCACGGCTGCGGGGACCAATGACCGACGTTGTGCCCGCGCCCAGAAGAAGCGGCGGCCGGCGAGGATGAGGCCGCGCGGCGGCGGCCGGCAGTCTTTGACGAGGAGCAACCCGCGGTCTTGTATGAGGAGTGCCGGCGGCTGGCCGGACCTATCGCGGCTCCACGCGGCGGATCCAATCCCGCGGCGGGGAGGAAGAGAAGGAGGCGGGGTAGACGGCCCGCGAGCGCCGCCGGATCCACACGCCTCGAAGGAGGGAAAGGAAGTGCACGGCGGACCTGAGCAGGAAGGAGAAGAGGCGCGCGGCGGCAGGCGACGAGGAGTGGTAGGCGTGCGGAGGCCGAAGGGGAAGATTTGAAGGCCGGAGAGAAAGAGGCGGCGGGGGGGGGGGGAGGAGGAGAGGAAGAGGCAGTCGAGCTGGATGGCCGGCGGCAAAGGAGCTTGACGAGGAGGCCATGGCCGAAGGGGAGGAAGAAGAGGAGGAGATGGAGACGCGCGGTGCTGTTGGCAGTGGGGAGGAAGAGGCTCGCGGGACAAGAGGATAAGGAAAGAGAGTGGGGAGAGAAAGGATAAAAATAACAAAATAGTGTGGTAGTTGATATAGAATAGGAGATACAGAGCTGTATGAATTGTATGAACGTGAAATGTATTTTAAAATCGCGATAATTGGACGGAATATTTTATTTTAGAAGTTAAGGCATAGAGTCCCACGTTGGCGGCTGTTGGCGCTGTCTGGTAGGCCGACGACGTACTACGCGCCGGGATCGAGGAGGGGCACCGTATAGTATTGTACCCCTGCCTGACGTACCGGCTGACCCTGACCGCGACGCATGCTGCTGCCGGCCGCGCGCGTTGGTTCGGAGCTCCTCCGTTTGTAGCCTTGCGTATGTATGTACGACGCCGCGCCGGACACGGGCACGCACTGGATGGATGGATTTACATGAATATACTAGTACCACCGCTAGTAGAGCAGCGCTACCCTCTCGTGCCGGCGCGGTCCCTTATTCCGCTGACGCCGACGGGTCTTGACGACGATCCCCGGCCCCGGTCGCCGTCTCGGGGGCCGATGGATCACTGTCGCCCGCCCGCTGGCTCGATGAACACGATGATGCTCCAGGGACGACAGCGACAGGCCAGGACAGGCGCGCTGGCTCCACAAACGGCCGATCCCCTCTTTGGCCGCTACCTTAATTAGCTTGTCCGGCCGCCGTGCGACGCCAACGATATGCGCCATGCTTCGCCGGTTTGTAGCAATCCTATCCTCGGGTACGTATATATATACCACCCTATATGTATCGGCAAATATGCACGACCCATCGATCCGGACATGCAGATCAAACATCCACGACACGACCACGAAGTAATTAAACTTGACCTCAACCTCATGATCGACATCACACCGGCCGGACCGGCTTCATTTTGGACTCCGATTCACTTCGACCACCGCGCGCGCCGGATCGAACGACTGTGCCTTTATATATCCTCTTGTCGTGCGTCGCCGCCGCCGCCGTCCGTACGTCGTCGGCGTCGCATTGCATTGCACGCATGCATATGCCCGCGCTGGACAAGGGGCACGCCTTGTGGGACGCGTCACGTACACGTGCGCGCCGGACCTTTTGTTTCTACAGCTTCAACGGTGCGCGCGGCAGCCAGACCCGATTGGTCCTGCGCACGGCCGGATCATCGTGTCCGTCCACATGGTGCCGCCGACACCGTATGCGAGGTCATCGCAGCCGTCCGCAGCGATCGGCAGCTTGTATTCAGTATTCGTCTCAGGTCGGCCCGTGATAATGACGCCTTTGTACGTATCCGTATCCGTGTATATATATGCTTAAAGTATGTGGGGGCCGGGCCAGGAACAAACTAATAGCTAGGACTATAGTAGACGCTTAAAAGTATGTATGTACAGTATTTATCCCTACTTAGAAAGCTTTGATTTTGAGAAAAGAAAAAACTAGAACTATAAGTAAAGGTAGCGGAGGCAGCAGTGTGCAAAAAAGGGTAAACATTGACAAAAGGTGATAATAAATGCGTTACAACAGTCTCCTGCCTCACCCCTTCAATCCCAAAATAAGCGCACTAGTAGCTTTGCCCTAAATCAAGGCCCTATGCAAAGCAATGTGTAACCGTTGTTCCGATATAATATTATAATATTATTATAGTATACTATGAAACCAAACAAATGCTAGAATATTGTGGTTCTTGTGGAGCATGGTAAATATGAGCATTATGTCACAATCAAAATAAACTATGGTATCCTAAATCATAGTGTTCGAAAAACTTTGATTCCAAAACAAGGCCTAAATTTTGCAAAAAGTTTATGGACAAGTGTGTAAACATTTATGACACAAAATAGGTGAAAATATGTTTTTAATATGAATCTATCGATATTTATTTGGTTCCATAAGTGTTGGCCATTTATTTGTAAAGTTGGTCAACCTTAAAATATTTTTTTATCAAGATAAGATTAGAAGTGCACTCTCTCTGGATGAAGGGAATAAGGCATATCAAGTGCTACCTTCGTCTTTAATGTACCGTGTTGTTGACTCTGTAGTCACGGTTTTTGTTATTAATCTTTATCAACAAGGGACGCGTAGGTATTGTGACCTGGTGATGTCGTTAGTGATACTCCATCCGTCCCAATTTACGTGTCATTCGGTTTTTTTGACGTTGTATTTGACCAACTCGTTTTATTTAAAAATATTTGTGACCATATAAAAATTCAATTCATAGTTAAAATATATTATATGCTAAACTAAACGACAATGAAAATAAATAATAATTACGAAATTTTTTATTAAGACGAGAAAGTCAAACACTTATAAATCACAACGAAAGTGAGTACTTTTACACGCTTGACAATCGCACAGTACGTCGCTACTTAGCGTCGTCCATACTACCGGCACGCGCATCTCCCAGAAAGTGCAATGTACTACATATGAATTTCGACGGAATTGATAGGGTCCCACCATTTGTTAAAAAGCTCGCGTATAACAGGTTTCCTCCTTTATTATCAGAAATCGAAATTATCTAAAGCGTCTTCCCCTGCGACAGTAAACAGCCAAAAGCGTAACTTGGGCACACGATGTTTCGGATGGATTCCGTGAAACGCAATGTTTTAACATTTCGAACGAAAACTCGGCCGCAAACGAGGAGAAAAATATTTAATTTATATTTTAAAAGGTGGCAGTGACCCAGCGCTGGCGGATGGAGCAGTGGGGGCGGCCGGACCAGGACCAGGACCAGGACCCGCGCGCCTTTGAGGAGGAGATTGGTGGGGACTGGGAGGGAGGGGGCGAGGCCAGGAAACTTCAGATACGGGTGTTTCGTACACGTCGGCGTGACAGGGCCGGCAAAGCACCCCCACGCAGACGCACCGAGGTGAGGTGAAAGCAGGCCAGCAGGATGGAGGAGCAGCGGAGAGCAAGCTGGCCGCCGTGCCATGTTTACAGCAGCTGGTAACATGGGCAGCCAGCAGCCTGTTGAGTAAAAAAACTGTGTCTGGGCGAGGGTGGGCTAGGTAGGAACCAGGCAGGCACAGCGACATCACGCACCCACCCACCCCGCCCACTTGCCTGCCCGCGTTTCACCGTCCCAACGGCTGCATGGTGGCCGTGTGACAGGGAGGAGGCAGACTCGAAAAAGATGGCGGCGTGGCCGGCCGGCACCGCCCCCTCCCCTGCTGCGGACTGACGGACCCTGACTGGACCACGGGCGCGCCGGCACAAGCGGAGGAGTATTTACCGTGGCAAAGCCGGGAGTCGTTACGTTAATTACCGCCGCGCGCATTGCTGTTTACGGAGTACATGGGAAACGGTGAAATTAATGTTGGCGATCCACATGGTCTTGCGCTCTGTTTAACCACTCACGATACGGTACGGTACGAATCTCACGACCGGGCCGGCACCCTTCCTCAAACCGGCCACTCCTCCTCCTCCTCTGCTAATCAAATCAAATCAATCAATTAATCGTGCTTCCGACGTCCACGGCCGAAACAGACACTAGATCGCTCATCACTGTTGAGTGTTGAATGCTGATCATCTCCCTGTTCCTCTTGCCTCCCAGAGCATGCATGCAGAGATCGATGGATGCCCTCGCTCGTCCTTCGCTTCCGACAAGTGCCATGCGAATGACTTCTCTTTCGTCCTCACCGTCACCGCATAAAATTTGGTTTCGATTAAACTTATAGTAAAAAAAAAAAACTCAACAACATATGTAGCATCAAACTAGCTCCATTAAATCCACTATGAAAATGCACTCCAATGATATATATTGTAGGTGCTGATATATTTTCGTCCTAAAAAACTAGTCAGAGCTAGAGAATTTTGACTTAATTAGGACCAGGTTAAAGTGAAATGTTGTTTGTGACAAAGAAAGGGCTCGATGTTATCGGTGATGCTAAAGAAGAGTGGCAAAGCATAATAACGATTGTATGAGACATCTTGGGCCTGCAACAATACAAGACAACACACTGGTGACATAAGTCTCCTTAATCGGGGCGCCAATCCTGCTTGAGATACTCAACTTGTTGTATCGCTTGCATGGAGTTGCAACATGTGCCTACTCAATGACAAGGAAAAAAACTGACCATAAAAAATATACAATTGAAAAATGTACTCTATTCTGCATGTATACAAATTGCGTCTACTTTGCGAAAACAATGTGGTAGAGTGCCCAAGATACCAAAACTACATACACAATAAACTTTTTTATTGTCAATTTGGGTTCCATTGGAAAAATTCCGCCCACAAGAAATGGGTTCACCACATCCTATACTAATACAAACCATGAACGAAACCAAAGGGCTAGCGTATAGTTCTAGTCTTTTCTGTTGGGTTCCACACGACAATGAAACCGAGCTATACTTGCAAATCATTTTCTATGCATTCTTAAAAAGACCCAGAGCATTTCATTTTTTTTGGGAGGGGAGGGGGGGGGGAGGGGTGGCAAGAAGGACAAGTTGCACGCGATGATGTGGTTGGTTTCAACTAACTAAAACCCATTAAATCTATGGTGGATTTAGCAAAAATCGTTACATTTTTTTCTTTTGGGCTTAATCCTTTTTCATTATATACAAATTTATTTTTCATTGTGCCTCACTTGTTCTGTCACTAAATCAAACGAATCCAAGGAATGAGTCTACTCAACGGTGACGAAAACAAATCACCGAACAAACTACAGGTGACGACATTGTTAGTTCTAACTAGCCAATTGTCATTTACCGTGCGAGCTCAATGTAACATGTCACCTGTCACGCCAGCTCCATGTCGCGTTTCATCTGCCATGTTGTGCCAGCTTCATGTCGCGTTTCATCTGCCGTGCCAGCTCCATGGCACGTGCGATCTCCTGTGCCAGCTCCATGCCGTGTGCCATATACTGTGCTAGCTGCATGCCGTGTGCCATCTACTGTGGCAGCTCCACGCCGCGTGCCATATATTGTGCCAACTCAAAGTTGTACAATCCAATGGATTAGACATTATGTTGGCAGTACATCGATTTGCATATCTGAAATTTGGATGGTAATTCATATGCGGCGAGCATTTTTTTTTTTTTGCCAGTTTTGCTTAATGATGATCCTGCCAGCATAAGACACCACATTACACTACCACTAGCCCAAACATGACGATTTCCATACGGGGAATCATCTTTTGAACATTGAGTTTGTTTCGGCTGTTTTTAAGGTTATGATATAGTAACCGCTAATCATGATTCTATTTGATCTGGCACATATTTTTCCTTGAAGATTTTTTCACACATGTTTATGTAACAAATATAATCTTTTCACACTGGGAAATTTGATTACACAACCAACTGGCACATCAATTAGTGGGCATATAGACAAAATCTTCGTCGAAGTGTTTTTTTGGCAGTTTCCAGCCAGCACAGCACAATGCAAGGCTGTTAATAATAATTACCCACGGCGACTAGTTTGGATGTAAATACAATATCTTGACATAGCATTTTCAGGTGAGCGCATCGAGATCCTCAAAGAAATCCCTGCAATTATTCCTTGCATATTTTCAAGCAAGTGGCACGCAGTCCTTAAACTTCCAAAACAGATCATCAACAATTCGAAATTCAAAACAAGGAGGGGAAAAATCGCAGACCGCGGGGGCGGTTGGGCGGGGCTCCGTCTGCCTTGGCACGCAAGTAGGCCGCTTTGACGACGGTTCGAGGCCGACGGACCCGCCGAGAAAAACCGGCGGCAAAAATCTGCAGCCAAAAAACGCCGCGGGACATCAGCGGCACGGAACGGAACCCTCGTGGAGCGCGAAATTTACTGTGCGTGCCTTGCTTCCACGGCCGCGGTGAAAAAAAGGGAAAGGCAACTCCTGCAGCACGCCCTTTCCGCACCCCCGAAGATTTGACCGCGCCCGGCCTGACACGTGGAATCACTTGGACAGGGTGCGGCGGGCGCTGCGGCGCTCCCACGTCGGGCCGCCGCCCCCGTCCACGTCGCTTGCAGGTGGGAAAACGGTGGCCGTCGTTTACAGGTGGGTCCAGGAGAATTACTACTAGGGCCAGGCCGGTCCATCTGGTTGACAGCCAGCCACGCATGCGGCCAGGGACATTCACTTTTCGCCGTTTTTAACCGGAGGCACCCTTTGGATGGAAATTTGAAAAACAAGTCCTTTTGGCCGGAGTGGAGAAAGCGCGGCAGGCAACAAGGGAAAGCGAGAGGGGGAAATTGGGTAGGGAATAAACAAAAAAAATCCGAGGTTCCTGTAACGGGGCTGGGCTGGGCATGCTATAAAAGAGGCGCGATGCCGATGCGAGCGAAAGCAACGAACCGCAGCGCCTCGCACGCAGCCTTTCTCCTCCTCCGTCCACCGCACCGCACCTCGCCTCCGCCGTCCGTCTCCGCGGTGGTGGTGGGGGTTTTGGGGAACCGCTGGGGAGTCGGAGGAGTGCGCGCACTGGTGGCACGGCAGGCATCTCCTTCCTTTGGGGAGAGAGAGCGGGGGGCCGTTCTTGAGGGGTTTTTGGTCGGAGGAGGGCCGGAGAGGTCAAATGCGAGTGGAGTGATGTGGGGCATCGAGGAGGTCGTGGCGGTGAGGCGCACGGAGCACGTCGAGGTGACCTCGCGGGCGGTGGAGGAGGCGGCCAAGGCGGACGGGCCCGTCGCGGGGCCCCGGACGGTGCGCGTGTTCTGCGACGACTTCGACGCGACGGACTCGTCCGGCGACGACGACGACGCCTCGGCGCGCCGGCGGGTGCGCCGGTACGTGCAGGAGATCCGGCTGGAGCCGGCGGCCAAGGAGTCGCCGTCCGCCAAGGAGGCGCGCTCTAAGCTGGCGCTCCCCGCGCGCAAGCGCAAGGCGGAGGGCGCGGCGGAGCGCCGGTTCCGCGGCGTGCGGCGGCGGCCGTGGGGCAAGTACGCGGCGGAGATCCGCGACCCGTGGCGGCGGGTGCGCGTGTGGCTCGGCACCTTCGACACGGCCGAGGAGGCGGCCAAGGTGTACGACTCGGCGGCCATCCAGCTGCGCGGGCCCGACGCCACCACCAACTTCGAGCAGCCGGCCGACGACGCGGAGCGCGTGCCCCGCCCGCCCAAGAAGGCGCCTTCCTCCGCCACCTCCTCGTACGACTCGGGCGAGGAGTCGCACGCCGCGGCGGCGTCCCCGACCTCCGTGCTCCGCTCCTTCCCGCCCTCCGTCGCCGACGACGTCTGCAGCAGCAAGAAGCCGCCGCCCGCTCCCTGCGCGCCGGAGACGGGCGAGTCCAGCGGGCCCGCCGTCTTCGGCTGCCCCTTCTCCTCCGGCGAGGTCGACGGCTTCGCGGGCGAGTTCCCGCCGCTCTTCACCGACTTCGACCTGCTGGCGGACTTCCCCGAGCTGACGCTGGACTTCCTCAACGACATCCCGGACGACGAGCCGCCGCTGCCGTCCGTCGGGGAGCCGTCGCCGTCGCCGGCGCGGTGGATGCAGGTGGACGACTTGTTCCAGGACATCACGGACCTGTTCCAAATCGACCCGCTGCCCGGCGTCTAGCGCCCCCGGGGCCAGCGCTTCTCCCGGCCAATTTTGTTCGCGTTCCGTTCCGTTCCGTCGTAGTGTTGTTTTAGCATTCGTTTTTGTTCATTTGTTTTCTCGCCTTTTTCTAGCGTATATGAAGAGAGAGAGAGAGAGAGAGAGAGAGAGAGAGAGCTAGTGTGTGTTGGGTAGCCCGGCAGCCACCCCCGGCGCCGAGGAAGAAGAAGAGCCTCGGAAGAGGGACTTGGAGAGTAGATGAAGAGAGACATGTTGGGTGGTTCTGTGATGACCGCCACGGAATGAGTTATCAGTAATTATTAGCCGCACCGATTCGTTGCCTCCCGTCCGAGACGAAACGCAGGTCGTGGTGGTGGTATATACGGAGTGACGTACGTCGCGACGCGTCCGGCGGGCGGCGGACGGCGGACGGCGCGTCACGCGTGGGTGGGTTCCCGATACATACGGCCGGCCCGCGATTTGCTCGGGCAGCAGTAATGAATGCTGGGGCCCCTGATACATACAACAGTGCGTCGTCGTTGCCGGAGCCCCAGGGGCTTCTGGTTGGCTGCGGCGCCGACGACGGAGATGATAGGCCGCCGTGCCGTGGCATGGCTGACAAAAGGAAAAGGCCCTGGGCTCCTGGCTTTGGGTTTGCTAAACTTGCCGTCTCTTTCCTCGTGGGCATGAGCAGAGGGCAGCAGCCGGAGCAGCACTGCGGTGCCTGCAAAGAAACGCCTCTTTCCTCCGCTTGGGACTCTTTTGACCACGACACACCGCACGCACCTTGGCACGGCCGGGCCGGGAAGGAGGACAAGGCCCCTCGTACTTGTGCTGGAGGTCTGGTCTGAAGCCGCAGCAGTTCAAATTTCAAAGGTCGTTTACTGTACTAGGGGACAGCAAGAGAGAGAGAGAAAAAACCCCCTCTTGGCATTTCCTCTTCTATTTGGTTCCCCAAGCAAGCGTACGTACCGGAGGCTGGAGCAGAGCAGAGGCGCAGTCAGGCAGGCAGGAAGCAGAGATCAAGGGCCGGGATGGAAAGAGATCCCTCCGCTTCCTTTGGCCTTTTTTTTTCGCTGTGTGGCTCATCTTTTATCAGCACGCACGGAGGGAGGAGGAATTCTGCTTTCTCGCGTCTCCATCGCCGTCGTCGGCCATTTGATTTGAGAGAGAGAGAGAGAGAGAGAGATAGAGGCATAGAGCATCTCGCTGGGTCGCGTGGCGACAGTGCCCGCAGCACGCAAGCTTTAGGTTTCTAGGACCAGGCGATCGATTGGCCGCGTGATGACCGTGACGTACGGCGATCGCCTCGCCGGCGGAAGCTGGCTGCCGCCTGCCGTTGTTGTATAGCGCGGGGCTTTTGGACGTGGCGATGTGCGCTCGCGGCCTGCCGTCGTTTTGTCAAACAAGCAAGCTGTCGCGTCGTCGGTCTTGCATTGGGAGATCCGGTCCATGGATGGGTTCAGTCCGTATGCCGCCCGCCAGTGGCGGTGGACACTCCACTCCACTCCACTCCTCTCCGGCGGGCGGGGCTTCAAGATTTGCTTGGCACGTCCCTGCCGGCTGCCGCAAGGCGATGGGCTCGGGTCCTACTGCGTTGCGTGCCAACCAAGCGACGCGACGTCGGCGACGAGACCGCACGCGGCGCGGAATGTTGGAGGGAGCGCGGCGCCGCCTCGGAACTCCGCGCCACACCTTGATTGTTGCCCGTTCCGTTTTGACCCCGTGCTTATTGCCGCGCTGCTTGCTGCTGCTCCGGGCCCTGGCTGCCTGTCTCTGCTTTGAGTGCGGATCAAGCTTCTCCGCCTCGGCCTCGAGCTACTCTACTAGCTGCACCGGCCCTTGCGTCGGTGGCCCCGCCCGCCGGTCCTCCTGCCCTCCCCTCGTGTTCGTGTTGGTGCCTTGGTGGGGAGTGCTCGTACCGTACCAGTACCGGCACACTGCGTCTGCATCCGCTGCACGCCTGCCTGCTGGGCGCTGGCTCTATATTTGTCCCGTCCATGTATGGCCGTGGCCCCGCCTGTCCCATTCAGCAGCCTGATCATTTCATGAACAATCCCCCCTATAGCTAGGCATGGTATTCCTGGTCACAAGCTGTCCCCATTGGCCGCCCGGGAAGCGCCCCCGGCAGTGAGTGAAGAGCCACAAATGAGTCATCTAGAAGCGGATCGTAGATTGTGTCCATCCCATTATCAATATTTAAACTTTCTAAGTATGGATGCCAACACCATTTCCGTACTACACTCCGATGCACTTGGTCTCAAACATCCGAAAATTTATTTGCGCGTGACCGTGTAGGAATGGAATCTACGTGCTCCGGCTGTGTTGCTGTATCGTGCAAGCTCCCCGGCTGCTCCCTCACTCTCGGGCCCTGCATGTAGTGTAGTGGTAGGACAGGACGCGGTGGTACGGTCCGGCGCGTCGCCTCGGTCGGGGCTGCCTGCCCAGTGTAGACTTGTAGTACTGGAATCTCTGTCGTCCGCGTCGACGCCCAAGCATGGCTAAAGGTCAGTCAAGTCGCCAAAAACGTCGGAATCATGGATTCAAAAACCTCTGCACCCACAGTGCCAGCCATGCATTGAGACGATCCTTCAATCACTGTGTCGGTCTATATACACTGTAATTTGGCACCACGGACCAACCGGTCGGCGAGACGAGGCGAGGCGCCTGCAACGCACACGCGGACGCTCAGCTCGTGTCCGGCCGTGCGTCGACGGCAATTAGATAAAAAAGTACGGGGCGGGACGCACGGGGCGACGCCGTGGCCGGCTGGTCACCGAACGTGGTGTCGACGTCGTGCGCGTACATGCGTATATATTAAGTAGGACTAGAAAGACAAAGAGCACAGCCTCGCGCCCGCGGCGTCTGTTTCACGGAACCGAGGGCCGTGCGCCGCGCACGTGCGCGACATGCACGCGGCTCCTCGGCTTTTCCCGGCCGCTCATCCGCTACCGGCGTGCGTGCCGCCCCGCCGGAGCCTCGTGGCGGCCACGGGCACTGCACGACGACATCACGGCCGGGCCGGCATCCATCCATCGCGCTAGCTGCATGCCCCGTGCCCTGGCCGGCCGGCCCTCAATTCTCTGGAGTCTGGAACAGCCGGCAGACCGGTGGGAGTGTCAGTGTCTCTGCTGCAAATCTGCTTGCAGTCCCCAGTACGGGCTGCAGGGATTTGAATTTTGAATGTGAATTTAACTTGTACCAGCCTCATTTGCCTGCGATCTCATTGTCTTTTTTTGTCTTTTTTTTATTTATAGAAAGGTTCTTCACATACCGGGGATACCAGTTCTAACTTCTAAGAGAGAGAGAGAGAGAGAGAGAGAGAGAGAGAGAGAGAGAGAGAGAGAGATCCAAAACAAACATCCGCCAACAACGTCCCCATTGCTTTTTTTTTTTACCACGAAACCCAGCAATTTACATATACTATAATCCTGTGTCTGCCAAGGGTGGCGCAACGCGCAACAGAATTCGTTGCACTTGAAAACCAATCATGCCGGCCAACACACACAAAGCTCTGAAATCCCTGCGAAAGGTCCCCATCAAGCATGCATGCCCCTACACTGCAGTAGCACTAGTATATTTCTATAACCCTTTTTCTGCGTCTGCAGAGATAACATCAAATAGGAGGCGAGGCGACCTCATCATCATAATCTCCGACGAAAGACATCTCATTTGACGGAGTATATGTGCTGCGGTGGGCCCCATTGCCATCGTACCCTAAGCATGCATGTCCCGTCTCGATGGACAGGAAAGGATCGGAGTACACCTCTGGAAGCAGATCTGGGCTCCCAGGAAGTCAAATTCCACTTCGAGGCCTCGTTTCTTCATCTTCGTCGGCGTCGATTTAGACCAAATTCCACGTCTGTTTGCTTTTCATCAGCGGATCATGTCGTCGGTCGTCTGAACAGGCCCGGGCGATGACAGCAGCCGAAATATCTTGAAAGGAGCAACGAACCAACAGCTTGTGCCGCACGCAGCGCGCGGCGTACGTGCGTGGACCACGGATAATAGGTAGTAGATTGCGCGCGGCAATTTGACGGTGGTGGTCACCACAGCCTGACATGACGACAGCCATCTCTCTCTCTCTCTCTCTCTCTCTCTCTCTCTCCCTAGCCCACTCACACACAGCTTCACTAAATCCTTGGTACGATCGATATATAGGCTATGGCCCTGATTTTGTTTTCGGAAGATTACCGGCTACAAACAACCTAGCGACGATTAGTGCAGTATCTGGTGAAAGTGACGGGAGCAAGCGACACAAGCATGCTGATGGATCGGATGGGGGCTGCTTTCCTCGATCACATGTACGTACTGACGTACTGTATATATGGAAGTATTTATGTAAGGCGCTGGAGAAAGGCCCGGCTAAAGTTGCTGCTCAACTGCATGCTTATTGCCACAACAGTATAACACACACACACACACACACACAAAAAGGTCCGTGACCCCGGCAACACGTACGTACTAGATCATATCATCAAGCTAGCTATGGGCTCGATCGTGCATGCCCAGCAGCGCCCCCAAATCAAAGCGCGCATCTTTATACTAGAGCTGCTTTGTGATGGACCTTCCAGGAAAAATCTCATTACCTTCAGCACATCCTCAGCATGAAAGGCTAGGCATGGACATAAAAAGGCCAGGATCGATGGACTAGACTCGTAGTTCTTGTCGGATGAACATAAAATAAAGTAAAAATCGAGCGTGTACATAGACATCTTATTAACTAACCAGCAGCAGAACGTGTAATGCAGGTAATACATACATACTGTATAAGTAACTCCTGTAATTTTTTTTTAAAAAAATCAATTTTTCAGTCTTGGGTCAATGCTCAGCGCGACAAGTGTCATCTTCTCTTGTTGTTTCTATTCTGCGTCAATAAGAAACTAACTTGTGGTTAGACGTTAGTCGTTAGCAGCCTGCGATGTCACCGAAACTTTCTCCAGCCACCGTACCTGTCCAAGGAATATGGGTGCGCGCAGCCTGATTCCTGCTAATTAAATCTCTTCCACAAGGATCCAAGCAAGAGTTGGCATATATACAGTAACATACGTACGTAGGAGTATACGAGGACAAGGCTTTCGTCCATCCAGCAGGTCCAGTCCAGCGCAGACAAGACGAGGGAGCCCTGCGTGTACGTTTGACCAGTCCTGCGCGCGGCAGCTTCAAAGCTGAAAGGAGGCTTTGGAACTGCAACGGTTAGTTTACAGGCTACCCGTTTGGGGTTAAAAACAGGAGCCGCACCCGCACAGGCACGTCCTTTTTCTTTATCTGTGGGTGTAGCCGTGTAGCTCACCGGTTTTTATCTGTGGTCCATTCTGGTTCAAACCGGTGGGGGCGCTTCTCTCTTTTTTTTTTCATGAAAGGAAACTTGAGTGTATTATATTTTCTTCTGTGTTCGATCATGTCTGATTTTTTTCCCAAATCTGAATCTGACTATAATGACACTGTGTTTCCAGTTTAGATGGTGTGTTTTGGCATGACAGGGCTAGCTCTCAACTCTCACTGGTATAATTTTGGTGCACTTATGGTAGTAGAGATGGTGTTAAAATGTATCCAAAACCAGATAAAACACACCATGAGCAGAAACAACTAAGAATACGAGGCTCACTCCCATCTTTTATCTTCTCTCCTCTCATCTCCTCTCCTCTCCTCTCCTCCGGCTAGCTCTTCTTCTTGTTGATGTTTGGCGGATTTCTGTTTCTGCGCTAGGCAAGCACAAACAAGCCTACAACAACCATCCTAGCTAGCGTATTGGGTCTCTCATCCTAACATGGCTGCCCGATCCTTGGACGGCGCGCGCGCGTCCGGGCCGCACACCGCCCCCGCCCATGGGCAGCACCGCTCCTTCGCACCTGTCCCTTTCATGCGTGGCACGGCGCAACCCAAGCAGAGCAGCAGGCACTAGACCTGTCCCTAGAACGGCCGTGCCTAGCCTGTGCCCTGTGGTTTCCCAGACACCAATGGAGAAACGAAACAGCGAGCAAGGATGCATTGGTGCTGCAAGAAGCTGCTGCTGCTGCTCCTCCTGCTTCTGGGATTGGAGGATACAGTAGCGCATTGCTTCGCGTGCGCAGCGCAGACTGACCCAGTGCTCTCCTCTGTGTGCAGCTGTGCATGCATGCCTCACCCCTGCTCAGCAGGCGGCAGGGTTTGTTCTCTTGTAGTACTGCGTTTTCAGCATGTGAGCAAACTGCTGCCTTGCCTGTTGGTGGCGGAGAGGAAATGCATTGCAGCAAACACAGGGCCGCTTGTCCTTTCTGGGTTCATGGATGCATATGCAGCGTACTGGTCGGGAGATTCCGGAGAGCAGGGCAGTGCAGTGCAGCCGGGGGGGCTGCTGTGGGGTGCAAGGAAAAAATGCTTGCACTCCTGCAGTACCAGCAGTCCAGCACCAATGGACGACCGTTGCGCGCGAGAGAGTACTTCAAGTATCCAAGGAATGCATCCATATCGCACGGCCTAGATTTCGGGCGTCCTTGCAGTACGGTACCTGCAGGAAATCTCAGCTGTGGATTTCGGTCCCAACCCAACCCAGCGCAGGTACCATGCAGTACGTACGTACGTACTACAGTGGCCTTCATTGAATTCCTGGCGTGTGAATGACGACCTAGGCAGTCCAGGAGTCGGAGAGATGGCCTCTCCTTCTCTGCTTCTAGAGTAGCAGTTCTAGGGGCGCTGTTTGATTGATTGCACCACCCTACAGGCTACAGTAGTGTCGACTCATCAGTCGGTGACTACAACAGGATTGATTGAGCGAGGGAGTGGCATGGCCACTGTAGTACACGGGGTGGTCCGACTAGTTCTCTAGGATTTTGGCCAGCAGCTAGCTATCTATTGCAGGCTTGCAGCTGCGCCAGGCTATTATTATTATTTTATTATTCTAGCTATTTTTTTTATTTTACAATGATATTACAGCATCGAACAATGTCAAACAGCTACCGTAAACGATTGCTCCCGGTCTCAGTCACATGCACAGCAGCAGGCGAAATACACGAAGCAAGGGAAGGACCACACCACTGCAAAGGCCACGGTTGGCAAAAGCCCTCTTCCCTGCCCCTGCCGCGACCACACAACAGGAACCGGAGACCACCACCGCGCACTGGACTGGACCACCCACCCCGCCCGGCCGGCCGGCCGGCCTGGCGCTGACTGGTCAGCCCGGGGCCCCTGGCATGCCGAGCCCGAGCAAGAGCAACCATGCGCTCCGCTGCGCAGTGCAGGGCAGGACCAATTTGCATGGCTTCGGTCCAGCCCAGCCCATGACTCCACGAGCAGCACGGCAGAGGATAGCCTTGCCCTTGCCCTGCCTTGGCTTCTTTTGTCACGTTGTCGCCCTTGCCCTCATGTGACAAGCGACAACAATATGGTGATGCCATTTACGGGCGAACAAACAGAATCATCTGATGCCACGCACCTGCACCACCGTTCTTCATCGCCTCAAGGATTTATGATTGTTTCTTTGTTTCCTGACTCGGATGTGGTGCGTGATTCACAAGGTGTCTCAACATTTGCTATGCGGCTCTTTTAAAATTTTTTTAAGGTGGTCGAGTCGGGTCAAGGATTCTTAAACATTTATCAGTGCAAAGAAACTCCATTACTCATGACATGTTAGCCAAATCACGCTTCACACAAGGAGGAACATCCACCCTCTAGCAGCTAATTCATGGGTCAACTAAAGTAGCCATCAAGTTTGAAGACGGTACATCCTTCGGCTCCCACTACTAGGCCGCCAGCTGGACTTAGATTTTTTTTAAAAAAAAAACATTTGCTAACACGGCCTGCTTCACCGTACTGGAATCTGTTTCTACCGTTTACCCGTTGGATGCCCATATCTGCTGCAACCTTCACAGCGCTCCGCATCCTGTCTTCAGAATTACACCAACTCATCGCGTATCACAACACCCCATCCCCCTGATTTACTATGCTACTGAAAAGCACCATCAAAATTCAGCATCCAGTGGCCTCTTCCATTTCTGCATTCTGCTGGGTCGCCATCCCTCTTCCTGTGTGTGCAGTTTTCTGCATTCCCCGCATAGCCTGGCTCCGGCGGTCCGTGGCCAGGCTAGTGCTAGCCACTGCTACTATTTACAATGGATCTGTTTGAGCTTGTGTTTGGTTGTCTTGCCCTATCTAACCCGCTCGGCAAGAGCGGGTGTTCGGTTGCTCACCAGGAAACATCCGCACTCCCTCTCACCCCTGCTTCTCGTCCTCGCTGTCGCCGCGCTTCCTCCCTGTCCTTGTGGCTGCTGCCCGAGCCGTTGCTCAGCCCTAGCGGCCGCGCGGAGGCAGGGGAAGGCGGTGATCTCAACTTCGACCATGGAAGCGACGTCCGCCGTGCCCGTACCGCCGACCTCTCCACCCGAGCCGCCACTATGCCATCCAATCCGTGGGGACACACCGCCCGCTCATCCTCGTTGCGCTAGTCGACGCCGGCCCCTCCTCTACCGGATCCACACCGCAGCCGCCGCCCTCTCCACCGGATCCGTGCCGCCGCCGACCCCTCCTCCTTCGGGCCTCGCACAGGCCGCCGCTTACGTACATACGTACCGCCAGATCCCCGCCGCCGCCAAAGAGGACTCCTCCTCCGGTCCCGTTGGGGCCTCTGCCTACCTGCTGCCTGTGCCCCCACCACCCAAGGCCCTGAATTCGTCTCCGGTCTCCCTGAGAGCAAGCAGTAGGAGTAGCACTGCAGCACCACTGCCGCTGGGCGATGGGCGTCTGCCTCGCCTCAGCAGCCTGCCTTGTCCGAAATTGAACGGGCTGCTCCTGCTGCGTTGCGTGCCAACGAAGCCACGCGACCGCACGGCACGGTGCGGAATGTTGGAGGGAGCGGCCGCCTGCGCCGCCTCAGAACTCCACGCCAGGCCCTGCTCATTCCGTTTTGACCCATGCTTATATTGCGGACGTGTGCCGACCGACACGGCACTGCTGCCCATGGCGGCCGGCGGGGCGCTTGCTGCTGCTCTCGGCCATGGCTGTCTTCCGCTTGGTTGAGTGCGGATCAAGCCAGCGCTTCGCCACTTCGACCTTGGCCTCGAGCTACTAGCTGCACCAGCAGTCCAGCACTTGCGTCGATGGCCCCGCTCACCGGTCCTCCTGCCCTCCCCTCGTGTTCGTGTTGGTGCCTTCGTGGGGGATATTTGAATTAATTGCCATCATTACGAACAGCACCTCTCCAATTGCCATCCTTATATTGGCAATTACATATTTGCCATCTCTGCATAAAAGTTTCTAACTATTTGATAATTTCATCTACATGCCATGCCATGTAAGCGGTCCACGGTAACTAAGGCAAGAAAAAAGACTAGCATGCCCCTGCCTTATCTCCCTCTCTATTCTCTTATCCCACTGACATGTGGGACCTGATGTTAGATTCATCTTCAACCTTCCCCTCCCCCTCAGCCTCGCCGCTGCCAAATACAATTTGGGCGCACCGCTGCCGCCAGCCATCTTGCCCTTCGCCCATGCGCTCCAGAGACTCAGCCCAGTCGGCATCCGCCGCCGCCCCCCGCTGGAGTACTGAGCGCAAGACGACCGCCCCGCATCACCTGGACCACGCCTTCGAGCGGCTTGCCGAGCTGCCTCCGTTAGTCGTGCGCCCGCCCACCTGCGCCTCCGCTGGCCAGGCGCCCGCCCGCCCATGGCACTGCTATCGTTGGCGCCTCCGTTGGCCGCCTGTCCCGCTGGAACAAGCATGTGCTAGAAATCCAAGCAGCTTGAGTGCGAGTACACCGCGCTCCACAACGACTACGACTCGCTCCTCTGCAGCTACGTGTCGTCAAGATTCAGTTAATTAATCCTGTTGCTGCTCCCATCTCTTGCTCATTAACAATTGTGCTTGCATGTCCAATCCGTCGAGTCGTTACTAACCGTCGATCATGCAGCAGGTCTCGAGCGCAATCGCCGGCAACCGCCGTCGCATCTCCATGTCTAGGTCTGACCAGCACTCCGGCAGTCGCGGCGCACGTTTCAGATGCCGGTGACGGAGGCGGCCGAGGAGGGGGGAAGAATAGCAGTGGTGGAAGGGGGAGACGCCGTCAGGGGAGGAGGAGCCCGTGCTACTGCCGCTCCGCTGCCGACCGTAGATGGGGCTCCCCACTCGGAGATGGTCCATGCTGCAGCTCTCTAGTGGGATCTGGCTGTCGGACGGCCACGGCACGGAGATGGCATGGACAAGGTGCCGTGCCTGGCGAGAGCAAGACGAAGGCTCGACGCCCAAGCCCCACACGCCAGTGGGTCTACGGAAGCAGGGTAAAGTGGTCTTTTCGCATCTCCAGTCCACGTTGGATTATCTGCGTGGCCTGACACGTAGGCGAAATTGGCAAATAGTTAGAAACTTTTATACAGAGATGGCAAATATGTAATTGTCATTATAAATATGGCAATAAGAGAGATACCGTTCGTAACGGTGGCAATTAATTAAATATCCGTCGGCGGGGAGTGCTCGTACCGTACCGGTACCACACTGCGTCTGCATCCACTGCACGCTGCACGCTGCCCGCTGGCTCTATATATATGGCGGCTTTGTCTGACCGATCCATTTAATTTCGTCGTTGATTATATACGATCGAGGGGATTCTCCTGCCTAGTTAAGCTATGGAGTACTGATGATGCATCGCATGCCGGTCCGTCCCATTGGCCGGCCCGGAAGAGCCCCCCTGGCAGCGGTAAGGAGCGGATCAAACACTCGTAGTGCGTGCACGAGCCTATCTCTAACAACGATCAACGTCCGATTCACTCGAATCTCATCCAATTCTATATGTCATGTCAGCTACATGGTGAAAAAGTATCGAAAACGGTGCCGAGTTCCTAGTACCATTGGACAGAGACCGACTGTATTGACGACCATACTACCTGGCTAAAGGTCACCAAAAAACGTCGAAATCATGGATTCCAAAACCTCTCCATGAACGGTGTCAACCATGCATGAGACGGTCCTTCAATCAGTGTGTCGGCCTATATACTTTGGCACGATGAACCAACCTATCGGCGTTCGGCGAGGCGCCTGCAACGCACACGCGGACGCTCAGGCTCAGGCCCTGTTCGTTTCGGGGAAGAGTTCCCCCCTGGCCCCTGCTACCTCCCAACAGTGATCGTGTACGCGCGCAGGCCGGGCCCGCGCGCACGTGCGCGACATGCACGCGGCTCGGCTTTTCCCGCGTCGCAGAGGCCGGCCACGGGCACGGGCACACCACGGCCGCCATCCATCCATCAATTCTCTGTAAGGACGCAGTACTGACTGTAGTTCTCTGGAACAACCGGCCGGAATCCAAAGTCAGCCAGCCGCGCGTACGGCCCCGCGAGCGCTGCGTTCAGGCAACGCAAGCTGTCCGCGAGTTCTCATTGGTTTTCTGTCTCCAAGTAACGCTGTACGTACACTAAAACGGCTGCTGCTACCACCACAAAATCCAGCAATTTGTGCTGGTACGCGGCGCTGAGGCAGGCAGGCAGGCACTTGATGAAAACCAATCATGCCGGCCAACACACACACAAAGCTCTGAATCCCTGCGAAAGGTCCCCATCAAGCATGCTATGCCCCTACAGTACATAGCTCCCTGTAGCAGTAGTATACATCTATGATTAACCCATTTTCTACGTCTATAGATCGAGATAACATCAGCTAGGCTCTGTTCGGATCAAAGAATGCAAAACAAATGAATAAAAAAAAGTAAGAACAGAAGGGAGCGAAAAATATAAAACCGTAGGATTCTAAAATACAGGAATGGAAACTTTGGTCCGTTTGGATTGCAGAAAAATAATTGAATCTTTACATCTTCCAATAAACAAAAAGTTCTGTTGTAGTACTTCCAACGCCACATTCCGTTATACGATAGCCAAAAGATTTAAGAGTAAAGCTTTGGATTAATAAACAGATGGCAGATGCAAAGCGTGGTCCGAGAAAAAACTAATATAACAAAATCAAGATTGGATCGGAGAGCCGGTTGGGAGAGCTCGGACCCACAGGAGCAAAAGAGAGCTGCCAGAACAACTGACGGCTCCTTCAGTCCTTCCCTTGGATCCGAGTAGATTTTTCGTTTCCTCCGTTTTACGTGTGGCCTGCAGTCTTTCCTCTGGAATGACGTATGGTCTTTCTCCGTTCCAAACACAGATGCTGTCTTCCTTTCCGTTGGAATCGATTCCTTTAATATTCCCGTGCCAAGACTCCAGACCAAACGGGGCCAGGAGGCGAGGCGACCTGATCCTCATAGATCTCCCACGAAAACCATCTCATTTCGGGTCTGTTTAGATTGAGGCCGAAGTTGATCAGACCAAATTTTGATCAAATTTGACCATGTTTGAATTAAAAAAATATTTTACTAAATAATAAATTTTTTATTTGTAGGCCTTATTTGACGCCCAAATAAGACTTAGGAATAAAAAATTTATTATTTGATCAAATATTTTTTTTATTCAAACATGATTAAATTTCCTCCATCCCATTCCCGTCTCGATTCATTCATTCCCAACCTCGACGGACATGACAGGACAGGAGTACGCCTCTGGAATTTTTAGATCCCGGCTCCCAGGAAGCCAAATTCCAGTTCGATGCCTCGTTTCGTCGATTTCGACCAAATTCCACGTCTGTTTGCATTTCATCAGCAGATCATGCCGCCATGTCGTCGATCGTCTGAACAGGCGCGGGCGATGACAGGCCGGCAGGAGCCGAAATATCTTGAAAGGAGCAACGAGCCAACCAACCAACAGCTTGTGCCGCACGCAGCGCGTGGCGTGGCGTAGTACGTGGACCACGGACCTACTGTATATGTAGATTGCGCGCGGCAATTTGGTGGTGCCGCCACCACAGCCTGACATGACAGCCATCGCTCTCTCTCTGTCTGTCTGTCCCTAGCTCACTCACACAGAGCTTCACTGACACTCACACTACTAAATCCTCAGTACGATAGCTAGGTTATATATGGCCCTGATTTTATTTCCGGATGATTACTGCCTACAAACAAGCTAGCTACTACTGTGTAGTGTGTGGTATCCGGTGAAGAAAGTGACGGGAGCAAGAGCGAGACAAGTATGGTGATGTATGTGTAAGGTGCTGCGGAAAGGCCCGGCTAAAGTTGCTGCTCAACTGCTTATGTATTGCCACTAACAGTAACACAAAAAGAAAGAAAGGGCCGGCCGGGGCCGGGCAGCACGTACGTACATCATCAAGCTAGAGGTAGCTACTACATATGGGCTCGATCGTGCACGCCCAGCAGCGCCTCCAAATCAAAGCGCGCATCTTTATACCAGAGAGCTGCTTTGTGATGGACTTTCTAGGAAAAATCTCAGAGCAAATATAATAAAGTGATATAAGCGGGCTGTAAGAGATGCCACGTCAGATTTATGGTGATATGGAAGAAAGAGAAATGGAGAGAGAAAGAAAGTGGGCTACTCACAGACTTCGAGAAACATTGTGAGAAGGAAAGGTGTGCCAGGTATTAAATATATAACTTACATCAAAGGAAAGCTATTGTACGAGTGGACTTTTTAGTTAGCTATACGTGACATGGCAACAACATATAGCTCATAGTGGACTATATTATTAATCTTGCTCTCACTGCCTTCGGCACATCCCGTCTAGCTAGACTTCTAACCTCAGCATGAAAGGCTAGGCATGAACGTAAAAAGGCCAGGATCGATGGACTGGACTCGTAGTTCTCGCCGGATCATCGATCATAAAGCAAAAATGAAGCATACGTACACATCTTATGTATATGTAATGCCCGGCGTAATAAATAATACATACTACTGTACAAGTAAAGTAATCCCTGTAACTAAAAAAACATTCTAAAATTTCAGTCTTGGGTCAATGCTCAGCGCAACGTACTAGATATATTTATTCACAAGTGTCATCTTCTCTTTGTTTCTGTTGTGTGTCAATAAGAAACCACACTGGACTAACTTGTGGTTAGGACGTTAGTAGTCGTGAGCTGCCTGCGATGTGACCAAAACTTTCTCCAGCCACACCTGTCCAAGGAATATTCATGGGTGAGTTTCATGGTACTTGTATCAGCCTAACTAGATAGAGAAAGTAATAAGTGCGCGCAGCCTGATTATTCCTGCTAATGAATCTCCTGCAGAATTAAGAAAAACAAACCAAAAGGCTCCAAACAAGAGTTGCCATATAATATATAACGAGTAAAATACGTATCCGGTCTCTAAACTTGTTAAGCTGGTTCATCCCGGTCTCTAAACACTGAGAATGCACGTTTAGGTCCTTAAATTTGTCAAGGTGATTCATCCCGATTCCTAAACTCTGAGACTGCATGTTTAAGTCCTTAAACTTGTTAAGGTGGTTCATTCCGGTTCTTAAACTCTCTGAGACTGCACGTCCGGGTCTCAATGTGGGTCTCATTTTGGCCTTATCGGGCGTCGACCCGTAGCCCGTAGTCGACGTGTCTTGCCATGTATATGAGTAGCTGGGGTCGGAGAAGGACACGTACTGCTACGGATCATCAAACGCCCATGATGGTCCACGTCATCCACGTGCCACATCAGTCAACGGGTATGCCCTATATCCGTTTGGACTCTGATGAGATCCGAACGTAGTTTAGTGAGTTGAACATGCAGTTTCAGAGTTAGGCACCGAGATGAACTACTTTAACAAATTTAGAAATCTAGACACACAGTTTCAGAGTTTAGAGACCGAGATAAATCAATTTACATATTTAAAGGCGGAAGACGTATTTTACTCATATATAAAGTAGGAGTATACGACGACGATGCTTTCGCCCATCCAAGGTCCAGTCCAGTCCAGCGCAGCGCAGGCGAGACGAGCGAGCGCTGCCGCAGGCGACGATGCGTGTACGTTTGACCAGTCCTGCGCCCGCTTCAATTCTGAAAGGAGGCTGCTTTGGAACTGTAACGGTTAGTTTTTACAGGCCAGGCCACCCGTTTCGGGTTAAGGGGTGTGTGGATCACCTGTTAAATTTCAGGTTCGTTGTATCAAATGTTTGGACGCCAGTAAGAAGTATTAAATATAGTTTAATTATAAAACTAATTGCATAGATTGAACTAAACGATGAGACAAATTTATTAAACCTAATTGATCTATGATTAACAAATGTGCTGTTACAGTAACATTTCGTTAATCATAGATTAATTAGACTTAATACATTCGTCTCGTCACTTAGACCCTACTTAATATTTCTAATTAGCGTCAAACATCCGATGTGACGTGAGCTAAATTTTAGACTGTGTATCCAAACACCGCCCTAAAAACAGGAACCGCACAGACAGCTTTTTTTTCTAATCGATCTGTGGGTGTAGCCGTGTAGCTCACCGGTTTATCTGTTGTCCATTCTGGTTCAAACAGCTGGTGGTGGGCATTACTCTCTCTTTTTTGATGAAAGGAAACGTAACTTGAGTACTAGTATTATATTCTCTGTTCGATCGTATCTGATTTTTTTTGCCTAAATTTGTATCTGTCTATAATGCCACTGTGTGTTTCAGTTTGGGTGGTGTATTTTGGCATGGTAGGACTCTCAACTCTCATGGGTACTACAATAATTTTGGTGCACTTGTGGCGGTAGAGATTGTGTTGAAATGTGTCCAAAATCAGGCAAAGCACAACATGAACAGAAGCAACTAACTAAAAAAAATTGTCTATCACAATTCTAATTATCTCTGTGTCTACGATAGTACCATAGTGTAGCTGCACTGCCAGACTTGTACTACAGTCAATCCGTTTGGGGCTAACTGAAGACGGTGAGGCTCACTCCCATCTTACCCTTTGAATTATCACCTCTCCTCTCGTCTCCTCTCCGCCGGATTGCTGTTTTTGCGCAAGGCAAGCACAAGCGTACAACAACCATCCTTGTACGTAGTACGTAGATGAGCTAGCTAGCCAGTAGCAGCTTATTCGGTCTCTCACCTCCTATACATGGCTACCACTGCCTGGCATGGGCATTGGGCAGGCAGCACCGCTCCTTGCACCTGTCCCTTTGATGCATGGCGCAACCCATGCAGAGCAGCAGGCAGGCACTAGAACTGTCCCTAGAGCGGCTGTGCCCTGCCAATGGAGAGACGAAACAGCGAGCAAAGGAAGGGAAGCATGCGTGCATTGCCATTGGTGCAAGAAGCTGCTGGTTCTCCTGTTCTGGGATTGGGGATAATGCATTGCTTCGCGTGCGCAGCGCAGACTGACCCACCCAGTGCTCTCCTCTCCTATGTGTCACGTGTGCAACTGTTCATGCACGTCGGATTTGTACATACTGCTGTATTTTTATGCCAGCCCAGGAGTACAGTTCAATGCAATGGCTCAACAGGGCAGGGCATGCAGGGTTTTCCCTTTTTCTTTCGAAGGTTTTAATCGTCTCTCCTCTTGTACTGCCTTTTCAGCATGTGGGAGCAAACTGTCGGCTGTTGGTGGAGAGGGAAAATGCATTGCAAACAGGGGTCGTCTTTTCTGGGTTCATGGATGCATATGCAGAGCAACCATACATTCGGGAGATCTCCGGAGCAGAGCAGCCGGGGCCGCGGTGGGGTGCAAGGAAAGAAAATGCTTTGCACTGCAGTACCAGCACCAATGGACGACCGTTGCGCGCGAGTGTACGTGGGATTCGGAGTACAGGTATCCAAGCGAAGGACCGCAGGAATGGCGGAAGAATCTGCATCCAGATCGTATCGCACGGCCTGCAGGAAATCTCGGCTGTGGTTTCGGTCCCAAACTCCCAGCCCAACCCAGCAGGTACCGTGTACGTACTACAGTGGCTTCATTGAATTCCTGGATGTGAATGACTACCCTAGCCAGTCCAGGGAGTCGGAGAGTAGCAGTTCTAGGGACCACCCTACAGTTGTGTCAACTCATCAGTCGAGCAAGCTTGGGAGAGCAGAGCAGGCAGCAGCTTGGGTCCTCCTCTCTGCTTGCCCGGCGAGGTGCGCGGGCAAGCACCTTCAGCTGGAGCCTTGCCGTGCGTGCTCCGTCCACTCCACTGTGAAAACAAAAGAAAACACGAGCCGTGGCCCCGTGGGTGGAGCATTGTTGCCATTGCAACCGGCCGGTGCAGGCCAGGGCATGCGTCCCCCCGTGCCCATGCGATGCGGCGACAGGAGGAGCCATACATGGCGTCCAGGGCATGGTGCTGTGGTGGAGCCCAGGCGAATCTGGCATCGATCGATGTGGGGTTCCCCGGTGCCTGGGCTGCGACAGCGACGCCACGTACGCACGGGCAGCATTTGCAGCGGCAGATACTAGTACCACCGTATTTGGACAAGCCTGCATATGCTACTCCAATTGGCATCTGATTAACACAGCACCGGGCTGGAGACTGATCAGGCACATGCACGGCACTGCACTGCACTGCAAAGGCCACGGTTGGCAAAAGCACGCCCCGCCCCCTGCCCTGCCCCTGCCGCGACCACACAACACAATGCACTGGACCCCGGCCGGCCCGGCGTTGAATGGTCAGCCTGCCACCCAGTGGCGGAGCCAGGACACAAATGCAGAGGGGGCCAATTTTGTGAAAATTAGGGAGAAAATACTAAGAAGAAAATTAGGGAAACTGAATTACGCAGCACATTAGTGAATACAGACTGATTAGTGGAGGCTAACGAATTGTTTGAATGGACAAGCAAGTGGATTGTTCTAATTAAATTAAATAAAGAAGAAGCAAGATGCAAGCCACAAGCAGCCATGCATGGGTCGCTGGTTAGATTGCTTTGCTACCTGGAGATGCAGATCAGCAGATGTCCGCTACTAACAGCTGATCCGTTGCGTCTTGCGCAGCGGATGGAGACAGGGGATTGCGGAGCGCGAACTGCGGAGCGGGTGGCCGGTGATGCGTAGACGCCAGGTTTTTTTTTTTCCGAACGAAATTCGCGAATTTCGGTAAAATTTTTCATTTTCGGCAGTATATAGGATTCGGTTTTCCGGTATTTTTCGAGATTTTTCGGTTTAGAATTCGAATATTTAAAAAAATTTATTTTCCAGATTTTTCGTTTTTTCCGACCGGATTTCGGTGCTTTCCGACTGAAAACTATGTTTTGGCCATGTAAAAATAGAAAAGTCAACACTTATTATTATTATTTTTATATATATAACATTGGAAGGGACATAATATACATGTAAACATAATTTAAACATAAATTATTCATTCAAGTTCCATAAACTATAGGTATTCCTTATGAATCACACAATAAATTTATATAGATCCATAATACCAAACTTTCAAAAATCCATACAAACTCTTAATAATCGAAGTTCAAATCCATGCATGACCATATTAATAGAAGTACATGATATTGACTTGTTTATTGGGGCTTATACTTAAATTTATCAAAACATTATCCATTCAAGTTGATTAAATCATAATCTCACACATGAATTTCACTCCATATTTATATGATTCATATGAAATAGAAGTCCACACTTTAAGCAGGTCAATATCAAGTCTACCCTTATTAATAATAGAAGTACATGTCAATTATAATAAAACACTACATGATATATATATATATATACATTATTTATTAGATTGAACTTGTACTTTCATATGGACTATGCAGTTTATGTACTATAAATTTGTATTATAGTCTATGGATTTTAACTATGGACTTATACTATTGTGATATATTCGGTTTTATGTATTTTATGCATCATTTCATGTGGCATGCGTATGTTTGTGTGCATTTTTATGAATAATTTTGTTCAATGTATTTGATATATATTGTAAATTATGATATGCAAAATTATAAATAAAATTCTATTAAAGTATTTAATTGGTTAACCATTTTATATCATTTTTTGTCGGAAAATAACATTTTCTGGTTGAAAACACCAGTTTCCTGATCGAAAAGTCCGGTTTTCTGATTGGGAAGACCGAATTTCGTTTTGCCAAATTCGAATTTGATTTCCGATCAGAAAATTCGGAATTCGCCGAAATCCAGACCGAATTTCGTTTCCGGTGCCATGGGATTTTAGGCTAAATCGGAAAGGTAAACCTGGCACGCCTGACGCTGGCCGAGTCGCCGAGATTCGGACGGGCGGACGGCGGACCGGAGGAGCCAGAGGACGCGCTTTGCACTAGTCGGCGACGCAGACTACCAGCGTCGACTTTCTCACTTGGTTATTTTCCTTCCTTGCACCTCGTTACATCAGCTGGGCTGGCCTTGTGTTTTCATCTTTGTAAAATTTTCTGAGCCAAGGGGGGGCCGTGGCTCAGGTTGGCCGACACACAGCTCCGCCCCTGCTGCCACCCTGGCCCAGTGGCATGCCGAACCCGAGCAACCATGCGCTCCGCTGCACAGTGCAGGGCAGGACCAATTTGCATTGCTTCGGTCCAGCCCAGTCCATGACTCCACGAGCTGCTTTGTGATGGGACTTTCCAGGAAAAATCTCATTACCTTCGGCACATCCCGTAAGCTATACTTGCTAAGGCGAAGGTCATCAAAGAGCGTAAATGAGTGTGAAAAATACTGTTTGCAGACTGTATACAGAGTGAAAAAAGCAATGATTATATACTGTGTACAGTACAAATACACGCCCTGATGACCATGGTCTAACCTCAGCATGAAAGGCTAGGCATGGACATAAAAAGGCCAGGATCAATGGACTAGACTCGTAGTTCTTGTGGGATGATTGATCATAAAGCAAAAATGAAGCGTGTACATAGACATCTTATTAACTGACCATACTGTATAAGTAATCCCTGTATTTAAATAAAAAAACTATATTTTCAGTCTTGGGTCAATGCTTAGCTGCAAGAAGTGTCATCTTCTCTTGTTGTTTCTGTTCTGTGTCAATAAGAAACCACACTGGACTAGTAACTTATTGTGGTTAGACATTAGTAGTTAGCAGCATGTGATGTTACCAAAACTTTTCTGCAGCCACCTGTCCAAGGAATATGGGTGCGCACAGCCTGTTAAGACTAACTCCAACAGTTTCCTATAAGCGTTTCGGAGTACTAGTATTACATTCTCTGTTCGATCATGTCTGATGTTTTGCCCAAATCTGCATCTGCGGATAATGTCACTATGTTTCCAGTTTGGGTGGTGTGTTTTGGCATGGCAGGGCTCTCAACTCTCATAGGTACCGTAATAATTTTGGTGCACTTGTGACAGTAGAGACAGTGTTAAAATGTGTCCAAAATCAGGTAAAGCACACTATGAACAGAAACAGCCAAGAATATGAGGCTCACTTCCATTCCATCTTAGGTTTGAATTATCTCCTCTCATTTTCCTTGTTTGTTAGTAAGTCCATCCCAATGAACTGACTAAAAATACTATCTATCACTATTTTAATTATTTTTTTCTCGGTGCAAGTAGCCGTCGATTTGTATTAGAGCATGGTCTGATCGTTAGCGGATTGCTGTTTCTGCGCTAGGCAAGGACAACCGTACACCAACCATCCTAGCTAGCGTATTGGGTCTCTCTCTCTCACCTCCTACATGCCGCTGCGGCTGTCCACTGCTCGCCATGGGCACTGCACCGCTCCTTTGCACCTGTCCCTTTCATGCATGGCGCAACCCAAGCAGAGCAGGAGAGGCACTAGATCTGTCCCTAGGATTGGCTGTGCCTATCCTGTGCCCAGACACCAATGGAGAAACGAAACAGCGAGCAAGCAACAGCATGCATTGGTGCAAGAAGCTGCTGCTTCTCCTGTTCTGGGACTGGGGGATAGTAGGTGCCTGGCCGCTTGCAGGGTTTGTTCTCTGGTAGTACTGCCTTTCCAGCAATGTTGCCTTGCCTGTTGTTGGTGGGCAGGAAAAAATGCATTGCAAACAGGGCTACCTTTCTGGGTTCATGGATGCATGCAGCGTACGTACTAGTACCATATTTCGGTAGATCTTCGGAGCAGGGTGTAACGGCCTGTGAACTAATGATGCTTTGAGCATACATGAGCATCATTTCATTCATCATCCGCATTAGCAATCATTGTTTAAATGTTGACAAGAAACTAGATTCAAAATACTTGTGTGACGGCAGTTAACATTCTTGTTGAAATCGTTAACCATGGACTGTCCGAGATTCAACGCCGGACTGTCCGCAGTTCTAACCGGGAAAAGTTCCAGAAACGGCTGGAGGTTCCGTTGGTTGTGGCCGGCAATGGAGGACTGTCTGAGCCCTGGGGGCGGACTGTCCGCAGTTGTGGCTAGGAATCGACCAGAAGCAAGTTAGAAACGGTTGGTTTTTGGATTTTAACGGCGGACTGTCCGGTCCCGTGTGGCGGACTGTCCGCAGTGTTAACCTCAGAGAAATGCAGAGTCAGGTTTGTTTCTGTGTAATTTTGGGCAGTCAACGGCGGACTGTCCGGGACCCTAGACTGGACTGTCTGCAGTTCACCCTGCCAAACCAATAGTGTGCGGGACCGTCCCTGACCCCGACGGTAACCCCAACGGCGGGCTGTTTGCGGCTTAAGGGCGGACTGTCCGCGAGGTCTGCGCTGCCACTGTTCGGCCGCGCTGTCGCGCATGCACGAGGGCGGGTGTCGCCCCATTCGCCCAAAACCCCGAGGGGGGTGGTGTTTTCTCGTGCACTCCACCTCTTTTCAGCCTTCCCTCTCTCTCTCAAGACCCAAAGAGGAAGAAGACTCTCCTCAAGCTCTCATCTCTCAATATCCAGCATTGGAGGCCAATGGAGACCATGGAAGCCCTCTCCCCTCTCCTTTAGGCACTCCTCCCTCAATCTCCCTGCTTTTCCCCACGTTTCCATGGTGGGAAACCCTAATCCCCTCTCTCCCTTCTGCTTTCCCTCTCTAGGTCAAGAAGGAGCATGTGGCCCGATCTCTCTCCCCTTGATTTCCAACACCTGGGAGTTGCTCTAAGCACTTCCTCCACCCTAGGTAAGCCCAATTTCATGGGGGGATAAGTTGCATTGTTGTGTCTATGGATTTCATGGTTTCCATGGAGCTCTCATGCACATGGTGTATTAGTAAATTCTAACCCTAGCATGGGAATGTAGGTGCAATATTAGGATGATTTAACATGTTGATGACTTGTGGGATGAAATTACCTAGGTAGTTTCACCAATGGGTTAGGTGAGTTTTATTCTTGATTTAGCATAACTAGTGATTCTTATGCTTTATATGAGACATGAACAAGGGGGATATTTAATCTTGACTTCCACTTAAGTGCATTGTTCATGATATTCTCATATCATATCATTCGCATCATGAGCATAGCTTTATTCTTATATTGGCATCATACGCACTCGTGTAGAGACCGAGCCGGTGAATCAAGTGAAGTTTACACCCACACCGGAGCCCGTGAGTGATGTCCCTTCCGTTGAACAACAAGGCAGGCACCTCTATATACTCAATCTATTTTGGATCAATTGTAATTAGTTATTTGTGCATTTCATATGTATTGAGTAGAGCCCACTTGACATATTCCTTAGACTTAGAACAAATTCTAGTTGAGTATGCTTGCTAGGTGTCTCGAATTAAATGCTTAGGAATTGCTTAGCACCGGTAGAAGTCGAGAGGTGGCAAGGTCACCATCTCTCGCGAGCTTTAGGAGTTCTATTTAATTTAATTACATCTCGGAATGATAAAAGCTGATTTATGAGAATATTAATGTGAATTGGGCTTGGTGCAAGGTGATGCTTGCTCGAGTCGTATAATGTTGCTAGTTGTTGCCTCGGTTTTGAGCACCATTCCGTACTCACCACATACTTAATTTTATGGGAGCGGAAGCTCAGTACCATAAGTCGCCCGAGTTAAATTGGGGGTTCAATGGCCATAGAAGATTGGCTCTTGAACATTGTATTTACCTTTATCCATTTGTATCGGTGAATGCTTAGAAGGAGACTAGATGCTATGTCTTTTGCTTATTATAACTTACTCAAATGCATTTCTTATGTTAAATTAAAATGAACGAGCCTTGCATTCCACCAAATACTTGTGGCTATGGGATAAGACTTGCTAGTATGAAATGTACTAACGGTGATGCCGTTAAATTGATTTCAAGTGAGCCGGATGCCGTTTATGGCTACTTCTAACCCGTCGAGAGCGGCGATGGTCAGGAGTGATGAGCTCGAGTTGGATTGGGATCGCGTCGCGTGGCATGAGACACTTTCTTTATTTTGTCGTATGTCGTATGAGAGACCAACGATGAAACTTTTCCGATGCAAAACTCCGAATCTTTTATGTATCGTTTGAACCTGTGGCTTGCAATACTTAATGGCTCGTTGTGATGATGTATGACATGTAACATAGTTATGGAAATCCTTGTGTTGAGAATTGTGGAATACCTAAGTTACTCGAGTTAAATTAGGGTTTAATGGATGAAACCGATTTAGCTTGGGAAATCTGGGCGGCTGCTCACATCGGGCAGCCGGGCCGGCGGTGGGTTAACCGTGATTGACCATGAATTTAGAAAAATATGTAATCAAATTATAATTTTTTTATCCAAGGAATGACCGAAGAATCTGCATCCATATCGCACGGCCTAGATTTCTGGCGTCCTTGCGGTACGGTACCTGCATGAAATCTCAGCTGTGGATTTCGGTCCCAACCCAGCCGAGCAGATACCATGCACAGTATGTACTGCAGTGTTCTTCATCGAATTCGTGGCGTGTGGATGTGAATGAATGACAACCTAGTAGTAGCTCTAGGGCTGCTGTTTGATTGATTGCACCACCCTACAGTAGTGTCAACTCATCAGTCATGGCGAGTCGAGAGGGTACCGGAGCAAAAGGGAGTGGCATGGCCACTGTACATACCGGTACTACCGGCGTCCGGCGAGCCGAGCACTGCAGGCAGCGCCGCGTCCATTTGATTTTCCTTGGGTCGTGTCTCCTGCTCCCTGCTGGTGCTGGGCCCGTGGGCCTGTGACACTGTGAGCGAGCAGCAGGCCTGGCCAGCAGCGCCCACCGAGCCGCGTTTGGAAGTCACGTGATTTACGATCAATCTTGCTTGCAGCTTTTAAAAAGCCACGAGTGTCAGCTTCTAGGATTTTAAAACCTGAAGACTAAAAATTATTGCAAGTTAAATGATCGTTTGCATCAAAATCAGCTATGTCAGACCGGACGGCAATTTCGCGGCTAGCCCTGCATGGCCTACGGTGCCGTGCCGTGCGTGCTCCGTCCACTCCGCTGTGAAACAACGCGCATGCTGGGGCTTTAGGGCATCTTGCCATTGTGCCGCAAAACGTCTCGCCGCCCGCCGCCGGTGCAGGGCATGCAACCGGACGCACGCACTGTCGTCGTCGCGCTCGCCCAGCGTCCCTCCGTGCCGTGCCCATGCGATGCGGCGACACGAGGAGCCATACATGCCATAGCCAGGCCCAGGCGTCCAGGGCATGGTGGCATGGTGCTGTGTGAGCCCAGGCGAATCTGGCGGGGCCGGATCGATCGGTGACCGGGCTGCGACAGCGACGCCACGTACGCACGGGCAGCCTGCCTGGTCGTCGGCGGCCTGGCCTAGCAGCATTTGCAGCGGCAGATGCTAGTACCGTACTTGGTGGAGTGCCAAAATTGAGAGGCTGTTTGGAACGAAAGAATTTTCAAAGAAATTTCTAAAAGAAGTTGATTCCTATAGTTTCTAGCTACCTGTAGCAGCGTTTGGAATGGAGGATTGATTGATTTCCTTCCAAATGAAAGTTTCCTACATCCTTCTGTTTTGGAGAAAAAAAAGAATCTACTCATAGCTCATAGCTCATGGTTTCTTTTCCTTTTCCTTTGCCAAGCCCAAGAAACACACCTTGCTAATATGGTCATTACTTGGCCCCTAAGTGCACACACTCTAGCTGGAATTGTTGTCTGTAGAGCACATGCTAATACGGCCATTTTACGGTCACGATTTCTTGAGTGAAAGATAACAGGGCCTACGTACTGCTAATGTTTAGTCTAACCAATTATGTTTATTGCGGTCAAAATACTATAAAATTAATACAGATGGGTTGGTTTATAAAATAAAAAATTGTGTTTGCTGCTATGTTTACAACTAATCTACGAGTTCCTGTACTACCTAAATTCCTGTGTTCCAAACACCCAATATTATAAAATTCCTATAGTTTACATTCCTCTGTTTTACACATCTATTCCTTTCTTTTCCTGTGTTTTCTCCTATTCCTATGTTTTGTAATACTTTATTCCAAACAGGCCCTGATTGTTTATAGTACGAATCGACGCTGTAACATTACCGTAATCAAGAGAGAAATGTAGTTGATAGTGATAGGCAATCTTTTTATAGTACAAAAACGACACTGTTAAATACTACGGTAGACAGGAATGGAGATGATTTGAATAATAATAAACTAAGCCTATTTAGACAACCGCTGCATTAAAACAGCCCAGGCACATGCACAGCAGCAGGCGAAATACACGAAGCAACAAGGGAAGGACCGCAAAGGCCACGGTTGGCAAAAGCCCTCTGGCCCGCCGCGAGCACACAACATGTCGCACCGGAGACCACCACCGCGCACTTGCACTGTTGCACTGGACCACCCACCCCGCCTGGCCGGCCGGCCGGCCTGGCGTTGAATGGTCAGCCCGTGGCCCCTGGCAACCATGCGCTCCGCTGCGCAGTACAGGGCAGGACCAATTTGCAGTGGCTTCGGTCCAGCCCAGCCCAGTCCATGACTCCACGAGCCGCACGGCAGGCCTCTGCCCGGCCCTGCCCCTTTCTTTGGCAAGCCGTCAAGGAACCAGTATTAGCAACATGTCCGTCCGTATATATTTGGGCCCGTTTCAGAGGATAGCCTCGGCTTCTTTTGTCACTAGTTGTCGGCGCCTAGGTTTAACTTTTTCCTCCACTCCAACTCCCATGAAGGTAAAAAAAAAAAAACAGATTTACTCTTCTTCTTCAGTCGCTTGATATGTCAAATTGTTTTTTTTGTGTGTTTTGTGACTATTTTGTTAAATTAGTACATATATATACAAAAATCACTACATATTGTTGCACCGTAATTTTTTGTACTGTGGATGTGTAATTTTGATATGTGAATGATTGATTGAATTTTATCAGTCACCTATGTGGTGGTATAAAATGTGGTTGATATATTGATTCATTCAATCATCACAGGGGACCGTTAGATGAACTATCGGATGATTATAAAATGTGACTGATGGAAAGTTAAATATCAGTCACCTGATGAGGAGATAAAAAAAACTCATGTCACAGGCGAGAAGAATATGGTGATGCCATTTTTAGGCGAACAAACAGAAACATCTGCATCCCCGTTCTTCATCGCCCCAAGGATTTCTCATCATTTCTTTGTTTCCTCACTCGGATGCGGTGCATGATTCACAATGTGTCTCAACGTTTGCTATGCGGCTCTTTTATTTTTTTTAAGGTGGTGGAGTCGGTCAAGGATTCTTAAACATTTGTCTAAAGTGCAAAGAAACTCCATTACTCATGACATGTCAGCTAAATCACGCATGACACGATGAGGAACTCCGTCCGAGATTTCGAACATGCCCTGACTCAACATCGATCCTCTACTCCTCTAGCAGCTAATTCATGGGCTACACCTATTCCATGATTCTCTAGGAACCCGCTCAGCTAAAGTAGCCATCAAGTTTGAAGGCGGGTACATCCTTCAGCTCCCTCCCATACTAGGGCACCAGCACATTTGTTAACACCGCCTACTTCACCATACTGGAATCTTTCTACCATTAACCCGTTGGATGCCCGTATCTGCAGCAACCTTCACAGCACTCCACATCCTGTCTTCAGAATTACACCGACTCATCGCGTATCACAGACAATCGTTCCATCAACGCAGATATGAATGAAGAAACACAGCGACATGAGTTCAACTAGACATCGCCTCAGGACATCTAAATCACCCATATTAACAACATAGAACAGGTCAGCAGCATAAGCTCCTAAGAAACAGCGCCGTGTAACAGGCAACATAGAGCAACAAACTACAATCAGATGATTCTCACATATACAGGCAAGCAGCCAACTCCAAAGAGAGCAAACATAACAGCATCAATAGAAGTGTACCTGACTAAAGGGATACAGTTTGCAATCACAATCAATTGAGAAAACAATCGAGATCAGGTCACCGAAACTGACCTGCACCTAAACTCAAAGCTTGACAATTATCTAGAGGAACAGCCTTCTACTGCGGTACGTACTAGCGAATCATGTACATGATGCCTCAACCTCTGGCTAGTGACACATCGAGACGAGTCATTCCACCACCACTTGGAGATGACCCCAACCGTGATGAGTTCTTCTCATTGATCCTCCTGTAGCTGTACTTACCAGCTGCTGGGCTATGTTCCCCTGAAGTTAACCAACTGCAGCTGCAGCAGTGTGACAACGCCAATGGCTAAAGCTGCACTGTTCCCTAATGCACCACCCAGGTTTTTCATACTGAAACTGCTCCCAGCTATAGCGAGACTGGAAGATATCATCCGTGCAAAGAAATTCCGACCTTTTGCCATGTTGTTGGAGCTGTGAGCATACTTCTCAGGCTTGCAACCTGACAGAGAAGGCCATACGTCCTTGTAGACATTGCGGACGAAGTCAGATGCCTCCTCTATCACTTTGTGATTTTTCCCGTGGTGCTCTTTTAGTCTTATCGCAAGCATGATGCGGCTCTGCTCCAACCTTGCTAAGGCATAATCTCGCTCTGCTTGTTGCTGTGACTGCACAGCCTGCAAAAGAGCATGATGCGTGGTTACAACAGAAATCAAAGCATTTATACATGATATTTCCTTAAGGCAGCCCTGGTACCACTATAACAAGCATAGCCTGACTTAGATGATTGCACCCCCAAATAACGAAATGTACACCGAGATAATAAAGAAAAGGGTTGTTCATGGAACCGGGAGGTTTGTATTTCAGAAAAACAGACACACAAATTTGAGAGATTATATAAAAAAATGCATCTGCCGATCTAATTGCCAGGGTGATTCAAAAATGGTGAATGAGTGAGTACAGGTGGTGACTGCACATAACGATAGACAACTGTAAATAACAAACGTATGCTAGGACAAAGGAATGATATATAAAAGGTAACAGCAGTAGACAATGATGATACCCAGTGAAAATTATCAGCATTCATGTCATGAAAGCAAACCATGTAATTAGATAGACTGTAACAGATAACCAGTTCCTGAGTCCCGGGCTTTAAGATTATCAATCAGATTACTAGATAGCTGATACCCAACTCCAGGATAAAAGGTTTTCAATCAGATTACTTGATAGCCCCTCCCCGACCCTAGAGATCTGAAGTTCTACGGCCAAACTACCCAATCAGAGTAGAGTTTTTCATTCGTAATCATGATATGCATAGCCCAATCCCAATGAGTTTACACAGCCAATCATATGAGTATGACTGCCCAATGGTATTCGTATTCCCCATGAACTTGTATCACTTTTAATCTCACTCAGGTTTAAACAGGGGCTGGGCAAAAAGATGAACTACTGAGTCTTAAAAATCGTCACAGTACAGACCAATTACCCAACTACCTTCCTTTTTTCTCGGAAATAAATTTCTCAACTAGGTGCAGATCTGAATATTTGCATTTCTTCCAAGCAGACCACTCTCTGGGACAACGCAAGTGACTATTGGCATTCCCAACAGCCACTCCACATTGTAACTCCCCCCCTGCACACGACCCCAACAATGGTAACTTTCAAGTTTGAACAATCGCTCAATCCTTCGCTAGATAGGATTCTTGATTCAAACTGACACCCTAGCAGCAAACCCCCACTAGGGCAAAACCACATGCCGTATACCACTAGCGTAAATCACGGATCAAACGGCATGAACATGACGTGTGGTCTAGAGGAGTGTCAGGGGGACTCACGAGGAAGCACTCGAACTGGTCCTCAAGGTCCTCGAGCGCGGCGCGGATGGCGTGGAGGCTCCTGGCCTCCTCGGCCAGGGCTGCCAGGTCGGCCACCTCGTCGGCGTGGCACGCGCCGAGGCCCCCGGCCTTGACGTACACGAGGCCGGCGGGCTTGTCCCCGGCGGCGGCGGCGGAGGCGCGGCGGCGGACGGCGCGCAGGAAGTGGGCGCGGGAGAGGGCGTGGATGGCGTCGCTGACTTTGTCGTGGAGGTCCCAGATGGTCTCCAGCACGGCCTCCACCTCTTCGGGCCCCATCCGGAGCTCTAGGCCCGGAAGGTTCTAGAACATTCGGGAGGGGGAGGGGAGGGGAGGGGGCTGGCTGGAGGTCCGGCCGGGGACGGGGAGGAAGAGGGAGCAGAAAAATTTGCAGCGTTGCGGCGCGGTCTTGAGGAGGTTGTTATTTTTAGCCGAGGGATTGCGTTTTACAGTTACCTGGGGTTGAAAACGTCTTCCCTACTGATTGAACCACGAGTCCACGCTAGTGAGTAGTGAGTAGTGACCCTGCCGATTCGAGTTTTTGTACCTGTTTATCGTAATATTATTGTATAAATAATTAGCTTGTTCTAATAAAAAAACTAAAGCAGTGTAATAAAAATACATGTCTTCGCCTAACCTGATATTTGATTAAAATATTGATGATCAAAACTGCTTTTAATGCTTTTGTTGTCAATTGTGTAGTAAAGTGCATGGCTTTTTTTTTTTTTACAAAATGGTCTAATTGTCCCATTTTGTCCCTCCGTACCCTTAGACCATAAAATCATGCGCACAAAACTATTTTTTTAGTCTCACTAAAAACTCTAGTGACATTTTCTCAAACCACTCAAGCGAAGTGTCAAAAGTTGGCAAGAGCGGTTGTGAATAGGACAAACCTCAGAAACTTAACCCTATATTTAACAATCTAGTGCTACCTTTTCATTTCTCAACAACCAAATCAATTAATGAAAGGTTAGGTTCTTTGGTTTGATTACTTTGAATCTTCAATTTGACTGTTGAGTTGTTAGTAAATCGGATGCAAAATCTGATATACGTTCCTTTGTTATCAGGAATGATACAGTGACTTATGTTAGACCCCGTTTGGCTGTGGAACCAAGTGCCTCAGGCTCCGTGCTGAATGCCTGATAAGGCCCTGACGTGCCCTTGACATTGTTTTGCTCATCGACAACTCCCCGATGTGGCATTGTAACTCTTTCTCTCTTTCCTCCCTCTCCCTCTCGCAGAGCTGTTTTCTGAGCCTGACGGAGCATGTGGAGATGACTTCACCGGCTTTGTCTCTCAAGTGCTACGGTGCTCGAACCCGAGCCGATAGAAGCCCTCCCAAACGGGTCTTTAGTAGATCTGACTCAAACTCCATTTTTATGTTCCTTGCTATCAAGAACAGTACGCAAAATTTAGGGATCGATCCAGCACAGGTGCAGAGAAGCAATCAATTTTCGTTGTTAGATATATTTTACTTTAAATTAATAGCTGCCAATTACAATAACTAAAAATTTAGTAAAAACATAAACCATAATTTCTTTACTAAATAATCAATGGATGAATCAATGTTTATCATTATAATCAAAGCGATCAACTAATGGGCTAATTACGTGAGCAAATAACCATCTCCAAAATTTGGCCTCGTGATTCCGTGGGGTTCTGTTACAAATTTTTTTTTGGCAAAAAATTAAAATATCATTTAAAAAAATAGAGAAAACTTGTGTTTGTCGGCCCATGGGGCTTAAAATCCGGCCTGACTTAAAAGGCCGCCAATACTCCGTGCGTCCCAGCCCAACAATCGAAGAGCCCCAGTCCTCTTCTGCCTTCTCTCCGCACCGACCCCTACGGCCGAGCCGCCGCCGCCGCCGCCGCAAGCAACCCTCCTACGCCAGCGCGCGACAACGAGAAGCCGCACTGCTGCACCGGCCACCGTGGCTGCGGCTTCGTCATGGGCGTTCCTGGCTCCACTCCTGCGCGGGCTCTCACTCGAACGCCCATGCTGCGGCCGATGACGGCGCACCGATCAGGCGGGCAACCCCGTCGATCTGTCGCACCCCCTCCCTCCCGCGCTAAGCTGCCGACCTCCCCGGTCGTGGTGCCCGACGCGAGGGAGGTCACATAACGGATGTTACGGTAACGCTCCATGCCGCACCAAGTTGCCCTGCATCAGCCGTAGCAGGTGATTCATTTGTACTCATTACTACCTTAGTGCAGTTCTGATTTCTGAATCTCCCCCTTGGGAATGAACCAGTAAGCAATTCAAATACTACTTACATTTTTGACCTGATGCAGTGGTGGCTTGAACAATGCATATCATATATGTTATCAAGTTATTTTTGAGTGTTTACAGTTTACCCATGTTTCATTGCTATATGGTTGTGCAAACCCTAGCTCATTGCCTTTCTCACCGGCCATGGCTCTGCCACCGTCGCCTTCATTACGTTCCTGACATTTTGCATTTTGAATCTGTGCATGCTGCGTGTATTGATTCTTGCGGTCAATGAGAATCCGTGCATAATGCGTGTTAGAAAGTTGATTGGTTTGGGATCATCTCTGCTTCGTACAATCATTCACTTCTTATTCCATTCTGAGATGGCAGATTTGGTTTTTCTATTTTTGGCAGCCGTGCCACACTTCTCCTGTGTAATTGGGCTTGGCCATCGACAATCCCTGACGAGCTCTAATCGATCTGTGCTCGTCTGATACACATGAGGCCTAGACTCTCCTTGGAGCTGCTCGTCAGTTTGTCTATCCTCCATCCTTTTATTTGCCTTGAGGTGGAGCTGCGCGGTTCTCCGCATGTTGTTTGGTGTGCATGCGTCTGCCTTGTGTCTGTTTTGTATGTTCGATGATGACTGTAGGTTTTCTTTCACGGCCTTCACAATCCCGGATTAACTCTCTTAGCTGTTCTTCTGATTCATGGGAGGCCAAGATCAACGTTTCCTGGGAGTTTCGCTGATAGCGCCTTCTTCCACATGGAGGTGCTTCATTAGTAACTCGCCGCACAAACACTTGGTTTGTTTCTATATTTTTTGCAGGCGCTCTTACCCTCTTGTGCTAGCAACATTTTTCTACCCTTGCAGACCATAATGGCCAAAGATGCTTGAAGCTAGAGAACCATGCAGCTGAGATTTGCTTGCTAATGACTGGATATAGTGGCAATGAAACAACGAACAACTACTAATCTTCACCCTGATGGTTAACAATTTAATTGGAACCTGGCAAAGGAACCTGAATACTTAATCATGATTCTCTTGCAATACTATCAAATCTGTTGGATTTTGCAACAACTGACAAACATGTCAAGTATTTCTAGTTCCGCCATTAACGTCACTGAGGTTGCAGGGGATGCAGACTTCACAGCACATGCAATTCCTCTCAGTGGAGACTGGAGAATATGAAACAGGCATTTCTGCACCTTGATTTTGCTGTCAAATTCCCCATTGTTTAACTCAGCATAGATAGTTAAAACTGAAACAAACCACACAATAACAAAAATAAACTATAATATCTCAGCAACAACAAAAAAAAAAAATGCTGCAAAGAGTCTAGCTCATCATTCCTCCCTCCATCTATATGAGGCACTCATAGTCTTGCCGCTGCTTTGTGTAAACCCTAGCACATTGCATTCCCCACTGGTTCAGTGTCACCCTCCTGATCATGTTGATTTGCGTTTGAATCTGTGTCTGCTTCAGTGTGGTGTAGTTATTCCTGGGCTTAATGAAGCCACCGCCTTTGAGAGAACTGGATGGCTTCCTACGCATGCCATCTCTGTTCCGTTGCAGGCGCATAGAAAGCCGATTGGTATTAGAGTCTCTCTGCTTCGTCCCATCCTTCACTTCTTATTCCGTTGTGAGACGGCTGTCGGAGCGGGCGTGCTCCTGGTCGGGTGGCGGAATGCACCCGGCCGAGATCCTAAGTACTAAGAGTAGTTAGGGGAGCGATCGTTGTTAGCTGGTCAATGGTGGCACGATGGTGACGAGAGGGTTTAGAGTGGTTCGGGCCGCCGGAGCGTAATACCCTACGTCCACTGTGGGTGTGTTTCTTGTATTCCTGTCTGTAGGAGAAGACAGTGTGGATTGTGTGCTTGTGCTTTGTGGGTTGAGTCTGTCTGGTCTGAGGAGCCTTTTCTTGTGTGGCGTATGCCTCCCCTTTTATAGCCCAAGGGGGGCACGTACATGGTGGCCGGGTCCCGACAGGTGGTCCCGGCCCATTTTCTCAATGCTATAGCTCTATCCTGTGCCTGATGTCCAACGCTCCCATGCTTTGCGCCTGTACCACTGACGCGACCTGGTATGGCCTGGAGATCCGCCATGTTGTCCTGCCGTCTGGATACGGCGCCGCGCCGTCCTACCTCACGCCGTCCTGTCCCATCGGCTGCTAAACCCGCTGAGAGGCTTCAGAGGCCGAGGGGCAGGCGACGTGCACGCGTGACAGGACGGGGCGCTCGTAGTAGCGTTGTAGCGCCGCTACCTAGTATTAGGCTGAGCGCGGTCGCCGCGCGTGGCGCGGCTCATGATGAATACAGCGTACTTGTTTACTCAATATAGACCCCAGCGTAGCCGGGGAAATCAACTGTAGTGCCCTGCTATCGCCGTCGCGCCTCGGTAAGGCGCGCCCCTTTGCCTCGGTAAGGCGCGCCCCTTTGCCTCGCCGCCGTCGCCTGCCAGCGGCGGTGTCAGCGTGCTATGGTCGCACGCTCGCCTGACAGCGGCGGTGTCAGCGTGCTACGGGCGCATGCCCGCCTGACAGCGGCGGCGTCGGCGGGCAACAGGGGCACGCTCGTCTGACAGCGGCGGTGTCAGCGGCATCGGGCACGCTCGTCTGACAGCGGCGGTGTCAGCGGCATCGGGCACGCCCACCTGCCCGCAATAAATGCAGTAGGTGGGCGAGGCGCCTGCCTGAAGGCCCCGCCACGCGTCCTGTGGGCACGTGGCAGCGCGAGACCTTCCTGTGCCCTGTGGGCACGTGGCGGCCCCGGACCACCGAGGGTGCTGGCTCCGGACCTCCCCGTGCCCTGTGGGCACGTGGCGGCCCCGGATCACCGAGGGCGCTGGCTCCGGACCTCCCCGTGCCCTGTGGGCACGTGGCGGCCCCGGACCACCGAAGGCACGTGCCCCGGACCTCCGAGAGGTCCGGACCTCACCTTCCCCTGAGGGACTCCTCGCATGGTCGGGGGAGGCTCGGACCTCGCTGAAGGAGGTCCGGGGCCTCCCCTGTGGGCCGGGTGCGCGGTCCAGCTTTTACAAGGAGTAGGCCGGGCCCATCTGTACGCGGTCTTAGGTCCTCTTTGTACTGCAGTACTTACCCTTCTTAGTGATCTTTGTCTAGTGTAAGCGGGTACCCGGTTAGCTGGGTACCGACAACGGCAGATTGGATCTTGAACAAATCTTTTTCTTTACTAGTTAGTCTGTGTTTTTTTTTTTGGCTTAGCACTGCAACACTTTCCCTGTGCCATTGACAATCCTAGATAACCTTGTTTGATACACACAAGGCCTAGGCTCTCTTTGGAGCTACTAGTCGATTTGTCAATTCTTCTTGCTTTGTAGCTTTCCACGTATTGTTTGGTTTGCTTGCGTTTTGTGCTGGTTCTGTTCTGTATGCTTGATGATGTCTGTTGATTGCATTTGTGGCAGACTGGCCTTCATAATCCCAGATTGACTCGCTTAGCTGTTATTCTGATTCATGGGAGGCCAAGATCAATTTTTCCTGGGAGTTTCGCTGATAGCGCCTTCTTCCTCATAGTGGTGCTTCATTAGTAACTCAACACACAGACAATGTGTTTTTTCTATATTTTTGGTGGCTGCTCTTATCCTTTGTGGCTGCGACTTTTTCAGTCCATGCACACCGTAATGGCCGCAGACACTCGAAACTGAAAAAACTTTACATTTATCTGGTTTGCGTAACTTCGCAGAAACTGTTTTAAATAATGTTGAAAGACCTGCAGCAACTAAGCTCATATGACCAAAATTAATTCAGATATCAATATGCAAGAGTCTGTATTGCAGTTACCAAACAGCTGATTTTGTACCTTTTCATCCCCTTTTTTAAGTGCTGATGTCATTATGTTTGACCAATTGAACAATCCGATGTTCCTATTGCAGAATTACACTGCTTTGTCTGGAAAAAAGCGAGAAAATCACTGATTTGATGATTGATCCTTATTGCAATTTTATTCTTCAGATCTTGTCAGAGGTTGGAAGTAATGTGGAAGCATTCTTCAAGCGAGGAAAGGCTAAACCTGAACTTGGCCACACAGAATTAGCCAGGGAGGATTTCTGAAAGCAAAGTATTCCTGAAACCTGAACTTCGGTTGCTTTGGTTGCTCGCAGTCGCAGAAGAAGATAATGCTCTGCACCAAATGCAGGAGCTATATAAAGGTCATCTCCGAGCCCGGATCTGAAGGCTGCATTGAAGGGTGTATTGAACGTCAACTACCTCGTTGTTTTCTGTCTGGGTCTGCTGTACTTGATTCGTTATTTGGCTAGGATGTTCAAACGAACACGTAGGATAGTTTACCGGAAAATTGACTTTGGCCTAGAAGATCAGCCTTGTATTGTAAGATGTTATTTTTGTATATAACTGTCGATCATGTATTTGAGAGGTCTAAAAAAGGTATTTGAGCGGGATCAACTGTAGTAATTAACTAAAAATGTTGTGTATTTGCCAACTTGGTGGCATACATTCTCTTAGCTGAGGGTTTTCAGGAAGCCTTTTGGTTCACTGAACATTACAGTTTTCACATTTTAGACCCTGCTAGTAGTACAGCTGTTACTGTAATTGATTCCCTGGAGGCCATATTAGCCGACTGAGTTCAATGCTATATCGAGGAACGACCAGAGTAATATTTCATTTTTCTTCATGGAAGGTGGAACATTTTGTCCTTCCATTGAAATAAACAGTCATTTTAGCTGAGGGTTTTTTTTGGACGTGATTAACACGCGACCCGTCGCAATGACCGATCGCGCGGCATGCTTTGGACGCTTTGGACAAAAGCGTGATGTTGACATCTGTTAAAAAAGAAGAAAAGAGCAGACACGGCGTGGATGTATAAGAGCAGGCACGCAGACTACTCCACATCCATGATATCATCGCCGATGTCAGCGGCTAAAAAACGACGCATTTTATTTCAATGAGCATAACTCTCTCACCAAAAATTATTTTTCAAATCCATTTCCACAGTTGAGTTTCTTATCATGAGATCTACAAAACAAGATATATATATTTAATATGTTTTATACTATTTTATGTGACAATCAACTTATGTTGAATATTAGTAGCAAGTTATCTAAAAACACTGTAGCAGGTTATAGTAAATATTGGTACTAACGGTTTATGTGCCAAGACAGGGTCAACTTATACAGAGCCTATCTACTAAATTATATAAAAACAATCTATCATCTTATTTGTAAATGTGCTATTCCGCTCTAAAAAATAATATATATATTAAAATTCAATTGTATATCTACTAGCAACTTGCCCAGCGAACAAGTATCATCTTGTGTAGATGTGTGTAGTAATTTGTGTAATTATATATGTATCAAATAATGTAGCAAGTTTATATATCAAACTTGCTAACTAAGACATGTCTTATTTAGAGCGAGAACACTCTCACCCGAGCGTCCGGAGCCACACGGCGATATCGGACGCTGGATTCCACCTCCTCCGCAAAAAAATCGGACACCCTGTATTTTCTCAATGTTTCGTCCAATTTTTTTAAAAAAAATTCACCAGAGTTCGCGGACCCTGAAATTTTCATTTAATTCAGTTAATTTTTCATATTCGTCGATGTTGCAATAGTGTATTTTCAATGTTTTATCAGTTGTTCATTGATGTTTCGGTAGTTATTTTCTCATGTTTCATGCATCGCCCGACGCGCCACGTCCGGATTTTCCCCCCCAAAATATCGATGTTGTAATAGTACAATATTTAATGTTTCAGTAGTACTTCATTGATGTTTCAGCAGTTCAATTCTGATGTTTCGTCCGATTTTTTTAATTTATTCACTTGATTCGTGGACCCGATTTTTTCATCCAATTCAGTTAATTCACACATGCCGATGTTGCAATAATGTATTTTTAATGTTTCATCAATATTTCGTTAATGTTTCGACAGTTTATTTCTGATGTTTTAGCACATGGCTCAAGGACGGTTCAATCGGACGACTGAGCGCAGTTTGATGCGTCCGATCGCCCGGCGTCCGCCCGGACGTCCGGGCGCTAGCGCTCCTTGTATTTAGAGATAGCTAGTGTAACCATTTATATGAAAGACAACATTTCATCTCGCATAGAGATTTGCCCAATATCAATTTATATACAGACAACATGGCAAGTTATGTAAATACTTCAGATAAGTAATAGCATCAGATACAAACTGTTTTATAGCAGTTTATGTAACTAATATTTTTGGTAGATCTAAACATGGGCGCACTTGATATAGAAATAGCTACATCATGCTTAATATAACTTGCTAGTATATAAAATTATTTAAAAATATATACATCAAATATCTAGTTTTATAGATCTCACCATAATGAATATTATGGTGCAAACGGAATTTAAAACACACAGTATATAGAAACTTATTGTATTCTAAAGACAAAAAGAAAAAAAAAAAGAATGTCTGAGCTTTCAATCTATTTTCCTAGGCTACTTGGGCCGCTCCCTCCGGCGCGAACGCGACCCCTCGCGGACTAAACTTTGCGGGTTTTTTTTTTTTTTTGCCTTCATAAATGTTTCCCTTTTTTTTTTGAGGGGTTCATAAATGTTTCCTGTACTCGAACACGAAAAATGTCTCGTCAGGAGGGCAATCCAGAGCCCAAGCCCACACGGCTATCACACCGGTCCAGTCCAGATTGCGTCGAGCCCAGATGGGCCGGGCCGGGCCCAATTGTGGGAAAGGAGCTTCGAGAGCTTTCCTTGCAGTTCCCATTCCATTAACGGCCGCCGGCCGCCGCTGGTTTTCTTTCTTCTCGCCCAAGCCGCCGCCGGCCGCCGCCTCCCCCTTTGCAAAAGCCTCCAGAGCAGCAGACCAAGAGGCAGCAGCTGTGTCTCTCTCGCTCTAGCGGCCCTCGCCCACACCTCCTCCCCCCGGTGGTAGCCTGGATCGGCATGGAGAAAATGACAACGACGCCGCAGCCGGTCTGCGCGCAGGAGTCGCTCGCGCTGCTCAACTGCGTGGCGGCGGTCCCCTACGACCGGGATAGGTGCCTCGCCCTCGTCGACGCCCTCCGTGAATGCGTCGCGCAGAAGGTGCTTGCTGCTCACCCGTTTTCGCTTCTCCCCCTTCCCCACAGCATTGTTCTCGATTTTATCGCTCAATTATCAGTTGGTATCTTTAGTAATGTCTTGGTGCAATATTTTCTACGTTGTAGAGAGAATTTTCTACGTTGTAGAGAGATCAATATTCGATGATACGCTTCTACAGTTTAGGTGTACATGACATACATGTACATCCTCTTTAGAGCATCTCTTGGATTCAGCTTCAGCATGGTATGATGATTGATAACAACTGCTGGTTTAGAGTTTGGGCAAGTATATGAGCTGCATTTCGAAAAAGAAAAGGGCTTCTTTCTTTAGAGCGTCCATCTGCACGCAATGAAGCACCTGCTGGTGTTTGTAAAATGTAAATAAGAGGTGGTATGATAACGAGCAGCCAATTAGCCTTCTTCAGACTTTTCGGAATGGAACGACATGTCCTTCAAGTATGCTAGGCTTATTAACATTATTTTCTGCCCAATGTTTAATTATGGAAAATGTGGCAATGGATACTGCAATGCTTTGGCGAGCAAAACGATCACCCTCAGACCCAAATTTAAGATTTAGATTATCACCATCCTTTGCCCAATGAAAGTAATTTTTCATTATGCATGACATGTTTATGAACTTTTGCATTACCGAGAAACTTTTGTTTGAATCAGGCCTGTTCATCCACGGGTTTTACTGGGTTAAGCCGGTCTTCCAAACCAGCCCGTAGCTGGTGGTTTGCATTGGGTTGGTCTGGTTCAAACGGTTCCCGCAAGTGCTATATTGTCGGGTTGGTTTGGGTTGATTCCACGGTTCAGCGGTTTGAAACCTGTGTAGGAAAGACATCGAGGCGTTAAGATAACAAGCAGTCAGTTAGCCTTCTTCCGACTTGAGGAATGGAGCGGCGTGTACTTCAAGTATGCTAGGCTTATTAACATTTTTCTGCCCAATGTTTGATTATGGAAAATGCGGAAATGGATGATGCCATGCTTTGGCGGGGAAAACGAACACCCTCAGACCCAAATTTAAGATTTAGATTATCACCAATGTCCAATGAAAGCAATTTTTCATTATGAATGACATGTTTACAAACTTTTGATTTTGAACTTTGGTTTGGGTGTTAGAGAGCAAGGTAGATGAGTGCAAATGAAAGTTACTTCAAATGAGTGATGATAAAAGGGTGAAGCTGCTTATTTCTACTTCACTGTTTACTTTACTATGAGGGTTCTTCTCAGAGATTTTTCCCCTTTGATGATTTTTCGTACTCGTATTTGCTAAAGCTAGCCCTTTTACAACTGTTGATGTCTTGTTGATATTGGTTTTCCGGTTATTTTCCCTGATGATCATGTCAAAGTTACTACCCGAACTGTAGCCGAACGAGAGAGAACTGCACCTAGGGGAGCTGGAGTAGCATGCCCACATGAGCTCGAGCTTAGGCGGATGCAGTTTAACCCCTAGTCTTCTCATGGACAAATCCTTTTTGTATGCGCTTTTGCTCTGCGAAGCTGGCTGTCCTTACCCTTACTCGCAAGAAGTGGTGTTGAAATTCACTGTATCCTTTGCTCTCTTATGAAAATGCAGAGAGTGAAGAAGTTTTCGCTGGCCGAATCAAGCTCCACCGCCAGCAGTGAACCTCCAAAGAGTGACTCGAAGCCTTGAGCATCGTTCAAGAACAATTCCTATCTTCTGTAATCTTCTATCATCGCCTCACCAGATCCGTGGCCGGGCATGATTGAAAAGATGAAGAATGCTAACGCAGCGGTAAATTTGTGCTTGGTTTTGAATTCGAACCCATGTCACCATGCCAGATCTACTCTGTGTAATAGATTCGCCAATCCGTTGAACTAATGTTATGCACTGGAATTGATACGATTTTGAGCAGCCGATGGTGGATGCTGTGCACCTGTGTAGGCGTTATGTCGTTTCAATAAGTAAGAAATTAAAGGCAGCGCCATCCAAAGCTTTCGATTCATTTCGTGTTTGAACTCTGTATATACGCTGTTGCTTGATGTTCTTATTTCGGACTATCAGAGGAGGGGTGGGAGGCTCTAAAGTTTTTGTGCACCTGGGTGCTAGCTGTTCTTGTCTCATCTACCTCTGGTTATGTGGAAAGTATATATTCCTGGTCCAGGTTCTAAGTAAAGTCGATCTAAATATTCGGAGACAGGAGCAGGACAGCAGGTACCATTGTTCTTGAGAAGGATAGGAATGATTCAAAGGAGACATGATATTGTACCATATCAAGCCTTTGGAATTGCAGAAACAATGTTACGTTTCTGATAATGGAAACATCGCCCAACAGAAAAACAACCGAGCGTTCGGTTTCGGTCTTCTAAAGTGTGCTCCTGACGTTCCTGTCTCCATGCAGCGATGATGACATTATAATAGCATCAACCTGGCTCTCTGCTGACCACAACTTAATTTCTTCCCAAGATGAGTCGATTAGTTAGAACAAATGGGATTAACGGAGCGGATTAGTAAACTAATCTGCCCTGAGTCAGTTTACGGAGGCACAGGCACAGCAGGAGTACACGGAGGTGCAGCCGTGCAGGGCAGGAAAGCAAACACGTCGCCGCGAGCGCGCCACGTGGGCGGGAGAAGAGAAGCCGTGTCGAGTCGACGAGACGAGCAACGTCCAGCAGCTCCGCTCCGCTCCGCTCCGCCGCCTCCACCTCCACCTCCCTCCCCTCCCGAATTTCTCCGCGGTGCCGCGATTTCTGCGCACTTCCTTCCTCCGCTCGCCGGCCCCTTGGCCACCCAATTACGGTCTGGTTTGGCACCCCGTCCCGGTCCCGCGCCGCCTCTGCTCCGCGCGCGCCCGTCCATGGAGACGGAGCAAGCCCCAGGGCCAGGCCCCCTTCCGCCGCGGCCCGCGCCCGAGAGAGACATGGGATTCGCCGAGCGGGCCGTGGCGGCGGCCGGCGCCGCCGTCGTGTCCGCCGTCCTCGTCAACCCCCTCGACGTCGCCAAGGTACGTGCCGCCACCCCCGGTGGCCGTCTGCCTCTTCGCTTCGAGAATAGATACTGTATGTTGGTCCAGTGGCAAGCTAAGGAGCTCTCCCGACACGGTTGGTGAGCACAGACCTGTGGCATCATGAATTGATTGGATGGATCCTACTCCGGGGAAATCTCCAGGCCCCTTGCCCCCCTGTCGTTTTTTTGCTTTTGCGAGCGAGCTTGGAATGTGTATACGTGCATGGTAACCTTTCATCTGGTACTCGTTTTGTCTTGCAGACGAGGTTGCAAGCGCAAGCTGCTGGAGTAGTCTATAACCCGGTAAGCGTGCCTCTCGATTCAATGGATGATACTAGTGCTTGCAGTGTGAAAAATTCCGCTGCCTCTCTTGGGGGAAAAAAAAGAAGAAGAAAAAAAACAGAACGATATGTGTAGCCCGTCCTCATTGATCATTTGCCTAGTATCACTGCGTGCGTGCCTCTCAGTTTTTGTGCTAAACCATGACAATTGTGCTAATCTGAAAATCATGATAAGGAGTCTCGGTGGACCCATTCAATAAAGTTGCAAGCTTCCAACTACACAGAGCAATCCGATAAAGGAAAGCAGGCTACACCTGCTGTACTAAACTCTGAACCCTCTGGTTCTAGCTAGGGCCCAACTGAATTCATATTTTCCTTGGAAATTCCTGAGGTTCATAGCTTGCAAATTTCTCTAATTGTTCAAAATAATCTTTGTTTCCAAAAAAAAAAAAAATCAGTGTCAGGAGAATCGTGCACGTGCAAATATTTATTTTCTCTGAAATACATTTCTCAGATATGGTCAGATTTTAGGTGCTATCCATCGTGCAGCACTGGTGGAATCAATGGTTTAGGCCCGTCCTGCAGTCCTGAGTGCTTTCAGTACAGAGGAACTATGGATGTGTTTTCTAAAGTCACTAGACAGGCAAGTGCTTATCAAGCATGCCTCTTCATTGTGCTGTCCTCTTTTCTATTTATCATCGGCTGTAATGATCAATTGTTATCTGCAGGAAGGAATTTTTAGACTATGGAGAGGTACTGGTGCAAGCCTAGCATTGGCCGTACCAACGGTAAATCCTTTCAACTGATCATTGATTGTACACCGTAATAGTATACTACCACATACCAGGCATTGATGCACATGTATGGCATCTGAAACTTCATTTAAGAACACTGACCATGAATATGTTGTATTGCACCATGTCCTATTTGACTTGGTACTCTAGTGGGGTAAACACCAACAGACTCGTGTTTCATATTTTGCAGTATGCATTTTTCATGTGTGTTTTCACTTTTCAGTAAACATGCCATAGAAATTTATTTTATTTTCTGTTTGCTCCTTCAGGTTGGAATATATCTGCCTTGCTACGATTTATTGCGCAATTGGATCGAAGAATACTCAGATCACAATTGTCCCAAACTTAGACCATATGCTCCTCTTATTTCTGGCTCTATTTCACGATCGTTGGCATGCATAACTTGTTCCCCCATTGAGTTAGCAAGGACACGTATGCAGGTCAGCATCTTCAACTTTTATGCTAGTCCGTCTATTTGCATTTAGTTAAAATAATACCTCAGTCTATTTCCTAATAGCAAAGGAGATAACTCAGACCTTGAGCTGAAAGGGCTCACCTGTTTTACTTGGACTGGCAAACATGTTAACAAAAACCTTAAACATATCTGGGTGTAACATATTGCCACTTCCCATTCTGTACACAAATGTTTGCTTGTTTTTTTAAATTTAGGCCTTTAAAGGATCAAATGCTGGAGGGAAACCCCCTGGAATGTGGAAGACTTTGCTAGGTGTGCTTTCATCGAGACAAAGCATCAGTAGCCCTGAAAACTGTATGTACCGTGCTACTGAACTGTTTTTAGCTTGCAATTAACAAAGCATATAGTTATTGCCATATAATATTTAAAGTCGATATTGCTTTATCAAAACTTCTGAACCATATTAGCTGCGCTGTTTGCATACATCTGAAACTTTGAACTGAAGCATTATGTTCTCATAGTTGTTGCAAATATTAACCTATGTTCTTTGGAAACTGAAAACAGTTCGAGGATACCACCTCCTATGGACTGGTCTTGGAGCACAACTAGCACGCGATGTCCCTTTTTCAGCTATATGCTGGACAGTTCTTGAACCAGTGAGCTACTGCTTTTGTTTTCTATGTTATACTTTGGCTTAAGAAAGTTTCGTTTAACAAGACCTGTTGAGATTGTTTGTGAAAAAAAAGATCTGCTGAGACAACCTTCTTTTTTGTTCATCTTCCAAATGTTCCTTGTACAGATTAGGAGACACATGACAGTATTAGTTGGTGACAAAAGCAATGCAGCAGTTATATTGGGGGCAAACTTTTCTTCAGGCTTCATTGCTGGGGTTATCTCTGCTGGTGCTACCTGCCCTCTTGATGTTGCCAAGACACGCAGACAAATAGAGGCAAGTGCAGGGCTTTGTGCTAGTTTGTAGTTTCTTATAACCTTGTATAAAAAACTTCAGGTTTTATTAAGCTTTTCCTACTAGTTAGTTTGTCTTTGCATTCTGAGAACTTGGAATCAACCAGGGACAATAACTTAACTACTCACTGAATCCTTCATTCTACTGACAGAAGGATCCTGAAAGGGTATTAAGCATGAACACGAGGCGCATATTGCTTGAGGTTTGGAGGTATCTATCTAACCTTTTTCTTTTAGGAGTGACACAGTTCCTCACTTCAGAATATTGAAAGGGCATCGGGTCTGTTTGTGATAGAAGTTTAACTAAGATCTTGGTTTGCAAAGCAAAATCTGAAATCCTGGTCGTGTTGTGTGTCGGTACTGCAAGTCATATCACGCCAGGAATGAGCATATCTTTCTAGGCACTTCAAGCATAGGCATCTTAACGTCTATTAGTCTATACTAGAAATTAGTCTATATTCCTTTTCGTCGCCGTCTGTCAACACCATAAATGTCCAGCTTCTTGCAAAATTACTGCACAAGCAATTGGAAATAACACTTTTGATATGACTCGTGTTGCAGGAATGAAGGTATGAGCGGGCTGTTCAGAGGTGCAGGCCCTCGAATGGGACGCGCAGGCCCCTCAGTGGGCATCGTTGTCTCGTCTTATGAAGTTGTGAAGCACATCATGCACAGGAAACATGCTGAGCTATGATGAACTTTAAAAGGTCACCTGACGTATAGAGCTGCACTCAGGCTGAGGCTTTTCGCAAGTAATTTTCTCGTTCCACGAACGAGATTCATATTGTACACTGTACTCTGATAAAGACGCAAGTCTGTTTTGCGTGCCCGGCTTCCTTCTCGGGAATAAGAGGTTGGTGGAGGTAGTGTTCCTCTTCAAATAAAGGGGCAGACTATTGAACGTTATATATCTGTATTTTTACGGTACACATGTTTCTTCAGAAACTGTCTGCAGCATATCGATTGGCCAACCAGGCTATTTATCTACCACAATCATGTACAGAGAATTTGGCTTGCTAAAAGATTGCTTTGTCACCCACTACAGATGTGCCTTGTGAAATTGTCATCTTGCCACAGCTGTTGCGGTGAGCTGACTGGCTAATTGAAGTTTTCAACAGTGAGCAAAGCGAGGGAGCGGAAGATCTTGCCGTTCGAAAGTGAAAGGACACGTAGCTCGATGGTTGCAGAGTCTTGTTACCTGTTTGGTTCGGCTATTGTAACGTAAATAGATCACAGAGCGCTAACAGATACAATTACGGCCGTTTGGTTCTACTTGGCTGGTAATCGGATACAGCGTGATCAGATATCGGCTTACTTAATACTGATCCCTCCCCTCCCTGACTGTAATCAGTTGCTTGCTTCCTTTCCATACCAATTACCAGTGTGGTAAACAAACGCCAAGTTAACACCTTTGGATCCCGAGCTCAAATTCCCATGGAAGTGAATTTTTAGGCTGGTTAAAAAAAAAAACTCATTGTCAACCTAAATAGTACTGTGGTAGCGATCATCGAGCTGTTAAGCAAAACAAATGAGCTTTTTTCTGAATGGTAACCTGGAGGATTACATAGTTATTAAGGATTAGCTTGAAGAATCCAGCAGAACAAGCAACCGTCTTGATTGCAGAACCATCACAAGGAGTCATCTGCTATCTTAATACAAAACCGTTTACAGAAGTGTGTTATCATCATCGTCTCTTCCTTCTTCCCCCCTTCTGTTTCCCTTTCCCCTTGTGTTTACCCTTTCTCATCTTCGGCTCTGGTGCATCCCTGCCCGATGGTTTTGGGGGCGCCATAAGATGCTTCACGTCCAGTATACCATTCTTAAAGTGCCCTTCTGATGCCCTAAGAACTCGGTCCTCTGGTCTACTCTTCTGAGCTTTGCTATTCTTGTCCCGCTTCCTAAAAATCCCAAGTAGCTTTTCCTGCATAGAGTTCTTATGTGTGACTCTTTGTTTAAACCTAAACAGGTTAGAAAAAAACAGATAAGCAGGATCATACCTGTTCAATTTTCTTCAGTTCTCTTTTCTTCTGATTCTTAAGAGCTGGCTTCGCTACACTTAGTGGTGTGCGGTGCTTCTTAACAGCCTATTGTGAATAACACAAACACTGACGATGAGAAAGTTTTGAAGACAGATCACCTAGAGGTAAAGGAAATGGGAGATTACCTTTCCACCCAGTTCGACCACCTTACGGTTCTCGATTTGCTTCCGCTCTTTAAATGTAGATGCACCTAAAAACAAGCATCAAGTGAATGATTGTCAGTAAATCCTTGAGATGTAAATTTAAATGTTTATGAAAGATACAGTGAAAAATTATGGGTAAATAGAAGAATGACAAAACGACATAAACTGAAATCAAACAAGAAGCATCGTTATGCTCTATCCTCTAGAATGAAAATGAACAGCATCGTCTAGCACAAAAGGTTGAAAAGAATTGCATAAACAAGCTGGAGACCTAGATTGATTACCAAAGAGCTCGACATCTTTCAGTAGCTTCCCAATATCAATGTCAGGCTCATCATCAGATGTGTCAGCAGATTTCTCCGGAACTGGCTTTCGATACATATCCGAGAGACTCGATCCCTAAAGGGCAAAAAATGAACATTAGGATGACTGGAACAGAAATTGCTGGGTTCTACGAACAGAGAGGAACTGCAGCACGAGAGGCAGCAGAAACAAACCATGAAACTGTGCCATTCGTTGCTGGCCGATGGCGCCCCGGGGCGGCGAGGCTTGCGTGCGACTGGGGCCGACGGATCAAAGATCACTTGGGCAGGCGCGTTGGCCGGCGTCGGTTTGGGCCTCCCCTTCACCATCCTATAGTCCTGCTGTCAGTGGCGAAACCGAGGTCTCAATCTTGGGGCATGCGGCACATCTGCACCGAGAGACAGGGAGGGAGGGAGGGAGGGGGAGAGAGAGGGTGAAACTGGAGCTCACCAGGGCTGGCTGCTCGGCGGCGGCGAATCCGTACGTTGGACTGCGACGGTGGGCCGGCAGGCACCCAGCGGCACGGGATTGCGGGGGCTTGTGGCGGCGGCGGCGTGCGAATCGACGGGCAGAGCACGAGCGCAGGCGCGAGAGTCGCCGGTCGGAGGGCAGTATGGGCCATTATGGGCTTTTTCACGCGTACGACTTAAAAGTCATATGGGCCAACATTAAGATACTTACGTGGTGATGCATCTGATTCGATCTGCGTGCATGTAATTTTTTCAACCTTTCAAGTCAGAAAATTCGTTTTTCCTATCTTCGTATAGATATTGGCGCTATGCCAGCAACAACACGAATGCATCATCATCGTATAGATCGAACAATGGTGGAAGAGGAGATTCACCAATCACCAAGTAACATGACTTGGGGTCCAGTGTCAAGTTACCGGAAAACAACCCACGACTCCTCTCGAACTATGTATCGCATAGTTTTCAACATATATCATCTTTGACTCTTTGAGTAACAGTTCGCTCAAGTTGGGTCAATGAATACCATGGGAAGAGGATTTCTTCGTGGCCCATGTGTGCATATATACCCACACCCACGCACGCACGCGTCTGCCCAGGAACTGGCCAGGCGGATCGAGCCCCTACTAACAACTATGTTGGAGCCGGGAGCGAGGTGAGACGACACACATCATATGCCATATTTCATTCCCTCCCTCATTGGTTCCCTTTCATAACCGTCCATGGCTATGGTGATGGTTCCGGCTTCCTCTGGTGGCGAGTGTGGCTCCGAGCCTTCGTGGAGAACAGCAGCAGAACCAGCTGTGCGAGCAAGACTCAACGACTACATCATGTATCAACTTCACCAAGCCTGCCGTTCCGAGTGGTGGCCCGAGCCCCGAGCTCTGCGGCAAAGGCTACATCGAGCAAACCTCGACGGCCGCAGCATGCAACAACAAAGCTTCGGCGCGGTGATGGGCGTTCGCCTGGTGTCTGTGTGGCGAGGCATGAATCGGCTCCGGCGGTCCACCGTCCACTGCACGGGCATCATGCGAGCAGCAGCACCGGCAACCCGGGCGCGCTCGAGGCGAGCAGCGAGTCACGATCACAAAGTTGTCGTTGGTACTGAGGCAGCGGTGACTCCAAGCATGCGTGAGGCGAGCCGGTGGCTCTGTGCGAGACATGCGGCATCAGCGACGCGGACGCCATGAGTTTCATGGTAGCCTGCCTTGATCTAAAGATCGCTGATTGGAGAGATTTTATGGACTTGTAAATATAGCAATTTGGATGGAACTCTGATTTATTGATCCGTGTAGATAAAGAACTGCAAAAGAATACAGAGACCCCAATACTCCATATCTTGGATTTTGGTCCTTATGCTGTTCGACTCGGAAAGTTGATGGCACGGCTAACTTGGTTTCTTATTCTGTATCCTGGACGTGTTCTATTATTTACTCTGGAAAAACAAAAAATGGATCATGGATGTGGTGCAACCGTGCAAGTGCATCTACGCATGCATGGGAAATCATCAAGCATGGCAGGGGGCAGCCAGCAGCATTGGGCTCAGTTGGATGACAGGCGTCCGAGCGTGGTGGAGTTTGGGCTAGCTAGATTGAAGGTGGCGCGGCCCATTGCGCAACGTGGAGGCAGGCCAGGCATGGCCCAGTGCCTGTTGGTTCGGTACTCTGTTTTTATCTCTATAAACCGAATTTAGTTACGGATCGTGTCGGATCAAAATATAAGTAAGAACATATCGATTGGGACCCACATGTCATAAACGTGAGATCGGACCGCAGAACCCTTTCGTCTTTTATTATTATGTATATATATAGGTAAAGATGTCATATTATCTAGTTTAATCCATATTATGTTTCTCCACTATATTAGTTTTTAGTGGTTGACTTAGTATTTATTTATTTTTATACATTATTATTTAATTTTTATTTATAAAATTATGAATATTATCATTTTTAATAGATAATATTCTTGTTACGAAGCTAAAATATTTCATTTGTAAGTGTAGAAATGAATATCCCTTTTTTTTTGTAAAACTAAAATTTTTATTGTGATGATAGAATATTATGTAAATATTTTTGTACTATAATGTTCTTCTTGTGATAGAATACTATATTTTTTTATTCTAGAAATATTTCTTGCGAAGATAGAGTATTTTTTTATGTAAAGTTAGAATATTTTCTGTTCTCATAGACATCAAAATTAAGAAATTGATTTTTTAAAAAATATATATCATTACCTTTTACTACAACTAAATTGGATTAATGTAAGAATAGATATGGGCTGAACTTCTAGTTTGGTCAATAGCCAAAATTGAAATGGGGAAGAAGAGTGGGTGCACGGGGGTTCTGTCCACCTGGCTAGAGGGGAAGGGCCCCTCGTTCAACCATAATAGTGGGAGATCTAGAACAAAGGTAGAATCAACCAATCTTAACCGGTCGAAGAAAACCCTTCAAGGATTGGTTTGGCAACCTTATTTCCCATAGGGAATGGAGGGAAAATTAGTTCATTTTCCCTTCAATTCTCTCCATTCCCTAGAAAAAATGAGGCTACCAAACTAGCCCTAAATCTTGGTGGTAGCCAGGGTTTTTTATTTCAAACTAAATGATCTCAAGAGTGCAATGAGATTGTGGTACCACTAAACAATATATTCTAGTTTATTTTATCAATTTTTTTATGACCCAATGACCCAAAATAATTGCAGCTTGCATATATAGTAAAATGGAAAGGAAAGCAGTAGCTTGGCTCTTGAATATAATAAAGATACCAACATTTCTACCATAATAATGGGAGGCGGCTGAGGCTCCAAGTTAGTTCTAAAGGGCATGTTATAAAATATACATCCTAAAATTATTTTTTTATAAATATCCGATGACTCGTCAAGATCTAAAGCATTACATACCACTTCCATTCGAATTACATTACTTAATCCCTAAATTCGTATCTAAATTACCCACCTTGATCCGAAAAAACAATAATAGGTAGAACCAACATATAGAGAAAAATTTCAATGTCAAAATATAGATACTGACTTTATGACACATGGGCTGCAACTAGATTTGACATAATTTAAACTAAGGTGTTTCAAATAAATGAATAATAAAAGCACATGGACAAATGCTTGATAAATTTATCGCAACCTAACTGTGATTTCCCCCTACTGATTCAATATATTAGAATTTTAAAAAGTGTTTGCAAGCTATCAGTTACAAGCCCCCCCCCCCTTCTATCCAATGAAAATATGAAGACTTTATTATTATATGGACAATGAAAACAAAGTTCTGTACAACACAACCTGACAGCAAGTAGAGAGTATATATGGGTACTGTGCTAGAAATGGGGAGAGAGAGAGAGAGAGAGAGAGAGAAATGCTAGATATGCATATTATATCTTAATTATAATTAGACGTTCAAAAAAATAGCAATGGAACATGTATGTTGAGATAAGCGCAGTTGCCACGTCCAAAGCCTATCGTGTTCGCAAAATTGTGACGTTGAAAATAACTAGCTATCACATTCAATAATTGTTACGTCCAAAACATAGTTGCAATGTATTGAGATAGTTGGATTTTTTGGGGATATTTATTTCTTTAAACTATTACTTGATTTTATCTATCTAGATCTAATGAAATGTACGGTTCACAGTTATTTTGGAGTAGCATAGTAAATGCCCATGCAAAGATATATATGTATTTTTTTGTTTGTTATATAGGTAATTAATTTATCCATGGATTTACCCAATGCTGAACCCAAGAAACAAGTTGGTGGACTAAAGGAAATAAAGTTCCTGTGGGTGGCCAATGCAACTACTGAAATCTGAAAGATGCATTTTGTTATACTGGAGATAGGCCACAAGTATCGCCATCAATCGATGACAATCGACAGGTGTTGGTTGCCATCATTTGTGCGATTTTTTTTTTTTGAGAGAATGATCACCGGGGGGGGGGGGGGGGGGGGGGGGGGGGGACCAAGAGTCCCCACCTGAATAGATTACCAATGTATTCCGGCAAGCCGGTGTTTGGCACAAATTAACGGCAGCTGGGTTTGCCGTACAAATCACGATTACAGAAGCAGGGGTGAGAGTAGATTACATGCTGCTAAATTTTGAGCACCAGAATTCAACTGACGAGGAGAAGCTAGGGGAGAACCGTGCCTGCCACAGTCTCACTTCTGCCAGGCATCCGCTGCGTGTGGCGCACAAGGACATCCTGTTCTTCCTGAAGACAACTTCGTTCCTGCGCAACCAGAGACGCCAACAGGCACAGGAGGATCATTGTAGATAGGCCGACTGTGGGGAATCCATTCGGTGCCGTAGTTTCCCAAATGTTTGCGTTCAGTTGCAGGTCTGTTGCTTCCCATCCCAATTTGCACCAGAACTCAACTGCGAAGGGGCATTCCCAGATGATGTGGGTCGCAGTTTCAGCTGCACCATTGCAGACCTCACAGGTATCATTGTCCACAACGTGCTTCTTCAGAAGGTTGGATCTGCACTGTATCTTTTGCTGAGCGAGCAGCCAACCAAAGAATTTGACTTTTGGGGGAGCTTTGCTGCGCCACACAAACTTGTAGAAAGGAGCACTCTCATCCGATGTGTACACTGCACGGTATAGTTTAGCAGTAGAAAGACACCCACTTACTTTGGTGAAGGCAGTGCGTCTGACATCACCTCCGGGCTGGAGAGAGGTGGAGGATAGAATGTTGCGAGCTATTTCCAGCTCTGCTGATGCCTCCGGGGTTAGCCTTGTAACCAGGGAGCTTTCCACGCCACCAGCCTTGGTGTCTCGCACTGAAATATCAGGCATTCTGCAATGACTGTAGAGCGCCGGGAGGAGCTCGGCAAGAGGGGTGTCACCTGCCCATCTGTCCATCCAAAAACTTAGTGGTCGCCCCATCATTGACAGGCACCGCTGTGATCGCTTGATATGCAGGGAGTAGCTCTCGGATGCCTTCCCAGTGGCACCCGTGGATGTCCCCCTTGAGGGAGTCCAGAGCAACACGATCACGCACCCAGCGCGCCCAAGACGATGCTTCTGTACTGTGCAGGCGGTGAAGCAGCCGCATCATCAGGCAGGCGTTTTGTGTCGGCAGGTCTTTCAGGTCCCAGGCCGCCCACCTCTTTGGGGCGACAGGCGCGCTGCCAGGCAACCAAGCACCGGGCTCCAGACACAGTCTCGGCTCCAGTCCAAAGAAAAGCACGTCGCCGGTGGTCGAGGGCATCGATTATACCTGCTGGTAGGAGGACCGCTCCCATGAGGTGGCTCGGGAGCACATCTAGAACTGAATTGATCAGCACTGCTCGCCCGGCATAATTCATCAATGCGGCTTGCCAACCTGCCAGCCTGCGATCGACCTTGGCAATAAGCGGGGAGAAAGCCGACAGTTTGAGCTTGACATTGGAGAGCGGCAGACCTAGATACACTTGCGGAAATGTGCCTTGCTGACATTGCAGGGTTCTAAGCTGCCTGCCGAGCTTGGATGTAGGCACATTCATAGGAACCGCTGTGCTCTTGTGGAAGTTGATGGTGAGGCCTGTCGCTGCTGAGAAAGTATCCAGCAGCTCCTTCAACCGGATGACATCTTCTGTTTCAGCACGAACAATGATCAGCGTGTCGTCTGCGTATTGCAGTACAGGGCAGTTTGTTTGAGAGAGATCAGAATTCGTTGTGCAATATTTAAGAAAAGAAATACTTTTCGACCCAAAAGCCTCCCATTTGTTTCCAGGCAATCAATGGATCGGATATGTGTCCGTTGGTGGTTATATGTGCACACAGCTTAATTTCCACTATCGTCGTTTCTGATTCCTCGGAGAGCATATTTATGCGCCTGCAAATCAGCATTTCCTTTTGTGTTGCACCCGCACCATCATCTCAATTGGCACACCAAAGCCCTAAATCAATTGCAAGTTTGCTTCCTTTTTTGCTACTTTTAGAAAGCCCCTAGTGCCAAGTACTCTAGCTAGCTCGATATCCTAATCGCTTCACTCTCTCATGTTAAACCGTATAGTAGGAACGAATATTTAGGACATAGCTAGCTAGGGGGGTTCTAGGCCACTTTTAGTGTAATTAGCTAATAGCACGATATGTTTATTAGAGACGTCATACACTACAAGTACAAACTCTAAGCCTTATTAAAACATCCATGAGCTGGATCGGCGGCGGGGTTAAAAGCTTAAAAGATGCCATGCTTCATCCTTACTTTTGTGTCATACTGCCATGTGAGATTCTTCAGAAGTGTAATTCTAATCCTGCCTATACCTACATATACATCTAGCTGGTTCCCCTCCCCAGTTCATCAACTAATATATTATTAGTACATGCTGATCAGAAGTGCATAGTCTGCTTGTCATTCAGGTACATACGAACAAGATCAGTACCTATGACCATAATAATATAATTGTTTCATTCCGTGATTGTACCACACATGCTTTTCGCCAAACTCCGCACCGATGCAAGATAATGGTGCGCAGGAGCACTATATATAAGTAGTAGTAGGAGTAGTATATAATAAGGCCTAGCTGCCTGCAGTAGATTACACTCAAAAAGGCTAAGCTCAAGCATATGGGGCCTCGCCCTGCCCAGCCCTCTCTTTCGTAAATTAAGAAGATATGCCTCGCTCAGATACACATACATAAAGTTCTCTGATGAATGGATGGAAGTGGGCTGAATGATGTGCAGGATCATGGGAATTTTCTCTGATGTTGGACGGTATGGTTATAAAATTTATAGATCAGAGTTTGCTTCGCTATCAGCATGATGGAAGCTTCATAATACTTGTAGTCACAAAATAGAAGCATCATCATTATCTGATAGATACAGCCATAAAGGGTTTTAAATTTATCTGTTTGAGCAAGACACAAATCCAAACCATAATTCGGGAGATACTTCAGGTATATATGGCTACTATATATATATCGCTGCATGTTCAGGCTCATGAAGAGATCCAACATTTTTTCAGTTAATTATTCCTTCGATCTCATCAAAAACACATTTTGATCTGTGTTGCGTCAAGAGAGACAACGCTTCAAAAACTAATTAACCAAAGAACCGAATGCTGGGAGATGTACATCGACCGGAAGAATAGAGCTGAGAGTGCTCACCGGCGGCGAGCAGCAGCTCTATCCGGGGACCTCTGTGGCTGTGCTGCTTTTAGGTGTGGGCGCTCACAGCTACTTTGCTGTCAGCACTCAGCAGAGTGCACTTAGCATAGTGATCATGTCGAACTTGTTGCCAAGAATCGAGGCAACAAGGGTCCATATTTGTCTTTTGCCTGTATCTTATGCATCAGGTACTAACAAGTGTGTTCCCTCTTGGCTTAATCTAGCTCTGCTAGTGATCTCGATCAGGCGGGAGAATGATAATGTCAGAGCAATATCATGCATAATCTACTGTGTCGATCGATATGATTACCTACATAAAAGATGAATATATAGAAGATGAGAGGACCGTTTCCAGTTCACATTATATATATTTTGGCCATGCATGCAGATGCGCCATTGTTTAATCTCTGTAGCTGCTGCGAGTTTTCAGATGGTTGGCCCATGGATGCATGCTCATATACCTAACTCACTCATTCCAAATTAGATAATTTTAGCACAAGATAATAGTACATGGTTTATTATCAGGGTGCTTGTGAAGGAAGCAAAAGAATCTAATGACCAGATGATCGACCTTGTTGAGTACAACTCGAAGAATGCTCCTTCCTTGCACATCTTTTATGCTGCTGTAGATGGTGCAAAAGCCTATAGCACTTGCGTCCATGCACGCTATAGGTTTATAGCCTTTTTAATTTACAGAAAACGATTATATGCTTGTAATTTTATAATGAACTGGGATACTAACTTAAGCATAGAGAGAACTGCACACGAAATCTGCTGCAGCGCATCGATTCCCTTCAATAATCTATTCCCTCCCACTCGTACATTTTTGAATTGCTCAGATAGTAAAGCTTTCCTCTGTGTGTGTGCGTTATTTATTAGGGGAAAAGGAAAAAGCAGCAACCACACATCTCTCAAAGTAAACGAATAAACCTAGTATCGTTTACCCCAAAGGTCAAAGCTTCAAGTAAGCTGGCTGACAAAGTATCCTTCTTTTCTCCTAGATGGGTACGGTGTATTTATTTCGGTGTTTGTACTGATTGTATAATGACCGGCGGCGTGACTCTTTTATTACATGTAAATGCAAGCTTTTGTCCTGTCCAATCGAATAATTAATTTCGGCACACACACACGTAGCAGGAGCTCTGATTCTCAACCGGCCAAAAGGCACACAAACATTGGTTAAACTAACAAGAAGTTATTTTCAGCTTGGATAAGGCACAAGAGGACAGGCAACTTACTGACAACGAAATCGAGCTCCGGAAGATTGCTAAGAATCAGCTGTTGGGTTTGGCTGCTTGAGAAGGGTTAAAATTCGACAGCGCGCCTGTCTCACTTGGATCCAAGTTGGCGACGCAAACTCAAAACTGTTTCACCTGTGTGCGAGCAGAAGACGGAGGAAAAACTTCATCCCATCCTTGCTGCACGAAGGTCGACATATCTCTGATCATAACGACAAGGCTGCAGCTCCGCACGACCACTTCACTAGTATATTTGGAAGCTTACCAGAAAGGACTGATGCTATCAACTGGGACCTCCTTGAACTGCAACAGCACAACTTGCAGCACCTAGAAAGACCGTTAGAAGAGCAAGAGGTATACAGAGCAGTGCTTGATTCACCTCTCGACAAGCCCCTGGCCTGGATGGATACATTGGATTATTCTTACAAACACTGCTGGCACATAGTCAAATTCGACCTCATGAACGCACTAGATGACATGTTCCATCTGCGTGGACGACACCGGAACTTGCTTAGCTCAGCTAATGTCGCACTGAATTCCCCAAAAAATGCAATGCATTGCAGCACAAGATTGCAGGCCAATCAGCCTTGTGCATAGTGTGGCCAAGATTCTGTCCAAGGTTCTTGCTACCAGATTGTCACCTCACCTAGAAGGCCTGGTCTCACACAGCCAGAGCGCGTTCATCAAAGGGAGAAGCATACATGACAACTTCTAATATATCAACGGAGCAATCAAACACTTCCACCGGTGCAAGACGCCAATGCTTTTCCTCAAGCTTGATATTGCCAAGGCCTTTGATAGTGTGCGCTGAGATTATCTCCTGGAAGTCATGCAGCGGTTGGGTTTTGGGCAGAGATGGCTGAGACCTCATTTCCATCATTTGGTCAACAACTACATCCAGAATCATACTCAACGAGGCAACTAGGAAGACCAATACACCATCGCAGAGGACTGAGACAGGGTGACTCGCTGTCCCCAATGCTATTCATCCTAGCAATGGACCCAATTCAACGAATCCTCGACAAGGCGACTGCACAGGGTCTATTAACACCAATAGGGGGCGATCCAATCAAGCTACGAACCAGCTTGTAAGCCAACGATACAAGCTTTGTTTGTTCGCCCGACCACCACCGATATGGAAAACCTGCACCAGATTCTAAGCCACTTCGGGAAGGCCACTGGACTTCGAACAAACATAGAAAAAACTGAAATATATCCAATCTCCTGCTGACAACATTGACTACGACGGAGGTGTTGGGACAGTTCCAGGGTCGGCTTTGCAACTTCCCTTGCAAATACCTAGGCCTACCTCTACAGCTAGGAAGGACAAGAAGGGCAGACGAAGCAAATTCTAATTGATAAAGTTGGGGCCAGATTGCCAGGTTGGAAAGGACGCCTATTGACCAAAGCCGGAAGACTGCAGCTCGTTCAAATGGTGTTGTCTGCTATATCAACATACCATATGACAGTCTTTCCCTTGTCCAAGTGGGCGATAAAGAAAATTGACAAGCTTCGTAGGAGCTTTCTGTGGAAAGGAGCGGAGGAAGCGAAAGGAGGCCACCGTTTGGTAAACTGGCCAAGGGTACGTCGATCCAAAAGGCTAGGTGGTCTAGGAGTTTGGGACCTACAACGTTTTAACAGGGCTCTCCGGCTGAGATGGATCTGGCTCCGTTGGAAAGATCAGAATAAGCCATGGAACGGCCTTGACATCGCTACTAACTCAGCGGAAATGGAACTGTTCAGAGCATGCACCAAGATTACGGTTGGTAATGGTTTGAGAACCAATTTTTGGCATGACAGATGGCTGCAGGGTGTCGCACCAAAAGACATTGCTCCGCTTTGCTACAGAATGTCCTACAGGAAGAATTTGAAAGTAGCTCATGCAGTCCTAGCAGAACAGGTGGATGAGAGGCATTCAACTCATGTCATCTGAGCAATGAGATCAGACAATTTCTGACCCTCTGGAGCAGTTTGAAGTTTGGTGCAGCTGACAACTATGGATGATGATATCTGCCTGGAAATTCACAGCTGATGGAAAATACACTAGCCAAATCAGCCTACGACAGTCAAGTTTTTGGCTCTCATCCTGACTTCACTTGCAACTAGAATTTGGAAAGCCAAAGCTGAGCCTAAATGTCGTTTCTTTGCATGGCTGCTGCTTCAGCGCAAGATCTGGACCTGCTGATACAATTATTAGAAGAGGCGGCCAGACAGACTCTACCTGCCCTTTGTGCAACGTGAGGTCCGAGACTCCAGTACACCTATTCAGCAAACTGCAGCTTCTCGCGGGCAGTTTGGTCTCAGCTAGCGCTTCTAAACAATCTAGTGAGCATAGCCAACTTTACTAGAATCAAGGACTGGTGGGCAGCAGCAGCAACAGACGGGGGCAAAACGCAGGCGGTCATCTATGCGGCTTGGAACATCTGGAAAGAGCGCTGCAGGCGTAAATACGACGATAAGGCTCTGACGGCAGTCCAGAGTCGCAAATCTGGTAAAACATGGATCTTTCCCTCTTCCGTATGGCTACGGCGTCGTCCACAGTGGATACTGCTGAATACTTAGCCTTAGGCCTTTTTTTTATAGTTGTCGTTTCTCCTTTTAATTTAGCCTTGAGCCTTGTAATCTGTAACTTGTAAGTGCTTTTCCCCTTCTATAATGAAACGGCAGAACATCTGCCTTTAAATTGCTCACAAAAAAAAAAAACTACGTACTGGGAATGGAACTAAGAGGTTTAAAAGCCTTTTTACTACTTCCCATGGACTTTAAAAATTGCAAAGGAATGCATGATGTAGCTCGTTGTTTTGAAAAGTCAAACTTGATAACTTAGTTTGCAAAGGGAGCGAATGTTTTGATATTGTTGAGCTATCTATACGTACCCTCTCATGATACAGATGAGTGGTCGTTCATTCTAAACCCAAGCATCCCCCCCCCCCCTCTCATAGGATGTTCAGGTTTGGTACCACCTTTTGCAGGACCATACATATAGCATCTTTCGTGCAATCCAACTTTAATTTGAAGACTTTATAAAGTGAAAATAAATTAAATTTGAATTTTATGGATGCTTTATTTTTCTCAGCATGGAAAGTGATACTGGCTCCACATCAAGAGATCCTTGCATAAATCATTACTAGCAGGTGGCTTGATTAATTTTGTAAAAAAAGAGAGACCTAATATATATGAAGGAACCGAACGTTTGTAATTAACAAGCTTAGTATATTTCTATGAAAAAATAGTATATACTCACCGCCCATGAAAGAACAATGCCGTTAAATTATAGAATAAATTTAGGGAAACGTGAGCTTCGTCTATGAAAATGTGAGGATCTGTGCCAAACCAAAGACTTGAACCTAGGTGGGTAGATTCATCACAAGAAACCTCATCAATTTTCATGAATTGTATTTTTATATATTTTCACAGATTTTTAAAATGATGTGATGAATGTTGAAAGGTAATGTGTCATATTATTAATCTTGACCAGAAGAGTAGTACGTTTTTGCATGTGTTATTTTTGTTAAGCAGATACTGCTAGATGCATAAATTATATAACGGTTAGTCAGCATTAGAATTAATTTTGTAAAAATAAATTGGGATGAAATTAAACAAGTTTATCGTGGAAGGTATTACGTTATGTTTGGATCTAATATGAATGATGGATAAAAAAAAAACAGTCTAGGCCGGAGATCCAATTGCTAACTATATCGTAAGATTATAGCACTATGCAGCTGCGTGCTGTCTAGGAGTAGTACGTAGATTCTAATAATAATTTGTGTGAGCGAGAGTAGATCCTCCAGACAGGTGCCTTAGCTTAAAATAGTGAAAATTATCCGATGAGTGCATCTTAATTGTATCGCGGTAAACAGTGGATAAGTACGCGTCCGTCCTATCCGATCCGTAAAAAGGGGTACGGTGGCCCGTGGAATACGCGCGCGCACGGTGAATTAGCCATGGCATGCATGCACCGTTGGTTGCCCTGCCCCAGCTGGGGGCATGCATGCAGTGGAGTGCAGTGCAGTGCAGGGCTGACATGTCGTCGATCGATCGTCTAGGTCCTCCTTCTTCCTCGCATGCAGGTAGGAATCGCATCTTCATCTATCCGGACGGCCGGAATACTGCTCGGATATTCCCCAAAAATCAGTTGGAGTGCTAACCACCGCTCCCTTACTCCCCTTCTTCTCGGCTAACCACTAACTTGAAGCTGCAGCGGATAACGAGCGAGGCCAGCATCTGCGGCAACACCGGCGGTGCCTGGCCGCCCTCGCTCCTCCATCGATCTCCATCTCCCTCCCTCTCTCTGCTGTGTTTGTGTCCACCTCCTGCTGTGTATATATAGCCGTCTGCTCCTGTTACGCTAGCCACCTCTACCTACCTGCCTGCTGCATCCTCCGATAGATTGATCCACCCAACAGATCGAGCTACAGTGCGTACAGCATCTATCAGCGCTGAGGTTCTGGTGGCGGCGGCGCGTCGTCGTCGATCGATTCGATCGCACTAGCACGCATATAAAGAAAGAAACAACAAGAAGAAGATGGACGGCCGCCGCTTCGACGAGACGGAGGGCAAGAGGGCGCACGACCCGCTCTACAGCCCGCGGAGCGCCGCGAGGGCCACGGCCACCGGCTTCCCCGTCGGCGAGAACGGCGAGGTCTTCGCGGGGCCCCTGATCGTCGGCGCGGGCCCGGCGGGGCTGGCCGTCTCCGCGTGCCTCACCATGCTCGGCGTCCCCTACGTGCTGCTCGAGCGCTACGGCTGCATCGCCTCGCTGTGGCGCCACCGCACCTACCGCCGCCTCTGCCTGCACCTCCCCAAGCGCTTCTGCGAGCTGCCGCTCATGCCCTTCCCGCCCACCTACCCGGAGTACCCCACGCGGGAGCAGTTCCTCGACTACCTCGACGGCTACATCAACAACTTCGGCATCAGGCCCTTCTTCCGACAGGCCGTCGTCAGCGCCGAGTTCGACGGCGACCTCTGGTGCGTGCGCACCAAGGAGGTCGTCACCGCCGCCCTCGACGGCGAAGAGGCCGTGCTCAGCAGCGCCACAAGGGAGTACCGCTCTAAATGGCTCGTGGTCGCCACGGGCGAGAACGCCGAGCCCGCCATGCCAGAGATCCAAGGCATCCACCTCTTCAATGGCCAGATCATCCACTCGAGCGACTACCGTAGTGGCGAGCCCTTCCAGGGCAAGAAAGTGCTGGTCGTCGGATGCGGTAACTCCGGCATGGAGGTGTCGCTCGATCTCTCCAACCATAATGTGCACACCTCCATGGTTGTGCGTGACACGGTGAGAAAAATATACTCCCTACTTATATTGGAGAGTTCCTTTATTAATTTGTTTCATCTCGGTGTTTCTCTTCCATCAGTTTTTTTTGTTTCATAGTATTTGCATTATCTCTCATATATGCCCGTATTTAAATTTGTTTTGAATCCTGCCTTTTCATCTTCATCTTAATTATATATATGGAAAACAGATTTAATTAATCATCACGATATGATCGATCAGTAGCTAAAGGATTCGTGCCTTTTCATCATCTCCAGCTTATTAATTATATATATGGAAAACGGATTTAACTAATCATCACAATATGATCGATCAGTAGCTAAAGGATTCGATAATTTGGGATTTGTTTTCCTAACACTAACATTATCGAAAACGATGCGCGCACAAACGATGGAACAGATCAAAAATGATACTATATATTTGCATCTTTTCCATTGGTGCAACTTCCTTTTCTTTTTCTTTTTGTTCATGTATTACAACAATGCCACATGCATCATAAAGCAGGACGGTTATTATATACTAACTCAACTATATAATCATGCTTGGTCGGTCTTAGTTGTCATATCACACCTGATCTCACGTGTCCATGCACTTCCGTCGATTCCCGAAGCACAATAATTTTTGTGGCTACTTCCTGATCTCACCGCATGTGTTAACCTTTGCTTTGCTTTTTCGAGAAAAGCACACAACCTAGCTAGCAAGACCCTGGCATGACATGCCAGAAAAGATGTCGTGACTCTCCATGGAACTTTCTTGGGATTCATGAGCATGCGCTCGATCCTTTTCCAGAGAATAATAACAGAAAAAAAAAACCCTCATGGAGTAGATTTGCTCCAAGACGTACATATCGGAATCCGCGAGCTTCGCGATTCAGTTAGTTAACTGTTAGCCAAATTAACAAACAGTACTACTTGTTACTAGGCCGAATAGCTAGCAGTTTGTATATTGTTTAACGAACAACAGCACTGGTTTATGCCGTTTGAGATATCGCAAACGGTATCAGCAACAAAACTCTTTGGGATTGGCCAACATATGCTTTGTACTATTATGTCTATATTTTTGTCTCTCTCTCTCTCTCTCTCTCTCTCTCTCTCTCTCTCTCTCTCTCTCTCTCTCTCTCTCTCTCTCTCTCTCTCTCTCTCTCTCTCTCTCTCTCTCTCTCTCTCTCGTTACTAAAACTACTTTCACGTCCATAAGCATATGTGCATATGGAAGCTGCACCAAGTGTAGTTGCTCCCACGCACTTTGTAAAGTTGTAGTACAACCTTGCAAGCGCTAACTTGCAACTAACACAATACCTGCAAAAGGCAGGTTACCTCCAAGTGTTTGGGCCCTGAACCCACCTTTTCACCCTTTTGCTAAATAGCTTTTTAACTTGCATCCATGTCATAGAACAAAACAAAAAATAGAGCCACTTTGATTTGCCCCCTCCCCTTTCGGTGTTAGTTATTAATAGTATCTCAAATACATGAGATTGTTCCTTCAACTTATTGTAACGGTAATTCGCGCACTACCAATTGTTATTATGAACTATTTCGTGCACTATTAACTATTATGAACTGTATGAAACTGATGGTAATTTTTCTAATCTTTCCAGGTGCATGTTCTTCCAAGACAGATAATGGGGATCTCCACTTTTGGGTTGTCAGTGTGGCTTATGATGTATCTATCAATCCAAACTGTGGACCGACTCCTTCTCTTCCTCACACGCCTCGTTCTAGGCGACACCGCAAGCCTCGGCATTCCACGACCTAGCATTGGCCCAATGGAGCTAAAGAAAGTCTCGGGAAAGACGCCAGTCCTTGATGTAGGAACAATTAGCAAGATCAAATCCGGAGACATCAAAGTAACTAAGTAACGCTTTTGATTTAGATGTTGTTACAGTTATATAACTATCTTAATTGCATGGCCTCATACTAATGTGTTTATTACACAATTGTCAGGTGTTTCCTGGTATTCAAAGTTTCCATGAGCATGGTGTGGAATTCATTGACGGAAGAAGTGAATACTTCGATGTTGTGATCCTTGCCACAGGGTATAAAAGCAATGTCCCCTATTGGCTCAAGGTATTCTATAATCATTTCCTTTGCCACATGACTATTGATGAAATCATAGAAACCAATTATATTTTTTATTTATATGTAGGAGAAAGAATTCTTTTCAGATAAAGACGGGTTTCCACGCAAACCAAACGAATGGAAAGGAAAAAATGGCCTCTATGCTGCCGGTTTCTCAAGACGTGGGTTGTTGGGTGTCTCCATCGATGCCACCAAGATTGCAGAAGACATCGTCCAATGCTGGAATGACACAGGCTGTGCAAGATATAATAGCAAATGATACTCGTGGCTAATTAATGAGGGTTTCTTTGATTCAAAATTTTTGTAATTCCATGTACTGGTCTATTTACATATATTCTAACTGATAGGTACTAGGTAGCTTATCTATCAGTACACTTATGTAGTTAAATTAGGCTAGTACATGTAGCATCCCACATTAATTCTACACTGTAAATAGTTGAAATTTAGAGCGCCATTAAAATAGGGATTGAATTTGAGAGAGTTTATTAGTTCTTTGAAGAATATTCTTTAATTTTTCCAAATCCAAATCATGTAAGATTACTCAAATATGTATTGTAATAGATATCATTTATTTCTAGATTTTATGTGTATGTTTCATTGTTGTTTTATTTATACTAATGTATACTAATATTATATTTATTAGTTTATATATTATATTTTTAGCCTGGTGTTAATATTAATTCTGAGTATGTGCATTGTGTAGTATTTGCATATATAACTTAATACTTACAATAATAAGATTATTAATTTCAATAGTCAATTAAGCATAATATAGTTATTATGATTTTCCATTAATGAGAAGCATATTTTGATAAAAAACAAATTTTTTATGTTAAATCAAAATCTTAGACTCAACCTAAATAGTATAAAAATCGGTATCAAAAAAATTAAATAGAAATAAGCTTGCACTTGGAATCTCACTTTTTAAATCATTATATATTATATATTTAAAATAATTATATAGAAAATTAGATATATATATATAACAATAATAGTTTTGTTATATTATATGTCTGTTTTATTAGTTTACGTAGAAGCCTACCTCTAAACTTTCCTAAAATTTAGATTCTATTATAACTCTTTTTTATATTTCTATATATCATTTTATATTTTATACAACAATGTAAAACTGCATATAGTTGTCATAATTTTTTTTACTACTTTTAGGATAATATTGTATTGCTTTTTCTTAAAATTTTATACTATTTAATTTCCAAAACTTACATATTATTTAATTAGTCATTGACGAAGAACGCAGATATATCCTAATTTTTGTACTTAATATATATGAAAAAGTATCAATATGTATATATAATTAAATTTATTTTAGAAGAAAGGAAAATGTATATATGTCTTATATATTTATAATTGAATTAAATATATATGTATAATAGGAAATAAAAGATATATCTTATGCATTAATTATTCACATGTGTGTAGTATTATTCCTACACCAAAGACTCAATAAACTATATGCATTTGGATTAGATATACATATTTTAAAAGTAGGTGTATATATAGCTATGGATTTCATTAAGGGTTATTTGAATCGCAAAACTATTATATAGTGTGCAGTGGAAAATATCCCAAAGGCTATTGGCCAGTCTAGATTGTTCCATTGTTAGTAGTAGACAATTTATTTGAGTTGTTTGGGTCCACTACCGATTTTAGCTACTTTTCATCTGGTTGATGTAAACGTGTCCTTCCGGGCAAGGGAGAGGAAAAATCGGTCAAGCAATTTTAGCTATAATCGTGACTGCGGGGCACATCCCTCTGGATAGAACCCTCATCACTATGCACAAGTAAAGGAAGATACAAGTACTCCATGTTTTCAAATACTGCTAGTTTAGATGTGCAACACCCACGTGGCGATACCGGCTAGGCAATAAAGGCAGGAGGAAAAGAAAAAAAAAGAAAAAAATTAGAAAGAAGGAGACCATGATCGGCATCCTTCCTTTCTTTCAAGATAAGGAAGTACCCTAGTGGGTATGCGTATAAAATGATATGAGAAAATACAAAACTAAAGTAAAACCTTTTCTTTTATCGGTTTTAGACCATTTTCAACCATTTTCAACTTTTTCTAACCTGCGTACTGGAGCCAACATGAGGGGTACACATGGACCACCGTAAGTAAAAAAGATTTGTATTAGAACTCGTTTTTTTATAGCATAGATACGTGAACAGAGAGTTTGAAATTTATCCTAGATTATATGGGAATGAGCCTCTTATGGGTCAAGTGGCAACTGGTTGAATTAATATTCATTCCCAAATTCTCGATCATACTTGCTATATTTGGTTGACCTTGTTTTTTATGAGACTCACCAAAACTGAATAATGCAGCAATGATTAGCAGCAATATTACTTTCCATTTAACAGAGCTCACTGCAGTTAATCGTTCCATTCCCTTATATTAAGATATATATAAGGCCGAAGGTGGTATATATTACTACATCTGTCTCATTAAGAGTCTTTCCAGATTCAGTCCTTCTAGGGCAGATTAATAAGTGCGAATGTCAATTGAGGCATGTGCCCTCAATTTACATTGGTTCGGTGCATTAAACGATGACAGGTAGAAAATAACAGTATAAAAGAACGTAAAGGCTTGGTTACAGCCGTGTGTGGCTTTGCCCTCCCACATTCATTTTTCTCTCCCCTCTCGCCTCACCCTCTGGGTCGGTATTCCCGCGGCTTCTCTCCAGTGGCGGACGACACCCAAAAATTTATGTATGGCGGTGGATTACCGGTCTCTAGTGAGGATGAGCAGCGAAGCAGTGCCGACGCAGGAGCATGGGGCGGTAGGCGCTGCCGCTCTGGCCACGGGGCACGGGCGCGATGCCGGGGCACTGGGTGCTGGGACGCCGGGGCACGGGGCCGCAGAGCACAAGGGCCGCCAGGTCGGGGGCTGTTGGGGCCGCCGCCCACCGAGGCGCGGGGCGCACAGTGGCGCAGGGACGCCACCACGTCGGCTGCCGCCCACTGGTGCACAGGGCATGTCGGCGCGAGGCCACCGGGCCGTGGGCGCAGTGCTGGAGACGTCGGAGCAGGGGGCGCGAAGCGCGGGGCCGCTTCCCGCCGAGGCATGGGGCACGGTCGCCGGGGGTGCGGCAGCGAGGGGATGGGCAGCCGGGGTCGAGCGATGGGCGGCCGAGCGCGAGTAGGATTGCAACGCTGAGAGGGACCAGGGAGGTCGGGAGGAAAGACCTTTCTCCTATTTTTTTGGGCCGCTTCAAGTAAATGCGCTGAAATGCAGAGGTGTATGAAAATTTTCATGGGCTTAGGTATGGCGCGAGCCATACTAGGCCATAACGGGTCCTCCGCCCTTGCTTCTCTCCCTCCCCTTCTCCCTATCTCTCTCGAACATGACGGCTCAACTCCTATCTATCTGAAGTTGGGATAGGGATGCGCGTATGCTGTGACTCCTCCCAGGGGTCCGAGCAGAGACTCGCCTAGCCGCGGCGGGGAGGCTAGGCTCATCAATGCCATGGGCCGGCATGCGGGGCACAGATCTAGAGTTGGAATAGGGAGCGCCCTACCTACAGCCACTTCTCCTTCCCTACATGCGGGGCACGGGTCTAGAGATAGAACAGGGGCACACGACCTGTTGCAGCTCAGGCTCCCCGGGGGTCCGAGTGGGGTCGCTTGGCTGCAGCTGAGAGGTTGAGCTCGTCGATGCCGTGTCGATCTCCTTCACCATCGCCCCCCGCTCCTCCTAGGAGCGTGTTGACTGCCTTCTCCTAAGACCGCACCTCCTCCTCCCGCTAGGTAGCAGGCGGCCTCGTCGCAAGGAAGAAGGTGGCGACCTTGTCCATTAAAAAAATTTGTAGGCTTTCATTAGGCAAAATACTAGTTTTCGTTAGATAAAAAATATCATCGTATAGTTGCCTAATGAATCTAGTATTTTTGCCTAGTTACAGTGGTATTTTCGCCAAACGAAAGCGGTAGCTACGTTGCCTTATGCGCAGATTACAATGATGAGCGGCATCGCATCGTAACGACATGCAGTGGCCCGCTCTTGTTCTTGTCCTTGCATTGCTGTGCACACGACATGCCATGAACACTGGTGGCTCGATTGATTCGGAAGCGACAGCGAGGCGCACTGGACATGTCTCCCTCGCTCGAAGCATATGAACGGTTGGCCTCCCATGCATATCGCCGCCGTCGCAGGTGGAGCTAGCCCGGGCCGGCCGGCGTCCTGGTATGTAAAAGCTGACCGACCGTCCGGGCGGGCGGCGGCCGTCGTTTTCGCATCTACAGAAGAAGGGTGTAGTACTTGCGTGAGTTGCGTCTGCGCCGCCGCGCGGGTGGTTCGTCGGATCAGAGCCGTCCCGCCGAATGATGGAGCAAGGAGAGCATATGCATCGAGAGCGACCGAGGCGAGTGGCGCGGCGGTCCCCGAGATGCGAGGGCAGAGCGAACCGAACCGCGAATGATCCCGCCTTGCGTGATTCCACGGCGCGCCTCGAGGGGTCTCGATCAGCTGGCAGGTGCTGTGGCGTGGCCATGCAAGCTAATTGGCAAAGGAGAGGAGGCGAGGAGATCGAGAGAATGGCGGGCGGGCGACGAGCTGAGGACGACCCGGACGACACGCGCGCATGCCGCATCTCTTCCTATCGCGCCTCTCAGCTAGTTCCCCGCTATGCGGCATGCGTGCGTGCTCCAGCCTCCCGGCCGGCCGGCCAGCCCGGCGGCCATGGATGGATCAGCATATGCATATGTACATGGTGCACAGCATGAAGGCCGAGGTATGCATGCATGCTTTAATCTGATTCCATGCACATGCCATATGGTTGATCATGACGTGACAGTCCAGTCAGTAGGCCGGCCAGGTAGCTAGCTTAGCTTGTTGGCCCGGTAATTAAGCTAGCATATGAACAGTCCAGATCAAAGGATCCACTCCACAGCGATTATTATTGGCCTTGTTGACGAACAAGTGGCTCCATTAATTCCATTATTCCATGCATTGATCAGCTGCCTGCAGGCTGCTGCACACCACTAGCTACACATTCCACTAGCTATAGTGCCACGTACTGTATTTTGCACACTAGCTATAGCTAAGCTAGCTACAGTAGGATCGCGGGCAAGTGGCCGGCGATGTGCTGATGGCTAATGAGTAACGAAGGAACGATGCAGCTACCTAGCTAGCTAGCGCATTTTAGATGTTGTCGCCCTACATACGACGGGTGTGTGGCGTCGAGTCTGAGTGTCGACCTCCACGTTTAAACATAAGTCGCGGTTATTTTTTTTATTTTGATCATTTGTCTTATTAAAAAATTATGTAAATATATAAGAAAATTAGTCATGCTCAAACCCTCTGTAATGATAAAACAAATCACATCAAAATAAATTATAAAATATATATATTTTTGAATGAGACTGAGCTATTGAAGTTTTGTAAAAAGACAACCGCGATTTATATTTAAATACGGAGGGGTTATATTTTAAAGTGATGATATGAGCATGTACACTAGCTAATGTCCACATTCCATGCGTCATATCGCGGGTTCCTTCCTTGCAGCCGGCAGCCAACAGCATCATACGGAGTATCAGGTTCGGGCCGGGCAGGCCGGGAGAGATTATATTCCCACGCCGAGTTGAGAGAGAAATAAGCATGAGCATATGCATGGGCGATTCCCTTCCTTGCTCCTGTGGCCGCCGGATAGATCGATCGATGGAGGCCGATCGATCTCTTTCTCTCGAGAGATCCGGCCGTGCATGGCCGGGCGCCCTATATAGTGCGCATCGCAACAGCTAGCCAGCGGCCGCCCGATTGGCTTCGCCCGCTCCAGCCTGCCGGCCGGTGCCCGCGCACGTACGTGCGCGCGCAACTCATCCTGCCCTACCGTACTGAATGATGGGCGCTGCCATCTCCATCGCCATTGCCATCGTGCCTGGCCGGCCGGCCGCCATGTCCATGCATGTCGGCCCGCACGCTGCTTCCTGGGCTGGGGCGGCTCGTCGTGCGTGCTCGGCGGCTGCCTGGCCGGCCGGCCGGACGCCGCGTCCAGACAAGCAGTGGCGAGCCTCTTTGCCACCTCATCATTGGCTTGGCTGGCACGTCCATGCATTGGGAGGTCCATCACATCCACCGTCCAGCGCCCCTCCAGCAAGGAGCAAGAGGTACGGCTGTGGACTCGGAGGAGGTGGCGTTGGCGTGGCCCGGCCCGGCCCGCGTCTGTCTCTGGGCCTGTACAGAGCAAGATGGGCTTTGTACCATGGGCTGTCGTTGTACCATGGGCCTTGTGCTTTCCCATTTCCTCTTTTTCTCTCTAATTAGTACATCTTCCACTCTGCTCTCTTTTATCTTTTTTTTTTCTCACAGAGCCCTACTAGTATTTTGACTGTCTCCTCCATCTCCAATGGAAATATAAAATAGATGAAAAAATAGAAAATGAGAGGTTGAGAAGATCTACCGAAAAATGTTTTGGAATCTCTACCTAACGAATCCAAACCCTAAAAACGGGCCGGAGATAGATCCACGTCACCCAAAACCCGTTAACCGTTGGATGCACTCAACTCACGATCCGGACCGTCCAAATCGGGTCGAGTCGGGCATCGGACCCGTTTAGCCGCGAACCGTCCGACACCCTTCCGCTTTCGGTCGCTCGCCGCCGTACCCCTCGTCTCCCTCGGCCAACCCACCAGCCGCCGCACCACATCCCTCCCCCTACCCCCGGCGACCCTGCGGACCACCGCTACGCGAGGCGGCCGCAGCGACGACGAGTGGTGCGCAGCCCCACCTGCCACAGTGCTGCATGCCGCAGCTGATCCTGCTGCAGGGCGTGGTGGAGGAGGCCCAAGGCGGCGGGGTCAGAGTGCCAGAGGACGCCTGAGATGGCAGGGCGTGCTCGGAGCGCGCGGAGGTGGCGAGCTCGGAGCGCCGGAGCGGAGGAGGACTGAGCCGGCGGGGTCAGAGCACCGGAGCGGAGGAGGCCCGAGGCAGCGGGGCATGGCGCGGCGAGGTCGGAGCACCGGAGAGGACGAGGGCCGAGGCGGCGGGGCATGGCCGAGCCAAGCGGCAGCCGCCGGCGTGGGAGCATGAGCAATGCTCCGCCGCGTCGCACAGGGCCACCCGCTAGCTGCCCCGACCTTTCTCCTCCTCTCACCGCAGAGAGGGCTGCAGCCGTCGGAGCACCCGAGGTGCAGCCCAGCACTCAGCTGAGCCATTCCACTTCGCCTTCCGCTGCCTGCCTCGACGCTATCCGCGTTGAGCACATCCGGCATCTACACCTACGACACGGCCCCTTCCCATGCTGACCGCTTGCCACCATCTCGCCACCCCGCCCCGCCTCGTTATCACCGGCCACGCGCCATGGCTTTCCACCCGCCGCCAGCCCCACGGATCCCGCATGCCAGCAGGAAGAAGAGGTGCCACGTCCGTGAACGCCAACTTTGCGATGAGTGGTGAGCTGAGCTCTTGCGTATTTTGGGGAAAAAAATACGATAATGAGCACAAATCTAATGTCCCTTTTTGCTTGTTAACCCACCATGTGCTTCTTAATTATCTGAAAAGTCGAAGTTCAATGATGGAGCATCGACATGGACACCTGCGCAGCGCAGATATTCCCTGACAAAAGCAGAGGCCCCTGGATCCGTTCCGCACGAGTGCATCTATCGGATCGCACACTTGTTCTTCTCCGGTGATCCGGGACCTCCGTTCCGTCTTGGAATCAGAATCTACGCCTATTTGGCTGCCAGCGTTAGTGGCGCAAGATCGACTTGCACGCAAATGGTAATTTCACATCCACATCAGCTCCACAGGAAAAGGCCAGTGGATCCATTTTGCCTTCTTCCCCTCTCGAGCGATGTGGCAGCTGACCTGACAGGCAGAGTTCTGGTCTTTTCAAGTTCCATGCACAAACACTGACATGGTTTATGGATATGTGAACTGGTCCTTTGCTCACTGATGCTCATGTAGTATCTGAATTTCTGAAATGGCAGTACACCGACCAATATATTTACAGTACAGTATAGTACCACCCCAAATATCGATCGGGGAATTGGTCGCCATCATCAAGAGGCATACTCACACTTCTGAGGCCTAGTATGAATCTTGCAGCCATGATGATACCCTCTGGTTCTCATCAGCTCACTTCACTGTAGCAATATAATGGCGTGAGAATCCCCAACCACCACTCCCAAATCCCAATGAATACTAACTAGCCTATGTACACGACCAGGAACGGCAACGGTGCCGCTGCATGCTGGGCTCAGTTCTCCTCCGCCATGACCATCCTCTGGCCGCCGCCGCTGTCCAGGAAGCGCAGCGCCAGCTCGTAGGACGAGAAGATGGCGCCGTTGACGACGAAGGCCCGCGCGACGGCGGTGCCCAGGCCGCGCCACAGCACGGGGAGTCCCTCCTCGCGGACGCTCCTCCGGACGCAGTCCACGACGCCGCGGTACCTGGGCGTGCCGGAGCCCTGCGCCTGGAGCCGGGACTTGACCACGTCCAGCGGGTAGCAGCAGACCCAGCTGGCGACGCCGGCGAGGCCGCCGGCCACGAGCATGGTGCCCAGGCTCTCTCCGCCGCCGCCGCCGCCGCCGCCGCGGCAGCCCGGGTGCAGGCGCTCCCGCGCGCGCTCGTACGCCCAGAAGTAGACGCCGAACGCGGGCGCGTCGCGGAGCGCGGTCACGGCGAGGCCGCGGTACAGGCCGCGCGGGCCCTCCTTGCGGAGGATGTCCCGGGCCATGTCCACGGGGCCGCGGTGGTCGCCGGGACGCCGGCGCTTGTGCCCCGCCGCCTCCAGCTGCAGCCTGATCTTGACGAGCTCGACGGGGGACAGGATGAGCGTCTGCAGCGCCCCCGTGCCGACGCCGGCCAGCGCCACGCTCGTGTACGAGGGAGGTGCGGAGGCGGTGGCGGAGCGGTCGGCGTCCAGCGACCGAGACAGGATCGCGTAGACTTGGAACACCATCGCGTTCTGCATGCGATTAACGAGAACCCGATCAAAATTAAAAAGAGCATTTCTTTTCCCAGTTCTGGTTCTGGGACGGACGACCCCAGAAAGCGCTAGCAGTTGCACATTGCACAGAAATGTACTTTAGGCTACTGTGACAGTATATATCCTAACCCCTGTGATCACCGTAAATTAATCAACAAGGTATAAAAAAGACTTGGCAGTGTTGGGCACGCCAAAACATGACCGTGTGCATCAGCGTACGTTCCTGGCTGGCTTGCTGCTTCTGTTGCTGTTGGTGACTGGGAGAGAGAGAGAGAGAGAGAGAGGCCACAGCACAGCATCTGCATGTGACATGAACAAGAACCTCCTCCACCAGTCCACCTCCAGTCTCCAGAAGCGGCGGGCAGCCGGGGGCACAGAGCATCGAAGCACACGCATGTGAGGTGTGACAGGAACAGGACCCATAGCCCACCAAGGAGGATATTATGGTCCAGGATGCAGCATTTCATTCATCAGAAATGGAAGATAAATTCTGAAACCCAAAGATGTACCACGATGGCCAGTTATTTTTTCATCGGTTTTATTTTCTGATCCAACTCAATCCAACCCAACCACCGGGATAGATGAACATCTCGGCACGTCTGTTCTTCTGAGCTTACGACGCGAACAGCTTTGGGAAAGAAAAGGCGAATGAAGACGGAGGAGGAGGGCAAGAAAAGGTAGAGTTCAAACGTGACAAGCAATGTGAAATTTTGTCCTGGATGGATGGTAGTACGTCTTTTTTTTTTCAGTGAGTGAGACGGCGATCGAGCAGTGCCGTGCTGTGATGGCTAACTCGTGGTCAGGGCACCCGCAAACGGTGGTAGCGACGTCGCCGTTTGATATGGCATAAAATAAACGGAAAAAACTCTATCTTTTCTCTCTCTTTTGTACCGGACCCACGAGCTGCCTCACAGAGTCTCGGGAGATGAGAAATCGATTAGCGATGTGTTTGTCGCTACGGATGGACTCCCTCCGCTACGTCCGATTAAATACTATTTTTGCTAGCGACGTGGCTCACCGTTGGGGACGCTCTCAGTGAGTGAGTCGCGCCATGGATCTCGGCATCGCATGTTTTGTCTTGGAAAACGATGGATGGGCTTTTTTTTTAAGAAATCGGGGGGAAGACGTATCGAAAGAGTCCACGACGTATACGAGAGGTCCTGGGGATTTACCCAAGCGGACGCAGATCATTCGGCCGCACGAGGGCAGGAGGGAGAGGCATGGATGATGGATCGATCGAGATGTAACGTACGGACCTGGAAGGCGACGGAGGCGAGGGGCGCGGCCATGCCGCGGTAGAGCGCGGCGGGGCCCTCGGCGCTGAGGATGCCGCGCAGGAGGCGCGCGGCGGAAGGCGGCGGCGGCGAAGGGGCCGCGCGTCGCGTCGCGTCGAGGATCCCGCGGGGGCCGAGCGCGGGCGCGGGCGCGGGCGCGGGCGGCTGCTGCAGGCGGATGCGGAGCGTGTCGAGCGGGTGGCCCGCCAGCACGCCGGCCATGCCGCCGACCCCGCCCGCCACGAACTCGCGGCCGCCGCTGGTGGCCAGGAACTCGGGCCAGAACTCCATGGAGCCACCGGCGGCGTCGTCGTCGTAGGTCGTCGTGCCCGCGGCGGCGACCATCCACCAAGGCCCAAGGGGCGGGGCCGGATGCCACGCGATGTGGTTGGTTCTTGGTTGGATGGGCGACGTAGACGACGGTGCCCGCCCGTGAATGGAAATGGACGGATCCAATCCAAGATTAAGGGGGTGCCGCGGTGTCCGCGTCCGAGAGGCCGGTGGTGGGTGGGAGCGGGGAGAGGAGGAGGGTCGTTCGGAGAGCTCGGGAGGGCGCTAGCTGTGTCGTGAATGGCGTGCTGTGCGTGGCCGCAGGCGGTATTTGTGTGTGCGCGGTGCGCAGGGCACGCGCGGCGGGAGTTGCCGCCCGCCAACGCCGATGCAAGGAGCACGGAGGAGCAGCTGCGCCTGCATGCCGCTTTGCGTATGGGCGCCGTACGTCCTCGTAACCCAAGCTAGGCCATGCATGTGAGCAATGTACGCCAGCGGCAGCGTCACGGTGAGGTGACAGCGACTGACTGACTGGTGGTGTGATACGCATGGCGCCGCGCCATGGCGTGAGCAACTTGGCAGCGCATCCGCATGACCACGTGAAAACGATGGGGCAGTGCTGCCAGATCCAAACCCATCATCAATCCATCATGCATGATAGTAGGAGGCAGTCATGGCGTCGCGCGCGCAAACTTAACACTCCTCTGCATCTCAAGATCCGTAAGCCAGGTTACGTTTATCCTTGACTTTCATTCATCACTCGCTACCGTAACAACAGACACCATCGGCTCCCCACCCGGCCTCTACTGATCTACTAGTCGTTCGTGACGCCCCTGCGACAACCACCACTCAGTATCCAAATCCAACTGCACCACGTCGCCGTCGCCCTGCAGAGAAATACTCCTTCCCGTTGTTTTTTTATTCAATGAAATAAAAAAAGCTATGTATCAATGACTGGATGGAGTAGTCCATAGAGAGAGAGAGTATTGGCATGCCCGTCACAATGCAGCCGACGCGATCTTCGTCTCCGGCGGCGGCAGAAAGAGGGCGCTCGTCAACATTTCTGCTTATGGTACATATTTTTCTTGAGAAATGGTATATTTTTTATAAAAAAAAAAGTGTGGAGCAAATAGCTAGCTAGGAAGCTGCTGAGGATGACTGAAACGTACGAGGCAATGCAAGTTGGACTGAAACGTGGCTGGCCGGTACCTGGGAAGCGTACGCGTGACACATGCGTATTCTAGTGTACGGTGGCGCTCTCCAACGAGGACGATCGTCGATTGCTGCAAATGTGCCGGACTGCCGGCTCCTATCTGTCCACGTTGGCGTGGCGGTGGGTGGTTCCGCTCATCAGAGACAGGGATGGATGGATCGATCGATCGGCCGAGGGCGGCGCCGCGTACAGTAGGCAGCCGACCAATCGACGATTCCAGAACCATAATGCACGTGCCAGCGGGTCACGTATGGTATGGAACACTGCTCCGATCACTTTTTAGATCACCGAGATTTTCGGATTCCAAATGCCAAAATACACACCATGAACCAAATCCCGGACTGCATTTTCTTGGATTGTGTGGATGCATTCGGGTTCCTGAAATCCCAGGGAACCAGACCGACTGCCACGACCGAGATCGGCAACGAACAGAAAAGTAGGATCATCCATCGCACTTCACCAAACTGGATCGTCCCATCCATAAATCTAGGATGAGACCTAGGTGCACAGAAGAACTGAGCAATATCAGCAGACCTGAGAAGCACGGGAGAAGAGCCCAAAAGGAACGCTACTGTGTTCTGGTTGCCTTTCAGCAATCCAATATATAGTAGATACAAGTAGCTGTGTGAATTTAACAAAAAGGAACTCTAGACCACAGTAAGCTGGTTCAGCTATCTGAGGTTGCAATGCAGCAAAGAACATCGCACCAACACATATGTATGATATTCAAGGTGGTGCAACTTGCAGCCTCGGGTTTGGAGCGAGGAAATTATGGGACGAGCCTCTGAGGGTCACGGGGGAACATCGAGGTCTTCCTTATGTTGTTTAGGGCGCAGAACAGCATCACCACCCTCTCCAGGCCAACCCCAAAACCAGCCGTGCTGGAGGCGCACCATAGCTGCAATGGGTCGGGAGGTATGTATATTCAAATGAGTACCGATTGACGAGACAGGAGAAAATAACTGATTGCTCAAGGAAGACCGCAGGCATGATGGGATAGGCACCGATATACCTGAATGATTCAATGTATGCCGAGATAGTGCTCACATCAATCCCACACTCAGTTGCCCGCTTGGCCAACAGCTCAGGGGTATGTATTCTTTGCGCTCCGGATATTATCTCCTCGCCTGCCACATCAGCGAAATTATGTTACAGTTCAAAATTCGCTTTGTTTTATTAGTAGGAAGCTTAAAATGCAGAATGCCAAAACAACCTTATTTATTATTTTATAAACAAATCAAGGATTATTGTTATAAATATATAAGAGATGACGCTATATGTTAGGAAATACTTGAAAGTGAACGGGCCATCAACTGGGAAATGAATTGTTGTTTCAGAAAACGCTTTCCCAGGAGACAAGCAGAGATAGAGCAAATGGGCGCACCAACCACACGTTTTAAGCTCACTGAAGTAAACCTAATAGCTAGGTTTAACAAAGCGCACAGCCCTTGAGGTCACGGCGCATGTTGAACACAAAGATAATCTATTTATAAAGCTCAAATTCAAAGGAGATACACAAGTCGTAACAGTTTAGAAATAATAGAACCTGTACATGAACGATTTGCGATAAGTAGTAATAAAGATCCGTTAACAGAACAAGAAAACATAAAACCGTCTTTTACTGGTACAAATAGGAATCACAAGCCAATATGCATACAAAACACTACAGCATCAACAAGGCGCTTTCATGCCTACATAATAAATGGTTGCCCAGATGCACTTTTTCTATTGCCACCATATATATGCCATCAGTAATAACATATAGAAACGTAGCGCTTACCTCGAATGAAAACATCAAAAGAATTGGTGTAAGCTGGGTTGTCATAACAAGGCATGGTGTAGAACGGACGTACGGCCAAAGGATAACGATACAGAATGAAGAAATCCGTGCCATACCTACAAATAACAAAGAAAGTTGTGCTATCAAATTAATAAAATAATGAAATACAATGTGTTGTAGACTCTACATACTTTTCCTTGACAAGCCGACCAAGTTTTTTCTCTGCTTCAGTATTGAGGTCACCCATAGGCTCAATTTCAGTTCCAGCTTCCTGTTGATTCAATAAGCTGTCAATCTATGTCTGCATTTATTCAATAATAAAATTGACAGTAGCAACTACTTCCTCTGATCCATAATCTAGGTCTATGTGTAGTTTTGTACTTGTGCACACAAATTAAGGTGAGCGACTGGGTGGAGCAAAGACCTTGATTGGGTCTACCTAAGTAGGGGCAAACAGGAAATTAGAGAAAAGAAGGTACATTGCACTTGTCGATGAATTAGCTTGTTATTTGGTATAAATGTGAGATGGCTATATGGACTATTTATTTGGGATAAGAATAAATAGCAACCAAATTTATCTCATGGCAACCTATTACAAATATGCTACACAAAGCAAGCCTAGAGCATGCAAGAGATAGCTGGAAGTTTGTACCTTCAACATTTGAATTCCTTCCTCATAAGTGAGCTTCAAGGTTTTCTCTAGATACTGCACAATATAATTAGCATGATCTGTCAACCACATGAGCAAAATAACCCAGAGAACTGCATAGTCAAACCATAAAACAAGCAAGAATGTTTTACCTTGAGAGGTTCAAACGGATATTGCCTATTTATTGTCTCAAGTTCTTTCTTGCAATTTTCAGTCAAGTGTTTAAAGATCGACACGAATAAGCCATCTATAATATCACAAACCTGTGTAAAAAGATGTACTGAATCATCAATGCTTCAGTCATCAATTAGATTAAGCATTTTTCTTCCAATCTTACCTCAAAGTAGTGTTCCTTGATCTCCATTTCAGCATCAAGACCAACAAACTCACAGAGATGCCTGTGGGTGTTTGAATTTTCTGCTCTAAACACAGGACCGACCTCAAATACACGTTCATACCCACCACAGATAGCCATTTGCTTGTACAACTGAGGAGATTGCGCCAAACAAGCAGGCTGACCATTGTACAAAAGCTTGAATACAGCTGCACCTCCTTCACTTGATCCAGAAATTAGTTTTGGAGTGTGGATCCCAACAAAATCCTTTGACAACAAAAATTCTCTGAATTTCTGCAAATATTAAGGGGAAAAGGAATTCATTCACAAACCAATATGAAGAACAGAACATGTAAAAATAGATAATAAAGATCCATATGCTTGGCACCTCGATAAGACCACAAATCACAGACATAAGATGGAGACGTGAATGAAAACAACAGATTGTCTTCAAAAATAAATGACCCATGCTTGCAGAATGTTAACAACTAGTTTTGTAAATAGTGTAGGCAGAATTGCATTACACTTGCTAGCTAATATACTATGATCCTTGGATCAGTATCTCTAAATAACGTCAACAGAATATGTCAAAAATTTAAGTGCAGCGCCAAAAACAAAAATAACCTTTTGTTGAACACAACCATTCTAACCTGGAAGCATGAAGGTTTAACAAACTCACTTTAGTCAATAAAAGAACAAAGCTAGCTAAAACAAAAATCATATAGCATGCTATCTGAATGATGCAGTGAAATACATGCATGAATAGTAACAGATTAACAATAATCCATGTAGTGTCAAACACTCACGTTTTCAACTTGACACTGGATCCGAAAAATAGCTTGATTTGCGGGTGTTCGTAGATCAATAGCTCTGTAGTTCAAGCGGGTATCTTGACCAACACGAACAAGCTTTTCTCCAGCCTTAAATCACAGAAACAGTCAACTGAAACTTCAATATGAATATAAAAATCGTAGGCAAAAACACCAAGCACAAAATTGAGTGCTTCCTTAAAAAGAATGCAAGGAAGTCACATAATGTGCATAAGTCGTGCCTGCTCAGCCTTCTCAAATTCTGCCTCACTTCGAGCCGCATCTTCAAGGTTAATTGGAAGGGTCGGGATAGCCCTGTTGATGCAATAGATCTTCCTCACTTGAATCTCGACCTGCAGATCCAATATAATGCGGCCACGTAGAGAATACATAATATACATTCATTAGTTAAATGGTTGGTCACCGGATAAAAGCAAACCATGCTTGTAGAAGCAAGAATTAGGTGACGTCAGCAAACCTAATTTATCTTTATAACAATTCAACATGCACTCACAAACAACACGGGCATCACATCCCGTGTTAATTAATTCACATCCTAGAGCCACCAGGAAATATAGCAGTAACACGTATAAGATCAGTTGGTACCGGTTTTACTGCTTGAGTTCTTGTTTGATGACAATACAAGTGACTATATTTGCATGAATGAACTCCAGAGCAGCAGATAAATCAAACGAACCTGCTGTGTGGTGGCCTTGAGGGGCTCCTTGGGGAGGGAGACGACGCCCTCGACGTCAACGATGGACTCCTTGCTCAGGGCGGTGGCGAAGCGCACCATCTGCGTGCTGACGCCGGCGTCGGCGCTGGCGACAAGCACGCACTGCACTGTGCTCATGCTTTGGCGCAGCACGACGAAGGCCATCTTCTTGCTGACCGGGCGGATGGCCTGCGTCGACCCCCGAATAAGCACGGAGCGGCCTGCGGCGCAGTCTTCGAGGTCGCCTATCTTGGTCCACGAGCGGCCAGAGATGGTCTTGGACTGGATCTCCTCGACGGGTACATCGCCGTAGTTGGACGCGAAGGGGTCATCGGCTTCAGCCGGCTGCTGCTGCTGCTGGCGCTGCGCCGCCTTCTCGGCCTTCTCCGCCTTCCTGGCGTCCTTCTTCTGCTGCTTCTTGCTGAGTGTGGCGGCGGACAGGTCAGCCGCGAGCTCCTCGGCGGCGGCGGCGGCGGCGGCGGAGGGGGCGGGTGGAGGTCCTGATGAAGACATCGTGGTACGACGAAATCGCCGGCGGCGGGGAGCGTGGGTCGAGTTATCGTGTAAGTGGGCTAGATGGGCTAAAAAGGCCCAACTACTGTCCTTTCCTTCCCTTCCCTTCCCTTTTCTTTTCCTTTTTCTCTTATTTTCTCCTGTTCTAAAAAAAGCTCATTTTCTCATTTTATTATTTTTCTGTGAATAGTTCTGTGTATTTTTTTCAAATACGTAAATTGTAATGCACCAAAAATCTACGGATTTATTTGTAAAATAGCTTCCAGCACACCCTTTGAGCAACCCCATGAAATTCATGAACGTGGCCTCGTAGATTCGTAGGTTGATCTACGTTATAAAAGAGTTAGTTTTCGCGAATACCATTTTTCAACCAATGAAAAAAAATCTGTAATCTGTATCCCTCACATTGGCCCCTGCTAGACAGGTTGAAAGGGTTGAAAATGACCTGAAACTGATAGAAGAAAAATATTTCTACCCTTTGACTTTTTATTTCTCACATCATTTTGTATTCATACCCACCGGATAATCATATGCATGCTCCCTTCTATATATGTGTATACACGATCTACTAGTCATGTCTAATAGTTAAGTCTAAAACGCACATGTAAATCTAGATAGTTGGCCTCTGATGGCACAACTTCATTTTTAGATGTTTGGCAGTGATGAGTTTTAGTTGTTATGATCGTGTGGTGGATGACAAGAAAAACTATGCAATGGAGCCTGTCTCATTCTATTTAATTTCTCAACTTAACAGAGGTGCTTGCTTTATTTTAGATTTATTTTCAGATTGGAGCTATAGTGTTTATATCCCCAATGCAGTTCGTGATTTTGCTCTCGTTTTTCTAACTGGAAATTTGCCTTTTACTATTCACAAGTCAAATGCTATTTTTCTCCCTAGTCAATGGAAAAGGCAGAGTTAAAATGACCAAAGGAAAAATCTTGTTAACTTGTCAAAAGTAGAGAGCAAAATCACAAATTTAGGAAAGCTGAAGAAAAAAACCACAATTCGTAGTTCCGAAAAAACCCTTATTTAATATTATTGCTTTTATATCAATATATCTACACTACACCATATAAGAAGTCTCGCTAAGACTTGTTTCCAGCAACGCGGAGCATCCGGGAGACCAAGATTTAATGCTAGGGACCCATGCACAGTAATAACCTGCCTAGGCACGCGACGCTAGTGTTCGGAGTCCCGCAGCCTGCACCACGTCCTCCACGGTCCGCGTGGAGCTGCACGTCCGCCAAGGCCCCAGCTGGGCCCATGTCCTCTGCATGCACCTGCGCACCATCGAGTCAGGTCATTAAGGGCCTATTTGGTTTCCTTAGGCTAAAGGAAATGGGCTAAACTTTAGCCTACCCCTGTTTGGTTCTTTGGGCTGAACCAAGGACTAAAGCAGTTGGTGCTATAAAAAAAAGACCGAACTATCCTTAGGAAAAGGGGCGCCAAGGGCAGTTGACGTTGGTAGCAAGTTTTCCTGGCGTGGGCGCTCTGGCGGTGGCCGCGCTGCTGGCCACCCTCCGTCTTGCTGCTGCCTTTCTGTTGCTGTCTTCAAGCACAAACATTCAAGATCATAATATATGGGTTTTCTACATACATAGAAATTGTTTAACACAACATAATTTATAATCCATAATTCATACAAATTAACTTCTACTGCTCAAACCATCGGCGATCCAATCCCTAAAATGATTCATACTATGATCTTCATCCCCATAAATCGACCTAGTGACACGAGCTTGAGAAGTGGATGCACCACCATCGACCTTCGACCGCGCGATGTTCCTCCTCATCCATGGGTTGATCTGTCCCCAGCTGACAACGTCCGCGGAGCTTGAAAAGCTCCTCGACCGGATCTTCCGCCGCGAGCAGGGAGTGGATCGCCGTAAACCTCCTCGAAGCGCAACAACCCCGTGAAAGACCCCGGGTGGCCACCGAGCTGATCTTGATAATTCAGATCAAGGCTCCCAAGGTGTTTCGTTGCATTGAGGGGTTGCTCTGAAAAAAAACCATAGCTAGTTTCGGCGACGCCAGCTTGGGAATCTTGGCCGGGGGGAATAGTCACCTTGGGAGAAGAAGTTGCGAAAGCCGCCGTGTTCGCCGTCCATGGCAGACCCGGCGAGCACATGGATCTGTGGCCTGGAGTGCTTGCGGGGAGTGCTGGCGACCTGGATCTGTCGCCTGCAGCGGGGAGTGGTGGCGGCGGCGGAACACGACGGCGGCCGTGGAGGGGATAGGGAGAGAGAGTAGAGCGGGAGAGCAATGGGAATGGGGGACGAGAGGATAAGGTGGGTGGGGGTTTTGCGTGTGAACAGAAGGGGTATGGGGTGTCCTAACCTCCATATTAGCCTAGAAAAGCTTCTCTTTTTGGACCAGTGGGCCTAATGCACTTTAGTCCAATTTTAGCTCTATGTGTTTTACCTTCTTAGCCCGTTTTCCTTTTTAGTCTTTCGGTTGCTCCACTTCGCTGAAATCAGCCTAACCGCTTCCCGTAAGTCAACGTGATGGCATTTTTGGGGCAACGTTGTCGCTTGCACCCGTGATTCTATTGTCAACGTTATCGCGATCAGGCGTCTCGTTACGGAAAAGAGATATCCACCCGTGATTCTCGTTGCCACGTTCGCCCACCGAAATCTTCACTGCCAGGGCGGGACCCGCTGTCTCGGCCGACCCCACCCGCCAGTCCAAAATTAAACAGTATCCCAGCGAACCACAGCCACCCGTATCCACGAGATTTCCCCAATGACAGATGGGCCCGTCCCTTCGAATGCCCCCACGTCCCATAGCGCGTGGAGGAGTGGCGTTCCAGGCGGGCCCACCCCCGCCCCGCCCCGCCCCGCCGCCCGTCTCCTCCTCCTCTTCGCCCTCTCTTTTGTCGTCCCCTCTCCCCCCCACGACTGAAAAAAATTGCGCAAATCCAAATCACACAACAAGGCGAAACCACCCTCGCGCGACGCCAAAACGGAGAGGAGAATAGGGAAAGGGGAAGAACCGAGGAGGAACCACGGCCGCCGGCGCGATGAAGCCGTCGTCGTCCAAGAAGAAGGCCAAAAAGAAGAAGAAGCCTTCGCCGGCGGCGGCGGCGGCTTCAGCCCCTGCCCCTCAGCCGGCGGAGGGGGCTGCGGATTCGGTAGCCGGCTCGCCGGCCGCCGAAACCCTAGCGATAGCCTCCGCCGCCGCCGTCGCGGCTTCGGAAACGGAGTCAAGCAGCAGCTGCGAGGCCGCGACGTGCACGTCGGTCTCCTCCTTCACCGCGAGCTCGTCGGGGCCCGCTTCCACGTCCTCCTTCTCCGCCTTCTCGTCCTCGGCTTCCACCGCTTCCTCGTCGGTCGCTGGCGAGGAGCGCCGGGACCTCGCGTGGCTGCTCGACGCCTTCGCCATCGCCACCATCGACCAGGTCGAGTCCGCCTACCGCGAGGCCGGCGGCGACCCATTCCTGGCCGCCGGCATCCTGGGCTCCACGCAGGACACGGTGCCGCCGCAGCCACCCCAGCCGGCGCCGCAGCCTCCGCCGCCGCCGGATCTCTCGCCGCGCAGTGGATCTGGTGGAAGGAAGGCTGGTCGGAGGCAGAAGAAGGTTGCGGTGGCCACCACTGGCATGGTCGCGGACGTCATTGGCAAGGACTACACGCGGCCCGCGGCCCCTCCTGTGAGCGCGCCAAATGCCTGGAAGGGGAAAGACGGTGGCTGCGGTGCCCGCAAGTACAGTGTTGAAGAGGCTGAGCAGTTCATGTGCTCCATGCTCGGGGATAGTTCCGACCTTGGCATGGGTGTTGTCAGAGACGTGCTCGGTGAGACATTTTTCACTATCTAGTCAAGTTCTCTATTGTCTTTGACCATTTCGTGCCATGTTCAACTCAATCATCCCCTTACAAGTAGAGGGAGAGAGTTCAAAAGACGACATTTTTGGGGCATCCTTTTTCTGGCTTGCAATTTATATATATATATATTCTAAAAGAGCGATAAATAAGAACATAAAAAAGGTTCCTTTGCATGGAATCTTCAAATTTTGAACAAAAATCTTGTGAGAGGAATGATGAGAAAGGCGATAATGCTTCTGAGCACTTGATCTGTTAGTATCTTTTTCAGAGCTGTGTGTTTTGCAATGATCAATGGAAATAAAAAGGAGTAATCTGCTGTCTATTTGCCCCCTCGTGAGTTGTGATGTGTGCCAAATTAATTGGGCACGATGCCACTTACAGTGCCGATGAACAAGGCCAAGATGATGGCTTCGGTTGACATTTGAGAGGTACTTTGGTCAAGGACATCTTGCTGGATTGGATTTTGAATTGATCAAGTGAAAGACTTGCAAATCTCAGAGAAAGTGGAGTAGGGCCAAGGTCCAGATATACCCAGTTAATTGGGTTGGTGGCTTGCTGCTATGGAAAGATGTCTTTCATCCTTATTTGCTGAGCTTACAGCCTTACATTTGGACGTGAAGGAGAATGTTACTTTTACGGTTTTTGGAGTTATGTGCTTATGGGAGAACTGGACAAGTTTTGGTCAAATACTCAAATGAAAGGTTGACTTTCTTGTTGTAGTTGTTGAATCAGGCACACACTCATTCCATCTCTTTGTATGCAAAACCACAGTACTTTTTTTTTTACTTATTTTGAAAGTGGAACTCTCTAATGAGTGTGGTGATTGGTTGAATCGGAGTGTTTTATCTTGATACGTTTATATCTTCGTCACAACCGAAAATTACTAGGGTTTTGTCTTTCCAATTCAGTTGAGTCAATTTGAGTAAATTGAAATTTGCCTCATAATATTTGCTTTATTTCTGCAACTTGTATGCCAATCGTATGTTCATCTTATCTTGAACAAATCTCTTATGTTGATATTTTATCTGGTGCATTGGCAGGTCAGTATGGATATGATGTTGAGAAGGTAAACTTTATTTTGTTGGGTGCATTTCCCAGTGACTACAGCCTGGGTTAACATTTTTCGAATTTCAACAAAATCCTGCCTACTGGATTGAGTAGAAACCACTCTGTTCTGTATTAACTGGCGCTTCATTTTTCTCTTTAGTTCAATCATTACATGTGACGTGTCAGGCCTCTTAAAGCATGGTTCTGTGATTATCCTTGTATCTAGGTGGATTATATGCACAGTACAAAATGTTCCTGTGGTTTATATGCTGTTTGTGCGCATATGTGGCTGCTCGCTGGCTTGTGGCCACTATTCAGGACAGTCTTGAACCATTGATATGCCTGATACTATTAATTTTAGCAGAAGTTTTTATTATTCTAAGTTTTTCATACTGCTTTGTTTTTGTAAAAGTTTTTTCCCCCTCTATCAGTCTTGCATTCCTTGATGGTTTATTCTTCATTTTAAAATACAAGTACAGTGTCTATCGAGGTGATGTGGGATTTGTGTGGTTGTTTAGTCAGGCCAATAGTATATAACTGTTCGCACTGATTTAGCCTTCATATTTCTAGCCAAAATTAGGTTTATGAAGAGGTTTGTGTATCTCGGTTCCTTGACTTTTATCTGATTACATTCATGGTTTTATTGATTTGTCCTTTATCATCCTTTTGTCCAATATGGAAAATTCCCTTTGTTTCTTGCATGTACCTTCTCACTGTGAAATATCCAATGCCTGCCAAAAACAGATCCTTGCTTTGTGTTTTGAGTGAATCCTATTCTATTGAACAAACCCCCCGTATGTTCTGCTGAAAGGATGCTGCTCTATCAGTTTATACTGTTGTACTAACCGAGTGCTTTCAGGCTTTGGATGCGTTGCTTGATATCTCCGGTGTGTCTTCTATTCAAAACATGGAAGCAAACCATAGAAGTGCTGGAAGGAATGGCACCCGCCATCCAAATATGTTCCCTGGAAATGTGTTATCTGTGGACAACCTGACTGATGGCAATACAAGATGCGCACGCCAGGTGTTTGCTTAGAACATTATTAATTAATTGCTTGATCTCTTGGATGCTAAAGACATGTATTGATATTTTGGCCGAGATGAAATTTGAATTAGCCTTGTTGAGTGCCTGTTTATATTGAAATAAATGATTTCATTACAAATTGCTTTCTACAAAAATTGAATTGGTATGGTACAGTAGATTTATTACTACTGTCACTATGCTTCACAATGCAAACTCAAACGTTGGCAATATATACACAAATCAAATGGGAGCATATTGACTTACAATCAATAGCCCTGGTTCACATCAGAATTATTTTCCCCTATCACTACACTTGCAATCATCACTAACACATAATTAGAAAAAGGCCGATCAAACACCTGTGTTTTGTGACAAATTTGATGTCTGGGACAAGAAGAGAATGATTTTAATATTTTGCTGTCACCGTACCCATAGGTGTTGTAACACATGCGAATTTGTTATATATTGACTTCATGTGCAGTTTGAAGCTTTGTGATAGACATTATCTGTTACTTTCGGTGTTTTTTCAGTTGTGTTTGGTAACTTCGTATTAATTAGCAGGAAAGGAAATGGATTTTTTGTAGGTATGTTTGTATGATTTGACTACCCTTTTGTCCCAAGCTACCGGTGCCCATTTTTATACTTACAAAAATACTTAGGATGATGGTCTATTTACTTTGCCATTTACCTCTGAATGGCATTACTTTGCCATTTACCTCTGAATGGCATTTTCTGTTCCTTACTCCTGTTTGTTGTCAATACATTTGTCATACTTCATATGTAGTCCTTTTTAAATATAATCTTCTAATATTATAATTTTACTCAGTTGACAGATGAGGTAACCAACACAAGGGCCCAGTCTGATTTAGGACATGAGTTCCTGTGGGGTGAACCTCAAATCAGGTGAGCCTGGCCATACGTTTAGTTTACATATCTGTTATCTTTACTTATTTAAATTTTGTTTGGTATGCTCATTTGTCTTGTTTTGTGGATAGATGGAGTATGCGAGAAATGTTGTTGGAAATATTTACAGGAATACTGTTTTTCAAGGGATTCTTTTCTTCTGTTGTATTTTTGAACTTATGTCAAATCTTTTTTTTGTCAGGGTCAATTTTTTTTTGTCTGATCTACTATTGCTTGCTAGCATTGATGATTGTAATAGTTATATGGTCTCAAGACGAGGGCAGGGGTCCCTTGGGGGCAACTCTGAGGTAGTTTATCCCAGTATGCACCCCCTAGGTTGTCACAACCACTATCTGTCTATTTCGCACTACTCCCAGCTACAACCATGGATATTTTTCTCGAATATCAAGACACCTGTCTTCCTCCCTCCTCCCAAAAAAGATGAAACTCTGGTTCACTGCTGCTTCTCAATCTGTTGTCATTTCGGTGTTTTGGCCGTTGTCGTCACTTCAAATTGACTAACCACCTCACATCATCTTTTTGTTATTCTACAATGATGGTGACTTTTGTTTCCGCATGCTGGTGACTCTTGTTGGGTTTCAACTCTAGCCTACCCCAACTTGGTTGGGACTGAAAGGCTTGGTTGTTATTGTTATTGTTGTTGTACAACGATGGTGACTCAGGGACCATTGATTAATGACCCCGGTGCACATCTGTGGTGATCATCCTCCTTGTCCAAGCACTCCATTGTAGGGAATTTTGTGGATAAGGCCTAGTGGGGCTGATGGGTGATCAGATCATCAGAGATGGGGGTAGAGAGTGGCAGGTTAATAAGGAATGCTTCAGGGAGAATTTGTTTGTAGTTTAGACTTCAGTCATGCACAAAGCGGCTCACATGCTTTGTCTTAATTCTTTTTTTTTACTTACTATGTTCCTATTAAATTATGTTCTCTATACTAGAGAAGTAAGGCTGTATAGTGTATAGTGCACCTATTATGCACTAATCTTATTTGCCTTCTGGCAGGTATTACTTCCAGGTGACTTTGTTATTTCCTTTGCAAGCCCCATTTACCCCTTGAAGCATGAATATGCTGTGGTCAATGGCCACATCTGATCTATAAGAATAAGAACTACCTGATTACTGTCTAGTTTTCTGAGCAAGCCTCAGTTATCCCTTGAGCGAAAAAAATGCTGCTGCAACACTTTTGGTTGGCTTAGGTAGTACAGCTAGTTAATTCGAAGATGTCAATGCCATTAGTAATTAGTTACTTGAACGTTGGTTTTGGTGTAACTTGTTATTTTTGACATATTGGTATTTGGTTCTATAGCTATGCAAAGGCTCTTATGGAGGCGCCACGCTCATCAACATTGCCTTCAAGATCAACTGAAGTGAAAGCCAATCCACAACAAGTCCTGGATTCACTGTTTAAAGTTCCTGAAATGCGCACTTATGAGCCAAGTTCTATGGACTGGAAAAAAGTTGTAAAGAAGGCTGCAGTCGTTCAATTCTACCGTTGCATCAAACAATCAAGAAAGACCTACTAATGGTATGCATTTTTTGTATAGTTGACAAACTGTGAATTCAGTTTCCCTTTGATTGTTCTCTTTATTGACCCATCGTATACATTCAAGCAAGGCCGTAATCAAGAAAGATCCACTGTTTAAACTCAATCCCTTGGAATCGATGGGTACATTATTTCATTTTTTATTGACCCATCTTATACGTTCAAGCAAGGCCGTATCAAGAAAGAACCACTGTTTAAACTCAATCCCTTGGGATCGATGGGTACATTATTTCATTTTCCCTTCTAATCCTTGGGGACCTGTCCTATTTATGTCCATCCAAACAAAAACCCATAATGTATTTTTTTGGGGATTTACGACATGCTTTCAATTATGGCTTTGTACCCAACTTTGTTCTCCTTGTTTTAAGCAATTGTTCTACTTGCAGTTATGTGTATTTTCTTGTTTACCTATTGGATATTGCATTCTTTTATTGTTGACACAACTATTATTGCTTCGTGTTAAGGAAATGGCTATCGGGAATTTCGTGGTGTTGCTGAGAGGCATTATGATAAAATGAAAGAATTCTATCAGAAAGTATGTTTTTTTGGCGAGTTGCTTCAGCCAACTTGATCACAGAATTTCTGTTTCCTTTTCCTAGTGTATTTCTTACTGTGTTCATTTCTCCCTGACAGGCTGCGCTGGCCTACTCTAGGGGTGACAAATCATATGCTGCTTACCTTGCTGAGGAGGTATGATGAACTTTATTATGCGGAGGCTTGGTTAACTATGACACTGTAAAAGAAACATATAAGGAAACATCCTTTTTATCTTCCATTGCAAAATGTTAGATGAGGATATTCTAAGTTCTAACTGGCGTGCTGATGCTGAAAGGCTAATGCATCTAATGGTATTACCTGTAAATGAGGTTCCATATTGGAATGCTCGTGTCAGCATAAACCCTATCTGTCATCCAACAAAACGTAACTGGTACATGTAACGATATTTAATGATGTACTGATGCTGTTATCCTACAAAAGGCTAGTGTAAAGAGAGCCTTTTTACCATCCTTGGAGGGACCACTAATTATAACTTAGGAAGTATAAAATATTGGTACTTAGGTACTAACTTCCATGTTATAATTCTGGTTCATACTGGAAAGCTACTGTCATTATTGACCCCCATCATCTAATAAATTCAGGCAATTGTGTGCACTTACTTGGTTGAGCGTCAGTCATGTTGGAATTTATTCGACTGCTTGTCCATTGCAACAGGAGCTCCAATAATTAGTCTCTTTGTTTCAGGGGAAACATTATCGTGAACTAGCTCGCATGGAAGATGAGAAGGCCAGCAGGGATATATTTGAAGCCAGGTAATTGTGCCACTCCTTGAAATACTTACCATAATTCACTTCTGAGAGCCAATCTTCTGTTTGCAGAAATAAGCATATAACGAATACAGTAACCATTGACTTGCATGGCCAGCATGTCCACCAAGCTATGAAGCTTCTCAAGGTTCACATGATGATTTGTATTTGCATGCCATGTGAGTGGTTGACACAAGATCCAATGCTGTCGTCTCTGCCAGTGCTGTCATTGATCTCACTCAGCTACAACTGGGTTTATCTAATGCTTTATTGTGCCTTTTCCATTTTCTTTATTCCTTAATTATTTGAACAGCTGTCTTGTTGAGGGTAATTACTGGCTGTGGTTCTGAAGGTACAGGGAAGGGAAAAATAAAGCGATCGGTAAGAAAGTATCTGTTTGAGTAGTAATTCTGCATCACTAGGTTTTGTTCTGATGTTCTGTTTCCATGGTAATTCTCAAGCATAGTCTGCCTTGAAATTTAATGTAACTCTCCTGAAATCATTTGGTTGTAAATCTTGTTTAATTTATAGCCAAAGCTTGGCACTCACATCAGGCATTCTTACAGTCGTTCAGTATCTAGCCATGTGTCACTTCGGCTACTAAGCTCTTGGTCCTGTGTCAGACCCATCCATGTTCAAGTTTGTCACAGTTTTGCAATGGATCCTTTTGCCACAGAAGTGGCATGCTAGAGTTAAAGTTTATTTATGCCACAGAATGTGGATAGCACAAAAGTTGCACTAATAGTACTGCGTACTTGCAATGTGTATGCTGTGACTAATAATAATAACCTTGATCCTGTGCATTGCATACTTTATTCTCTGTCGGTTGATCTATCAAATGCCATGTCTTGAAATTGTTTAATATAAAGATAAATGGCTATGATAGGTTATGGAGCTTGCAGAGAAGGAAAATATTGAGTGGCGCGAAGAGAATTCTGGAACCATTGCACTTCGACTCGGAGGGCCAAGGGAGTATCGTTTTCTCGAGCATGATAGTGATTCTGATTAACTGGAAGCCTTTTGAGGAGACTTAACATAGATTAAGCATATATTCTAATCTATGTATCTCCTGTATCTATCTGTATTTACATTTGTTGTAATTATGGATAGGCACCCTAGGCTTCTTGATGTAGTAGGTGGTAGCACTGACACAGTAGTTGGGTACTAGTATATGGTCTTGGCTGCTAACAGTGTAATGCAGTCTGAAGCTTTGTACACCAGTCTTAATGTTATGAGATGCTTGACGATGTAAAACAGGAGCAGCAATGGCGTGTAACATTATCGTGATGCTCCAACTTTGATGGAACCAACTCATGCTGTATAAAATGTAAGCTTCCGCGAGAAGCATGCCTGAACCCTTTTGCTTTGCAATCTTGCCTGCCAAATCCTGCTAGGCTGTCGTCACGAGACCCATTTAACATTCTATCCCATTTTCTATTTCAAATTCTACTGTCTACCTCGTAACATTGTTTTCACTTAATTGCTTACCCAAAAAATGCAGTAAATGACTGTTGCTAATCTGTGCATCTTGAGTGGTTGCTCAATGGTCTCCAGTGCACCTTCTGGATTCACTGTGGAAATGGCAATAAAAAATATTGAATTTAAATGATTCTTTTTATTGTTTTTAACAAAAATAAACAGAGATTTTGTTGAGATTGATAGCACCCATATTTTCTCACAGTTGCATAGCAGTAATAAATAATAACCAGGACAATGTCATTTTGACCTTCCTCAACTATGCATCAGAGGCCGCTAAAACACTTTATTTTGGCTAACTCTTTGGTTGGACTGAGGGAATAAACACTTCATTTTGACAACTCTTTGAGTTGGGCTAAGGGGTTAGGAAACACTTTATTTTGACAACTCTTTGAGTTACCAAGGGGATATGAGCGAGTTTAAATCTGTAAAGATCAAAATTCTCCTCATTTCTTTCCAATTTCCTTCCAATTTAAAAGTTCCCGAACTATGCTTTAGTGGTTTAGATTGTTCTGTGGTGCTACATCATCCTTGAGGTGGTAAATTGGACCGTGTTTGAGTGTCAAGGGGGGTCGACCAGGACAACTTTTTCTTAAAAATATATACCATTAAAAATCCTATAATCTAGTCCAATCTTAGAAAAAAATGGTTAGGTCAAGAAAAAATGAAACAGGTTTATAATCATGTTATATCTTCATGTGCTTAGTTTGCAGTTATTTACAGTGTTATACGAACCTTTTAATGTGTTTCTACTCTCTACTCGGCGTTGCTTCATGTTGCTCGTACTTTATCCAATCTTGATATGCGCAAACCAATATGTCTAGTGTTGGGGGTGTTTGGATCTACGGGTTAAAATTTAACCTCCCGTCACATCGGAATGTTTGGACGCTATTAGAAGTATTAAATATATGCTAATTATAAAAATAATTACATTAATGAGGACTAAACGGTGAGATTTTATTAAGCCTAATTAATCTATAATTAGCTAATGTGATGCTACAATAACCATTCAGTTAATCATGGATTAATTAGCCTAAATAAATTCATCTCGCCGTTTACTCCTCTGGTCCATGTAATTAGTTTCTAATTAAATCATATTTAATACCTTTAACTAGCATCAAATATCCGATGTGACGTGGGCTAATTTTTAGCCCTGGATCCAAACACCCCCTAAGGCCCCCTTTGGTTTGCAGGTGAAACAAAGGAAAAGTGTAGGATTTCAATTCCTAAGGATTTGATTGTTGTAGCACCCTTTGGTTCATAGGAATGAGCTGTAGGAAACTTGGGAGGAAATTTTCCTTTCCTTTCAATTCCATAGAAAAATTACAGGAAAACAAAATCCACTCAAACCTCATTGTATTTTTCCTATGAACAAGGAACGAGGACAAGAAATGGTTTATGGCTCCAACTAGTGGCTAATCAACGGGTTGTTCTTTAATATCATAGATTGAATACAAGCTAACAACAATTAGCTCCTAAGATTCCTTTAAATTTCCTGAGTTATTCCTATCCATAACCAAACTACCGTACAATTTCTCTGTTTTGCATATGCATTCTTTTTCTATTTTTACCTTTTTTCTATTCCTGCATTTTATTCCTTTCTGCGTTCTAAAGAGGGCTAAATGTACATCAGGAGTGCAAGGTAGTGCTGCCATCGGGCCACGGCCCATTGCGTTGACGAATTGTACGGAGTATAATAATAGATAAAGAGGGTAGATGCTAGCAAATAAACTCCAAAGGTGCCATAAAGATCTAAATAACTTTGGAACAGGTATCATGATATGGAGTATCGATTTTAGGGGAAAAGAAATTATTTGCATTATTTCAAGCTGAAACAATATTCTTAGACCTTGTTTGGCTCATAATATTTTAGAAGAATTGAAATATGACTAAATAGTTGAGTTAATGATGCATATGGATTGGAATCCATCATTTCGCATATGTATTGATCCAAAAGAAGGTGATTTTCTCTTTGACCTGTGAATTTGGAATTGTATGATAAAGTTGTGGACTCCTACCTCCTTGCCCTCCTCCCCCCGAGGCTCTCAAATTATCTTTTCTTTTCTCATATTAGTGGGGAACAAGTTGTTACTGTAATGAAATTCCAATTCAAGAAACCCAAACAATCTTTTATGGATTTTGTAAGATCAAACTAAATCGTAGGATTTCTATTGTACAAAAAAGTAAGAAAAAAAATATTTGGATAACGTTTTAGAGAGTTAAAAATTGTATAACAACCTGTTGATAAAGTCCATTTAATCCCCTCGAGCTATCAAACGTAGTCGAATCTACCTCCTTTGCTGTTGACGAGACGCCACATAGGACAACATTAACATCTAAGCCACTCAACTTCAAAGTGCGAAAACTTTTTTTTATAGGTAAAGGAAAATAATAGAGCTCCTAACGTTTTCCTAAGAGCAAAGTTCCCGATTCATCTACATCTACTTAAAAAAAAGTTCTCGTTTCATTTTCCGGCCCAAATAAACAATGACTCAACACTTTATCCAAAAAAAAAAAAAAGAAAAAGAAAAGAACAATGACTCAACAGGGCCTCCGTGCCCTGCCGCGAAACAAAACGGCGTTTGGCCCATCTCCGCGCACTCTCCGCTTCTCCAGAGAAATTTATATGGCGGCGGTCGCCGCCGTCCTCCGCACCGCCCTCCGCCGGGGCGGTCCAGCAGCCGCGGCCCTCCTGCACCACCGCCCCATCCCCTCCTCTCGGAGCCTCCCAACTCCGCCTCCTCTCGGTAAGCCCAGTCTCCTCTCTCGTGGCTAACCACTAAACCACCCTCACGATCTCACCGTCGGCGCCCCCCACGCAGGTCGAGCGCTTCCTCCCCTCCGGAGGCTTCCGTTATCCGCCGGGTTCGGCTACTCCACCAAGAGCAAGGCCAAGAAGAGCCCCATGAAACAGTCGCGCTTCGACTTCACCAAGGTGGACGCCGCACTTCTGCCCACCGTCATCCTCGTCGGCCGCCCCAACGTGGGCAAGTCAGCTCTCTTCAACAGGTGAGAGGCGCGCTGCCAAGGCATCCAGTCGTTAGCTTTCTCCTGTAGCTCCGTGCGGCGCCAAGGGGGCGGCATTTCCACGAACAGCTTCAGGCCGCCGTGAGTCTCTTACGGCTCACTGCACCACGTTTTGACCATGTTCTTATGAGGCGCATTTCTTTGGCTACCTTTTGGTTCATGGCCCATTGTGGCCAGGCCAGATTTTTACCATGTTTAACTCTAAACTAAAATTTGTTCAAACAAAACATATTTCATTTCATATTGTTTATTTGGACTGTCAGCCTTGCACTGGCGCACACAAATGTCTCTATGATCCAGCATAATATGTGTAGATGCTCTGCCATAGCCATCGATGCTAGTACTAGTATGAAATATGACGTGTACGTCCAGCTCATTGCTGAGTGGAGTTTGTCTTATTATGTTATGTTTTTAGCGCTGCTAGATTAAATCTATATAATTTCTTATTTGAACTGTTTGGATGTTTGCATTAGATTTATACGGAGGAGGGAGGCGTTGGTGTACAATACTCCCGGGGACCATGTCACTCGTGACATCCGTGAAGGAGTTGCCAAGCTTCGGAGATCTCCGTTTCCGTGTGCTTGACTCAGCTGGACTCGAGACAGCAGCAACATCTGGGAGCATTCTCTCTCGGACAGCGGACATGACAGGAAATGTGTTGGCTAGGTCTCGATTTGCCATTTTCTTGATTGATGTGAGGTGAATGGGGTATTTCTTGTTGTTCTCATCATGGACTGAGGTGAAAATGTTGTTGCTTGCTGCCTAATAACTTCAATTGTCTTTGAAGGGATGGTCTACAGCCGCTGGATCTTGAGGTTGGGCAATGGCTGCGTAAATATGCATCTGGGATACATACCCTTGTTGCAATGAATAAGTCTGAATCACTTGATGAGCATGGAGTTCTGACTGCCGCTGCTGGAGAGGCACACAAGTTGGGGTTTGGAGATCCTGTTGCGATATCTGCAGAAACATGGCCTTGGGATGGCAGAACTTTATGAGATACTCAGGCCATTGTTTGAGGAGTACATGTCTCGGCTTCCATTCAGTAAGTTTGTAGCAGTATATGCAATTATTTGGTGCCCATGTCATTTGTTAGGATGTTTAGTGGCCAAATGTTAATATTTCTTTTGCGGACTATCTCTGTTTCCTTCTATTGCTATACTAATAGAAGAAACTAAGGGCCTGTTTGCTTTGCTCCCAGGCAAAGCTGCCTGGCACAGGCGTCACACCCTGGCATCTGATTTTCGGCCCTTGGAGCCAGGATTCGTTGCCTGGTGCACTGCTCTGCCTGGGAGGCAATGAAGCAAACAAGGCCTAATATTACTATTTTTACCAGAGTGAGGTATTAGTGTAAGCAGGACTTAGATATTGGTTAGGTATAAATATAATAGCTGTATGCCTGTATCTCCTTCATCTGTCTCCGTTTTAGTTCCATTGAAGTTGACATGTTCACTGAAAATACTTACGGCATTCAGAGGTCGAATAGTGCTTCCATTTTATTGTACATTCTATAGCTCAGCAACCCACTTTAGTTAGGTGGGTTTTAGAAATTTCAGCAGTATTATGCTGTCCTTAGATGATGCTATATGTTTCTCTAGAAATAAGAGAGCCATGCTTTCATCATATGAACTGACTATTAATGGATTATGTTGATATGTAATAGATGGACTCAACCTAGATGATCCTACCTCTGAGGCTGAAACTGAGACCCACGAAGGTGATGAGAGCAAGTTACCTTTGCAGCTAGCGATTGTAGGACGCCCTAATGTTGGGAAGTCTACCCTTTTGAATACCTTGTTGCAAGAACAAAGGGTTCTGGTTGGTCCAGAGGCAGGCTTAACAAGGGACTCGATTCGAGCTAAGTTTCAGTTTGATAACCGAACCGTGTATCTAGTAAGTTATCTCAATATTCCTTTTGCACCACCATATATTATGGCTAAACTTTTGGGCTTATGTTGTGAATGCTAGTGGTGATATATGCTGTTGTGAAACTTGCACGATATGTAAATGTTAATTGTTTTAACTTTGCCTTAATTGTTTTAACTTTGCCCGCCTTAATAATTTTTTGCTACTTCCGATCATATCAACTTTTCCTTTTCATTTAATTTGTTGCTTGAGTGAGCTAAACTTACCCAAACTTGTGATGCCCGGTAGAGTGTAGGAGCTCATGGCATAGTGTTCATGCAAGCTGTTTCTGTGTGGTTTGTGGTCTAATCATTTTGTTCCTTTTCATGATGCAGGTGGACACTGCGGGTTGGATGGAAAGGTCAGGGAAGGAGAAAGGGCCAGCATCTTTGAGCGTTGTGCAGTCAAGAAAGAACCTAATGAGAGCTCACATCGTTGCTCTTGTGCTGGATGCTGAAAAGGTACTTGCTGTCATTTTAATACGCAGAACCGATGACTTGTAAAGTTCAGACTTAGCACACATCCTTTATGGTCAAGTGGAAGCATTTTCACTGTCCTCATATCCTGTGGCATCTCATATCATCAATCATGTTGGAAAATAGTTCTGTGATTACATGTTTACATAATTACATGGCACTAGACTAGTAGACTTGCTAGATATTGGTTTAAGCATGTGCTAGCTTGATGTTCTGGTGCCAGTCCCATATTAAATGATTGAGCATTAGGAGCTTGCCTCATGTTTGCTTTCAATGTCTTGGTCTGATATTACAATGGCTTCATGCTTTTTAAATGTAATTTGAATTATAATGGTCAGCCCCATGATAAAAATCTATGGATATGTAGATTGCAAAGTCTAAAAGCAGCATGAATCATCCAGAAGTTGTGATAGCACGACAAGCAATAGAAGAGGGCCGTGGACTCGTTGTGGTCGTCAATAAAATGGATCTCCTTAGAGATAACCAACTTCTGTTTGACAAGGTTATGGATGCTGTTCCGAGAGAAATTCAGACAGTCATTCCTCAGGTAATTTTTATTTTTGTTAGTTTATAATATACTGGTTTTCAGCCTTGAAGACATGAATACAAATCACAATTAGGGTTCACTAATATGAATGTTCAGTCACTCTCTGCATGAGTGCCAGTAACTTTTGAGTATATGGAGTTTCTCTCAAAATATGTATTTCCTGTTGACCATTTTTCTCTAAATAGCTGACGAGGCGCTAAAGTTATTGGGCATGCAGATCTTTACTTGTTCACTGTTGATCCGATGGGTTTTATAGATTCAGTTTTATCTTGGTGATCATCACAGATGCAATTGTTTTACTATGTTTACTGATGTGGCAGTGGATCATGTTCCTAGATTGACAAAGCCCTTGAGTTATTTCGACTTGGTGTTTGTTAATAAAGGGAGGTCCTGTCTAAGTTTCTTGTTCATCAGTGTTTTTTTTTCTCTTTCCAGACGTGTTACATGAAGGATGCCCCCTAACTAAGACCAACCCAAACATTTGTTTGGCTGAAAAGAAATAGCTACTGCGTTTCGAAATATGTTCGATTAGTTTCATGCTCATAGGGCTGCCAGATTGCAAACTGTTGATTTTCCCTTATTTTTGTCAGGTTACAGGAATACCGGTTGTTTTTGTGTCAGCACTGGAGGGAAGGGGTCGGATTGCTGTGATGCGCCAGGTTATAGATACTTATGAGAAGTGGTGTTTAAGATTGCCAACATCTCGGCTCAACCGTTGGTTGCAGTAAGGTAAACATCCTGTTCGCAGTAATTTGATTTGGTTGTTTGTATGCACGTGTGGTGTGTGCCCTGTAGGAACACTCATTTAAGCAGGATAGTGAGAACTTAGATCTCATCCCTTAAAATCCAGTTTAAATTGTGTAGATCTAGATGGGTGGTCTATATCACTAGTATTTTGTACATTCCCATGTCCACCACTCAGTCTATTCTGACTGCATCATGTTCAAAATTGTTGCTACATTGGTCATTCATGCTATGCAGGCATTACATTACCTCTAATATCCTGTGATTATATGGTATAGGTTATGAGCAGGCATTCCTGGAAAGATTCAGCCACGCAGCCTAAAGTCAAGTACTTCACTCAAGTGAAAGCACGGCCACCGACATTTGTTGCCTTTATGACTGGGAAGACTCAGCTTTCTGATACAGATATTAGGTTCTTGACAAAGTCTCTCAAGGAAGATTTCGACATTGGGGGGATACCAATCCGGATTGTACAACGGTCTATTCCAAGAAAAACGTCCTGCAAAGATCAGTACGAGGAACACTGGGCCTAGGATTGCCAGGATGAGGACAGACAAACGATCAACGATATCTGATCCCACTCTGTCATAGAGGGTGAGCAGCAGCAGCCTAGCCTGAAGAAAGGGAGTCATATTTTGTGCTTGGGTTTCATGCTCTTATCAAGGTTTAAGGCGCAGAGGAAACAGTAACTGCTGGATTTCAATGTAGACGTTCGAAACCTGATTGTTGTCAGCCCAGCAAGTGGTATGAACATGTTAGGTAGCTATTCGGCCTTGCGTGTTCAAGAGAAAGAATGTCTGCAAGTAACAAAGCACAACAATCTGGTCGTGGAGGAAAACCTAGATTCTTCGGAGCAAATAGGAAAAGACGACAGTGCAGAGATTTCCCGAGGATGCATCACTATGTCAACATCTGGGCTGTCGAGCGTCATGTTCTTCTCGGTCAGACGAAGTGGCGTTTTTTTTGTGTGCATCCGCACGTTTGTACAGGAAAATAGATATGGCAGAACTGCTCAAATGCTCAGAGGTTTACTGATTATCATCAGATAGTATCTGCAAGCTTAGACAGCAACGGCAGTCCGTTCTTTCTGAAAGCAATTCCTGTAGGGGAATTGCTATAGTTCTGCTCTGATTGATGCTAGTTTTGTTGTATCCTCTCCGTGGTCAAAGACAATCGCTATGTTTTGCAAAAAAACGAAAAGAAGACAACTGCTATATACTGTATTTTTTTTTCGCCCCAATTTATATGACGGTCGATCAGCTGCTTGCACATCAACCTGATACCAGAAAAATGGTGGTGGTGGAATCGGATAAAACGTGCGCTGTGGAGCACTGCCCGGTGGACGATGCGTGGCCTTTCTCCTCTCAGACGGAACGCATCGGTCCACCAGGACAGAACCAACCACCATGCCGCGCGGCTCCTCCTCCAACCCCTTCCACTCCCTCGCCTCCACCTTCCCCTCCCTCTCCTCCCCCTCCTCAACCGCCTCCTCCGCGCCTCCCTCGCCCGCCGCTCCCCACCTCGCCGTCCCGCTCCTCCTCCCCGTCTCATCGTCCTCGGCCTCCTCATCCCCCTCCTCCGAGACCCCCCGGGGGCAGCAGCATCCGCTGCCGGGCGCGCGAATGGCCGGCGCGGGTGGGGGTAAGGGCCGCAGCGGCGTTGGCGGGGGTCCCGCGTTCGTGGGGCAGGTGTTCACCATGCTCGACCCGTCAGGGAACGGACTCATGGCCGTCACCACACGTTTCGAGCTCCCGCGCTTCCTCACCGACAGGTACCTACCACCCCAATTCGTTTCGTACCCTACACTACGCTTCATTGATTTCTGTTGTGTACCTCTGGCGTCACTCTATGCTGATGATTGAAGAATTCTGAGTGTGTTGGCGAGGAGGCCAGATACTACCTCTTGATTGCGTGAATGTCTTACCCTATAGCTTTGTGTAGGGTGTGCCCTAGAAATGACGTGCCGCTGTAGCACGCTGGTCAATGAAGGTTTGGTGCTACGTCGAAGTAGTTTTTTACCGCAGACTGTCCATGATGGACAAGCGTACGGTCACTGCATTGAGTAATCCGAGTCTATTTTTCATAACCGGTTTGGAGGAACTGATCTAGATCATGTAGACGGAAGGGAAGGAATGTGCTATAGGTTTTCCCCCATCTCACCATTTTCACGTGTTCATTTACAGTTTCCTACCTGGAGAGTAAAAAGCCCTAGCTGCTGATCGTCACATAACTTATAATCATATATCACAGGATCATAGCTGAGTGCCTGAGTTAACATTTTACTCATTTCTGCCAATCTGCCATTTCAAAATTTATCCTGTTTCAGGACTCCTATGTGGTTCAAAAGGATCTTATCGCCGTTGAAGAAGAGTGACAATAGTCCAGTGTTTAGGTTTTTTATGGATCTGAATGATGCAGGTATCGCTGTTACTAAACATTTCTTCTTCTTCTCTACTTGATGCTTATGATCTTAGCAGTTATTTATAATGTCTGTCCAGAACAGAGAATAGAAATGTCACCACAACTTATACTATTTCTTACTCCTCTGTGTTAAAAACCGACCACTGTTACCTATTTATTAACAGATTAAGATTACCCCAGAATTCGGGGCTACCATTTTCTATTTTCCTTTTTTTAATATTCCAGCGATTCGGCTTTTTGATGGGTGTGAGTTTGACAACAGTTGCACTTCTCCCTTAAAGTCAAAACTGGGGATCTGCTTTTATTTATTCAGGCGAAGAAAATTCAATGCTCTGGATTTCTAGGTTAATAGGTTTTCTGAACCCAAACCTGAGTGCAAAGCAACCCTCTCATCTGGGTCACTGAAACATGTGCGTAGTATAATGAATTCCAAGACGGCCTGTGACCAGCTCTCAGAAGAAAAAAAAAGATCCATAGTTGCCTATAGGTCAGGTCAAAAACCTTCCACTTTGGTTCTTATTTCTCCTGGGTCATTTACACATTTTCTTACAGTGGTGTCAGGTTGCAAAATCTTGTATCGAGGAAGCATTCTTTATTGCTCGTCAGGACTTACTTGCATTATCAATACTCATAATGTCGTCTAAGAGCACATAATTTCTTAGTGCTACCTTTTTTTTATACAAAAGTCATATAAATTTAGTTATCTACAACTTATTTAGTGAGAATCTGGCAATGATTTTACCTAACTTGGTTTACCATCTCCAGTATCCTATGTCAAGCGCCTAAATGTGCCCAGTGGCATGGTGGGGGCTTGTCGCCTTGATGTAGCATATGAACATTTCAAGGTTAGTTATGGTCATTTTCTTAAGTAAAATTATTATCTTGTCGTTTTTAATTGCGAGGCTGCTCTGAGCCTCTGACTAAATTGTTTAGTTGCTCTTGATGTTTTTAGCTTTGTTTGTGCTGTACTGCTGTGTCAATGCTAAGCTTTTGTGCCTATTATTTCTTTATAGTATGTAATCTACAATTCAAGGTGCTCCTGTATGGTATCAAGTAACCCATCAAGATCTCGTCACATTAAGAACAACTGCAACAACAGAGCTCTCTAATCCCAAGCATCTAGGGTCAGCTAGAGATGAAACCTAACAGGAACCACAAATATGGATCCCATTTACTTACCCTTATGTGCTGTGTGCATTAGCCATTAGGCTCTTTCTACCCTTAGGAAACAGGAAATATTATGAACAAAGCATCCATGGTTACTGTTGATGAGACCGTCTGTGTAGTTCAGTCTAGATGCTAGACTAAGTTTAACTCTGGAGTATATAAACTAGATTAGCTTTAGCGCCCAATATATGACAGTGATAATGGCAAACTATAGTGCCCTTTTGCATAGCGTTATAAATTCTCTGATTTTCAGCTGTCTGAGATTGCAAATTGAACTTCTGTTGTACCATTGCTTTTAGGCAACTTAACTACATTTTTATCTACTGCTAACATTGTTTCTTGGCGCATTCAGACTGTCATCTATGGCCCTTAATGTTCATAGTTGATTAACACTGTACTATTCCTTTTCATTTTTTTGCATTAAAAAGATAAACACCAGCTAAATACCTATATGTCATATTCTTCATTTCGTTTTAGTTCTTCATATTTGTATATACGATTTGCACTCAGCATGTTCTGTTTATAACATTAGATGTAATTGTTGTCCAGGAAAAGCCTCACATGTTCAAGTTTGTTTCAAATGAAAAGCAGGTACGCCCTTGAATTTCTCCGATCTACCTATAAGTTGAACATGCCATTGGATATTATATAGTTTCCTTTTCAGGTCAGGGCTGCCAATAAGCTGCTGAAGTCACTTCCACAAAGGGGGAGAAGGAAAAAACTTGGTGGCGTCCCTGTTTTTAGTGCTCAAAACTTAAATATTGCAGTTGCAACAAATGATGGAATTAGATGGTATGGATGTTCCTGATGCCTCCTTGATTTATTTCTGTGGACACTATATGACTATATCATCTATTCATATATTTTTACTGGCATATCAAAGATATGTAGTTATCTTTTGTTGTCTTTTATGTATGCATGTGTTTTCCCCTATGAGCAGACATTGAGACATTGAAAACCAAGAATTTTCCTCCATAACTTTATTTCTGTATTAAAATTTTTTACTTAGCTGTTTTTCACCTTTTCAGATTCACGATCTTTTTTCATTTGTCCTTTTTCACTCAACTGTACTGATTTTCATGTTTGCACACCATCATCACTGTCAAATGTCAAGAAGATGATTCTGACTTGCTCTCATATGGTCCACTGATGTGTCCTCATAGGCTATTCTGTTTGTGCTATTTTATGGTGTGTATGGTAGATAATTCTGTTTGCAAGCAGGAAAACAAGAATGCTTGTTTTGATGCCATAGTCCTTATATGTCAATGTAAGCCTAATATGAATTTTATGCTCATGATGTCAGGTACACTCCATACTTTTTCGATAAAAACTTATTGGATAATATTCTTGAAGCTTCAATGGATCAACATTTCCATTCAATAATGCAAAATCGTCATACTCAACGTAGAAGGGACATTGTTGATGATAGTTTGACATCAGAAATAATTGAAGAAAGTGCAGATAGCTTGCTTGAGCCCCCAGAGGTATTATGACCATTTTATGCACATTGGATCTCTTGAATCGTTTTTTAGGGCAAGATATCTTAAATCTAGTTTTTAGCTCATAATTTGAGGTACTTTTGGTTAGGTACAAGAATTGATGAATGAGATTGGCCCAGCTGGAATACCATTGAATGTTGTAACGAAAGCTGCAGAGATACAGTTTCTTGATGTCGTTGATAAAGTTCTTCTAGGGAATAAGTGGTTGAGAAAAGCTGCTGGCATACAACCACAGTTCCCTTACGTTGTTGATTCATTTGAAGAAAGGTGTGTGTGCAAAGCTCTGCTATAGCCTCTATCTCTTGGATTAGTTGTTTTATAAAATTGCTTGTTAAGTTGTGTAGAGAGATCAACTTACTGAGCTGACTTAAGTGGCTTATGAAATACTCCCCTTTATTCTTAATTGTGCATGCTCAGTCACCTCATTTTCTTGTCACAAGGAAAACATTTTCCTGTCAATATCATTTTTGCTTATTTTCTTTAGCCTTGTAGTTTGCACTTAATTTCTCATGGGCTAGTGGACAATCATAGGTACTGACTATGTGAATTACCACGTATAGCGCAACGGATAAATTCTTCTCTTAATTAATGACACACAGCCGTCCTGTGTGTTGAAGGGGAAAAACTGAAACAAGCGGTCAATTGTTGTTTTCTTTGTTGTATATCGATAATAGTATACACTAAGTTAAACTATTTGATCGATTGTTCATTTTACTCCTCCTTTGGCTCTCCATTGTCAACTGTCTATGTTTATATTGTGCTCTTTTTTTTTTCAGGACTGCTGTTTCAATTGCTAACATTGCTACTACCAGCAGTTTTACTGCTTCAAATGATGATGACTACCGGCAGAATAAGCAGCAGTCTCAATCTTCAGAGCCAAGTATTGACAGCAGCAGCTATAAAAATCAGAATAACGAAGACCATAATCAATTTCACTTTCCATTTAGCAATCTGCTTCCAAATATATGGCCAGGGCATGAAAGAAAGTTCAAAGCACAAGAAAGTGACAGAAAGTTCAGCAGGTTTGTTTAGTCCATACTGCTTGGTGCCCTATGCATTTAGTTAAATATTTCATGATCTTCATGGAGTTTCATATCAACTTACAATCAATAATGTGCCTTAATAAAAAAATCAATAGTGTGCCAAATTTACAAGCATTCTGTTTCATAATCTGTTTGGTGGCCAGATATGATGATGATGTGAACAACAATTTACAAGCAAACCCGCTTCTCCCCAAAATCACCATGGTTGGCATCTCAATGGGTGACGGTGCTCAGATGAGCAAAGCCAACTTAAAGAAAACAATGGAAGACTTGACAAAAGAATTGGAGCAGACGAGTGAAAAAAATATGTTCAGTGATGAGAAAGATCCACTTTTTGTTGCCAACGTTGGTGACTACTCAAGGATAACAAAGATTAGCTCTGCATGAAGTTGATGGACAACAATAGTGTTGTACATACTGAAGTTCTAACCAAAGTCTACCGAGTTCATGTTGATACTGATCATAGGGTGCTCAACTGATGAGTGATGTAAATTGGAGGTCATCATATCATATTTACATTCGGTTGTTAATAGTCCCGACTTTAGGAGGTAATCCATCGCCAATAATTCAGCATGACCTCCACCGAATTTTACAAGCAAAATTTTCCAGGGTACCGCATGGATGTCATAATGCCATTTAGAACTGCGGAGATGTTTTGCTGAATGATGTTTTGTATGAATAGAAAAAATATGCTGTCGTGTATGTACAGAAGGCATTTCATTGCGGATGGCTAGTTAATTTTCTCAGGTACTTACATATTGTACTTCAATTTCTCTATATTAACAGAGAAGGAGGTTCCCAGCTTGAGCTTTTCGGGCCTCATTTGTATAGTTTACCAAAAGATGACAAATGACTTAGTATTTTATTTGTTCCATGCATTTTTTATATTATTTATTTTCAGCAAATTGACAAATGACAGAACATTCGAAGCCAGTGCATTGAATTGTAAATGATGATCCCAGTATCCTGTTTTAATCTAATGGATTGCTCCATAGTTTTCTTGTACGCTTCCTAATATGAAAACATTCAGATCTGCCCAGGTGCAATAACTCTGCTTATTGCCTTATTCGAAGCAGAGGATCGCTGTTGTCCTCCATTATGCTTGGCAAGATGTCTGGATCCAGTAGAGCTGTCAAAAACAAACGATCTTGAATCAACTATTTTGTTTTGGCCCTCCATCTTTCTCGGCGGCTGCAGCATCTGCTGCGCCACTCAAACCCATCTTCTGCAACGCAGTTGCAAAGCCATCAACATCCATAGGAGTTATCTTGTATGGTGTGTGACTCGGGCCAGGGAAAGTCCGAGTTTCCACTTCTTGCTTGTACTCTGATAACGCCTTATTGATGACATCGCCCACATTACCAAATTGTTTACAGAATTTTGGTGTGACCTGTGGAAGAGCACAAGTACACACTGAGATTAGTAAAGTCGTATGGGTAACAAAGGAAAATTGCTTAAGAGCCCCACTTCAACCTTGCTATTCCTTTTTTTTATATATATCTTAGGAGTATGTAAAGAATGTCACTTGCCTTTGCATGGTGTCGGTGCTGCAGCATCCCTAACAAATCATGGTATACCAAGACCTGCATTAGAAATATGTGGATAATCAGGGCATAACAAACAAGCTATGCATCTTCAGATAATCATACATTGAAACGCCAGGGATTAAAGCGCCAAAGTGATTACATTCTTATCTTATTTTACCAGAGGAGGTGCAAGTGATGTGCGCACTCTTTTGAGGAAATTTTATGCATACACTGACAGAATAATCAAATGGCTAGAATATGATTCGTAGCATCTATCTATATTATTGAATGTGACACAAACAACTCAATCTCTACCCCCCATTATTGTAGAGAGAAAAAGAAGAGGCGAACCTGGCCACTACATAATGGTCCAGCCCCAATGCCAATGGTTGGGATCTGATGTTGCAGCAGCTGCCACTGGCGCAGGCACACACTCCAACACGACGGAGAAGCATCCGGCCTCCTGCAAGGCAAGAGCTGTCTCCACAACCTGCACAAGCAGAATAACATGGATCGAAACCTCTCGGTCAGCCAGCACACCAAACATGGCATGTTAGATCACAAAAAATGAGGAGCAACACACCATAACAGCACTATCAACTGTCTTTCGTTGGGGCTTGAATCCACCGAGCACACTAATAGCTTGTGGCGTGAGGCCAACATGCCCCATGACAGCGATTCCAGCCTCCACAATAGCCTTAGCTGCGCTGATCCTCGAGGGTGCACCCCCTTCGAGCTTGATTGCATCCATTCCGCCTTCCTTTAGCACCCTTACCGCTGAATCAACAGCCTAAAAGAAAACGAAACGCTATCGATCAACATGCATCTGTGCGCGGCATTATCCCCACCGCAACGAAATTTCGGGTTTAGACTTGTAGGAGGGAGGAGAGGGAGGGATGCGCGCGTGACGTGGGGGTGGCGGCCCGTACCTGCGCGGCCGAGGACTCGTAGCACCCGAACGGGAGGTCGCCGACGAGGAGCGGCCTCGGCGCGCCTCGCGCCACGGCGCGGCAGTGCTCGAGCATGACGTCGAGCGTGATGGGGAGCGTGGTGTCGTGGCCGTGGACGACCATGGCGGCGGAGTCTCCCACGAGGCAGACGTCGATGCCGGCGGAGTCTACGTGGACCGCGGAGGGGTAGTCGTAGGCGGTGACGACAGGTGATGGGCACCCCGCGGCGGTGCTTCCCGCGGAGGGTGGTGACCGTGACGCGCCGCGCCGGCCCCCGTAGACGGTCGACTCCGGCACGTTGCTGAGCAGCCGCCGCCGAGCCAGCTGCCGGACGAGGCTGGACCGCCACATCGTGCCTCGGTGCGAAGCGGCGGCGGCGGCGCCGCGCGCGCGCGGGGTTGGCAGGGACGAGACACAGTCACACAGGAGAGGCTTGCAGAATTTTGGTGTCACCTTGGAGTGGCTTGGGCTCTCGAACATTCCTAGCAGAGGTCGTGGTACACAAGGGGTCCAGCCCCGATGCCGATGGTTGGGATCCGCAGTGCTGCTGTGGCAGCCGCTGCGACCGGAGCCGGCACACACTCGAGGACCCGACCACCGCGAAGCACCCGGCGTCCTGCAAAGCAAGCGCCGCCTCCACGACCTGCATTATTGCATTTGCATGCATGAGACGATGCGAGTAGCCAATTACAGGACACATACATCAGCGACATGGAGCTTCCAAACAAGCAGATCCAACAAACAAGCAGAAGCGGAGCGCACCTACCTTGAGAGCACTATATATCGACCGTCTTCCCCTGCGCTCGGAAGCCGCCCAGCACGCTGATGGGCCATCACGGCGATATGCCGGCCTCCACGATCGCCTTGGCTGCGCTCACCCTTGACGCCGCGCCTCCTTTCATCTTCACTGCATCCACGCCGCCTTCTTTCACCAGCCTGACCGCGGACTCCACAGCCTAGATATATAGAGATATGCAAGGAAATTGAAGTCGTGCGTCGATGATCTCTAGTGGATGATTTTATTTAGTCTTCATATATCAGGTACTTGGGCGGCCGACGACTCGTAGGTCCCGAACGGCAGGTCGCCGACGACGAGCGGGATGGGGAGGGTGTTGCCGTGGCCGTGCGCCACCATCTCGGCGGAGTCGCCCACGAGGATGAGGTCCATCCCCGCGGAGTCCACGTGCACCGCCGACGAGTAGTCGTACGCGGTCACCATCCATGGTGATGGGCTCCCCGCGCCGGTGCTTCCCGCGGAGCGTCGCCAGCGTCACGGGCCGCGCCGCGGCGGCCTCGTGCTGCTGCTCCGGCCGTACTGATGCCGTCTGCGCGTCGCCCCCGCAGACGACGGCCGCCGTCTCCGGGGCGGCGCCGTTGCTGCTCGGCAGCCGACACGATGCCAGTTGCCGGATCCGGATCGTCGTCGTCTGTGGCGGCCGCCGCAGCTTGGCCGGTCGGTGAGAGAGAGAGAGAGACTGGCGCAACGGCTGCGTATTGCTGCATGGTGCCCGGTGTACTCTACATACGATTCCAGACAGTTGGGGTTGGGATCGATATGATTGCGCAAGCACACCAGCTACCTGATTGAGCTCGGAGTGGATATGCAGC